>CM074718.1:72099270-73511770 GCA_037306005.1 Rhinophrynus dorsalis | reverse complement strand
AAATCAATGAACATTGGTGCTGATGACACAGAATAACTCCAGTTCTACTTAGTACATCAGCCTCAACATGGAAAAGGAGCATGAAATTCAAAGCATTCTCTCGCTACGGAAAAATGCAAGGTCTTTTAGTGCAGAGGCAAATATAGGATAAGGATCACAAGAGATATACCACTTGTGCATATTACTTTTTACAAGCTCACAACCTAAGTTTCTATATGCAGATGTTGCCTGATTTACTGTGACACTTGGTATGCCACAATGTGTTATTTGTCATGGCTTGCCTCAGTAAGTGACATCAGAAATGAATGAGGGCACAGTTCATAATATGCAGGAGGTAGCATACTATATTGCTTCAAATGTTACAGTATGTTGAGCTGTCTCTGTACAGTGTGTCTTAGAGGCACATGACTACTAGCAGAAATATTATCCAACACACGAAGTGCCAGAGAGGCATTCAACGCATTACAATAGGATTTACTGGATACTGAACACTGACTATATTGTTGTGAACATACCTTCAGGACACATTTTTATTTGACATACCTATGTTTTGAAGTGAAAATTATATTGCAAACATGTCAATAGCTGGTGAAAACTATTGCTTTATATCAGAAACTTGAAACATGACGGATTTCCAGTAATCTAGGACTAAGTTTATTAATCCATCTGAAACTTCTCCAGCATTCTAGATGGATTATGCACTAAGTCATGATAAAGAGGTGATAAAGAGGTGATAAAGTGAAGATAACTTCTCCAGTGATATCACTTATCCAGTTCCTATGTTATTCTATGGAACCTATGCAATAAGAAATCTTAGTGCAATGGATCCAACAAACTGCTTCTCAATACACCGGAGATGACTCTTCCATTCAGAAGGGAAAAATACAATGGGGCAATTGACTAAGTGGTGGTAAAGAGGTGATAAAGTGGAGATAACTTCTCCAGTGATATTGCTTCTTCTCTTCCTATGTTATTCTATAGAAACTATGCACTAAGATCTCCAAACTTAAAGAAATCTTAATGAATTGGAGAAATTGGAGAAGTGATATCACTGGAGAATTCATCTCCATGTTATCACCACTTAGTCATGCCTTAGTGCATATCGCCAAGGTGTTAAAAGTCACGTTAAAATTAGTGGGGCTTTGGGGAATTTTGTCCCCTTTCATACTGTTGGTTGGTCCCAGAATTGTTGATTCTTTTTGGTGAAACAGTCTTATTGCAGCCGTAGTCATATTGAAGCAAATCATGCACATTTTTGGAAACTACCACTCTGAACTGTTAGAGGAAATTGTTATAGCTTCCAGTGCCTTGCTATGTGCATATCAGATATACCATCATATCACCATTATACTTTTATAGAACAAAATGTATTGCAGCACTTCAAAGACCTTTTGTAGGTGACATGCAGTGGAATTAAGCTTTTTGAGGCCAAGGTCTCCAACACATTGTGAAGCAGTATTTTGGCACATTCAAGGGTTTAAATTACTTGTTTGTAGCAACTAAACTGTCATTACAATCATCTGACTAGAATCAAACTTCATAACACCCACTGTCTTTAATGCCAGTTTGAACTGCTGAAACTTTATCTGTCAGGTGCAGGACAGATGAAGCTACAGTGCAATGCATTGCATACCCCTATGGCATTTAAAAGGTTAAATTAATGATCAATGAAATTCTCACAGTCTGCTATAACCTATATGGATGTATCACATATTTTCCAGCAGAAATTACTCACTCTAGTGTCAAAGTTTTTCTAATTTTGTGACACTAACCTACTCCATTTCTATTTTCAAAACATTTTTTTTTTATTTTTAAACCTAGAAGTGTTATAAAGGTATCAAATCTGTACAACAACTTAAGGAAAGGCACAGTACTTTTACCTCTATTTATGTCTAAGAAAGCAGCAACATTTTGGTAGTGTTAAAGGGCAACTAACTTGAAAAACATAAAGCATATATGTTAAAGATCATTATTTCAAAAGTTAATCGCTACAACTCACACCTGCACAAGCAGTTTTAAACATAACCGTTTGAGTGCCAGAGGGGTATGCAATGCATTGCTCTGCAATGAGTTGCGTACCCCTCTGTTACTCAAAGGGGTCAAAGCCCTAATTGTACAGGTCTCCACTGAACTTCTTCAGCCCACAGCTGCTACACTGAGATCTATTGGCTGATGTCATGTCACACCCACTTTCCTAACCAATATGAATGAGCTTGCTGACGCTCCTGTTGTGTAAAGTGGGGATAAGAACAGTGGATGGGGCCTGTATAATTAGATCTGATACATACTAGTACAATTCATTCTTATATCATTGTTGGCATATTACATAGGTATGCAGTGTTTGTTGCTTTTCATTTGCAAGCTGAGGCATTTTTTTTTGGCACATTCACAAATAGAGCCAATTCTAAAAAACTTTTGAAACTTTTTAGCATTTTCAAAAATATCTATTATCTTATTTTTTAAAATGTATATGAGTTGCATAACAGTGATTATTATTATTATTATTATTAGTTATTATTATTATTATTATTTTGCATATGCAGGCAAGGGAAAGCAGTTTTCCTTTGCCCTTCATCCAGGTCTCTAGTCTGTAAAACACAGTGTGAAATAAAAATTGCTTGCACCATACTGAACATTCATTAATCATACGTCTTAAAAGAACAGTAAATTTTCAATGAAAACATAATTGTTACAGGGCTTTTCTTGTTGAGTAAAATAAAATCGATTTTTAGTTCAAAAGCTATTACAGCACAAATTTACAATTTTTAAAATCAAACTTTTAGCAAAAGTGCCGACTATGTTCAAAAGGCATTTTTAAATACACTCTGTGGCTCTACATAGTAAGTTTTGAAATACCATAATCCCCATAAATGCAACAAGACCATATGGGCATGCACGACTGCATGGATGACCACCCTTTCCCTTGTGTGGACTCTTTTAAGTATCTCGGAATCACTGTGTCATGGTCTCTTTCTGCCTTACTGAAGTACAACCTAGATCCTACTATTTCTCTATATCAGTTCAAGACAAATATATGGAAGTGTGATGGGAAGACCCAACATTATAACAATTATTTTCCTCAGGGCAATACGCTTTGGCCTGGTATGATATTAATTTGACATATTCCTTTCTACAAATAGATAGAACTCTTCTTTGCAAAAACTTTCAGCTAATAGATTTAATGATACTGGGACCTGAGATTCTTCGGGAGTAGATACACATAATAGGGACCATGTAGAGGATATGGAAGATGCTACAAAATATATTGCTTAAGCAGACATAAACACTGATACTTCTTTATGGGATAATACTCTCATGGGAGAGCTTATACATTTAGAGTCTGCACCTGTCTGCCGTCGCCATGGCATAATATATATACGGCATATATGTATATATAGGGAAAAGCCTTAAAACTTTTGAACAACTCCATTCTAAATTTAGCATACCTAACACCATGTTCTATACATATCTGAGACTGACATGCTTGGGAGGTTCTGTGGCAGGGATGTAACCACAACTTTCTGATTTCCAACTAAACACTATTTTGGAAAGGAGGAGGCTCCTAACCTGATTTCCCTTTTATATCAATAGCTTAGGATCAGATTCTAAACTGAAAGGGCTGTGGGAAAATATATTGGTGTCTTAAAGGAGGAGGAGTGGAGTATGGCTAAAGTGGACTCCTTGGTGCTCTTCACGCACACTAAACATCAGCTTGTATTACACCCCAGAGAGACTGTTCAAGCCAAATGCTAATTGCTCTAAATGTAGTGTAGAATCTGGTTCATTCTTAAACATGATGTAGGAATGTCCAAGAGTGTTTTTCATACTATATATACAGTTCTCAATAGACCTTTTCCTATATCACCAAAAGTAGGCTTGAAATCGATAATTAAGAATTAACTTAACTACTACCCCACTAAAGAGTTAATATCTGAATTACTGATTATGGCAAGAAAAGTAATAGGAATGGCTTGGATGTCTGATAAACCCCCTCTCATGATACTTCAGCACAATTTTTTACGTATAGCATACATCATTATAAGCAGATTCATGTGCATAGGGGCTCAATTAAAAAAACATGGAGAAATCTGGTAGGGGGGTGAATTGAGAAATTAATTCAGTAACATAGCTTATGTGAAGGGTGATGTATTTGTGAAATGTTCGCTGCCAATATCCATGTTCATTGTTTAAATTCCCCAATTACATTCATATTGATACTGAACTAGTTTAGTTATACTATACACAAGATAAGTATGGGATGCTTCTGTTACTAAAAAATGAAGTTGTCGCTGCTGTTGCTGGCTGCCTTATTGGGGGAGGAGGGGGCCTGCCTGTGGGAGTTGGGGTTAGACTAGATACTATGGGGCTATTAGAGTTTATGTTAGTGTAGCTCTATAGATAGGTAAATAAAACCAGAAAAACTATGACATGAGTTCAGGCAATGGGATTATTTATCATTGGTTGTACTATCCGGTAATAATTTCTGTCAATTACAACTGTGTAATTTGCAATGAGTAAATAAAGATATGACTGAAAAATAAATAACCCCACACAGAAAACACATTTGTTGAATTCAACAGAAGAATTCCTATTATTTTATATATATATATATATTTTTTTCCCATTAAAAATGTTTACTGCTAATTTCATCTTTATCAATGTACTTAAAGTGTTCCATATACGTGTGTGTTTGTGTATTGTACATCATATAAATAGATAGATAGATAGATAGATAGATAATGTAAGTGTATATTTGTTTGTGTGTATGTGTGTGTGCGTGTGTGTTTGTATGTGCATGTGTCTGTGTGTATGTGCGTGTGTCTGTGTGTGTGTGTGTGTGCGTGTGTATGTGTGTATGTGCGTGTGTCTGTGTGTATGTGCGTGTGTCTGTGTGTGTGTATGATTTTACATTCTATTTCAATTAATAGGTATCTGTATTCTAGTATTAGTGTAACTGGAGTCATTCTGGGGCAAAGCATCTGCACCATAAGGGAAAATACTGAAGTTTCCACTGATTTAAATTGGGTTTTTAACCCCATGAATTCTAGACATATCTCCAATGCATTATGAAGCAAAGTGTTGGTGACCACTCTAGGATTCTAGGGGTTAAAAGCCTCTTTTGAATCAGTGGTATTCTGAGGTATTGTTGTTTGTCCCCTTTAATGCAGTTGGTTTGCTCCAGTCCTTCTTGGTACATCTTAATACATGAATAGGCAATGTGAAGCCTTCCAGCTGTTACCGGATTACAACTCCCATCATTCCACACCAGCCATTGGCAGTAGCTGAAGAGCATCACATTGCCCATCACTGGCTTCATAAATTTATTAAAAATAGGTATCACTTTAGACTGTGATATCAAAGCCCATCAGTGCCTACCTGGAATGTATAATCCTCTCCTATGTACACTTACATCACATGTGCTGTGGAACTTCCCATATACACAGAGTCCTAGCACTTTTTTCATGCCATAATGCTGGAGGTTTTTCTTTATAATAATACACTGTCAGGTTCCATGAAGAATCCAACTAACTCTATGCATTGGCACAAGCAGGGGCCATGCATTGTAACAATGGAATACAATGGGAGTCACATTACATAAAAGTTGATGATGGATGCACTTTGCTACAGTGGAAATATTCTGTAATATTATACCACACATTCATTAAGAAAGTCCAAAAGAAGCTATAGTAATATTGGGCTCCATCTGTTCCTCTAAAGGATAAAAGTAAAAATGGAAACCAAACGATGGGTTCGTGCTTCCACGCTGAGCACACACAGGGAGAAAGCAGGAGTGAAATAATGATTTCTGGGATTGTTCCCTGTTATTCTAGACAATTCTAGTAGACAATGCTTTCTTTCCTGACGTGCTTCACTAAGAACTACAAGTCCCAGATAAAATGGAGGGAAATTATTACACTTGTATGAATAAATGTAACAAACCATTAATGTTTTAAGACTTAGCCATACCTCCCAAGTGTCCCTCTTTAGGAGGGACAGTCCCTCTTTGAGACCCAAATCCCTCTGTCCCTCTTTCCCACCCTGGTGTCCCTCTTTTTAGGAGATCAGACTGTGTTGTGTGTATATAAGTGTATAACATGGCTCCACAGCAATAAAATCCATGTTAATATCTATATAAAGTTCAGTATATATGTTTATAAATTAGTCTGTGTAAATAAAATATTTTGGTCTTGCTTTAAATAACTGATTCAGTTACTCAAAGAGGTATCAGTAGATCATGAAATAACCCCCCACAAGCCCCATCCCCAGCAACACAACCTAAAACAAGAGTGTCTCTCTTTGGCCATTTGAAATGTTGGGAGGTATGCTAAGCAAATGTGGAAAACTATTGTTCTCCAGCTATTGTGGTACCTTACCATCATCCTTCAGACAAAAAGAGAGAAACAGATCAAGAAAGTCAAAGAGAATTTTTAACCCTCTGAGTGCCAGGGAGTTGTGAAATGCACTGCTTTGCAATGATTTATGTACTCTAACATTAAACAGTTTAAAGGGCTAGTAATACCTAAAATGTAAAAAAAAATATGTTGTAGGGTTTATCCCCCTGAGTAAAACAAGAGTACTCCCACTGCTGAAAGATGTTTCATTCAAAAGTTATTAATTTTCAAAGTTGAATTTTTTAGGTGCAATATCACAGTGGCCTGAAATTTTACAGTAGCGCTGTTGCTACACGATCCTATGGACAGCTCTGGTCTCAGGACCATAAATCTCCATAGGATGGTGTAGCAACAGCGCCACTGTAAAATTTCAGGCCACTGTGATATTGCACCTAAAAAATTCAACTTTGAAAATTAATAACTTTTGAATGAAACATCTTTCAGCAGTGGGATAAACCCTACAACATATTTTTTTTTACATTTTAGGTATTACTATCCCTTTAAGGAAAAGAGAATGAGAGAGATATATACACACACAAAGAGGGACATTTGTGTGAAACAGTGAGCTGAAATGAGTGTAAACGAGAGAGGCACAGAACACAATTACATGGTATAAAACAGGAAGGACAAGTCCAGATATGCTCCTACTGCACACAACTTGGCACAAGAGAAGTAAAATGGTCATTTTTTGAATAAAAACTTTAGTACATCAATATTGTACAGACACTATCCACAAAAGTAGGCTCTTGTGTTTATTTTAGGGTAAAAATACATTTTGCACATCTCAATAAGACTGGTACGGTGTGGTATCTGTGTATAATAGTGTGTATGTCACACACCCTGGTCGACACAAAGCCACTTTGTAAAATAAATTGTGTTTTTTAGCATTGCATGGATGAAACTCTCAAAAAGGCAACCATGTACAATTAAAGAGCAGTACATTTTTTAATTATAAAATTGTCCACCATGTTTATGGTGGACGTTAATTTCTACTTATGCCAGCACAGCTGCTTTGTACATAATGTCAACTGAATATTATCTGCAACAAAAAAGTAAATAGTTCTTATGTCTATGGGATTGCAGTACATTCCCCATGTGACCACATTTTAGGTGCTATTGATGGGGCTATGACTTGAGGGTGGGGCATTACAGAGAATTTTTAGGTTATTTCATGACCTACTGATACCTTTTTTGCGTTACTAATTAAATGACTTAAAGCAAGGTCAATGTATATTTTTTATTCAGACTAAATTAGAAACACAAATACTGAAGTTTAACCAAACATTAATGTGAGTTTTATTGCTGTAGCAGTGTGATGTACTTATACACTCACCACACAATCCGACCTCCTAAAAAGAGGGACACCAGGGTGGGAAAGAGGGGCAGAGGGATTTGGGTTTCAATTAGGGACTGCCCCTCCTAAATCAGGACACTTGGGAGGTATACTACAGACATCTCTAATGCATTGTTACATAATGCAATGGAGATGTCCATAGCACACAAGGGGTTAAATTAATCTCTCTCTCTTTCAATCATACAGTAAAATCTGATTATTTTCCTATTCTTAGTAGAATGATTGAGTTGACCATATTTTCCCACGACTACATTACCGCAATGTCTTGCGTTGCAAATAATTCAATATCGGCCTTTCCTTGTACAAAGGGGGCTATGAAAAAAAACAATGTTTTTCAGTAATCTAGAAGAAAAGAGATGTCATACGTGAAATTTTCCATGATGAAGCATCTTTTGATATATCTATATTGGTATTGGGTTGGTAACAATTTTCTGAAATTAGGTGTAATATGAAAACCAACTATGACAGCAAGGCTAATTGCAATGTCAGAATCAGAGATCAAGTCTCTTTTCTTGCATACAGGACTAAAATATTATCGAATATACTAAATAAAAACGTTATATGTAAATTTCCCTCAGGGTGTTAGCTACTAGAAAGTGTCAGATGTATTTGTTGAACAGGTGTATAGGTTATATTTACGAACCTAGGGATCCTAATTTTCATGGGAAAGCTCAGCTGTACAGGCCACACCCACCATGGTGAGTTGTGGGAGTGGCTAGTGTAATCCCAGTACCCCTGCACTAAACTGTTTCTTATCTAGAAGTATAGTGTATTTACACTTTTGTATATTTCTGCAGTGCCCTAGTTTATAGACTAATTTTGACAGTTGCTGTCTATTTAATTTAGCTAATAATCATTAATTTAATATATGGGTTGAAACACAATCATTAACTGAAACAGAAACAGCTGTGTGGGAGGAATAAAACTGGGTGAGGAACAGCCAAACTCAGCTAACAAGGTGAGGTTGCTGAAGACATTTTAATGTCAAAAGTCATACACCATGGCAAGACTGAGCACAGCAACAGGACACAAGGTAGTTATACTGCATCAGCAAGGTCTCTCCCAGGCAGAAATTTCAAGACACACAGGGGTTTCTAGATTTACTATCCAAGCAATTTTGAAGAAGCACAAAAATAGGCAAATTTGAAGACTCTAGACACAGTGGTCAGCCAAAGAAACTTAGTGCAGCAGAAGAAAGACACATCATGCTTACTTCCCTTCACAATCGGAAGATGTCCATCAGTGCCATCAGCTCAGAATTGGCAGAAAACAGTGTGATCCTGGTATACCCATCTATTGACCTGAGAATTCTGATCAGAAGTGGTCTTCGTGGAAGACTTGTGGTCAAAAAGCCATACTTCTGACATGGAAACAAGGCCAAGCAAACCAACTATGCATGAAAACCCAGGAACTGGGGTGCAGAAAAATGGCAGCAGGTGCTCTGGACTGATGAGTCAAAATGTGAAATATCTGGCTGTAGCATAAGGCAGTTTGTTCGCCGAATGGCTGGATGGCAGTACAAGAATGAGGGTCTGCAGGCAACAGTGAAGCATGGTGGAGGTTCCTTGCATGTTTGGGGTTGCATTTCTGCAGATTGAGTTGGGGATTTGGTCACAATTAATGGTCTCCTCAATCCTTAGGCTAGCCTAAGATTAAGTGATACATTCACGAAACGCATTAGGCGCTTCGTTTCCTAGCACATCCACCCTTTGTAGTCCATTAACAACCCGTTAATTTATGGAATTATGTTTTTAATATGGAAGAATAAAATTGTGTTTTATTGAATACGGGTTGAATTTTCTTGGCTGGGGAAGCATGGCGGTTACGTTGTAGCACCTCCTCCTGTGTCTTCTCATGGCATATTTTAATGGGCAAGCTGACCATGGCATATTTTATTGGGCAAACTAACCATGGCATATTTTAATGGGCAAACTGGTTGTGGCATATGGAGGGAGAAGAGAGACATACAGAGGATGGAAGAGGAGAGAGATAGACAGACATGGAGGAGAGAGAGAGACTAAAGAGGAGAAGATACATGGAAAAGAGAGACATGGGGAGAGGAGAGGGACATGTATGGCATGGTGAAGAGAGAGACAGACATGGGTGGGATGGAGGGAGAGAGAGAGACAGACATGGGTAGCATGGAGGGAGAGACATGGGGGGGAGGGAGAGCAAGACAGACATAGATGGCATGTGGAGAGAAAGAGAGACATGGTGGAAATAGACATGGATGGCATGGGGGTGGCAAATATGATAGGTACGCCCCTGGGAGGGACACAAATGGGGTGAGGTATAAGGGGCGGCAAAAATCCTTGCACCAGCCCTGAGTACAGAAGCAGACATACCTTGTTATGAAAGGGTTAAAGGGTTAAGGGTGTCTTGTGTGAAAGATTTCTATCTAATACTGTTGAAAAAGTAAAAAAATGGACATTTATACAATATCATCTAGAAATTTTAGATGGTATTTTATAACTGTCCATTTTTTACATCTGCAGCAGAGTTAGATAGCAATCTGTCACATAGGACACCACTTTAACAATTTCATAACCAGGGATGTCTGCTCCTGTACTCAAAGGGTTGGATTTTCTAAGCCTTTGAGTACAGGAGCAGAAAATTCTAACCCTTTGAGTACACGAGCAGACATCCCTGCATATGAAAGAGTTAAAGTGGTGTCCTGTGTGACAGATTGCTATATAACACTGCTGCAATTGTAAAAAATGGACAGTTTTAAAATATCATCTAAAATGTGCAATTCTTCAATTTGTCTTTACATTATACAACTGCACAGTGAATGTAACCAGGGGAGTTGGTTGGCTTTGAAAGACCTGGGGCTTAACCCTTAGTGTGCCAGAGGGGTATGCAACGCATTGCAAACCAATGCACTGCATATCCCTCTGGTACTCAAAGAGTTAAATTTGCATACAGCATCCATATGAGCATGTTTTGGTGGGTGTGGTTTGGGGGGCAGCATTTCATCCTTGGACCCAGGCAGCACAATGTCTTGGGCCGGCCCTGACTGTCTGGGATTAAATGAAGAGAGTAGACTTGTGCACGGGCAAAATTTTTGTTAAAATTCGGACAAATTTATTTTTTTTTAATTCGGATGATCCTAATTTCGGACCGGGCCTATTTGATTCGGACGAAATTCTGATCCATTCCGAATTATTCGGCCGAATTTAACATGGGTTAAATTATAGCAGTGCGCCTCCGTGCACGCTGCTATCATTATTTGCAGACAGGGTGTGCATTTAGAAAAAGATCCATCCCAAAAACGGACATTGTCGTACATTGAAAGTCTGTGCATGTCACCTCTACTCTAGCATGGGATGCCAGTCACAATGCAAACGTCGAACATCGAAAACCCATGCCTGTCATTCAATTTAGCATGTTCGAACATCGAAACCCCATGCCTGTCCTTCAATCTAGCATATGTTTGAACATCGAAACCTCATACCTGTCATTCAATTTAGCATATGCTCGACATCGAAAACCCATGCCTGTCACATCCTACTCAACATAAGTGGTCGACTCAAACATGGACAAACTACATGTCACATTCTATGTTAGTACATGGGTAAAGATTAAGGTTTCATTTTCTGGTACCAGCCTCCTACCCTACTGTCCCTCTTTAGTACCCAAATTCCTCTCTTTCGTTTTCCTATCCTGATTTCCCCTCATATCAGATAACTCTATGTGTATATACATTGTAGAGTTTCATACTACATCAAGAATAAACATCAATGATTGTAATGTGATAGATGTAATGTGTTAAAAAGAAAAATTGAGACATTCTGTTGTGAACAAACTGCAACACAGGAGAGAAATAAAAAAAATGCTTGACATCTATACTGAAGAGGGATCCACAGCATTGTCTTAGTATAGCAATATCACCGTTTTCCGTGAGTGTGCAATACAGGGCTCTACGGTAATTGCTGGGCATTTCCCAATGTCATAATCAGGGGATGATGGGAGTTGTATTCTAACTACTGTTAGGAAACACATAAGTGATGCACATTCATCTCCCACCTAGAAATTATTTACACACGAGGCAACTCCCCCAAGTAATACCTAGCCCCTTTCCAAGTGAAAGGACTTCCAGAAAGGCTTCAGATCTCTTAGTGACTCACCTGTTATTGCCAGTCAGCGGGACCCGGAGAGTAGGAGGGGGTGATGCTATGGCTGCACGGCACGGTGCTCTTAGTTGGTCACTTGTCGCAATGTTGAAGCTCAGCCCGGCCAGCACCTTCTGGGTGGAGACACCTCACAGCAATCCTGTTCAGGACACATCATGCACTGTTGTGCACTCATACTAGGGATCCCAAATGTTTAGAATCATTTCGTACAGGGGGCACCCTCCTGTATTTGTAAAACCTCTCTAGCAAATCTGGGACGGTAGACCTATTTACTCAAGTCTTGACTTTAGGTGGGCGATAAACAATACAAAATAGGCATAATGTTTCACTGTCACATAATTCACGTCACTGAAGCAGCCAGCAGGCATCGCCACTGAGTGAGCATAGGGCTGCCCGGCTGCTGCGAGTCACACTGATGGGACACCCTGCAACACAGAAATGGCGGAAGAGCACAAAATAAACATGCTATGGGACGGCAAATTGCTGCCCCTGTCAAAGTGCCGCCTGGGTCCATGGACCCACTGGGACCCATGTAAGGGCCGGCCCTGTATTCGAACAAATACCTAATATTTTTTTATATTTTGCACAGGAACAAATATTACTTGTTCTTGCAGTGGCAATAACTGGAACTAATGCTGGCTGCCTACCTATGCCTAGCCTAATGCTACCTGCCTGCCTACACAACAACTGTACACTCTCTAATCTCTTCTCTCTCTGAGCTCCAACAACCCAATGAGGAAATGCAGGCTGTCTGTCTGTGTGACTGTGTCAATAGTCCAACCCCCATCATGAAACGAAGAAGGCTATTCGAATACAGACAAAAGAGGGAAGTAGTGCATGAAACGGAGAATGGAATTGGACTAGAGACATGGAGGGAAAATTATGGAGGGAAAGTAATTGAGCGCGCACAGGAAGTACAAAAAAGTCTTGGTCAAAAGTAGTCAAAACTTTTGGAAATGTGTAGATTGCCGAAACTTCCGAAAGTTTCGACGAATTTCGGACCTGGGCTGTTCGGAGTCGGATCATTTTTTCCGAATGACCCTTGAGTTTCGGATTGGCCGAATGTCTCTGAATGACCCCATTTTCGACGAAATACGAATGTCTCTGAATGAATTCGCACATGTCTAGAAGAGAGACAAGCAACTGAGGCTGCCTAAATCCACAGATGAACTGTGGTTAGATCTCCAAGATGTTTGGAACAATCTACCTGCTGAGTTCCTAAACACACTGTGTGCAAATGTACCTAGAAGAATTTATCATGTTTTGAAGTCAAAGGGTGGTCACACCAAATATTGATTTGATTTAGATTTTTTGTTAATTTATTAGTATAAACTATGAACATGTCTATTTCTGAAAGCATTCTTACTTTTTTCACACCTGTCTAATACTTTTGCACAGAACTATATATATATATATATATATATATAGAAAGAGAGAGAGAGAGAGACAGAGAGAGAGAGAGACAGAGAGAGAATCACAGCCACATCAGTGAGCACTTCATTCTTATTACTTGCACTGGAACCAATTACAATATACATGAGAACAAAGCTGCTCTATCAGTTTCTGACATATGTGATCACTTTTCCAGAAATCCTATTGGTTAAAATTGTTAAATCTATAGTAGAGTATCAATAAAGTCTATGGAGATATTTGTAGATAAAATCCCTGATAAAGTTACTAACTGTAGTGGAATACAGGACTTAGTTTGTTCATTTCTATGTACAAATGCTCTGCAACATTTCCCATGCTAAAAAGCAGGAAATGTCACATTAAAGGGATAGTAATACTTTGTTTTATCTTTATTTTATTTTGTAGGCATAAAAAAACATGAAGAACGATATAAGTCTTATCTCTCAAACCTTTATGGTTTAAGAGATATTCACAAGCAAAGTATCCCCCCCCCGTTCAGCCAGATCAGAAGAGAGGTGCCCAGGTAGACTGCAGAGAGGGACAATCTTCAATTAAGATAAGGGAAAAACCTGAAAAACTTGTCAAGGGGGGCAGGGCTTTCATTGTTTTCATACAAAGAAGATTGTCCCTTTCTGTTATCTGTCTGGTCTTACAACCAGATTCACATCTGAGAAGAGATGGCTTATACTAGGAAAAAGGGGCGGGAGGGGGAAACTTTGCTTGTGAATATCTCTTAAACCATAAAGGTTTGAGAGATAAGATCTATATCGTTCTTCATGTTTTTTTAATGCCTACAAAATAAAATAAAGATAAAATGAAGTATTACTATCTCTTTAAAGTATTGTTTAGTTCAGTTAGTGAGATGTGATAGGGGTAGCTAATTAACCCCATGCTGAGTAACTATATAGCCACTTGGCTGACAAAGGGATCACCTAGTTAACTGTATAATCTGCAGCCAATTAATCACAAGGTGTAAAAGCTGATAACCACTGATTAAGTGATCCTACTTTTGTGATTTCATATGGACCGCTCCTCCACTTGAATAAATCAATATGTTTATTTATATAGCGCCACAATTGTACGCAGCGCTTTACAATTTAAGGTTTAAACAATACAGGGTTACAGGTGCTTTTTAGAGTGAAACATTGGGTGGGAGGTCCCTGCCCGAAAGCTTACAATGTAAAGTGGTAATGGGAGACATACAGAGTACATAAGGGTCAAGTGCTGAATACATAAGGGTCAAGTGCTCCATTTGCACAAGTTCTCACTCTTAGGACTTAAATTTGCACGCTTAGATTAGTCCATAATTGTGAGTATTATGATAATCACTTTATACATATCATTTTGATTGATTTGTATATGCAAACTGTGTTTTGTAATGTATTCTTTGTGATATTGTTGCACACTGGTTATGTTACAGCGCTCACCTATTTCATATTTACATTATCTTTTCTTTGCTATACTTTAGATAGAGGTTTAGGATCACTGTACAATACAATCTTTCACACTTTAACCTCTTCCCGACAATGGACGAACATGTACGTCAAGCAAAAACTGTCACTTAGCGACAGAGGACATACATGTACGTCCCGGAAGTCTGGGTCCCCACACAGCTGCACGCCGTTCGGGGACTCCGGAATAATTTAAAAAAATATATATTCTTAGCCGGGTGTTAAGTGACGGCCGTTCACTAAGGGGTTAAATAATTAGTCTTAAAAATGTATGTTATATTTAATTGCACAAATTTTATCTTTAAATATTTCGAATTCTGAAGCGGTCACCTATACCTTTTTCTATGAGTAACTATATAGCCACTTAGCTGAAAAGGGTATCACCTAGTTAACTGTAAAAGCTGATAACTGCTGATTAAGTGATCTTACTTTTGTGATTTCATTTCTGCTATGTATTTTCTGTAGCTGTATGTGTCTTTCCCAAATATCCAAGACACCAACATGTGGCCATATGCGCAAGTTAAAAAAATAATTTTTGGACAAACCATTGTCCATTGATTTCAGTAGGGATTTTAATCTGTTTAATGCTAGAGAGATCTCCAATGCATTCAAGAGGTTAAAAGGCCCATTTAAATGGGGATTTTTATTTGTTCCTTGCGATGGATTTTGTGTTTGGTTCACTTTTCTTCGTACATATCCCCATACTTGAGGACTTTCTTCTTTGGAGCCCCTGGAAAGGGCTCATGGGCTGGGGATGGGCACATCTGAAAGACAAGAATTGTGTTATACGGTGGGTGGGGCTTAATCGGGTGGGTGGGATTAAGAGGATGCTACACCATCCTATGGAGATTTATGGTCAATGGACCAGAGCTGTCCATAAGATGGCGTGACAACAGCGTCACTGTACAATTTCAGGCCACTGTCATATTGCACCTAAAAAATTCAACTTTGAGCTGTAATAACTTTTGAATAAAACACCTTTCAGCAGTGGGAGTACTATTGTTTTACTCAGGGGGCTAAACCCTACAACATATTTTTTTTTACATTTTAAGTATTACTATTCCTTTAAAAATGAGCCGTGGCCTTACTTCCAGACAGACTGAGGTTACAGCTCTGCTCTGCAGCCTGTCAATCTTCTTCTATTTCCTCCCCAAGTATTGTCACTTTCCAACCTCCTCCGATGATGGAGAATTTCTCCTTGTAATGCAACAATACTTGAGGAGAGAAGTAAGGCACAGGCTCATCCTATAATATAAAAGGCCAGATGTATGTTTGTCCGATGCAGTCATGTGCAGTAGAGACTGCTCGAATGTACAGAATGCTGGCTCGTGTATGTGGGCTTTTACACTAGTTTTTAATAATGTAAATTTCACCACAGCATGTGTTTTTTAACAAAAAAACAACAACGATTAAAGCTTATGGCTATATGAGGATTACAATAAGTTAAACTTGTATAGAGGTGACAGTTCCCCTTTACAGAAACTATCTAGTATTTCCCTGAACTTTTCCTGTTTGGTGTATACTGCTGCAATCTTCTAATTAAAGTCACTAAGGCAATGCATTGTGAGGAAGGAGAGAATCAATCACAATTATTTTTTAGCAAAGCTGAGTTAGTTTACTATTACTTACTAAGTTGTTCATTCATGATTATGTAATCAGAAGATCATAGATACCACTTACAGGTAATGGGATGTATTACTCAGATGAGTTTCTATCCGTGCGATCGCTACTCCCTTATACACCAGTGATTTACAGATATAGCTGTACTTTCATTGTCCATGATTTTCCTCTCTTATCTATAACAAAGATCCCCATGCGTGTCAGTGTAAGTTGCTTATCAGATCACGATGGCTGAACTCACAAGAAGGCAGTTAAGGACGACTACATGTGTATTATGCAAATTATTTATATTATTCAAATGCAAAATGACTGCTTCTAAAAGGCCGCTTAAATAATAAAATGTTGAATTTTTTTTTCTAGTCTACTCTTTAAAGTTTTAAGGAGCCGAGGAAAGTGCAACATACTGCTTCTCACTCTGTTGCAGATCCCTCTGGTTCTTAAAGACAGTAATATATAATTTAGACTTTAGCTTCTAGTATTAAGTAAACGTTTTTTTAACATATTGCGTTCTGTATATTTACTTACAGATTTGTATTTCAAAAGCAATTGAAGTGGAAAGGATCCCTCTCCCGCCCCTTCTGCCCTGCTTGCCTTAGATTTGGAATGTGGTTGTGGGACCGCACGGATGCAGTGAAGCACAATCTTTACACAGTAAGGAAATGGAAAATCCGGCCCTCCTTGACAAAGGAGGGCAAGATTGCTTACTGAATATTGTCTCTCACCACACTCCATCCGGACCAGCAGTGACTCAGCCAGAAGGGGAGGGAAGGGGATCCTTTCCACTTCAACTGCTTTTGAACCACAAATCTGTAAGTAAATATATATAGCACAATATGTTAAAAAACTTGTACTTAATACTCCGAGCTAAAGTTTAAATGATATATTACTATCCCTTTAAGGGGTTGACAAGATATTAAATGAAGAGAGGGCACATATTGAATTGAAGAGAGGGCACATATTGAAATGAAGTAATTGTCAGTACTGGAGTAATTGCCATATTTTTTTTATCAGTGCTAGATTATAGCGCATCCTATATAATAATTCACTAAAACATGTGTACCGACGCAGTCATGCTCAGTAGAGACTTCCAGTGATGAGGCTGATACAGAGCGGGGCGCTCTGAAGAAGCGTCCAGCTCTGTATCAGCCACGGCGCGGGCAGTCTCTACTGAGCATGACTGCCACTGTCTCTACTGAGCATGACTGCTGGCAGTGGCACTGTGGCCCGTGTAACGGGCTCTTCAACTAGTTATATCAAAAAAAGCTGCCCATTAAGTCTGAAAACTAACAGCTGCATCATTTTTCCTCTCAGGCATGATTATGGGACATGAACCTATCAAACTTTGGCATCTCTCAAAAGAATAGGCCAGGGGTGCTCAAACCTGTCCTAAAGCCACCCTTCACCCCCAACAGTGTATGTTTTCAGGATGTTCTCACTCACAGGTGATTGATTGACTTGTGTTATGTGAGGGGGTACATAAAATCTGCAAGTCTGAGGGGCCGGAGGACAGATTTGAGTGCTCTGTGCATGGGTGATTGTAACAGGGGAAAAATGTGCAACAAAAGGTTACCTCCACCAGAATGCACATGAACAGACTCAACATAATAATATAAGTATTAAAGGAACATTAACTAAGAATCAGATTTGTATTTATACAGAAAGGGTGATTGGGTCATGGAACAGTCTCCCAGCAAAGGTGGTTGGGACAAATACTGTTAGAGAATTAAAAAATGCCCTGTATATATGTAAGTCTAGTCTCAGAATAGAAGTATTTTAATAGATGGGAAATGGACATATTTCGTTTATTTATTTATTTAGAAAATATTTACCATGAAGAAAACATTGAGATTTGTCTCGTTTTGAAGTATATCCTGGATAATTTTCAGTAAAGTGTTACATATTTACACAAATAATCATTATATATACATACACACGTAAATATACATACACAGAGGGAGAAAATAAATAAATACATAAATAAATATATAAATAAATATATTAAAAAATTATATACAGTTACCGTAAAATCTCGGGTATAATACACACAATTTTATCCCACTTTACCTTATGTGAAGTGGGGGGTGCGTATTATACACAAGAGTTTTTACAATGAAAAAAATATAGTGTTAGCAGACCTCTTCCCTCCCTCTCCCGGCACTCCGCTTTGAAGATAAACCTGCTTTTGTGCAAGTGAACTGCCGAAGAGAAGGCAAAACTTCTTGCACTTGCCGTCCTGTATTACCATTGGCTGGAGGCGGAAGGCCCTGTAAGCCCAATTGAAGGAAGCGGGCGGCAGGAAGGCAAGTGCAAGTAGTTTTGCCTTCTCTTCGGCAGTTCACTTGCACAAAAGTCGGTTTATCTTCAAAGAGGAACGCCGGGGGAGGGACGGAAGAGGTCTGCTAACACTATATGTTTTTGTAGTAAGGGAGAAAGCAAGGGTGCATATTATACATAGGCACTCTTGTTTTCCCCTAAAATCTTAGGCATAATATACACCTGCGTATTATACCTGAGATTTTACGGTACATACTGTTTTTAGATATAGAGAAGCATTCACTTGTAAGGATTTTAGACTGGGAGAAGTTCTATTTCTATGTTTACTTTAAATATATTGTACTTATAGCTACTATCTGTAAAAAAGAATTATTCATATGTTACATTACATCCCTAAAATATAATCCTGCGATTGCTTTTTAGCACATGCATAAACTATCCAATTCTGAGAGCATGTATTTTATTTTGTTTGCACCGTAATTAGTGCCCACTGCTCTTGTATTCAAAATGGCAGTCATCGTATTTCAGCCCATTTACAAACAATCATCACAAGATTGCTGTAGTACTTGGAGCCCTGGAGAGGGCAGGAATGGCTGCTCCATGGAGTATATATAAGACTAGAATGTAGGCCTCAGAAACACATGCTAGCATGAAGTTAGTGACTCCCTACCTCCTATTCCCTCTTTATGTACACACAATCATAAACAGAAAAAAAGCTGCTATATTCATTTGATACATTTCCCAAAAAGTCTGCATCTATGTTTAAAATTGAAGTGGATTAAATATGGGGGAAACCAATTGCACTTTAGAGAAGGGATGTCCAAGTTCAGTTCTCAAAGGCCCCAAGGATGCAAGGATTTCCCTGATTAAGCACAGGTGAGTCAGTCACAATGAATGATCCACTGATTAACTCCCCTGTGCTTAATCAGGGAAATCCTTTCATCCTGGCCTTTTGGGGCCTTTGAGAACTGAACTTGGACAGCTCTGCTATAGGGGAGTAAAAAGAATCCCCAATGATTTCATGGGAGCTTTTAACTCTTTCAGTGCCAGAGGGGTGTACAACGAATTGCTCTGCAATGCGTTACACACCCCTCTGGTGCTGAAAGGGTTAAGCTATTGTATTCTAGAGAGGTCTCCAACATATTGTGAAATCATGTGATGGATACCTCTCTAAATCAAGGGGAATTTGGGGAATATGTATTTGTCCTCTATAGTGCATATGGTTTTCTTTATAATAATTAAATGTTAGCACATATGGCCTATACAAGCAAATTCAGTAAATTAGCAAGTGCTTTGGTGGAGTTGACAGGATCACTGCTTATAAAGCATAATTTGGGCGGGTGTGGTGGTGTAAATTTGTGTTTGTGCAATCCTCCCATTGACGCTAGGGGCCCTAGATCCTTTAATGTAATATGTATGAAAGATGAAAAACATAAAATTTTAGGTTGAAGATCATAGGTGGGTAACGGTTGGCACGCTAGCTGTTGCAGACTACAAGTATCATCTTCCTCAATTGGCAATTGGCTGGTTGGGGATGATTGTACTATTTAATACCTCTGTATGTCTATTTCCTCTTGTACAGTGCTGCGGAATTAGTAGGCGCTATATAAATAAACAACAATAATAATAATAAATAATAATAATAATTTTAGCCCCAAAGGTTACTTAGTCCTACTTTGGATTAACCCTTTGAGAGCCAGAGAGGGATTCAACACATTGCGATGCATCTATAATATGACAGCTGCATCAAGGCAGCTGACGGATCAACCCTTTGAAGCTAACTAGGACTGCATGACTCTCCCTGACTGATAAGCCAGACAGACAATTTGAGTTTCAGAAAAGAGTTGTCACATTTGTGGTTGACCCTGTAATAAGTAGAAACTGTACGACATTGCAGCAGGGGTATTGATAGATACTAGCTAAGGAGACTAAAACCAGAGGTCACATGTATACAGCCTCAGGTATTATTGCCAGCTTAGCGCATGTAATGGCGTGACTCTCCCACTGGTATTATTATTATCCTTTATTTCTATAGCACCAATTTATTATGCAGCACTGTACAGTAGGGAATATACATACAGAGACATTTAACAGTACAAATGGAACATAAAAAAATGGATCAGAGGGTCCTGCTCATGACATCTTACAGGTCAGTGTGTGTAGGAGAAAGAAGTGCTTTTGAGTGCAGTGGTCCAGTAAAGTAGTGGGTCTGTTTGGGAGAATAAGATTTGATGTTAACAATGTGGTTTTGATGGGTTTATAGGTGGGAGAGTGATTTAGATGGGAATGAGAGTAAGTAAATGTTGGACAGGGTGTTGATCTGGCCTTGCTCATGATTAATTCATAGGGTTCCCTGAAGAGGTTTGTTTTCAGGGAGCATCTGAAGGCTGGGAGAGAGTCTACTGGAACGGGTGAGGGGGGATTCCAGAGCTCAGGTGCAGCACAGGAGAAGTCCTGTAGGGTGGAATGGGAGGATGTAATAAGAAGGTCCTTTACAGTGAAGATGGTGAGTGGGAGTGTATTTGGAAACAAGAGATGAAATGTATGGGGGTGAAGTGTTAGTAAGGGCTCTGTAAGTTAGTACCAGAATTTTAAAATTAATTCTAACAGAGGCCAGTATAGGGATTGGCAAAAAGGACCGGTATTAAAGGAGTGATGCGTGAAATGGATTAGTCTGGTAACATATGAGCTGTAGTGGGGTTAGTCGGGTGACACAACAGAGAGACAATTAGATACACAGGACAGGAGTTAAAGGGAAAGCTCTAGGAAGGAAAGACAGACTTGGGTATCATCAGAACAGAGTTGATGGGAAAACCCAAAGGAGTTTATTAGTTTGCCAAGAGAAGAGGTATAGATTGTAAAGATAAAGGGTCCCAAGACTTAACCTTGTGTTTCTCCAACAGACAGTGGGAGGAGAGAAGAAGTAGAGGAAGAGTAGGAAACACTGAAAGAACAGTTGGAGAGGTATGATGAGAATCTAGAGATTGCAGTGCCACTGAGGCCTAGGGAGTAGATAGCTTGGAAGAGGAGTGTATAATATTAAATGCACCACTGAATTAAAGCTTGGAAGAGGAGTAGGTGATCTACTGTGTCAAAGGCAGCTGACAGGTCTATTATAATATGTTATGAGTAGTGGCCTTTTGACTTAGAGAGCAAATCATTGACCACTTTAGTGAGGGCAGTCTCATTAGATTGAAGAGAGTAGATTCATTTTGTGAGATGATTGTAAACAAGATTTATGTTGAGCGAGGTGAATGGGAGAGTAAAAAATAGGCCAGCAGTTTGACAGTAAGTTTGGGTCCAGAGAGAATTTCTTTAAGATGGGTGTGATTAGTGTCTACTTGAAAGAGGATGGGAAAGTTCTGGTTGTCAGAGAAAGATTGAATAAGTGAGTAAGGGTTGGCATTAGTAGAGGAGAAAGTTATTCAATGATATGTGATGGGACTGGGTCACGAGGGAACACTTATGGCTCTATGAAAACATTCAATCATGAGTGTGCAAGGAGAAGAGAAACCTCCTTCCTCGGTCATGGCAGGAAATTAGTTAAGTGTGTATGTAAGTCAGGTAACAGGGCTAAATTGGCTGGGATGAGGTGGGGTGAGGTGGGGTGGGGTGACAGAAATGTTGCAATTGAGTTGCATGGTACACTAATAGTGTGTTAGGTTATACCAAGTCTCTGGTCTTATGCAAACCTAGCAAATCCCATGTGTTGCATGTTTCACATTTCATTTTCCTTGTGATACGGGGCAGTTCTCATAGACAGCAAGTGTCAGGATTCCAGACCTGACACTTACTGCCTATGGAAACAACAGTGCATAAATGAAGCCTGTGTCTTAAACCATATACTTCTTTTGCATAGCCCAACCTCGCTGCCAGCTATGGAGATTCTTTTCTGACCCCAAAATAGCTATCAGAAGTCATTTTGGTACTGCACAAAGTGGACCAGCGCATTTTTTTTACTAAGACTGCTTCTATAGGAACCAACCTTTTAAAATATGATAATTAATTTTAATGCTTTATTCTCAAAGTGAACTGTAAAACCTTTATACATTATGAATTGTTAAACTGCTTTTAATTTTTGATTCTTGTAATTATGTTGATACAAGTATGTCTACAGGATGTACTGCTTTATCTGGTGTAGAGGAAATTTGCAGAGCAGGATTACAATTATTTTTTAATGTAAACAGAAACAAGGAAATACTGCAGCACAGGAAACAACTTAAAATCCTAATCTGTAAATACATTTTAACACCCTCTGAAATTATGTAGAGCTGTTTTTATATTCTGTGTTCAAGATAGAAACAAAGATCATTTAAGCATTATGTCTATAGTCAGCATTTTTAAACTATACATATTGAAATGTCATTAATGTCTATACATGTGCCTTGTAATTAAATATAGAAATGTCTCACTTGTCATGCTGGTACATTTATTCAAATAGTGAACCATTTTAAGTAGCAATAACAATTTGCATTAAAGCAGAATTACCACAGCTAAAAAACTTGCTCCCCAATAATTTCCCATCTGACGACTAGCTGCTCAGTAGTGCTAGTCACCAGAATTATTACCGCGTTAAGGAGAATTAACCATTGTTCTCGGGCTGACAGGCAGGACGGAGCGCAGACATCTTTCCATAGTGACGCGTCTGAGCTGTCAGTCCCTTTTGGAGCTGAATGGCTCCTAGCAACACCTCCTAGAGCAGGCTGGGACTGACAGGGCAGGCGCACAGACGTCTCTATGGAAAGATGTCTGCACTCTGTCCTGCCTGTCAGCCCGGGAACAATGAATAATTCTCGTTAACGGGCGTAATAATTCTACTGAGCAACTAGTCGCCATATGGGGAATTATTGGGGCGCAAGTTTTTTAGCGGTGGTAGTTCCACTTTAAGTGTGCATTTGTAATAAAGGACAGGCAATAATACCTTAATATTCCTTTGATAAATAATCTCACTATCCAGATCTGAAAAAAATCCGATCTTAGATGTCATGGTAATCAATGTAAAAGTGGATTATTTCTGGGACACATTTTTTTTACATATTTATCAAAACAAAAATGGAGGGGTGTTCTAACTAACATTCTGCACTAAACTAGGTATTGGAAAAGATTTCATAGTGTTATGCCCTCAAAATGTTACTTACACCAAAATTATTAGGGCAGAGAAGACTTGTATTGGCTTTTCTGGGTGTCCCTTTTCTTCTGCCCCTTGGTTACCAGTATATGTAGTAGCAGAGTAGTAGTAAAGTGACATATGTTTATAAAATAACTACACATTTCATATAGGGTAAGAAGAAACCCAGAATCAAGTTAGACATTCTCCAGAGAACATAAGCAGAAGAAGCCATAGTACTTCCACATTATTATAGATATTATCTTGCAACAGAATGTCACTATGAGTTTGTATGGGCCAACCCTGCCACAACTTTCACCTTTATTTGATTGAAAGAGACCACACTTTGGAAAAGGTTGCCAATTGCCACAGAAGTGACTACATCAATCACATTCACAGCCAGTACACAAGGCTTAGAGGTATATATATTTTATAGTGGGAAATTACGGATGCTATTACTCCATTATGGAGCAATGCAAACCTAGGTCAGATAGTCGATCTTGAGTTTGGAAAAAGATATGGCATCACAGCTTCAGGTCATGTGACTAAGGAAAAATTATGAAATCATTTGAACAACTATAAATTGAAATTGGTATACCGAATCATCTCTTTTACACATACTTATGTCTTCAGCATGCATTAGAAGTACACTGGAGATGTATAACTTCATGTATTGAACAATTAACTCTTCTATCAGTGGCTGCAACTCATTGGCCATCTAGATCTATATCTTTCATCTAGAAAAGCATCACTAAACTTGTACCAATTAATGATACTCACTTGATACAACAGAGGGAAGGAGACCTTGGTAAACTGAAAAATTGTGAATGGAAAATGGCTAGGTCTAGTACCTCCACAGTGTCTATGCATACGGGACACCAGCTCATCCAACCATAAATCCTACACAGAGTCTCTCTTATGCACTGATGAGAATGGGGAGAAAGAGCAAACATTGAATGTGCATGGTGTGCTGCACAATCATATATATAATATGGAATTGCCCAGTAGTCCTTGACTTTTGGATACTAGTCTTCAGTACCCTGTCGGAGGTGGTGGGAAGGCCAATTCAGCACTCCCCAAAAAAAAGTTTACTATCTATCATCCCAGATGATCTAGACTCGGGTCTTATCAAACTTTTCCAGTATTGAAAGATTACGGCGGGAGCACTCTTTGCTGATGCCTAATCCACTCAATGGATAAATACAGCAAATCAAATCATATGGGCTGGTATAAAATCAGACTTCCAAATTAAAATACAAACACACTCTTCCAGGTATCATAGAGAGATAATTACATGGCAAACATCTTACACATTTTGCGATATATACAGCACTTAGTCATAGATCCTATCAAACTTTTACTCTGGGAAACACTGACTATAGCACATAAGATAGTGACCATGTTGTGGATGCCTGATGCAAAGCCATTACATAAACACTGGATAAACGTGGTGAATCAAAACATCCTGCACTACCGACTAGTCTATGCTCAAAGAGGGTCCCCTCAAAAATTCCATGAGACATAGGATACTTGGGTGCAACATTTCAAAATTAGCAACAAATCACCTGTAAGAAAATAGCACTTTCCATTGTAAGATAAGGTAGTGTGGGGAGCAGTGGAGATCTGAATTCCACTCTGGGAACGTAGACACTAATATATGCACATGTATCTACCATGTCAAATACTGTTTTTCATCACTAAACTATCCTTGAAGGACGAAAATTAGTGTCGAGAGATAGTCTTAAGATACTTCATTATCCAATACCATGTTATTGTTTTAAAGATATAACCTGACTACCTGGGGACTTGGATGAGTGATAGGGTCCCTGTGGCTTGCCGGGGGTGGGAGGGTCTCACCCTAGGCACTGTTTCTCCCCGTTTGTTTCCTGTTTTTTTTTATTAGGAAGTTGACTGTTAGTTTACACTAACAAGAAACAAATGACTCCTGTAGTGCACTCTGTTACAAAGCATGATCTATACATATGTGCTTGCTATAATATTCCTGGTAAAAGCATGCTTCTCTGACATACTATTGCTATGCTATTGTACTTATAATCTTCCATATAAAAAATATTGACATAACTTTACTCCATTTATCTGCACATGTTAGTTGAGCCTTGATCACATTAAAGTCTTAAAGATGTCAGAGTTCATGCTCCGGTGTGCACTAATGCAATGGCACTCTCTAGTGCAAACCCCAAGGTGCAGGAGCATGAACAGAAAACCAAACCTAAATGAACAGAGCTTATGGAGTCATACATTCCTGCCAATTGCTCTACTGCAAGCAATAGGATGAATCATGCTACTTTGATAAATATGTTATAGTTGTTAATTCCAAAAAATATTACACTTTTGCCTTGATAAATATCACTTAATATAAATTTTCTCCACATTTTTTGCCTATTTTCATACTATTCTATTATCCTTTTATATTCCTAATAACTTTAAAAAATGACCACTTGAGTGTATTATACTTTGAATTCTAGAGGGAAGTGAACTAAATCATTATAGTAATGGATTGTGTACATCAGTGCTAGTCACATTTGACTGGCCATGGAGCAATTAGTCTGATGCTATGTTCTACTAGTATAGTGCCCTGCTGACCTCATGCAATAGTCTGCTGGCATTTGATAGTAGTGTGCAGGTCTCATGTAATACTCATCTCGTTTAGTGCTGTGCTAATATTAGTTAATAGTGTGTTGCTATACTGGACTCATATAATACTTCGCTGTTATCCTGTAAGGTTGTACTCCTTTATTGTTTTCATGTAATACTCTACAGCCTCATTTAATGATGTTTTGCCATGCTGGTCTCATATAGCATATTGTTGTACAATGCTGACATAATGTTTGTTCAGCCAGCGTCTCCTGCCTCTCTTTCTTTGGTCTATCTCTCCCATTGGATTATCTAATTTGTGTGAGTAATGCATCATTGTGAACAAACTGGGGAGTACCATAATTTGACAGCCAAGAAAAGGTGACCAGGTAGCAGCAAGGAAATCACCCCAGTGTAGCAGCAAGGAAATCAACATAGTGCTGTAAAGGTATTTTAATGTTGTTGTTTTTCTGTTATACTGTATTCTTTTACTGTACTCTTTCCTCTTGCTTGGAGGAGTTTATTTTTAGTTGTGTTGTGTGTCCACTTGCTCTTGCCTGATAAACAACAGTAAGATTTGTTGTAGAATTTTCTCATAGTGTGCCACTATCCCTTGTTGTCAACTGATCTCTATGAGAAAATGCCAGAGATGTTACTGTTCACAACAGTGCAGTAGCATAATGTATTTAAAGGGCAAGTAATGTTTCAAAATAAAAGCAGCTCCAAATAATCTTCATAGTATTTTGGCCATGGAAAGTGTTATTTCAATACTTTCAGAGCTGTAGTTCAAGAGTAAATGAATGATAAAGTATCCCGCCTCCCACCCCTTTCACTGATGTAACACTGCTCACCTCAGAACAGCAAGGTTGTGTCCAGATGGCTTGCAGAGAGGGACATAAGGGCAAAAACCTGTCAAGGGAGGCAGGTTTTTCATTGTTCTCACAGTAAGAATATTGTCCCTTGCTGTGAGCTGAGTGATCAAGTGACCAGATTCCACATCTGAAGGGAGGTGGCTTACAGTAGGTAAAAGGGACGGGAAGGGAAATGTTATCATTCAATTACTCTTGAACTACAACTCTGACAGTATTGAAATAAAACTCTCTATGGCCCAAATACTTTGAAGATTAATTTGAGTGTCTTTTATTTTGAAACATTATTATCCCTTTAAGGGCATTTATTTAGCAAAGTGGAAGATATGACATAACTCAGGGGCTACCGGGTGCACTTGTGCCACTATCATAACTATGTAATGAACCGATTCTCTTTAACTCTGAGAGATCTCCAAAGCATTACATTATTCTGTGCTCACAATACATCTATAAACAAAAATTAGCAAATAGCTCACACTATTCAATATATGGTTTATATGTTGCAGCTTTTTCCTTAAACTGAAAACAATGGAATAAAATAAAATAACATGTACAATCAGAGGTAAAAAAGCCTCAGAGACAGTTCAGTAGGAATCGTGTAGCCAAAGGATCACATCTTGCCTGAATCGGAGACCTGTGTCCAGAAAATAAACTGGGCCTTTTGCATAAAAGCAAAGTGGTGCAATTCTGGGACAAACCGACTTCACAATAGTGTACCAAAAATTACAGTAATTTAAAGGGATAGTAATGTTTCATAATAAAAGAAGCTCCAATTAATCTTAATAGTATTCGGGCCATGGAGAGTGTTATTTCAAATTTGTCAGAGCTGTAGCTCAAGAGTAATTGAATGATAAAGTATCCCCCTCTGACCCCTTTTACTGATCTAACACTGCTCACCTCAGAGCAGCAAGACTGTCCAGGTGGATCTCAGAGAGGGACAATCTTCAGTTAGCATAAGGAAAAACCTGTCAAGGGGGGCAGGGTTTTCCTTATGATCACAGTAAGAAGAGTGTCCCTTGCTGTGAGCTGTCTGGTCCCAGGATCAGATTCCACATTTGAAGGAAGGTGGCTTACACTAGGTAAAAGGGGCATGAGGGGGATACTTTATCATTCAGTTACTTTTGAATTACAACTCTGACAGAATAATTGGAGCTGCTGTTTTTGTTAAATATTACTATCACTTTGAATTGGGTTTTTAACACCTCAAGTGGTGAAGCAATGCACTGGAATCAGTTCAAGCATTCCTGGGTTTTAATAGACCCTTTTAACCCTGTGTGTGCCAGAGAGGTACCATAGGCATTCTGTTGCAATGTCTTTGGTAGCTTTCTGGCACTTTCAGGGTTAAATCAGTAATGGTGAAATTGGTTTGCCCCAGAACTGCAGCACTTTGCCTTTATACATAAAGCCCATTGTTTCTTTGTCTTGTGACTAACCTCTAGCTGAGGGAAGAAGCACAATAAGGACCTATTATTCCAACAGAAGCCTTATAGAACCTGTAGAAAGCTGGCAGCACTAATTAACTAAATATTTTCTCATAATGACCTTGGCGTTCCTTGGGGGAAAAGGTAGTTAACTCTTTGAGTGCCAGAAGGGTACGCAACACATTGCAATGCTTTGTGTGCCCTTCTGGAATTCAAAGCTTAAATGAGAACGAGCAACGCCTAACTCATACTTAGTACTATGGCCAGAAAATCCTAATGGCCCCTATGGATTTTGCCATTGAGCCATCAAGAGATATAAGTCCTAGATGTCGTGTTCATGGAGGCAGACATTGCGTTTGATGGAAGTTTTCTTTTTTATTTTAAGAAGAGTGCATGAGTCTACTTAGGAGTTCAAAGACCAGATGGGTGTGCAACAAACACATTGCAAAGCAATGCATTGCACACACCTCTAGTCCTTATAGGATTAAGATTACCATGTGCAGTAAGCACAACACTTTGCAAAATGAGTTACACAATAATCCCATCCTTAAAGGGGCAGCATACGGTCAATAATAGACCCCTTTAAATCTCTGTCTGTACCTTTACAGCAATAGAAATAGAGTTCCCATAGCTCATTACTCACTGTCTCTCTCCCGGTTAGCTGTGAAGGTCATGGTGATCTGAACAGCTAGGTTATTTCAGTGCCATACTCTGCCTTCATGGGAACTCCTCTGTTCCCAATAAAAGCCTCATAGAGCCCTGCTGATGGTGGATTCACCAACACAAAGTTCTTCTATTGGGCTTCTCATGAATACCAGTAAGGTGCTAATGTCCCCAGCTATGCAGATGTCTGTGATATACACAGTAAACTGGGAGGGAATTGGTGAGGTATACATTACAGAACCTCTGAGGGAAAACTAGGGGTTTATATATATGTATGTATGTATATCTTTATTTATATGGCGCCACACAGTGTACGCAGCACCTTACAATAGAAGTAGGTTACATTAAATAAGAGGGGATAAAATAAGTGCCACATTCATAGAAACATTAGGAGAGAGGTCCCTGCCCCAAGGAGCTTAAAATCTAAAAGCCTTTAAAGGGTAGAGAAACATATTTATTTTGTAACATGCATTTAAATGACTCATACGTCTTTGCTGCATTATACTAATATAATAATAATTATTATTATTATAAATGGGCTTATTGACACTTAAAACAGTTTCTGCATGTCTTCACTATTCAAAAGCTTGCTTCAGTATCCTTTGAGTGTGGCCATGCGCTCTGTGGAAAATAGTGTACTACAGGATTATATGCACTGAAGTGTGATAAAGGTGTGATACAGAAGAGATAGCATCTCCAGCTTAATGAACTCTCCTTTCAAGCTGGTGGGATGTTACTGCATAAACTACATTCAGGGGCATAAATACAAGGAGTGTAAATGCAGAGGGTGAAGTGGGTATGGTGCCTGGCATCCACTGGGGATTGATCAGAGACAGGGCCCAATAGATTCTAGTTACACACTTGAATAACAGAAGAATTGGAGAGTTTATTTAAATGGAGAAGTTACCTCCACTTTATCACACCTTAGTGCATCTTCCCTCAGGAGTAAGCTGTGCCTTTTACACATATGGACAATGCCCTTCACCCATGTGTTATTGAATGCCAAACTACATGGGTGCCAGCCACAGGCTACCCACCCCACACACACACACACACTCACTCACTACTCCGCTGCCAGGTGAGAAAAGAGCAGGTAAGTAACAAGTCGTTCTTCAACAGGGCAACATCACTGCCATGTTCAAGCCATGTGTAAACATTGTTAATCATGCCCTATTAAAGAAGAGCGAACACCTAATAATACCCCCTCCCTCCCACACACACCCACACACCTACTTCCATATTATGGTCAGAAAATCCTAATGGCCAATGCGAATTTTGTTCTTGTGCCGTTAATGACCCCTGGATGTCATGGCCATGGAAGGAGACATAACAGTTGCAGAGTGTTTGAGCCTACCTAACCCTTAAAGCATCTCTGGTCCATAAAGGGTAAACGTTCTCCTTTAAATTATATGACCAAAAACTACTTGCCACAGATCTTGAGGTTCTGACTATTAAAGATTAGTTGGATTGCCTGAAAATGTGGAATAATTTAGCAATTTCTGTTTGTGTGTGTGTGTATGTGCATGTGTTGGGGGGGGGCAAATGTCTCCTGTTTGATAAACTCTCTAATTCCTATGTTATTCTATGTAGTGCATGGACCATCAGCTCTCAAGTTGGAGGGATAATAGTGCATAAGCTCCAGGAGGTGCCACTGGCACACACATATACACACATACACTGACACACACATATGTAAACACACACACACACTGACACACACACATGCACACACATGCACATACACACAGACATGCACATGCACACACTGTTAAACACTGATACACACATTCACACACACACAGACTTGCACATACACATGGACACACACATGCACACATTGATACACACATGCACATACACACACTGACACATACACACATGCACACACACACACACTGGCACACAGATGCACACACACTGGCACACAGATACACACACACGCATACACATACTCACACTGACACACAGACACACACACATAATGACACATGCAAAAAATGACACACATATACACACACATTGGCACACAAACACATGCATACACAAACACACACATGCATACACATGCACACATATACACACACACACACAAACATGCACACACACACACACAAATACACACACACACCTCCTATAATAACAGGCAGAGTTAATGAACCTTCATAATCTTTTAAGGACCAGAGTGAAGCATACTATATTGTGATGCAATGCAATGCACATACAATGGCTTTAAAGGGTTAAGATTACCAGGTGCAGTGATCAGAGTTGGAGGTAAAGTGGTGCTGATAGCCTCTGTCATGTCTACCTGCATGGGCATGACAGCCAGGATTGACTGAAGATCTTATCTCTTGAACAAAGGCATACAGGAAAAATGCATAGGGGCCATTAGGATTGTCTGGCTATAGTAAGGTAATTAGATATTATTAGGTGATTAGGAGGTGATAGGAGGTGATGGTTCTCATTTAACCTTCCGCTATCCAGTTCATATGTGGATTCATTGGACTGCCTGAAAATTTGGTGTCTAAATGAATGTTATGAAATGAAGAATTGAGTATACCATTGTTTTCACTCATTTCTATAGACTATAAGGTGTATTGGAATAAACTTTCGAAGACCACTTTAAGATATTCAGTTAGGCAATAAAACAGCTTTAATGCTACTTATAATTACTACAGTCTATCTGAGGACATTTGGGTGCTACAGTCCTTTGGCTTCTATTGCAGATGATTAAGATCTTGAATGGTAAATAAGATTACTGACAGTCCAAATATGTTTATGTATCATCAAATACCTCTTTTTAGGTATTTAAGGCATCTGCTGGTGATAGACTGACAGAAAGATACAAGTGGGACCCAGCAAGGGTTAACGTTTGTTTATACTGTAAATAGCTAAGAAATGGTTATGCTAGATTTCATTGAAATGACAAGCATGCGAGACACTGCAGTGACCGGAGGCTAGTCTTGTTAATTAGCATAATAAAAATATCGGTCTGGTATTTCCTATTACTTTTTTGACTTGGAAAGAACAAGTTCTGTATTTAAATCCTTGGATGCTACAAAAGGTCTCCAACATATTGCTTTGCAATGTGTTGGAGACTTTGCTAGCATCCAAGTGGTTAATAAAATTCCTCGGTCTCAAGCACATATTTTCCATACAGCATAAAATCACCACTGCAGCCATGTTAAGTGAAGCACTCTTGCTAAGTGAAAGTCGGACACGAATGCCTCATGAGAATATAACACCATTTGGAATCAGTTTAAAGCATTTCTCCTCTGTGTGCATGTACATTTTGTCAGAGAGATTTGCTGTTTCTGTTTTCACCATGGAAGTCCCAGGAGATATCCATAAGTTAAACAGTTTTGAAAAAAGAAACACTGCAATTGATGATATTAAAGCTTTTGAAGGTTATTGAGGAAAAACAATTCACAAATTGTGAAAGTAACAAATTTAAACCATTGATTTTCACTCAGTAGTCCTTGCTGTCTCTATTTTGGTTCAGGGAAATATTATTTACTTTCTCCTGTCAGGATTAATACATAATGGCATCTAGTAAGGATTGGGATAGATTTGTTCCATATTTGTATGAGTTGACGACAGAGGACAAGAAATTAGTTATTGCTTTGAGGAGCCAAGAAACCCCTCACAGAATGTAATAGCATACCATTTCTAGGAATAAATTCAATTTCATGCGCTTATAGAAACACAAAAACTACAGCTTTTTAGACTTCAAACCTTTCAAAGAGCTACAACTTAGACCCCATAATCCAATGGGAGGAGTCACACCTTATAAAAATGCTTAATTCAAAATGGGAAAATACCTAGGATATACAGTCAGGAAAAATAAATTAATACTCCATCAACACTGACCGGACTTCTAAAACGAATAATGTAAGCATTTTAGTGCCAGACGGTGTGCAATGCATTGCAATACAGTGTCTTGAGTTCAACTATGACATTCAATGTTTAAGGCTTTAGTCCACATTTAAGCCATAGGGAGACCTGGTATTTAATGTATACATCTGAAAAGTATCCTTTTTATTGTAATTTACATGTAACCTCTTCATGCACCAGCTATTTCAATTGAGAGGTGTGGATCTTTAAGCATCTGATGAAGGGCTTTATTCCCCAAAATATTGTGCTCCTACACATTTCAGACAATTTTGGACTAAGTGAACTTACACCATAAACTGTGCTTCACTGCTGGTATTCTTTTGTTCCTTCATATTGATCAGGTTTATATTGGGAGATGGTTACACAGTACAGCTTTGGCATCATTATAATATTCAGTAGCAGCATCATCATAAATCAAGTAAGTATCCAGCATTATGTGTGAGGATCATTATTTGAACTGTTAATAGTAAACTGACAACAGCTGGAGACAGCAAGTTGCACATCCCTGAATTAGAGGGAGCAGTGGTTTTGAGTGGGTCACAAAATGGCCTTGTGGGTTAGCTCTTTCAGCTGCCTATGATCAGAGGTTGGCAGTCTGCAGCACACCTCATGTTGTTGGACTACAACTCCCATCATCATCAGATGGCAGTTGACCAGCTCTCAATTAGAGGAAATAATCTGAAAAAGCTGAAGACAACACACTGGCTTCAACAGTCTTCGAAAGTACATTGGCTCTAAATGGATCAAAATATTGGCAGGGCCATGGCCCCAGTGGCTCAATCTTTTCTGTTGCCTATGGTTCAAGAGACACTTTGTACTTAAATATTATATTATAAAAATAATGTCATGTCACTTCTTATTACCCTTCAGTAACTGTACGCCTTGTTCTTAGATCTGATTTCTTCTATGCTCGTTGCACACATTGGTACTCTAGCTGGCATCCACTATCAAGACTTGTTTGTCAGCACTTACATTAGTTCCGTTTTGGCAAGATTTCCACTGTGAACTGACATTAAGAGACACATGTTCCAAACTTTCTTCTCAGTATTAATCTGCTATATAAACATTAACACTATCAACAGTTGATAGTTATTAAAGGGATAGTAATACTTCGTTTTAACTTTATTTTATTTCGTAGGCATTGAAAAAACATGAAGAATGATATAAGTCTTATCTCTCAAACCTTTATGGTTTAAGAGATATTCACAAGCAAAGTGTCCCCCTCCTGCCGCTTTTAATGATGTAACACTTTTCAGCCAGGGCAGAAGGGAGCTGCCCAGGTAGACTGCAGAGAGGGACAATCTTCAATTAAGATAACAGAAAAAGCTGAAAAGCTTGTCAAGGGGGGAAGGGATTTCATTGTTTTCATAGGAATAAGAGTGTCCCCTTCTGTTATCTGTCCAGTCTATGGACTGTATTCCACATCTGAGAAGAGATTGTTTACAGTAGGTAAAAGGGGCGGGAGGGGGAAACTTTGCTTGTGAATATCTCATAAACCATAAAGGTTTGAGAGATAAAACTTTTATCATTCTTCATGTTTTTTTAATGCCTACAAAATAAAATAAAGTTAAAACGAAGTATTACTATCCCTTTAACATATGGAGTTACCAGTAAAAAGTGAACTAAAAAGGGGACAACAAATGTACATAAGACCAAGAAGACATTTATAATTTTAGTTTTTTTTCCACCAGAGTCCATTGTGATGAATGTGACTCATTTATGAGGTGTAACTTGGTACTTCATAGCCAGTAAGTAGTACGTGTGGCCTGCATCCACTAGTAATCTGCCTGTGAACAGAAATCTGATCTGCAGTGATTTCTTCTGTGATGGGAAATCACTTCTTAATCAACAGAGGAACTAACAGACCTCCCCTGAAGTGCTGTAACACCCTTGCTGCAGGAAAATAGTGCTTTAAAGATAAATGTGGCCAAATATTTTTAAGGGGACATTGAAAAAATATGCAGCACAACCAATTTTTATCCAGAATAATATATAAACATATTATATATACAAAGGAAACAGTATGGTGCCCTCAGGTCCTTCAGAAAGAAACAAGTGAATTGTTTAGGAACTTGGAGAACATTTTGTCTCCAACAAGCCTTTATCAGATTGGAGCCAAAATGACGATGGAGTCCCAATGAATCTACTTTTTTTTGAAAGCCCTGACAGTACAATAAAGATTTCTTGGCACAGGCATTGTAGTGACTAGAAAAGCATGTCTGGTTGATGGTAATGGTAGTTGTAATCCAACAACAGCTGAAGAAATAATGTTTGCCTATTACTGGACTAAAACATGGTTTTCTACTGTCAGTCATTTAGGGGGTGATAGGAATCTGAAATAATAACTGATACCAACTGTGATGTGTTCATACAGGGTGCTTTGAAATGTCCCCTTGTGCATTTTCATAGTGTGATCCAAATGAACAAATGGACCATGTCCTATCAGAAAAGTTATGCACAATGTTACACAGATCACCAAATAATTTACATTGTCATTTTACCACTGATTCCTACTATGAAATTGAGCAATACATTGGAGATCTTAATATTCCTTTAAACTGATTGAGCCACTGAAAACCTGTACTGCTAGCGGTACTTTAGCAGGACCGTTTTTAAAACGAATTACTCCCCTAGTGAAACTGTGAAAGATGGAACAAATATCCAAAAATATACTTTTGGGTGGGTCCCTTTAAACTATTGAATGCTAGAAATATCTCCAAAATTTAGCTTCACAATGCATCTCTAGAGATATCCCACAGGAATTTTCACGAAAAACAGTAATTTCCACAAAAAAATCCTGCCCATAGAATATACATAAAATTTCCGCCTTTGTTTCACTAAGAATAAATTTTCTGTGAGAACCTTGCCATTTTTTAAAGTATGTTTTCTATAACTGCAAGATTTCCCTCAGCAATACTTCTTCTGAGGGCTGATGTGGATAAACAACTGAAAGTAAAAGTTGTGAGTCCTACAGCAACGTATGCCTTGAAAAAATTGTTAGAAATAAAAACAAGAAAAGGAGGCGCTCCTAGTGCAATAAAGTTAAAGTAGACAAATATCACCAAGACCCTTCCCCACTGTAAGAAATATACTCACAATGGTCATGTTCATTAAAACACATATGTATGTACTGAATATCGGGCAGGAGGGATTTTAAATTGTCCCAATCACAGTATAGTAGTTTCTTCCTAGTTTAAGTTCTGCAAAAAAGGGGGGAGCTGCCCCTCTAGACATCCATAAGGAAGAGGAAAACATAGGAAAAGAATATAAAGACAGAGGGTGCCCAATAGTGCCTGTTATCCAGATATATAAAATAGACGTATATATTAAAATACACTCACAAAGATGATGGTTGGGGGTGGCTTATACCAGCTCCCAACAAAGATTGCTTGCAGAGAATATCAGCCTGTCTCAAGAATCCAAGATGAGGTGGTAGGAGAAAAGACTGTGCTGCTGAAAGTCTTGCAATAAAAATGAATTTAATATTAATTAATATTAATTTAATATAAAAAACATCAAAGCTAAAAAGCCATTCAAACGATAAGAGAGATAGATAACTATTCGCAGTCAATAACTGCTTTCACAACTCTAATGGCTGAACAGTAGAATTCAAGACAAAGCAGCACAAGAAAACAATTACTTAAATACCCCTCCCTCCCATTTCATTTGTTATACATATGAATATATTAAAACATCCATTTTGATTTATATAATTTCACCACAAGAACCACTGTTGTAACTCCTAGGGAGCAATAAAAGTTGATGTTAATACAAAACTGAAAATAGACATAAATCGATCTACAAACCGGATGTGAGGTAAGTACGTTCCACAGAACTGTTTTAACCTGGAAATAAAAGGTTCTTTATAGATAATAAAGTACTCCCTGGGTACGGATAGCCCAATGCAGATCCTGACATTGAACCGGATGTGGAATGCACTTACCTCACTTGTGAATCATACTCCTCTGTAGCACTTCTATTATATTCCCCAGAGCCAAGGATTTTTTATGAGTGCTTCTGCTGCTTCTAGTTGTGGTTGTTGGTGGTGTGACTCCCAGTCAGACCTATGGTTGTGCTTTAGGTGGGATCTCAGTGAGGATGTGCTTAAGTGTGATCCTGCTTTCCCACCTGCACGCATGCTTCTTATGCAGACAACAGATAGCACCATGTTTAGCTTTTGGATCATGAATAAAGTATCTCCATACTGTAGACTGAGAGGTTCCCGAGGGGCTACTATTATTGGGGCTAGATGATGCAATTTTACTAATTGGTAAAGGTGCTGTACTTCCACCAGCAGCAGAAGTACTTATCAAAGCTAGGGTTGTGGCTATTGATGACCTGTGTTGCTGTGTGTGTGACTTGGTGAGGGGTAGACCTGGAAGTGGTGACAGTGCTGATGATAACTAACAGGATGATTGTTTCTCAAACAGTTTATAAACTGGCACATCATTCCTTTTCAGTGGTAGAAGATTGACCCTTTGCCTTTCAGCTACTTTTCTGGCCATGTCATCATCTCTCTCATACTCAATCTGTATCCAAAGAAGAAGAGGGTGCTGGAGGGATATACTCTATATCAGCATCATCAAGTCATTCTCAGCATTGTCCACCACCTATTCCTCATTATTTTTATATTCTTACTATCTGCAAAATTATGCTTCTTTCTCTGTCTCTCACAAATACAGAAACAGTGTGCTGAAGGAACCTGACTAGGGATGGGTGAAACTTTCACCTCAAACCAAAATCAGCAAAAAAACAAAACTTCCCATCTGGCTAATAATTTACTGCGAAAAGTGTCCTTTTCCTGCCTTTTTAACCTAGCTCACTTCATTGAAATCAATGGGAAGAAAAAGATAGGCAAATAAAGCTTAGTTTAGAGAATCTTTTAGGCAGGATATTTGTCCTCTATATTAGGGGAGTCTGGGGGCACTCTGGGGGAGAAGAAGGTATGAAGGAGGTTGACCCCAAATACCCCCAAATTTGGCGTGATTGGAAAGACACAGGCAGCTAGAGTCCAAATTTCTTGCTGATTTTGCTTTTATTGTCTCTGTTCTGGGGAAGTCTGGGGAAAGAAGTTGTTGATTTTGTTTTATAATTATAGTTTGTTTTTGACTGACTGTGATAAGATAGGATGGACAACTTAACAATACAAAATAAAATAAAAATGTTTAAAAATTAATACATTAATTAAACAAATAAATATATTAGGTGACAGCTGACTGGGAGCCTGATGTGAGCTCTGTGACTGAGGCAGACTTGATAGACAGCAGACAAGATATATAATTTTACTGAGGGCTAAGGTAAGACATCACACTTCATCAGTTGTGTATTGTAGAGAGAAAAAACTCACACACAATAGTTGAGTAATGTCTAAGAAATGTACAAGGGGCAGGGGGAGGGGGAAAGATGAGTAGTGCAGAGACATGGGAGTAAAGTGATCGTTCAAAAACTGACTGCAACAATGGTTGCTGCAACATGTGCAATATATGATGATTCCTTTCCTCCCGGGGTGGATTCAGTTTGTCAAGGTCCCATCAATCACACCATGCTAGTCCACCACCACTACTACCATACACACATTGTAGGTTGTTCTAAACCTGGCACCCCTTTTATACTATGCCTGCAGGAAAATAAACTTGCCACATGGTGGGGTAAATTCTATTGATTTCAATTCAATGAGCAAGATGGGAAAAAGCAGAACATCTACACTTTTTGGGAAAAAGTTCCCTTTTGGTGCAAAGAGAAATATTTCTCCTGTTTTGATTTTGAGGCAGAAAGTATGTATGCTAATGTATGTTAAAGCGGAACTATCATGATAAACCAAGGGAAGCCAGGCCATTAGATATCCTCACTGAAGTTTATGTATTTTGGTGAAATGCACCTTTTGTGGGAGCGTAACGATGATTGAGAGTGAGGCCATCTTGCGCATGCGGCACCTCTCCTTATGTGTCAATCATCAAGGAAGAGGCCGTCCATACTCCCACTAAAGTTTTTTTCCTGGCGTGCACGAGAGTAATTATTTATGGTTGAGCAACATGTCACATTGCAATTATCACTGAGTGCCAAAGGGTTACTGAACGCACTGTAAACCACTCAGGTCACCCAATCAGATCAGCATTGCATACATGCGATCGCACTATACCAACAGGAACTGGACACGCATTAGGATTGGTGCGGGCCAGGTGACATGATATAGCAGGCATTGACGTAGGTTTCAGGGGCTGGACGGACAAGCCCTGTGGGAGTGTCTTCTGCACCATATGGTGCGCGGCGCTACAGGGCTAACAGAATGTTACATCATCACGTACAGCACTTGTGTTTCTTTTTGTCAATTTATACCAACTTTTAAGCGAAAAGACACACAGAAATATACACAGGGGATACAAAGGAAGGGATGAAGCCATTAACACACAGAGCTGAAAGTTCACCTTTAATTGCGGTACCTGTGCGGTACCATTGAATTTTCAAATGCTAATTAAGCTTTTCAGTAATACTCCTTATGGTAATTGAGCCTTTTTAGGGATGTTTCATATGCTAATTAATCAATGTACTGCCCCAGGAGACTTTCACTTTCATTTTCTCAAGAAATAAAAGTGTGACTATTTCTTAAACTATACATCTGATTGACTTTGGGTTAACTTTGAATAATATTTTCAAATATGGAAAAAAAATCACAGGGAAAGGTCTAGTTTAATCCAGCACTTACCCCCCATGGTGAAATTGGTCTGCTCCCATCTTTTGTTTTCGGTATTTAAGGCTCTTAGGCCCATATTTAAAAAAGCAAATTGGAGTTGTTCTTGAGAAAACCAACTGTACCAGAGGGAACAACAAAACCTGTTAACCCCTTAAGGACCCATGACGGTCCTGGACCATCGTGGGTTGTTATACCCGTAAGGACCCATGACAGTCCTGGACCGTCATGGAATTCCAGGCTCCCTGCGCCGTTCGGGGAGTCTGGAATCTGATCCCACAAAAAAAAAATAAAAAATGCTCCGTGGTCCTTAAGGGACCGCAAATTACGTGCCCAGCCGGTCCTTAAGGGGTTAATTCTAGAGAGGTCTTTAATGCATTGCAAAGTAATATATTGGAGCACTCTCAGGGTTTCAAAGGAATTAACCCTTTGAGTGCCAGAGGGGTACGCAACGCATTGCATTTAAAACCTCTGTTCAAGTGCATGGGAATTTAAGAATGTTTATTTGTCCCCTGTGGTGTAGTTGGTTTACTTCAGAATAATCCCAGTTTGTTTCTATAAACATGGGACTTAGTGATCTGGAACAAGGAGCATATTTAGAGGACCATGATAGTCTTATCTTCCTGCCTAATTCCACCTGACCCCTCGATATTAAATTCATAATATAATCCTCATCTAAAACACCAACAATACTTAAATTGTTCAAATCATAGTGCTCTACCAGGATTGTGACAACTGCAACCTTATCTTAAATTTGCAAAGTAATCAGTCTTCTGCATGTCAACACCGAATTCTATCAGTGTGCCAGGTGCTGTTTGGCATCCTGGAAAACATTGGCAGCTTGCTACAAAATATATGGCCTTAAATATACCAACACGTCATGTCTCTGACTCTGAACACTCATGCTTCCACAGCAGTTACTCTATTGGCTGTATTGTCTCCAACTAAATTATATTTACATATATCTATTTAAAAAAAAATTCTAACATTAGTATAATTCTTTGAGAGAACTGAGATGATGAGCTTTAGGGTAGTTTCCATCAAATTAAATAGTTGCAATTCTGGAGCAAACCAACTGCATTATAAGTGACAAATACACATTCCTCAAACTTCTGTTGATTTAAAGGGATAGTAATACTTAAAATGTAAAAAAAAATATGTTGTAGAGTTTATCCCCCTGAGTAAAACAAGAGTACTCCCACTGTTGAACGGTGTTTCATTCAAAAGTTATTAATTTTCAAAATTGAATTTTTTAGGTGCAATATCACAGTGGCCTGAAATTGTACAGTGGCGCTGTTGCTACACCATCCTATGGAGATTTATGGTCAACTGACCAGAGCTGTCCATAGGATCGTGTAGCAACAGCGCCACTGTACAATTTCAGGCCACTGTGATATTGCACCTAAAAAATTAAACTTTGAAAATTAATAACTTATGAATGAAACACCTTTCAGCAGTGGGAGTACCTTTGTTTTACTCAGGGGGATAAACTCTACAACATATTTTTTTTACATTTTAAGTATTACTATCCCTTTAAATGAGAGTCCAAGGCAAGACCCCTCAAGGCAGAGCAAGGACAAGTTAGAGCAATGCATTGCATACCCCGCTAGCACTCAAAGGGTTACGGTATTAAAATCCCCCTTTTAAACAACTAAACTTGTGGAATTTTAATTTTAATCTTGTGGTGCAGTTGGATTGCTCCAGAATTGCACCTGTTTAGCTTGATGAATAAGTCCCTTAATGTTTGTATGTGAAATTGAATTTCTTTTATGTGCTAACATAGGGTGTGGGACTTTGCCAACTGGTGCTGAAAATTATCTGACATAAGAAAGTACACGTTGTTCTAAGGGTGAGGGATTAACACATACTAAATCAAAGCTTGTCTATCTTTAATTTATAACATTGGTAGACTTATACCAGGACGTCGAGTGAATAACATTCCCAAGACTTCAGCCCTTTTTCCATGCAGAATAAATCAAGGTTCTAAATATAAACCCCTTACCTGACTACTGCATCAGTACAAGATCTATAATTATCACCCATATGGGCTATCTGCTTATTTTATTATCCTTATTTTGCAATGTAGTTTGGTAGACACATTTATTTTTAAAATAATTTCATGTTAAACATAACCTGTCACCTTTCCAAGTCCTCTCCTCAGTGGGAGCCTCCATACTGAAAAATGTGTATGATTATTCCTCATTGTCAGTTTATTCCACCCCTCTGCTGGAAACTTTTACATATTAGAATGGTAAGAAGGTGGTGAGGGGTGATTTTCTATACTTGTGAATAATTAATAATGCAGCTTTATCTGACCAAAAGAACAAAGCTCTGCTGAGATTAGATTCTTCAAGTACTAAACAATTATCTCTAAAACTATTAACCTGATTGCAGAACAAAAAGCACACAATATAGACAGTTTAAATAGATACATTTAAAGGGATAGAAATGTTGCAATATAAAAACATCTCTAATTAATCATCATAGTATTTGGACTTTGGAGATTGTTATTTCATTTCTGTCAGAGTTGTAGTTCAAGAGTAATTAAATGACAAAGTATCCCCCTCCCGCCCCTTTTACTGATGTAACACTGCAAAGGGAGGTGCTCAGGTAGATTGCCGAGAGGGACAATCTTCTATTAAGATAAGGGAAAAACCTGAAAAACTTGTCAAGGGGGGCAGGGCTTTCATTGTTCTCATAGGAAAAAGATTGCCCCCTTCTGTTATCTGTCTGGTCTATGGACTGCATTCCACATCTGAGAAGAGATGGCTTACACTAGGTAAAAGGGGCGGGAGGGGAAACTTTGATTGTGAATATCTCTCAAAACATAAAGGTTTGAGAGATAAGACTTACATCATTCTTCATGTTTTTTTAATGCCTACAAAACAAAAATAAAGATAAAACGAAGAATTACTATCCCTTTAAAGGGATAGTAATGGTTCATGTTACACATAGCTCAGAATGTTGACCATGTGTAATAGTTGTACTCCGCGATGTACATTTGCAGCATAATTTGCTAGTTACTGTGTAATATAATGTTAAAGATGATCCCTCCCACCCCTGAAGTCATAGTTTTTTTCCCAGATGTGACAGCAGATCACAACGAGGGACAATCTTCATGCAGTATTAGGAAAAACTTGTCCTCCTTCATCAAGGAGGGTAGGTTTTTCCTTATATTGAACGAAGGAAGATTGTCCCTCATTGTGCTCTGTCCAGTCAAGTGACCAGACTTCAGAACTGAGGGGAGACAGCTTCACATCAGGGAAAGGGGGCCGATTAATAAAAGCAAACTGAAGTTATTCTAGGGTAAACCAACTATTCAATTAAATGGTATCCATTTGAAGTGTGGCACGTAAAGTTTTGCGTCATAAAATGTCACGTGTTTTGCCGCATCATTTGAAGTGTCGCATTTAAAGTTTTGCGTCATAAAATGTCACAAATTCTACATTTCACGTCACTTCGAATGGCGCATTCACCATTTTGTGCGTTAATGTGTCTGAAGGAGACAAATAAAATTCCTAACATTTTATTTGATTTATATGGAATTTTTAACCATTTATAATAATAATAATAATAATCCTTTATTTATATAGCGCACACAGATTCCGCAGCGCTTTACACTCATATTGGTTCATTTAAACACTAGAGAGCTCTTAACCACATTATAAAGCAATGGTGCATTAGGCTTGCCCCAGAATAGGTCCACTTAGTCTATAGATCTAAGGCCCAGTTATGTCTGTATTGCAAAACAATGCGTTGTGCACCCCTTTGGCTTTTAACAGGTTAATACTTTCTGCCTGTATCCATCAAAAGTTCCTAAATAAACTTACTATGGTTCTCCCAATTCCACTTTCTGCATTGGGTACAACAAAACATTCAGAATTATATATAATTTCTAGAACATACAGGAGTACAGGTCTTTTACCTTATGTGGTTTGGAAAGTAATAGTATTTATTTAGCAGCTTCAGTCTCTGTGAAAATCATTTATGAACTCTGTGTTCTAGATTCTATAGAGTAAGGCTGTCCAATAAGAGTCATAGACTGGATGCCATTGAAGAGGGTTTTGATGGCTATTATTGACAACTTCAGGCTGGGATAGCTTTTAAAGTGTGTAGGTATAAATAAATAAATAAATAAATAAATAAATAAATAATATTATCACTAATAAAGAAGTTTCACAGCATTGCTGCAGAAAATGAGCAAGTAACCTGCTTAGCAGATAATGACAACAAAGAGAACTGAAGTCATAAAAATGACTGTGAAAAATGTGATCAGGTTACAGATGAACCAAGCAGGTGCAAGCCAGAAGGGTGGGTTGAAGATTCCTTTGGTGAGCAGTGGGCATCTGGAGAGGTTTTATGATGAAGAACAGGAGAGTACTGAAGATCCAGAGTGTTGGACAGACTAATGAAGTAGTGGTAAATTATTTTAACCAGAGGGCCACGTCTTAGTTTGAAAATGTTTTGTGTAGGCTTATGTACTAAGAAGAACTAAAGTATTTCTGGAGTAAGCCAACTGGGCCACAGGGGAGAGATACAAACACCCAGAATACCCACTGATTATAATGGGGTTATTCAATGTGTTGGAATCCTCTCTAGCCCCCATTAAATCAATATGAATATCTAATTGTCCCCTAGAGTGCTGTTGGTTTGTTCCAGCATTACTATTTATGTAAGAGAGAGGGGAGGGCCTGTACAAATCTGCCAACTTTGCTGGCATTAGCCTTCCACTTCCATGCCTGCAGTTCAGGTTATAACTAACGCAAATGATTACTTTAGTGCATACAACATACATACACTTTCCAGCATTACAATCCCAGCAAGCTCTGGGTGCCATTTATAGCATGTTGTCTCAAAGGGTCAATATATGTTATTAAATAAGGTGCAGAGGAAAGAAAATTCTTAAACTGCCCATTTCCACACTAACCTCCCCTTCGTGCAAGTGGCATTAAGAGGAGAATTTCAGCATATATATACCTTAGTTAATTGGCTTTATGCAGATGTTAAACCAAGAAATTGGTTCCAGAGCATGTTATAGCATGGAATTCTAATAGTACATCTGCCCTATAGATATGTGAGTTGTTCATATATTGTCAGGCTACCTGTGTGGTGGCTGCTCGAGCCGACCGCATCGTTCCCCAGCAGCTCCAGCCGCATCCTCTGCTGACACCGGTGCCTTACCTCCATTGAAACTTGGCCACATTCGACTTCCTGGCAGCTCAGCCACCTATTGGTGCCTTGTGTGGCTCGGGCCTCTTCTGCTGCCGGCATTCTGGCAGGAGGGTGACGTTGTTGGGTGCACGTCCAAAGGCATGGACGTGCGCTCCATTTAAAGGGAAAGCCACCTGCTTGCACACTACTTTAACTGCCTGGACAAACGGCTCAGTCGCCCTTTCGATGGTGTCCAGTGCAGTTCTATTTCATTGGTTCACTGTACATGATCTGGCTTGTCTGACTAACCGACCTGGTGCTGAACTGTGGCTCTATATGACTACCCGCTCCGTGTATGACCCTTGGCTTTGTCGGATAACTATTCTGGTGCAGACCTGTGGCTCTGGCTGACTACCCATTCTGTGTTTGACTTCTGGCTTGTCAGACTACCCGTTCTTGTGTTGACCTGGGGCTCTGTTCACTGTGTATCCAGCATACCAACACTTCAGTGGACATCCTATCTGGTGCAAACCTGTGGCTCTGGCTGACTACCCGCTCCGTGCATGACCCCTGGCTTGTTTAATCACACAGTCTAGCACTGACCTGTGGCTCTATCTAACTATCCTCTAGTGTGGCCTCCGCGTGGTTAGATATCCAATCTGGTGTGGGCTTGTGGCTCTGGTAGACTTACTCCTGGTTACCTTCCTATTTGTCTGGCTTCTCCCAGATGCAGACCTGTGGCTTTGGTTGCCCTCCTATTTGTCTGGCTTCTCCCAGATGCGGACCTGTGGCATTGCAGAATACTCCTTGTCCCATCCCTGGGACCTATATCAAGAGTATAACACGGAAGCAGTCTTCTATTTCTGGTAGTTGTCGCTTGCTCCGTTGTGCGCTGCTCTTTATTACTATATATATATATATATATATATATATATATATATATATATATATTGTGATATTTCTGTTTCACTGTTGCTGCCTAATAAAGTTGGTGTTACCTTTCAGTACTTGTCCTGAGTTTTTCTTGCCGTACCGTGACATATAGGTACTGACTGGGTACACACACTACATCCTGCCTCCAGCTGTTGTGGGCTACAACTCCCTGCATTATCAGTCAACAATGGCCAATTTAGAATACTGAAAGTTATAGTCTAACAACAGTTGGAGCCCACAGATTGCCCTCTCCCTAATCATTACATTAATAGCTGAGATGATTCAAAGAGAAATACGCTTTTCATTTATATCTCTCACTGCACTGGTAGAGTTATATGTTGCACTGGTTTTTGTACTTTATACTCAAAGTTGCTAAAATATATCTCTCTTCCTCTTCAGAGAACACTAGGAGTAATGTTTATCTGTGCAGTTACACAGCTGTATGTGTACCATATTCTCAGAGATACATTCAGACCCAAGTCCTAGGTTATCTAATTTAGAGAGCGAGATTTGGTCTATGGGCAGCCTTTTCTCATGTCTGCTTTACTGGAATGCTAGAGTGGGAAGATAGACACCATCCATATGTTACATCATTGCACAATGGCTTAAAGAAAACTCATGAAAGAAACAAAAAATGGAGGGCGCCAACAGTGCTTTATCACACAATATATTACATAGAATCAGCAATGAAAACGCACTCACTTGATTCAGGAGTTGGAAGTGGCAGATACCGTCTTCAGTCCGCTGAAAGAGTTCACAAGCGCATCTCTGCTCAAGTATCCACTCGGACTGCAAAAGACTTTATTATTTTGTTCATGCGATTTTGCTAAAACAGCTATTGTTGCAGAATGCATTGATCAGTATATTATTGTTTTAATTTATTTTAATACAATGCATTTATTATAATTGTTGAAGACACAGAGTCTTTTGCAGTCTGATTGGATACCTAAGCAGAGATGGGTTTGTGATTTCTGACTGATATATGCCACTTCCGACCACCGAATCAAGTGAGTGTATTCTCATTGCTGATGCATTTTGTGATAAGGCACTATTGGCACCATCCGTATTTTGTTTCTTTCATATCTGTATGACCTATATGACCTTTGTATGTGATGTGATGTGTGGAGATGCCTGTCTATCAGATACATTAAGTTATTATACACTGTTTTGGGGCAGTTTTTAAATCTCTCCTGTGAAAATTGCTGAATGACATAGAAATGTCTGACCCAACCATCTTTTATGTGAGTAAATACTCTAAAGGTGGTGTTGGTAAAGGTTTTATTCTTCATACTTCATTTGAAACATGTTACGCTAGGAGAGCCTTCATGCTCTCTTTTTTTTTTCTTCTTAAAGAAAACACATGCTACCTTGGGCAAGGGAAAAAAATACCAAGTTCACCTGGTACAGTGTCTCAAGGGAGGAACATAACATTTTGTAATCAGTAACCATGCAGGACAACATGTGTAGGAGTTGACTAAACCAGGAGGTTTAACATGCAAATTCGCAAACTAAGAAAAACAGAGAAGGTCTATAATGGAAGTTAATCATTTTAATTCCAGGAGAAGCCTAAAGTAACAGTATGCCTTATCATATTTTAGGGGGAATATTACTGTAAATGTCTACGTCACACTGAATGTAGCAAATGTTTTACTAATCAGATTCTGTGTTTTCTAAACTACCGATATGATATATATGTAGAAAGCTAAGTGCTGTGCACAGCCAAGGAATTAGATGACTAAAGAATATAAGAGTATCCAATAGAAGCAGCCCGTCTGCTTCCGTCCAGCTGTTGTGGAACTATAACTCACATCATACCATGACATACTTGAAAACTACAGAAGTCTCAATGTATTGTTGCTGGCAAAACATTTTCTAAATAAACAAGAAAACGAATCTTATAATATTAAAGGCCAGATGTATGTTTGTCCGATGCAGTCATGCACAGTAGAGACTGCCTGAACGTCCGATGCAGTAATGCACAGTAGAGATTACCAGAATGCAGACCGATACAGTCATGCGCAGTAGAGACTACCAGAATGCAGGCCGATACAGTCATGCCCAGTAGAGACTACCAGAATGCAGGCCGATACAGTCATGCCCAGTAGAGACTACCAGAATGAAGGCCGATGCAGTCATGTGCAGTAGAGACTGCCCGAATGCAGATGTTTGTCCAATACAGTCATGTGCAGTAGACACTGTCCGAACGCACAGAATGCTGGGAGGAATAGTTCTGTGGTTCTACGCACTTTGGCCCATGTATACGGGCTCTTACACTAGTAAATTAATAAACCATCATCTGCTCAACTGGCCAATGGCTGGATGAGGACGCTGACAACTGTATTCTAACAAGAGGTGAACAACAATATGTCACCTACACCTGGTGTAGGCAGTAATATCTCTTGTCAGGGCTTATGGCAGAACTGCCAACTGTCCACATTCTCACCTCAATGGAACATCCATCCTGAAAGCACTTTTATGATTATCAGTTTTTCTGTTTATGCAAATGAGCTACTAATGGCCAGCAGCGAGTGGAGGGAGGATCTTGGAATTTTAGCATTTGTCTGGCATGCCAGACGACATTATCTAATTTATATACATTCATGAATAAATAAAGCTAAATATCTAAATAATTATTCTTTCAAATAAAAGATGGTTAATATAACATATACATGATTTTGAAAGCTGTTAAACGATGTTAGTTTCACTTTAAACTCAGAAAGTGTGGGTCATTGCTAAACTAGGTAGAAGCAGTAAATGAATGATTATACCAATGATTCTCAACCAGGGTGCCGTGGCACTTTGGTGTGCCTCGGACATCAGCTTAGGGTGCCCCATGTTTTCTATGAAGACTGACAAAAATGGACTTTTAAATAAAGATTTATAGAAATTGTTATGCACAATAGATTTAGTTTTGTTATTATGATTATAAAACCTAATACTAACTGTATATTTATGTATTGCACCCTTCTTATGCCCCTGATAAAGTACATTAAATATGTTAGGGGTGCCCCGAATGTTGTAGATTATGTGCTAGGGGTGCCCCGAACAAAAAAAGATTGAGAACCACTGGATTATACAGTGTAAGAGCAGACAGCTTTTATTTTGGGGTGAATCCAGAGACTACTTACGTTCCTATTCATAAAAAAAAACAAAATCAATTCTGGAGCAAGCCAACTGCACCACTTGGGACAAATAAAACATTCCAGTGATTTAAATGGAACTTTTAACCCCTTGAATACTTGAGAGGTCTCCAACACATTGAGAAGCAATGCTTTGGAGACCTCTTCTTTCATTTGCGTGTGAATTCCTTACAAAATCATGCAGAAAGCAAAAGAGCTTAAAAAGAGCAGTTCTGGTGAAAGCCATCTGCAATATAGTGGGTAAATTAAAACTTCTTTAATTCTTTAACCCTTTGAGTGCCAGAGGGGTATGCAATGCATTGCAAAGCAATGCGTTGTTTACCCCTCTGGCACTCGAAGGGTTAAATGCTAGTGAGCTCTCCAGTGCATTGCTTCTCAATTTGTTGGAGACATCTTTAGTATTATTAGGCTTCAAACTCACATCTAAAGGTATATTAATGTTTCACAAAAACAGCAGCTCCAATTAATCTTCATGGTATTAGAGCCATAGAGAGTGTCATTTCAATACTGTCAGAGTTGTAGTTCAAGAGTAATTGAATGATAAAGTACCCACTTTCCACCCTTTTACCTAGTGTAAGCCACCTCCCCTCAGATGTGGAAACTAGTCCTGGAACCAGACAGCTGACAGCAAGGGACAATCTTCTTACTGTGAGAACAATGAAAGCCCTGCCCCTTTTGACAGGTTTTTTCAGGGTTTTCTCTTATGTTAATTGAAGATTGTCCCTCTCTGCGATCAACCTGGGTACCACCCTGCTGCTCTGAACAGTATTACATCAGTAAAAGGGGCGGAAGGGGGGATATTTTATCTTTCAATTACTCTTAAACTACGACTCTGACAGTATTGAAATAACACTCTCCATGGCCCAAATACTATGAAGATTAATTGGAGCTGCTTTTATTGTGAAACATTACTATCCCTCTAAATGAATGAGTGTTATGTGGATTTCTGTCTCATATGGTGAAGTTTATTTCTTCTAGATTTGCCCATGGTGTGCATTCTCTATATGGTTCTAGTATAAGGAAGAGAGTACCGGATATACTTTTTTGCCCAGGTAAAGTTATGCATGCTTGATAGGCTTGTGGTCTTTCATTTAAACAAAATTAAAAATAAATAAACCCTTGAAGACCCTGTAGGCACACACCTCCATTTGCGTTAGTCATCCCAATGGCTAGTGATATAAAAAAACAAAACAGGAAAGCGAGGGCACACAAATAGTGTAATTCAGTATTGAGTATTAAATGTACAATACATCCAGATTGAGTACTCACAATTGTAGTGGTCAGGTATTCATAAAACTGACATCAGCGCAGGTAGAGACCATAAGCCCATCTCTGCTAGGGACTACAGGATCTGTTCCAACTCCGATGTAGACTCCAAAGAATGAATGATCAAAAAAAAATATAAAATCTGAGGTAATGAAAAATGTATATTTAATAATAAAATCAAAGAGATCAATCTCTGTATTAAAACAAACACTGTAACGCATTTCACAGCATCAGAATGCTGCTTTCTCAAAGAGTTACAATATAGCACATTTACTCAATACTGAATTAAACTATTTGTACATTTACTCAATACTGAATTACACTATTTGGGCACACTCTCTTTTCTGCTTAGTTTTTTACATGTTGATCTGTTTGGGGAGAACAAGATCAGGAGGAACAGCCAAATTCTAATTTGGAATATACTCTGTCTGGTGCAGTCATCCATCCCAGCAAGCGCGTTAGCTGTAACTCATTTACACCTCATTTGAGATATAGCTCTATAGAAGTATTGTTATTTAGAAATTAAGAAAGTTTGTCTGCACAAGGAGTGCCTTCACTTTCTCCCTTCTTCTTTTATCTATCCAATGGCTAGTGAGTCATTCTGTCTGCAGTGAAGAGTATTGCCTTCATCACGTGGGAGCCAATCAAAATGAGAGAATGTCACGTGCTTCTTAAACTCTTGTTTGCTTTCTTGTTGTTCTTCTATATCTAAATTCCATGGGATGAACATAATATATAACCAATAATCTTAAAGTAGTATCAGTAACACACACTGTATCCATGTACAAACTACATAGAGCATGCTGAATGGGTGTTTTATGTGGGTAAATATGTGGTGTGCCTTTGAAAGTCTGCTACTCTGCTTCTGGTACTTACAAAACAATCATAAGCAGTATCCAGTGAATGAAAGCTATCCCCACCTCATCCTTCATCTGAAGAGTCATCACCAGGAGGAATGGGAAGCAGGTGATCTTCATTCTACCATCTGGATCTTGAATGCAATTTAATGAGGTCCTAGGCAGCTTGGTTTCTACTTCACACAATGAGCTGAGGGTTTATGATGAGCTGAGGGTTTATGCTTCACTGGAATACTTTCCAAGGTTATTGATGAGCACTTAGTCTTTAAAGGAGCAGTAAGCTTTTTATTATGAATACCTATATGTTATAGGACTTTTTATGCTGAGTAAAACAAGGGAACTCCCACTACTGCCAGATTCAAACATTATAACAGCTCAACCCTGATGCTACTTGGTGAAGGTTCAAACTAACAGGAAGTGACTCAGTATTTGATGACACATTCTATGGACAACTGTTGTCAGTGACTCACCTCTGCCACAGAATATGTAACTGAAATTTGACCACTAGAAAATGTAAATGTAAAAACACCAGTTTAAATTGTAATATGTCTGGAAAGACACATCTCCCTCATTTAAGTCAAGGTTTACTGTACTGGACTGTTTAGTTATATATTTCATTGATATTTTCCCTCATCTTAGCTGTATTCTTTATTGTACAGTTCTTCGCCTGTTTCAAGTTCTCCTTAAGATGTTTGACATGCTTTTGGTGACTAATAATCTCCACTCTGGACTATTGGTATCTAACTACAAATAGAAGTCAATTGGAAGCATTATGACCCTTCCAAAACAATAGCTAGTAAGGAGAAAAAACAATATATAAATGTTTTAGAATCTCCATTCAATTGTGCCAGATTTTCTTTGCTTTCATAATTCTCAGAATATTCTAATTAAATTTGTCCAAAAGGTTATTTCTCGCTGTATAGTAAGGGGTTGTTCTACTCTTCTAGGTTCAGAACAGAGAACATTGTGCACTCAGATTCTCTCCAATATTAAGATAATCCACATCCTACTTAGGTCATATCAGACACAATAAGTGGTGCTACAGGGGAAATTAATTGGAGGAAAAAAAAAAAAAAAAAAGATAACCATGCTATACTAACACTCAGTATGAAGGAATGAAAAGACATGTAGGGGATATTTAGAAAACGGCTGTAGTTTGATTTATGGGTGGTTATTACCACAGTCCCACAAATTATGTTTTTTACTTTTGGCTAGCCGGTTTTGTGCCCTAGCATAATTGCACTGAAAATTAATTGTAATTCTTTAAAGCTGATGTGTGTGCCAGGGCCATTTGTATACTTTAGTTTTATGACAATCTGTATACCTGTAATTTTTTTTTTGGTTTCAAATAACTTTTTCTAACCCCTTAAGGACCAGCGGTCCTGGGACGTTTCCGTCCCATAAGGACCGCTTTGATCCTTGCCGAAGCGCCGGCACACCTGACCTGTTGCATGTATCGGCACGTCACTTTGGGGCCTGAAAGAGATCGCTCCAGTCTTGGAGCGGTCAATTTTAGGCCCAATTTTTACTTATAGCGCTCCCAGTGGAGCACTATAAGTAAAAAGTATGTGACGTACTATGAACGTCATCGGTCCTTAAGTATTTAAGGACCATGACGGTCATAGTACGTCATGTAGTCCTTAAGGGGTTAAAGAATTATGTTGAGGCTATTGGTGTAGAAGAATCTCTCAAGAGCACTCCATTGTGTGTCTTTGATCATTGTTGCAAGGCTGGTGCATCAAGCTTAGACTGACAGGAATTTGTTTACATTTCACAACCACAAGTTAGCATTTAAACACATGTTCTTAGTAGGAACACCATTTATTTATTTACTTACTGGTTGAAGAGGCCATTACACGGGCCACAGTGCCACTGCCGGTTGCGGGGCAGTCATGCACAGTAGAGACTGCCCACGCCATGGCTGATACAGTGCCAGCTGGTCGCAGTGCAGTCATGCTCAGTAGAGACTGCCCCCACTCTGTATCAGCCTCGTCACAGGCAGTCTCTACTGCGCATGCCTGCAGCACGCACAGCAGTCTCTACTGTGCATAACTGCATTGTTACAAACTTTCTAGCAAATTATTATATAGGATTTTTTTTCTGTCATTTGTTCAGTCCAATTCTTGACTCAAGCAACTTAATAAGAGTACACACATGGTTTTGACCCTGATCACTTTGATATCTGTTAAGAAGTCACTAATATACAAGATACTTCCTTTAGAATACCTTTGTCACTGTCTTTTCTGGAGAAAAATATAAGCATAGCAGCTGTAATGATATTTTTTCACTATCACATTGCCTTACTCAGCAGAAAAAATGGTGTAGCATATCCTTCATAATGTTGCTGCTTTTTTAAGGTGGAATTCCATTTCATGGTTCCTATAAAGCCAAAATGAAAGACATTTTCATAAGTAAGAAGGAGTGTCTCTGATGGAATCCGAAGCCAAGACTCTGAGACTAATGCATTAAGAGAAATAGAACAAATCTTGAGAGGGTGGGCAAATGCAAATTAGTATTTATTTAAATGGAAATTGGGGCATTGGAGACTTCTCTAGCATTCAAGGTGGTAATAGTCACACTGAAATCAATGGGAATTGTGAGTGGTTTTTGTCTGTCCACTTTGGTGCTGTCGGTTTGCTCAAATTTTATCTAATTATTCTAAGCAAATCAGCCTCAATGTTTTTTTCATTTTTTTTCCTCTTTTCAAATAAAAAAATGTGTTGTGAAATTAAGGGATACATAATGGGGAAGGGAGTAATGCATATTTCTCAGATATGTAATATAGCAGAACATATATTATTTCTTAGGGCCATATGTTCAAAGAAGTAGCGAAATAGCTTTTGTTAATATTTTCAGAGAGTGTCAGTTGTGAATGGAAATATGTCGTTCCTCCTGAATGAAATTGTCGCATGGAACGGCAAAAAAATGTCTTAACTAAAGACAAAAATGTCTTAACTAAAGACAAAAATTTCTTAACAAATGTCTTAACAACAAAAATGTCTTTAAAAATGTCTTAACTAACGACAAAAATGTCTTTACTAAAGACAAAAATTCTCACATTCAGAACACATTCCCTCCACTTTTTTCTTAACGTACAAATTTTGTCTTTTGAAAGACTTTTTTTTTGTCGTTAGTTACGACAAATTTTCTTTTCCTCTATACGACACTGGAGAATAGTTTAGCCACGCCCCTTTACCCATCAATTCTGGAGTTGTGTTGTACACAACGGACATTACTAGTTTTTTGTCGTATACTCTATAGAAAATATGGAGTTCATGCATTCAATGACTTATTTTTGTCTTTCATACAACATTTTTTTGCCGTTATCCCTTTGAACATACGGCCCTTAGAGGTAAGAGAGGAAGAGGATTAGGGGAAAGGTTACACCAAATCTTGTAAGAATGTATTCGAGTATTGGGGAATTTCATGAACCATGGAGAACATCAGAACATCAGATCTTTAAGTGGTGTAATTAAGGAAAGGTAGATGAAAGAAGATGGTAGAAGGATAGGAAGGGGAACAGTGTGCGGGAAAAAAGGGTGGATGGGGGCACACATTTCTGACAATTTCATGAGGAGTTGAGATATTCAGACTGATTTGAGGGAGCCTCATTTTAACCCTTTGTGTGGGGGTACCCCTCTGGCACACAAACAACCCTGGTTTGATAGTTATATCAGTTACTTGTGGTCTAAGACAATTTTCTTTATCTCAATATGCCTTAGGTGTGACATTTAGACTGGATATTCTACAACTAAACAGTCCTTTGTGCAGGCAGCACAACACAAACATTTGTAGAAAAATATTAGAATATGTGCCCTGTAATAAATCTGTGGTATGGTCACATTAAAGACAAGCTTTCAGATTTTAGTCCAAAATATTCTGTAGAAAACAAATTGTCCCACTTAAGAACTAAAACGTAAGACAGAAAGTTTGACTTCATGATAATTATTCTTCTAGCGACACTATTCTTCAAGACCAATGAGTGCCTAAGTCTTTTGCTTCCCATACTCATTTCTGCAAAATTGTGTTTGCTCTATTGGACTGTGTATTGAAAAAAACTAAATTCATTATATCAATTAAAGCTGCATTAGACTTAGAGAAGTGTACATTGCTGTTTTCATGACATGTAACAGTAAGAAATGTATAATAATGTATAATAATTGGCAAATATGCTAAATCTGTCAGTGACGGATCAGAAATGTGACTTAATTTCTGAGTTGTTACATTTTGCATATTTACTGTAGTTAAGTTTAATCTACTTTAGGCTAATCCTTATTTTGAAGCCATATTTGGCTTATACTGGGAAAGCTGATGCTGTCATGGAAATGCTTGTGGTCAACTCATTTGCATGTACTGGATCACTCACTTGCTTTGTGTAAAAATAATTAAAGGAGCAGTAAACATTTCTATGAAAAACATATATTGAAGGTATTACTGCTTATTAAAACCAGATTACTCTCACTGATGGGAGATGTGACTTTCCAGATTATTACATGTAAACTGTTGTTGTGTGTGGGGGGGGTTCATTAAGAGTGCATGCTAGCATATACATTTCTGACTGTTATTCTGCTGCATTCTATAGAAGTGTTAACTCACTGACAACAGTTCTCAATAGAATGATAAAGTAAAAGCTTTATCACTTCCTTTCAGCTTGAATTTATAAAAAGTAATAAAGATGTTACTCACTTCTAGACAGTTTGAACTGTACCTTTTGAATAAAACAGCTGCCAGCAGTGGAAGTACACTCATCAGGAAAAGCCTAATAATATAAACACATTTACTGCTTCTTTAAAGATTAAAGGGATAGTAATACTTTGTTTTATCTTTATTTTATTTTGTAGGCATTAAAAAAACATGAAGAACGATATAAGTCTTATCTCTCAAACCTTTATGGTTTAAGAGATATTCACAAGCAAAGTATCCCTTCCCTGTTCAACCAGATCAGAAGGGAGGTGCCCAGGTAGACTGCAGAGAGGGACAATCTTCAATTAAGATAAGGGAAAAAGCTGAATAACTTGTCAAGGGGGGCAGGGATTTCATTGTTTTCATACAAAGAAGATTGTCCCCTGCTGTTATCTGTCTGGTCTTACATCCAGATTCACATCTGAGAAGAGATGGCTTACTCTAGGAAAAAGGGGCGGGGGGGGGGAAACTTTGCCTGTGAATATCTCTTAAACCATAAAGGTTTGAGAGATAAGACATATCATTCTTCATGTTTTTTTAATGCCTACAAAATGAAATAAAGTTAAAACGAAGTATTACTATCCCTTTAAGAGCCTTTTATCCAAAAGGAAACTGAAGTAATTCTCAGGAAAACTAACTGCACCACTGTGGTAAAAAAAATAATCCCCTTTGATTTTAATGGGACCCATAAACCCTTGATGCTAGAGAATAGACTTTTGCATTAGTTTTGAATGAACTGTAATTTTATCAAAAATCACGTTTAGTAAGATTCAGATTAAAACAATATACTAAACTAGATGAACAGCCTGTGTACACGGGCCACAGTGCCAGGCAGCAACGGCCGCGGTGCAGTCATGCACAGTAGAGACTGCCCACACCACGGCTGATGCATCATCATCATATGTTATTCACCACCATCCAGGCTCACAAAGTTAAATTCAACCTTTTATTTTATTTTATTATCCTTATGTTCTTAATGATATTGATCCATAATTTAAAGTCATCCCTGTTTATATTTATGACTGTAATATTATTACACTATCAGGAGTAATAGTGTAATGTGCTTTGATTCAGTCAGCAATTCTAACTAGTCATACTCTTATGGCATACACAGCCGGTTTGCCTTTACAAAAGTATTCAATTATGGCATTGTTTAATTGCCACAAGCACACATAACTGGCATCATCACAGCTTTACATGCATGCAACCATAAAATATATATTCAAACCACTTCCAGAGACACGGGAGTTAATAGCCAGACTTGGTGAATTAAATGAGATCACCAACCGATGATGTGGCAGAGATTTTGCCTCTAACTAATCATGAGTTATGTAATGAAAGAGCTTAATCTTAGCAACGAGGCTAAGTTATTAATAAAGGCAAGTTCATAATGCACACCAGCATATTTAGCATGTCGCTGTCCAGTTACTTTAACTTCCAGTACCTAAAGGAAATGGATTTATATCTGCTCTTGCACATTTATAATTATCTTTGGAGTCATTCTATTCATTTAGCTTTTTTACAATACCTCCAAGAACAATCTAATTAAAAGTCTTCAGTTTGTATTTTTCATTCAAAATGAGAAATAACACCTCCTAATAATAATAATAATACCCTCTAATCTTATTATAGGCAGAAATCCCTAATGGCCCCTATAGAAACTGGCCTTCAACTTTTGTTCAAAAAGATAACATCTTTAATCAGTATGCATGTCGAGTTCATGGGGGACGCCATGATAACTGCTGGCAGTTTATCAAAAATGTAGTAAATGGAGTGTATGAATCTGCTGAATGATTTTTTATGAAAGAGGGGTGAATATCACATTGTGAAGAAATGGACTTCACACCCCTCTGATTCTTAAAAGGATAAGATTACCATGCGCAGTGGGTGGAGTTTGTTTCTTGTGGTTTTGCCAACAACCGTCATGTCTGTCTCCAAGGACATGACATCCAGGACTGGCTGAATATAGTATGTCTCGAACAAAGGTAAAACTAAAAAATTTCAAGGGGCCATAATAAGATAACTGAGGATTATTATTAGAAGATATTACTTTTCCTTTAAAAGTGATAATAACACTTAAAGGCATAGTAATACTTGAATTAAAGTAGAGGTCAGAGTCTTTATTTTTTTAACACATCCTATAATAACACTTAAAGGCATAGTAATACTTGAATTAAAGTAGAGGTCGGAGTCTTCTTTATTTTTTTTTAACACATCCTATAATATAAAAGGCCAGAATGTTTGTCCGATGCAGTCATAAGCAGTAGAGACTGCCCGAACGTATAGAATGCTGGGAGCACAGAATGCTGGGAGCACGGAATGCTGGGAGTCTCTACTGAGCATAACTGCATCGTGTGCATCCCCAGTCAGGCGTCAGCAGTATGCAGAGCAGGACTCTTTACCTCACCGGACCTTGGCCCATGTACACGGGCTTTTACACTAGGAGTTCTATATTTGAATACTTACAGTTTTGTAATTCAAGCGCTATTCAGTCTGAAAGGATCCCACCTCTTTCCCTGCATCACTCTTCCTCTTAGTCTGGTCCGGATGGAGTGTGGTGAGGGACATTTTCAGTAAGCAAAAGGAAAGGAAATGAGGACAGCGTTTTACTTTACTTACTGAGGGAAGATTGTCACTCGCTGTCTGTCAGGTCCCACGACCAGATTCCAGGTCTGATGGGAGGCAGACCGAAGGGGCAGGAGGGGGATCCTTACAGATTGAATAGCACTTGAACTACAAAACTATAAGTATTCAAATATGTTGCTACGTGGTAAAAAAAACATAAAGAAGCATTGGACCTCAACTTTAATACACGTATTACTATAATTTTAATATATATAAAATGTATATTGTAAGATTTATCAAGGATACAAGGATACTCTCAGTGCTGAGAGGTGCTTTATTCAAAAGTTATTAAACCTCAAACATGATATTTTAGGTGCAATATCTCTGTGGACTGAAATTGTACAGTGGTGCTGTTACTACACCATCCTATGGAGATTTATGGTCAACTGACCACAACTGTCAATAAGATGGTGTAGCAACAGCGCCACTGAACAATTTCAGTCCACTGTGATACTTCACCTAAACAATTTACATTTGAGCTGCACTAAGTTTTGAATAAAACACCTCTCAGCAGTGTGGGTACTCTTGTTTTATTCAGGAGGATAAACCCAACAATATATATATATTTTTTTTACGTATTTACTATTACTATCACGTTAAGTCAAATGTAATCAATATGTGTATCTCCTGCTATCGGGGACTACAGCTCCCATCACTCCCACCAGACATTGTCTGTGAGATAATAGGAGCCATAGTCCCCAACAGATGGAAGTCCAAAGAATGACCCCTGATTTACGTTATCAAGATCCTTATGCACAGCTTAACCCTTTGAGTGCCAAAGGATTAAAAAGAGGCAGTAAGTCAGTAGCTTTACAGTAAGGGACAAATAAAAATCCTAAAAGTCCTATTGATTTAAAACAAGAGCTTAACCCTTTGAGTGCCAGAGGGGTATGCAACAGAAGGCTGTCATTCTAATGGATAACCACCTTGAATGCAAGAAAGGTCTTCAATGCATTTGAAGAGGTTAACCCTTTGAGTGCGAGAGAGGAATACAACGAATTGCTACCTCTCTGGCACTCAAATGGTTAAAAGCCAAATTGAGAACATTGGGAAATTGTATATGTCTCCTATGATGCGCTTGGTTTGTTCCAGAACCCTACTCTTTTCTTTTGTGCATAAGGCTCCGAGTACTCAGCATTCCCAGCATTTTTTTAAATGCCTAATTTCACTATGTAAATCTGTAGGTGTTATGCTCATTTGATTTTCCACTTGTAATATAATTGGAATATGATAATAACTCATCCAAACTGCATAAGAAAAAAATGTGCACTTAGTAAACACCTGCGGTTTAATTGGAAAGATGTCTTTTAGGGTCATTTATAGAACAATTAGGAATAGAATGGAATAGAAGTAACTGTTCAATTGCTATTTTAGGTAGAGTAAACTTGCTTTAGAAATCAGATCTCATTAAAATTCATGTATTTAAAAACAGATACATGGTGTACTTAGGGCAAGCTAGGAGAGGGTTTCTAGTGGATCAGAAAACCCTTACCTTGCACTCATTAGCCCCATCAGATTAGGCAAGTACAAAGCTTAAGCGTCCCAGTAATTAAAAAGTACGCTATTGTTTTAAAGGGGAACTACCACCCGACACAATCTTTAGCTTCACTAAGTCCCCATCTGGTGACTAGCTGCTTAGTAGCGCTAATCGTCAGAATAATCACCTTATGTAATAGATTTCTGCTCTCTTCCATGGGTGACAGGCAGGATGGAGCACGGACATCTTGCTATTGTGACGTTGAGTGCCTGCGCTGTCAGTCCCAGCTGGGTCTAGGAGGCGTTGCTAGGAGCCATTTGGCTCCTGCTGGGACTGACAGCGCAGGTGTGCGGACGTCACAATGGCAAGATGTTCATGCTCCGTCCTGCCTGTCACCCATGGAAGAGAGCAGAAATCTAATAAATAAAGTAATTATTCTGGCGACTAGCGCTACTAAGCAGCTAGTCGCCAGATGGGGACTTAGTGAAGCTAAAGATTGTGTCGGGTGGTAGTTCCGCTTTAAGTATGGACAACCTGAAGCCCTGCTGTTATTGGACTATAACTCCCATCATGCTCAGGGAACTGTAGTCCATCTACAGCTGAAGCATTTAAGAATGTAAAGGGGCAGTACACATTCATTATAAGTCTAGCTCATGCTGGTAACAACAATAACAGTCATTGCTAAGTCTTCATTAACAGCATTAGTCTTCCAAAGTCACTATTTTTCTTCAAGCAGTGTGATGTCACATATTGTTTTGATGCTCATGGGATATCCCCATACAGCCCATTGTAATCCTGTGTTCAACTCTAACAAAAACATACCAAGTTACCTTTTTTAAGATCTTTTGAAAGAAACATCTCCATGATTGGGAATGCCCTTTTTTACGCTATAGGAAAAGTTCTACATCATAGTTGTTTCACAATTAGGGCATAGTGCCCTTTTAACCCCTTAAAGACCAAGGTCCTGGGAAGTAAACTTCCATTATGGACAACTTTTATCCTTTCTGACGAGCCGGTACACGTGTTCTGTTGCGTGTACCGGCGTGCTGCATTTGGGTCTGTGAGAGACCACTCCAGTCTTGGACCGGTCAATTTCAAACCCCGTTTTTAATTACATCGCTCCCAGATGTACGTGATGTGAGATGGCCGTCACAGGTCCTTATGGCAAAACAGCGTGGAGGCCATAATATATCACATGGATGTTAAGGGGTTAACAACTATCAGGATAAATATATTACTATACTAAGAATAAATGAAATCTTAGCTAACTACACAGGGAAATGAGCAGTCTAGGTAGGCCATTTGGTTCTATGTTCCAAACCAAATTCTAAATTTCACATTTTATATGTATTTTAATCTTTGGAAACCACCTGCTGGAATTCAGAGTTTTTCATTGTATACATAAGAATCAGCACAAAAATTCACAAACTGATTTCCAGAACCATGACTCCAGTTTGCCTAGTTTAGGTTACCTGATGTCAAATCAAAATCAAGTAGCAATTTGGATGTGAAAGAGATCTCCAGCTCATTGCCAAGCAGTGCTTTAACCCTGTGAATAATATTGCCTTGATCTTTTTGGATGCTAGAAAAGTCCTTAACCCTTTGAGTGCCAGAGGGGTACGCAATGCATTGCACTCAAAGGGTTAAGGACTTTTCTAGCATCCAAAAGGATCAAGGCAATATTATTAAACAGTATAATTCATTTTTTTAATCAAAAATTGCCAGGAAATATTTGTTCTCCCTTACAAATCAGCCATAATCCATAATCATTTTATTTATATAAAAAGCACAACACAAATGCACATTTAACACTTTGAATGGCGGAGACGCATTCAACATCCTCTCAAAATGTTAAACACAGTAGGGGCCCTGAACTGTTTCCCATATGCAGTATACAAACGCAAAATGATAGACTGGAGTAGTGGTTCCCCACCAGATTTGAAAATGCCCCTTTGATGCCACACTAACTCCTCACCTGATATTAGGTGAGGAGGTATTAAAAATAAGTTAAAGGGATAGTAATATTTTGTTGGAAACACAGCTCAGTTTGTTCAACATAAGGAATAGTACTGCCGGGCTGATGCTCTTATTCTCCAAAACTGTATTGTTATAATACAATTTTATGCTGAAGTTGATGCCTTCAGACCCTTTTCCCGATGTCACCATTTTACTCTGAGATCCAACAGCGGATCACATCGAGGGACAATCTTCAGTTAGTATTAATAAAAACCTGCCCTCCTTCGACAAGGAGGGCAGGTTTATCCTTATACTGACTGAGGGAAGATTGCCCCTCGTTGAGATATGTTCAGTCAAGTGACCGGACTGCAGATCTTGAGGGGAGGCAGCTTCAGTATGGGAAAAGTTGAGGGAAGGATGAACTGCATCAGCCTGCAGTACTATTATGTTGAACAAACTGAGCCACGTTGCCAATGAAATATTACTATCTCTTTAACCCCTTAAGGACCCATGACATGCCAGGACCATCATGGGTAAACTTTCATTAAGGACCTACGACGGTCCAGAACTCCCTGTGAAAAATAAGAAAGGGAGATATGTCTGAACTGGGGCTTGGCAAGGAAAGGTAGGAGGTGGGGTCAGGAAGTGAAGCAAGAGGAGGTTAGGAAATTATATAAAGAGAGCAGGACAAGTGTCACTTCCTTTTTACTTTGAATTGCAGAACAGTGTCCCTTCCTCCCTTATGTTGGTACTTCTTTGGGGTATGGTGTTATGGTGTGGGGGCCGTGGACCAGTGGGGTTTTGTTTGCTTTCTTGCTTGTCGCAGCTTTGCGGGCACTTTGGGCCCTTGCCAGTGTGTATAAGGTCATTAAGTTAGAGCTTCTTACAGGAAGATGGTAGGCCAGCAGCCTAGGGACAATGACACCCGGACTGTGTCATTGGTTTAGACACCGGCCTCATTGAGCTGCTAGTGGTAAGGTGGAAAATGATTGAGGTGAGACTAAGGGTTAGAAAATGATTATAATGTATTTTACTCTTTACTCAAACCATTACCCCATGTGTCTTGGAATTCAGGGATCCCTTTGTGGCTGTACGCTACGTAGGGATCCCTGAATCCTTTTCATGATTGTAAAAAAAAGGTCTGTAGTCATTAAGTGGTTAATATGAGTCATGCTGCCAGTCATTAAGTGGTTAATATGAGGCCTAGGGAGACCATAGTAACATAATTGCCTATGAGGGGCGATCATTTGATCCCCACCTCTACACTTCACGAAATAAGGAAAATAATTAAATTAAAATAGGGTCTATGTACATCATATTAAGTATATATTGCACATTTGTGAATGTGCTTGTGGATCCATATAATAATAATTATTATCATTATTATTTTCATGTCCTTTATAAAGCTCCAATACGTTCTGAACTACTTTACTTTCTGGAGTAATAAATACAAGCAAAATTACATTATTTGTATTACATTCAGTTATTAATAATTATCATGATATGTTCATCTCAAATAGTGAAAATAATAATCATCAGTTTAGCAACAATGTTAATGAAGAGAAATCATACGGACTCTATTCTTTCCAAGACATGATTAATTTGCATCTAATTCTTGTATTTTTTCCCCCATCAGACTTAAATAATTCCGTACTGTTTAAGTTGCAATTGTATTTATGTATATTTTTTATTGGCTTTATTTATTTATTTTGCATGATGCAGTATAAATTGCACATTTAATTAAGATTTCTCTCTAGCAGCCAGGAGCAATCATTGCTACATTGATTTGTTTTTGTTTGTAGTCACAATGAGGACATTATTATGATAAATAATGTGACATATAGCCTATAACATTTCCTCATTCTCCATTGCTATGCCATGACTTGTGAGATGGCTCAGTCTTCCATAATCCCTGTGGTTAACCCATTGAGAGAGAGAGAGAACAAGGGGTAAGGCAATGACTTTGTGGATTAGAGCAGTATACAGCATGACAATCTGACACGCTGAGCTGATCTTAAAGGGATAGTAATACTTCATGTTTTTTAATGCATACAAAATAAAATAAAGAATGATGGTTTATGGTTTGAGAGATATTCACAAGCAAAGTTTCCCCTCCCGCCCCTTTTACCTAGTGTAAGCCATCTCTTCTCAGATGTGGAATTCAGTCCATAGACCAGACAGATAACAGCAGGGGACAATCTTCTTCCTATGAGAACAATGAAAGCCCTGCCCCCCCTTGACAAATTTTTCAGCTTTTTCCCTTATCTTAATAGAAGATTGTCCCTCTCTGCAATCTACCTGTGCACCTCCCTTCTGCTCTGGCTGAGCAGTGCTACATCAATAAAAGGGGTGGGAGTGGGATATTTTGTCATTGAATTACTCTTGAACTACAGCTCTGATAGAATTGAAATAACACTCTTCAAAGTCCAAATACTATGATTAATTAGAGCTGCTTTTATTATGAAACATTACTATCCCTTTAAGATGAGATTATCTAAAGACCATAAACTGCTCAACATTTCATATACATCATATTCATGTTTTATCATGGTATGATAAAAATTAACCCTTTGAGTGCTATAGAGATGTACGGTACATTGATCTGCAATGTGATTAGGCTCCAGTAGCATTAAAAGGGTTAAACATTTGGAGTTTCAAAGTCAGTAACTGCATAGATAATAAACTTTAAAAACGCTCATTGGAGAAACTCAAACATTTCAAGAACAGAAAATAAAGATGTGAGAATTATATTATAATCAATACAAATCCTATTTGCTAGAGTTAACCCCTTGAATGCTAGAGATGTCGCCAACAAATTGTTAAGCAAGGTGTTGGATACAACTTATCTTAACATCTAAGGGGTTAAACAGGGCCTTTCCATCCCCCAAACTCGATGAGTGCAAAAGTTGCCTTAACGCTTTGAGTGCCACAGGGGTATCAAGCACATTGCAGATGTTTGCTTGTTATAAGTAATGTGAATTCACACACAGAAATGAGTGTACTTTAGACAGTCACTCTTTTTTAATATATATATATATATATATATATATATATATATATATATATATATATATATGTAATACAAAGGTATTAGTACTTTGGTATTCAGTTAAAGCTTTTTCATTTGGACTAAGAGTTTATATTATAACCCTTTAACCCTTTGAGTGACCGAGTGGTACACAATGCATTGCAAACACTCAAAGGGTTAAGGGCCAGAGAGGTATGCAACATGTTGCTTCCCAATGCATTGCACAACCCTCTGTTTCTTAAAGGGTTAAGGCAAGCTTTCCCAAGTTCAGCTTTCTGTCTTATGAACTGTTTCCTGGAATACTGTTTAACTCCATGTTTATATTTTTAAACACAAAGTGGATTTTTCTTGGGCAAACCAATTCCTGTTAAATTAAACTGGGCTTTTAACCCCTTGAATGGTAGAGCGGTATTCAATACATTGTGAAAAAATGGAGACCTCTCCATCATTCAAGGGGTTCAAAAGTTCCATTCAAGTGCATGGGAATTTAGGAATCTGTATTTGTCCCATATGGTGCAGTTGGTTTACTGTAGAACAACTCCAGTTTCTTTCATAAAAATGGGCCACTGAGACTCATGTACTAAGTAGAAATGGATTAATTCTGGAGTAAGCATTCAATGGGTTAAGATCCCAATGTAATTTAACGTGAATTTTTATTAGTGCCCTATGGTGCAGTTGGCCTACTCCATAATAAATCCACTTTGCATTTATAAATATGGGCCTAGGTTTCACAAAGGATTTGTGGCTTGGGTAACCTAGGGGTATGTCACCTTTGGTTCAGGTGGAAATCCAAAGGTTGCTTCCTCTTGGCTTTGCTAATATACTATTAGTGCACTGTGCAGCCTTACTGGACCATCACTAGAGAGAAGAATAGTAAAATGACATACCCAAAGCTGGTAACAAGCTCAGGGACTTTGAAGGAGCAGTAAACATTTTTATGAGATAAAAAAATATGTTGTACTAGTTGAACAGCCCGATACACGGGCCACAGTGCCTCTGGCAGCCGGTCGCGGGGCAGTCACACGCAGTGGAGACTGGCCGTGCCTCGGCTGATACAGAGCTGGACGCTCCTTCGTAGCGCCCAGCTCTGCATCAGCCGCGGCGTGGGCAGTCTCTACTGCGCATGACTGCCGCATGTGCAGCAGTGTCTACTGCGCATGTCGGGCGTTACACACAACTTAGGGAATTATTATATAGGATGGTTTATCATGCCAAATAAAACATGGGCATTCTCACATCTGGGGGATGTATCTTTCTATAGCTATTACAATTTAACCCTTTGCTTTTATTATTGTAATACTGCCTTCTGCTGCTCAGATTCCAATTAGTTATAATGTTGCTTTCTATGAAAGAATGAAGTCATAACAATTTTCCATAGAATGTTATAGAAACTGCTGAGTCACTTCCTCGCAGTTTGAACTTTCAAGAAGTAATGATACTTTAACTCACTTCCTGACAACTTCAACAGTTCTAACTTAAAGGGATAGTAAAGTATCCCCCTCCCGCCCCTTTTACTGATGTAACACTGCTCAGGCAGAGCAGAAGGGAGGTGCCCAGGTAGACTGCAGAGAGGGACAATCTTCAATTAAGATAAGGGAAAAACCTGAAAAACTTATCAAGGGGGCCATGGCTTTCATTGTTCTCATAGGAAGAAGATTGTCCCCTGCTGTTATCTGTCTGGTCTATGGACTGCATTCCACATCTGAGAAAAGATGGCTTACACTAGGTAAAAGGGGCGGGAGGGGAAACTTTGCTTGTGAATATCTCTCAAACCATAAAAGTTTGAGAGATAAGACTTATATCGTTCTTCATGTTTTTTTAATGCCTACAAAATAAAATTAAGATAAAATTAAGTATTACTATCCCTTTAAAAAAAAAACTGACTACTGTGAGAATACCTTTGCTTTACTATGCAGGAAAATCCCTGTTTATATATAGGTTGTAATAAACAGGTTTACTACGCCTTTAAGCACGAGACCTGGTGCTTTAGCTGGTATCAAGCATCATTCACCATAGCACCCCAAGGTAGAGAATGGATATCTAAAATGTCTGTCTTAAAATATAAACTGTGGGCTTTATTCATCAGGATAAATAGGAACAGTTCATGAGCAAATAAAATGATCCATAGGGTTGAAATGAAACTTTAGCAGATTTCCATTTATTTAAATGGGGCTTTAACCCCTTGTATGCCAGGGGTCAGGGGCTTAGCAATGCATTTGAGACCTTGCTAGCATTTAAGGGGTTAAGAACCACATTTAAATCAATGTGAATGTTCATGTCTCCTTATGGTGAAGTTGGTTTGCTTCAGAAGTGCACCTCTTTGGCTTGATAAATAAAGTCATGAGTCAAAATATAAAGGTGTCTTTCATTTTTAGTACACACAGGTTTCAGAGTCAGAGCCAGATCATGGGCAAGGCGTCCTAGATGCCTGTATAACGCCTGGTGACTTGAGGGAGCCTGCTGGCCCAAGTCCAGCCAATAATTCAAAAGAAAGAGAAGGGCGCTTCCTAGTGCAAAACCAATGATCAAGTAGACCTCCACCAATACACCAGAATACTCACTCTATATCGGACCACTAGAAGTGCTCAGTAAGGTGGATGAGGGATTCAGACTGCCCCCACTCAGTCACTCCACAGACAATCGGCAGATGCAGCCAATCACAGAAGAAACCAAGTGGACCCCCAGGACTCTTGGAACACAGAGAAAATCAAGGCAAGAAGGGGCGCAAACTACCAGTATATTCAATCTAGGTAACACTACATTAAAATGACAGAACCTGAAATTCGGTACTCACACTTTACGGGACGAGGCCAGTTGTAGGAACAACCAGCATTAATCCAACGGGGTTTCAACACCACTCTGATATGGTAATTCAGATCTCCCACACAAATGAGAGAATATATATATATGAATGGAATCCAGAATCAATATATAAAAAATGTTAATATTAAAAATGCCCAGAAATAACCTCAATTCGTGCCTATGACACTTTTCTAAGTTTACAACTTCTTTATCAAATAATACTTAGGCAAACTATAATAAACAAGTGTTTCATACACAGGCAAAAAATCAGTTGTGATTTCGGGGCAGTGTTGAAACCCCATTGGAATAATGCTGGTTGTTCCTACAACTGGCCCTCATTCTGTCAAGTGTGAGTATCGAATTTCAGGTTCTGCCATTTTAATGTAGTGTTACCTAGATCGAATATACTGGTAGTCTGCATCCCTTCTTGCCTTGATTTCCCAGCCAATAATTGTGTGTGCTACTTCTTTCCTCCCTGCAAGCATGTCCACATTCCTGGTACACTGTCTGTCAGAGTGATTTCATTTTTAAAACTAGGGCCAAGGCCCCTTTCAAACTCCAAACTAGTGAGTAGAGGTTGGCTGACATCAGTTACAATCTTTAGTACTTCACAATTCAATGAGACAAAAAAATATATAAACATTATTATCCCAGTAATTGAGTTCTGTCCAACAATTTGTTGTGTCCTAGCATCGGAATGGTGCTGCTCATTTTTCACTTTTTTACTGAATTAAAACCCAGTTCACGAAACGTAATTCATATGTAAATGGGTTAGTTTGAACTCTGTATTTTTGCATCTCATTAGCTTTGAAATTACCCTGAAAATTCTGAAAAGTTTCTTACCGGAGAAATGTTGCAGACCATCATGCAAACTGTCTTGACAGCCTGGAGCTTAGATGAACGTCCCTTAGAGCTGTCTCCAAAGTGAATTATCTCTGTGATCTTCATTTATACTGAAAGTTATAGTTCACGTACTGCAGGTATCAGGCCATACAGACAAACACAAAAGTGGAACAATTATGGTGCAGACTAAGTATACCATAGGGAACACATAGAAAAAAATGCCCCCAAAACAACTATTGAGTTAACACATTAAGGACCAGAGGCATGCAATGTACTGCACATCTCTCTGGTCCTTAACCTTTTGAGTGCCAGACAGTACGGAACGCATTGCTTTGCAATGCGTTCCGTACCTCTCTGGCACTCAAAGGATTAAAAGGGACTTTTAGCCCCAAGAATGCTAGAGATGTTTCTAATGCATTGACTCACAATGGATTGCAGACTTCTCTAGCATTTCAGGAGTTAAAAGGACCATTTAAAGTGGAATTTAAGCATATACCTTAACAAGAACTAGAGTAATTCTGGAACAAACCAACGGCACCATAGGGGAAGAGATAAACATTCCCATTGAAATGAAAGGGCATTTAACCCCTGGAATGTATGAAGGTCTCCAAAGACTGGAGATCTCTTTAGCATTCAATAGGTTAACCCTTTCAATGCCAGAGGTGTACGCAATGCATGGCAAAGTAATGTGTTTGCATACCTCTCTGGCACTCAAAAGGTTAAAAATCACATTGACATCACTGGAAATTTGGGGAATTGTTATTTGTCCTCCCTGGTAGAATGGGTTTGCTCCAGAATTACTCCAGAACTTCTTAGTACAACAGCTGGACTTTCACATAAAATTAATATGGTTAATACCCTTTTAAATATTATATTTATTTCAAGTCAGTGATTACAAAAATTACTAGTATTGAAGGCCTGTGTGCATGGGCCTGGTTGCTGCCTGGCAGCCTCGGCTGCTGCCCCAGGGCCGGAGCCGGGAGCTGGGCCGTTCGGGTCACCATGCTCTGGATTGGCCATGCCTTAGACTGAGGGCCAACGCGTTTGGGCAGTCTCTGCTGCGCATGACTACTGCATGTGACTGCATAGTTTCTACTGCGCATGACTACTGCGTGTGACTGCATCATTCGGGCAGTTTCTACTGCGCATGTGCATGTTATGCACACAGGGAGCTTCTCATCCTAGCAAATTATATTATAGCCAGTATTAAAGCTCATGTACATGGGCTAAAGTGCTACCCAGCAGCCTTGGCTGCTGCCCCCGAGCCGGAAGCAGAGACAGGCGGTGGGCCGTTCGGAGTGTCCCACTCAGAATCAGCGCATTCGTTCCGTCGCTACTGAGCATGACTGCATCATTTAGGCAGTCCCTACTGCGCATGACTGCATCATTCAGGCAGTCTCTACTGCACATGACTGCATCATTCAGGCAGTCTCTACTGCGCATGACTGCATCATTCAGGCAGTCTCTACTGCGCATGACTGCATCATTCAGGCAGTCTCTACTGCGCATGACTGCATCATTCAGGCAGTCTCTACTGCGCATGACTGCATCATTCAGGCAGTCTCTACTGCACATGACTGCATCATTCAGGCAGTCTCTACTGCGCATGACTGCATCATTCAGGCAGTCTCTACTGCGCATGACTGCATCATTCAGGCAGTCTCTACTGCGCATGACTGCATCATTCAGGCAGTCCCTACTGCGCATGTGCTGTTACGCACACAGGGAGCCTTGCAGCATAGCACTTTATATTATACAGATTTCTTGGGTGTATAATCACCAAAATATATAATAGACATACTTTTCCTATTTATCTGTAGGTAGCTGTGCACGGCCACGTGACCCCTGTTTTTATAACCCTTTGAGGATCAGTGGGGGGTACAGTTTAAGTGTTACAAGTGGCTAATAGGTGCTATGTATAGTATGAATCCGATAAACAAACAGGAGATAGGAGTTTGTGTGAATTGGTCCAATAGCAATTATTTCTGTTTATACTTTTATTAGTTTTTAAAAAGCCTAATATAACATATAACCAACTATAACCAGCCACTTGCCTCTTTTATATATGAAGATATTTTACACCAAAGGCCAAAACAGTTAAGCATTGCGTTGTAAAACTCACTAATATTCAAGAAGTTAAAAGCCCTGTTTAAATCAAAAAGGAATTTCATTTGTTCCCCATAATGTGAGTTGCCTCAAAACCGTTCGACATTTGCTTAGTACAGCAACCTCACTGACTATGAAACAACGAATATCTGGTTCTTTTCCTATGTCAGCTCCTTGTGACCTTCAGCAAGGCAGTTTATCTCTGTTTGCCTCATACACCAAAATGAGATTGTAAGCTCTCCAGAGCAGAGACTGAATGTGGTATAAGCATGGTGAGAAATCCAGTGGTGAAAGAGTGAAAGAGGCGTGTTTATGCAGGGTTGCAGTGGAATAACAGATTAACCATACAACCGTGCCTACTTTTTCAATGCTGTTTTAATCCTTTCTGTGCTGGGTCACTCACTTTTGCTCCCCTTAGAGATAACACTGACCATAAGGGAGAAATGTAAATTCTAATTAGTTCTAATGGAGCTTTCAATGCTGAAGAGATCACCAACATAATGCAAAAACTTGAGAACTGGGAATTTGTATTTCTCCCTTATGGTGCAGTTGGTTTGACCAGTTCACTTTTGAAATGTCGCAATTGAAATATTGTGAGGCTACATGCTGTATTAAGCAAGATGCTGTGATTAAAGGGGTGGCATGAGAATCTCACCCTGCATATAAGTGTCGCCGTATGAAAGGTCACTGCATGGCATGGCACTACAACTTCCATAATCCTTACCCATCTTCACTGCCTGCGATCAAAAAGAAACGTACAGATAAAACATGTTACACTTGTTACACATTACATATTGTAGACTTGTACATCCTGTAGTAGTGATAGACTTAGCCAGGATGTACAAGTCTACAATATATAATGTATAACATGTTTTATCTCTGCGTATCTTTTTGGCAGTGAAGAAGGGTAAGGCTTATGGAGTTGTAGTGCTATCAAACCATGCCATGCAGTGACCCTTCATGTGTTGACATGAGAATCTAGCATTTATATGCAGGATGAGATTCTCATGTCGCCATTTTAATCACAGACATGCTTAATGCGTCATGTAGCCACACAATATTTTAAAAAGGTACTGGTTTGACCCAGAATTCCTCAAATTTTGTACATAAAGCTGATTATTCTGTTCCCATAGGAGTAGACTTAGTAGAAAGTTTGTCCTTTGTCCTTTAATGCTTTGATAGCCAGACGAATGCACAATGCATTGCGGAGCAATGCGCTACGTATCCATCTGGCATTCAAAAGGTTAAGGACCAGAAGGTTGTGCAATGCATTTCACACCCTCCAGCTCTTAATGTGTTAAAGTAACCTATTTTATGCTGAAATTATAGAGTTTGTAGTCTAACAACAGCTGGACCCATAAAAAATCCCCCACTCTATTGTAGGGTCTAGTATAGTAAATATATAGTAACTGAATACCCATCTCACACTTAACCCTTTGAATATCAGAGAGGTATGGAATGCATTGCTTTGCAATGCATTCGGTACCCCTCTGGCACTCAGAAGGTTAAAGAGTTTACTCACCCATCGATCACAGATATTATTTGTATCTTGCACCTCACTGATTTACTGCAGCAATCAATTTTTGATTCTTATCAGAAAAATCTTCTCCCGTTTGGAGACATATTTAAAAATTCCAATGTATTTCTTTCATTTGAAATAAACAGAATCATATTACATTTTGGATAATAAAGCTTTTTCTGAAGAACAATAAGAAACTGCTATCTTCTTTATAATGTTCTGAGAATATACAGTCGAGTTGTATTTATGGCATGTGCTTACAGATCATGCTTCGGTGCTTTAGATCCTGAAGTGGATGTCACAGCAAAAAAGCTAACAATAAAAATGCTCTGCTGTGAAATAAGTCCACAATAAAGCATAGCTTATGCTTCCACTGTATTTAATTTTCATTGATCAATAACTAAAGGTTTACTCAATAATCTCAAAAGTGGATGGTTGTCTCATTCCAGTCAGTGAATGATTTGGGCTGAGGAACTGTGATGGGTTGCTACTATGTAAAGTGGAATAAGAAATCTGTAGTGGAAAGTCCCTCCCATCTTGTTGTTATCAGTTTGTGAACTGAAAGTGTCCAGCTATAGACTACAACAAAGTTAAAATGTAGAAAGATATACCTGAATATAATTCCTTCTGTTAAGCAAATTAAGGGTCGGGCTTGATACGTTAAAATGGTGCAGTTCTGGAACAAACCAACTGCAACACATGGGGCAAATGAAAATTCCTCAAATTTCCATTGATTTGATACTCTGAGTGCCAGAGAAGTATCTTTTGCACTGCAACTCAATGCAATGGATCTCTCTCTTGCACTTAAAGGTTTAACCCCTTAAGGACCACTGATGTACCCAGACCATCATGCTGGTCCGGCACTTAAGGACCAGTGACGGTCCTGGTACGTCACATACTTTTACTCACTGCACTCCTGCAGGAACACGGTGAGTAATACCGGGGACTGAAGTTGATCGCTCCAAGATCGGAGCGATCTCTTTCAGTCCCTCGTTTGGTGTGCCAGCACACGTGATCAGTCACGTGGGGCGGCACGTTGAACTTCCCTATCTGGTCCTTAAAGGACCACACACCCCGGGAACGCTGGTCCTTAAGGGGTTAGAAGGCACTTCTAACCACTGGAATACTACAGGACTTGCTTTGAAATGCATTACAGACCTGTCTAGTGCTTAAGGGGTTAAAGACCCCATTGAAATCATTGGGGATTATTATTTCTCCCTTATGGTGCAGTTGGTGTATCCCAGACATCCTCCTCTATAATGTATTGAACATAGAATTTGGGGGCAGATAAGAAATCTTTGGCCTATCTAGTCTGCCCATTTTTCCTTCAAACCTTATGTGTGTCTGTGTGTGGCACTGAAAGGGTTTGTGTGTTGCTTTCTAGCACTAAAAAGGTGTATGGTACTGGAGGAGTATGTGATTATGTTTGTTTGGAAAGTTACCTACTTCTGGACTGCTACTTTTAGTGGGTATACTTCTGAAATGTTGTTGCCTACATGGCAACCCTCAGGTTGACGACATCAGAATGTCGCCAGCATAAAAAGGGAGACATCAGAATGTCAACTTCATCAAAAGGGAGACATCAGAATGTTGCCCGCATCAAAAGGGAGATATCAGAATGTCGCCCGCGTCAAAAAGGAAACATCAGAATGTCACCCACATCAAAAGGGAGCCATCAGAATGAAAACGCATCAAAAGGGAGACATCAAAATGTCATCCGCATCAAAAGGGAGCCATCAGAATGAAAATGCATCAAAAGGGAGACATCAGAATGAAAATGATTCAAAAGGGAGACATCAGAATGTCACCCGCTTCAAAATTGCAACATCAGAATTTTCCCTGCTTAAAGGTCACCCTGAGATTAGTATTAATACAAGTTCGTTCATAGACTTGGATAAAATGCAAACATTCAGTTAACCATTTAGGTGCCAAGGCACACAATAAAATAACCACTGTTTTAAAAGATTTGGTGCCAGGGCACAGGCATCTCATTTAGTACCACAGTATAAAATAATAATTTTTGACCAGTAAAATATTTCAATTAGGTTTTTTCTATGCGTATAAACATCTTATTTAATGTAGAACCAGACCCCCAAACTTGCTGTCCACGTTTCTCTTGAGTAGATCATTTGCCCAATTCACACACATCATTAGAAGTTTTGTTATTATGCCGTACACAAAATTGGCTACTCAGCAATCAACACCCAAAACTGTCATAGTCTCCTCTACCACATGGGAAACTGTAGCAGCATGCCACAGCATGGCACGGCAATGCCAGTGCAGTATTCCCCCAACAAAAAGCATAGTCTGCAGCCACACACACAGCGTACCCCTCATGATGAAACTAGAAAGAGGAAATAATTAATTGTGTGTGTGAATCTGAGTAGATCATTTGTCTGATTGACACACACATCGCTAATTAGTTCTTCTTTCAACCTCCTTCCTGTGGGGTGCGCTGTGTGTGGCTGCAGGCAAAAGAACAGGTGAAGATAAAAAAATCCGAATAATAACAAAACGTTTAATGATGTGTCTGAATTGGACAAACTATCCACTCAAGAGAAACTTGGAAAGCAAATCTGGGGTTTGGTTTTAGGGAAGATGTTTATACACCATGAATTTCAAATGTTTATAACTTCCATTTCATTATTTTAGTGTTTCTTTAATACTAGCATGTAAGTGAAATACACTAAGATATCAGTGGAAAGAAGAGGTTCATCTCTGAAAGATCTGCTCAGCTCATTGCACTACAATGGTATAGGCCTGCTGGTTTATTTGTGCTCTAGTCAGGAATAAAGCTCCTTCTTATAGTATCTTATTAATACTCTCATGTTAAGCAATATTTCAGACATTTATGAAAAATATAGGTCTGAAACAGTGTATATAGCAGCATATTTGATTCTCTGCTCTCTGCTGCTTATTGCTGTGACCATTGTCAAATATAAAATGCATTTATCAATATTTAAAGGTCAGTTACCATCATCTACAATGTCTGCTGCTATGGGCAATAGTTAAAAACTTTGGACCCCACTGTGTAGCCCCAAAACAGGACCTATCAACTTTCAGGTTGGGGGGGCAGAAATCAGTTCTTTCTGGACTGGAGTGGTGATGAACACAACAGGTATGAGCCTCACAGTCAAAGGCTGTGCAGAGCTGTGTGTATTGCACAACAGACCACTAGGATATATGGAGACTTTGGGTGTCACCCTATGTAACTGAACTGTGAGACTGTATGTTTTGAAGTCCATTGTCTAGCGTCGGATCACCAGAAAAACCCTGGAAATCAGCTGGGATTTTGAATGCAATCTTGACTGCTTCCAAGGAAGCCAGTATACCTAAAAGGCAACTATAATGTCACAACGTATTGGAGTGCAATTAAAAGTTAGCAGCAAAATTCTGATGCTCAGTTCATTCTGAAGTCGCCCTTTCAATGACGGCAACATGACAAGGGCAATGTTTTTAATTCGCCTTATTGTAACTCACCTTGTTTATGGTGACATTTTAATAGTAAACCCTTTTAGTGAGTGTGTGGATATGGGGATCATCAACCAAGCCACGGCCTGGGAAGATGGTAGGGTGTTCAACAGTTGGTGACCAAAAGAAAACAAATATATCTTTTAATTTCAATAGATTGAGAGTATGAGGACCGTTACGCAATACCTAGGACACACAGGGGTCTTTAGTATGGTTACCAGACTACCCCTGTTATATATGAACATACCATCTGGTCTTCCTTTTCAATCTCATGAATTCCCACTGAGTTCTGGCATCTGACTCATGTTTTTAAGGCCCATCCAATTTGTCTTCAGGTTCACAGTGTATATGGAGATTATTGAAGCAACATAGATACTTCTCTAGCATCCTAGATATTACAAATGAATGAATGCATTATTTCATAAAAACCCACTAAATAAACACTATAGCCATATGCACAAAGAAAGAAGAGCAATTCAGGGACAAACCAACTGCACTCTAGGGAAAATATAAAAATCTCCAATTTCCCATTGTGAAATTTGAATCACTTTAATGCAAGAGAAGGTACCATCATATAACATCTCAGGGCAACAGAGGCCTCTATAACAGTTATTGGATTCAAATCATATTTAAATCAATCCCACATAGTGACTTGTTTTGCTGTGGAATTTCTCATCTTCTCTTGTCCATATGGCACTATTTCCCTGAATCTCTTTGATCATCCATAATGACATTTATATTTTACTGATATTCTCTGTTCCCACTTGATCATCAGTATTGTTGTTTAGAAATCTTCAGTCCAAGATGCATTCTGCTATATCTAGATTATTACAGTATATGAAATGAAATATTATGCTTCAGAACACACATTTCCAGATCCACACATGTATTGTTTTACAGATCAGAAACAAAATGAATTTATCTGTAAAGTGAATATTTACAAACTGTGAGTGCTGCCTTGCACATTTGCACATCTAAGAGAGTGATAAAATATCCGTACTTCTATTCTTTCTGGGATAGATTTAACCTCTTTGCTTGAGTTATTAGTCCATTAATCTTGGCTTAAGTTTCTTTAATCAATGTAGTAACATATGTAAAGTAGCAAGTAGTAAATCTTTCTTTTTCACTGTTCAATGGAGACTATCAATTGCTGAATGGAAAATCACATTTCAAAGTTTATGTTCACATACAGACTGGGACACCTAACCAGCTCTAAATCAGACTATCTCTAATCTGATTTATTGCACTCACATAAGTGGACATTAGAGAGACTATTCTGTATTGTTATTAGTTCACAAACAGAAGCTGTGAATGTCAGTGGGTGCCTTGTGCCCACAGAAGACATCATCTAAAGTGACCCACTGTCTCACTGATGCTTAAATGCAAATATATAAATACTTTGGTATTTGGTGATAACTTGTTTATTTGGACTAAATTAATATTTTAAGGCAAGTTTTTGAAAGATCAGCTCTGCTTTTAAGGCCATGTGATGCTGAAACTTAAAGTATATTGAAAATAATGCAGATTTCCAAAGTAATACAACAAGGCTAATAGGGAAAGATATAAAAGGACATGAAGGTGAAATATCCAAATAGGGCAATATATAATATGAATGCACACACAGCTGTTTGTATGTATGACTTTAAAAAGAATCATCATTCTCGGATAAAATGTACTTTATTTCTTGCATGCTTTTGAAAGTACCTTTAATTGCAGAAATGATGTCTAACTGTAGTACAGTACTTAATTTCTTTAGGATGTGCTCAGGTATGCCTGTGAAGGTTCATATGGGTTTGTCATTTTTGGCCAATTTCACCAATGCAGCATCCCTGGTCACATGTCTTGAACTGGCTCATATATACCATATACCTGGATGTTCAGCAGTATGGTCCTATAATGTTGAACCTTCTGGCACTGTGGCTAACAACAATTTCATATTCATTCAAATGTATGGAAAGTTTGCCGCATGTTGCAACACATGGTTTTGTCCACTGGTTTCCATGACCAGTGTCATGTGGGAGTTTCCTGCTTATTAATTTGGCTGAAGTTTTTTGGCTGCCAGAAAAAAGGATTGGCAACCTGTGGAAGATCTATCTTAGCACTCTATCATCTGTCATTATGGGCCGAATATCTTTGATTATTTTTCACATCCATTATACAGTGGTGATAATTATGTTGAGAGACCCAGTGATAATTATAGAAACTCCATAGTTGTGCCATGATATACTTTGTGAATCAAAACTAGTCCTTGTAAAACCATACAACAGGGTTGACATTACTCAAGTCTGTATCTTTTGAAAGAAAATGGTGTATAAATTAAGCAAACAATGACTGCTTCATAGGGTATGTACAAGTAATTGAACCACTTGTTCATACAGACCAACAAAAAGGAGTAACTTCAATCAGGTGTTTAAGTAATTAGGCAGATATGAAGGGTTGAGTTTGGGAGGTCCCACCCTATAAAAGGATCAGAAGCAGTGAGAGCTTGGGCTTCACCATATGGTGCATGTAGGGACAGCATCCTACAATCAAAATATATTTTTGAAGACTTTGAAAAGGCAGTTATTTTTACTCTAATGAGAGGCGTAACTAGAAGCCACCGGGCCCTGGTGCAGAAATTGCCATGGGCCCCCCCCAACCACATTGCCCCCCCATTGCCTCCTTCTCCACATTGCCCCCAATTTCCACATTGCCTCCTTCTCCACATTGTCCCTATCTCCACATTGCCTCCACATTGCTCCCAATTTCCACATTGCTCCCAATCTCCACATTGCCTCCACATTGCCCCCAATCTCCACATTGCCTCCACATTTCCCCCAGTCTCCACATTGCCTCCTTCTCCACATTGCCCCCAATTTCCATATTGCTTCCACATTGCCCCCAAGATCCTACCTCCCTGATGGTCCAGTGGTGTGGCAGGAGAGGAACTTTGGCACAGACCTCTATACAGCTTGAACTCCAGCGCTGTCGTCTCTTCAGTATTGCAGAGCACTGGGAGATGATGTAATCTCCCAGCGATCTGCATTACTATAGCATGGAAGAGGCCACTCAGCTGCAAGAGGTCTGTGCCGAAGAAGGCACAGACCTCTGCTAGTTGCGGGTGGGCGGGGGGTGCGACCCCCGTTGTTATGCCACTGACTCTGATATAGAAAGGGCTTTGAAACCATTGTATTACAATGTGATTAATACCTGGCTGGCAATCAAAGGGTTAACCATGTGTATACTTACAAGGATAATTTGAGCATGCAGATAAAATTGACACTATCGAACTACTTGAATATGTATTATTCAATATGAGTCACTGGATATACATTTTCGAATAATAATGTACAAGCATCAAGTAAATTCACCCAAAGAACACAAAGCAGACAGATCTTATAAATGAAATTGTTCCTAGCATCCTTAGAATTCTTCCATTTTTCTTCAGTATTTATGATTGCAGTAAAAACACACCCTTTTATTTGTCATTGTACATGTATATGTCACAATGCAGCTGATCTTTCCTGGAAGGAAGTCATTGTAAAGAAGTCATATGTCTAGTATAGGTTTATTGATAATTCAGGGGATATGGCAATATTTAGTAAATCTGTTTAATCTGATAATAAAAGCAGTTGTTATCTCTGGTAGAAGCAGAGTGGGCGCTTCTCTATTGGACTGTGATAGATATATAAGAAAGTAAAATAAAGGTTTTCTATAGCTCTATATTTTCTAATTAAGTATTCAGCTTTCAAAACATTTACAGATCTACCCAGATTTTAAAGTGTTAGTAATGTCCCCTAAAATGTATTTATAGATTTGTAGAGGGTAAAAAAAAGAATCTCATTGCCACAAACCACATCTCTCAAACCACTATGGTTTGAGAGATATTGGCAATCAAAGCCCCCTCCCTTTCTCCTGATGTCAGCTGTAAAGCTGACAGAAGGAGATCCCAGACTGGGGACCAGCCGGCGGCTCTTCAGCAGAGAGTCGAAATTGCGTTATTGGAAAATAACTACTTCATGGGAACGGTCTACAAAGTGTGCTTGCAAACCTTGTAGACCTTTCCAGTGAAGTAATTATTTTCTAATAACGGTATTTCGTCTCTGCTGCAGAGCCGCTGACTGGTCCCCAGACTGGGATCTCATGCTGTCAGCTAGATGCTGACGTCAGGAGAAGGGGAGGCAGAACTTTGATTGTGAATATCTCTCAAACCATAAAAAGATAAAACAAAGAAGGAGCGCCAATGGTGCAATAAAGTTGATAAACTATCGTAAATCTTACGACAAAATAATATTTACTCACATTCGATATATGCCAGTAGCTTGATACCAAGGATACCGGCTCAAAGGCTTTAGGAGACTATCACCCCGTCTCCATTCGGGTATTTGCCGTATTCAGCTGAGTATTGACAGGCGGAGGCTCAATATTAAACTTCTGTTATGTTTAATAAAAAATTCACATGCATCTATAAAAATACACAGGTTTAAAAATGCTACGCGTTTTGCTGATAACAACACCGCTTTATCACAGCAATAATATCACAACCTGCTAGAGCAATTTAAAATAAGCATACAGAACCATAGTGGTTTGAGAGATGTGGTTTGTGGCACTGAGATTCTTTTTTTACCCTCTACAAATCTATAAAAATGTTATGGGACATTACTAACACTTTAAAGAAAAATATATCTCCAAATTGAACATGGTGAATTATGAGCATATCTTAGGCATCTTCTGAAAATAAGTTCTTGTTTTATCTGTCTAAATATGTAACAGTGATTCATGGTCCAGAGGTGTGTGCAAAATGTTGGGAGGCAAGGGGTTACACATCCCTCTGGTGATTAAAGGGTTAAATGAAAGTTCCTTTTTAACTTATTGAATGCAGCTCAAGGGTCTTTACTTACCAAGCAAGAGATTAGCAATTTTGGCACAAACCAACTGTACCATAAGGGATAAATAAAAATTCCCCAAATTTCAACTGATTAAAGTGAGAAATGTAACCCTTTGAATGATGGAGAGTTCTCCCAGGCATTGCAAAGCAATGCACTAGAGACTTCTCTAGCAATCAAGGGGTTAAAAGCCCTATTTAAATCAATGGACACATGCATTTTTTATTAAGCCTTTGTGTAACCAACACATTGCACTGCAATGCTTTGCATACCTGTCTGGCACTCATAGGGTTAAACCTTTATGGTGCAGCTGATGTACCTGAAGCACTTGTTAACCTTATAGTGAAACTAACACTTTATCATGACTTGGCTGACTTTCAAAGAGCTTTCAAAACCACCTTTACTTATGTCATCCATTATTTAGATAAATTGATAATTAGATATTTCGTTTTATTTATTTTTTGCCAGTTTATGCAAATAAATCAGCGCTTCCTGGAAGGAAAAGACAGTTGGGATCGAGAGTTGACTGTATCTGACACACCACACTGTGCCAGCCAGTACTGCCTACTTTGTTTAAATTAACATATAAATAAAAGTAAAGAGTCAACTGTTATATCCAATTTAAAGAGAAAACTATTAATATATCCGGCAGAGAGACATACTTTGGTTCGGCTAAACACATACACGTGTCCCAGTTAGGACATCCCATCATCTCAAACACAGAGAAAGCCCTCCATATGTTGCATGACAAACTGTATATGTTCATAAGAAGGGATTTGAAGAGGAAATAGACAACCAACAGCTGTCTCAAACCACGTGGTATATTGATTCAGCTCAGACAAATCACCGTGTGGGTGTCAAACAGCTGTCAACTGTCTATTTTCCCTGCTAATCCCGTACTATGAAGCAATAAGGATTGTCATGTAACATATGAGGTCCGAGTTCCATTTGTGTTTCAAAGAATGGGATATCCAAACTTTTACATACTGTATTTGTGACCTTTTCCTTTTTCTTTAAAGGAACACTAAAACCTACTAATAATAATTAATTTGTCATTATAGTTATATCCACAGAGGCAGACATGGTTCTTTGTTGACTGACTCTAGGAACCCAAAACCCTCCCACTGAAGGTTTTATAAGAAGTAGGATGAGTTTTTCTAAAGGAGTTCTGCACTAAGAATGGTGTTTGCCATTTACTAAACAGAGAATCTTCATTTTAAGAGTAATCCAACTTTTTCTTTTTCTCCACTGTTTTATAACTTTTCCATTCATCCATGGAGTGTCGGTAATTGTGTTAATTAAGTGTTAATTAATTGTGTTTATCATATGTAATGATAGTAAGACATTTTGCAGCTAATGATCTGCATTGCTTTTATCAACAATTTGCATTGACTATAAAAAAATTGCACTGCTTATAGAAAAAAAAAATTAATTTCAATGAAAACATTTCCATTGCTTGTAAAAAACAGTAAGGCTAATAAAAATTCCCATTGCTTCCAAAAAATTGTAATGCTAATAAAAATTACCATTTCCTCTGAAAAAATGTTTCAGTGCATCTACAAAGAAATAAACTTCACAATGTATTTTTGTTAAGCATTGCAGCTTCTTGAATCCATTCTTAAAAAAACAGCTGGTATTAAAATTAAGCACATTGACCAATATTAAGTATTTGCCCTGGAGTTTCAGGTGTTATTTTATTATAATGAGTCGCTAGTCTTGGTTATCATTTTCACCTTAATCTTCAATCCAAAAATACAATTATTAATGACTTTGAACGCAAACCATAATTTTACACAATATTCTATTGATTTTTTTTTTTCGCTAGAACTAATGAGATGCCATTACATTTTCCTTTTAATCTCAGTAAAGACCAGAGGGACTGGAAACCTAGTATCAGTAATTCCTCCACAAGAGCCCATGTTAACTCCTTGGATGCTAGAAACAACTCCATCACATTAATTCTCAATATGTTGGAGTGTCTCTTCCAATCAGAAGGAAAAATACTATTTGTTTTTCAGAACCCTGGTACCCTCCTGACTTAGTGAAAGTGAATGTTTGCTGCATTTGGAGATTTGAATGGACAACATTACCAATATCAACTACACACATATACGTAAATCTATGAATGCAAATATGCACCTGAGTGAAGATTAAGGGGATTAAGGCTAATCCTATAGAGCCTTTGATCACACACTTTAACCCAAGCATTTCAAGACAGGCCAAATTATCATGCAGTAACCTGCAATTTGTGTTATGGACCCAGAGAATGGGATAGACATATAAAGAGAGAACTGAATAGAGGGATCAAGGTCAACTGAAAGAATAACATTACATAAACATTTAATTTTTAGCTTATTATGCTCTGGTTTTGCATTTTGATTTTTATGGCTTGTTTTAGTTCAGGGGTTCTTAAATTGAGTTATTTTGTACCTTGGAGTTCCCTGAACAATACAAAGGGTTTCACAGGATGAACACAAGTAATGTTGGACAGCAGACCAAGGCTTGGGTGTCCATAGGTGTAAGTGTAATCCTGGGACTACAAGCAGACACTGTAATTTTTTTCTGTTACAATTCTATTATCTAATATAGTTTAGCCTAATAATTTAATGTAAATTTACAGGGACTAACCAACATTCAAATACATTTAATATCAGTATTAAGTTAACCCCTTGTATGTATTGAGAAAGTTTCATTATCAAGTTTTCAGGCTTCCCCCACAGCAAATAGTTTACCCTTTGAGTGTCAAAGGGATATGCAACACATTGCGGCATTCCCCTCTGTCTCTCAAAGGGTTAAAGGGATAGTAATGTTTCACAAAAACAGCAGCTCCGATTAATCTTCATAGTATTTGGGCCATGGAGAGTGTTATTTCAATACTGTCAGAATTGTAGTTCAAGAGTAATTGAATGATTAAATATCCCCCTCCCGCTCCTTTTACCTAGTATAAGCCACCTCCCATCAGATGTGGAATCTGGTCTTGAGACCAGACAGGTCACAGCAAAGGACAATCTTCTTACTGTAGCACAAAGAAAACACTGCCCCATTGATAGATTTTTCAGGTTTTTCCCTATACTCACTGAAGTTTGTCCCTCTCTGTGACAGTCTTGCTGTTACGAAGTGAGCAGTGTTACATCAGTAAAAGCGGCAGAAGGGGGATACTTTATCATTCAATTACTCTTGAACTATAACTCTGACAGTATTGAAATAACACTCTCCATGGCCCAAATACTATGAAGATTAATTGGAGCTGCTTCTATTGTGAAACATTACTATCCCTTTAAGAACTTCTGTTTTTGTTGAATACTCCAGTGTAAACTAACATTATTTTTAATTAGCAGGGTATTTTTTTTTCCTTCTATCAGCTCGGAGTGACAAGTTATGTATTTTGAATATGTTATATTATGCATACAACGCAAATAAAAGTTAATTTAATTCATGTAAAATAAATCCATGTCAAGTAAATTAAGAATTCTCTCTGAAATGACATATTCTATCATGTTAAGTGCAGAATGTATATACACAGAGGAATAGTATACACTAAACACGTCCATTTTTTCTGATCACATGAATCCCATGATATTGGAGAATATAGTCTCTGTAGCTCGAATGGAATGCTCTTTACTCCTCCATATGTCTTGCCAGCTTTCTTTGTAATAGAGACTACATTTTGTTCTTTTCTATTGTCTGCTGTAATTATGTTTATCTGTTAATTCCCTAAAGTAAGAATGTTATTAATAACTGTATTTGATATTAGTTATACGCTGATGTACTACTAAGAGGATCTGGGTTAATTCTGGAAAAAAATATGTGCACCAAAGGAGTCAAATAAGCATTCTCAGAAATTTACATTTATAACTCTTTAAAAGCTAGACTGGTCTCAAAGGCAATGAGATGGAAGCTTTCTAGCATTAAAAGCATTAAAGGCCTTATCTAAATCAATGGGGATTTTTAATTTGCTCTCTATGGTGTGGTCAGTCTACACCAGAATTGCTGCAGTTCTTAGAATATCAGTATGAATAGAAATATGCTGTGAGCACAACTGTAATAGGCAAAAAGAATACGCCTCAAGATGAGTTATTCTTTTATTCTGTTGGGGACCTGAAGTTCAAAACCACACAACTAAATGATTAATTATTTTATCCTATACAGTTTTTTTTCCCACTATGTTTAGGATACCCTTGTCTACCAGCTAAGACATTTTAAGCTCCAACCTCTATTGTAATACCAGAAATTTATATATAAAACTTTCACCGAGAGTCATTTCTCTTAAAAGCCTATTGTTTTCCATCCTCAGTGTTTGACCTTTTGTTCCAACATTTGTCCATTCCTGAAAAGAAGCTTATGGTTTTGAAAAGGGTAGTAAATGGCCATATGCACCGTAATACTTTAATGTAGTTCTATATTTGGAGAGAGTCAATGACACACTGAATAGAAAGATCAATGTATTCAACAGAAGGCTACCTCAAAACATGAATGCTGTGCATTAATCTTTAATAAATAATTATGCTAACATATCATGAGAACACAAACAAATTAATGTCAGTATTATAAGTTTACATACATTCAGCTGGTTTCAGTTACTTTTACTGTCAAAGTATTCACAGCCCAGATTTCCCATTAGGCTTAGTGGGTAGCGACCTATGGAACCTAATAGTCAGTGACATGTCAGCACAACCACTGTGCTGATGTTAGATGCTAGAGGTGGCTCACATACATTAGGAGTTTTTCACATGTTATGGATCAGATAAACTTTTTTTCGGCACAACTGGATTAGTGCTGGGGATGGACCTATACGAGAAATGGGATGTGGTCATAGAAAGAGATAAGGGTGCCTATGGTGCCTTGTTTAGTGGAGTTTGAGAGGTAAATTCAGCTCTTAATTTTGATCTAGTTTAAAAATTGCATTGCTTAAATTTGGATGTTTAATAATGCAAAAAAAAAAAAAAACAAAGTGTACATTAAGTTCAGCCTATGCCATATCATCCCTGTTGATCCAGAGGAAGCAACAAAAAAAAAAAAAAAAAAAAAAACTTTTGAAGCCATTTCCAAGCAAGCCTGATTGGGTAAAAAAAATCTTCCTGATTCGAAGTGGCAGTTGAATATTTCCCTGGATAAACATCCTATCTGCTTTGAAGCCAACTGTCACAATTTTCAGTATTGTTCTGTGCTAGAAAGGTATCCCTTAGTTACAATATCTGTAAGCACAACATCATGACACAAAAAATGCTATAACATTACTGCCCCTACGTAAAAAGAAATCTGCCTTTGTTTTAATGACAGTGCCTTTCCACTAGTCTTAGTTGGTGACCTCTTTTTCTTTGTTCAGCTCTTAAAGTAAATAGTTCTATGAAGAGTTCTTGAGATTGATCACAAATATATTCATAAATGGTAATCTCTAGTGATGAGCGAGCACCCCAATGCTCGGGTGTTCGGGTGCTCTGACCGAGCACCCCCGGAGGCTCGAGTGCTCGGCCGAGCACCCGAGCCCCATTGAAGTCAATGGGAGGACTCGAGCATTACACCAGGCACCCCCTGCTCTGATGAGGGGAGGGTGTCTGGTCCATAGGAAAAGGGCAGAAAATTATGGAAACACCACAGAAATGGTTCAGGGACAGCATAGGGAGGATGTCTGGATGCATCTTGGACTCCAACATTGCTGCTGGGAACGATCTTTCGCCCGTAGTACGCCATTTTTACAGACTGACCGTAAAACACACAAAAAGGAAAATAAAAACGACTTTAGGCGAAAAATTGTTACCAAACAATATTTGCTGTATATTTACTTGTATATCATCTGCAAATTCTCCCAAAAATTTCCTCGATTTTCTGAAGTGAGGCCATGATTAAGAGGGAAACGTGCGCAGAGGCAAATTCTCCCAAAAATTTCCTTGATTTTTCTGAACTGAGGCCATGATTAAGAGGGAAACGTGCGCAGAGGCAAATTCTCCCAAAAATTTCCTTGATTTTATTGAACTGAGGCCATGATTAAGAGGGAAACGTGCGCAAAGGCAAATTCTCCCAAAAATTTCCTCGATTTTTCTGAACTGGGGCCATGATTAAGAGGGAAACGTGCGCTGAGCCGACCATCTAAAACATTACGGGTGAGGGTCTGCTGCGGAGCTGACCATCCTAAACATTATATGTGAAGGCCCGCTAGTGAGCTGATGCTATAAAACATTATATGAGAGGGCCCGCTAGAGAGCTGACCCAATAAAACATTATATGAGAGGGCCCGCTAGAGAGCTGACCCAATAAAACATTATATGATAAGGCCCGCTGGTGAGCTGACCTATACAAAAATTGTCAAACAGGGCCCGCTGGTGAGCTGGCCCTATATAAAAATTATATCCCAGGGTATATGGAAGAGGAGGAGGAGGATGAGAAGATTAAGAGTCAACCATATACCCGTTTTTTGGGTGGAAGGGGTGAATGGGAATACAGAGTATTCCCATCATTGTAAATAACATATATAAAGTGAGTTTATGTTCCCCCAGGGCTTTCCTCCAGTGGAGTGGAGAAGTCAGGGGAAATCCAGGCCTTGTTCATTTTTATAAGTGTCAACCTATCAGCATTGTCAGTGGAAAGGCGGATACGCTTATCTGTTATGATGCCACCAGCAGCACTAAATACCCGCTCAGACAGAACGCTGGCGGCAGGGCAGGCCAGCACCTCCAAGGCGTAGAGTGCCAGTTCATACTACGTGTCCAGCTTGGACACCCAGTAGTTGTAAGGCACAGAGGGATCATTGAGGACGCTGACACGGTCTGCTACGTACTCCTTCACCATCTTCCAAAACTTTTCCCTCCTTGTGACACTAGGCTGCGCATCGGGTGAGGGTGCTGGTGGGGTGTCATGAAGGTGTCCCACGCCTTGGAGAGTGTTGCCCTGCCTTTGTCGGAACTGCTGTGTGCTCCCCTTTTCTCCCCTTCTCGGTTGGCCAAGGTAGCACGTACTCTGCCGCCAGCGTTGTCAGATGGAAAATTTTGGAGCAATTTTTCAACAAGAACCTTCTGGTATTGCACCATTTTGCTTGTCCTCTCCACCGGAGGAATGAGAGATGAGAAATTCTCTTTGTAGCGGGGGTCCAGAAGGGTGAACTCCCAGTAATCCGTGTTGTCTAAAATGCGTATAACGCGTGGGTCACGGGAAAGGCAGCCTAACATAAAGTCAGCCATGTGTGCCAGAGTACCAACAGTCAAGATTTCGCTGTCCTCACCAGGAGGATGACTCTCAATCTCCTCATCCTCTTCCTCCTCTTCTGCCCACCCACGCTGAAGAGATGGAACTAAAGTTCCATGGCTACCCTCTGTAGCGGAGGCAACCGTGTCTTCCTCCTCCTCCTCCTCCTCCTCCGCCTCCTCCAATTGTCGCTGAGAAGACGAAGTGAGGGTGCTCTGGCTATCACCTTGTGTAAGCTCTTCCTCCCGCATTTCCACCTCTTCCACATGCAAAGCGTCAGTTTTAATTGTGAGCAGCGAGCGTTTCAGTAGACACAGAAGTGGGATGGTTACACTGATAATAGCGTTATCGCCGCTCACCATCTGTGTCGATTCCTCAAAATTGCGTAAAACCTCACAGAGGTCTGACATCCATTCCCACTCCTCACTTCTGATTACAGGAAGTTGAACGGAGAGGCGACGACCGTGTAACAGCTGGTACTCCACTACTGCCCTCTGCTGTTCACAAAGCCGGGCCAACATGTGGAAGGTGGAGTTCCAGCGCGTGCTCACATCACACAGCAGCCGGTGAGCTGGCAATTGTAAGCGCTGCTGCAGCTTCAACAGGCCGGCTGAAGCTGTAGATGACTTACGGAAATGTGCACACACGCGGCGCACCTTGGTCAAGAGATCATGCACATTGGGGTAGGTTTTTAGAAATCGCTGAACCACTAAATTAAATACATGCGCTAGGCATGGTACGTGTGTGAGCTTGCCGAGCTCCAAAGCCGCCACCAAGTTACGCCCATTATCACACACAACCATGCCTGGTTGCAGGTTGAGTGGCTAGAGCCACTGTTCGGTCTGGTGACTAATCCCCTGCAACAGCTCTGAGGCCGTGTGCTGTTTGTCCCCAAAGCAGATCAGCTTCAGCACGGCCTGTTGACGCTTCCCCACTGCAGTGCTACACTGCTTCCAGCTACTGGCTGATGGGGGAGTGGCGCTGCGTGTAGAGAATTTGGAGGTGGAAACGGAGGAGGAGGAGCCAATAACGTAGGTGCTGGCGGAAACCCTGATGGAGGTAGGGCCCGCAATCCTCGGCGTGGGTAGCACCCGTGCCATCCCAGGGTCCGAGTCGCTCCCAGCCTCCACGACATTCACCCAGTGTGCCGTCAGGGAAATGTAGCGTCCCTGGCCACAAGCACTTGTCCGTGTGTCAGTCGTTAAGTGGACCTTCCCAGTAACTGCGTTGGTCAGGGCACGGGTGATGTTACGGGACACATGGTGGTGTAATGCGGGGATGGCACACCGGGAAAAGTAGTGGCGGCTGGGGACCGCGTACCGAGGGACAGCTGCTGCCATCAGGCTGCGGAAGGACAAGCCTAAATGGCAGCATTTTGATGGCCAGTAATTTGGAAAGGTGTGAGGTTAGTGCTATGGCCTGTGGGTGGGTGGCTGGGTATTTTCGCTTGCGCTCAAATGCCTGGGGTAACGACATTTGGACGCTGCGCTGGGACAGGGAAGTGGATGTGGTCGCTGATGGTGCTTCAGATGGTACAGGTGCAGGGCGGGAGGTATGCGGGCCTGCGCCTTCGACAGGCGATTGGCCGGCACCGAAAACAGGGGAAGAGGAGGCAGTGGTGTGGCCTGCAGACACAGATGGGCGATCCAGGCGTTCCTCCCACTTATTACGGTGCTTGGATGCCATGTGTCGGATCATGCTGGTGGTGGTGAGGTTTCTAGTGTTCATGCCTCGGCTCATTCTGGTGTGGCACAGGTTGCAAACTACAATTCTTTTGTCGTCCGCACTTTCCTTAAAAAAACGCCATACCGCGGAACACCTACCCCTTGGCAAGGTAGATTTACGCAAGGGGGTGCTCCGTGGAACATTTGCGGGCCGGTTTGGTGCGGTCCGCCTTCTTTCTGTAGCCACACCACTGCCTCTTCCAGCCTGTTGCGGTGCTGCAGATGGCTCACCCTCAGGACTGCTGTCATCGCTCGGCTCTACACCTTCCCAGGTGGGGTCAGTCACCTCATCGTCCACCAAGTCCTCCTCCACTTCCTCACTCTGATCATCCTCCTCATGTCTTGATCCCACCACATACTCAGTCATTGACAACTGTATAACATCCTCCTCAACAAGGTCTTGAGACAGTAATAGTGGTTGATTTAATGGCAACTGTGTCTCATCATCATCATCATCATCCACTACTTCCTTTGACCTTAAATGCCGTTCACATCTGTCATCTTCTTGTGATTGGGTACCCTCTAGAGGTTGTGAATCAGGGCTCAAGATGTCATGTTCCTCTGCAAGCGTGCTTGGAGAGAGGGTCAAATGAAGGATTGGTGATGAGACGAGCTCCTCACTATATCCCAGTGTGGGATCACTTCTTTGACCAGACCGTCTATGGTGGGAGGAAGGATGATCAGAGTGAGGATTATGTTGACCAGACTCTTGGCTACTGAGAGTGGACTTGGTGGAAGACAGGGTGGTGCTTAACCGACTGGAAGCAGTATCAGCTGACATCCAACCGACCACCTGTTCACAGTGGTCGGACCTCGAGAGTGATGTCCTGCGACGCCCTGTAAAATGAGACATGAAGCTAGGTATGGTGGATGTCTTTCTTTCTTGTGCTCTGGCACCAGGCACAGTTTCTCCGCGTCCTGACCCGCGCCCTGAACTATCAGGATCACGTCCACTTCCCCGTCCCTTTTTACCCGCCTTCTTCATCTTACACGGAATATGTGACTTTGATATTTTAGTTTGAAGACTTTACAGTATTTCTTCCTATTCTGCAACTGTGCAGAGTACACAGAATAGGCTGCTAAACTGCGGTGACGCACACTGAATGGAATATGTGACTTTAATATTTGAGTTTGAAGACTTAACAGTATTTCTTCCTATTCTGCAACTGTGCAGAGTACACAGAATAGGCTGCTAAACTGCGGCGAAGCACACTGAATGGAATATGTGACTTTGATATTTTAGTTTGAAGACTTTACAGTATTTCTTCCTATTCTGCAACTGTGCAGAGTACACAGAATAGGCTGCTAAACTGCGGTGACGCACACTGAATGGAATATGTGACTTTAATATTTGAGTTTGAAGACTTAACAGTATTTCTTCCTATTCTGCAACTGTGCAGAGTACACAGAATAGGCTGCTAAACTGCGGTGACGCACACTGAATGGAATATGTGACTTTAATATTTGAGTTTGAAGACTTTACAGTATTTCTTCCTATTCTGCAACTGTGCAGAGTACACAGAATAGGCTGCTAAACTGCGGTGACGCACACTGAATGGAATATGTGACTTTAATATTTGAGTTTGAAGACTTAACAGTATTTCTTCCTATTCTGCAACTGTGCAGAGTACACAGAATAGGCTGCTAAACTGCGGCGAAGCACACTGAATGGAATATGTGACTTTGATATTTTAGTTTGAAGACTTAACAGTATTTCTTCCTATTCTGCAACTGTGCAGAGTACACAGAATAGGCTGCTAAACTGCGGTGACGCACACTGAATGGAATATGTGACTTTAATATTTGAGTTTGAAGACTTAACAGTATTTCTTCCTATTCTGCAACTGTGCAGAGTACACAGAATAGGCTGCTAAACTGCGGTGACGCACACTGAATGGAATATGTGACTTTGATATTTTAGTTTGAAGACTTTACAGTATTTCTTCCTATTCTGCAACTGTGCAGAGTACACAGAATAGGCTGCTAAACTGCGGTGACGCACACTGAATGGAATATGTGACTTTAATATTTGAGTTTGAAGACTTAACAGTATTTCTTCCTATTCTGCAACTGTGCAGAGTACACAGAATAGGCTGCTAAACTGCGGCGAAGCACACTGAATGGAATATGTGACTTTGATATTTTAGTTTGAAGACTTTACAGTATTTCTTCCTATTCTGCAACTGTGCAGAGTACACAGAATAGGCTGCTAAACTGCGGTGACGCACACTGAATGGAATATGTGACTTTGATATTTTAGTTTGAAGACTTTAAAGTATTTCTTCCTATTCTGCAACTGTGCAGAGTACACAGAATAGGCTGCTAAACTGCGGTGACGCACACTGAATGGAATATGTGACTTTAATATTTGAGTTTGAAGACTTAACAGTATTTCTTCCTATTCTGCAACTGTGCAGAGTACACAGAATAGGCTGCTAAACTGCGGCGAAGCACACTGAATGGAATATGTGACTTTGATATTTTAGTTTGAAGACTTAACAGTATTTCTTCCTATTCTGCAACTGTGCAGAGTACACAGAATAGGCTGCTAAACTGCGGTGACGCACACTGAATGGAATATGTGACTTTGATATTTTAGTTTGAAGACTTTACAGTATTTCTTCCTATTCTGCAACTCTGCACAGTACACAGCATGTGCTGCTAAACTGCGGCGAAGCACACTGAATGGAATATGTGACTTTGATATTTTAGTTTGAAGACTTAACAGTATTTCTTCCTATTCTGCAACTCTGCACAGTACACAGAATGTGCTGCTAAACTGCGGCGAAGCACACTGAATGGAATATGTGACTTTGATATTTTAGTTTGAAGACTTAACAGTATTTCTTCCTATTCTGCAACTCTGCACAGTACACAGAATGTGCTGCTAAACTGCGGCGAAGCACACTGAATGGAATATGTGACTTTGATATTTTAGTTTGAAGACTTAACAGTATTTCTTCCTATTCTGCAACTCTGCACAGTACACAGAATGTGCTGCTAAACTGCGGCGACGCACACTGAATGGAATATGTGACTTTGATATTTTAGTTTGAAGACTTAACAGAATGTGCTCTAATCTGCAACTTTGCACACTAAACAGAATGTGCTCTAATCTGCAACTTTGCACACTAAACAGAATGTGCTCTAATATGCAACTTTGCACACTAAACAGAATGTGCTCTAATCTGCAACTTTGCACACTAAACAGAATATATGAAATTTTTTTTTTTTTGTTTTTTTCCCCCCACACAAAATAACCTGCTGCCCCCACACACAGTAGTCCTAAAAAGGACTTTTGGTTCTTTTTTTTTCACAAATTTGCTTTTTTTCTCCCTACACTGACTTTCCCTTCCTATCCTCATCTCTCCCTGGCTAAGACTGAGCCGAAATCGCTGGTCAGGTGCTATACAGCACCCGACCACGGGTTCTGGCCAGCCAATCAGTGTAATGCCAGCAGCCAACATGGCTGCTGGCATTACACTGATGTCAGAGCCTCCCTGCACGTTTATTGGCTGCGCAGCAGCCGCAAAACGTGCGGGGAGGAGACCCGAACATGGCGGGCGAGCACATGCGGTACTCGTACGAGTACCGCCATGTGCCGAGCAGAGCGATGCTCGAGCCGATCCGAGCATCGGCCGAGCATGCTCGCTCAACACTAGTAATCTCATCACCCCTTATACATCTCTTCTCTAATGTAAACAAGCCAGTTTGGCTAGTCTCTTTTTATAACTCAGAACCTCCAATCCCTTTATCAGATTTATTGTATTTTTTCCCAGTTCAATAATGCCCTTCTATGCAGAATAGTACACTATTTGCTCTTGCAGCAGCTGTGTGACACTGCACACTGCTATGAAATCTATAGGTACTCCTAAATCTTTCTATCAAGGATAGAACCTGTTCCTGTACTTTATCCTGATTCACTGCGTCTGGCTGCCTGTTGCCTGGGCGACTTTTTCATCTTGGGCGTTCCATTTGCTCCAGTACGCGGTACTGGTTTACTCCATGTTACCGGTTGCTGATCCCAGTGCACAGAACCGGCTGGGTGTTCCATTTGCTCCAGTACGTGGTACTGGTTTACTCCATGTTACCGGTTGCTGATCCCAGTGCATAGAACCGGTTGGGTATTCCACTTGCTCCAGTACGCGGTACTGGTTTACTCCATGTTACCAGTTGCTGATCCCAGTGCATAGAACCGGTTGGGCGTTCCATTTGATCCAGTACGCAGTACTGGTTTACTTCACTTATACCGGTTGCTGTTCCCAGTGCATAGAACCGGTTGGGCGTTCCATTTGATCCAGTACGCGGTATTGGTTTACTCCACTTATACCGGTTGCTGATTCCAGTGCATAGAACCGGATGGGCGTTCCATTTGATCCAGTACACGGTACTGGTTTACTTCACTTATACCGGTTGCTGATCCCATCGCATAGAGCCGGTTGGGCGTTACCGTTGCTCCAGTACGCGGTACTGGTTTACTCCATTTATCGGTTGCTGATCCTAGTGCATAGAACCGGTTGGGTGTTCCATTTGCTCCAGTACGTGGTACTGGTTTACTCCGTGTTACCGGTTGCTGATCCCAGTTCATAGAACCGGTTGGGAGTTCCATTTGATCCAGTACGCAGTACTGGTTTACTCCACTTATACCGGTTGCTGATCCCAGTGCATAGAACCAGTTGGGCGTTCAATTTGATCCAGTACGCAGTACTGGTTTACTCCACTTATACCGGTTGCTGTTCCCAGTGCATAGTACCGGTTGGGCGTTCCATTTGTTCCAGTGCGCGGCACTGGTTTACTCCATAGACCGGTTGCTGATTCTGTTACATAGAACCAGTTGGGCGTTCCATTTGTTCCTATACGTGGTACTGGTTTACTCCAATTACCGGTTGCTGATCCTGCTATATAGAACCGGTTGGGCGTTCCATTTGCTCCTGTACGCAGTACTAGTTTTCTCCATCTTGACGGTTGCTAACCCGTTGCATAGTACCGATTGGGCGTTCCGTTGCTCCAGTACGTGGTACTGGTTTACTCCATTCACAGGTCGTAGACTCTGTTGCATAGAACAGGTTGGACTATTTCACTATCCTCATATTCCTGCAGGCTGCCTTGCCCGATATATTGGCAGGGCCGGTAGAGCCTATTTACAGTCCATTGTAACATCTTACTGGCTGCCCTGTCTGGTATATTGGCAGGGCTGGTAGAGCCTATTTACATCCTGTTGTACCATCTTACTGGCTGCCTTGCCCGGTATATTGGCAGGGCCGGTAGAGCCTATTTACATTCTGTTGTACTATCTTACTGGCTGCCTTGCCCGGTATATTGGCAGGGCCGGTGCTGCCTATTTACATTCTGTTGTACCATCTTACTGGCTGCCTTGCCCGGTATATTGGCAAGGTCGTTAGAGCCTATACTGCTGTATCTTGCTACTACTGTTTGCACCCAGATTGTGTATTGATATTGTATATGTACTTACCCGTGGGCTTTCCCTTTAAACTTTTCAATAAAGTTTGATTTTTATCTTACTCTGTGTCTGAGAGTCATAACAAACCGTGACACATAGTCTTATCCCCACTTATTAATTCACCTGCTTAAGTTTTAAGATGATCAATATCAACATTAATATTTATGTTGTTTACATACTTGTAGAATTGTTTAGGATTTTTCTTGCTCTCTTTTGCAATCATTTTCTCATTTTCAGTTTTAGCTTTCCTAATTGCTTCTTTGCAGATCTTATTTCAATCTTTATATTTTTTTAAATGATGCATCTGACCCTTCTGACTTAAACACTTTAAAGGTCTGCTTCTTATTTCTGATTTTCCTGCAAACCTCTTCATTAAGCCACACTGGTCTTAATATGCTCCTCTTGTACATATTCCCCAGTGCTATATATTGACTTGTATATTTATTTAAGAGCATTTTAAACAAATCCCATCTTTCTTGTGCACTTTTATCTTTGAATATTACATCTGACTGAATGTCCTTTAATTCTGCATTTCAAATTTTAAAACTAGCCTTATTAAAATGTAGTGTTTTGGTTAAATCCTTGCTAATGGATCTCATAACAAATTTCAAAGTATTCTATATTGTGGTAAATGTGTAAATCTGTGGTAAATGTTTCCTTGCCTATATATTTTTTAACGTATCAGAACTGTTTAAGAGCACTAGCAACAGCAAGGCATCTTTTCTAGTTGGTTCCTCTACTTGTTGGGATTTGAAATTGTCAATATCCATACTTAATAAATTATTTCCCTTTGTTGTGAAGGAAGTCATATTTCTCCAGTCAGTTTCAGTGTAGTTTTGAACCTCCCATTATGATTACATTTCCTGACTGAGAAGCCTTTTCCATTTGCATTAACAGGTAGGCTTCTTCAAACTCCCCAATCTTTGGTGGCTTGTATAAAATTTCCATTAACATGTTTTTATTATTTATGCCCACAGTGTGTAATTCAACTTACAGGGCTTAGACATACTCACTGGACCCTTTATTAATATCTTTCCTTATACTAGATTTTAAGGCATGTTTTACATATAGGCCTATCCCATCACCTCCCTCCTAAAAAGTGAATAACCCACTAGATTGACTGCCCAGTCATGTTTCGTTAACACCAGTTAGATCATACTGCTCATACATTGCAATCATTTCCAGTTACCCCATCTTACCAGCCAAACTACAAGCATTTACATGCAAACATTTTTTATGTTATTGCCATTCTGAAGACCTGTATTCTTTGAAATACTTATTTTCTTTTTCATCAGGCTGTAACATAGACACCTTCCTATTAGATGAACTAGCTTATTCCCCTCTCCATCCACATTCCTTTCTCTAATCCTATTTCCTCATTTACATTGCCTTCCCCATCCCATGTTGTATCACCCACCCCTCATTACTAGCTTAAAGTCTCCACCAACCCTCTAACCATCCTAACTCCTAGCATTGTAGCTCCTTTTCCACTAAGGTACAATCCATCTATAAAGATTGCCCTCAAGGGAAAAAAGAGCTTAGTGCTCTTGGAACCCAGACTCCACCTGCATTATACCAAGTCTTTAACCATGCAGTTAACTCCCTGATCTCCCACTTCCTTTCTGATGTAGCGTGTGGCACAGGTAGTTGTTACGGTTTATTAGACAGCCAGACACAGAATGTTTAGTAAAACACAGTTTTTTTAATAGCACAATGATAATGTGACCCCCGCGGGTCCAGTACATAGAAATATACAATACTGACACAGGACAGGCTACAAAAATGAATAGTAACCCAAACAGGTACAGTAGATACAGATGTTACAATACTGACACAGGTCAGGTCACAAAGGGTGTAGTAACCCACTCAGGCCCAGCAGGTACCAAAGGTACAATACTGACATAGGTCAGGTCACAGTTCGTGTGAATCTGGTACACAAAGGAGCACTGCACTACTAGGCCAGGAATGCCAGCAGGCCCTAGTAGTGCCACTGACAATGGAGACTCGCTACACAGGGAGTGAGCCCAATAGGTAGGCCACCAGTAGGTGACTGAGAGGAGGCCTCTACTATCCCAGGGACAGTAAGGTAGAGACTAGGCAACGGAACAAACGTAGGCCCGGAACAGGAGACCAGGGGAAAAATACCTAGCAGTCTAAGGAAGGCTACAGACTGTAGGGTACTATAGGCAACAAAGGGGGACTGCCGTGTAAAGAGTACAAAACGGTACCGACAGACAGAGAGTCACGGGAAACTCCCGGACGACAGAGCAGAGCTGTGACCCTGACGCACTGTAGCACCAAATCATAAAGGTGGCTAACCAAGGCGCCCTGAAACCACCCAACCTTGGTAGGTAAGAACAAGCAGGTCAAGGGCACCGGGTGCAACCACAACACCTAACACCGTAGTGAAAGGATAACAGCGCAAGGTAATAACACAGGGTCATGAAGCAGTGCTGCACGGAGATAGATGGAGGCAACAGTGACTGTCAGGGTCAGCAAAGTTATGGAGGAAGGACCTCCAAATGGCAGGCAACTGGGTAGTATAGTACCAGGAGGTACACAGAGCAGGAACGTCAGCTAGGCCGGGTTGATACACAGAGCAGGAATGTCAGCCAATCCGATTCGGTACACAGAGCAGGAACGTCAGCCAATCCGGTTATGTACACAGAGCAGGAACGTCAGCCAAGCCGGGTCGGTACACAGAGCAGAAACGTCAGCCAATCCGAGTCGGTACACAGAGCAGGAACGTCAGCCAAGCTGGGTCGGTACACAGAGCAGGAACGTCAGCCATTCTGGGTCGGTACACAGAGCAGGAACATAAATACCCAGAGCAGGAACGTCAGCCAATCCGGGTCGGTACACAGAGCAGGAATGTAAATCAGGCAGAATAGTCAAACAGTCCGGGTCATACACAGGATTCACACAAATAACAGGAACAAGCACTGGCAACTGGTACACCACAAAAGGGCAGCGCTGAAGTGACAGGGCTCAGTATAAAAAGGCTAGGGCTGGGCGGAGACAATCCACAGTAGCCAATAAAAGAGAATCAGGAAGTGGTTTTGACATAACAATGTCGCCAGCGAAAGCACGGGTACCATGATAGTAGTATTTCAGAAAATTCTACCTTAGAAGTCCTTTGCTTAAGCTTATAACTTCTGAAATCCTTCTAAATGGGCCTCCATTTTCCACTGACTGTCATTGCTACTAACGTGTACCATAACAGCCAATGTAGGGGTCCAACTGTGTCTGCAATGCCCAGCCTCTCCCAACAGTCTTTCATCCCAATCTGCCCCATGTCGAACCTGAACACCAGGGAAACAGCAACCTGTTCTCTTGTAGTGATCCTGGCAACAGATTACCCTGTCTAACCCCCTAATAATGGAATGGAATTCCCTACCACCACCTGTCTAGGTCTACCTGAGTCCTGGATCCTATCAATGCTAGTCTTCCATATATAACTGGAAAGTTACATATGGGAAGAATGTCTAAACAGATGGATATCAAAATTTCTTAAAATTAATTTTTCTTCCAGGAGATAAAAAAGTTGCTTATGCCTCTAGCACTGGAAGGGTTAAATGGGAATTGGGTTGTATATAAGCAAACATGGAGCAGATTTCATGTATTACTTTTATTTATTTTATTGTATTTAAAAAAAAAATATTGTGAGGACAAGGGCAGCAAGGATACTCTCGGACTCCTACAACTAGATGAGCATTCTTCCTTGGATTGATAAAAGTTAACATGGGGCCTCCAGACATACATTTGTTTTTTCCATTCCATTGGCATTTCAAATGATATAGGACCCCGAATCCCATAACATACTTTTAACATTCTTCATCCTGATCTAATCAGGAAGGAGGATTAAGTCATTATTATCCTTATTTTTATTAAACAAATGTTACTGATTAGCCAATTCCTTGACAATGTCTATTTTTAAGAACACCAGAAACAGAGGGAATAATGATTTGTTGGAAGTGGGGTTGTAATGGTTGGAAGTGTGTGGGGGGGTAGTATTCAATTATTTTATTATTTGTTTTCAACGTGGAGGTTAACCACTCTGATTCCAATACAGTAACATACGTTACAGCAAATGGCCATGAAGTGGGTGGGTGAACAGGGGCATTGGGGATTAGACAGGGCACTGGTTAGGTTATTGGCTTCCAAGTACACCTGCCTAATCAAGCCCAAGAAAACAAGCAAATCTCCTGCCACCAGAGCTGATTGTCATCCGGGTCAGCCAGTTGGTAACCTGGTACCTTTTGTCAGGGAATAAGTGATCTGGTACTGTTATTTTTAGAAAATCTTCCCTGATGGACATGTTCCTTGGACTTCTGGAGGCTCTTTTTATGATCAAATTGGAGCATTTAACAGTGATCCAAAATCAATGCACATTCAAAACACAATTCGGCAGTCAGGTTCTTACCCTTAGCCAGAATGAGACTGCAGAATTGACCATCATAAAATAATTGCAAATTCGGCAAATAGCCTTTTGGCAAAATGTTTCTGATGGAATGGAATCTAGGCCTAAGATGAAAAAAAGCCATAAATCCAAACTCAAATTTTAAGATATCCATTTCCTGCTTGTGGTTATCAAGGAGAGGGCAAAAAATAAAACCACTTAAAATATTTCTAATACAAAACCAAAAAATGACTATGATTCTTTCAGGTCCAACTTGCCAAGCCCAACCACACTGTTGGCTGTCCTCTCTGTCCTCCTAATTGTAGCATACCCTGTCAAACATTATGTCTTGGTCTCCCTAAAATCTAGTTCCCATCTGCACTTATGTGGATATCAGAGAGAAAAACCTACTCCAGCAAAGTTGTTCCTGTGCAAACAAGCAAAACCTATTCACTTAGTCTAGTAAATCTCATGGAATGAACAAAGTCAAAACTGTCTCCCTGGACAGTGATTGAGTTGAGACCAACATCTTCAGCTGCTAATTAGCTTAAAACATTATATTCTCATCAACTTTAAAATCATTTGCACAAATGCACTGCAAATATTTGACTACATGTTCTTTTTAAAATTTACACACAAACCAAGCTTGCCAACTACTCCCTCAATACAGTTCTAAACGTGCCCAGTAGCAGCAGACTTACAATGCTGCCAGTCAAGTTAGAGTTACGCCTAATTTTCAGGTCATATTTCATAATAATGAACTTCTTACTGTTGTGTAAACTGCCTGTGATCGGGTGACTTATGGAAGAAACAGTTTGTTCTTTTCTCTGCTAATCCGATTTATACTGGTATTATTTTATCATAATTGCTAATTGCATTACTAAATGAAAAGATGTGTTCGTTTTTGGCAGTAGAAACATTTCACTCATAATTCAAGTTTTAACGCCTTTGAAGCTATAGACATTTGCAAAGCATGGCAAAGCAATTTGTTGAAAATGTCTAAGGGTTTTTTACATATCTGAAAACTTCATTTGAAACTGCCTATGTGTCGTGCTAACCAAAATCTAGCAGTTTATAAAATATTCACACTTTTTTGGGGGAAAATTGAAAGTGAACGTTTCATGGGATAGCGCAGAGCTTAAATAGCATATGAAATGTCAGTTACTACATTGTACATCAATTAGCATACATTAGCATAAAGTACCAAGCATGAATATCTCTTTAACCCCTTAAGGACTACGTGACGTACTATGACCGTCACGGTCCTTATACCCTTAAGGACTGGTGACGGTCATAGCATGTCACATACTTTTTACTTACAGTACTCTACCGGGAGCGCTGTAAGTAAAACCGGGGCCTAAAATTGACCGCTCCAAGACCGGAGCGATCTCTCTTAGTCCTCAAAGCGGCGCGCCGGTACGCATAACAGGTCACATGTACTGGCACGTCAGCAAGGATCAAAGAGGTCCTTAAGGGAAGGTAACTTCCCTGGACCGCTGGTCCTTAAGGGGTTAACTGTACATTTGCTGGTCTTTTAGCTAACATGTCACATAGGCAGTATTTAATAAAGTTTTCAAATATGAATAGGAATCAAGGAAACATGTCCACTTTAAGTACAAGTTGTGGTTGCTCTTTCTTGGACATCTCTGTGGCACACTAAGGATCTGACATTCAACAGAAAAGTTGAATTTGTTTTATACAGAATTGAAATTTGCTTATATTTTGTATCAAATTTTTTTTCCCAGCATAAATAGTTTTTGAGAACTGTACCTTTGTGTTTTAGTGGTACTTTATGGTAATGTTCTTTAATCCCTTACCATCCACTGACATGCCAGGACGATCACGGCTGTCCAACACATAAGGACCAGTGATGGTCCTGGCACGTCATATACTTTTTACTCACAGCGCTCCTGCAGGAGTGCTGTGAGTCATATTGGGGACTGAAATTGATAGCTCCAAGACAGGTGTAATCTCTTTCAGTCCCAGGGGCGGACTGACCATACGGGCATTCGGTCACGGACCGAGAGCCCGGGACCGAAGGGGGCCCGCCGCTGCTTCCAGCAATTATAATTTTAATATATTGTGTCCGCCTGCCACTTAGGGGCCCGTCTGTAGCTCTGCTCAGCTGTTCTAGTAATAAAGAGCGCTGGGAGATGACATCATCTCCCAGCCTCTGCATTACTAGAGGCACGCGGGACTTCGCACAGTGTTAAGCCACGCCGCTAGACCACCAGGGACTGGAGGTAGGGGCAGTGTGGAGATGGAAGGGCATGGTAGAAGGGGCGATGTGGAGATGGGTGCATTGTGGAAGGGGAAATGTGGAGATGAAGGGGGCATTATGGAGATGAAGGGGGCATTGTGGAGATGAAGGGGCAATGTGGAGATGGGGACATTGTGGAAGGGGCATTGTGGAGATGAAGGGACAATGGGGAGATGGGGGCATTGTGGAAGGGGCATTGTGGAGATGAAGGGGCAATGGGGAGATGGGGGCATTGTGGAAGAGGACATTTGGAGATGAAGGGGCAATGGGGAGATGGGGGCATTGTGGAAGGGGAAATGTGGAGATGAAGGGGAGATGGGGGCATTGTGGAAGGGGAAATGTGGAGATGAAGGGGCAATGGGGAGATGGGAGCATTGTGGAAGAGGAAATGTGGAGATGAAGGGGCAATGGGGAGATAGGGGCATTGTGGAAGGGGAAATGTGGAGATGAAGGGGCAATGGGGAGATGGGGGCATTGTGGAAGGGGCAATGTGGAGATGAAGGGGCAATGGGGAGATGGGGGCATTGTGGAAGGGGCAATGTGGAGATGAAGGGGCATTGTGGAAGTGGAAATGTGGAGATGAAGGGGAGATGGGGGCATTGTGGAAGGAGCAATGTGAAGATGAAGGGGGCATTGTGGAAGTGGAAATATGGAGATGGGGGCATTGTGGAGACGAAGGGGGCATTGTGGAAGGGGAAATGTGGAGATGAAGGGGGCATTGTGGAAGGGGCAATGTGGAGATTAAGGGGGAATTGTGGAAGGGGCAATGTGGAGATGAAGGGGGAATTGTGGAAGGGGCAATGTGGAGGTGAAGGGGCAATGTGGAGATTTCTGCAGGGGGCCCAGACCTCTTTTTGGACCAGGGGCCCTGGGTCCTGTCAGTCCGCCCCTGTTCAGTCCTGTGTTCAGCATGCCAGCACACATGATCAGTCACGTGGGTCGGCACATCAATCTTTTCTATCTGGTCCATAAAGGAAGCCAATTATGGCACCAGCAAATAAAGGTTAACCCTTTGGTGCCAGAGAGGTATCCAATGCATAGCGTACACCTCTGGCACTCAGAGGGTTAATTAATTTCAAAGCACCAGTTCCATTTTAATTTTTAACGGACCATGGACTGTTATAAAATGTGAACTGACTGAGTACAATGCATTGGTCTGATAACCAATTTAAAGAAGACACAAAAAGTAGTATATGTCTCAGTCTCTCTCACGCACTCTCTTTCTGATGATCTCTCATGCACACCTGAATTTAAATCGGTTCCAAAGTTCTCTCTCTCCTGCACACCTTAATTTAAATCTGTTCCAAAGTCCTCTTTTCCTGCACACCTTAATTTAAATCAGTTCCAAAGATCTCTCTCTCCTGCACACCATAATTTAAATCGGTTCCAAAGTTCTCTCTCTCCTGCACACCTTAATTTAAATCTGTTCCAAAGTCCTCTTTTCCTGCACACCTTAATTTAAATCAGTTCCAAAGATCTCTTTTTCCTGTACACCATAATTTAAATCGGTTCCAAAGTTCTCTCTATCCTGCACACCTTCATTTAAATCGGTTCCAAAGTCCTCTTTTCCTGCACACCTTAATTTAAATCAGTTCCAAAGTTCTCTTTTTCCTGTACACCATAATTTAAATCGGTTCCAAAGTTCTCTCTCTCCTGCACAACTTAATTCAAATCGGTTCCAAAGTTCATGCATATTCCAGAATAACAGTAGGAAGCCCTCCTTATCTGGTTCAGTTAGTGTTATTTGAAAAAATCAAGTTATTCTATCAGAAATGTTTACATTTCATTCTAGTAAGACATTGTGACATCCCTAGAAAAGCTTCATTCTTGTAAACGTTACACTGAGCTGTGGACTTAATCAATTAATTAAGGATCTAAAGTCAGACTGGGATATTAATGCAGTCACCTGCATTGTGAAATGCCATTTGCAATTTTATTATTCATGACTTCTGCTAAACTAGTTTTGTATTATAAATAATTGAATTCTTCTTCACAGTGATATTATGTGTTGGGAGAAAGTGAGTCACTAAAGGAAGGAAATGCTGTTGCTTCTTAGTTATTACAAGTAATTTAGAATATGATCTGTAGCCCACTCCACACTGATCATGCAAAGACAAAACCCATCAGATTTGGAATCAACAATAAGGGAACTCAGTGTTTACCATGTAGCATATAAAATGTTGCAAACATATTTATATATCTATGTTTAGAAATTATCTAAAGTTATAAAATTTTAGATTTTATAACTTTGCCCTTTGGGAATGTGAGATAGGTTTCCCAGAATCCAATAGGTTAATTTACTTGACATAGGCTAAAGAAGTAATAAGTACATAAATTTCAACCTTTGTTATAGTTATCCTGAAAAAGAACTAATTAATTGCATCTATCTCTTAAAGGCATAGTAAAGTGGGGATAAAAATGTAGTATCAAACTACAGACCAATATGCCGACTCCCCACTTTATCCAAAATCCTAGAGAAATGTGTACATGTGCAACTAAATAAATATTACCGACACACCAGTTTTTTCACCCTCTTCAATCAAGCTTTCGACTAAATCACTCAACAGTCACAGCCATCCTAAAAGTAACCAACGATATCCAGACGGGCATGGAAAATGGTGACCTCACAGGAGCCATTTTCGTAGATTTTGCCAAGGCCTTTGACACAGTAGACCATAATATTCTTATAAACAAACTCCAAACATCAGGATTGAGTAATTAGTCTCTAAACTGGTTCCGATCCTATTTATCAGACAGAATGCAGTATGTGTCAGTTGCCAGCAATGACTCCCTTCCGCTCAAAGTAACAAGAGGAGTTCCTCAAGGCTCCATTCTTGGCCCTCTTTTATTTTCTCTTTTTATAAATGATCTGTTCAGGGTTTGCAAATCATCTTCAGTACACATGTATGCAGATGACATCATAATCTTTGCTAAAAACTCAAACATATCACACCTTGAAGCCATTTTACAACATGATTTCTGCTAGGTTGAAAGATGGATAGCAAGGAACAAACTGTTCTTAAACACAGACAAAACTGTCACAATGATATTTGGCACAAAGTACAAACTGCATAAACTCGGCAGTACCTACCTACCCATTGTAAGGAGTATAATCGTAAATTGGCCCCAGTGGACTCCTAAAAATATCTTGGTATGTGGCTTGATCCCAACCTCACTTTTGGTCATCATATTGACAAATTAATCTCCAAGCTTTATCCAAAAATCAGTATTCTTTTTAGACACAAATCACATTTAAGTCCCCTGGTTAGAAAACGTAGTGTGCAGCAGATGTTGCTGCCAGTCATAGACTATGGTGATGTAGTATATGCTCCAGCACCAGAAAAGCATCTTAGTAAACTTGACATCCTGTATAATTCAATATGCCGCTTTAGCCTCCAATGTAATTACACTACTCATCGCTGTGATATACTAAAACAACTAAATTGGTTAACACTCAAATCTAGACATGCCCTTCACCTTTCTTGCTTAGTACACAACCACTTCTCTGGAAAACAACCAGACTACCTGAGCAGTATGCTTACTCCTGCTCCCCATACTAACTATAACCTCCGCTCCAATGCTAACAACTCACTGCTTATACCACAATACAAGAAAGAAGCAGGAAGATCTGCCTTCTCCTTCAGAGCTCCAAAGGCTTGGAACAATCTGCCTGAAATAATAAAATCCGCTCCCAGTCTAAAATCCTTAAAAGTAAAGGCTTCTTTATATCTAAAAACAGAGTGTAACTGTATAAAATTTTAATATTCCATATCTATGTATATTCATATGTGTATGTATATATAATATATAATGTTTCTCAATTTGTGTAAATATGTAACCCTTTACTGAAAACTATCCAGGACATACTTGAAAACGAGAGAAATCTCAATGTATTCTTCCTGGTAAAATATTTTCTAAAAAAATAAATAAAATAAATAATAATAAATGTTTCATAAAAACAGCAGCCAGGGGCGGACTGGCCTGGGGGGCAGGGGGCAATTTCCCCCTGGGCCAATCTTAGGTTTGGGTCAGTAGGCCACTGCCTGGCACTGACCATCTCCCAATTGCTACTGTAAAGCAGTGGAAGATGTGAGTACGCTGGGCCAGTCAGCACTTATTTGGAGGCCATACCAGTATGAGGCTAGTTCCATGCCAACTCTTTTAGTGCTACTCTGCCACACACCCAGCCCCATCATATACAGGCCCACTCTGCCTGTAACACACACGCACACTCTTGAATGAAGCTCAGTCAGCTGGTTTCACTGCACATGCATACGGTACATGACCTTCTGGTCTGAGTACCATGCATAGTGTGTCATCACGGCCCGCAAGGGCGCGTGATGATGAAATCATGGGGGTAATAGAAATAGGTGCTCCGTGCAGAGTGCGCCAGAAAACATTTTAGTCCACAGCTTCCATTATGTTATGAGGGTTGAGGACCGCAACTCCAGGGAGCTGCAGGACACCGTGACATGCAGTCAGGTAAACAGTGTGTGAGGGACAACATGGAGGTGGACAGTGTGTGTAGTTGGACAACAATATGAACAGTGTTTGGAGGTGAACAACAGTGTGGACAGTATGTGGAGGTGGTGGACAACAATGTGGGCAGTGTGTGGAGGTGAACTGTCTGGAGGTGGACAACAATGTGGACAGTGTGTGGAGGTTGACAACAATGTGGTCAATGTGAGTGGAGGCAGACACCAGTGTGGACAGTGTGAGTGGAGGCTGACAACAGTGTGGACAGTGAGTCGAAATGGTGGACAACTGTGTAACAAGTGAGTGGAGGCAGTGGACAGCAGTGTAGGCAGTGTGTGGAGGCGGTGGACAACAGTGTGGACAGTGTGTGGAGGTGGACACAACAGTGTGGACAGTGCGTGGAGGTGGACACAACAGTGTGGACAGTGTGTGGAGGTGTAAGCTGTGTGGTATTTCGAGTGTAGCTCCATATCAGTAATGTAGCACCATCAAAGTTGTGAGCCTTACATTACAACATTAATGACAATTCTAAAATATCAAAAGAGAGTGGGCTGGGCCTGGAGCATTCTAGGAAATTGGCCATTTGACTGTACTTGCCCCCCAGGCCAAAAGTTGCCAGTCCTCGCGTGACAGCAGCTCCAATTATTCTTCATAGTATTTGGACCATGGAGAGTGTTATTTCAGTACTGTCAGAGTTCGAGAGTAACTGAATGATAAAATATCCCCCTCCCGCCCCTTTTACCTAGTGTAAGACACCACCCCTCAGATGTGGAATCTGGTCCTGGGACAGCTCACAGCAAGTGACAATCTTCTTCCTGTGAGCATAAGGAAAACCCCGCCCCTCTTGACAGATTTTTCAGGTTTTTCCCTTATGCTAATTGAAGATTGTCCCTCTCTGCAATCCACTTTGACACCACCCTGCTGCTCTGAGCTGAGCATTGACATCAGTAAAAGGGGCAGGAGGGGGATATTTATCATTCAATTACTCTTGAACTACAACTCTGACAGAATTGAAATAACACTTTCCATGGCCCAAATACTATGAAGATTAATTGGAACTGCTTTTATTATGAAACATTACTATCCCTTTAACCCTTGAAGTTGTAGAGGGGTGTGCAACAGACTGTGAAACAAAGCATTGCATACCCCTCTGACATACAAATGGGTTAATATGTTGACATACAGCATAAACGTTTAGTGCATTCCAAAGCACACTCTTCACTATAATTAAGATTACAATGCAAGTAAGCGCCAAACACCAGTGTTTGCAGTGATTTCCTTTGTGCCTTATTATTGTATATTGAGAAACAAGAAGCAGATAAATACAATGCACCACAGCATGCATACACATACCCACTGCCTTCCCTCTGGGCAAGCAGCATAAATGGGCAATTTGCTGTATAAGTAGCTTAGTAAATAGGCATTAGCCAGAAGTCAAACTAAATAAATAGCTTCCACCACCTGTTTAAATATGGAATCATATTAGTACATTTTCTTAATATGTTGGAATAGTCTCCCAAAGGTTTGAAATGTCAACTTGAGATGTGTGCTTACAATGCATGTGCTGAAACAATAGTGAGATATGTCACAGTCAAGACTTCAAGCAGATAGATAAAAAACCAGTTACATATTCTGTATTAAGAGCAAGGATGCATGAACGTTCAATGGCTTTTTTCCCCCATTTATTACTGAGATGTTGTGAGCGATCAATGAACATTTGGGTTCCAAACACCCCCTAGTTGGTCTATGGGACAAAGCAAGAATGAATATTAGGCCTGAGAGAAAATTCAAGAGCATGTTCATCACTCATAATGCATCAGTGATTCAAAGGGAGGAGAAATATGTACCCTTTCAGCTAAATAGCTCCCATTTCTGCAGTTGGTGTCCTGGTAATCCATTTACTGTGTAATGCTGCGCTATTATTTCAGGGCACCTTGGAACATAACATGTATTTTTCTGTTCTATTGTCACTAGGAGATTTTACACCTTTAAGATGCAGATGAACATGCTGATTGCACAATATGATTTGTAGGAGATGCACAATTAGACAGATATCCTTGCCTTGCTGTGATATCACATTTACAGTTATTAATACAACTGCATGAAGACCGGAAGCTGTGTCATACTTATTTATAACTGAGCAGATCTTGGACTGCAGATCTTTAAACACCATTTTTTTCTGTAACGGATCAAATTAAGAAATTAAATATGAGGAAAAATCAATATGTCATTGAAAAAAAATCTGAATGACATATTGACTCAATGTTTCTGACAAAGGGCCATGAGGAGGAAGAACCCACCTTCTTCTCTTTCACTCTTTGTTTGGAATGCTTACACTAGTTTGTTAACCCCTTGGATGCTATATTAATTGCATAACAGGTCCAAGATAGCTGTTTCTTCATACAACAAATCTCCATTTTCACTAAAGACTCCCTTGATCACATGAGTGAAGTGTTTATATTTCCATTTGTATGGAAGTCTGCTGTACCTGGGTTGAACAGTTTGTGAGCATGCGTACTAATCGCCAGGGGCATCTTAACAACTTCTGATGGGACCCTTGAGCCAAATTTTGAAAAGGGGCCCCAACAGAAGCAATATTTTTAGGATCCTTGTAACCCTCTTGCTTTGGCTGATTGTGATGTTTCCAATGTGTTGCTTTGCAATTTGTTAGAAAAATATCTATCAACCAAGGAGTTAAATGAGCTATTCCTTAGGCACTTTTGATGAGATGTATAAAAATTGCATTATGAGAAATATGGTGAAAAACTGTCATAAAACTGAAGGTCGTCATTTAAATGGAAACTTACGCCAGTTTTGGAAGCCTTAACACTATGGGCCACATGTTCAAAGAAGTAACGAAATAGCTTTTGGCGTTGTAACGACTTTTCAAAGTACAGTGTCTTTGGGATCATTAATATTCTCAGAGAGTGTCAGTTGTGATTGGAAATATGTCGTTTGTCCTGACTGAAATTGTTGTATGTAACGACAAAAAATATCTTAACTAAAGACAAACATTTTCACATTCAGAACACATTTCCTCCACTTTTTTCTTAAAGTACAAATTTTGTCTTTTGAAAGACATTTTTTTGTCGTTAGTTACGACAAATTTTCTTTTCCTCTATACGACACTGGAGAATAGTTTAACCACGCCCTAACCACGCCCCTTTGCCCATCAATTCTGGAGTTGTGTCGTACACAACGGACATTACTAGGTTTTTGTCGTACACTGTATAGAAAATATGTCGTTCATGCATACAATTACTTATTTTTGTCTTTCATACAACATTATTTTGTCGTTATCCCTTTGAACATACGGCCCTATGTATTTGCATTTCCGGAAAAGTGATGGGAGAGTGGGTGAAAATTTTGGCACAACAAATTTATGAAGACATTTCTCTAATTATGACAATTTAGCTACATCATTTTAGCAAAAATCTTAACACTAGGTATAATCGGTTCCTAAGAATTCCAGAATTTAACATCAGAATTATAACACTTTGTTTATAATGATCCCTAACTCATTCATAACTAAGATCTGACATTATCACCAGTTTTGATGATTTAACAACAATGCATAAAATTATTTTGTACATCCCCCTTTAGTCTTTATAGTCAAAACAGTTAAAATATAGTTTATAAACAAAGGATAGCTCATTTCATCCCGAACCATCTGGCCACAGGAATTAAATTGATTCCTTGGTAAAATAACCTGGGGCAAATTCTCCCTTGGAAAGAAAAGGTGCTTGGTAAACTTCAGATATGTCTATGTATTAAAAAAAGGCCCTGCTGATCTCTATCTCTTTCTCTTTCTCTCTCTCTCTCTCTCTCTCTCTCTCTCTCTCACACACACACACTCACACAGAGCCGGATCACAGGCAAGGCGCACAAGGTGCCTGCCTAGGGCCCGGCCAAATGAGAGGGGCCCAGAAAGCCTCATTCAACTTGAATGAGGTTTTCCGGGCCCCCCTCATTTGGCCGGGCGATTCAACCCCCTCGCCCGCAGCTTACCTAATCTCCCACTCGGCATGCCACTCTAGTAATACAGAGTGCTGGGAGATGACATCATCTCCCAGCCTCTGCATTACTAGAGCGGCGCGCAGGAGCTTCAGTCTAAGATCTGTGCCAAAGGCAGCACAGATCTGTCAAGTAACGCCGCTAGACCACCAGGAGAAATGTGAAGATGGGTGCATTGTGGAAGGGGAAATGTAGAGCTGAAGGTGCAATGTGGAGGTGAAGTGGAGATGGGGGCATTGTGGAAGGGGCAGTGTGGAGATGAAGGGGGCATTGTGGAAGGGGCAGTGTGGAGATGGGGGCATTGTGGAAGGGTAAATGTGGAGATGAAGGTGCAATGTGGAGATGAAGGCATTGTGGAAGGGGCATTGTGGAGATGAAGGGGGCATTGTGGAAGGGGAAATGTGGAGATGTAGGTGCAATGTGGAGATGGGGGCATTGTGGAAGGGGCATTGTGGAGATGAAGAGGGCATTGTGGAAAGGGCAGTGGGATGAAGGGGGACATTATGGAGATGAAGGGGCAATGTGGAGATTGGGGGGGGCAATTTGGAGGTGGCCAATGTGGGTGAGGGGGCCAATGTGGTTGGGGGGCCCATGGCAATTCTAGGGGGCAGAAAAAGAGTGAAGAACAGACTAGAGGGGCAGAAAAAGAGTGGAGAACAGACTAGGGGGAAGGAAAATAGTGGAGAACAGACTAGGGGAAGGAAAAGAGTGGAGAACAGACTAGGGGGCAGAAAAGAGTGGAGAACAGACTAGGGGGAAGGAAAATAGTGAAGAATAGACTAGGGGGGCAGAAAAGAGTGGAGAACAGACTAGGGACCAGAAAAAATAGTAGAGAACAGACTAGAGGAAGGAAGAGAGTGGAGAACAGACTAGGGGGGCAGAAAAAGAGTGGCAAACAGATTGAGGGCAGAAAAAGAGTGGAGAAATGACTAGGGGACAGGAAAAGAGTGGAGAACAGAGCAGGGGGCAGAAAAAGAGTGGAAAACAGATTAGGGGGTTAGAGAAAGAGGGAGAAACAGATTGGGGCTTCCCCTCATTATGCCATTCTTCTTTCCTTTCCACCCTCCTTTTGCCCTTGCCATCATTAGCTGTGTGGTATCAGTGGGGTGGCCCCATTTTGATTGTAAGCTGTGTGGTATTACTGGCGTAGCCCCATTTCAATTGTAAGCTGTGTGGTATCACTGGCGTAGCCCCATTTCAATTGTAAACTGTGTGGTATCACTGGTTTAGCCCCATTTCAATTGTAAACTGTGTGGTATCACTGGTTTAGCCCCACTTCAATTGTAAACTGTGTGGTATCACTGGTTTAGCCCCACTTCAATTGTAAACTGTATGGTATCACTGGTTTAGCCCCATTTCAATTGTAAACTGTATGGTATCACTGGTTTAGCCCCATTTCAATTGTAAACTGTGTGGTATCACTGGTTTAGCCCCACTTCAATTGTAAACTGTGTGGTATCACTGGTTTAGCCCCACTTCAATTGTAAGCTGTGTGGTATCACTAGTGTAGTCTGATTCAATTGTAACATCTGTGGTGTCACTATAGGCAATGGGCAAATCAAGAAACTATTGCGGCAAGAGTGTGGGGAGGGACAAACTGGCAGGGGGGCCCAATTTGGGATCCTGCCTAGGGCCCTATGGAGACTTAATCCGGCTCTGCACTCACACATTCACATAAATCTCTGTTGTATAAACCATGCATTTTAATTATTCATTACCATGTATGATGCCTGGGACATTAGGACACACCCCTTCAGAATGCCATCATCAAAGTAAATCAGAAAACATTTTGAGTAACCTAAATACCTTGGGGAGAGGTACTAAATTATTGGGGGCACAAACACCCTTTATTTTGTGTGAAACATTGAGGAAATTGGACGCAAAGAATGATGGTAATATGTCTGAGAATTGTCGGACCATGGCTTTAAGTGTTAGTAATGTCTATATTTAACACATGCTAATATTGCAGCTAATATGAAATGAAACTAAACAACCCCAGTCCCAACTCTCAACGTTTATGGTTTGAGAGATATAGGAGGCTAAAGTTCTCAATTCCCTCTGCTTTCCCTACTGTCAGCTGTAAAGCTAACAACAGGATATTTGAGTCGGCCAACTCGAGGCGGCTGTTCAGCAAAGCTGAAATAGCGCAATGTAAAATTAAATACTTCATTGGAACGGTCCACAAAGTGTGCCTGGTTTGCAGGCACACTTTGTAGACCATTCCAATGAAGTATTTCTGTTTACATTTTGCTATTTCGGCTCTGGTGAAGAGCCACTTGCTTGTCCCAGGACCAGGATATCCTGGCATCAGCTTACAGCTGACATCAGGGAAAGTGGAGAAAGCGGGGAACTTTAGCCTTCTATATCTCTCAAACCATAAATATTTGAGAGATGGTACTGGGATTGTTTAATTTCATTTTATAATAGCTGCAATATTAGTGTTTGTTAAATATAGACATTAATAACACTTAAAGAACTTTCTCATACAGATCACAGACTGTTTACCACAATATTTGATTTAAATGGGGATTTGGAAACTTTGAACTCCAATGCATTACTTCTCTATGCAGATTATGTACTAAAAAGTGATAAAGAGGTGATAAAGAGGAGATGACTTTTCGAATGATATTACTTCTCCAGATCCTATGTTATTTTATAGAGCCAATGTGCTAAGATCTGCCAAGTTGGAGAAATCTTCAATAGGGTAACAGGAATTGGATAAGTGATATCACCTCAATTCCTCCAGGTTTTTATATTTTATGATATATATATATATATATATATATATATATATATATATATATATATAATATTTATTTATTTGATTATACTGTCCTCCTAAGTATATTGTAGCATTTCCTGCTTGACACTTATTTGGTATGAAGAGATGAAATAAAATGCATTCCATATTCAATGTCAGATGTGTCTAGGACAATGTGGAGCAGGGAAGGATTTTGGAGCATGTCCAGGAATTAAACATGGCACAGGTCTCCAGGGCATAACGTATGTTATCCCTAGAAACTTTTCTAATCTTGGCACTGTCATGACTGACAGCGGGCACCAAACTGTTCTCTCTCTTGCAGTAGAATCCATGTATATCTGTGTACGTTTATTTCTGCTACTAGAAGACTCTATTTTAATTTGTGGATTATTTTTAACTCTTCAATCAGCACTATAAAATGAGCAGAGCTAATTAACCCTTTGAGTGCCAGAGGGGTATGCAACTCATTGCAAAGCAATGCGTTGCACACCCCTCTGGCATTCAAAGGGTTAAAATCCCTAACAAATATTTCACTTAATACTGTACGATGCCAGAGGCCTCAGACATGTAAAGACTAATCTAAATATGCTCTAAAATGGAAATATAAAAAAGTGAATTACACAGTTACATGACATTTATTAAGCATTCAGTGTCCCAGTGTTTTGTATGTCCTGATTGTGCTGAATTGTTATATAGCACCAGAAAGATATTCAGTGGAAGAACAATGAGCTGGAGAAGTCTTTTGCATCCAAGGGTTTAACACTAACACCAAAAATGTAAATAGGTTGATATAACTTTAAGGGCTACTGACCGACAGAATAAAATGACCAAGTCTGTATTCAAAGCTCCTACTAGCTGAAAGAACAGTGGACGTTAGACCACAGAAAAGGTCTTGTGGTCAAATGTCCGTTTGTGTGCTAAATTCCCAAAATGCTGCTAAACAGAGGCAATAATGGGAACATCAAAGGAAAAAAGCTAACCATTGGTGCCTGACACACTGTCAAGCACCGACTGATAGCTCATCTGTGTAACTCTTACCTGTCATCCAGTCCTTCTTTTTCTATCTTCCATCTTTTTTTCTCTTATCTTCTTTCTTCTCTCTTCTTTCTTCTCCATCTTCTTTGTTCTTTCTCCCATCTTCTCGTCATTTACCTGTGAAAACAAAATGAGATCTCAATAAATATTCCATACAAAGAACCCACAAATCTATGCATCGTTTAACCCCTAGTGCCAGAGGGGTATGCAATACATTGCCTACCACTCTGTGACTTAAAGAGTTAAGCTATGCATAGATGTGTAGGTCAATAATGAAGAACATGCCCAAAGTCCACAAGAGATGTCCCCAATAAACATGTCCCCATCATTGTTGAAAATATGAAAAAAATGTTGTAATTAATAATATTATCAATTTTCTCTTTCTCCGCTGCTGTTTGGGCGGTGGTGGTGAACGGAAGAAGGAGCATCAGCATCACTGACAATTCTTGCCCACTACTACCCTTATAATCCTCTAAGCTTTTGGAGGTCTCAAACAATTTCTTTTTACTTTTACTGTAACAAAATTCCGTACTACTTTGAGGACAGGTGTTTTGGTGTCTCACTGTCTGATTCAGCAGGCGGTTCAGCTGCTACACCTTCCTCTATTATGCTTCTGCCAGCATCATCAACACTTGACTTGTTGTTGTCTTCAGTGTTCTTCTTATATGGTTCTATATTTGTACTGGCCCTGGTGGTGCTGGACCTAGTTTTGCTGGGACCTTGACAAACTGCATCCTCCCTTGGAGTAAAGGGATCATCATCATTGAATGCACACGCTGCAACAAACATTGCTGTAGTAGGTTTTTGGACTACTGCTTTACTCTCACATCCCTACACTGCTCCACCCCTCCCCCTTCCCCTTGTGCGTTTGCTGGACATTCTGCAACTACAATGTGTTTTTTACTGTACAGTGCACAACACAACTGTAAGCTGTGTGATGCCTTGCCTAAGCCCAGTCAGCTGTCACTGTCACCTAAGATATTTTGTTTTTTATTATTTTTTTTATTATTTTTCATTTTCTTTTATTTTCGTTTTTTTAGTTTTCCACCCTGTTGTCTTATCACAGTCTGTCCAAAAAAAAATATAACTGAAAAAGAAAATCAACAATGTCTTTCCCCAGACCTCCCCACCCAGCACAAACATAATAACAGCAAGATCAGCAAGCAGATAGGTTGCCTGTGTCTTGCCTTTCAGTCACATGGAATTTTGGAGTATTTGGGGGACAACCTCCTTTCTCCCTTCTTATCAACTAGAGTGCCCCCAGACTCCCCTAATACAGAGAAGAAATGTCCTACCTAAATGACTCCCTGAACTAAGCTTCAATTCCCCTTTATTTTCCTATCTCCTCTAGCTAAAAAAACATGCTGCTCTCTCCTCTCACAAACACAGAATGGCTGCTGTGAAAGCCTGACAGCCTTTTATATGGGTGTAGAAAACTTTTGTGTGGTGTAGAAATATTTCTTCCCATTGATTCAAAGGGCAGAAAAGGTGGAAAAAAAGTGAAAAAACAGCACTTTTCATGGGAAATTTTTCACCAAGCGGAAAGTGCCATTATTCGCCGATTTCAGTTTGAGGCGGAAATTTTCGCCCATCCCTAACTACCAGCTCCACTTTACCACCACTAGGTGAAAATCTATGAACATTTTCCTCCCCACTACTCCCAACACCAATACCTGCACCCATGGTGGTTATGTTGGATGCATCAGCAGGAGACTTATGAGGATCATACTGCTCTTACTGTTGCTGCTGTGACATATGATCATCCTAGCTAGTAGCTAAAAAATCTTCCTCCACAATAACAACGGCTCCCCTCCTACTAGCCACAGTGCCTTATGCTAGGATGACCAGACCTCACCTGTAACCGGGGAGGCATAGGAATAATGCATACTGCAGGACTGCTTTGATTTCAGTCAAGTACTGAAATATTCCTATTTCCTATGTGTACCCGGTTAAAGGTGAGATCTGGTCAGCCTACCTTATGCTTTAGTTTTTCTAATGTTATCTTTCTCTCTCTTTAAATTCATCTACATGGCTCTGTGAATCTCTGAACTCTGTGTAAATCTGCTAATCATTTTTGCACAGTTTGCTATGTAAGCCTGCAAACAATCTTTCTTAAGGCTTTCTTTGTTAAAATTAAGTATGAAAACAGTAGTTTTAAAGGGATAGTATTACTTCAAACTTACTATCCCTCATATTGTAGCCCTTAATAAACTGAGTTAAATGACACCAGCGGCATCTCTCAAATCTTTATGGTTTAAGAGATAGCCACTTTCAAAGTTTCCTCTCCCCTACTGTCAGCGTTCTGCTGCCAGCAGGAGAATCCGATCTCTGAATCAAGAGGAGGCTCTTCAGCAGTGCCGATATCTCGTTATGGAAAGAAAAATTATTAATTGAAACAATCTTCTACGTGTGCTTGGTAACCAAGCACACGTAGAAGACTGTTTCAATTAATCATTTTTCCTTCCATAACGAAATATCGGCTCTGTTTAAGGGCCTCCTCCTGTCCCGGGACCGGATTCCCCTGCTGGCAGCAGAACGCTGACAGCAGGGGAGAGGAAACTTTGAAAGCGGCTATCTCTTAAACCATAAAGGTTTGAGAGATGCCGCTGGTGTCATTTAACTCAGTTTATTAAGGGCTACAATATGAGGGATAGTAATTTTGAAGTAATACTATCCCTTTAAGGTCTGCCTTATTATTAGCCTGAAAAGTATTTTTGACACATAATGTGAAAATAAAGTGTGGACTTAAACAGGGTTGATGTGGATGGTGGTATTGTGACTAGTGGTGGGCGAAAAGTACAAAAAATATCCTGCATGACTTTTTCATGACAAAACAATGATTTTTCATTTTTTCGTGAAAGTTTTCTCCTTTTCACAACTGCAAATGTTTTCTCTTTTTTCCCACTGCCAATAATTTTTCATCTATGTTTCCTATGACTGCAACATTTCACACCACAATTTTATTTTTCTAAGGCCTGAAGTGAAGAAATAAGTAGCTGAAAGTCTAACTTCCTGATGATGTAACATTGGCAAAACCATCCTTGAAAAATAACTGCGGATTGGGATATTCCAGTAGGGTGCAACACATGACATCAGTTCTTTAAAGCCATTGTTATCAATAAAAAAAGGGCAGCATGTGAACTGCCAACATTTTGGCAAGTTTACTATTCCATAGGCATACTTTTGCAGGCTTTGACTTCTTTCTACAACCTTAGTAAGGTTGGGATGGTAGTACATAGTAGAAGAACTATATAACTTTATTGATTTAATGCTATCACTTGAGGAGGTGGTAGCAGTATATGTAGGTACACTATGACTCTTTTCATCTCCTACAGCAAACCTAGAGTCATCATATTCCTCTGCAGCAGAATCCATAGGTATTATTTGGAATGAACTAATTGTTGGCAGTGTCACATTCGCTGACACATCAATAACATCACTACTTCTCTTATCTTACCAAGATCCTGGGAACTTTTTGGAGTGCTTCTACCGCTGCTAGTTGCAGCACCTCTGAGCTGTTGATTGTGTATCTTCCAGTCAGACCTGTGGTTGTGATTCAGGTGGGATCTCATTGTGGAGATGCCTGGGTGTGAGCCTGCTTTCCCCCTGCTTGTGTGCTTTTTGAACAGACAACAGATAGCAATATGCTTAGCTTGAGGATCCTGAGTGAAGTATCTCCATATTGTGGATTTCATGGACTGTGGGGTTCCTGGGGGGGCTGCTACTACTACTGGGGCTAGATTTTGATGCAATTCTACTGCTGCTACTACTACTAGGTGTCAAAAGTGCATTACTTCCAGCAGCAGCAGAGGGACTCATCATAACTAAGGTTGTGAATGTTAATAACGTGTGTTGCTGTTGCTGCTATTTACTCAACACAATTGTGTGTGGCAGAATGGGGCTTGGACTTGGAAGTGGTGATGATGACCGACACAATGACTGCATATTTTTAGGTATCTTTGCATGTCCAGGGTCAGACCTTCCAACTATTTTCTCAAATAGTTTATAGACAGACAGAGTGCTTCTTTTCAGTGGTGGTAGACTAAGCCTTTGCATTTCAGTTGACAAGAGGAGGATGCCAGAGGGATATATTTTAGATCTACATCATCATCCTCATCATCATCAGTCATCATTAATAGGCCATCCTCAGCAGCTCCCACCTCTTCTTGCCAACTACACTTTTATTTCTCTAAGCTTTTAGATGTGTCAAACAAGTTCTTTTTACTTTTACTTTCACAAAATACTACTTTGAGGACAGTTATTTTAGTACTTGTTTTACTCACTGTCAGATGCAGCAGTTGGTTCAACACTAGAATGTGTCTCATTGTCTTCAGTGTTCTTACTCAATCTCGTCTGCTCTCCATCAAGTCTGCCTCTGTCACACATCTCACATCAGGGTCCCAGGGTCCCGCCCTCAGACACATTCAACACAGAGATAATAACAGAATGATCAGCAATGACATTCAAATCATATCAGTCAGACACAACGTTGGGGTATTTTGGATCAATCTCCTTTGCTCCCTTCTCACCCCCCCACCCCCGACATGTCTAACACAGAGAAAATAGCAACAAGATCAGCAAGGAACTTAAACCGCAGCTGCTTTTGTCTTTCAAATCAAATCATTCAGACAGAATTTTCGGGTATTTGGGGTCAATCTACTTTGCCCCCTTTTCACATCCCCAGACTCCCCCAGCACAGAGATAATCACAGCAAGATCAGGAAAGAGCCTGGATCACAGCTGCCTGTGTCTTGCCAGTCGGTCACATCGAATTTTGGGGTATTTGGGGGTCAACCTCCTTTCTCCTTCTACTCCCCCAGAGTTCCCTCAGACTCCCCTAATACAGAGAACAAATGTCCTACCTAAAGACTCCCTAAACTAAGCTTCAATTCCATTTAATTGCCTATCTTCTCTAGCTCAAAAATGTGCTCCTTTCTCCTCTCACAAACACAGAATGACATGCTGTAAGAGTCTGACACCCTTTTATATGCCTGTAGGAAAAGAAGATAAAACTGTCATGTGGTAGGGAGAAATACAGTCTTCTCGCTGATTTCAATGCATTGAGCTAGGCGAAAAAAGCGGGAAAACAACACTTTTTAAGGGAAATTTCACTCTAGGCAGGGAGTGTCTACTTCACTGTTCAAGAGAAAACTTTCGCCTGTCCCTTATTGTGACACTGGAGAAAGAGAATATATAGGTTGATAGCACTGGACCATCCTGATGGCTGCCAGTGGCCTGGAAAATATGCAAATCCTTATTCATCATCAGTGCAGCTGTTAATTGTACATGTGCCTTATGTTTCTGTGGCTTACACATTTCCACTTCGTTACATGATATTGGATGCTATTAGATGCTAGTATTAGATGCTTTTAAGAATTTAGTCTATCCACACTGCTGCTGAATAGTCATGTCTTGTGCTCATTAACAATATAACAGCAGCACTGAAAACCCTCTCTGACTGTACACTTGCTGGTGTGCAAAAAAGTGTTTTTTCCATTGCAATTTGCAACAGTGCTGGCCACACCGGTTGTTTTGTTTCTCAGTATTCCAGTGGGTCACCATTTCTGTTTAGAACACAGCTACCCTGTAGGTAGGCTGTATCTGTCACACCTGTACTGTGGCCACTTCTTCGAGCTAAACCATGTTCATGGTTATCAGTTACCAAATGATATTCAGGGAGCAAGTCTCATAGATAAGTGCCAGTACCATAATTACAACCATGTCCACCCCTCCAGGACCACCCCCATCACTACCATCTATGTTAGACTACTGTTGCCCCTGAGAAATCAGAATGGTTTTCTGTGATAAAGATACCATGTATTCTCCTAATTCTAGGAATTTTGTTGTAGCTGTGGTAGCAGCGGTGGGATACCAGAGTTCCAAAGCACCACCTGGAACCACACTGGTACAAGATGGCAAGACGGACAGTAAGCCCTGATCGCTTAAGCTAGTTTGTGCCCAACCTGAAGTGCTCTGTGGATCTATGGGCTCTGTGGAAGTTGATCCTGGGCAATCATCATCTGGTTGACTGGGAATCAAAACTGGCCATCTTCATCAATGTTGAGATTGAGATACAAGACTGGTAGGACCAGGAGTACTGCCACTGCTCACACAACAGCTACCCGCCTGCAGGCTATGGATATGGTGGCACAAGGCTGGTGTGGTCTTCTCTTTGCTATTTAACTTTGGCTGCCAGAACTACAGTTACTTCTGGGAAATAGATCAGAGAGAAGCAATATTTGATCTCTGTGAAACCCCAGAAGTTTAGCAGGGGCTACACCAGCTTCCTACTCAGAAATGGCTTTTCGAACAGTTGTAAAAGGACCTGATACAAAGGACTGGAAGATGCACAGGAGAAGTCCTGGGCAATCAACTCACCTGCCCAACTACAGGTAGAGCTGGAGTCTCATCTCCCACAGCAGATGGAGGTATAGGGATACATGGCGGAAGAGCTTCATCCCAAGTGGCAGTCCGGAATGTTTGTACATGGGGTTCCAGAACCTCGTTCCCAGTGGCAGACCGAGGTACAGGGATGTGGGGGGAGCGAAGCCTCATCCCCAGTGACACTCAGAGATGCCAGGATGCAGGGCACCAGTATTTCTTCCCAGTTACATGTGGCGATGCAGGGATGCGGGGCGAAAGAGCCTCTTCCCCAGTGGCAGTCAGAGATGCTGAGATGCGGGGCACCAGAATTTCGTCCCCAGTTACAGACGGAGATGCCGTCCTGGGTGAAGACAGAGACCCATTCACAGTGGCCAATGGAGATATAGGGATGTGGGAGGAGGAGCAGTCAGAAATTCCGGGATGTGGGGCACCAGAATTTCATCCCCAGTTACAGTCCAAGTTACAGGGATGTGGAGTGGAAGAGTCTATCCCCAGCAGCAGTTGGAGATGCCAGGATGCAGGGCACCATTGTTTCGTTCTCAGTTGCTGATAGAAATGTAGTTCTGTGGGATGCCAGAGCCTCATCCCCTGCAACACATAGAGATGCCCATATGCGGGGTGACAGAACCTCATCCCCAGAGGCAGTCTGAGGTATAGGGATGAGGGGCTGAAAAGCCTTATCCCCGACGGCAGTCAGAGATGCCAGGATGCAGGACACCAGATTTTTGTCCTCCATTGCAGATGGAAACACTATCCTGCAGGATGCCAGAGCCTCATCCCCAGTGGAAGATAAGAAAACCAGGATGTGGGACACCAAAGCCTCATCTCCAGTGGCAGATGGAAATGCCGGTATGTGTGGTGCCAGAACCTCATCCCCAGAGGCAGTTAAAAGTACAGTGATGCGGGGCAGAATAGCCTCATCCCCAGCGGGAGTCAGATTTGCTGGCATGCGGGGTGCCAGAGTCCCCTCACCATTGGCAGGTGGAAGGACGGGGACTATACTGTTATGTAAAAAGAATTTGCCCATGTGCAGTGCTCCGGGTTAGGCTTTTTTGGAGGGGGGAAAAGGATGCCTTTTGCCCTCATTTTTCCCCACTCACTATAAACTACCGAGCCCCAGAGTATAGATTTTTACTGGACCCTGAGCGCTTGGCTCTGGACCAAGCTAGTAGCCTGCTTACACTTGCCCCATGGGGTGAGGATCCCCATGATCAAGGAGCCATAGCTGGGTGCTGGATACCTGGACGCTGCTTTCCCAAGCCACCTCCAAAGACTTTCCACTGGCTTGGGACTCAGAAGGGGGAGTCCATTACAAGAACATCTGTAGTAATACACTTAACAGATGCTGGACCTCTGTTGTAATAAATTGTTTGGACTACATTTTTAAATGGGCCTGCAGAGGTTAAATTTTTGTATTTTTGTGTGTTATCACCTTATGGTCTTCGATTGTATGTGTATCTCTGTCTGGTCCAGGTTTGATTAGTCGTTAATTCCCAAATCCCTTTACCACTGTTGTGTATTCACCATTGTTGTCTGTGTGATGAGATTAGTCTGTTGTTGTGGTTGTCTGTAAAACCTGCTTCCATTGTGCAATGTGTTAATTGTATTAATCTGATTTCATGTCACATCCCACTTCCCCTGACAATGTCTCTATATAAACCCTGGTCACTTCCAATAAAAGTCACAATCTTCTCAGACTGCAACAACTTTGTGTGTCTTCTTCCAGGAATCGTCTAAAAAGTCCCCTTTGACTCCCATTCCTCAGATCCTGATGTCTTGGGCCGGCATGGCTACCCTTCTGTAGCTGCTTCAAGGAGTGGGAAACCAGGCACAATGGTTAAGAACTACCCAGAATCCTTGGCTTCCCTTACAGTCTCATTTAAATCAATGTGATTTTTGTGAATTTTTATTTATCTCTATGGTGCAGTAGGTTTGCTCAAGAATTGCTCTTTTTTGTTTTCTGCATACTTCCCAAAGATAGAATTTTTCAAAGAGTGATCTGATCTGCTTATTGCATACACTGCTCACCACCAACAGTACCTGAGCAATTCTACAATCATTCATAAAAGCTTCTTCCTAAGTACTAATCACTGAGCAGATTTGCCTACGACATCAAGGTTAAAGCTGGTACAAACATAAAGAACCAGTGAAAATGCTTGTACATACAATACATGCGTTTGACGAACATTAGATAAACTTGTATGGATAAGTAGGCACGTACAATTCCATTGATACATATCCAAGTAGCTCTGATGCGTAGATATATGTGTAAAGGTACACATGTTAATCCTCTAGCACTTTGATAATGGTCCAATGTGTGCTTACAAACTAAATCTCAGATTGTAGAGCAAGACTGAAAAAAATGATTTCAAATAACACTCTTCCTGGTCTGACACTAGAATCAGACAGTAATTTAGCTGGGTCTTTATATCAGAAACCATTTCATGTATATCAAGGGGGGCAAATTTACAAGATTTACTGGTTAAATCATACTGGGCAGAGTATTATTTGAAAAATACAAGATCACAATTAACTGGCTGTCCAGTGGCAATCCTTCATACTGTATAGATATAGATATATAAAATATATACTGTAAATAAATATATATATATATATATATAGAGAGAGAGAGAGAGAGAGAGAAAGAATAGCGAGAATTGGTAATAAATTGGTGTTCATCACCTAGAAGGATCATAAAGTGTAGTTAGACAAAAATTCTGGTGTGAGAAAGCACACAAGACAAACATAAAGAAATGCAGCAAAACAGAGTGATGTTTACTGAGCCATACCTCCATAACTCCACAGCCAGACATTTTTCAGTCCCAACACAAACAAAGTTTCTGCTGGGAGATTCTTCATTTAAAAGCTCAACTTGCCTTTTTTTATTAGATTGTTAACATTAGTGCCAACTAGTATCCATAATGCAATTTTTTTATAATGCCCTCTGTGGGAGAGACAGAGCATAACTACATTGGGTGCAGAGGGTATGGTACACATGGGACCTGGCATCCAAAATGGTGCATTGAACCCAGGACTCAAAAGCTTCTAGCTAGGTCCATAGAGGGATAATTTTCTTTTAGGGGGGGCCCCAAAAAAAACTGCAAGTAGACCCTCTAATGACAAAGGCCGATATTACATCCCAGGCATCCTTAGGCAAAGCACTTTAGGAGCCCTTACCTCCGCCCATAGCTACACACTGATTCCTCACATGACCCAGCCCCTAGGCCCATCCATTGTGTCTTGGCATAGAAAACACCTTTGGCCTAAAACAAGCAAAGACAAAAAAAAAATCTTCAACACCTGAGATGCTAGAGATATCCCCAAGACATTGCTTCTCAATATGTTGGATATCTGTAGCATCTACGGGTTAAATAATATTGTATAAAGTGGAATATAAACTGGTGCAGTGACACTGAGATTGCTTTGACTACTCTCACAATTCATAATGTGGGTGTGGCCAGCACAGCTCTAGGCAGTTGCCTACTTTACCTATTGGGAAATCCAGCTCTGCCAAAGGCTAGTTATGCCACTGGGGAGATCTGGGATTTAAAACTAAGGATCTCCATAGGAAGTGCCACCTAAAATATAATAAAAAAATCACAGTTAATGCAAAAAAAAAAAAAAAGAAAGAAAAAATTGCCCTTGTTTTACACAGCAGGAGAAGCATTACACTCGGATGGAAACCTCCACAGCATCCAAGGGGTTTAAAAAGCCCTCATTATATTTCATTCTTTAAAATACAATGTTATATTCATGAGATCATAGGCTGTAAGAGATTCCATCTAGGCTACTGTCGTTCTCTGTACTTATTACACTACAAAAATAAGTACAATGTAACAAAACACAAGTGGCAAGAGAAGCATTGGGTTCCAGAATATGGTAATCAGCAATTGTTACAGAAGCCGCCTAGGAGTGAAAGTGGCTCAGAGAAGTGTTGACCTCGTTTCTTGCCACTTACTGTGAATTAAAGCTGTTAGTGAGAACTAGTTTGGGCATGTGGTATAGCACTTACTGCAGCTGCTGCCAAGGAACAAGATTTGTGTTTCTAAGGAGATACAACAAAAGGGAGCTGTCATAGAGCAAAAGTGCTCGTGTACAGAAGAGGAAAGAGTAAGAAGAATAGGGGCAGGCGCGTTTGGTAATGCTATACCCTAGTTACATTGCTCTTTTCTATGAATACATTTAAGGGAAATGAAAAACAAACAAACAAACATTTGTTAGTTTCCTGATTTTTGCCTTTAACAAGAGCAGATGATGGTGCATATTTATAAAACTGGAGTTGTTCTGGAGTAAACTAACTGAACCACAGGGGACAAATAAAACTTCTTAAACCCCAATGCACTTTAACCCTTTCAGTGCCAGAGGGGTACGCAACGCATTGCTCTGCAATGCGTTGCGTACCCCTCTGGCACTCAAAGGGTTAATAGATCTTTTTAATCCCTTGAATGATAGAGAGGTCTCCAGTGCATTGCTTTGCAATGTATTGGAGACCTCTGCAGCATTCAAGGGGTTAAAAGCCCAATTTCATCTAACTCTTTTTGTGCCACAGACGTATCCAACTCATTGTGTTACAATTCTTTGAATACCTCTCCGCACTCAAAGGGTTAACACAAATTTGCATTTGCCCCCCTCTATAGTGCTGTTGGTTTACTCCAAAATAACTCATTTGCTTTTATAAATATGGGTCAATGTTCTCAGTCAAACTGAAGTCATTCTGGGGTAAACCAACTGCACCATAGGGGCTATTAAACTGTTCCCATATTTAATTTAATTGAAGTCGAGATTTTAACCCCCGAATGCTTGAGATGGAAAGGCAATGCATTGAACACCCATCTAGCATTCAAGGGGTTAAAATACAAATCAGTCCGTAAGACACTGAGGAATGATTATTTTGTTCATTAGTTGTATTGTGTCTAAATTGTATTCGCCAGTTTGAATGATCTACATGGAAGCCTAAAGGCCGCAGTGCCAATCCGGTCTGCTGAAACCTGGATATGCCCACAGTAATAGAGCACTGAAGTTGTGGCATGTTGTATTAGAGTATTTATGCAAAGTTTAAATTGTCCCATGTGAACAGAACCATAAAGGGCAATTTATTTCATAAGGATATGTTTAGCTCGGTTTTGACAACATGATCTAAAGACACCAGTGTGAACGGGGTTTTACTAAATGTTAGTCATGATATACATATATATATATATATATATAGATAGATAGATAGATAGATAGATAGATAGATAGATAGATATAGATATATAGATATATAGATACCCAAAGAGCTCTGCAATATCGTGAGTGGAGCTTTTCTCTGTAGGATGTTTAATTCAAACTGATGAATGAATCTTTTTATTTGTGGGGAAGAGTTACATACTGGACACTGCGATAGACAACCCTGGTCCCAGAGGCGTAACTAGAAGCCACTGGGCCCTGGCGCAAGAACTGCCATGGTCCCCCCCCAACATTGCCACCCTCAACCACATTGGCCCCCCCATTGACCATCTCCACTAGCTACCTCCACATTGTCCATGTCTCCACATTGGCTCCACATTGCCCCCCATCTATACATTGATACCACACTGCCCCCCATCTCCACATTGCCCTCAATCTCCACGTTGCCACCACGCTGCCCCCCATCTCCACATTGCCCATCTCCTGCCTCCCTGGTGGTCCAATGGCATGGCAGGAGTCAGGAGAGGTCTGTGCATCCTCCCGCACAGACCTCTATGCAGATGGAGGTCCCGTGCGGCCCTCTCATAATGCAGAGTGCTGGGAGATTATGTCATCTCCCAGTAGTCTGCATTACTAGAGTGCCGGAGGGAGAACGTTGCAGGCGCCAGGCAGTGGGGTTGCAGGGGGTGGCCGGGCCCCTGGAGTTATAGGCCTGGTAGCAGGTGCGACCCCTGCGACCCCTATTTTTACTCCACTGCCTGGTCCTCAAGAACTACCAACAGTGCATGTTTTCAAGATATTCCTAAATGAGCACATATGGATCAATTAAAGTGTCTGAGCCACTAATTAGTCTGCCTGTGCTCATTCAGGGATATCCTGAGAACATGAACTGTTTGGTAGCTCTTGAGGACCAGGGTTGGCCAGGGCCGGATTTACATCTCAGAAGCCTGTAGGCACAGAAATCTGAAGTGCCCCCCCCATTGGCCATCTCCATATGACCCCCATTTCTATATTGACCTCACATTGCCCCCAACAGCTCCACATTACCCCCATCAGCTCCATTATGCCTTCACATTGCCCCCATCATCTCCACATTGCCCTCACATTGCCCCCCATCAGCTCCAAATTCTCCGCCATCATCCCCATATTACCCTCACATTGCCCCCAACAGCTCCACATTACCCCCATCAGCTCCATTATGCCTTCACATTGCCCCCATCATCTCCACATTGCCCTCACATTGCCCCCCATCAGCTCCAAATTCTCCGCCATCATCCCCATATTACCCTCACATTGCCCCCATCATCTCCACATTAAGCCTCACATTGTCCCCCCCCATTAGTTTCCTACCTCCCTGGTGGTCCAGCGGCAGGAGAGATCTGTGCTTCTGGACAGACCTGTAGCTGCTGGAGATCCCGCGAGGTCTTCTCTTTAGTAATGCAGAGCACTGGGAGATGATGTCATGATGATGTCATCTCCCAGCGCTCTGCATTACTAAAGAGCTGGGGGAGCTCAGCAGCTACAGGTCTGTGAGGCACAGACCTTACCATGCAGCAGGTGGTGCGGCACACCACTTAAAATAAATAAATAAAATATTGATTCCAATAGCAGGCGCCCCTGTGTGGGGTGCGCCTGTAGGCAGATGCCTACTCTGCCTTATGGCAAATCCGGCCCTGGGGTTGGCTACCCCTGTACTATAGGCAGACTTAATGAAGATCAGTAAATGCAGGCAAATGCAGATACCATACGTAAATAATAAAGGCTTAAATAAACATTAAAAATGCTTAGCATTTCACATAACCATTGTCTCTGATGGACTTGATCTTATGATTCGATTCCTATAAAAAATTCATCAAAATATTTTTTTTCTTACCTGAATTCCAGGATTTTTTTTTATCACTTTGTAGTTCTAGTCAAGCACATGACAAATATAAATGATTTTAGGGGCAATGCAACCCTGAATGATAATTGTCTGGTCTAATTGATTAAGGAAATTTCTCAAACCTGTATGTGACTCAGGGGATGTGGCTCTCACACCTGCCTTCATGGCCTACTAGCAAGCCAAGACTTGGAGATTTCCATGTGTGAGCTCAGGAGAGTTAGTCAAAAGCTCAGTCAGTTTTATTCACGTTTCCTGTACTGAAGCAAGAAAATTCTCAATTTCTAGCCTGTTAATGGTCCCTGAGGATTAGTGTTGAGAAACACTACCCTGTAGCAGTTTTTCAGTTGTGATCCTCAAGGATTCCTAACAGTGCAAGTTTTCTGGATGTGTTTGTCAGAGCACAATCGTGTAATTAGTGGGTCTTTCATTCTGATTGGTTCACCTGTGCACTGGTACAGAAATCAGAAAACCTGTACTGTTAGCGGTTCTTGAGGACCACAGCTGAGAATGTCTGCTCTTTGCGGTATCAAGATTAGGCAATACACATTTCTTCCAAATTGTAAAAACCTTCACAATTATTTAATTGCATCTCAGAAGAGATTATGTGATGAGCTGTATTGAGTGTCTTAACCTGTTTTTAATTTTAAGTAGAACTCAAGTAGGCTGATATAATAAGAAAAACTCAGGCAGATACACTAAATTTCGATAGTAGTCCAGTTTGGTGATATAGTAGCAAAGTGGATCTGATTCCATCTCATGGCCCTAAGGCAGTGTTTCTCAACTCCTGTCCTCAGGACCCACTAACAGGCCAGGATTTGATGATTTCCTTGTTAGAGAACAGGTGAGTTAATCAATGTGAATGAGCCTCTGATCTAGCAGAGAAATCCCTAAGCCCTGGCCTGTTAGTGGGTCCTGAGGGCAGGAGTTGAGAAACAGTGCCCTAAGGTATCTTCTCTATTATATCTCTGTGATTACACCTCAAATTCACCTCCATCATCATGCCTTCCCCAGGTTTACCAGTGTCCGCTTCTCATTTGCATATTGAAATCTGACTTATTAAGCCAGTTTTGTATCAACCCTTTGAGTGCCAGAGGGGAATACAACACATTTCTTTGCGTTCCATAGCCCTATGGCACTCAAAGGGATCTAAGCAAATTTGCTTCCCTCATGCAGTAGAATTGAGGATCTTGCCATAGTTTTCTGTGCTGCCTCAGATTACAGTTTGCCATACGTTATAGTCAGGGGTGTAACTGCAGGGGGTACAGAGGGTTCAGTGGAACCAGGGCCCAGCATCCAAGGGTGCCCCATCTGCCTCAGGTTCCATAGGTTTTTATTATGCCTCTGTGAGATTATTTTTATGATAGGCGGACCAAAACAATGCACCTGGGTCCTCCAATGACTAGTTACAGTTCTCCAGACAGGAAAGTAACTCAGCACCAAGAACATTATCAGTTGTCTCTTAACCCTTTGAGTGCCAGATGCAAAGCAGTTTGTTTCTTACCCCTTTGGCAATTGAAGGGTTATGGGAGGGCTGATGCTGTTCTTTGTGCTGAAGTCTGAGGGTGGACGCATCCTCTTTGCTCACCACCCTCCCCGCTATCATTTGCTGCCCCACCACCCAAATGTAAGCTTTCTTCTTACTGACTGAAATTCTTCTCCTTGTACCTCCTGGCACCCACTTCCTTCTTCAAGCCTTTTCTTGTACTTTTCCCCTTTCTGGCATTCTCCCTCCCCCTCGTGACTCTGGCTCCCTTTTCCCTCCCCAACCCCTCTCTCACCTTTTCCTCCATCTCTTGCTCCTTCTTCCTCACTCTGCATCTTGCACTTTATACAGGGTGATGAGAGTTTCTATGTTCATGTGTTGCAGTTTCACTCACAGCCTCACATAACTCTAAAGTGCCACCTCAGCACCTCTCTGGCTCCTCTTGCCCTATCACCCACACAATGTTATACATTTTTTCTGGACGCATTTAAAAGGAAAAGTGCAGATGGACATGGTGGTTGCATTCAGTCATTTTCTGGATCAGGCTGTGGTCTACATCTGTTGTATGGTGCGTCCCCTTAGGTCTCCTAGTGCATAATCCAGCTCTGCCTATCATCTGCCTATCACTATCCTCACTGCATCTTTAACCCGTCCCTAGGCATCTCTATCTCTCCTTCAGCAATTTAGTAAAGTGGAGATATTCAGAGTATTGATACATGTTTTACAGTGTAATATTTATATTATTAAGGGACTGGTTCAAAAGAGGATGGCAGATACTCCTCACAAAGGGGGATGAGTGTCAATTCAACATTCACTGCTATGCAGACATACTATTATAGCATATCAATGACTTTATTCCAGCATCAAATCTTCCATACCTAGTTCTTATTCTATATAGAACCTCTCCCCCCTCCCCTTCCATACCTAATTCTTATCCTATATAGAACCTCTCTCCCCCTCCCCTTCCATACCTAGTTCTTATCCTATATAGACCCTCTCCCCCCTCCCCTTCCATACCTAGTACTTATTCTATATAGACCCTCTCTCCCCCTCCCCTTCCATACCTAATTCTTATTCTATATAGACCCTCTCTCCCCCCTCCCCTTCCATTCCTAGTACTTATTCTATATAGACCCTCTCTCCCCTCCCCTTCCATACCTAGTTCTTATTCTATATAGAACCTCTCCCCCCTTCCCTTCCATATCTAGTTCTTATTCTATATAGACCCTCTCTCCCCCTCCCCTTCCATACCTAGTTCTTATTCTATATAGAACCTCTCTCCCCTCCCCTTCCACTCCTACTTCTTATTCTATATAGACCCTCTCTCCCCTCCCCTTCCATACCCAATTCTTATTCTATATAGAACCTCTCTCCCCTCCCCTTCCACTCCTACTTCTTATTCTATATAGAACCTTTCCCCCCTCCCCTTCCATACCCAATTCTTATTCTATATAGAACCTCTCTCCCCTCCCCTTCCATACCTAATTCTTATTCTATATAGACCCTCTCCCCCTCCCCTTACATACCTAATTCTTATTCTATATAGACCCTCTCCCCCCCCTTCCATAATTAATTCTTATTCTATATAGACCCTCTCTCCCCTCCCCTTCCATACCCAATTCTTATTCTATATAGAACCTCTCTCCCCTCCCCTTCCACTCCTACTTCTTATTCTATATAGAACCTTTCCCCCCTCCCCTTCCATACCCAATTCTTATTCTATATAGACCCTCTCCCCCCTCCCCTTCCATACCTAATTCTTATTCTATATAGACCCTCTCCCCCCTCCCCTTCCATACCTAATTCTTATTTCATATAGACCCTCTCCCCCCCCTTCCATACCTAATTCTTATTCTATATAGACCCTCTCTCCCCCTCCCCTTCCATACCCAATTCTTATTCTATATCGAACCTCTCTCCCCTCCCCTTCCACTCCTACTTCTTATTCTATATAGACCCTCTCCCCCCTCCCCTTCCATACCTAATTCTTATTCTATATAGACCCTCTCCCCCTCCCCTTACATACCTAATTCTTATTCCATATAGACCCTCTCCCTCCCCCTTCCATACCTAATTCTTATTCTATATAGACCCTCTCCCCCCTCCCCTTCCATACCTAATTCTTATTCTATATAGACCCTCACCCCCTCCCCTTACATACCTAATTCTTATTCTATATAGACCCTCTCCCCCCCTTCCATACCTAATTCTTATTCTATATAGACCCTCTATCCCCTCCCCTTCCATACCTAATTCTTATTCTATATAGACCCTCTATCCCCTCCCCTTCCATACCTAATACTTATTCTATATAGACCCTCTCTCCCCCTCCCCTTCCATACCTAATTCTTATCCTATATAGAATCTCTCTGCCCCCTCCACTTCCATACCCAATTCTTATTCTGTATAGAACCTTCCTCCCCTCCCCTTCCATACCTAATTCGTATCCTATATAGACCCTCTCCCCCTCCCCTTACATACCTAATTCTTATTCTATATAGACCCTCTCCCCCCCTTCCATACCTAATTCTTATTCTATATAGACCCTCTCCCCCCCTCCCCTTCCATACCTAATTCGTATCCTATATAGACCCTCTCCCCCTCCCCTTACATACCTAATTCTTATTCTATATAGACCCTCTCCCCCCTTCCATACCTAATTCTTATTCAATATAGACCCTCTCTCCCCTCCCCTTCCATACCTAGTTCTTATTCTATATAGACCCTCTCTCCCATCCCCTTCCATGCCTAATTCTTATTCTATATAGACCCTCTCTCCCCCTCCCCTCCCATATCCAATTCTTATTCTATATAGACCCTCTCTCCCCTCCCCTTCCACTCCTACTTCTTATTCTATATAGACCCTCTATCCCCTCCCCTTCCATACCTAATTCTTATTCTATATAGACCCTCACTCCCACCTCCCCTTCCATACCTAATTCTTATTCTATATAGACCCTCTCTCCCCTCCCCTTCCATACCTAGTACTTATTCTATATAGAACCTCTATCCCCTCCCCTTCCATACCTAATTCTTATTCTATATAGAACCTCTCTCCCCTCCCCTTCCATACCTAATTCTTATTCTATATAGACCCTCTCTCCCCTCCCCTTCCATACCTAGTACTTATTCTATATAGAACCTCTATCCCCTCCCCTTCCATACCTAATTCTTATTCTATATAGAACCTCTCTCCCCCTCCCCTTCCATACCTAATTCTTATTCTATTTAGACCCTCTCTCCCCTCCCCTTCCATACCTAATTCTTATTCTATATAGAACCTCTCTCCCCTCCCCTTCCATACCTAATTCTTATTCTATATAGAACCTCTCTCCCCCTCCCCTTCCATACCTAATTCTTATTCTATATAGACCCTCTCTCCCCTTCCCTTCCATACCTAATTCTTATTCTATATAGACCCTCTCTCCCCTCCCCTTCCATACCTAATTCTTATTCTATATAGAATCTCTATCCCCTCCCCTTCCATACCTAATTCTTATTCTATATAGAACCTCTCTCCCCCTCCCCTTCCATACCTAATTCTTATTCTATATAGAACCTCTATCCCCTCCCCCTCCATACCTAATTCTTATTCTATATAGAACCTCTCTCCCACCTCCCCTTCCATACCTAATTCTTATTCTATATAGACCCTCTATCCCCTCCCCTTCCATACATAATTCTTATTCTATATAGAACCTCTTTCCCCCTCCCCTTCCATACCTAATTCTTATTCTATATAGACCCTCTATCCCCTCCGCTTCCATACCTAATTCTTATTCTATATAGAACTTCTCTCCCCTCCCCTTCCATACCTAATTCTTATTCTATATAGACCCTCTCTCTCTCCCCTCCCCTTCCATACCTAATTCTTATTCTATATAGACCCTCTATCCCCTCCCCTTCCATACATAATTCTTATTCTATATAGAACCTCTTTCCCCCTCCCCTTCCATACCTAATTCTTATTCTATATAGACCCTCTATCCCCTCCGCTTCCATACCTAATTCTTATTCTATATAGAACTTCTCTCCCCTCCCCTTCCATACCTAATTCTTATTCTATATAGACCCTCTCTCTCTCCCCTCCCCTTCCATACCTAATTCTTATTCTATATAGACCCTCTCTCCCCTCCCCTTCCATACCTAATTCTTATCCTAAATAGACCCTCTCTATCCTATATAGACCCTCTCTCCCCTCCGCTTCCATACCTAATTCTTATTCTATATAGAACTTCTCTCCCCTCCCCTTCCATACCTAATTCTTATTCTATATAGAACCTCTCTCCCCTTCCCCTTCCATACCTAATACTTATTCTATATAGAACCTCTCTCCCCTTCCATACCTAATTCTAATTCTTTACTTTTTCTTGCAAGTGTACAAAATACCTATACTTTGTCTTTGTTGATTTCTTTATTCTATTTTTAAATGTTTTATTCTTCCCTTCAGGGCTTCTCTCTCTATCTGTCTCTTGAGCGAGGAGCCCTATTCCATCAATGCCTGACAGTAAAAGCAGGGATAGTAGAACAATATACCACGATACCGGCTAAAGAAAAAAATGAAGAAAGGGTCCTCAGGGAGCTCTCTCCCTCATATTATTTGGGTACTCATTGAATAAATGTATTATACACATTATAAAAAGTGCTCTTTCCTCTATATACTGTGTATTATTATTATTTTTAACTATTGTAGTTCTCCAGATATCATGCCAGACTTCTGGAGGCTTCCGAATTAAGGTACTCTAACATCACCTGTTATTGTGTTAACCCTTTGAGTGCCAGAGAAGTGTCCAGTGCATTGCGTTGCAATGCGTTGGATTCCTCCCTGGCACTCATAGGGTTTATACACTCAGCTTGGCTGTCACAGCACTGAGTCAAGTCACATGTCTTTAAAACAGCAGAGAACCCTCTTCCTCTGTTCTCTTGTTGAGTCCACCAGACACAGACTAACATTATATGTAATTTGGTATGATCTTGCTGAAAATCAGCTCTAATGGTTGAACTCTGGGGAGATTTACTAGGATAAGGTGTATGAGATAATAAAATTGTAGAAAAAAAACAAGATGGAAAATTTACATTGAGGACACAACAGAAACAGAGTATTCAGGGTACTATCTGGTATATTTCCAAGACAGAAAACTAATATATACTAATTAAACTGTGCTTAAACTTAAAGGGATAGAAATACTTAAGTAAAAAAATATATGTTGTAGGGTTTATCCCCCTGAGTAAAAAAAGGGAACTTTCACTGTTTAGAGGTATCTTAGTCAAAAGTTATTATAGCTCAAACTTGCGTTTTAAGGTGCAGTATCCACGAGGCCTGAAATTGTACAGAGACGTTGTTGCCACACCAGCATATAAAGATTTGTGATTAACTGACCATATCTGTCCATACGATGGTGCAGCAACAGCGCCACTGTACAATTTCAGGTCACTGTGATACTGCACCTACAAAAATGCTTCAGTTTCACCTACAACAACTTTTGAATAAAACACCTTTCAACAGTGGGTGTTCCTTTGTTTTACTCAGGGGGATAAACCCTACAATATATATATTTTTTACAATTTCTAAGTATTACTATCCGTTTAAAAAGGAGCATAACATTTTACTGATAAAAACATTATCTATGGATGGATATTTTGCATCAAAAAAGCATGGGGGGGATAGTCAGTGTTATAACAGGTGTTAAACTCATTACAGTGCAATGCAAGCAAGCGCACCTAGTAGAATATGTGGCATACTAGGATGAGTTAGAACAAATTAACTGTGCTACAGAGGCAAAGAATAATCCCCATGCATTGCATACCTCTCTGGCAATCAAGTGTTAAATGGGGTTCTGAACCCCCATTTCTTGCTTTGCAACATACAGCAAAGTGATGTGTTGGAGACCACTCTAGCAGTTAAAGGGTTACACTCCTCATTTAACTCAATGGGAAGCTCGATCCATCTGCTGTTGTACATTTGGTGAGCCTTTGAGTAAGCACAGTGAGAGCAAAACGCGTTGATCAATCCCTTTGGCTTACACACTTCTGTTTTATGTCTGATCCACAAGTCTCTTCACTTGATTGATTCACAGACCTTCAACTACGCAAGGTATTTTACTTCAGCTGTTTGATCTGCAAAAAAGTGTTTTTGATTACTTTAACCAGTGGATTTTGTATTGGATTGAACCATATTGGTGCATGCTTCCCGTTGATTTCATTATATGTCATTAGGAGAACATAGAGATGCTCCTGCATTGTACATATGGTTTCCCTTCAGCTTTAAAGGGGGTGTATCACCTTATAAAAAGGTGTTACCATCTGCTTTGTTAATAACAGTTATTCTAGGAAAGCTGTGTTTTTTAGAAAAAAATCTAAGTACCTATAAAGATATTCCCTTTTTAATGGCAGAAGAGCTTTGCAGAAGAATCAGTGTGTCCCATTATGCGGATCGGCAAAGTTCTTCTGCATGTCCTATTTCTCCTCCCACCTCACTCCTAGATACCCCAGGGAACGCGTTCATGCTTCCCTTTGGTGTGCTGTGAATGGCTCCTAGCGTTACAGCAAGCTCCAGTAAGCATTATACTGAGGTTGCAACCTCAATATAATGCTAATAGCAGCTTGCTGTAACGTTAGGAGCTGTTCACAGCACACCGAAGGGAAGGGTGAACGCACTCCCTGGGGCATCTGGGATGGAGGTGGGAGTAGAAATAGGATGTGCCGAAGAGCTGTGCTGTGCACATAATGCAGAAATGCATAGCACAAAAGAGGGAATATCTTTATAAGTAGTTAAAAAAAAAACCAACAACACAGCTTTCCTAGAATAACTTTTATTAACAAAGTGGATGGTAACAACTTTTTGTAAGGTGATAAATCCACTTTAAACACACCACATTAATTCTTCACCAGGAGAGTGGCGTTATATTGTTGCCATTGGGTTTACAAAACCACACTTCTATTCATATGGTTTCAAATAGAGCTGCTGAATTCCTTTGTTTGTATGAGCCCCGGAATTCCTCCAGTTATCATTAGCACATGAGCCTCAGTATACCTCTAAATGACAGCTGCATTGTAATATAAGTACATCGATTTCCTTACTGAATACACTGATAACAACAAAGCCAGAATTGGCAATTTACATTCATTTATAGGGACCACAAATAACCCATTATATGTCTACATACTTTTTCTTTTCATGTCTCTGATGACATTATTTGAAAGAGTCTACATGTATGTTTAGCTTTGCTGGAGGGGTTTTGCTTAACAAAGTTTTTATTGTATTAAAAAAAATTGTATTTAGAAAAAGAAAAGAAAATGCATTACTGCATGGCCTGCATTTTACAAAAACAAAAGTAATGACATTATTTGGCTTCTACAAATGTTATCATGCAAACAACTGTATATTATAAGCAATATTTCCTGCAAATGTTATGTGTGCCAACAATGTATACTGCAAGATCTATTTAATAAGTAAGCAAAAGAACAAATTTATCAATTAAAGAGGCTCTAACTGGTCTGACTGGATCAGATGATTTAGGGAGCAATGAGATATGTGGGATTTGGGTCTAGGTGTCATCTAGCTAGTCTCAACTTGATCAATCCTGTTGAGACAAGAATGGGTACAGGGTTGCGTGACTAGCATAATCTACTTAAAGTTATAGTAATACTTCGTTTTATCTTTATTTTATTTTGTAGGCATTAAAAAACATGAAGAACGATATAAGTCTTATCTCTCAAACCTTTATGGTTTGAGAGATATTCACAAGCAAAGTTTCCCCTCCCGCCCCTTTTACCCCCCCTTTATAGTTTGAGAGATATTCACAAGCAAAGTTTCCCCTCCCGCCCCTAGTGTAAGCCATCTCTTCTCAGATGTGGAATGCAGTCCATAGACCGGACAGATAACAGCAGGGGACACTCTTATTCCTATGAGAACAATGAAGGCCCTGCCCCCCTTGACAAGTTTTTCAGGTTTTTCCCTTATCTTAATTGAAGATTGTCCCTCTCTGCAGTCTACCTGGGCACCTCCCTTCTGATCTGGCTGAGCAGTGTTACATCAGTAAAAGGGGCAGGAGGGGGATATTTTGTTATTGAATTACTCTGGAACTACAACTCTGACAGAATTGAAATAACACTCTCCAAAGTCCAAATACTATGATGATTAATTAGAGTTGATTTTATTATGAAACATCACTATCTCTTTAAAGTGAGCTTGATAACTCCAGATAGAATAAAGCGAGGCTATATTATGACTATAAATCAACCAGATCTTTTAATATATGACGGTGGTGTCTGGGTTGTATTTCACAATAATAACTGGTCATCTTGTCTGTTCACCAGACTTTCATTTTAGCTATTTTGACCCTTTGAGTGTCAGAGGGCTACGGAATGCATTGCAAAGCAATGCGTTCTGTACCCCTTTGGCACTCAAAGGGTTAGAACAACTGTGTTTTATAGTCTTGCTGATGGAAACCAGGAGTGTCAAAATTTGGCCCTTTGTTCTCTGAAGTAGACCAGGAATTAAAGAGTAACTATCACCCCTATACAAGTTTGTATAATAATTAACTAAATATAGTGATTAGTTTGAAAACTTTATTTCTTTTTTTTTTTATAAAATTTGGGGTATTTCTAAAATTAAAGGTTTAAAAATGATGTGGTGCCTTACTTCCGGATAGACTGAGTACAGCTCTGCAGGCAGTCTCTCTTCCTCCACTCCCCTCCCCATGTTTTTGTAACTAATATGTTTTGAATATGATTGATACATATCAAGGTTTACAAATTCAGATATGAGTTAATTGTTCCTCTTTGAGGCTGTGCAACTTCTTTGCACATTCAAGCATTTGTAGTACACGAATGTCCCGAACAGGTGAATAGGCCTGTGGTTAAGAGGCAAATACAAACCATACAGAACAAAAGAAGACTGGCATATATTTGGGATTCACTATGGAAATGTCGAAGTGGTATTACTGTAGGTCAATATAGCACAGTGAAAATGTCGCCGGCCTAAGAATGAGGATTGCACAATAGCCGGGTCTGTTACAGTAGGGTAGGGATGCATTCTACTGTATGAGTTTATTGATGCATACTGGTGGTATTCAGTATTAACCCCTTAACAACCACCTGATCCACGAGAGGGCAGGTATTAAGAACCATGGCGCATTTATTTATTTTTTCATTGCAATGAATTCTGGGATGGCAGAGTGGCATGCAGCCACGCTGCCATTCCAGAATTCCATGATGTGCCAGGGCTGTCACTGGCCCTTAATTTCTGGACAAGCGTGTCACATGACATTAAGGGGATAACCCCTTGGATGCTAGAGAGGTCTCACTGGAGATCTTTCTTGCTTCCAAGGGGTTAATATTGAATGTCACCAGTATGCATCCATAAATTTGTGCTATTCTTACACCGGAAACATTTTGAATGCGCTATTGACAAGCACCCTGTCATACTCAAAGGATACCAGTATTTGGTTGTGTAGTGATGAGCACTAGTGATGAGCGAGCATGCTCGGCCGAAGCTCGGTTCGGCTCGAGCATCGCTCTGCTCGGCACATGGCGGTACTCGTACGAGTACCGCATGTGCTCGCCCGCCATGTTCGGGTCTCCTCCGCGCACGTTTCGCGGCTGCTGCGCAGCCAATAAACGTGCGGGGAGGCTCTGACATCAGTGTAATGCCAGCAGCCATGTTGGCTGCTGGCATTACACTGATTGGCTGGCCAGAACCCGTGATCGGGTGCTGTATAGCACCCGACGCGCGAGTTCGGCTCATTCTTAGCCAGGGAGAGATGCGCTTAGGCAGGGAAAGTCAGTGTAGGGAGAATAAAATTGTTGAAACTCTTTCAAGACCCAAAAGTCCTTTTTAGGACTGTTGTGTGTGGGGGCAGCATTTATATTTTGTTTGGGGGGGCACAATTTCCTTTTTTTTGTGGGGGGGATATATGTAAGGTGACATATAATACTAGATGCACAGGAAGTCAGTGTAGGGAGAATAAAATTGTTGAAACTCTTTCAAGACCCAAAAGTCCTTTTTAGGACTGTTGTGTGTGGGGGCAGCATTTATATTTTGTTTGGGGGGGCACAATTTCCTTTTTTTTGTGGGGGGGATATATGTAAGGTGACATATAATACTAGATGCACAGGAGGTCAGTGTAGGGAGAATAAAATTGTTGAAACTCTTTCAAGACCCAAAAGTCCTTTTTAGGACTGTTGTGTGTGGGGGCAGCATTTAATTTTTTTTGGGGGTGGCAGAATTTCATTTTTTTGTGGGGGGGGACATGTTCTAAGGTGACATTGTACTAGGTGCACAGGGACAAATATTTCACAGTGCAGTGACAAGCTGACATATTCTGTTAGGTGCACAGGGCCAATGATTTTACAACGCAGCGACAAAAAGGGCCATTTTAAACGTGTGCCTAGCCATAGATTATTGTCACATTCTGTTTAGTGTGCAAATTCACAAATTAACGTCACATATTCCGTTCACTGTGCCTAGCCGCAGATTAGCGTCACATTCTGTTTCGTGTGCCTAGCCGCAGATTAGCGTCACATTCTGTTTCGTGTGCCTAGCCGCAGATTAGCGTCACATATTGTTTAGTGTGCCTAGCCGCAGATTAACGTCACATATTGTTTAGTGTGCCTAGCCGCAGATTAGCGTCACATATTGTTTAGTGTGCCTAGCCGCAGATTAACGTCACATATTGTTTAGTGTGCCTAGCCGCAGATTAGCGTCACATATTGTTTAGTGTGCCTAGCCGCAGATTAGTTTTTATCTTCCTTTTTGTGTGTTTTACGGTCAGTCTGTAAAAATGGCGTACTATGGGCGAAACATCGTTCCCAGCAGCGACGTTGGAGTCCAAGATGCATCCAGACATCCTCCCTATGCTGTCCCTGAACCATTTCTGTGGTGTTTCCATCATTTTCTGACCTTTTCCTATGAACCAGGCACCCTCCCCTCATCAGAGCAGGGGGTGCCTGGTGTAATGCTCGAGTCCTCCCATTGACTTCAATGGGGCTCGGGTGCTCGGCCGAGCACTCGAGCCTCCGGGGGCGCTCGGCCAGAGCACCCGAACACCCGAGCATCGGGGTGCTCGATCATCACTAATGAGCACATGTGACTCAGTTCTGATAGGGTATACTGCTGCTGAATAACTTGCTGCTGAATAACCCTGAAAGTTCAGAATTGAGTAGACAAGTTCAGGAGGAATGTATATTTGTGTCTGTGTCTGTATGTGTGTCAAATGTCTGCACAGTTCTTTTACCTTTCCCACAAGAGCAACTACCTAATATTATGTGATAACAATGTGGAAAACTCTTACAAAACATCTGTTTCAGAAACTCTATTTCAAAACTTAAGAAACCTCCAAAATTCAGTCAATAATCAAACTTCATGAAACAGTTTGTTCATGCCAATAGGTAAGCCCTGTTTATGAGTGTATGTTTTGTTCTTTTTTTTACATTTCCAGCGTAATTACTATACAGACGTAAGTTGGTTCTATACATTTTTTGCTGCCTTCTTAATGAATGTGTGATGCAGCATTAAAGGCAATCCCACTATAGCAAGTCACCAGATGGTCCGTTACCAGCTTTTATGTAAAGTACCTCTTATTGAGTTATATCTGAGTAACTAATGCTTGTGCGCATTTAGGAATGTTGTGTCACTAATCTTACATAGAACCATATTATAATGGGAAATCTTAAAAATGATCCCATAACAAAAGTTAAAATAATGTGGGCTATAAAAGTAAATTGCATGTGGATTAAACTGTGACTCAAATTGCCATTCTGAAATTGTGGGCCTTATATATAAACACAAAGTGGAACAATTCTAGAACAAAGCAACTGCATCATAGAGCAAAGTTTTTCAACCATGGTTCTCAGTATTCACAATAAGGAGAGGAGCCTGTTGGGTGACTAGTCACACCTTGTAGGTTCTCCCGTTGGAATCCCTGTAAGTTCTGAGTTCACTGCCAGGAATGTGTCACAGTGGATCCTAGCAGTCAAATTAGAGAAGTGTCCATGGAGTACTTGTAGGTCCTCCTTGTTAAAGGTATTGAAAATGTCTTTGCATTGCATTTGTAAGAAGCCAGGTTTTTATTGGGGCACTCTTTTGACCTTAACTGGAGGTCATGCAAAGTGATGGCATCATCACAGTGCAACAACCTCGTCAAGGTCTAAACGGCACACCAGATAAGAAAAGAAGCCAGGTGGGGATCATAGCCACATTGCTTTTTTGTACAGCTTCATTATCGAAATGTCACACTATATTGTGTGAACAACTATATGGAGCATTAACCATGTTGTGGAAGTGGGAAGGTGGGAGCACTCTGTCTGCAGTTCTGTGTGTACTCCCACTTTCCTTCCCCTCAGTGTCCGCGGCCTATGTCTTTGGGGTTTCTTTTATTATTATGAGCCGGGGACACTGAGGGGAAGGAGAGAGGGAGTACACACAGAACTGCAGGCATAGTGCTCCCCCCCTTCCCAGGTCACCAAGGCACCTTCAGGACACCCCGCAAAGGTTTCAGTATCTCAGCCCATGCGCCTCATACACTGTCAAGTTGGCAGACATCCAGGGCAGCGGCAATCTTTCTGGCCATCAATATCCTGGATTCTCCCACATCAGTTCAACTATTAACATTACGTTTAAGCCTGCAACATGAGAATCTACCCCTTTTGACACTGCAACATGGTTAATGAGCTGTTTAGTTGTTTGCACAATAGTGTGAGACATGTTGAAAGGATACCTTTTGTACATAGGGTTTGCCTTTGCAAATTCAGTTACATTTAGGTTTAAATCAGGTCCATTCTCTCTATTTTTTTGCATGTGCTGTGCTTATTCTTTGATTATCCCCACTATCAGATATAACATATTTCCTCCTGTTATTTACCAGATGGAAAATGTATTCTGTCTGATTTTGGTAATCCATGCTGTTTAAAGCTTTAGATCCTAAAATGCTTTGTGTTTTTGGAACAATAGCAGAGAAAGATTTGCCTTTGACAGAATAAAATCCAGTAGCACTGATTTGTCCAGCATTTCACTTTCCAAGCTGTAATTCCATCTTTTCTTTTGTGATGAATGAAATCTGTCAACTTTTATATCTTTGTGTTGTTGTACTTGCCCTAAATGAGCACAGACACTGATTTAATAGACCAACAATATAAACCATCATGAAATTGGTAAAATTCTGTATGTTTTCTACCATGCAAGGTCAATTTTTCATATCAATATGGGAAGGTTATACATTCTTTGTACAGTCAGTAAATTAGTTCCTAAATGTGCCAAAGAGTAAGGGTTAGACTAGTGCTTACAAAGGTGACCTTCTTTTCAAGCCAGAAATAGATTTATTATTTAACCAACTGCATGCTAGATAGCTCTCTAACGTCTAAGGGGTTACATTTAATTCTGAATGGAACTCAAGCTATAATGCAATGGAACATCCTATATAATAATTCGCTAAAACGTGTGTAACGCCACAGTCATGTGCAGTAGAGACTGCCGTGCCGCATCTGATACAGAGTGGGACGCTCTGAAGGAGCACCCCGCTCTGTATCAGTCACAGCGCGGTCAGTCTCTACTGAGCATGACTGCACCGCGACCGGCTGCCAGTGGCACTGTGGCCCGTGTAGCGGGCTCTTCAACTAGTATTCAATAAGCAAAGAGGAGCATTTCAGGAGCAAAGCAGCTGCACCACAGGGAAGAAATATAAATTTCCATTTATTTAAATGATGCTCTGAAGCCTTTGATTGCCAAAGAGATATCCAACGCATCGCAACACATCACAGGGAAGAAATGTAAATTCCCATTTATTTAAATGGTGCACTTAACCTTTTGAGTGCCAGCGCTGGCACTCAAAAGGTTATCTCCTTGAAGAATATAATTCACTGGGTAGCTACCTAGCATCGAAGAGGTTAAATTGAATTCTGAATAGAATTCAACCTATAATACAGTAAGGTAACTTCAATAAGCTAACGCCATGCAATTATGGAGTAAATGCTCAAATGCTAAAAAGGTCTCTAACACATTACTTCATAACATTGATTTTGTTTAACCCCTTGGGTGCAAGAGATGTCACCAATGTATTGCTTTTGCAATCATTCATACATGAGAACCTTCTTGTCCCAAGTCCCTGGAACAATGATGTAGACCTGAGGATTGGGAGTGTCCATTTAATGCATTTCACACATTATTATGGGTGGGGCTTAATTGGGGGCATATGGGTGGCAAGTTGAAAGGAGGAGTTTGATATGAAGTGGGTGGGTCAGTGGATAGAATAGGGTGAGAGTGGGCTACAGACTGGAAAATGGGTGGGGTTACAGCTGAACTCACCAAGCCATAGAATTAGCCTCGGTGGCCAGGGAATTTAATCTTAAAACCAGTCTCCGAGGTAGATCTGGAGAGTTCCCAGGTATGTTCACAATCCACTGGAGGCCCATGTAGCATCCAACTAGAATACAAGCTGTAAAATAATGATCCATATTCAATAATCTGGGGAAAACCAACTATGTTATAGGAAATAAATTGCAATTTCCAGTGATTTACAGGCATATTACCATCTATATATGAATAGGGCTCATACCCTTTTAAATATTATGTACTCCTAGCCAGCATTTTTTATGTGCAAAAACCCCCAAAATGCTAATTTGCCTGTTCATCTGAAGGCAGCTGTCCCTGACCATTTGACCCCTCATTGTTTGTTCAAGTCATAAGTGTAATGTACGGCATGATTTCTGTGAACCTTAACCCTTTGAGTGCCAAAGGGGCATGCAACACATTGCATATATATTGTATTAGCCTTTTTTTATGAAGAAAAGTTTTTGTTATTTAAATGTATAAATTATGCTAATTAAGGCCTACTAATCAACAACTTCCTGTTTTAGAACTACGTTACCTCCTCCACTCACACTTAACACTTGTCATTACCCACTTCCCCTTGCACTGAAAGGCTTACGTGTCAGTGAGTGGAAGAGTTAATGCAGGGCTATGACAGGAAGTGCCTGCACTGCAAACCACAGAGAATTGTTATTTTTTTTTTAGTGATTTGGATTCAGGGGTCCCTTAGTGGCGTGCAGGCGCGCTGGGACCCCTGAATTCCATGACGTGCCAGGACTGTCACTGGTCCTTAAGTGCAGAACCATCTTCAAGGTTGCTTGCATGTCATGGGCCTTTAAGGGGTTAATTATCATAATCTATAAATCTAAACAACTCAGTACTAGTTCCCTAAATAAAAATGGCTAATACAACATATATGTTATTATGAAAGCACTTTCAAAATCACAAAGTTATTTTTAGGTGACAGTGCCCCCTTTAACCCCTCGTGTGCTGAAGAGCTCTTCAAGGCGTTTTTTTCCCCACAATGCCTTAGAGATCTATCTGTCATACACATAATTAAAGGGACAGTGTAATTTTGGAACAATACTCATTTAACCCAGTGCCCTTAGAACTATGGCATACCTCCCAACCTTTCAAATGGCTAAAGAGGGACACTTTTGTTTTAGGTAGCTGATGTGGGAGTGTGGCTGGTGGGTGGGGCATTACCAAGATTTTTTAGGTTATTTCATGACCTGTCGACACCTACAGTATTTGTGTAACCTAATAAATGACTTATAACAAGACCAAAGTATTTTATTTACACAGGCACATTTATAAACACATATACTGAAGTTTAAACAAACATTAATGTGTTATTTTTTTATTGATGCATAGCAAAATGATACACATGTGCACACCACAAAGTCTAATTCCATAAAAAGAGGGACATCAGGGTGGGAAAGAGGGACAGAGGGATTTGGGTCTAGAAGAAGGACTGTCCTTCCTAAAAAGAGACACTTGGGAGGTATGCTATGGGAACAGAGTTCAGCAGTTCCCTGCCAGTTCACTGTACAGATCTCCAATATCTGCACACCTGGGTGATATTAGCTCCCTGTTCAAAGGTCAAGGGAGCTTTCTCCTGTCTTCTCAGAAGTTAGTTTCTGTCAGATTTACCAGCAATGATCTTCTTCTCTGACACAGGGCTTCTGTGGGGCTTCTAAAAACATTCAAGTCTGCAGAGTAAAGCACTGATGTCCCCCAGCTGTGCAGCTTTGTGTGATCTTCACTGCAAACAGGCAGGGTACAGGGGGAGATGCACTATGGTGTGATAAAGATGAGATAAAGTGGACATTACTTCTCTAGTATGATAAAGTCACCAGCCCCTATGTCATTCTATGGAGCCAATGCATTAAGATTTCTTCAACTTGAGGGAACTTAGTGCATAGACACCAAAGAATTACATAGTACTTGGAGAGTTTAGAACACCGAAGAAGAGATCTCCACTTTACCACCTCTTTATCATGTATGTTCATGCTTAGTGCACAACCCCCTGGTGAATTATGACTATGTTACTGAGTTAAAACTGTCTTGTATCAATGGTTCAGCTGGTTTGTTAGCGCATTCAATATATCCCAATATGTATATCTGCTGTATTTAAATATTATCAGTTCACGGGAGCAGTGGGATGGGTTGCGTCCATTGTTGAGCAGTTCCGCCTTCTGTTGTCTTTCATGACCCGGCGGCCTACTCAGACACTCGGTTTTATTTATGGATGACTAGGTGCATGCATGCCACAGGGAGATTCTGCTTTGAGATTGAAATGGGAGGGGGATCTGGGATCATTGAAGGATTGGGAGTGGTCTTTGGCCAAACTCAGCCCACAAGGAGGCTTCACTGCACTCTAAACATCATATGATCCAGTTGAAAATGTTGCATAGAGCATATTTCACTTCAGTGAGGTTGCACCGGATGGGGATGTGCAACAATGACCTGTGAGATAGATGCTCGGCTGCTGTTGGTGATTTTTTGTACCTTATTTGGTCTTGTTCTTTAGTCTCTAGGTTCTGGAATGAGGTATTCCCTACTTTGTCAGATGTTCTGACTGAAGTTGGGTATCCTTTCTATTTTCCCTGATGATCTTGACTAGTGACCTCTTAAGTCTCTCCTGCAAGAGACCCTGGTCATGGCGAGTAAGGTTGTTACGATGGCTTGGATATATGATGTCCCGCCATCTCATGACCATTGGATTAACCTAGTTAACCAGAATATTCCACATTATCTCCTGGTGTTTATTCATAAAGATGTTCCTCACAAGTTCCTTGGTGTTTTGGTTACAATATTTTGAGCATTCCCCATCTCACTGAGGTGCTGTACTTATCCTGAAAGAGTGGCGGTGTGGGCAGGTGCTGGGGGTTCAGGGGGTGGTGGCAGTCCCTCTGAGGTGGGAGAGAGACTATTATCTCTGTTTTTACGGGGGGGGGGTTGTTTTGCTTTTATTGGGGCTGTTTCAAGTTAATATGAAAAACCACTGGGTGGCCTTGGGTTGCCTATTTCCTGTCTACCTACTATGTAACTAACTTACTTTGTTGCTCATGATGCTGTTTTTATCCGATGTACTGTTCCCTTTGTAACTTTTGTACCCTGAGGATGCCTATGTTAATAAAAATATTTTTTTAAAAATATTAGTAGTTCAACTAGACATGTGGATCTCTGTGCTGAAAAGTATATAAATGTTTGCCTTGCAATTAGCTTATCTAATTGCTAAAGGCAACAGTGTATGCACAGCACATATTATCAAGATATATGATAACACTGTAAGAGGTTTAAACTCTTCCTAGTCCAGTAATTATAGATGAATGAACACATAATGCATATCACATTGAGTTTAAGTTAGTCAATTATATTTCTAGATAGTCTGACGTAACTGAATAGTAAAAGCCAAAGTCAGAGACATGTGGAAGAGTATAGTAACGCATAAGAGGTTATTCATTGTTATTCTTTGGAGGTTAACATGTTTAAGGTGGGAATTTATGACACGTGCGCTGATGCTATGTAGGTCAAGTCACAAATACCTGACTTAGATAAGCAGCACTTTGCAGAGCTTCATAGCCAGTCTGTGCTCAGAAGATTAGCCTACTACTCTGTATTTACAAAGCACTAAAAGCTAGTGTATTAGAAAAGCTGTACAGGGAAAATTCATTTTTAAAGTAGATGTGTCTTTAAGACTGCACTTTAACAAAAGTTCCTAAATAGTGAGTTCCAGGGACTTTACCCTAATTAATATGTATACCAGTCTGTGTTGGAACTCATTCTTTGGTAGGAATCAGGTACTGTCTATTTAAAGATGTAATGAAAAAAAAAAACTGTCCCTCAACCCTCTGAGTACCACAGCATTGGATTACTCTCTGGCACTCAAAGTGTTAACTCTTTCAGTGCCAGATGGGTATGAAATGCATTGCTTTGCAATGCACTGTGTACCCCTCTGGCACTGAAAGTGTTAAAATGAATGCATATTTTTTGTAGTGTCTCATTTCCCTTTTAAACAAATCTATTAAAATCTGTTTTGCAGATGTTAATAGTAAAATGTGTGGTGTATCCTCCATCCTTTCCCCATGAAAATTACAAAAACAAGAAGGAAAGCAAAAACAATAGATCCCCAGCAAACCAATACTGATTGCTAACTGAGGTTGGGCTGAGTGGGTTTAACCAGGGCCAGATTTACATTCCAGGCTCCCCTAGGAAAGGCACTCTGGGCACCCTTAGCTCCGCCCATGGTCACACTCCAATCCTCACATGACCACACCACCAGTCTCTTCCACTGTTTCCTGGCACAGAATATACCTTTGGCCTACAACAAGCAAGGACATAAAAGCTTGAACCCCTTGGTTGCTAGAAAGATCTCCACGCATTGCTCCGTAATGCATTGGAGATCTCACTAGCATCCAAGAGGTTAAATGATAGCCTGTAAAGGCGTGTAAAAGGTACTGCATGGATACAGATGGATTACTCTGGCCTCACCCACAATTCAGAATGTGGGTGTGGCCAGCACAGCTAAGGTGCCCCTCAAAATGTCGAGGTCTAGGCAGGTGCTTAATCTGGGTTTGCACACCACACTTACAGGGAGCTACAACCATAACCAGTGCCATGAGTGGTTCAGTATAGGTATGTAAAAAAGGTCATATCTACACACATTTTCTGCAGTTTGAGCTATTTCTATCATTTTTAATACAACATGCAAGCACAGAGCTTTGGGCAAGTCCCCTATAATGTTGGTTTTGCACATGATAATCAATATGCTACAAATGGTTTAAACTATAGAAAAATGTATGACAATACAATCTCTTTTATATATTTTTAACCCTTTGAGTGCCAGAGGGGTACTCAACACATTGCTTTGCAATGCATTGCGTACCCCTCTGTTACTCAAAGAGTTACCCCTCCCCCCAGACAAATTTCTTCAGTATTCACTGGATTTCAATGCTCAACTAATCTCAGCATAGTTACTTATGATAGGCTGGCTTTAACCCTTTGAGTGCCAGAGAGGTATCCAACACATTGCTTTACAATGCTCTCTGGTACTCAGAGGCTTAATCCTAGCCAATTCTAAGCTGAAGGGGTCTTAGTTTGTTATTTACTTGTACCATCTGTCTCATTAAAAAAGAGAAAGCGTATTTAACCAATATCAAATCTGTAGTATCAAGGAGATACTTAGATCCTGATCTGAATAAAGTAGGTCAATCAAGACAGTGCAGAACCTTGATTAACTTAAGAAATCAGTTAAAAAATTATTCATATCTGCCTAGGGAGATATTATTCTTTGTTTCCTTACTCTAGGAGCCTAGACTCATCCCACTTCATACCGTCCTACAACACTTCAGCTGTATGAGTTTGGATCCTTGGGGGAGATACACTAAAGAGGTGATAAAACGGAGATGTCTTCTCCATTTATATCACTTCTCCTAGTCTTATGTTATTCTATGGAGCCAATGCAAGATTTATTGAACTCTGGAGATCTTAGTGTATAGGCTTCATAGAATAACAGAGGAACTGGAGAAGTCATATCACTGGCAAAGTTATCTCCACTTTATCAACTCTTTATCACACCTTAGTGCATAACCCCCCTCCCCTTCAGTGTGGTATCAAAAAAATCACATCTATTTCTATAGATATGATATCCAGTACTACCTAAAGATTCATTTTTGGGTACCAATCGATGGAGAATGGATTCATAATATTCATCAGGGCCGGATCTACATTCCAGGCTCCCCTAGGCAAGGCACTCTGGGCACCCTTAGCTCCGCCCATGGCCACTCCCAACTCCTCACATGACCACACCACCAGTCTCATCCACTGTTTCCTGGCACAGAATATACATTTGGCCTACAACAAGCAAGGACATAAAAGCTTTAACCCCTTGGTTGCTAGAGAGATCTCCAACCCATTGCCGAGCAATGCGTTGGAGATCTCAGTAGCATCCAAGGGGTTAAATAATAGCCTGTAAATGGGTGTATAAGCTACTGCATTGATACAGATATTGCTCTGACCCCACCCGCAATTCAGAATGTGGGTGTGGCCATCACAGCTGAGGCTCCCCTCAAAATCTGGAGCTCTAGGCAGGTGCCTAGTCTGTCTATTGGGAAATCCGGCCCTGTTATTCATAATGATTTTATACATGGATTCAGGTAAGTAAAGGTTTAGTATCAAAGGGTGAGTTTATGGTTTATGGTTTGAGAGATATTCACAGCTAAAGTTCCCCCCTCCCTTATGTCAACTGTAAAGCTGACAGAAGCAGAGCCGAGTCGACAGACTCCAGGAGGCTCTTCAGCAGAGCCAAAATAGTGAAACTTAAAAAAGAACTACTTGATTGGAACGGTCTACAAAGTGTGCTTACAATCCAGGCACACTTTGTAGACCATTCCAATGAAGTAATTCTTTTCAAATTTCGCTATTTTGGCTCTGCTGAAAAGCTGGCGGCTGGTCTCAGGACCGGGATCTCCTGCTGTCAGCAGTGAGCTGACGTCAGGAGAGGGAGGGGGAAATTTAGCGGTGAATATCTCTCAAACCATAAAGGTTTGAGAGATAGGACTTTCTCCACATAGTTTATTTTTTTTAACATCTACAATACTGCACCAAATTAAGTATGGGCATTACTAACCCTTTAAGAGACATTAGTGTTCATTTAATATAGTCAATCTTACTTTCATCTATATTTAAAAAGATAAATTTAATCTAGAAAATCCCTGTGCAACTTGCAATTCTGTATTAGACAAGAGAATTATAGCTCACATTCCCAAATCGCAGTTTTGCATTTCATTTTATAGACTGTTTATGGAGTGCTTATTTATTCCCTAATCAAATTAATAAACCAGTGAATGTATCAATTGTAATTAACCACGATAATATTTCTCTGTGCTGCATCACTGTAAATACTGAAAATATCTCACGTTTTATGTTATTTGATTGATGGTTTACCCAAGGGTTTATAAAACACACAACAGAGTAATCAAAAGTAATAATTTTAATAATGATAATTTAAGGAATTTACAATTCTTGAGGCTGTCTTCTTGGTTTTGACTGTTTATGATCTCGACAAATCTACTGCTTTATCTTTTGCTCTTATTGAAGAGAAACTTACACTTAAAGGTACACTAACATTGTGCTGGGGTTATATATGCCACAATTCATTTTGACACCTGTAAATATTCACTATTTGTTTTCTAAGGTCTACAGTCTAATATGGAAGCAGCCATTCTTCCTTTTTACAGGACTCCCTGACTCATATTGCAATAGAAATCTAAAAATGATAGTGCTGAATTGTCTGTAACCAACCTGAGATATGCTTACAGTCTTCCCGAACACAAAACAGTGGGTAGTAATCTCACATTACTTAAACTGGAAGATAGAGAAGAAATGAAATAGCTGATAAATGATCAGTACAAATAATTAAAATAAGAGAAAGCTATCAGAAAATAAATTGCTGAAATTTAAAAACTTAAACAAAACATAACTGTTACTTTAATAAGTATTGCTTGCTTAAAAATAAAATTGTGAATATGTCTTTATTGCTTATATAGCACTTTTTTATTTCAAGTTCAAAATGTAACAAAGAAATGAATCTAACTATTCATTTTTGACACACCCAATCAGATAAAATATAGGTCACATCCATACCAAGTATAAGCAGACATGGGCAATTGACGTTTTTCTCTTGACATCAATTAAATAGGATCCAGATTATCTCAAAAACAGAGCAAACATAAAGGAGAGAACAATCTAAGTCTAATAGTTTTTTTAATTGTAAATATGAACCATAAAAATAATGCACTTACAATAGCCCTTCTTGGGCTGTGGGTGTTAAAACAAGTCCTTCCCCGAATAGCCAATGAGCTGTGTCCTCCGTTACTCTTGCACACCATATCCTCTTAGTTCTCTTTTGTCCGTTCAGTCCAGATGTTACAGTCTCCAAACAACAGAAGGGTACTGAGGTGCTGCCCTTGTATATGTGGGTTCAGCCACCAAGTTGTGAATTGTCCTTTGTATGATAACACTGATTAAGTTAAAGGTGTATCTGTAGATCTAATTCAATCCAGAGCCTTGTGGAGGTGGCTGGCGTGGGACGCCAAGTATCGAAGATGAGTGGGGGCAGAGTGGAAGAACTCACAGGGGGCGTGGGAGGGACTTGAGTAAAAAAATTGGGCCGGGGTATGGAAGCCCGAACATTTTTGCAGGCGTACAGTCTGCTTCTTCACGGGGCAAATGAACCGTATTGAGGGAATAGGAACTATTTATACTGTTTCATGATTGAGATTAAAACAAGCTTTACAACTTCCAAAAAATAAAAAATGTATCCAAGTAAAAACAAAGTTACCAAATGTGTGTAGGTGTGAAGCCCAAAACAATAAAAATGACAAAACATTTTTTTACAAAATAAAAATTGAAATATTAATATGATTGCATCCAGAATAGAATTGTGTTAAAAGAGAATTGACCCATTAAATGAAACAACGATTATGTGGATGCCTATAAATTAGTAATATTTATAAAACACATACGAGTTTGTGGAAAATTGGAAGCCAAGCACTAAGGTTCAGATCAGACTCTAATCAGGAGCAACGTTATTAATCATCCATGGACCTTATTAGCACAGAAGATGAGGTTGCTTTTCAGTCTAATAGTATCAACAATGCTATGAGTAGGGGTAGTTTGGTATTGAGTATTAGATCACTCTTCATATATGTGCTACACTATTGTTGTGCAGATTCTACAGCCACACCGCTATTGTCCCTCTCAGAGTATGTCTAAAGGACCAGCCATGTAATCAATGTATATAGCAATAAGTAAATTTAACAACAAATAAATAATGTTGCTACAACCCTCCTCTGAGAATATGTATATTATAATTTATAAGTATTATAGTAAATCTAATGATAGATCTTAATGTCCAAGTCCTGTCCAAACACATCCAAGATTACCAATGAATTATATGGGAGTAGGACAGCACATATCTCAGAAGTTATAAGTATAACTTATATATATATCTACGGAAGCAACCTATGAAGTCTGTAACTCTAGTTATGAAGCATATCTGAAGCTCTGAAAAATAGTTTGTATGTAAGCAGGAGTATCTCAGTAAAGGGCTCCCAGATTGCCATGAACTTCTTGCCCTATAGCAATGCTAGCATCCATTGAATTTTCATGTAGCGTACCATCTTTTCTCTCCACATAGCAAAACTGGGAGATGTGCTTCTACCCAATGATGCAAAACACACCAAGCGGAGAGCTTCTGAGAGCAGAAATGTAGAATTTTAAACCAAAAGAAATTTGTCTTGAGGACAATTGAAATTGAGACAATGAGGAAGTGCTAAGCCAGTGGTATAAGCTATCATGAGGTGACATAAGAAGTAGATGTCTATAAGCTTTGTTATGGAGATATGTATCCAGTAAACAATGCAGTTGTCTGTGGAAATTGACAAATTTATCTTCCATGGGTATGTTAGGTCTTTACATAAGCCACTTATGAGGCCCTGCCAATTGTTTAGTGTAATCTATACTAAATAGAATGAGCTTATAGATGGTAGATGTTTTAATGCACATGGTGTATGATTTTTTGAAAAGCCTGTTAAAAGCAGGAGCAGTGGGTTGGGTTATGATGTTAGGGGGAAGGGACTGTTCATAGTACTTGGCCTGAGTGTATGTGAATAAATGGATGGGAAATCTGGATGAAAATTTGAAGAAAAATTGGTGAAAATTGTTCCTGTAGTTCAGGTAAGGTGTAAATACCATTGTTGTTTGGACTAATAAGATGACCAAGGCATTTGTCTGCCCAATTTAAAAAAAATGTGATCTGCTAAGTCATTCTGAAACCCTAAATTCTTGTTTAGACAAAGAAACAAAGATGATTTGGGGGAGATGCACTAAAGTGTGAAAACGTGGTGATAAAGAGGAAATAACATCTCCAGTGCTATTAGTTCTTCAATTCCTATGTTATTCTATGGAGCCTATTATGGACCTTAGCTCATAGGTTTTATAGAATAACATAGAAACTGGTTGATCATACTGGAGAAGGTATCTCTGATTTATCACTGCTATATCACACATTAATGAATCTCCCCTTTGGTGTTTTGAAACAGGGTACACTGAGTTTGTTGCCAGGCCCAGATTGTACTAGTAATAAGAAGGTCAGATAAGCAATATTCCGAGATCTAGCATAGGGGAGCATGCAGTGCATAAAGAGGGTTAATATCAGGGAGAAAACACTGGTCACTGTACTATTAGAATATACATGACTATGGTAGATACAATGCCATTCAAAATGTAGTAGACTACCTATGTATAAATGGAAATTGGGAAAGTTAAAGTCTCCATTGGCCTTGGGCTGTATAATTTGCAATACTTAATCTGGGTCTTTTCTAGCTCCAAATAAATCCTTGAAATCTGTTATTCAAAAGTTTTATATTTGTTGATGGAACAATGATCGGTAACATCTGCAGTTTATAAAGTATATGAGGGAGAGTAATAATTTTTATTAAATTAATTTTATTTATAAAGGAAAGAAGAAGGCCTTTCTAATGTGAGAGATCTTACAATAGTTATGTGATAATTGAGACAATTAATTTGGAGAGATCTTCAAGATTACTTGGAATTTGTATGCCAAGTTATTTAAAGGAGCAGTAAACTTTTTTTTATGAAAATATATATATTGTAGGGATTTTCCTACTGAGTAAAATAAGGGTACTCCCACTGCCGAGAGATTTATATTTCCAGAGTTATTACAGTTTGAACCCATGTTTTTTACATTAGCAGTGCCCTCTAGTGGTCAAATTCTAATTAGATTTCCTGTTAGATTCTAATAGAGAGGAAAGTCAGAAAAGTCAGTGATATACAGTTCTCCATAGAATGTGATAGAAACTGCCTGTCACTTCCTGTCAGAACTATCAGGAAGTAAACACAGTAAATTCACTTCCTGATTATTTAAACTGCTATAAAGTTTGAATAAAACATCTGACAGCGATGGGAGTGACCTTATTTATTCAGCAGAAAATGTTCTGTAAAATATCTGATTTCATAAAAAAAGTGTACTGCTCCTTTAAGTCCCACTGGAGATCATTTGAAGGAGAAGATGTTGTTGTCTATATGATGACGAGGATCAGTAAGCCACATGGACTCTATTTTTTCTAAATTTATGCAAAATCAACATATCCTTCTGAACTCTCTGAGAATTTTAATGATAAATAGGAGTGTCAATTGTGGGTTACTAATAAACAGTAACACACTGTATCATTAGGGAAGGCTGAGGATTTAATCTCTATATCACCTAATGTGAGACCCTTATAGCCCTGTAGATTACTGAATTTTTGTATTAAGGTATACAGCGTAATATTAAGTAATGAGTAAGTTGTGGAGTTCAGTGTATTCTTTGTGAGAAGTATTCAAGGTGAGCTATATATGGTTTTTTTTAAAAATATGAGTGTCTCCAAAGCTTTGTACATAGAGCAATGTAAATAAACGTGGCCATAGGGTCTTGTCAAAGGTTTTTTCAAGATTTACAATTAGACAGTGATCCCTAGGAAAATCCCTAGCTTTCAGTTCAGCAGTAATGGTCAGCTGTATATTCTTAGTAGAATATCTGCCTGAAATAAGCCATGATTGCTTGGGGATCAAAGAAGGAAAATGTGTTTGTCTATTTACTAGGATCTTACTAAGTAACTTATAGTCACTATTTAGTAGGAAGCTAGGCCTATATATGAAGAGACTAAGCTGGATTCACAGCCTAGTATGGGAATAACAATTATGGGTGCTACAGTAAAATGTTGAGGTAGTTTGTTGTGTGAAAGGGTATGGTTAAAGAGGTACAGTAAAGAGAGAGCTATTTCTTTTTGTAGCGATTTATAAAATTCTATCGATAAACCATCAAGACAAGGGGGCGGGGAGAGTCACTAAGTGGTGATAAAGCAGTAATAAAGAGGTGATACATTGGCGATGACTTCTCCAGTTTATCATTTCTCCAAATCCTGTGCTATTCTGTGGAGTCTATTCACTTCAACTTTGGGAATCTTAGTGCATAGGCTCTATAGAATAACATAGGAACTGGAGAAGTGATAAACTGGAGAAGCCATTTCCACTTTATCACCTCTTTATCATTGCTTAATGAATCTCACCCAAGGAGATTTATGATTTTTTAGCGTTGATTTCTAATAATTCCATTGGAAGATTGAGATCATTTAGGGAAGTATCACATCTGCTAGAAAGGTGTTTCTAGCCAATTAAAAGTCTGGTGCTTTACTGTATAGCTCTTTGTAACAATATACAAATGTATTATTAATGTAGAGATAGTCTATGACTGTCTGTAGAGTTTGGATTGAAGCCTCATGGATATTTAACAATATTAGTCAGAAGCTTACCTTGCTTATTAGATTGCTGAGATAACTAGTTTGTTTGTGATTGTGCTATTGTGCTGCAGTTTCAAGAACTGTTTCATAAGCTGACTTCTCAACAATATAGGTCGTTCTATGGTTTGGCGAGACATTATGTAAGCTTAATATATTTTAGTCAAGGTATGCTGAAGTGAGTTTAACTTTATTTTAGTTTCTTTTTTTACTGTGGCTAAATATGATATTATAAACCCAGTGAGAACTGTTTTTTCCACTGGCAAAAACATCTGGGGATTTGTTTTGTGAATAGCACTATCTTTTGTTTGTCTGAAGCTTGCCTCAAAAGTCCAGGTTTAGGTTCAAGAAACAAGGCATTCTTCAGTTGAACCTGAATGGGGACAGAGGTTTAAAGAAGGTGGTCATTGTCACAGGGGCATGAATATGGTAGTCATGGACCAAATTCATCATAGCAGCATAGCACATAAAATAGTCTATTCTAGTGAAGACCACGTTTATTAGTAGAATAGGGAGAGTCGAGGCATATCCTTACCCAGTCCCTACATAATTGTTAATGCTCTGAAGACGGTAGGTGTGTTTCTTGTGCAAATCCTACCTGGGTGTGTAGATATCTCAGATGTCTGAAGACCTTTGTTCGATTTGCCTGGTTATGTATGCCCCCTACATTCCAGGTGGTAAAAATAAGTTGTGTGAACAGAAAGTGGTATTGGAATTTATCAAGCTGCTAAAAGTGCATGTTCACCATTATACAAATTAACATGCAAGACAAAAAATCAACATCAGGCCCTTTCTAACTGTAATACATCCAAAGACAGGTTAGTAAGTGTACATAAACAACAATTAACAGTACTACACTTCAAGGGGACCAATGAGGATCTAAGGACTTGATACAGCCAAGTCACGGTCGATGTATCTGTGTCTACTTTATTGTCAGAGATGTGTGTTGAAGTATTTCATTGGCTCAGCAATTCCATGAACATAGTCCTCCTTCATATTCACAGTACTAAATTATATCCTATGATGGGAGGAGGATGTGAAGTTCTTTAGAGGATCCATTAAAAAGCATAGCCCAGAAATCTAGGATCTAGTTTATGTGTTTTTAATCACATACCCTGGGACCCCCAAGCATTTAAAAAACAAAAAAACTATATGAAAGGGTCCCCCACCTACGCATTTATTACAACATCTCTTCTAGGGCTATTTTTAATTTAGATAGGGTTTTTTTAGGTGTTTAGAGTAGGTAATTGCCATAAATTGAGGTACCTTGACAGGGTTAGCAAGCTTTCACCACTTTTTGTCCAAAATGTGGGCACTAAAACCTCATACTTAACAGTGTTATTATATGTGCCTAATACAGGGCATACTATTCACAATTAGATTGGAGAAGAGCAGGTTTGTTGTTTGTTTTGTGCTTGCATTTTGGGCTTCTGTCTAATGTTTGGGGGACTGGAGAGAGCCCTCTCATTCCTTGCTGCACACTACAGTCACATTATTTTTTGCAATATTCACTTTATATAAACTGTATTTATATGTATACACTAAGGTGAGTTAGCACTGTGAGCTATTTTTCTTTGTTCATAGGACAGTAAAATGTAAATGTGCGCACAAGCATCCTCTAGATTTTCAAACCAGAAAGTTGAATCTTTATTTACTAATTTGAGGCACACTGGATAGACCAGTGCAAATAGTATAATATTCTTTGTACCACCCTAGCATCAGTATTAAGGCCCTAAACTGTATGAAAATTACCACGTTGTGACCCAGCACATATGGGTTACTTACAAAAGAGGTTGAATGTGGATTGCTATGGTTCAGTTAACAAAATAGTTAAGTTGATGAATGTCAAAAATCCATGTTGTATATGCCAGGATCTTCTCATGTGGCTCAGTTTATGAAGATCCAAATCAAGTCACTAGTAAAAAACTTGTTCAAATCAATCACCACTGCTCCATGCTTTCTCCCTCAATTTTCTTTGTCTCAGTGTGGTAGGTATGCCCCTCAAGGGTATCTGACATCTGGAGTAAATTATAGGCAGCATTATCAGCTCTGTAGCAGACCTGAGGTCTACATCTTCATGGTTAGAGGCAGCAGAGAGACATTAGACAGATCTGGATGAGGTGTTGTGGTCGCTGAATGAGGTGCTCTCTTTTAATATGTGGTAGGGCCTCCTGAATGGTCAGAAGTGTTGAATGCTGCTGTATGGCTCACAGGGTACAGAACGTCCCTTCTGTCAGCAGAGGCAGTTATCTACACCCCGATCCAAAGGTTCATAGTCTAGATAAACTATAGCCTGAAATCAAACTCTGATTCAAATCCTCCACTCCACATCAAATGCAATCAATCCAATCTCATTCAAAGTTGGCCTCTCTTACCATTAGGCCCAAAGTCCTCAAAGGCAGCGATTTCAAGCAAAACAGTGAATTTTTTACCCCAGTGGTTAAGCTGAGGCAAAAAAATATATAGGCTCACAATTTTGACAGATGATAAGCCTCCTGGGGCATAATTGGAAAATACTTTTTTTTTTTATCTTCCTCTGGATCGAAAAAGTTGACGTTGGCAAAAGGCTGACCATGATGGACACATTACTTTTTGAACCTTGTTAATTTGTTACTATGTTACTACACTTGTAAATCTATGTTCTTTAACCCCTTAAGGACTGGCTGCACATTCAGCCGGCACTTACGGACCATGGAGCTTTTTTCTTTTCCTATCTGATTCAGGGCTTCGCGAATGGTGTGCAGCCACATGACGGTCCTGGCACGTCATGGGTCCTTAAGGTGTTAATCAACAAGCTAAAGGTGTGCAATTCTGTGGCAAGCCAGCAACACCACAGGGGACAAATAAACATGGTCATTGGTTTAAAAGGAATGTTTAACCCTCTGAATGTTTGAGAAGTCTCCCCACACATCGTTTTGCTATATGTGGAGATTACTCTAAATTTCATATGGGTAGCAAGCAACAGATTAGATCATTGAGGGTTGGGAAGATTTTCAGCTGTTCTCTGTGGTACAGTTGGTTTGCCCAAAAATTGCACCTTATTATGTTGCTGAATATGGCCCTATGTGTCAGTCTCTGACACATAGACCTGCTATACAGGCTTGTGCTAGCATAGTTTCCAAATTTTAAAATTGCTCTGTTGTGAGTTTGTGTTACAGAAGAACAGGAATCTGAGATTGCGATGAGAGCAAGAAGCTATGTAATGGCAGTGGCAATCTGAAGGCATAAAGGTTATTTTTTATTATATTCTACTTGAGAGTTATCGATTCCATAGGTTATACACTGTATTTCATAGACACATATTTATTATGGAAAAGAGCATATAAGTTTAGAAGGTGACATGCTCCCCTTTACAACATACATTTATAATTTTATATTGAAGTCATAAAGCAATCGGAGCCTTACCATTTAATTGCCAGTGAGGCATACAATGAATTGCAAACCACAGTGCGATTTTAACAAGAGGACAGAGTAGGGCAGTATTCCCAGAGACCGCTGGTGAAGAAATTCAACTGTCCGGCCACCCAGTATGGATCATGCTCTCCAGATGACCTGGATTACACAATTCAGTCTGTTGAATGTGAAGGTGGGTGATAAAACTCACAATAGAATGAATATGGGTGTGAGAACTCAGTAAGGAAGATGTACTAATATGATTCTGCACTAAACCCTCCTTGCATAAAATAGAGAATAATATGAGAATCTATGGGAGTTTCCTAGAGCTACTTTGTTCTCTGCCTTGTTTCCCCCTTTTGTATTAACCCTTTGGGTGCCAGAGGGGTGTCCAACCACACTTTTGGTACTCATAAGGTTAAACAAGGCTCAGAGGAAAGTGGTTTGGTGAATGGGCTAAATTAAAAAAAAATACATATAACAGGAAAGACCCCAGGACCTTAACCCTTTGAGTGTCAGAGTGGTAAGCAACATATTGCAAAGCAATGCTTTGTGCACCCCTCTAGCACTGAAAGGGTTAATGTGTATAGCTTGGAGGAGTGAAGGGAGAGGGGTAATATGTCTGGAATCTTATCATTTATACAGGGATTTAGTAAAGTTTAGGAGTGATCTATTTTTCAGAATAAAAGGAATCTAGAACAAGAGGGTGTGCCCTAAATTTGGACAGTGGAAAATAAGATAGATAAATGGAATAGTCTCCCAACAGAAGTGGTTGAAGCTGATACAATAAATAAACGTAAGAACTCCTGGGATTGACATATGGCTGCTGTTCTAAGAATAAAATAAGTCTGAGCTAACTAGATAGGGAAACGGACACATTAGATGGGCCAATTGGTTCTTATCTGCTGTCAGAGACTATGTTTTATGTTTCAGTGTTACTTCATTTCCCCGCATACCACTGGGGAGGCGTTCAGTGCTTGCTGGCATTAAAGTCTTAACGATGGCACAGTGTGTATGACAGAATGCACTAAAGTGTAAATATGCTCCAGAGCAGACACGTCAAACCCAAATATAAATAAGAGCCGCATACTCAACAAGTCCCTCTAAGGAAAGCCACATACTCATGAATTCCCTCTAAGCAGGACCACAACAATGCCTACCAATTTCTACACTATTATTTTGTTGGAGAGAGGATTGACATGTAAATAATTTGCTGCTGTGCTGTGGCTGTTCTGATAATGAGCCCAGTGTCTTGCTTACCTCTAGAACACAGGTATGCTTCTTTTAACTCTCCAGCTATTAGAGATTACAGCTCCCATCATTCCCAGCCAGACAGTCATATGTTTCCTACTCCTGCTCTAGAAAGTGAGAGCAAACCAAACTGATCTAAGTAAGAGCTTGGACCAGGTACCACACTGTAATTAAAATGAGAAATCCTGCAACAGCTGCAGTTTATCAGCTACGATGGCATATGACCTGCTTGGTATACTGTATGCCTACCTGAGAACTTTAAAAAATAACAGACCCTGAGATCTAAAGTAGTAATCCTTAAACTTCCCCAGAACATAAATTTCAGGTGATATGTCCCTGCTTGCTCTAACCAGGAGGTGTTCATATGAGTCCTCAAGGAACCTTTGACATTCTGTAACTTAGGACTCGATTCAATTCCCCCTGTAGGCAAAAAAAAACCCTACCAGCATTTCTTCAAGCACAGTAAGCAATGCAATTACCTGTTCTATGAAGAAATACCGACTAAAATAAAATCACCTCAGGCACTAATCTTGCACCCATTGATACAAAACAACACTGAAATATGCCATCCAATCCCATACTTTAGGCACTGGGTTCTCATTCTGAGAACTTAGCCCTTCACCCTGAGATTTGGATGAAAACAATGAGTGTCGGGGTCAAACCCTGAGAGTTCCCAGGTATGAGTGTATGGAGACCAACACAAGCACAGTTACCCTGGCAGATTGGTATATTTCCCAGAAATGTTGGTCAACCTACTTTAGGTGCTTATCATTTCATGAAGATGTCATCATGCATTTTATAAATATTATTTAATGTTCAAAATTCTTCTTCTATAAGCTTTAGTATTTACATCTAATGGATGGGAAAACAAGTGTAGTTATGTTTTAACTACTTGGATGGTAAGCAATGCATTAAAGACCTCCATTGTATCTAAGGGGTTACGAAGACCAGTTGCTTTTACCTTTCCCAGAGCCCAGCAGTGGCTTAAATCAGCCCTAGCAATGCAATGCATTGCATATCCTTCTGGAAGTCAAAGGGTTGATGTATTAAATTGTTAGACTAAGTCAGGAGGGATCAATAACAGGGTATAATAGTAGGTTTTTACACATCTCTTCAAAGAGAGAAAACAACTGATGAAAATTAAAGGGTGTTTGCAACACAGCTAAAATTATAGGTGAGTTGTCAGGTAGGTGTTAAAATAAGAGAGTGATTTCTCAAGCCGTGTTTTATCTCAGGACAAAAGAAGGTTAGGACTGTATATGATAAAGGTACTTTTGATCTCCTTAAGTGGATTGACATGGGAGGACACATTCATTTTTTTATTTGGTGATGCTTGCTGCGTACTATCAGCCATTACTCTCGGCAGCTTAAAACAAAATAAACCTTCTAGTGATTCAGGGAAACAATATTTCATTTACAGGCTAGAATGTATAGAGAAGTCTTATAACATGAGTTTGCTATTAAAACAGGGAGGTGGATATACTAAGAAATCTGGAGCCATAGGGGACAAATAACATTCCCATTGATTTAAAGTGGATGTGTCACCTGTGTACATCCTAGCATAAATAGGCTACATATCAAATAAACTAAAACGGTATTAATTTTCTTTTATATATATATAAATATATATATATATATATATATATATATATATATGTTTTATTTTGTGTAAATTTAACTTATAAAGTCTGGGCTGCAGCTATTTCCGCTTAGACTGCAGTCTGTTGCTCTGCCTCTGCCCTACTCCCTCCTCCGATGAGGGAGGCTTCTGTCTGTAAGCTGGAGCTGTCTCATTGGCTAGATATCGATCTCTGCCAATGAGACTACTCCAGCTTACAGACAGAAGCCTCCATCATAGGAGGAGGAAGTAGAGCAGAGGCAGAGAGACAGACTGTAGTCTAAGCGGAAATAGCTGCAGCCCAGACTTTCTAAGTTAAATTTACATGAAATAAAAACATAAACAAAAAATGAATACAGTTTTAGTAGTATTTGATATGTAGCCTAACTATTTATGTTAGGTTGTACATAGGTGACACATCCACTTTAAATGTTTTTTAAAGGGGAACATTCACATCCCCAAAACTTTTGACCATTGCTTTTAAACAGTAAAACAATATTAGTGCTGGCTTTATTTATTTTCTTACCTACCTAAGAGAGGAGATATTAATAGTTTAAATGTGCCACTTCCGCATTCTGCGGCACCGTGTATATGCGGCACGGAGCTGCAGGACTTCACACCTCCCTCCCAGCTGCCCCAGGAAGAACTGAATTGAAACAAGGGGGAAACCAAGGGTGTGTATTATACAAAGGCACTCTTGTTTTCCCCTAAAATATTGGGTATAACATACACCTGCGTATTATACACAGGAGCATATTATACATGAGAATTTATGGTACTTAAAGGGTTAGTAATACTTCGTTTTATCTTTATTTTATTTTGTAGGCATTAAAAAAAACATGAAAAACGATATAAGTCTTATCTCTCAAACCTTTATGGTTTAAGAGATATTCACAAGCAAAGTATCCCCCCCCCCCGTTCAGCCAGATCAGAAGGGAGGTGCCCAGGTAGACTGCAGAGAGGGACAATCTTCAATTAAGATAAGGGAAAAAGCTGAAAAACTTGTCAAGGGGGGGAAGGGCTTTCATTGCTGTAATACCAAGAAGATTGTCCCCTGCTGTTATCTGTCTGGTCTATGGACTGCATTCCACATCTGAGAAGAGATGGCTTACACTAGGAAAAAGGGGCGGGAGGGGAAACTTTGCTTGTGAATATCTCTTAAACCATAAAGGTTTGAGAGATAAGACTTATATCGTTCTTCATGTTTTGTTAATGCCTACAAAATAAAATAAAGTTAAAACGAAGTATTACTATCCCTTTAAGTTTTCAGCTAATCTGATTTTAGAAATTGTCCAAAATTCAAACTGATTTAATCCAAGTATAAAAGAAAACTATAGTACAAAGGATAAAAGAAGTTTCAGAGAAGTGTTTTTAAATCACCCACAAACGTTCCAAATCACAGCAAATACCTTCATATATATTTTTCCTTAACCCTTTGAGTGCCAGAGGGGTATGCAAAGCATTGCTTTGCAATGCGTTGAGTACCCCTCTGGCACTCAAAGGGTTAAGAGAAGACACTAGACTGACCAATTTGCAGAGACTGATTAAGGCTCCATGGGGCCCTAGGCAAGATACCAATTTGGGGCCCCCATATCTCTTGATCCAGTGTTACTGAGTGCTGCTAGCAGGTACTGACATTGTGACTCTAATGAAAGTGGGTAAAACTGGATTATGCTGGTCTTTCAAAAAAAAAGGGTGTTTGACATAAGATGTTGGCAACAAAAACAGCAGGTCCTCTGTCTGTGACCCATCACTTGCATCCAGGGCCCCTCATATTGCCATGGGCCCTAGGCAGTAGCCTAGGTTGCCATAATGGATGATCTGGCCTTGCCAGTTTGTGAAAACTATCCTGTGTTTGTTTATGGAGACTTCTCTTAAAGGGATAGTAATACTTCGTTTTAACTTTATTTTATTTTGTAGGCATTAAAAAAACATGAAGAACGATATAAGTCTTATCTCTCAAACCTTTATGGTTTAAGAGATATTCACAAGCAAAGTTCCCCTCCCCGCCCCTTTTTCCTAGTGTAAGCCATCTCTTCTCAGATGTGGATCAGGTTGTATGACCAGACAGATAACAGCAGGGGACAATCTTCTTTGTATGAAAACAATGAAAGCCCGTCCCTCCTTGACAAGTTTTTCATCTTTTTCCCTTATCTTAATTGAAGATTGTTCCTCTCTGCAGTCTACCTGGGCACCTCCCTTCTGAGCTGGCTGGACAGGGGGGATACTTTGCTTGTGAATATCTCTTAAACCATAAAGGTTTGAGAGATAAGACTTATATCGTTCTTCATGTTTTTTTAATGCCTACAAAATAAAATAAAGATAAAATGAAGTATTACTATCCCTTTAAACTGTCTTGGAGCACACACTCTGACTGCAGCAATTGTGAGTGCATTGTCTTAAGAGAAGTGTTTACCAAGGAAAAATGTATTGAATCAATTACCCTCAGTCCTTTAGTCCAGGGGCTGTTCTACCAATCCCAGTTTTGGATGGTGGAGGATGATGGGATTTTTAGTCTTGTAGCAGATCACAATGCTCATTTCTTCTACAGGATCAAGCTGTAGAAAGCAGAGCCCTCAAAATACTTCTGTTTCAACGTATTCCAATCTTAATTTTGGGTGAGCTACAGGCAGGGAAATGAAAAAACAAAATATAAGATATATACCAGGCTACCAGGTATGCATTCTCTTTATCCCTTTAAAGGGATAGTAATGTTTCAAAATAAAAGCAGCTCCAGTTAATATAAGGGAAAAACCTGAAACCCTGTCAAGAAGGGCAGGGTTTTCTTATGTTCACAATAAGAAAACTGTCCCTTGCTGTGAGCTGTCTGGTCCACATACACTAGGTAAAAGGGGCGGGAGAGGGACACTTTATCATTCAATTACTCTTGAACTACAACTCTGACATTATTGAAATAACACTCTCCATGGCCCAAATACTATGAAGATTAATTGGAGCTGCTTTTATTTTGAAACATTACTATCCTTTTAAATGCCAGAGTGTTCCCACATTGTTGTGCAATGCATTGGACACCAGCCTAGAGCTCGAGGGGTTCAATGGGGGTTGTGAGACTATAGACTCCATATGGGCTATAATTCATATTGGAGGTAAAAGCACAAAAAAATGACTGGGATGTAAAATAGGGATGCAAACATATGCAGAAATGTGTTACATTTTAGATTTGGGAGGTGACTTGTCTGGTAATTAATTGGTGTAATGAGGCTTGTAACAGGACTTTGAGCATGCTTTGGTGTAGCTTTATGTCACAGATGGTCAAAGGGCAACCAGAAGGTAAGGTTTACTGGACACGGTGATAATAGATAATGTCAGCGTGTATATTTCAGTGATCACTACAGGATCTTGTCTCAATTTGTTTACAAAAACAATAGTATAAGAGGCTAAACATGACTTTTCTGTTAACCCTTTGAGTGACAGAGGGGTATGCAACGGATTGCATTGCGTAACCCTCTGGCACTCAAAGGGTTAAAACCGCATAAGTGAAATATAGACAACATAGATGTTTGAACCCTTAGGCCGAGATGTTCAGAAAGTGGTGGTAATTGAAATTGTCTGTAATCAGAATAAAAAAGTTCTTACACCATGATCCGTCAATTCTCAGACATGTTTCCGTCATTTTTTGCATTCAATTACGGCATCTCCATCAATGGGAAAAAGCCTTCTTAAAAGTGGGTGTGGTTTAATCTTCCATCATAATGTAAGGTATTTTCAGAAAAAATATTCATTTGAACGTAATTTTTTTGTCATTTGCTCCCGACATAAAAAAGGTCTAAACTTGGAGAAGACAAATTAAAGTACTGAGAAGCAATTTTTCGTCTCAAACAAAAAAAAAAGTCTTTGTTTCTTTCAAAATTTTCGTTTCAAAGACAAAATCAAAGACAATTTTTAGGATCAGAATTTTTAACAGCAATGTTCAATGAGATCTTCTTACCATCATTTTTAACTCTTTCAAACGTGACGGATTTATTTCTGAATATATTGTCCTTTTGCCACCAACTCATGATCCAACAAGTTTTTCAAATGATGACTTTTTGAGCATCTCGCCCTTAGAGTTACAGGTGGGTGTCTAACTCATTGCACTGCAATATGTTGCACATCCATCTGGCACTTACAGGGTTAAACAGAAAGGTACAGAACTGGCACACATGTCACAGAAATATTTAACTAGGTAGGAGTCCCAGCACAATATACATATATATTATATTTTTTTTTTAGAGTGGTAAAAAATGCCATATATTGCCTTGTAACTGTAGTTAACTTTATATACTAATTTACTGATTAAAGGGGAACATTCACATACAGAAAGCTTTTGAGAATTTGTTTAATTACATAAGAAACATTAGGAAATGTGCTCTCTTTTTTTTTTACTTAATTATTAAGATATTACACTTCAAAGTTCTCAACTTCCGCATACTGCGGCACAGCTCTTAGGACTTCCCAGCAGCCTGTCATACTCCTCCCACCTTCCTCCCAGCTGCCCCTGGGAGCGTGTCCACTCTTCACTTCGGTGTGGTGTGAATGGCTCATAGCATTACAGGAAGCAGCGATTAACATTATACTGAGGTTGCAACCTCTGCAGCCAGAGCACATCTGCCCGACATGTGAAAAGAACTGACCTCGCAATCACAGACGGAGCTGTCAGCTACCTCCATGGGAGCAGGATAATAGAGTAGAAGCATGCTGCTGGAGGATCCCCACAAGTTTAGTAGCCCTTTACTCTCCGCAGTAACCAATGGAGCAGAACAGACAAGGCCAGGGTAGAACTCAGGGCAGTAAGGGGTAGAACTGGAATAGAACAAAAGCTTAGTCAAAACAGGCTGGGTCATACACAGAGCAATACAAACAAGTACCAGGGAGGAGTCAAGCAAGCCGGGTCATACACGGATAATCAGAATGCAGTACCAGGGATGTAGACAGGAGAGCGGTCAGTAACAAATTGGAGGTCAAACACAGTAGGCAACACAACACTAGGGAACCAAAATAATTGGCAACAGCTATTGCTAACCCATTGCTTAAATAGACACATCATCCAATGAATAGTAAGGGGAGGAATTAAATAAAGGAGCGTGAGTGTGACACTTATTCCCCCAGGAATGTCTACCCTGTTGCAGACATTGCAGATCTTTGCATCATCTGCAAAAAGGCATAACTTACCTTGAAGACCTTTTGCAATATCACTAATAAAAATATTGAAAAGAGGGTGCCCCAGTACAGATTCCTGATGTATCCCACAAGTAACACTCCCTTCGTCCGAATATTCTCCATTGACTACCACCCTCTGTCTCCTGTCTCTCCGTCATTGCCTTATCCATTTAGCTATTTTTACTTCCAGACCCAAACACTGCAAATGAGTCTTCTATGAGGGACAGTGTCAAATGCTTTATTGAAATCTAGATAAGCTCTATCTACTGCTGCCCATTGGTCTATTATTTTAGTTAACCAATCAAAAAATGTATGAGGTTAGTTTGACAAGATCTCCCTGCTGTAAATCCATGCTGTTTGGTATTTTACAAGCCATTTAAATTCAGATATTTAACAATTCTTTCCTTTAACACAGTTTCCATTAATTTTCCCACTACTGATGTAAGACTCACTGGTCTGTAGTTACCAGTCTCTTCCCTGCTACCATTTTTGTGAAGCAGTACTACATTTGCTACTTTACAATCTTCTGGAACTACTCCTGTCGATAGTGATGTCTCCACAATGCATCCTTTCCCCTTCACATTATCCAAACCATTACAATTTGGTTCCATTTTTGCATTCGCCAGTCATAAGGACAAAAGTACACAGTTTATAGGTCATCTGGATGACAGGGCAATTCTTACTAATAACCCAGTGCTTTATGGAGGAGGGGCCATTTCTGCCAATGTGCCACTTTTAAATAGACCCATGAGGTAAATGAAGGGCAAGAGCCACTTGCAAACATAGGGATATACATTCCCCTTTAAAAAACAATTCTAATACAACCACATGAGCAATGTTATGCAACATTTTCTTGGATAGATAGATAGATAGATAGATAGATAGATAGATAGATAGATAAACATACCAATAAAACAACAGCAGTGGCGCTCAATTTACAACATTTATTTAATAAATGATAGAAAATTTAGCTGGTGCACATCCCATAGAAGAAATATACAGATATACTCAGCCTGGCACATTCAAAGCTTTAGGGAGACAGCACTCAGTCTTACATTCAGAACAAGTGAAGTAAATGTATTGCATCTTCAAGCCAAATGTTTTCGGTCCACTAAAAATGTTTGGCTTCAAGATTAAATACATTTATTTCACTTTTTCCGAATATAAAACTGAATGCTGTCTCCCTCAAGTTTTGAATGCCCCAGGCTGAGTATATTTGTATGTAGTCAGATAGATAGATAGATAGATAGATAGATAGATAGATAGATGCTATTTGATCCTCATCTTTGAAAGTTCCGCAGAACAAGCAGTTGAGATATGGATGGATAATTTATGTGCGGGATTTTGTAGATGCATTAACTAAATGAATATTATCAAACTAGTTGAACAGCCCGTTACACGGGCCACAGTGCCTCTGGCAGCCGGTCACGGGGCAGTCACACACAGTGGAGACTGCCCGCGCCTCGGCTGATACAGAGCTGGACGCTCCTTTGGAGCGCCCAGCTCTGTATCAGCCGCGGCGCGGGCAGTCTCTACTGTGCATGACTGCCGCACGCGCAGCAGTGTCTACTGCGCATGTCGGGTGTTACACACAACTTAGAGAATTATTATATAGGATGGAAGAACCACTTATTCCAATAGGTATATTTTCATCAAAATATGTATTAGATGTATAAACCTATAAGTGTATATCCAGAGGCAAAATATTAAAAAAATAGTTAAAACAAATTAGCATGGTTAAACACAAGTGTATGTAAAAGAAATGGAAAATAAAAGCCATGAATGTAGATGATTTAAGTCAGGAGGGATACTTGAATCATTCAGTAACTACAGGGAATGCAACCAATCTTGTAAATAGGCAATGAGGTTAACTAAAATAGATAATGAAACTGTGATTGTATAAGACTGTAAAACCAATTCAAGATGGTTTTCAAATACATCAGTGGAGAAAAGATGAAGGAGGTACACTGGACCTTTCAAGGACAAGATGGGTAAATTGATTAGTGAGAATAATAAGGGCAATATATTGATCAAATTATTCTCTTCATTTCCTACCAGAAAGGAGCTACTGGTAGAAGAGTTACAGCAAAGTCACATTATAACAGCAACTTCACCTATCAAATATTTGGCTCATACTAGGAGAAGAAGAGACCAAAGGGTGCATATTTTTTAGTTGGAAGAGCTTAAAGGGATAGCAATGATTCATAAAAAAGCAGCTCCTATTAATCATCATAGTATTTGGGCCATGGAGAGTGTTATTTCAATACTGTCAGAATTGTGGTTCAAGAGTAATTGAATGATAAAGTATCCCCCTCCCGCCCCTTTTACCTAGTGTAAGCCGCCTCCCCTCAGATGTGGAATCTCGTCTCTTGACCAGAGAGCTCGGAGCAAGTGACAATCTTCTTACTGTGAGCATATGGAAAACCCTGCCCCCCTTGACAGGTTTTTCCTTTCTTCAATCCATCCGGACAGTCTTGCTGTTCTGAGGTGAGCAGTGTTACATCAGTATAATGTGCGGAAGGGGGATACTTTATCATTCAATTACTCTTGAACTACAACTCTGACAGTATTGAAATAAGGCTCTCCATGGCCCAAATACTATGAAGATTAATTGGAGCTGTTATTATTCTGAAATATTACTATCCCTTTAACAAACCGAATGACCAATGTTCCCATGACAATTTCTTACTTTAATCATATTTAACACATTAAGTGCCAGAGAGGTATCCAACACATGGCAGGAGATGCACTAAGGTGTGATAAAGAGGTGATAAAGTAGAGATGATTCTCCAGTGATATCACTTCTCCAGTTCCTATGTTATTCTATGGAGCCTATGCAATAAGATTTCTCCACCTTTGGAGATCTTAGTGAACAGGCTCAATAGAATAACATAGGAACTGGAGAAGTGATATCACTGGCGAAGCTATCTCCGCTTTATCACCTCTTTATCAAAACCTTAGTGCAACTTGGATACCTCACTGACACTCAAAGGGAAAACTTTTAACCCTAAATCTCTTTTAACCCTTTGAGGTCCCGAGGGTGAGCAATGCATTGCAAACAATATGTTACACACCCCTCGGGTTCTTAATGGGTTAATACTTTATTTCATTGTTATATATGGTCTTCATGTAAAATATTGAATAGGTAACTATGTGGGAGATTTATAAAACTGGATTAATAAAACAAAGTGTCTGTAAAATTGTAGCAACGTGATATAAAGAGATGTATAATCATTTAGCAACATTCTCGCTAACGCCAGGCGGTAAGTGTTTTTGAAAAGTGGGGTAGAAATGGTCTTGTCCAAATTTGAATTATGTTGCAACGTATGTATAAAGGCATTCGCTAATTGCATTGCGTACCTCTTTGGCACTCAAAGGGTTAAACATCCTCTAAGTATGCTTTCTATACTTCTAACTCCTTGGATGGCAGCGCGGCATACCAGAATTCCAGGAGGTACCAGGACCATCACCGGTCCTTAAGTGCCATCCTGGCACTTAAGGACTGGTGATGGTCCTGGTACCTCATGGAATTCTGGGATGACAGCCATGCTGCCATCCCAGAATTCAAATCGCTTAAAAAAAAAGAAAAGCTTTGTGGTCCTTAATGGCCGCCCATGCTCCAGATCTGGCAGTCAGGATGGTCCTGGCACATCAAGGGTCCTTAAGGGGTTAAGATTCACCAACATTTAAAGGGTGAACATCCTGCAGCGATTTAGTTGTTGTTGGTGTAAAACGCCAGTAATCCTCAAACAGCCATTGGCTCATTATCTTTTGGTGACGGTATTTGAGCTTGCATGTTTAAATACATGTATGAGTGTAATGATGTATATGTATGTGTGTGCGAATGTATGCACATGCATGCCTGGCAACATGAGTGCAAACAATGGGCTTAACTCTTTGCGTGCCAGAGAGGTATTCAATGCATTGCTTTGCACCCAGAGGGTTCTGCCCATACAATTCTTATTTTATTTTTGCCCAATTTCCATTCTGTGTGAACTTCAGTGGAAAGTGGAAATATGGCTCACCATCCAGCAGAATCATGTTTGCTCACTCTTAAACATGTTATGCTTTATTACAGACTAAATCTGACGTTACTACTATCCTGCAACATATTATTATGCTGTTACCATTCTACTATGTTATTATTATAGGCTTGTCCTTACATTGCTACAATCATACAATAATTTATGACAGGCTTGCATTGACACTGACTACCATCCAGTAATATGTTGTCACTGACAAGCGCTGACATCACTCCTGTAATAGATTGTTAATGGCTAATTCTGAAAACACTCCTATCTTACAGTACATTCTGACAGCCTTTTTCTGACATCACTAAACCTGTAATAAGTTGTTATACCATATCACTGCTATCATGTAATAAATCATTACAAGCTAATTCAGTTATCAATGTTAAGCTGTGCTACATTACTATAAACTAGTTCTTACCACTGACTGTTGTAATAAATTATTACAGTTTCTGATATCTTTACAATTTTGTAATGAGGCTGGCAGATTATAGATTTATCAAACTTTATTCGTATTAAAATAAAATCTCATCCATAATAAATAGTTTAAGATTAAGAAATATTTGAATGAATATGAATTTAATGTTACAGAAATAAATTCTTAAGTGGCTGAAAATGCAGATAAATCCAATGTATCCAACCGTAAGTGAAATGCTGTTAATTGTTGATAGATCCTCTGCAGAGAACTAATGTGCAAGCACCTAAAAGCAAGAGAAAGTATTAAATATTTGCTAGACATATTATGCTATAATGTTTATAGGTTTCTGCTTAATATAAAGCGCAGTTGGGCTTAATTAGAAAGTGATTGTGCTATCTATCACAAGCTTGCATTAGGCATATGGATGGCAAGAGCATTAAATTGAATAGGTAGTTATAATTAAATCAATTTTTTTATTGAATAGCTTTTATTCCTATGGCTTTCCACAATTCTGTTTAGGGAGATATTCCGTGTCTCACATTTTTAGAAGCTAATTTGGCATTTTGAAAAGCAATTTCATTGTTATTTTATTGGACAGCATACACAGAAAACTAAAGTTTTTACAAGCTACGTCTTTTATTGGAGGAATGCAGATGGAACCTCAAACATATTTCCATATATATTACATGAGTGGGGATTCTTTGGAACCTTAACATACAGAACAAAAGCTTAGCATTTCTTATTAAAAAGTATTCTCTATACTAATAAGAAGATAACTAAAATAAGTTTTGACATGGATGATATAAAGCACTATCTTGACAGATGAAGCTTCACTGTTCGGTGATAATCTATGTAACTTAACTCTTTGAGTGCCAGAAGGGTGTCCAATGTATTTCTGGCACTCACAGAGTAAAAGGGTCAATAATGTTTAATAATAATGTTAAGGGGTTAAAATCATATTTCACTTATGTCAAACCCTTGAATCCTATAGATGTATCAAATACATTGAGGCTGATGTACTAACAAAGCTGGAGCAATTCTGGGGCAAACCAACTGACCACATATCCCTTTAAATTAGGGACACTTATAAAACATACACACTACAGGGTTCCATTGATTCCTGTGCCATCCTGCAGAATTACATTTCCATACATCTTTGATTTAAAGGAGCAGTATACTTTTTTTAATGAAAAAATATATATTTTAGGGATTTTCCTATTGAGTAAAATAAGGGTACTCACACTGCGGAGAGATTTATATTTCCAGAGTTATTACAGTTTAAACCCATTTTTTTTTTTTAAATTAGCAGTGCCCTCTAGTGGTCAAATTCTAATTAGATTTTCTGTTAGATTCTAATGGAGAGGAAAGTCAGGAAAGTCAGAGACATACAGTTCTCCATAGAATGTGATAGAAACTGCCTGTCACTTCCTGTCAGTTAGATCTATCAGGAAGTAAACACAGTAAATTCACTTCCTGGTTATTTAAACTGCTATAAATTTTGAATAAAACATCTGACAGGGATGGTAGTACCCTTGTTTTATTCAGCAGGAAATGCTGTATAATATATGTGTTTTCATAAAAAAAAGTTTACTGCTCCTTTAAAGAATATGTGGTCACCTTAAAGTGGAACTATCACTCATGTAACAGTGTCCCCCAATAAATTTTTCCTATAGCATTAAGCATATAAATCCTTTTATTATCCTTATTAAGTCTGGCATTAATTAGAAATCTAAGTTCTTTGGAGACTCACCAGCAGACAGCAGCACAGAATTCTTGCAGAAGAGGCATCTGTGTGCCTGCGCTCTCTGTCCCTGTCTCCTCAATGACTGGTAAGGGGGAGTTGCATTGTACCTTAAGGTACAGACAGGGATCGTGCAGGCACACAGATGCCTCTTTGGCAAGATGTCTGCCGGTGAGTCTCCGAAGAACTTTGATTTCTAAATAATGGTGGACTTAATAAGGATAATAAATTATTTATATGCTTAATGCTATAGTAAAAATTAATTGGGGGCACTTTTATATGAATGATAATTCTGCTTTAAAGCATAGCTACCACCCAAGGTAAAGTCGCCCTGCAATAATTAGGCAGGTGGCGACTAGCTTAAAAATAGTTATAATACCTCTCACAATGACAAGATTCTATACAAATCCTTAATCTTTCGAGACTACTGGCCAAGTTAGCGCAGTCTGTGCACCTGTGCCGTCAGTCCCTTCTGGTGACTTTCGGGACAGTGCAATGCTTCTGAAGGGAGACCGGGACTGACAGCGCAGGCACTCAGACAAGAAGCCATATGTTCAAAGAAGTAGTGAAATAGCTTTTATTATTTGTAACAACTTTTCAAAGTACAGTGTTGTTGGGCTCATTAATATTTTCAGAGAGTGGCGGGTGTGATCAGAAATATGTCGTTTGTCCTGACTGAAACTGTCATATGTAACGATAAAAAAAGTCTTACCTAACGACTAAAATGTCTTATCTAACGCTAAAAATGTCTTAAAAAATGTCTTCACTAACAACAAAAATGTCTTAACTAGAAAAATTCTCACATTCAGAACTTCACATTCCCTCCACTTTTTTCTTAAAGTATAAATTTTGTCTTTTGCAAGACATTTTTTTGTCAGTTATGACAAATTTTCTTTTCCTCTATATGATACTGGAGAATAGTTTAGCCACGCCCTTGTCACACCCCTTTGCCTGTCAGTTCTGGAGTTGTGTTGTACACAACAGACATTACTAATTTGTCTTTCATAAGGCTTTTTTTTGTTGTTATCCCTTTGAACATACGGCACAAGATGTCTGCGCTTATGCCTCGTCTCCAGGCTCGGAAGATTAAGGATTTCTGTAGAATGGTGTCATTCTGAGAGGTAATATAACTATTATTAAGCTAGTCGCCACCTGCCTAATTATTGCAGGGCGACTTACCTATGGTTGTAGTTCTGCTTTAATTCCATTTAGTTATTGTCTATGGTGCAGCTGACTTGCTCCAAAATGAATCCATTTCATAGTACATCAGTCTCAAAGGCCAGATTTATAGAAGTGAACTGTTCTGGAGTAAACCACCTGCACCATGGGAGACAAATAAAAATTACTAAATTCCCATGCACTTGAATAGATATTTTTAACCCCAGATTGCTAGAGAGGTCTCCGATGTATTGCAAAGCAATGATCTGAGGAGTTAAAAGCCCAATTTAATTTAATAGGAACTTTTATTTGTCCCCTATGGTGCAGCTGGTTTACTCTAGAACAGTTCCAGTTTGCTTTTATAATCCTGGGCCGATATTTTGGGAAATGATTTGGCAACCAAAGGGTTTGTGAATCTGTACAAATAAGAATAAGTGGCTCTTAATTTGTTTAATAGAGGGCTTAAATGGGTAGGTGTCCTTCATACAGACAGATTCATATGTTATACGTTGTATCTGTAGTCGCCTTATATATACTGAACTTGGTTTTAGTCTGCCCTTTCCCATCAATTTATTCTTGTCTTTTACTTCAAATCATACAGAGAAGTTATTTTGTCTCATAATTTCTCCAAGTTGTCTTGATACATATAGCCCAGTGTATTAAGCATATGAGCTACATTAGTCCCTCTAACAGTAATATTGTGAAGCAGACATGTCCCTGGTTGGGGTGTTGCTTTGGACAGGGATAAGCCTGGATATCCCAATAGGTAGAGTACACAGCAACCTAGGAAAACTGCTTGTGATAGGGCACCACAGCTTTGCTGGTCACACCCACTGAAGTGAGCTGAGGGTGTGTCTAGCACAAAGCCAATCTGACATCCGTTTGTGGCTACTGTATTTATCTCTCCTGCTTATTTAAGAGGGTGTTTTTATATGTTTTTATTTGTATTATAGGTATTTTCTGTGACAACAGTTCATTGGACTGGAAGTAGGGGTAACGAGATGAGAGGGGAAGAAGTTATAGGACTAAGGGGTCTAGGGTGCCTAGGCTAGGGGCACCTAACACATTAATCCATCCCTAAATAGAGATAATAACTACAGGTGTGCAGAGCTTTCCACCTCATAAAGAGTTTTTTTCCCATTGTCCTTTTCCATGTGTGTGCGTGTGAGGTTGTGTGCGTGTGTGCATGCCTGTTACTTGTGCATCATAATGATGTAGGCAACAGGAACATTGTGCAGGAACATTGGAACTCAGCACAGGAGTGGCAGAACTCAAATGGTGATTAGGTCGTGGAAAGGTTTTATATCTTCTGGAAGTGTCACCTGTAGTGTTGAGCGAGCACCCCGATGCTCGGGTGCTCGGGTGCTCTGACCGAGCACCCCCTGAGGCTCGAGTGCTCGGCCGAGCACCCGAGCCCCATTAAAGTCAATGGGGCGACACCAGGCACCCCCTGCTCTGATGAGGGGAGGGTGCCTGGTCAATGCCCCCTTCATCTCCGCTATGCCCCCTTCATCTCCGAATGCCCCCTTCATCTCCGCAATGTCCCCCTTCATCTCCGCTATGCCCCTCTTCCACAATGTGCCCCTTCATCTCCGCTATGCCCCTCTTCCACAATGTGCCCCTTCATCTCCGCTATGCCCCTCTTCCACAATGTCCCCCTTCATCTCCTCTATGGCATAGAGGAGATGAAGGGGGACATTGTGGAAGAGGGGCATAGCGGAGATGAAGGGGCACATTGTGGAAGAGGGGCATAGCGGAGATGAAGGGGCACATTGTGGAAGACGGGCATAGCGGAGATGAAGGGGGACATTGTGGAAGAGGGGCATAGAGTCTATGCCCCTCTTCCACAATGTCCCCCTTCATCTCCGCAATGCCCCCTTCATCTCCGCAATGCCCCCGTACCTCCAGTCCCTGGTGGTCCAGCGGAGCGTCTTCGGATCTGTGCCTCTTCCGGCACAGATCCCCGCCACCCGAACATGGCGGGAGAGCACATGGCGGTACTCGACGAGTACCGCCATGTGCCGAGCAGAGCGATGCTCGAGCCGATCCGAGCATCGGCCGAGCACGCTCGCTCATCACTAGTCACCTGCATTTCCTCTCAGTGGGACTTTCCATGGAAATGAGAAACTCCAGTGAGGAGAGAATACAGACTTCCACATGACCCTAATTATAACGCCTGTAACTCACCAACGCTCTACACAGGCTCTGTTGGCTTGTTACCCACACCATCGCAAGACATTCTAGCACTGAAGACCCCTTTCACACCTAAGTGGTTAACCCTTTAAATATCAGAAGGATGACCAACAGCTCAAAAGGGTTAAAAGCTTAGCTGTCCAAAAAAGCCTGAAGCCAGAAGATAACTGTCAGCCATGAATGGTTCTTTACAATGTTATTGTTCAGGATACTGGAGATTTTTAGTGTGTATTTTTCTGTGCTTGATCAGTGCAACCCAGTAAGAAAAGGCTCACAAATCTAGACTCTTTACCCTTCATGCTAGATGAGCTTGTATCAGTCTTGCAATGCACGGCACATCCTAACTAACATCCTCTGTCAAGCCATTGAGTAACACTGAGCTGAGATATTGTAATCGAAGAAGGAAAACACATAATAGTGGTTAAAATATACTCATCTGCAGAGCGGGCTTGTGAGTGGTTTTACATACTGCAGCACAGTCCTACTTTATGATTGCTGCTTTCTCTCATTTAAAAGCTGTCTTATCACTGAGTCTAATCTAAATACGGACATTAAAAGATATCTTCACTTCTTCTTCGTCTCTAGATTTCAAAAGAACAATGAGATGTGTTTTTATGTCTTTTCCCTATTAAAAATCATTGTTTTTTACATTTAATTTACAGATTGTTTTATTAAATAGATGCAATCATACTACTTTATAATGTTAATTGTTTCTAAAATACAAAAACAACAGCTTATTGTATTTAAATAAAGCTTTCTATTCATTCTGATATCTTTACCAGTTTTACACTATAAATACAGCTTATGCTCCAATATTGCTTTAACCCTTTCCATGAAATGTTTTTCATATGAAGCCTTATGGATAGTATTGAACTACTGAATAGCGAATACACATGCGCACACACACAAAAACCTGCAAACATAGTACCTTACAAGTTCTCTGTTTACATGATTCAGTTGATTGTTGGAAAGTCCACTGATCAGCTGTTTCATGTAAGTATTGTACTTTGAGTATATGAAACAGCTTCTCTGCCAGTTCTCTACGTTTCTATATCAACTGTGCAGTCCTTCAATAAATTATTTATGTTATAATCCCTTCAGTGCAACACTGGTGAATTGTACATTCATACAGCACTGAAAGGGGTAAAGGAGGGATGTGGAGTTCTGGAGCATCCTCTCCGCTCCCCACTTGCCTTCCCTAATCCATTGTCAGCATTAAGCCAACCCTATATGTTAATGATTAGAGTGTCTCCCTTTGCATAGTCTGGCAATGTCCAGCGATCATTTTGCCATGGCAAATAATTCTTCGTTTATATGGTAGTGTGTTGTATTCTCCATGGCAAAATGATCCCTATACATTGCCAGACTCACCTTTGCCATACCATTGGCCCTTAGTGCATCTTCCCCCAGGGGGTTATGCACTTTGGTGTGATAAAGAGGGGTACAAAAAAATGAGATAATTTCTCCAGAGCACTAAACTCTCCAAGTCAGATGTCATGCTATGGAACCTGTGCTAAGATCCAAGCACCTTGACAATTCAGAGCCAAACGTGCTGGAGGCCTCCGTATGCGTTCCTTAAAGGAGGGTCTCTCCCTGATACGGGTGTCGATCAATATGGTAAATGAGATCAGTTGGTCTAAGTCCGAAGGCAACTCTCTGGCCGCAATCTCATCTTTAATGACATCACTTAGTCCCTGCGAGAAAGCGGCTACCAGTGCCTCATTATTCCAACCTACCTCTGCTGCCAATGTGCGAAACTCAGTTGCATACTTGGCCACCATACGACTGCCCTGGTGGATAGACATAAGATGTTTGGCAGCAGAGACAGAGCGGGCGGGTACGTCAAACACCCATTTGAATGCAGACACAAACTCGGAAAAATCGTGAATGATAGGTTTATCATTCTCCCAAAGCGGATTCGCCCATGCCAAAGCCTTGCCCGACAAAAGTGAGACCAACAGTCCAACTTTACTGCGCTCATTGGGGAAAGCTTGCGGTACCATCTCCATATAAATGGAGATTGGTTTAGGAACCCACGACACAGTGCTGGGTCTCCCCCATACCGCTCAGGAAGCGGAGCTTGACAGGAAAAAACCCCTGATCACGCCTGCATCAGGGGCTGCTTGTACTACCGGTCCTGTACTAACTGAGCAAGGTGAGCAGTTCGGTTCAACAGTATTTGCAAAGCCATCGTAATCTGATCAATACATTGCTCCTGAGCCTCAACCCTGCTTAGTAAGTGCTGGACAGAAGGTTTACCAGTACCGTCCATAGACATGGCGCTTTCGTTCTGTCAACGATTCAAGAACGAGAACTGGATCAGTACTGAAGGTAACACAATCTTTATTAAGATACACAAAGTACAGAACAACGGTAACAGCAAGAACACCATGCAATGTAGATGACGTCTGGAAGGATATTGCTGCTGTAGTGGTACTGACTGAGTCCCAGAAGGCAAGAGGAGAGAAACCGCCTCAGGTCCGCACCTGAGGATCACTACAGGTCTGCAACTGAACAGGCAAGATCCTGAGTAGGGTACTGTGCTACAGATCCGCACCTGTATAGACAACGTACCAGGGTAGGCAACTGCGCTACAGGTCCGCACCTGTAAAAACAACGTTCCCAAGGAGGCCAACTGCGCTACAGGTCCGCACCTGAATGCCGCAGTATAAGAACAGAAACGAGAAGAAGTCTACCAGAGCCATCAAGGGCACCCAATAAGTTATCCACTGGAGAGTTGGTATGCTGGGTGCGCAGTGAACAACCCCAGGCAACACCAAGGTGGGTAGTCAGACAAACCGGAATGGGAAAGAGAGAAACGTAACCAAGAGCCGCAAGTCTGCACCAGATTGATTATCAGATTAGCCGGACAGAGCCACAGGACAGCACCAGACGGGATGGTCAGACGCACCTGGTCATACACGGAGAAAGTAGTCTGCCAGAGCAGCAGGTTTGCACCAGATTGGATATCAGACAAGCCAAGGGTCATACACGGAGCGGCTAGGGCTTAAAATATGAAGTCCTTTGCTACTAGCCAGACCTGAAAAGTTACTCGCCACTGCAAGCCATAGCATACCCACCAGGGCTGAATTTCTACTCGCCAGGGCTAAATTTTCACTCGCCATTGGCTAGTGGCGAGTGGAAATTTTGAGCCCTGCAGAGCGGATAGTCACACAGAGCCACAGGTCAACACCAGATCGGGTACACAGACAAGCCTAAGGTCATACACGGAACGGTTAGTCAGCCAGAGCCGCAGGTTTGCACCAGATTGGATGCCAGGCAAGCCAAGGGTCATACACAGAGTGGGTAGTCAGACAGAGCCACAGGTCAACACCAGAACGGATAGTCAGACAAAACCAGGTAATACACAGGACAACAGAAGTACAACTGCAATGGAACACCAAGAAAGGGAAACTGAAGTGGTGTGCAGGCAGTTTATATACAACTTGCTCCACCCCAAGAGGTGGAGCAATAATTGTGATGTCCCTTTAAGAACCGGGTCACAACGTCATCAGGGAATCCCTGTGACGCGCGCCCGAGTTCCGATGTGGCTGGTGCCGCCAGGGGAAGCAGCAAGGAGACAGGTCGCCTGGAAGAACACCAGGGCGCACCGGCACTCCTGACAGACGCTGCAAGCCACGAGGACACAGAAGCCGGCTGCCCACAAGGTCTGGCGTTCGGCTGGGAGGTAAGCAACCGCTTACACAAGCTAGTTTGACAAGACCTGTCTTTCACAAAGCCATGTTGGCTCCTGCTAATGATATTCCTGTTCAAGCTGAATTCTTGACTATATTCCCTTAGCAGCCCTTCAAACATCTTCCCTACCACAGATGTCAAGTAGTGATGAGCGAGCATGCTCGGCCGAAGCTCGGTTCGGCTCGAGCATCGCTCTGCTCGGCACATGGCGGTACTCGTACGAGTACCGCATGTGCTCGCCCGCCATGTTCGGGTCTCCTCCCCGCACGTTTCGCGCCTGCTGCGCAGCCAATAAACGTGCGGGGAGGCTCTGACATCAGTGTAATGCCAGCAGCCATGTTGGCTGCTGGCATTACACTGATTGGCTGGCCAGAACCCGTGATCGGGTGCTGTATAGCACCCGACCAGCGAGTTCGGCTCAGTCTTAGCCAGGGAGAGATGAGGATAGGAAGGGAAAGTCAGTGTAGGGAGAATAAAAGTGTTGGAACACTATATCAAGACCCAAAAGTCCTTTTTAGGACTGTTGTGTGTGGGGGCAGCATTTATATTTTGTTTGGGGGGGCACAATTTCATTTTTTTTTTGTGGGGGGGGATATTTAGGTGACATTGTACTAGGTGCACAGGGACAAATAGTGTACAACGCAGCGACAAAAAGGGCCATTTTAATAGTGTGCCTAGCCGCAGATTATTTTCACATTCTGTTTAGTGTGCAAATTTTAAAATTAACGTCACATATTCCGTTCACTGTGCCTAGCCGCAGATTAGCGTCACATTCTGTTTAGTGTGCCTAGCCGCAGATTATTTTCACATTCTGTTTAGTGTGCAAATTTTAAAATTAACGTCACATATTCCGTTCACTGTGCCTAGCAGCAGATTAGCGTCACATTCTGTTTAGTGTGCCTAGCCGCAGATTATTTTCACATTCTGTTTAGTGTGCAAATATTAAAATTAACGTCACATATTCCGTTCACTGTGCCTAGCCGCAGATTAGCGTCACATTCTGTTTAGTGTGCCTAGCCGCAGATTATTTTCACATTCTGTTTAGTGTGCAAATATTAAAATTAACGTCACATATTCCGTTCACTGTGCCTAGCCGCAGTTTAGCGTCACATTCTGTTTAGTGTGCCTAGCCGCAGATTATTTTCACATTCTGTTTAGTGTGCAAATTTTAAAATTAACGTCACATATTCCGTTCACTGTGCCTAGCCGCAGATTAGCGTCACATTCTGTTTAGTGTGCCTAGCCGCAGATTATTTTCACATTCTGTTTAGTGTGCAAATATTAAAATTAACGTCACATATTCCGTTCACTGAAAATAGCCGCAGATTAGCGTCACATTCTGTTTAGTGTGCCTAGCCGCAGATTATTTTCACATTCTGTTTAGTGTGCAAATATTAAAATTAACGTCACATATTCCGTTCACTGTGCCTAGCCGCAGATTAGCGTCACATTCTGTTTAGTGTGCCTAGCCGCAGATTATTTTCACATTCTGTTTAGTGTGCAAATATTAAAATTAACGTCACATATTCCGTTCACTGTGCCTAGCCGCAGATTAGCATCACATTCTGTTTAGTGTGCCTAGCCGCAGATTATTTTCACATTCTGTTTAGTGTGCAAATATTAAAATTAACGTCACATATTCCGTTCACTGTGCCTAGCCGCAGATTATTTTCACATTCTGTTTAGTGTGCCTAGCCGCAGATTATTTTCACATTCTGTTTAGTGTGCAAATTTTAAAATTAACGTCACATATTCCGTTCACTGAAAATAGCCGCAGATTAGCGTCACATTCTGTTTAGTGTGCCTAGCCGCAGATTATTTTCACATTCTGTTTAGTGTGCAAATATTAAAATTAACGTCACATATTCCGTTCACTGAAAATAGCCGCAGATTAGCGTCACATTCTGTTTAGTGTGCCTAGCCGCAGATTATTTTCACATTCTGTTTAGTGTGCAAATTTTAAAATTAACGTCACATATTCCGTTCACTGAAAATAGCCGCAGATTAGCGTCACATTCTGTTTAGTGTGCCTAGCCGCAGATTAGCGGCATATATTCCGTGTAATATGAAGAAGGCGGGTAAAAAGGGACGGGGAAGTGGACGTGATCCTGATAGTTCAGGGCGCGGGTCAGGACGTGTAGAAACTGTGCCTGGTGCCAGAGCACAAGACAGAAAGACATCCACCATACCTAGCTTCATGTCTCAGTTTACAGGGCGTCGCAGGACATCACTCTCGAGGTCAGACCACTGCGAACAGGTGGTCGGTTGGATTTCAGCTGATACTGCTTCCAGTCGGTTAAGCACCACCCTGTCTTCCACCAAGTCCACTCTCAGTAGCCAAGAGTCTGGTCAACATAATCCTCACCCTGATCATCCTTCCTCCCACCATAGAGGGTCTGGCCAAAGAAGTGATCCCACACTGGGATATAGTGAGGAGCTCGTCTCATCACCAATCCTTCATTTGAACCTCTCTCCAAGCACGCTTGCAGAGGAACATGAGATCTTGTGCCCTGATTCACAACCTCTAGAGGGTACCCAATCACAAGAAGATGACAGAGGGGAACGGCATTTAAGGTCAAAGGAAGTGGATGATGATGATGATGAGACACAGTTGCCATCAAATCAACCACTATTACTGTCTCAAGACCTTGATGAGGAGGATGATACACAGTTGTCAATGACTGAGTATGTGGTGGGATCAAGAAATGAGGAGGATGATCAGAGTGAGGAAGTGGAGGAGGACTTGGTGGACGATGAGGTCACTGACCCCACCTGGGAAGGTGGAGAGCCGAGCGATGACAGCAGTCCTGAGGGTGAGCCATCTGCAGCACCGCAACAGGCTGGAAGAGGCAGTGGTGTGGCTAAAGAAAGAAGGCGGACCGCACCAAACCGGCCCGCAAATGTTCCACGGAGCACCCCCTTGCGTAAATCTCCCTTGCCAAGGGCTAGGTGTTCCGCGGTATGGCGTTTTTTTAAGGAAAGTGCGGACGACAAAAGAATTGTAGTTTGCAACCTGTGCCACACCAGAATGAGCCGAGGCATGAACACTAGCAACCTCACCACCACCAGCATGATCCGACACATGGCATCCAAGCACCGTAATAAGTGGGAGGAACGCCCGGATCGCCAATCTGTGTCTGCAGGCCACACCACTGCCTCCTCTTCCCCTGTTTTCGGTGCCGGCCAATCGCCTGTCGAAGGCGCAGGCCCGCATACCTCCCGCCCTGTACCTGTACCACCTGAAGCACCATCAGCGACCACATCCACTTCCCTGTCCCAGCGCAGCGTCCAAATGTCATTACCCCAGGCATTTGAGCGCAAGCGAAAATACCCAGCCACCAACCCACAGGCCATAGCACTAACCTCACACCTTTCCAAATTACTGGCCATCGAAATGCTGCCATTTAGGCTTGTGGAGACTGAGTCCTTCCGCAGCCTGATGGCAGCAGCTGTCCCTCGGTACGCAGTCCCCAGCCGCCACTACTTTTCCCGGTGTGCCGTCCCCGCCTTACACCACCATGTGTCCCTTAACATCACCCGTGCCCTGACCAACGCAGTTACTGGGAAGGTCCACTTAACGACTGACACATGGACAAGTGCTTGTGGCCAGGGACGCTACATTTCCCTGACGGCACACTGGGTGAATGTCGTGGAGGCTAGGAGCGACTCGGACCCTGGGATGGCACAGGTGCTACCCACGCCGAGGATTGCGGGCCCTACCTCCATGAGGGTTTCCGCCAGCACCTACGTTATTGGCTCCTCCTCCTCCGTTTCCACCTCCGAATTCTCTGCGCGCAGCACCACTCACCCATTAGCCGGTAGCTGGAAGCAGTGTAGCACTGCAGTGGGGAAGCGTCAACAGGCCGTGCTGAAGCTGATCTGCCTTGGGGACAAACAGCACACGGCCTCAGAGCTGTTGCAGGGGATTAGTCACCAGACCGAGCAGTGGCTCTCGCCACTCAACCTGCAACCAGGCATGGTTGTGTGTGATAATGGGCGTAACTTGGTGGCGGCTTTGGAGCTCGGCAAGCTCACACACGTACCATGCCTAGCGCATGTATTTAATTTAGTGGTTCAGCGATTTCTAAAAACCTACCCCAATTTGCATGATCTCTTGACGAAGGTGCGCCGCGTGTGTGCACATTTCCGTAAGTCATCTACAGCCTCAGCCGGCCTGTTGAAGCTGCAGCAGCGCTTACAATTGCCAGCTCACTGGCTGCTGTGTGATGTGAGCACGCGCTGGAACTCCACCTTCCACATGTTGGCCCGGCTTTGTGAGCAGCAGAGGGCAGTAGTGGAGTACCAGTTGTTACACGGTCGTCGCCTCTCCGTTCAACTTCCTCTAATCAGAAGTGAGGAGTGGGAATGGATGTCAGACCTCTGTGAGGTTTTACGCAATTTTGAGGAATCGACACAGATGGTGAGCGGCGATAACGCTATTATCAGTGTAACCATCCCACTTCTGTGTCTACTGAAACGCTCGCTGCTCACAATTAAAACCGACGCTTTGCATGTGGAAGAGGTGGAAATGCGGGAGGAAGAGCTTACACAAGGTGATAGCCAGAGCACCCTGACTTCGTCTTCTCAGCGACAATTGGAGGAGGTGGAGGAGGAGGAGGAGGAGGAGGAAGACACGGTTGCCTCCGCTACAGAGGGTAGCCATGGAACTTTAGTTCCATCTCTTCAGCGTGGGTGGGCAGAAGAGGAGGAAGAGGATGAGGAGATTGAGAGTCATCCTCCTGGTGAGGACAGCGAAATCTTGCCTGTTGGTACTCTGGCACACATGGCTGACTTTATGTTAGGCTGCCTTTCCCGTGACCCACGCGTTATACGCATTTTAGACAACACGGATTACTGGGTGTTCACCCTTCTGGACCCCCGCTACAAAGAGAATTTCTCATCTCTCATTCCTCCGGTGGAGAGGACAAGCAAAATGGTGCAATACCAGAAGGTTCTTGTCGAAAAATTGCTCCAAAATTTTCCATCTGACAACGCTGGCGGCAGAGTACGTGCTACCTTGGCCAACCGAGAAGGGGAGAAAAGGGGAGCACACAGCAGTTCCGACAAAGGCAGGGCAACACTCTCCAAGGCGTGGGACACCTTCATGACACCCCGCCAGCACCCTCACCCTGATGCGCAGCCTAGTGTCACAAGGAGGGAAAAGTTTTGGAAGATGGTGAAGGAGTACGTAGCAGACCGTGTCAGCGTCCTCAATGATCCCTCTGTGCCTTACAACTACTGGGTGTCCAAGCTGGACACGTGGTATGAACTAGCACTCTACGCCTTGGAGGTGCTGGCCTGCCCTGCCGCCAGCGTTCTGTCTGAGCGGGTATTTAGTGCTGCTGGTGGCATCATAACAGATAAGCGTATCCGCCTTTCCACCGAAAATGCTGATAGGTTGACACTTATAAAAATGAACAAGGCCTGGATTTCCCCTGACTTCTCCACTCCACTGGAGGAAAGCCCCGGGTGAACATAAAGTCACTTTAGATATGTTATTTACAATGATGGGAATACTCTGTATTCCCATTCACCCCTTCCACCCAAAAAACGGGTATATGGTTGACTCTTAATCTTCTCATCCTCCTCTTCCATATGCCCTGTGATATAATTTTTATATAGGGCCAGCTCACCAGCGGGCCCTGTGATATAATTTTTATATAGGGCCAGCTCACCAGCGGGCCCTGTTTGACAATTTTTGTATAGGTCAGCTCACCAGCGGGCCTTCTCATATAATGTTTTATTGGGTCAGCTCTCTAGCGGGCCCTCTCATATAATGTTTTATAGCGTCAGCTCACTAGCGGGCCTTCGCATATAATGTTTAGGATGGTCAGCTCCGCAGCAGACCCTCACCCATAATGTTTTAGATGGTCGGCTCAGCAGCAGACCCTCATTCCTAATGTTTTAGATGGTCAGCTTAGCGGCATGCCCTCGCCCCTAATGTTTTAGAGGATCACCAGCAGGCCATTAATCCTAATTTTTCAAGGGTGTGTATGATGCCCTCCTTTATGTGTAATAAAGGGTGTATTGGAGTGACATTTCAGTCTAATTTTTGGCAGCCCTTTCACTTAGTGCATAGGCTTTATGAGTGTTGGACCACTACCTGAACTATTGTACCACAATGTGAATGAGGCCCTCCAATTTGTGATATACAGGTTGTATCGGAGTGCCTCAGGTCCTCCCATTGAATTAAATAGGGCTGGGGTGTTCGACAGAGCAGAAGGTAGTTCTTGGCTTCATCCACTAAGTCACTTCGTCACTTTTACTCAATGGATCAGACCCCACTGTTCCGACTATAAATTTTGGACTTAACAAGGGCAAACGGACATGTTGTAAAACCTGTGGTAGCTGCGGCCTCCGTTCCTGAATGCTGTACCTTACCCGGGCCATAACCACGTTGAACACCTGCTTTACGCTGCGCACGTTTCCCTCTTAATCATGGCCCCAGTTCCGAAAAATCGATGAAATTTTTTGCAGAATTTGCAGATGATATACAAGTAAATATACAGCAAATACTGTTTGGTAACAATTTTTCGCCTAAAGTCGTTTTTATCTTCCTTTTTGTGTGTTTTACGGTCAGTCTGTAAAAATGGCGTACTACGGGCGAAACATCGTTCCCAGCAGCGACGTTGGAGTCCAAGATGCATCCAGACATCCTCCCTATGCTGTCCCTGAACCATTTCTGTGGTGTTTCCATCATTTTCTGACCTTTTCCTATGAACCAGGCACCCTCCCCTCATCAGAGCAGGGGGTGCCTGGTGTAATGCTCGAGTCCTCCCATTGACTTCAATTGGGCTCGGGTGCTCGGCCGAGCACTCGAGCCTCCGGGGGCGCTCGGCCAGAGCACCCGAACACCCGAGCATTGGGGTGCTCGATCATCACTAATGTCAAGCTTACAGGTCTGTAATTTCCTGGCTGTGATTTTGATCCCTTTTTAAATACGGGCACCACATCTGCTTTACGCCAATCCGTGGGCACCATACCTGAAATAAAAGAGTCCCTGAAAATCAAAAATACTGGTCTGGCCAGGGCCTGGCTTAGCTCTTTAAGTACCCGGGGCTTTGTCTACCTTAACACCATTCAATTGTTTTAACACTTTTTCTTGTGTTAACTAATCTCATGCTTGCTGTGACTGTTCTGTAAAAGTAGTTTGCAGATTCTTGTCCATTGGGTCTTCCTTGGTAAAAACAGAAGAAAAGAAATTATTTAAAATATCTGCTTTCTCTCTGTCCCCACTGACCATCTCACCTGTTTCAGCTAACCCATCATTATCAGACTTTAATTTTTTTGCCATTAATGTATTTAAAGAATTTTTTGGGTTGCTCCAATAATTTTTTCATTCTCCAGTCTAGCTAATTTAATGCCTTTTTACAGGTTTTGTTCGCATTTTTGTATTCTGCAAATGCCTCTGCTGATCCCTCAGCTTTATAATGTTTAAATGCTGCTTTCTTGTTATTTATTTCATGAATTACTTTAGTGGTTAGCCACATTGGTTTTAATTTGCTTCTTTTGTATTCGTTTCCAATGGGGATACATTTATATGTATATTTTTGCAATGTTATTTTGAAGGCATTGCACTTACCTTCTGTGTTTTTTCCTGAAAATATTCTATCCCAGTCAACGAGACCAAGGGATGAATTAAATCTGCTAAAGCTGAACTTTTTAAAATTCAGTGTTTTGGTGGAACCCATACCAAATTGCTTTTTTGAATTAATCTCAAACGATACTATGTTATGGTCACTATTCCACAAGTGCTCCCTTACTTGGATGTTAGAGATAAGTTCTTCATTGTCAGTTATTACCAGATCCAGACACGCATTCCCTCTGTTTGAGGGCTGCACTAGTTGAGACAAAAAATTGTCGTTCAACAAGTTCAGAAACTTACTGTTTTTACCAGAATTAGTTGTTACATTTTTCCAGTCTATTTCTGGATAATTAAAATCCCCCATAATTATAGTTTTCCCTATTTGAGAAGCCTTTCCTATTTGCATTAATAGCTGTGATTTTTCAAGGTCACCAATGTTTGGTGATTTATAATAAATACCTACTAATATTTTCTGGGCAGTTTTACCCCCATTGACTATTTCAGCTCACAGGGATTCCACATGTTCACTACTGTCATCACATATATTTTCCCACAAACGAAGCAACAATGCTGGTTTGACATACAGACAGACCCCACCTCCTCTTTTGTTTGACCTATCTTTTCTAAATAACATGTAGCCCTCCAAATTGATTGACCAATCATGTGTGTCATCCCACCATGTTTCTGTTATGCCTATCAAGTCATAGTTTTTTATTTCAGCTACCAGCTCCAATTCCCCTATTTTACCAGTTAAACTTCTGGCATTTGCAAGCATACAATTTATGCCACTGCCATGTTCCATTTGTGATTTAATTTTGATGTGGTTTATAGGCTTATCCCTATCATCTGTACTAACCCAGCCCCTAGATCCACCCACCTGGTTAATAACTACATCGCTTTCCCTTTCTATACTATCTAGTCCAGTATTTATTGGCCCCTCCCCCCCTTTCTAGTTTAAAATCTCCTCCAACCGTCTAGCCATCCTCTCCCCATCATTATCATCAGGAGCCATTACTTATCCTTAAAGGGATAGTATTGTCACATTTGTACAAACAGTAATCTTGTAGGCATTAAAACTAAATCCCCCCTCCCTCCCCTTTCCCTGACATCACTGATTTAGCTAACTGCAGGGGAATCTGGTCCCTGGACCGTCAACGGCTCTTCAGCAGAGCTGAGATCACATTATTGGAAAATAAATCCTTCACTGGAACGGTTTACAAAGTGTGCTTGGTTTGCAAGCACACTTTGTAGACCGTTCCAGCAAAGGATTTCTTTTTCAGTAACGTGATCTCGGCTCTGCTGAAGGGCCTCCGCTTGTCCAGGGACTGGATTCCCCTGCAGCTAGAGCGCTGACGTCAGGGAAAGGGGAGAGATGGAGGAACTTTGGTCCCGAATATCTCTCATACCATAAAGGTTTTAGATATGGGACGGGGGGCATTTAGTTTTATTTTTTAATACCTACAAAATTAATGTTTGTACAAATGTGACAATACTATTCCTTTAATGAAACATATGGTCTTTTTTTATTGAAATTAAGTTACTTGCAATTTTCTAGTATTATATAAATAGAATATGTAACACCCTCTGGGTCAGTGGTTCTCAACCATTTTTTGCCCAAGGCAACCCTAACATGCAGTCTGGAAGTTTAGGGGCACATGCTAACATTTTATAGGTGGGGAATGCAAGCAGGGCACTGGGTTGTATAGCTAGGGGCATTAGTAGCAGAAAAAGGGAAGTAGTCATGCCACTGTACAGATCTCTAGTTAGACCTCACCTAGAATATTGTGTACAGTACTGGAGACCCCATCTCCAGAAGGATATTGATACTCTAGAGAAAATTCAAAGAAGGGCTACTAAAATGGTGACTGGTCTACAGGAAAAGAAATATCAGGATAGACTAAAGGATCTGAATATGTATAGCTTGGAGGAGAGAAGAGAGAGAGGGGATATGATAGAAACATTCAAATACATGAAGGGATTCAACAAAGTACAGGATGGAAGTATATTTCAAAAGAGTAAAAACGTCAGGACAAGCGGCCATAGTCTAAAACTAGAGGGACACAGGTTTAGATGTAATGTAAGAAAGTTTTACTTCACTGAGAGGGTAGTAGACAAGTGGAATAGCCTACCAGCAGAAGTGGTAGATGTCAATACAGTGACAGAATTTAAGCATGCATGGAATAGGCATAAGGCGGTCCTTAACATAAGAAAAGACCAAGGACCAAAAAAGGTTTGAGGTTTGTTTTTTTTTGTTTTTTTACACAGTAGGAAATTGGGCAGACTAGATGGGCCGAATGGTTCTTATCTGCCGTCAGATTCTATGTTTCTATGTTTCTATTTGTCAAGTAAGTAATGGATGATAAAAAATATAAATATATCTCTCTTTATAGATCTCACAATCAGAATAATATAAATAAACATATCATGCAGAAACATGTAGAGCAATAAACATTAGAAATACAGTATTCACATTTTATCAAAGTTTTTATAGAAAAGATGGGGATGCCTAGTGCCACAGCACCCTGGTTGAGAATCACTGATCTGGGTCTTTAATAATTTTGCAATTAATTTATTTATTTTTTTCACTATTATCTGCTGTAGAAATCGACAACAATTTACAGAAACTAAAATGCTATAAAATCCTTTGTTTTAAAGGGGACGTTACACATACTACTAATACCCTCTTACTAAGGCCAGAAAATCCTAATGCAAAACACACTGGGAGGGCTCTGTTATCAAAAAGTTAGTGTCATGAATTGTACATGTCCTCACATAAAGGATAAGTAAATGAGAAGTTTCCCATTCACTGGCACCAACTCACCCTAATCGAGTCTCCCAGGACAATATGAATAATAAGATCCATAATGTAAAAAATAGATGAACTTACTAAAATGCAAAAAGTAAAGAGTCCTTAAGTCTCCAAAAACACGTTTGTGATGTATAAATTGTCATCAACTCGTTTCCATGTTACATCAACCTTTTCTTCAGGATATCGACAATATTAATATGCATCATACAAAAAATGTTTTGTTGGTTTGTTGCCGGCCCGTTTTTCTTCTTTCTTTAAGGGATATCGGTCTTATTTGGAAGTGGCTGCTTATTGTGGATCTATTGAGATCTGTGTGGAGGCAGCCATAATATCCTCCATCTGCTGATGTGCTACATTTGTATGTGGCTATCTCCTTTGTGAGCATATCGTGTGAAGAACATTACATTTTGTATCTTTATCATCCAAACGATACCACTCTATGAGGCGCCCTCTCTCTTTTCTCTTTGTGTTTGTTTCCTGAGAAAATACTAATGGCTCCTATGAATTTTGCTCTTGTGCCTTTGTCCTTGGAGGCGGACATACTAGTTCCCAGCAATATATTTTTTATGCTAGAATGATTTTCATTAAACATTTTATCAACCCCTTAAAGACCCATAATGTCCCAGGACTGTCACAACTGACCCGACACTTAAAGACCAGTTACGGTCTTGGCAGGTCATGGAATTCTGGAATAGCATCAAGGCTACACATCACTCTGCCATCCCACAGTACTACGCGAAACAAAAAGCCACATATATCATATCTTATATAATAATTCGCTAAGTTGTGTGTAACGCCCGACATGCGCAGTAGACACTGCTGCGCGTGCAGCAGTCATGCGCAGTACAGACTGCCCGCGCCGCGGCTGATACAGAGCTGGGCGCTCCGAAGGAGCGTCCAGCTCTGTATCAGCAGTGGCGTGGGCAGTCTCTACTGCGCGTGACTGCCCCGCGACCGGCTGCCAGAGGCACTGTGGCCTGTGTAATGGGCTGTTCAACTAGTCTGTCAATAAAGGACAAAAAATAAACATTTGAATGCAACATAGTATATTTAGCTGAAAAATTTTATTGAACTGACGTCAGCATCAGATTTTAGCATGGCATAAGTAGATTATCAATATCTTAACTGGTATAGCTATCAAATGATAGTCCACCATTAGAAGTAAATACCAAATTCAAATCTGTAATGCATGTAACAAATGATCCTCAGCCAATGGTCATCATATATAGGTCAGAACATCTTATCACATGTATTTCATCATATCCTTCCATTCCTCACTGTTGACATTCTTCATTTCATTCCATTCATATTTCATATCTATCTATCTATCTATCTATCTATCTATCTATCTATCTATCTTTTATGTGCACCACCATCACAGCATCGGCCAGTGATCACTTATCATATGGATTACAGATTTGAGTTTGGTATTTACTTATAATGGTGGATTATCAATTGATAGTAATGCTTCTTTTTATAATGAGCTCTATGGAAAAGCTTGAGTCATAGACTGTGGCATGCCCTAATGATAGGTACAACGACACCTAGTGCCCAGAACAGAATACTGCAGTTTAATTTAAAACATAAGTTTAAACTAAGCAAAACTTTATAATTTAATTTAAATTTGAATTAAGTTTACTGCTCTTTTAAAGCTATATATATTAAATGTATATTATCCAAAAATGTTACTGATGTAGTTGTCTCTTTCTGCTTGGCACTGTAAGGTGTCACACAGAGAAGGTAAGTGAAATCAACACAGAGGGGCAGAGACTCAAAATAAAACATTAAACAGCATTTAAGCATTTATGTTAAAGGCAGCTTTTAATGTAGATTAAAATTATGCAGACTTTTATAGGGTAATTGAGTCACTTTAACACTTCAGAGAACTTAAATACTAAATCTTCTAATAATAAACCTTAATTTTTCTTAATGTGGGTAGAAAATCTTAATAGGCGATCATGAATCCAGTCTGTTCTGCAAAATTAATCTTTAATTAGTAGTGCTCTCCTGTCCTTTTAGGCCTGCTGGAAACCTTTAATGGAAGAAGTCTGAGTGCTGGAGGGTTATGCACTAAGGTGTAATTAAGAGGTGATAAAGCGGCGATGACAAAAGTTGGAGATATCTTAGTGCATTGACTGCATAGAATAACATAGGACTTGGAGAAGTGATAGCACTGGAGATGTAATCTCCACTTTAACACCTCTTTATCACGCCTTACCGCAATTCCCCCTGGAGTCCTGCAACAAAATTAAATTAAATATTAACGTAGAGAACCAAATCATTTCAATTTGACTCATAATTGTCATTAGGATTTTCTACACAGATAATGGTAAATTAAGGTGTATTATGAGGATATATATAAGTGCTACTCTCTGTATATCAAATGGATGGCCCGATGACTAGAAAGCTCACAAAGATCTAAGTAGATTTGCCTTATGTTGCACATCTGCTGTCCAAAAGCTCAAGGTAAAAATACATTGCAGAAATTTGGTCAGACACACATCCCAGATTTACTGTCACTACGGAAATGTTAGCAAAGCTGTTGTTTTTTTCTTCTGCTGTTAATGTGGACCTTTGCAATCTTGAACAATCATTTACCACAGCCGTATTTATATATAATTCTAAGTTAGTCAATTAAAATGATACTCAGCTATAGTGATATGCATGCTGAGCTACATTTCCTCTGCGGGAATCAGAGACTTAGCTTATTTGAAGATAAAAAGTCACAGAGTTTTGAAGCATAATGAGTTGCTCTAAATTGTCATAAAGACACATTTAGTGGTATTTATATGAACAAATTAAAGCATGATATACCATCTACATTTAACCCTACTGAATGCCAGCGAATGCACAAAGAAACAAAACGATGGGTGTGCATCGTGCTTCAATAGGTTATTTAAACTCCTTGTGAAGAATCAAAAAAGTAGCACTGATGCTCACAGACCCGATCTGACTGGTAAACACATATTACCCCTAGAGGTTGTAGGAACAATTTATAGATACAGGTGGGAGAGAGAAGAAAAGGAGGCGCCCCTTGTGTTGAATCAAACAGATCAAATGAACCTCCACCAATCACCCAAGTGAGTTATACTCAAAAGATAAAATGCTGCTCCTACACTTATGTGAAGAATAGCTATAACGATTGAGGGGATTATTAAAGCTGCCCCAAAACAGCAAGTCTGTTGTACTCTGGTGTAGAAATGGCCGCTCCTTCTTGCAATGCTCTCCCAAAGCAATCAACCACGTAAAAAGAAAAGAGAAGGCAGGAAGAGCACCCAATGGTGTAATATTTCAAAAGCAATAGATATAAGATGATAAAATTGGACTGGCCCTCAGTCATACACCCCCTGTGACTGGATGAGAGTGGAATGATGGGACAGCACAGGTACATAAACAGGCGACTGAAACATGGCAACATTGCTGCAGATTTCCAATTAGACTTGTGGACTGAGCCTAAATTGGGAAAAGCATGCTTATTTCAACTATTAATTATATGAAATGCTTACAAGGAATACATGACATTTGACCGTGTTGCTATCCATTTAACCATTTAAGGACCAGAGGCTACAACATTTGTTCACACAAGAAAGAAATGATAACAGTTATTGTTTCATTTAATAATAAAGGTTAACTTATTTGTTATCATATTTTGTCACTTTAAAAAGATTAATTTAGTATTAAAAAGGATAAATTATGCCTCCCAGGGATGTCTGCATTTATAGTCACATAGAAAAGGTGCAGGACATAGTTCAAGAGCAATGACATGCTGTGAAATGTAATTGTGTATTAATATCCTTCTGGAAACAATCTCATATCTTCAGAAGGACATCGAAGCCAAAGTATACCCTTACTTTTCCACCGTTTTATAATCACTGAGGTTGAGGTACTAAGAGCCATTGGAGGAATTATTCAGGAAAATAACTATATCACATGGGACAAATGAAACTTCCCATTGATTTAAACTGGAATTGTAATCATTGAAAGCTTTGCAATGCATTGGAGACTTCTGTAGTGTTCAAGGGTTTAAAGGGATAGTATTACTTCACAATTACTATCTCTCATATTGTAGCCCTTAATAAACTGAGTTAAATGACACCAGCGGCATCTCTCAAACCCTTATGGTTTAAGAGATAGCCGCTTTCAAAGTTTCCTCTGCCCTACTGTCAGTGTTCTGCTGCCAGCAGGGGAATCCGGTCCCAGGACAGGAGGAGGCTCTTAAACAGAGCCGATATCCCGTTATGGAAGGAAAAATTATTCATTGAAACGGTCTTCCACGTGTGCTTGGTTACCAAGCACACGTAGAAGACTGTTTCAATTAATAATTTTTCCTTCCATAACGAGATATCGGGTCTGCTGAAGAGCCTCCTCTTGATTCAGAGACCGGATTCTCCTGCTGGCAGCAGAACGCTGACAGCAGGGGAGAGGAAACTTTGAAAGCGGCTATCTCTTAAACCATAAAGGTTTGAGAGATGCCGATGGTGTCATTTAACTCAGTTTATTAAGGGCTACAATATGAGGGATAGTAATTGGGAAGTAATACTATCCCTTTAAAGGCCCGTTTAACTCAATGGGGATTTGGGGATTTTTATGGGTTTGTCCTAGGATCACTTCAGTTTATCCCAGAGGGGAGCACAATGCATTGCTCTGCAATGTGTTGCATACCTGCTGGCACTCAAAGGGTTAATACATCACTCTCAATGACATTTTATTTTGATAGACTTTCCAGTGAGTTGGACCCCACCCCCACCATTCAAATGTTCATTACAGCTATTACAGCAGTACTTATTACAGAGCAACAAAGAGGGCTGCATCAAGGCAAGAAATATTCCAGATCTCAATACACAGCAAACTCTATGTTCATTGTTTATGTTTTAACAATGCTGGTACAGTGCCTTGCTTTGTGTTGTAAAACAGTGTTGGGTTTCAAGAATCTTACCAAGCCGGTAAAAGAACTAAACTTCTTACCTTTAACCCCATGGATACTAGTAGGTGCTTTTTAATTTTTGTGCATACCCAGCATTCACCAGGGGCGTCCTGTTCCAGTAATCCTCAGTTACAACTAAATTTAAGTGAATTCAAACTATTTACCTACTAGTATGAAAGTCCGACAGGACGTGAGCCGTCCAGAGCAGGGCAGCGTGTTCGGCGAGTCTGTACTGCGCATGACTGCAGTCATGCACAGTAGAGACTCGCCGAACGCGATGATCCTTAGCGGGGAGCATCCAGACGGCTCACAGCGAAGCTCCCTGTGTGTGAAACCGCACATGTACAGGAGACTCTCTACTGCGCATGTAAGGTTATGGCTCACAGTGAGCGACACATTCTACCACTTTATGTAATAGGATATTTGTGATCCTCCAATACAAAAAAATATATATAGTAGCAGTGTGGATTTCTTAAATAGTTCAGTTCTTCAGTCATACAAATGTAGATGAAAATGGGAAATGAAATGGAAGATGAATCAAACCTTTGTCTTTTCAATCGGATCCAGTCACTTGTAGTCCATACACCTTACTTCACGTCTCCTCTTTGTTGGAGTCACACCAGTATGATCCTCTATCACACCACCTGAATTTCTATACAGGAAAAAGGGGTGCAAAAAACAAAAGAAGAGATCTAAAAATGGTGTTTATTTTTCCAAAACGACTGGCCCCCCACATAAGATACACTTACAAAATAGACAATTTCAAAGAGAAACAACATCACTATGAATATTCTCCTTATGTCAGCATCCCCGTCTGTCTTACGGCACTTATAGACTTTAAGAGCTCCCGGACTCCAATTCAAAATCATATTCGGTACCACTTATATTGTAATATGGTCCTCCTAATCGCGTCTCCATGTCCTCAGATTCAGGTCCAAATTTTTTGCTGATTTGTAAAGTTTTCAAGGTGCTAGTAGCTCAAAACAATTCCTGGTACAAAGTAACAATAATATCATAGACACAATCCCACGTAACCCTTGAGAAAGCCGGCAGAGAACCAGCAATAAGAATGGGGATCACCCGGACCTTGGCCCATGTACATGGGCTTTTCCACTAGAAACACATAAAAGGATCTGGAGTTATTTTTCCTTGAATCCATTTACTTCATGCTAGCACCTGTAAACATTCTCTATTTCAGTGGTTCTTATACTGTGTTCTGTGGAATTCCAGGGGGATATGCACTAAGGCATAATAAAGCGGTTATAAAGTGGAGATGACTTCTCCAGTGATATCACTTCTCAATTCCTATATTATTCTATACAGCCTATGCACTAAGATCTCCAAAGATGGAGAAGTCTTAGTGCATTGGCTCCATAGAATAACATAAGGATTGGAGAAGAGATATCACTGGAGAAATCATCTCTGCTTTATCACCCCATAGTGAATCTCTCCCCACAGGTTGGTTATACACTAAAGTATGATAAAGACGAGATAAAGCTGAAATGACTTCTCTAGGGTGATAAACTCTCAAATTCCTATGTTATTCTGTGAAGCCTACACACTAATCTCTTTCCATCTTGAGGAATCTTTGTGCATAGCTCAATAGAATAGCATAGAGAGTAGAGAATGGATGTCCCCTTTATCACCTCTTTATCACACCTTCGTGCATCTCACCCCTGGGTTCCTGAAGAAGTGCAAGGGTTGCCACAGAACAAATATCAGTAATGACACGCAAGTGAATGCTGCAGTTGCTGACAACATGGTTCTGTGACTACCAAATGTCTAATGAAAAATGTAAACATTTCAACCAGTATGATTCCGGTTTCTGTCAGATTTTTCTTGTAGTACTTGTAATTTACTATACAAAAAAATATTCTGAGATACAATTAACTAGTACCTGAAACATTTAGCCTATTAATTTAATTTAAAGCTACCCGTGCCAATAGCATTCAGAAAAGCTTGGTATCGATACTATGTTAGAGGGATAGTAACACTTAACATGTAATAAAATATATATTGTAAGGGTTTGTAGAAGATATTCAAGGGTTAACATTAGAACCAATTAAGTTGGATATCTTCACATAGATAAAATTAAATATGAGAACGTTACACTATATTAGGTATTGACACACTACTTCACAGTAACAAAATGATTAAAATAATCAATCCCGCATATTTGTGCAAAAATATATTTAATTTATTAAATACAATATACTATATAAAGTGTAAACAACAATGATATAAATGAGTGATCAGCAATTACAATAGATATATAGTAACTCAAACCACAATTATCGCCATTAGGATTACCAGCAATTAAAGGGTTAACCACGCATAGGTATGTTCAGATATATTAAATAACAATAATTGAACTCAGCAGCGTAGAAAAGGATCATTGATGCTTACAATTAATTAAAATACAGTTGGCAGCAGCATATATGAATTCCTCTGCCCCAGAAGCTGTATAAACTATGCTAACTGAGGTTTAAGGTATGTTGTCAGGTGAGTCAGCTTTAATATTAAGCCAGGTCCTCTGACAATTTCCTTATACCATATATAATAACCAAATTTAGAGACTAACTGGAATAAAATCCCAGATTTAAATCACTATAATTTAATTATCTCAAATTTCAAATATTGCATACCTTCTGAATAAAACAGATAAATTACATTTAATATAGTCAATAATAGATTATATACGCAAAACAAATGGAGATATGCAGGCACCCAAATGGTTAATACTAAAAGTAAATTATTGTGTATCATACAAACCTCAAGCAGGGGACATGCTCTAAATGACCAGCTGCTGCTAACCCCCGACTGGTGTGAACACAATCAATCGAGAAGTCAAAAAATCGTAAGGGGGGAGCGCTAATAAAAAAGAAGTAAATAAAGATAAAACAGTAATAACCCCAATATAGATATCTCCTATTGGATCTATAATGACCATACAATAGCTATAAAAATATACAAAATATTTATTTAAACCTATATCATATCATATTCATAAATGCATCAAAGATAAATGAAACACAATGAAAACATTGTCAACAATATATGTAAAAATATACAGTGGTACCACTTAAATATATAGAGGCAACAGGAATCTCTCTATCCTGGGCTGAGGTTTCTCCTTTAAAACTGTCCATACTGCCTTGTCTGTTTGTATTAGCTGAGCCTTCTCCTCCACCAGCGACTCTCCCGTCTATCTCAACAAACTGTTGATTACACTATTGTTGATAAAATATACGGTGTGCCCCTCCGGCGGCAACCGCTTCTGTTGCTATTCAAGCGGCTTAGTGCACTCACCGGGTCCTGCTCCTAGGGCTTCTCCCGTAATGTGTAAGCGGGCAGATCGTGGGAGGCTTCTCCTCAGAATGAATCTGGATAAACAGGCAAACGATATGATGGGCAGGTAATAAGGAACCTCCCCTCAGGTGTACTCCAAGCAGGAAGACAAACGGCTTCTCTATCTATCCCTGATGAAGTGCCCTGGAGGCAAGAAACGCGTTGGATGAGACCACTGTGATATAGAGTCAGTCATCGGAGTTCCCGTGCAGTGAAGAATATTGTTTGTTTAAATTCATTAAGATCTGGAAAGCTTCGGTCAGAACGTTCAAATATATAGAGATGTCCATTGGATGGTCTAGCAACAGCGCCACTGTAACATTTCAGGCTACTGTGAGCTGCAATAACATTTGACTAAACACATCTCAGCAGTGGGAGTACCCTTGTTTTACTCAGGAGCATAAACCCCCGCAATATATATTTTTTTACATATTAAGTGTTGCTATCCCTTTAACCCCTATGATGCATGACAGTTCTCCAACACCCTGCTCCTTACATAGGCTCTGGGGTATAGCTATTCATGCCTTTAACATGATTCCTTGACTCCTATTAGCAAAACAATTATAACAGGTGTCTCTGAAGTTATTGTTTGTAAGTGGCCTGACATAGGGTAACACACTTTCTGAATACAACAGTGGTGGGTACTAATCTGAGTATACTAACTGCCTTAGCGCATGTGTCTCATTACAAACATCACTGACACAATTAAAAAAATGGTGTCAGAGACAGGACAGTTTGCATATGCATTAAAAAAAAGTTTTTCATTATATTTTAACCCTTTGAGTGCCAGAGGGGTACACAACACATTGTGAAGCACTCCGAGGGTTAAGAATTAAAATTAAATATGTTTTACAGATGCTACATAGAAGTACCTGTTTAAAGTTATATCGATCATGTTTAGATGTCAGTGTTCCTTTAAGGAGCAAACCCTGTGCAGCATTACAACATAACCAATAAAATAACCTTACAATAATTTGTTTTTTGTTTCTGGTCTTTGAATTCCCTTTGGACCCAATCTCCAATTCAATGCAATGTACTATAGGTCTCACTGGTGCCCTTTATTGTCTATCATAACTGGGATTAATTTGACATCTCCACGGGTATGACAATGACCTTACCACAAAACCACTTCTTCTTCAAGGACATGTCTGAAGAACACACCCATGGAGATGGCATATTATATTGTAACAGGATAGAACAGAGGGCTCTGAACATTCCTGACATTACACACTCAAAGGGCCTTCTGCTTTTCTACCACAGAATGACCAAGGTTGCGTGTTATGCCTAAACTATTTATAACAGTGTGTCACTATGATAAGACTAAACATGGGCACACTGGATATTTATATCATCCAAACAGTTTAGTTTATTTCAAAGTATGATACAAGACCGTGTTATTTTCTGTCTATTTTCCATGTAGTTGAAAACAGTTATCAATGGTTAAAACTGATGAAACAAAAATTAGCAACCCACACCCCCAAAAACAACTTTTAAATTATAGTTGTGTGTATGTGTATATGTATGTATGTATGTATGTATGTATGTATGTATGTACGTATTTTTTAACCCTTTGAGTGCCAGAGGGGTACCCCTCTGGCACTCAAAGTGTAATCTGCAGTTGCCTGTAATTTTCTAAATGGCATCACATTCTGCATGCCGACCCCCCCACACACACACACACACACACATACTGTAGACAATAAGCATCAACATTCTGAATCTTCTCCGGCAGGGATGAGCAACCTGAGGCCCTCCAGCTGTTCTGATATAACTCCCATTCCATGGAAGGGGATGATGGGAGTTGAGTCCACAGCAGCTGGAGGGCTTCAGATTCCCCACCTCAGCTCTGGATAATAGCCCTACCTATGGTTCTTTAACACTGCAAGCATTTTAATGTCCCAGTGTTCAGCAACAGACTGCATTGCAAATACATAATAGCATGTATATTTAAAAAGATATTCCTGAATGCTGAATGAGGGAATCTTACCTACAAAAGTCCTCCTTTTTAAACAAATTGAGCTACTTATTCTTATAGGCGTTCTTCCCATTTAAAAATATATAATTGATAGCTGGCATAATACAGTGCTAATAAATACCGTCTAGTACTATAGTTCAAAAACTCTATATAAGAAAATTAAATGGCAGCTGTACTTATAACTTAAGTACTTAGAACAGTCAGGTGTATCTATGCACGTTTTGGCACTGAAGCTGTTGTAGTCTCCAGTTGGTCACATTCATTTCACAATCTGATAAGAGGGATATAAAATTATAAGTGAGTCATTCAGACTGATGTAGACTATTTTCTGTAGTGAGGAGGAGTGTAGACCTCAGTGGAGATCAGTAAATACAGGCTACTGCAGATACCTTGCAAAAATATACACCTGAGTACTACATAATAAGCCCTTGCAGCTGATAGACTAAAAGGAACTGTAGAAACTGTAGGTCAAACCAATTGTAGCACAAGGAACAAATACAATCTTCAGTTGTTCTAAACAGGACTTTTAACCCCTTGAATGCTAGAGAGGACTCCAATGCACTACTTTGCAAGCATACCTGGGAACTCTCTGGATTTGCCCTGGAAACTCTGGTTTTGACAGTGTATTACCAGGTCTCGGGGGACAGTGGCTGATTCTCCTGATATGGGGATTTCCTCTGAAACTCCTACCCTATTCCTCCCACTTCCATTCCACTTCTCCTTTTTCCCCACCCAGTCCCTCATACTTCTCCTCCTTCCCCACTCAGTTCCTCCCACTTCCCTCCCCCTTCTCCTCATACCCCACCCTCTTCCCTCCCACTTCTCCTCCTTCCCCACCCCATTCCTCCCACATCTCCTCCTTCTCCACACCGTACCTCCTACTTCCCTCCCACTTCTCCTCCTTCCCCACCCAGTTCCTCCCACTTCCCTCCCCCTTCTCCTCATACCCAACCCCATTCCTCCCACTCCTCCTCCTTCCCCACCCAGTTCCTCCCACTTCCCTCCCCCTTCTCCTCATACCCCACCCCATTCCTCCCACTTCTCCTCCTTCCCCACCCCATTCCTCCCACTTCCCTCCCACATCTCCTCCTTCTCCACACCGTGCCTCCTACTTCCCTCCCACTTTGCCTCCTTCCCCACCCAGTTCCTCCCTCTTCCCTCCCACTTCTCCTCCTTCCCCACCCAGTTCCTCCCACTTCCCAGCAAACAAATACATATAGAACGCTACAGGCACATTTATTAAAGCTTAAACACTTAATTAGCCATGTCCATGAAGAGAACTGTAAATGGGTATGCAATTGGAAACTTCACTCACCCCTAGTGAACAATGCCAATCCACAATGTATCTCCTTCCACATCAACCATACAAAAACAGCCATGCTGGATCCACTCCTCCAACATGAACAAGAATCAAAGCATCTGCACTCAGGCTTGTACTCAATGTGTAAAAAATACAGACTTTATTAAACAATTTAAGACAAAAGTACATAGATACAGACAAGGGATATTAGACCCCAAATAAAGACTTAACATGTTGAGGTACAAAAAGTGTTAGGTCTCTGTTTGGGGTCTAGTATTCTTTGTCTGTATCTATGTTCTTTTGTTTTTAATTTTTGAATAAAGTCTGTATTATTTATGTATTGACTACAAGCCTAAGTGTGGATACTCTGTTTCTTCCTCCTACTTCCTGCCCACTTTGGTGATGCCCCGCCCTACAGGGTAAACACCGCCCCATTTTTGCTGTGGTTCGCATCAATTATATCCCCCAGCTGCACCAGAGGAGTCTCCTACTGGGATTCCAGAAGAGAAAGTTCCCAGGCATGTTTGGAATGTGTTGGAGATCTCTATAGCATTCAAAGGGTTAATAAGCCCATTTAAATCAATGGGGCATTTGGGGATTGTTATTTAAAACAATAAACATTCCCATTGATTTCAATCGGGTTTTTAACCCCCATGAATGCTAGACAGGTTTCCAGTGCATCACAAAGCAATGGGTTGGAGATTTCGCTGGCATCCAAGGGAGTTAAGTCTGTTTGTTATACACAGGCTAGGATTTAATTGCATTAAAAAGTCAGTAGCGGAAGCCATTTTCCCTGCTCATTTAATCAATACATGTATGTAAAATTGTTGTGCAGCTGAGTTTTAAATCCGTTTTCAAACAAAATGAAAAAATGCTAACAAAGTGCTTCTGAAATTTTTCGAGCTCAAGCACAAATCTTCAGAATTTCTTCATAAACAAAGATTTGCAAGAAAATGGAAACAGCTGGAGAGATATACCTGCATGAATCCCTCGGGGCCCCTTCACAGTCATCTCTCTTGTATGCACTTTTGGTTTAATAAATTGCTAAAAATACAATGATGAAATACCATTTTTTTTTTTTTTTTTTTTAAACGACTTACTGGATCTGCTGAAAATGTGCTTTATGATGGAGAATAATACGCTGATGCTAAGCAGGGATATCCTTAAAAAATATAGTAACCTGGTTTCATGTCATAGAAGCAAATAATAATTTATGCACTCCACCATTAACCATCTGAGTGCCAGAGAGGTAACCAACACCTTGCCTCTCCGGCACTCAAAACGTTAAAGGAACCCTAACATATAAAAATAAACTGGTACTATAAATACACTTACGTACCCTGTACTTCATGTTATCTTGTATAACAATTCTCTATTTGATCTCTGAGGCCTAAAATCTAGTCTTACATCAACCCTGTGTGAGCATGCATTCAGGTATTTTGCAAGTCTCCCATTGATTGTCCAGGATAATCTGTAAATGGACTGATAAAAGATAGACTTTTCTGAATTCAGGAACAGTGGGCACTAATCCAAATCAATTAACCAACTGTATCTCTTATGTCAATACAAACAGTACAAATAACATTAAACAAACACTTTCTGAGATGGACAATTTACACATTTTAAAAAGAAAGTTTAGGATTATATTTTAGGGAGGTAATATATGAATAATTAACTATAAGTACATGATATTTTAACTTATATGTACCTATTCATTTTTGGTACTAGTTAATGTTATATATGTTGTTTGTATTGAAATTAGAGATAAAGTTAGCACCTAGAAATGCGTTGAGCAGACAATTGCATTATGTTCTATTTTACAAATTCAATCTTATAATATGTTACTTGTAATTTATAGCTTTTTAAAGCATTTTATAAATGGCAGTAGTCCTTTATAAAATTTAAAAAGCTATAAATTACAAGTAATATATTACTTGATTGGGTTTGTAAAAGAGAAGAAACAACTATTAATACAATTTTATGCTTGACGCATTTCTAGGTGCTTGGGCCTTATCTTCAGGTGTACAAAAGGCAAAAGAAAAAAGCTCCTGAGAAAAAGGGACCAAGAAATGCATTTTGCAGGCTTTTATTGTATATAATTAATACATTTATACACACTTTATATTCAATCACATCAGTGGATCGTTTTATTATTGGTAGAACCTACTTGGATATGGTTGATTGGCCCTGCAAGATACAGTATATTGATGATTTTAACATCCAAGTGTCTTCACAATTTTATAACAATGGTGACTGCATGATTGACAGGCCCTCCACTGTTCACTCCCTTTGGCTTTGCAGGAGCGATTCCTTTAAGGAAGATCTCACTTTTGGCATATGTAGCATACAAACTGACATTAGGCAGGCATATGGTTTAAAAATGTATTCCTTCATGTGATATAGCATGGAATCATCATTGTATATTCACTCCGCTATGTCTAATAGAAGGAATTACCAATTCTGATAATGTAGTTTCACTGGGATTTTGCTTACCATATCAACAGCTCAGCACAGTGTTTGTGCACTGTACAGCTCAAGCTCACATTACAATCATGAACCCTATGCTGCTGTCTACTCTGTCTAATTGGAAGCCTGGCCCAGTTCAGTGCAGTGAAAAATCTTTTGAAATGTGATATTATGGTGAGGCTTAGTTCAAACAGGTAACTTTGTAACAGTGGTAGTAACGGGCCAACAGTTGCTTATACAGAAGACTATCATAGTTTATGCCTCAGGATCCCACAGTGCTCTGCAACTTTCCACCAAGAGTGCAGTTATTCACCTGCAGATCGGTAGCATGGGTTTCAATGAGACCAAACAAATAAATTAGCTATATTATTGAGTTTAAGTAGAATTAAAATCGTATATTACTTTACTATGGCCATAAAATCCTACTGGCATCTGTGAAGTTTTCCTTTGTGCCTTTGTTTAAGAGAATTCATCTCCACTTTATCACCTTTTTATCACCGCTTAGTGAATCCCTCCCACCCAGCCTTGAGCCAACCTAATGCATTTTAGTGCACCTTACAGCCCTTTTAAACTGTTACTGGTAGAATAATTAACTCCATTACATGGCCCAAGTTGGCACAAGACATTTACAGGGCTTTAAGCATGAAATGTGAGGCTTTATGCCCTCCGCCAATATCTTTGCAAGGCTTTAAGCATGAAATGTGAGGCTTTCTGCCCTCAGACAATATCTTGCAATGCTTTACAAAGTTACATATGTTTCTAGGCAACAAAACCATTGCTACAAAAAGTTGCCCATCTTAAATGGTCTAATGTTGGCCAGTATGAATTAAAATGATTAATGCATTCTATTTATCATGCTAGCTTTCCATACATGAAAGGAAATAGGGAACTGCGTGCTCTTCCCTCTCTAGTACGTACCCTTAAGCTCGGCTTCGGAGAAACTGCTGATATATAAAGTATCTTAACTTACAATGTGTACTTTTAAAGAATGTGATTTAGCAAGTGGATCCTGTCTCATACCAAGTAAATGGAGACACTTTCCTCACAAAGTTATTCTGAAATACAGAGAAGTGGAAATGGTAATTTAACGCGCTGGATGCTAGAGAGGTCTCCATAACATTGCAAAGCAATATGCTGGAATCCTGCAGGGGAAGGCTGGCCTACAGGGCAACTACAATAAAGTGTCCCAATTCTACTATCATTCCAGCCATCTGTCCCAGCCCTCCCCCTTTTGTTAATTTTAAAATTGCCATTAACCTTTTGAGTGCCAGAGGGGTACACCACACATTGTTAAGCAATGCGTGGTGTACCCCTCTGACACTCAAAGGGTTAATGTTGTGAAGTAAGGCAAGTGATACCATGAAGCTTACAACTGAAACGGGGTTACATTGATACAAGTGCTACCGTAGAACTTACAAGAGAAATGAGTTGTGCTACTAGTGTAACTCCACTTGGATTGTAGCTGCATTTTAGTTGTAAGCTCTGTGGTATCACTAGTGTAGCTACATTTACAGCAGCAAGTGGGAGTGGCCCACAAGCCCAAGACATATGACCGGACCGGAGGGCAATTGCCCCCCTGCCCCCCCTGTGTAGAATCCAAGGGGTTAATAGTTTTCTAGCTGTCATTAATACATGTCTCCAACTCTGCTACAGTAGATGTGGTTTGTGTCATTGACAAGAGCAGATGACTTGAATATCAAGTCATCCAGATCATCAATGCACGTGTCTTTGTCATTGTTGGTCATTTACAGCTGGGCCTCATACTGAGATTGGGAAGAAAACTGCAGATATTTGTTGTTCATGTAATTACTTTAAGTTAGCTAAATGAATACTAATTCAAGAAATGCAAATTTAAAGAAACACCATGGGAAATAACTGCAAGTTACCCCTATATGAAAGAATTTGTTGTGTCATTCTCACGTGTCTGTGCAAGTGTTCATACCTGTATAAACCTTAAGACATGTGACATGTTTTGCAGCAGGTTGCGAGTAGCCATTTTTTTTCACTTCACTTCTGCTACGTTTTAACCCTTTGAGTTCCATAGGGTACTGGACAGAGATAACAGGAGGGACATGCAAGGCATGTTAAAGGTATAATCAAGCAGAGATAACTTCTACCATGTGATAAACTCTACAAAATTGTTATGTTATTCTATGGTGAATATGCACTAAGATCCCTGAAGATGGAGAACTGGAGCATAGGCTCCATATAATAATATAGGAATTAGAAGATATATTATCTCCTCTGTATCACCTCTTTATTATACCTTAATGCATCTTCCCCCTGGGAATATATAATATGGTGTGATGAAGAGGTGAAGAAGAGGAGGTGACTTCTCTAGTGAAATCAGCGCACAAGTTCCTGTTATTCTATAGGCCTATGCACTAAGATTTCTCAACTGGGAGAGATCTTAGTGCATAAGCTTCATAGAACAACATAGGACTTAGTGAAATTATCTCACTGGAAACGTTATCAAACTATCCCACCTTAGTTCATGCCAACCCTGGAGTCTCCATAACACATTTGGTGAGTACCCAGTCATGTTGATTTGCCTTTCAGTAAATGAGGAGTCTAAAGGAAAATAATTCCTCCCAGTTATTTTAAAAGACAGTAATACTTCCACTAAAGTGGGGTCTTCTTTATTTTCTTTTGAACATGTAGCACTATATTTCATTACTAGCAGTTTTGTAGTTCAAGAGCTATTCAATCGAAAAGGATCCCCCTCCCGCACTTTCTGGCTCCTCCCATCAGATCTGGAATCCGGTTGTGGGACCAGACGTATGCAGCGAGGGACAATCTTCAGTCAGTAAGTATAAGGAAAACTCTGTTCTCCTTGACGCAGGAGGGCAAGATTTTCCTTTTGCTTACTGAAGATTGTCCCTCGTCTCTCCATCTGAACCAGACAGAGAGGCAGTGTGACAGAGGGGAAAGCGATGGGAGGGGGGATCCTTTCGGATTGAATAGTGCTTGAACCACAAAACTGTAAGTAATGAAATTTAGTGCTACGTGTTAAAAAATAAAGAAGACTCGGACCTCTATTACTATTACTATCCCTTTAAAACAACAAAAACAAATATGTTCTGTCAAGGTTTGGAAACGATTACAAATATATCTGTACATATGGCAAGATGCTCCGTCACATGAAGTTTAATGTGGGGAAGTGTACAGTCATGCATTTGGGAGGAAATAATCCCAAGGCTACTTATAAACTTAATGGAATCATTTTAGGCGACTCATTGCTAGAGAAAGACCTGGGTATCCTTGTCAACTACAGACTTGGAAACAGTGACCAGTGTCAAACAGCATTAGCAAAGGCAAACAAAATCCTGTCTTGCATAAAAAGAGATATTGAAGCAAGAGTGGATAACATTATTTTGCCATTGTACAAATCATTGGTAAGACCTCACCTTGAGTATGCAGTGCAGTTTTGGGCACCAGTTCTGAAAAAGGATATACTAGAACTAGAGAGGGTACAGCGGAGAGCAACAAAATTAATTAAGGGAATGGAGGACTTGACATATGAGGAACGACTAGACAAACTTGGTTTATTTACTCTAGAGAAAAGACGACTAAGAGGAGACCTTATCACATTGTACAAGTATATGAGAGGTCAATACAAGGATCTCTGCAGTGAGCTATTTATTCCAAGGCCTGATCAGATGACAAGGGGACACCCCATGAGATTAGAGGAAAGGAGGTTTAGACTTCAGCAGAAGAAGGGTTTTTTTACAGTGAGGTCTGTTAAATTGTGGAATTCTTTGCCCAAGGAGGTGGTTATGGCAGATACAATAGATACATTGAAGAGGAGATTAGATAGATTTCTTTCCAAAGGGAACATGAAGAGTTATACTGTTTATCAGAAGGCAGATCAGGAAGGTCTGATAAAGACTAATTTATTTGGCAGCAGGAAAGCTATAAAATTACTGAGGTATGAGGAGAAGGTTGAACTTGATGGACTTGTGTCCTTATTCAACTTAATTTACTATGTTACTATGTTACATGGGGACAGGCATACTTCAACTATTGAATGATTTTCAGTATAAAGGGTGATTTTTTTTTCATCTGTTGGGTAGTTGGAAATGACAGGGGTTGTAGCCTGTGGCAGCTGGAGTGCTAAAGGTTGCCTAACCCTCTGACAGGAAGCTGTACATCAGTATTCAACTTTTAGGTGCTAGAGATATCTCTATCTCAATGTGCTGGGGATGTCTCTAGTATCCTAAAAGTTAATCATTGTCTTTACCCCTTTAGATACTAGAGATATGCATTAAAGAGGTTAATAGCAAAAAAGCAGGTAGTTTCCCATACATAATACCTTTAGTTTTATGCTGAGCGGAAAGAAAATTACTCCTAGAAGCCATCACTAATTTCTGGCTTGCAATGCTCATCCTATATAATAATTTGCCAAGGATGTTTGTCAGAAGTTGTCATGCGCAGTAGAGATGGCTGCGTGCACTGCAGTCATGTGCAGTAGAGACTGCCCGCAATGCGGCTGATATGGAGCGGGGCACTCCGAATTCAGACCAGAGTCCTCTCTGCGTACCTTCTTGGACAGCTTGGTCCCAGGAAGGTGCACAGAGAGGACTATGGCCTGAATTCAGAGCCCCCGCTCCATATCAGCTGCAGCGCGTTCGGGCAGTCAGTACTGCACATGACTGCAGCGCGGCCAGTGACAACAGAGGATCCGGCCACCAGCAGAGGTTGCTGGGTGCACTGTGACCCATGTACATGGGCTTTTCAACTAGTAGAAAATATTTTACCTGCTGTCTTCAAGATATTAACCACTGTACTACCTTATTGTATTGTACTGTATATATTGCATTGTATTGTATTGTATATTTTTATTTACATAGCGCCAACCAGTGTACTTGGCACTTTACAGATTACATTTAATATAGCAGGGGTACAATAAGTGCAGTGATTAAGTGCTTATATAGGCAGTCATAAGGGGAACAACAGGTGAGTATACATTAGGATAAGAGGTCCCTGCCCCGTAGAGCTTACAATCTAATCTTATATAACATTAGTAAGTGCAAACAAATAATTTAGAAATGTATACTTACAAATGGAAGTCGGGTTTTCAGTTTAAGTCCTTGGATGGTAGAGAGGCCTCCAGTGTATTAGAAGGAGTTAAAACATTTTCTAGATCAATGGTTCTCTATTATCTGGGCCCCTAACAGGCTATGTAACATAGTAACATAGTAAATTAGGTTGAAAAAAGACACAAGTCCATCAAGTTCAGTCCTTCTCTCATAACCCAGTGACATGAGAATTATATTGCTTTCCTGCTACCAAATAAATTAGTCTTTATCAGACCTTCCTGATTTGCCTACTAATACACATTATAACCCTGTATGTTCCCTTTTGAAAGAAATGTATCTAATCTGCTCTTAAATGTATGCATTGTATCTGCCATAACCACATCCTTGGGGATAGGAATTCCATAATTTAAAGGGATTGGAATGTTTTACAAAAACAGTAGCTTCAATTAATCTTCCGAGTATTTGGGCCACCGAGAGTGTTATTTCAATACTGTCAGAGTTGTAGTTCAAGAGTACTTGAAGGATAAAGTATCCCCTCCTGCCCCTTTTACTGACATAAGCCACCTCCCCTCAGATGTGGAATCACAGCAATGGTCAATCTTCTTACTTTGAGCATAAGGAAAACCCTGACCCCTTTGACAAGTCTTTCCGTTATGCTCACTGAAGATTGTCCCTCTCTGTGATCCATCCAGATGGACTTGCTGCTATGAGGGGCAGGAGGGGGATACTTTATCATTCAATTACTATTGAACTACAACTCTGACAGTATTTAAATAACACTCTCCATGGCCCAAATACTATGAAGATTAATTGGAGCTGCTTTTATTGTGAAACATGACTATCCCTTTAAGATTTCATAGGTGAGATAAATGATGGAGACACTGATTAACTCACCTGCACTCAGGCAAAATGCTACTATGAATTTGGCCTGTTAGGAATCCCTGGGGATTAGGTTGATAACCACTGTTCTACATCTCATCATAAACTGATGACACTGGTTCTTTGTAAATACCCAGCAATTAAAGGAGGCCTACATAATCAAAAAAATAAGCAGGATTATGTAAAAGAAGAAAAGCATGACATAAATTGATGTGCTACACAATCATAATTAGCATGTTAATCTGCCTTCTAAAATATGACCCACTTTAAAATAAAATGCCATTTGATCCAACACATCATATCTTTATCAGATTTATGAACGCCCCCTTCTTGTCAAAGAAATTCAATTTAAATTCAGAAACAAAGTGAAAGACGTGCCAAATATTTGAGTAATAAACGCATCCTATGTTTCAAATTGCTTAATTTTTTTCAAAGTGGCCGTTATTAACCCCTTGGATCCTAGTTGGGCCCCCAGCGCATTGTGAAGAGAGATCCCAAAGGGTTAAAGTAATGTAACAGGATACATTTAAATGACCCACTTATTTATTCTTCAGCACTGTGCAATAAATCCTACACTAAAAATACTAAACACATAAACATGAAATAGGGATATAATTCATGTAATGTACTAGATCCTGCAAAAATTATCTATTTGATCCCTGGAAACTAATCCTAAACTTGCTTTGCCACTGCACATGTAGAAAGCTGCGTTCCTGTTCTGTACAGCCACTGACTTATTACTTTTGTTTTTTGCAGCTTGTTACCCCTTTGAGTGCCAGAAAGGTATACAACGCATTGCAGAGTACCATTTTGGATACCTATCTGGAACTTCAAGGGTTTAAAAATGGCAGTCTAGGCTGAGCCTGGTTTATCACTTGTTTTATCTCACAGACTCATATTGAACTCTATGGGTGAATTTGTAGTTAAAGGGTAATACTTCATTTTATCTTTATTTTATTTTGTAGGCATTAAAAAAACATGAAGATATAAGTCTTATCTCTCAAACCTTTATGGTTTGAAAGATATTCACAAGAAAAGTTTCCCCTCCCCGCCCCTTTTACCTAGTGTAAGCCATCTCTTCTCAGATGTGGAATCTGGTTGTAAGACCAGACAGATAACAGCAGGGGACAAACTTCTTCCAATGAGAACAATGAAGGCCCTGCCCCCCTTGACAAGTCTTTCAGGTTTTTCCCTTATCTTAATTGAAGATTGTCCCTCTCTGCAATCTACCCGGGCACCTCCCTTCTGCTCTGGCTGAGCAGTGTTACATCAGTAAAAGGGGCGGGAGCAGGATACTTTGTCATTGAATTACTCTTGAACTACAACTCTGACAGAATTGAAATAACACTCTCCAAAGTCCAAATGCTATGATGATTAATTGGAGCTACTTTCATTATGAAACATTACTATCCCTTTAAATGTTATATTGACCACCAGCAATGGAATTCAGGCCTAACACAGTTAAACTATTGAGATTAGTACTCACCCGTTTTAATTCAGAAAGGATGTTATTGTATCTCAGAATGTTTACAGACATTACTGAATTATCACTTCTGAGACTCCTATCAAACCTAGTTATATCCTAGGAATAAGGACGTCGATGTAAATCAGTTTAACAGAAAGGCTGAGTTGTGAGTCCTTCATATAAGGTGTATCTATTTATAATGTATTTGTATTGTATCTATAACTCTAGTATCTGATGATCTCTGTTGAATCCTGTCTTTAGTTCACACCACATGACAACAAGCAGTAAGCTTCAGTATGGATTGTTCATAGGGGTCAATTGTCTATTAAACTGTATACAAACTAAATAGCAGTAAATTAAAACAGGGACATAACAAGAATATACTGGGAGTTAGGGAAAAACTGAGGCTGGAACCCCTCCAACTCAAGTGGTAGACAACTCTTTTGTGCTCAAAGTGTAAATGAAGAACAGGCTCAGGTCTCACCAACATTATTCTTATCTTATTTGCTTGTAGAAGCCATGTGTTGATGTCAAAGGCTGCCAACCAGAACAGGATGCTAGTTTGGTTGTAAGGATAGAGTAAAGCCAAAGGGCCACCTTGGATGCCAGGCCAAGTCTCTACACCCCCTTTAATTATGACCCTAAACAGAGATCAAGTTAAAGCTGAACTACCACGTTAACATCTTTAGCTTCAATAACTCCGCACCTGGCAACTTGCCATAGTGACGTCTGCACGCCTGCTCTCTCAGTTCCAGCCAGCTGTAGGAGGCGTTGCTAGGAGCCGTTCGGCTCTAGAAGGGACTGACAGAGCAGGCGCCGGACATCACTATGGCAACATGTCCGCGATCCATCCTGCCTGTGAGCCGGGGAAGAATGGCTATTTCTCCTTTACAAAGTAATAATTATGGCGAATAGCGCTACTAAGCAGCTAGTCACCAGATGCGGAGTTATTGAAGCTTAAGTTGTTAACGGGGTAGTTCAGCTTTAAAGAAAGAATATAGATATACCTGTCTGTAGTAAGTAGGACACCGGCCCAATCAGACCTTCTATTAATAACATATCAGTAGTTATTTCCTTCTAGAACAATGGCTCTCAACATGTGCCCTCAGGTACCACTAACAGGCCAGGAGATGAGGATTTTCATAACTTGAGCCCAGCTGAGTTAATCAGTAGGGCAGTCATGTTGATTAACTCATCTAAGCTCAAGCATGGAAATCCACAAGTTCTGGAGGAGATTCACAAAGCGATGAAAAAGAGATGATAAAGTGGAGATGACTTCTCCAATTTATCACTTCTCCAATTCCTATGTTATTCTATGGAGCCTATTTACTAAGATCTCCAAAGATGAAGAAATATTAGTGCATTGGTGCCATAGAATAACATAGCATTTGGAGAAGTGATAAACTGGAGAAGTCATCACCACTTTATCACCTCTTTATCAGCGCTTACTAAATCTCCCCCTTGGTCTGTTAGTGGTTCCTGAGGGCACATGTTGAGAGCCACATCTCTAGCTGAAAGGGTGCAATTCCAGAGCAAACCAACTGCACCACAGGTTAAGAAAAAACATTTCACAAATTCTCATTGATGTACATGGGGCTTTTATCCTTTAAATGCTAACCATATTTTCAATGCCTCTCAAAGTAATGATCTGGAGACCTCTCTAGTAATTAGGGGGTTAAAATGGCTATTTTAATTCATTAGGAATTGTAATTTCTCTTCTGGGTGCAGTTGGTTTGCTCCAAAATTCTACCTCTTCAGAGTAAACAATATGATCCATAGAGCCATGCACAAGCCATATTTTAGATTATACACTAGCCTATCAAAATGTTTGTTTTTACAAATGCTGACTTGGAGTATGTGGTATTTAACACCTTAATGACCACGCGGTCCAGGAGTAGGCAGTTCTAGAGGACCATGGCATGTTGTACAGCTGCATTCTGGGATTGCAGAGTGGCATGCAGCCGATCCATAACGCCTGATCAGCAATGATGGTCCTGGCAGTAATTCGGGCATTAAGAGGGTTAAAAGGCAACTATCATCTAGTTTCCTTTAGTCTTACATGCTTCACTGGAAGTAGACCTGCCAATGAATCCAGGGCTATATTGTGAGCCCCCTAATGGACAAATGGGGGTCTGACAAGAGATCACCATTCTCTTCCAGTACACTGATGCTGTATCGCACACTGTAAAAAGCAAGTCCAAATAGACCCACTGCACTGGGCTTAAAAGGCCAGCATATTGGATCTATGGGAACTGCGACCAAACCCCCGACTTTGTGGCTGAGAGCCATAGACTTTTGATTTGTGTTCCAGCCAAAGGGGTCAGTTTCCTGACCCTCCCTACATAGCTGATATAAGTTGTTTCAGGGCTGCACAGAGCAGCATCTGGCTTTTTACTAAGTCTGATACCATTGGATCAAGCACCTTAAAATGTGATAATTGCCCTTTAAATGCGTATAAGCTAATTTCCTGTTTATATTCCAAACTAACTCCTATATGCTTTTCAGTAGGCGGCCATGTTTTTGGATTGTTTTATCATGAACCTATAGGCAGCCATGTCTTTGGATTGTTTTATCATGAACTTATAGGCAGCCATGTCTTTGGATTGTAGTTTGCTTACTTTATTTTAATTGAGTCCACAGTGAGTATCACGTATTCAATGCAAGGAAGGTAGTCTATAAATAAACAAAAAATACTACTTACATCTTGTATCTGCTTTAAAGGAGAAGTAACAACTCATTATACTTAGATGTCTTGCCCATGCAGGAAACATGATAGTCACTAGCTGGGTCACAGAACAACAAACTCTGTTCACTTCAAATGTGAACGTAACCATTTGTGTTAGCAAACTCTGTGCAATACTTTGCATACTGCTCTGGCCCATAAGGGTTAAGTAGGGTCATTCGGACTCAGATATCACCCTTATGCAGAAAACACCCAGCTTTATTTATCTGCACCTCGACTGACTTCTGATACTCAATCTAAAATCACAGATTGCCTATGGATGGCTCATAGGCAGCTCAGGCTCGATATGTCTAAAATGGAGCTAAACTTTATCCCACCTAGGCCTGGCCCAGTAGTGCCCTTCCAGGTGACTGTCAATGGCACTACCATAACTCCAGTGTCAGAAGAACGTATCTAAGGGTGATAGACATTAACACCATCACTATATCCTTCTGCTTTCTCTTGCGTACAATTGCTAAAATCCATCCCTTCCTCTGTTCCTTCACAGCTACAATCATTACTCAAGAGCTTTTCTATTCCCACATGGATTACTGTAACCTTCTCCTCTCTGGCCTTCCAACTCCATCCACTTCAATCCATGCAGAATGCTGCAGCACGAATTACCCTATAATCACCTAGGTTTGTCCCTACCCCGCTCCTCCTCAAATCTTTTCAACGGCTGCCTTTTAAACTCCGGCTATCTTACAAAATTTTACTTCTTTCATTCAAGACCCTTCTTTCCTCTACCCCTTCCTACACATCCACTCTGATCTCCTGCTATATCCCATCCCACCAATTACTATCAGCCAATGACAGTCTTCTCTTAGCTCCTTTTGTGTCTACAGCCCATTCACATATTAATCCTTTCTCATTGCTCCTTATATATGTAATTCTCTACCTCGCACCCTGAGCCACTGCACCTCTCTTATGGTCTTCAAGTCAGGCTTGAAACTACACCTCCTTAACAAAACATGCTAGAAGGCACTGACTTGTACAACTAAGGCTCTTATACATTATTTATTTTAATTGTGTCTCCTATCCTGACCAAAACTCTAGCACTGTATTCAGCACTTGATCTTATCTACTCTGTATGTCTCCCATTACCACTTTAGATTATAAGCTTTGGGGCAGGGACCTCACTTCCAATGCAGAGCACTTGTAACCCTGTATTGTGTAACCCTTAAATTGTAAAGTGCTGTGTACACTTGTGGCACTATATAAACATACTTATTCAAGTAGGATCATGAACTTTGCCTGCTTCAGATTGAAAAAAAAAAAAAACTACCAGTGACTCTCATGTCCACCTTAATGTATATGAGATAGAAGGTCGATTAAACCTTTGAGTGTCAGAGAGTTATAATGAGTTGGATACCCCTCTGGTACCCAAAGATTTTATCTCTCGAACAAAGGCAGAAGGGCAAAATTCTTTATGGCTATTAGGAATTCCTTCCCATAGTAAGGGACATTATTATTAGGAGGCCCTGCGAGTCTAGAATATAGGCACGTGTAAACAGCAAGCTTAAAGGGATAGTAATGTTTCACAAAAAACAGCTCCAATTTATCTTCATAGTATTTGTGCCATGGAGAGTGATATTTCAGTACTGTCAGAGTTGTAGTTTAATAGTAATTGAATTATAAAGTATCCCCCTCCCTCCCCTTTTACCTAGTGTAAGCCGCCTCCCCTCAGATGTGGAATCTGGTCTTGAGACCAGACAACTTCCAGCAGGGGACAATCTTCTCACTGTGAGAACAATGAAAACCCTGCCCCCTTGACAGGTTTTTCCTAATGCTCACTGAAGATTGTCCCTCTCTGTGATCCATCAGGACAGTCTTACTGCTCAAAGGGGAGCAGTGTTACATCATTCAATTACCCTTAACTCTGACAGTACTGAAATGACACTCTCCATGGCCCAAATACTATGAAGATCAATGGAAGCTGCTTTTATTGTGAAACATTACTATCCCTTTAACAGATCAAACAAAATAATTATTACAGATGCTGGCTAGGATGTTCATTTTAGTTGTTAGTTATCATTTACAAAGAGTGGTACATTATTTGCAGCAATTACTGTTTAACCCTTTGAGTGCCAGAAGGGTACGCATGCATTCCTCTTTGGCACTCAAAGGGTTAAATAACAGGAATCCAATAAAGTTGCTTAGGCCTGATATCAAATGTTTTTGCTCCTATGGAAAAAATGTCAGTGTCATGATCTGAACAATTTCAAGTACTTTCATTTTCTATTAGTAGAACTGCAGAGTTTATATACCTTCATATAGGTAGTGATGTCCATATTAGATTAAGGTATGAATACAAAATTACCTTTCATATATTAACCCCTTAACGACCGGCCGATCGGCACGGCATGGTCAGTTAAGGACCACGGAGCATTTTTTTTTTTTTTTTGCTCCTTCCGTTTCCGGACTCCCCGAACGGCATGCAGCCACGTGGGGAGCCTGGAATTCCATGACGGTCATAGTACGTCATGGGTCGTTCAGTCATTTACCCATGACGTACTATGACTGTCAAGGGATGTTAAGGGATTAAAGGAGCAATATTATTATTATTGTTTTCCTGCTCAGTAAAACAAGGGTATCCCTAATGCTGTGATAGATTTAATTCAACATTAATAAAGCTCAAACCTATTTATTTATGAATGTATTTTTATATAAAACTGTTACCAACACAGCCGATTGTTAAAAAGGGCATTTTTTTATAATGCATTCCATGGGAGACCTATAGTCAGTGACTGCTGTTCTCCATAGGGACAATAGAAACGGTACCACCTGGTGACCACAATAGAAAGTTGCAGTTTAAAGTAAGTAAGACAGGTTCGAACTATAATAACATTTGAATGAAAAATTTTCCACCAGTGAAGAGCCTTCTACATAGCAGAAAAAATACAAAAAAAAATATTTTTTTAAAAATGTTTCCTGCTCGTTTAACATGAATTGTATATTTTCTTAAATGGGAACTGTCACCCCTATACAAGTTTGGCTAATAATTGATAAATATAGTGATTAGCTAGAAAACTTGTTTTATTTCTTTATAAAATACTAGTGTAAAAGCCCATGTACACGGGCCAAGGTCCGGGCAATGGTAATCCTTTGAGTGCCAGAGGGGTACGCAACACATTGCTTTGCAGTGCGTTGCATACCCCTCTAGCACTCAAAGGGTTAAGAACCCTCTACCTCACTGCTCCACGCGATGCAGTCTTGTGTCGCCTCACTCACAAGATGCAATCATGCGAAGTAGAGACTGCATGAACGCAGGCAGTCTCTACTGTGCATGACTGCATCGTGACAAACATCCTAGTGAATTATTATATAGGATGTGTGTTGTCTAAAATTAAATGTTTAAAAATGAGTACAGCTCTGCACCGCAGTCTGTCAATCTTCCTCTGCTTCCTTCTCCACGTAGCGTCTTGATCCAGCCTCCTCCAATGACAAAGGATTTCTCCTTGTAAGCTGAAGCATTCTCATTGGCCAGAGAGTGCTCCAGCTTACAAGCAGAAATCCTCCATAATCGGAGTAGGCTGGATCTAGACGCTACATGGAGAGGGAAGCAAAGGAAGATTGACAGACTGTCTGGAAGTAAGGCACTGCATCATTTTTAAACCTTTAATTTTAGCCAAACCACGATTTGTATAAAAAAATAAAACAAGTTTTCTAGCTAATCGCTATATTTAGTTAATTATTAGCCAAACTTGTATAGGTGTGATAGTTCCCCTTTATCCCCTTGGGCGCTAGAATGATAACCAACACATTGTTTTAAAAAGCATTAGCAGCCAAGGGGTTAAACTCTGATTTCTTGCAAAATAGATATCTTACCTGTTTAATGAATGGTGCAACATATCATCTGACGGCGTGTGTCAATTGCAAAATACATGTTCTAGGTACATACACTTGACAAACAGGCATACTTTCATCACATGCTGCTGCAAACATTTACACTGTGTTCCATTTTACAAGAGTTCTGCTGTTTTCTTTTTTAATTCTGCTTTCCACTGATGCGTTTTTGCAAAATTCAGTTTATCTTGGGTCAACACTATAATGACGAAAAATACTTTCCATGCAGTATTTTTAAAGGAATAGTAACTCTTTATTTTGACTTCACATTTTGTGTATGTGCATAATATATAAAGTCTAATTACCTATAAATTGTATTGTATTATTTATATTCAACTATTTGTTTACACTTTTATCTCCCTGATAGGGCGCTATATGAATACTTTTTCAGTAAGCATTCTGTGTAGCGCTGTGAAAGAAGACAGGGAGCTACATTGAAAGATACAAAGCAAAAAAGACAGTGAAACAATGCAGAAAGGACTGTCAATACGGCATACAGATTAATCAGTGCTGCGTGGAGATTTGCAACATTTTATTACTGTTCCTGCTTTTACTGTCAAAGACATAAAACTTCTTGGATTCAGAAATTCAGTGAAATCATTGTCAGGGAGGTAAAACTGAAAAGAAATTGGGGAAGATTTAAACACAAATAAAAAATATAGGCAATTTGACTTTACCTGTTATACACTTGCAAAATAAGTTAAAGGGATAGCAATACTTCGTTTTAACTTTATTTTATTTTGTAGGCATTAAAAAAACATGAAGAATGATATGTCTTATGTCTCAAACCTTTATGGTTTAAGAGATATTCACAAGCAAAGTTTCCCCTCCCGCCCCTTTTACCTAGTGTAAGCCATCTCTTCTCAGATGTGGAATCTAGTCCATAGACCAGACAGATAAAAGCAGGGGACACTCTTATTCCTATGAAAACAATGAAATCCCTGCCCCCCTTGACAAGCTTTTCAGGTTTTTCCCTTATCTTAATTGAAGATTGTCCCTCTCTGCAGTCTACCTGGGCACCTCCCTTCTGCACTGTCTGAACAGTGTGACATCAGTAAAAGGGGTGGGAGGGGGACACTTTGTCATTGAATTACTCTGGAACTACAACTATGACAGAATTGAAATAACACTCTCCAAAGTCCAAATACTATGATGATTAATTAGAGCTGATTTTATTATGAAACATTACTATCCCTTTAAGTCAGAGGTGTAACTAGAAGCCACCAGACCCTGGTGCAAAAGTTGCCAAGGGCCCACTAACGACCACACTGGCCCCCCATTGGCCATTTCCACTGGACACCTCCACAATGCTCCCAATGTCCACATTGCCCCCCATCATCTCCACATTGCTCCCCATCTCCACATTGCCCCCATCATCTCCACATTGCCCCCCATCTCCACACGCCCTTCACATTGCCCCCCCAGTGTCTGTTTCCAACCTCCCTGGTGGTTCAGCGGCATGGTAGGAGAGGTCTGTGCCTCCTTCTGCACAGACCTCTATACTGCCAGAGCTCACATGCGGTCTTCTCTTCAGTAAAGCAGAGCGCTGGGAGATGATGTCATATCCCAGCACTCTGCATTACTAAAGAGCCAAAAGGGGCTCTCAGCTGATAGAGGTCTGTGCCGAAGAAGGCACAGACCTCAGTATGTTGAGGGCGCAGGGTGTTGGGTGGCAGGGGGCGGCTGGCTCCTCTAGTGATGGGCCCAGTTGCAGGTGCAACCCCTGCAAGCCCTATTGTTACATTACTGTGTAAAGTCAAAATAAAAGGTTACTATCCTTTTAACTCCTTTAGCACCCGAGGAATGTTTAATGCATTGCTTCACAATGCATTGGACATCCCTCTGGCATTCAAAGGGTTAAATTCCAGCAAAAGTAGTGACAGAAACAAGGGTCTGTATGAACGCAAATTTGTGCAATTGTGGTACAGACTAACCACGCACCCATAAAACCTCCCAGTGTTTAATCCTGTTAACGAGAGAGGTCTGCAATAAATTTGTATCAATGGGAATTGTAAGATATTTTAGTTGTTTAGTTTGTTGTTTAGAAACTGAGAGAGAAAAATGTCTTTTACACCTTAAAGGAGCAGAACCACCTCATAATATACTCATTCCCTCACCCCAACTTACCTTACTCAGAAAATCCTAAAGGCAGCTGTGAATCAGTTCTGTTGGAACTGATTCTCCAAAATGATTCTATAACCCTTTGAGTGCCAGAGGGGTATGCAACCCATTGCTATTTTTTATTGCCTCACTCCAGTGACCAAAATTCTTCCCTCTGAACTCATCTTCAGAAGCAATGAAATCTTCAGTAGGAGGAGCTTGAGGTCCTGGAGTCCAACAGAGTCATGTCAACTAAGAGATCATGATATCCGGTGCTAATTAAGATTAATTGGTTCCACAAATTCTCATAGAATTGATTCCTAGTGAACATTAGGATTTTCTGCCAAATTAAGGTAAACTGAGATTTATTATTTCAAGTTATTACGGCATTATGTTATCCTTTTGAGTGCCAGAGGAGTACACCATGCATTGCTTCGCTATATGTGACGTACCCCTCTGGCACTCAAAAGGGTTAAAAATCAAGGAGGAATTCTGGGACTAACAATCTGTACAGTAGGTAAGAGATAAAAACATTCCCGTTTATTTAAATGGGACTTTAAAACCCTTCAATGCCAATGGGTTGTCCAACGTTTTGGACTGGGGAATTTGTATTTCCATGATGAATTTAGTTTACCCATAGCTGATTCTATTCTCTTTGGTACGTAAGGTCCTAATTGCTAAAATTAGGACAGAGCTGTGGCTCTCCAGTCCTCAGATGTCCAGCCAGAAGAATCTTACTGCTTGTTAATTACCCATCTGGTGGCCTCTTGTTTAAGATGACCTCACAATTGGTTTTCCATTCAATCCCACATATTAAAGTGGATCTGTCACCGGCAATAAAAATCCTTCAAAGGAGAAATAATCTATTAAATGAAAAATATATATTGTAGGGCTTTTCCTGTTGAGCGATGCATAGCTCCACAGTTATTATAGTTTCAATTCTTGTTTTTACATTAGCAGTTCTCTCCAGTGGTCAGATTCCAGTTAGTTATTCTGCTGCATTCTCTAGGAGAGGTGAGTCACTGACAAATAGCTCTCCATAGAATGTTATAGTCATGCTGTTAGTTAGAATGTTCAGGAAGTGATCACACTGTAATTCAATGATAGTTTGAACTGTTTTTGAACAAAACAACTGACAGCAGTGGGGGTATCATTGATTTATTTAATCTGCATTCAGGTTAGTACCCACCTCTCTTGTATTCAGAAAGGCTGATATCTCGGATCATTAACAGACAATAAAGCATTATCACTTCTGAGGCAGCTATCCAAAGGAATCTGTGCTAATGGTCTTATTCATCAATGTAAAGAGGTACAATTGTGGAGAAAACCAAATGCACCATAGGGGACAAATAAATAGTCTCCAAACCCTCCATCTTAAATTGTGTTTTAACCTCTTTAACAGAGCTGCATTATTTACAAGACAACCTAAGTGAGTGTCTAGGGCCCTTGGAAATGTGTGGGGCCCGCCTAGGCCTCTCACAAGCTCTGACAGGAAATTGACACGGGAAGGCTGCAGTCCTTCCATACTGACTGAGAAATTGCAGAGCTCTTTCTTACTGAGATACTTCTCACCACTAAATAAAAATAGGCCATATACATTACTAACTAATACAATCCATTTGGTTCCATCTTGTCTGCCATTGTGCAGCCTGCTTTATTGCCACAGACTCTAGCTGATCTTTGACCTTTTAAGTTCAGTCCATCTCAATGTACAGTGAAGGCTTGTTGGATAATGCTTTCTGTTTAAGTAGAGAAGAACATTCAGAGAAGCCAAAAGGCTCTTATTTAAATCACAGTTTGAAATGGAAGCAGCTGGCATCACTATACTTCAGCTTTGGGTCTATTTTGATTTCAGAGAAGACAGAAAATTCAGACTTCATTTCAGCTTTTGTTAATTTTGGGTTATAGAGATTTCTCCAAATTTACTGTCAAGTGGACTGTGACTTTAAGACAAGCTTTGTTGATTTAAAAATATTTAAAATGCCTATACATTAAACTTGTTTGTAACACAAATTGTTTTTGAAAAATTAATCTTTATTTGTTGATGTCACAGTGTGACATGTCAGGCTAATTAGTTTATATGCTGGGCCAATATCATACACAGTGCTGAGAGTTAATTCAGGCAGAACGCACGCACTGTGAGCATTTCTTTTAGCAAACAGAGTGAAAGGTTTGGCCTGGAACAAAATTAGCATAATATGCAGTCAATTAGCATCAAGTGCCAGATTTTGCCACCAAAATATAAGGGCTAATTTCTTAAAAGCTATTTGTTTTACACAAAAATGGCTAGAACAACATTTAGGCAGATTTAAATGACCTATAAAACAAACTGAATTTGACAGATCTAAAAAATTAGTATCCCAAGTTATTGCAAATAGAGGTGATAAGGACAGGGGTATAAGTACCAATGGTGAAGAGGGTTCAGTTGCAAAGCGTCCACTTGGGCCCTTCGGCTCTTACACTATCCTGCAACCCGAGAAAAAATCCTAGGGCACAACCTTGTCCCAAAACCCAAATGTGTCAGTAACAATGTAAAAGGATCCACAAAGCTACTACAGGGTGAATTTGCTAATTAAGATCATGAAGAACAAGAGAACCTTGCAGAACTAGCACTCAGAGTGGGCCCTTAAATGTACTGGAATACAATATGTAGGACAATGATTAATCTAATCTACCTTTTATTGAAATACTCTAAAATCTACTAATAAATATGGGTGTGTGGATTTACTGCAATGCTCTTGTACATCAGTAATGAGAGTTATTTTCTCTCTATTTGGTAATCTCGATCTTAGGGATCACATGCCGATAGTTTTCTGTCTTTTCTCTTTTTCTACTGTATTTCTATTAACCTTTTGAGTGCCAGAGGGGAACGCAATGCACTGCATGCTCCTCTGGCACTCAAAGGGTTAAGCGCCAGCACTTAAGGACCACGGTGCTTTTTTTTTTTTTTTTTAATTGGATCCCATTCAGGGCTCCCCAAACAGAGTGCAACCATGCGGGGAGCCCTGAAATCCATGATGTCCCAGGACCATCACTGGTCCTTTAGGGAAGTTTTCCCATGATGGTCCTGAAAAGTCATGGGTCCTTAAGGAAATAGTAATGTTTCACAAAAACAGCAGCTCCAATTAATCTTCACAGTATTTGGGCTATAGAGAGTGTTGTTTCAATATTGTCCAAGTTGTAGCTCAAGAGTAATTGAATGATAAAGTATCCCCCTCCCGCCCCTTTTACCAAGTGTAAGCCGCCTCCCCTCAGATGTGGAATCTGGTCCCTTGACCAAACGGATCTCAGCAAGGGAAAATCTTCTTTATGTGAGCATAAAGAACACACTGCCCCCCTTGACAGGTTTTTCATTATGCTCATTGAAGATTGTCCCTCTCTGTGATCCATCTGAACAGTCTTGCTGCTCTGAGTTGAGCAGTGTTACATCAGTAAAAGGGGCAGGAGGGGGATACATATCATTCAATTACTCCTGAACTACAACTCTGACAGTATTGAAGTGAAACTCTCCATGGTCCAAATATGAAGATTAATTGGAGCTGCTTTTATTGTGAAACATTACTATCCCTTTAAGAGGTTAAGTAATGTATGGCAAGCCGTTTTGTGCTCCTGCAGTAGTTTCATACCACCACATTTTAGATTTTAGAGTATTTCAATAAAAGGTAGATTTTAGATTAATCATTGTCTGACATATTGTATTCCAGTATATTTAGGTGCCCGATCTGAGTTCTAGTCCATACGTCCCCTATCTGGGGACCATATATTAAATGGATTTTTAGAACAGGGAGATGGAAGAAGAGCTTGCTCTGTCCACTCCACGCATTGACCTGGTATTGCAGTACCTCTAGTCCTGCAGGTCTCTTTTTTCTCCATTATCATAACTATCCTGCAACCCCTTACAATCAGACAAGTCTCTTGGCTGGAGACTGCTGACATCATCAGACATGGCCCTGGTAGCCAGTAAATTAAGAATAGCATCAGTGAGCCCTTTCCCCTTTTTTATTAACCCTTTGCATATCAAAGACGTGTCTAACATATAGCAAAGGTTTGTGTTGGTGTGTTTTTTTTCCAAACATTCTCCAGGTCTGTGTGTGTGGGGTGTCCAAATATGGAGTTTCCATCAGGCAGTACAGACAGCTGCCTAGAGCGCCTAATATAGAGAGGCGTCTCAGCTGTGTTGGCCACACCCACATTCTGAGTTTTGGGTGTGACAATGCACAGAGGATTTCAAGCAGGAGAGATCTTTGTGAATGGAGAAGGTATTCTTCTTTATCACATCTTAGTGAATCTTTCCCTAGTTTTTAATACATCAGCCTCCCTGTCTCCTATCCCTGTCATGATCCTCTTATCATTACAAAAAATGTTCTATGCAACCCCTTGTGCTTCTTCAGAGAACCCTGGGAATAAACAGTGTTTGAGAGACACTGATCAATGAATTAACCCTACCAGCAATAAGCTGAAGAGGCTTTTATTCAGGAGCAAATCAACTCCACCACAGGGAATTAATTAGCATTGTCCTAATATGATCTGACTTAAATGGTGTGTTTAATAAATGTAAATGATAGATAATTCTCCAATACATTGAAAAGCTCTGAGTTGAAGACCTTTCTAGCATTCAACAAGTCAATAGTTGCATTTCGCTAACTGGGAATAATCATTTCTCCCCATATCATGCATTTGGTTTGCTCCAGAATTGCACAATTTTTCTTACTGATTATGGCTCTAAGTGCAAGTGCAGTTCTGGAACAAACCAACTGAACCATGGGGGGGGGTTAAAATTCCAATTGATTTAAACTGGCCTTCTAATCACTTGATAACAAGGCCTTGTGGAGCAATGCAATGAAGACCAGTCTAGCATTACGGGGGTTAAAAGCACAATTTAATGTGAATTTATGGAATTTTAATTTCAAACTCATGGTGCAGTTGGTTTGCTCCAAAATTGCATCTCTTTATATTAACCCACTGAATACCAAAGGGGTATGCAATGCATTGTAGATCAATGCGTTGCGTACCCCTCTTACACTCAAAGGGTTAACCCTTTGAGTGCCAGAGAGGTATGGAATGCATTGCACTCAAAGGGTTAATGAATATAGGTCTAAATGTTTTCAAAGGTTTTTACTATAGTGCACAGGGTACATATAATTGGGGAGATTCACTAAGCGGTGATAAAGAGGTGATAAAGTGGTGATGACTTCTCCAGTTCATCACTTCTCCAATTTCTACGTTATTCTAAGGAGCCTACGCACTAAGATTTCTTCAACTTTGGAGAGTTTAGTGAATAGGCTCCATAGAATAATATAGGAACTGGAGAAGTGATATTACTGAATAAGTCATCTCCACTTTATCGCCTCTTTATCACTGCTTAGTGAATCACTTTTCATGCTGTGAATGGGTTAAAAATGCAATAAATGAAGTCTTGTTGTATTTAGACACATTATATGTCAAACTGATTTCCAGGCACTTATTTAATGAGTGTAGAAAACCTTATTCACACGAATAGAGTTGAGATAAGCAGATAAGAAAGTCCATGTATCAAGCAGTCTCTCATACTATAACGTGTGGAAAAAATTCCCATGGCACCTGTGTCCGCTGTGAGAATAATAGTGCTTAGTGTTGGTATACAAAGCACAGTGTTCAGTTCCTTGCTAGGCATTGCATTCGGTTTGATCAAATCAATCTGTACTTATTTGCTTTCCCAAAACAAAGCCTATTTTTTTCCAGTGTTTGTCCCAAAAACAAATAGAAAATAGATTTTAGGCACTTCCATCGAAAGGAAGACTAAGGAGAACAGAAATACATTTAACCCTTTGAGTGCCAGAGTGGTGCGCAACACACTGATTGCTAGATGTGTATCCAACACACTACTTCACCATGTGCTGGAGATGCCTCTAGCATTCAATGGGTTAATGCAAGTAAACTCACTGACCTTTTTTGAAAATGTCACTTAAATATTAACTTTTTATGTGCTGAACATGTATAGCTTGGAGGAGAGGAGAGAAGGGAGGGGATATGATAGAACCATTCAAATACATAACCAGATTCAACAAAGTGCAGGAGGGAAGTACATTTCAATAAAGCAGAAATGCTGGGACAAGAGGTTATATTCTAAAACTAGAGGGACAGAGGCTTTCCGGTAGATGTAATGTAAAAAACTTTTATGTCACTGAGAGGGTAGCAAATAAGTGGAATAGCCTACCAGCAGAAGTGGTGATGGAATTTAAGCATGCATGGGGTAAGCATAAGGTTATCCTGAACTTAATACAACACCAAGGGCCGTATGTTCATAGAAGTGACAAAATACAATATGTATTTAAAAGGATAGAAATACTTAAAATGTAAAAAATAATATGTTGTAGGGTTTATCCCCCTGAGTAAAACAAGGGTACTCCCACTGCTGAAAGGTGTTTTATTAAATAGTTATTACAGCTCAAAGTTGAATTTTTAGGTGCAGTATCACAGTGGCCTGAAATTGTATAGTGGAGCTGTTGCTACACGATCCTATGGACAACTCTGGTCCGGGAACCATAAATCTTCATAGGATGGTATAACAGCAGCGCCACTGTACAATTTCAGGCCACTGTGATATTGCACCTAAAAATTAAACTTTGAGCTGTAATAACTATTGAATAAAACACCTTTCAGCAGTGGGAGTACCCTTGTTTTACTCAGGGGGATAAACCCTTCAACATATTTTTTTTTACATTTTAAGTATTACTATTCCTTTAACAACTTATTCGTTTACAGTGTCGTAGTTCTCAATGATATTTTCAAAAATAGTCATTTGTAATTGAAAAAAAAAAAAAAAAAAATATATATATATATATATATATATATATATATACCAATGGGCTGGTAGAAAACACTACACAGGCCACAACTGCTGGCCGAAATGTCGATTTACATTAAAACACTTGTTCACCACAAGAAGCCTCCTGTATAGTACTATCCACCAGCCCATGGAATATGATTCTTCATTTGGATGAGCACCCAGGCACCTTGATAGAACTTTAACAGTGAGTGCATCTCCTATACTATTTATATATATATATCTATATATCTATATATATATATCTATATATATATATATATGACATACTTATTCATTTCTATAATATAAATTTAGTTTCTATAAAAAAATGGACATAAGTTAAAATGAATAACTATATAAGTATACATACCTATTTCTATTTTATCTATAGATACATATTTATTTCCCTATCATACATTTTTCATTTTCATATCTTCCCATTTTACTACACATATTTTCTGAAGTAAAATTATTGTCATTTTCACGATAATTTTTTGTCATTAAAACCAACATATTTTCATTGCCACTTTACAACACTGGCGGATAATTTAGCCACACCCTTACCCCACCCTTTTCAACATCAATTCTTGATTTTTTTTCATAGAAGTAGTACATTACTATTTGCTGTATATTCTATAGAAATTATGTCGTTCATACAATTACTTATTTTTGCCGTTCATTAGTGTTGAGCGAGCGTGCTCGGCCGATGCTCGGATCGGCTCGAGCATCGCTCTGCTCTGCACATGGCGGTACTCGTACGAGTACCGCCATGTGCTCGCCCGACATGCTCGGGTGAAGAGGATCTGTGCCGGAAGAGGCACAGATCCGAAGACGCTCCGCTGGACCACCAGGGAATGGAGGTACGGGGGCATTGCGGAGATGAAGGGGGCATTGCGGAGATGAAGGGGGACATTATGGAAGAGGGGCATAGACTCTATGCCCCTCTTCCACAATGTCCCCCTTCATCTCCGCTATGCCCGTCTTCCACAATGTGCCCCTTCATCTCCGCTATGCCCCTCTTCCACAATGTCCCCCTTCATCTCCTATGCCATAGAGGAGATGAAGGGGGACATTGTGGAAGAGGGGCATAGCGGAGATGAAGGGGGACATTGTGGAAGAGGGGCATAGAGTCTATGCCCCTCTTCCACAATGTCCCCCTTCATCTCCGCTATGCCCCTCTTCCACAATGTCCCCCTTCATCTCCGCTATGGCATAGGAGATGAAGGGGGACATTGTGGAAGAGGGGCATAGCGGAGATGAAGGGGGACATTGACCAGGCACCCTCCGCTCATCAGAGCAGGGGGTGCCTGGTTTAATGCTCGAGTGCTCCCATTCATTTGAATGGGGCTCGGGTGCTCGGCCGAGCACTCGAGCATCAGGGGGTGCTCGGTCAGAGCACCCGAGCACCCGAGCATCGGGGTGCTCGCTCATCTTTACCGTTCATACAATATTTTTTATTGTTATACCTTTGAACATATGTCCCCAAGAATCAAATAAGGGTTGATATTAGTATGGCCCAAATAGTTCTTATGCATTCAAATTCTATGTTTCTATGCTAGATAGGTCTTTAAAAGTATTCTCTGGCATTCAAGGAGTTAAATGATATGGGAATAACAAATGTACACAAGTCTCTCAGGTTCTTAACTTGTGTTCTCCTCTTTGAATCTAAAGAGAGTAGACAAACTTCCGCACAGAACAGCCAACTGAATCAATTTTCTAGTCCTACACCTGCCTAACACCAAGTTACTAAGCTATTTATGCCACAAATTGCTCCTTTAAAGGAATGCTATCACCAAAAAAATGAAATTGGAGTTTATAATTTTAAATATCACATTTTTATAGCTAGTATCTGTAAAATATAGCTATTTTATATTAGATCCCTAAAATCCAATCCTAAACTTCTCATTTTAATGCATATGAACACTATCCTGTACATACATCATTGGGTTTATTGTTAGTGCAGACATATTGATAATGCATTGGCACACATTGAGCTGTATTAATAAAACTACAGTTATTCTGGAGTAAACCAACTGTACCATAGGGGACAAAAGTAAATTCCTGTTAAAGTAATTGGGCGTTTTAACCCCTTGAAAGGTAGAGAGGTATTTAATGTATTGTGAAGCTCTATTCAAGTGCAGAGTAATTTATTAATTTTTATCTTGTCCCCTCTGGTGAAGTTGATTTACTCCAGAACAACTCCACTCCTGCTTTTATTGTCGAGCCAATTATGTTGAATGTATCCAAGGGGTTAAAACAAGAGAACCAATCAGGTTGGATATCTTCACATAAATAGATAAATGACGATATTAAATAATTTTGAGAACGTTACACTATATTAGGCATTGACATGCTACTTCACAGTAAAGAATTGATTAAAATAATAAATCCCGCATATTTGTGCAAATATATATATAATTTATTAAATACAATATACTATATATAAAGTGTAAACAATAATGATATAAATGAGTGATCAGCAATTACAATAGATGCATAGTAACTCAAACCACAATTATCGCCATTAGGATTACCAGCACTTAAAGGGTTCACCACACATAGGTATATTCAGAGGTATTAGATAACAATAATTGAACTCAGCAGCATAGAAAAGGATAATTGATCCTTACCATTAATTAAAATACAGTTGACAGCAGCATATGTGAATACCTCTGCCCCAGAAACTGTATAAACTATGTTAATTGTGGTTTAAGGTATATTGTCAGGTGAGTAAGCTTAATATTAAGCCAGGTCATCTGACAATTCCCTTATACCATATATAATAATCAAATTTAGAGACTAACTGGAATAAAATCCCTGATAAAGATCACTATAATTTAATTATGTACTGATTTCAAAAACTGCATACTTTCTGAATAAAACATATACATTGCAATTAATATAGTTAATAATGGATTATACCAAGAATATACTTAGAATCAATCCAATAATATATGTCTAGACAGTATATTAAACTTCGTTCCACATATATCACAAATATAGCAGTCCTATGTAAAACCTATAGTGTACTCCAAGGGTTAAATCACTAGTAAACTATAGGATGCCACACCCAAGATGGCTACTTCTTTTGTTTAGTGAGATGTTTAAAAACGTTTCACTGTACAAAACTTTAGATCCAAAACCAACACCAAGAAATCCAAGAAACACCTCAAAGTAAATAGACAAATAGCAGTAAAAAGGTTAATAAATGTTTTCAAAGAATTCCCCAGATCAAATATTAGCTATTGTAACCTTTCCAGAAACACAATATATTATTCTAGAAATAGCAAGAATTACATTAACTAATATATAAACCAAGCTATTTAACTATATTACACTTACGTGGCAAAATATACCACTTTACCAATAAATTAATGAATTCTGCTTAATTTCAGAATTTCTATATCTAATATAGGTTATTATAATTGATCCCAAATGATTGGCCAGTCCAATGAAGACAAATTATAAGAAAAATTAAGTTTCTTCAAATATAGAAAAAAAAGCTTTTCTCTCTAAACTTGCATATTTATAATGTGAATTTACGCTTATCAAAATCTGCTCTGATTGGTTAAAGAGCCACTTCATTATGCAGTGACATCATGCATATTATTCTCATAATTTTTGGAAATTCTTCAAAACACTAGTAATAATGTTATGTGCTCTAAACAGGTAGCTGTTACTCCACACTACAATTCACCTTGATAATAATTCCTATCAATAGACAATAAGGTGTTCTGGTTACTGTCATTAATAAAAAAAATGTCAAAGGTTATTCCATTGGATATCAATATGTCACCCTAGCAGACTTTCCCACATGGAAGAATATCTTTGGCTTGAACTTTTTGTCTCCAACTGGATATCGATAATCATAAAAGTCACCTAGATATTTTTCACTCCCATCTAGGTAAATAGATGCCTCTTTTGTCCAGAAGAATTAGCTAATTTAAACACATTTTAAACACCGATTGTTAGAGAATTTGGTTTAAAAGAAAAATTAACCATTTCCTCCCCATCTTTGCAATGTCTATGACATTATGAATATTGGCCATTGTTTGGAAATGTTGGTACCTTACCTCAGTCCAACAACAGATAATACATAACAATCACTTCTTCACAATTCCTGTGGTAATGGGAGCCCTGGAGTTTTGGAAAAATAAAAAATTGTATCCCAACATTTCAAATGGCAAAAGAGGGACACTTTTTCTAGGTTATATTATGACCCAGTGACAGATCTTTAAGTAACAGGATAAATGATTTAGAACAATATTGTAACGGAAGCTAAGAAGGGACCGCGTCGCCTTCCGCCGTCGTTCCCGGGTCTCTCCCTTTCAACGCCAGATAAGCGCCGTCAGATGCACCAGTTGAAGTATGGACGGTCACTGGAAACAGTTGCAGGATCCCTGGAAGCAGGGAAGCATGGAAGAGTCCACGTCGCCGCCTGACAGTCCACGAACTTAGGTCTCAGGAAACTGGCAGCAGGCGGTCGACGATTTAGGATACTTGGCGCAGATGGGTATCAGAGTGGACACTTTAGACCATAAGCAATACAAGACTCCAGGACTCCGTGTTCACTCCAAACATAACTCACTTTATTGACACAAACTACAGATATTTATACACAAATCTTTACATTGAACTGATAGGTGAAACCAGATACAAAAGGACTTAATCCAATCATGTTACATGAGACAAAGGCCAACAGCAGATACAATAATTAAGACAGGGTTACATTTCAGATACAAAAGGGTTTGATTGAACAAAGACTTGAGGGGCGTGAATGGATTAACACACAGCAGGGGGTCTAACTGCAGTTCACAATGGCTTAATTAACACACAGCAGGGGGTCTAGCTACAGTACACATAGTCAAATGGCTGGAGTGGCTGCAATACACATTTTAGGCTATGGAAGATATTTGCATGCCTACTCCAGGGTTCTCAGTGACCCAGCTTTCACCACTTGCCCCCACCGCCGAACGTTCGATCCGGTGGCACTGATTTCACACACACACCGCCAGTCCCCGCTGACTGGTAATTGGTGCATGTGTAAACCCTCGAACATACTACATACAATAACTAAAACGTTCAACATACATTAAACATAGTATATGAGCCAAAGTCTATGAATTTAAGTCTTTCTCTTAGGGAATAGCTGGCCAGTTTGTACGCCAAGGCACAGCACAGAGTCCAAACAGTAATAAATATCCATAGTCTTTGGATAAATAGTTTGAGGTCCAGACAAGGTTCAAGTAACGGATAAGATCCGTTACAAATATCAAAATATTTTATTTACACAGACTAATTTAAAAACACATAAACTAAAGTTTAAATAAACAATGTGATCCATTTATATACAACACAAAGTCTGGTCTCCTAAAAAAGAGGGTCACCAAGGTAGGAAAGAGGGACAAGGAGAACTGGGCCTCAAAAAGTGACTATCCTGACTAGAGAGGGACACTTGGGAGGAATGTACATGCATACCTCCAAAGTGTCCCTCTTTGGGAGGGACAGTCCCTCTTTTAGACCCAGATCCCTCTGTCCCTCTTTCCCACCCTATTGTCCCTCTTTTTTAGAGTTCAGAGTGTGTGGTGTGTATATAAGTGCATCATATCACGCCACAGCAGTAAAACTCACATTAATGTCTGTACAAACTTCATTATATGTGTTTATATATCAGTTTGTGTAAATGAAATAATTTGGTCTTGTTATAAATCATTTATTTGATTACACAAGGTGTCAATAGGTCATCAAATAACCTAAATATTCTTGGCAATGCCACACCCAACAGCCACGCCCCCAGCCACACCCCCTAAAACACAAATGTTCCTCTTTGCAATTTGAAATGTTGGGAGGTATGCACATGTAGGCCTAGGATTTAGGTGTCCAAAAATAAACAGATTATTTTTACAGATAGCATGGGACAGGAGGGATATAAGTGTGTACAACCCCAGGGAACTATGTCCTAGGAATCCGTATCTCTCATACCCCAGAATGGCTCTGTTCTGCTAGAGATAAGTGGTTCTTTTAAACAAGATAAATAATTTAAAATAATATTTTACCTAAGTAGCAGTCCATTAACAATCAAATATATATATAAGCATGAACTGTATTGCATCTGCAGTTTCCCACGTACAATAATATTTATTGAAGTATGTATTTAGTTACTCCTCACAACAAACAGTGGACTTCAATAGTCCTGAATTGTTGTGTCTTCATCAGACTGTAAAATGAAACCGACTGGCACCTACCTTTGCAAGTCCTGTTACATTAACATCCAGTTACTGCCTTATCACCTCTGTGTCCTTATCCACGCATTTAATAAGTTATAAGTACATCGGCCCATATATATATAAAAGTAAACTGGAGTTATTCTGATTTAAACCAACTGCACCATAGGGGACAAATCAAAATCACTAAATTTCCATGCATTTGAATAGAGCTTTTTAACCCCTTGAATGCCTCACAATGCATTGCAGATCTCTCTTGCATTCAAGGGGTTAAAAGCCCTGTTTCATTTATCAGAAATTTTATTATATATTCTATGGTGCAGTTGGTTTACTCCAGAATAACTGAAGTTTGATTTTATAAATATGAGCCAATGAGCCGTATTCATCAAGACAAAGAAGAGCAATTCGGGATCAAACCATTCTGCACCATAGAAAGTAAATGAACATTTCACCTTGATTTAAATGGTGGTTTTTACCCCTTGAATGCTAGCGAGCTCTCCAGTGCATTGCAAATCATTCACTAATTTTCTAGCATTCAAAGGGATACAATGATGTTTTAAAGGGATAGTAATACTTCATTTTATCTTTATTTTATTTTGAAAGCATTAAAAAACATGAATAACAATATGTCTTATGAGAGATATTCACAGGCAAAGTTTCCCCTCCCGCCCCTTTTACCTAGTGTAAGCCATCTCTTGTCAGATGTGGAATCTGGTTGTAAGACCAGACCAGTGGTTCTCAATCTTTTTTTGTTCGGGGCACCCCTAACACGTAATCTAGAACAATCTTTATTTAAAAGTCCATTTTTGTTAGTCTTCATAGAAAACATGGGGCACCCTAAGCTGATGTCCATGGCACACCAAAGTGCCACGGCACCCTGGTTGAGAATCACTGGATCAGACAGATAACAGAAGGGGACAATCTTCTTCCTACGAGAACAATGAAGGCCCTGCCCGCCTTGACAAGTTTTTCAGGTTTTCCCCTTATGTTAATTGAAGATTGTCCCTCTCTGCAGTCTACCTGGGCACCTCCCTTCTGCTCTGGCTGAACAGTGTTACATCAGTAAAAGGGGCAGGAGGGGGACACTTTTGTCATTGAATTACTCTTGAACTACAACTCTGACAGAATTGAAATAACACTCTCCAAAGTCCAAATATTATGATGATTAATTAGAGCTGCTTTTATTATGAAACATTACTATCCCTTTAAATCAGTGTTGATTTGTAGGGTTTTCATCTGTCTTCTATGATTCTGTTGTACTTTATTTGGATGAGTACTGTAAAATGTCCCATAATTGAGACAAATTAAAATATCACATGAGGAAAATGGGTGGTTATCACATAGCAATTATCAGCTTTAGATTTTATTTTTTTTAACACACTTGATAATTATGTCTGGCTGCATGGATAGATATGGCTGGCACATTAAAGAATGTTTACACAAGATTTAATGCCTTGAATGAGTTGAGACATCTCTCGCACCAAAAGGGTTAGGAGTTCACGAACCAAAGAAAAGAAATGGACAGCAGAACATGACATATGAACATGTAATATTTTAAGTGAAATTGTCTCTTTATCCATGGAGGCTGTAACAAAAGGGAAGTAACATACTTTATTTATTGTTTCCTATATTCTAAGAATGGGAGGGGGGGTGCAGCCATCCTTGAGATAGTGTCTGACTGCATTTTAGACTGTAAGCTCTCACGAGCAGGGCCCTCTGATCCTCCTGTTCTGCACATCTGATTGTACTATTTAAAGGGATAGTAATACTTTGTTTTAACTTTATTTTATTTTGTAGGCATTAAAAAAACATGAAGAATGATATAAGTCTTATCTCTGAAACCTTTATGGTTTAAGAGATATTCGTAAACAAAGTATCCCCCCCCTGTTCAACCAGATCAGAAGGGAGGTGCCCAGGTAGACTGCAGAGAGGGACAATCTTCAATTAAGATAAGGGAAAAAGCTGAAAAACTTGTCAAGGGGGGAAGGGCTTTCATTGTTTTCATACAAAGAAAATTGTCCCCTTCTGTTATCTGTCTGGTCATACAACCAGACTCACATCTGAGAAGAGATGGCTTACACTAGGAAAAAGGGACGGGGAGGGGAACTTTGCTTGTGAATATCCCTTAAACCATAAAGGTTTGAGAGATAAGACTTATATAATTCTTCATGTTTTTTTAATGCCTACAATATAAAATAAAGTTAAAACGAAGTATTACTATCCCTTTAATACCTCTGTATGTCTATTCCCAATTGTACAGCGCTGCGGAATTAGTTGGCGCTATATAAATAATAATAATAATAATAATTTTAGGGTATATACTACATCTTATGATCAATGTACGGCACACTGGTGAACAAACTCTGCCAGCATTGTACTTTACTGCCAGCAGTCACCCTATGCCAGCCCCATAGAACGCCCAGTGAAATGGCATACACCAATACCATTTTCTCTATGCCTTGCTTAGTGCATTGGCCTGATCAAGGCATAGAGGAACAGACTGCCCCAATACGTTAGCAGACTGTCCAATTGTCCTCCTCATGGAACAAGCGGCGTTAAGAGGGCAGGATCTGAGAAGTATGTATCTAAGTTCATTAATGTTAGGTAGACATAAAGACTCAAATCAGTCCCTGTAATTGATTTAGTATAGAATTGGCTTTGCACATTCACCCCAGGCTCTTCCCTGGTTATCAAAGAGCAATTATCAGCTTTAGGTTTTATTTGTTTTTAACACACTTGATAATTAAATCTGGCTACATGGAATGCTTATGAAAGACTTAATCCTTGGAATGAGTTGAGACCTCTCCCATCCAAAGGGTTAGGAGTTCATGAACCAAACATTAACATTTTATTTTTTAAGTGTAGTTATCTCTTTTTCCATGAAGCCATGCCAAAGTGAAGCAATAAATGTTTACTCCTTGTTTCCTGCACTGTAGCAATTGGGTGGGGGTGGGAGGCGGTAATGTATGGATTTGCCAATACAGCCACCCAGGCATTAGTCTATGACTCTAGTGACTACATTTCAGGGTATATTACCTCTTATGATCACTCAAGGGCATGCTGGGAGACAAACTCAGTCAGCATTGGACTTTATCCCTTTAAGTGACAGAGAGGTATCCAATGATACGTTTCTGACACTCGAAAGGTTAATATTAATAAACCTCGAACCCCAGATCCATGGCATGCCTAGGTAAATGGAGTAAGCAAGGAATAGAGGACAAGATTGCAGTTTTAAGTGGGCACAATCTGGGGAGTATGTAGCACAGTACATTAATGTTAGTTACACGTAAGGACTCAAACTTGATTGCTGTGCTTGTTTTAGTGCAGAATTGTTTTTTTCATATTCTCCCGAGGCTCTCTTTCAACTCCCTACTCTTTAACCATTTCCATTAAAACTTTTCTTTATAATGATGACAAAAGCTAACCAATCCCATAACGCGTCTTCTTCACCAGGAAAATGAATCCACTGTTGTAATGGTGAAATAATTACATCTCTCTAGACTACAGGAAAGTCGTCAGTTGGAGGTGCCAACACTGTTGGAACAAATATCAACCAGTCTAGTAGTAAATAGGATTGTATCATTGACTCAAAGTCCACGTGTTACTGGTGTGACAGTAACATACCAACAAGGTTGCAATCTTATCATTAGTGCAAGGAATGCAAATGGTTACCTGCATTTAGGGACTTATGCTGAGGAAAAAAGTTGAGTAGTTATAGAGCAAACCAACTACAGCATAAGGAGAATAGAAATTACAAAAATTACCATTGATTTAAATGGGGCTTTTAACGACTCAATGCTTTGCGTACCTCTCTGGCACTCAAAGGGTCAAAGGGGAACTGTGAAACGAAGATTTATCTAGGTGGTGCATACTAATTTATTTTGCATTTTATACGTAGCTGACTGTATTTATTGATCTCTCTTGATGTCTGCCTCCGGATCACAAAATAAACACTTGCATTCAATAATCCATAATGGTTCTATGAGTCAATTGTCTCTAATGGATTGTAATCTGAAACTAACTAGCTATAGATTACACCAGGGATCAAAGGCAAGAAGAATATGGATATATTTGAATGCTGTATGAAGGACACTTCCCTAGAAAAATCATTCTTTTAAACAAATTAACAGTCAGTTATTTCTATGGTAAATTTATTATTTAAGGGATAGTAACACTAAATATGTAAAAATATATATGTTGTAGGCTTTATCCTCCTGAGCAAAACAAGGGTACCCCCACTGCTCAGAGGTGTTTTATTAAAAAATAATTGTATCTCAAACTTGAAGTTTGTAAGTGCATTATCTAACTAACGGGATAGTAATGATTCACAATAAAAGCAGCTCCGATTTACTCTTTATAGTATTTGGGCCATGGAGAGTGTTATTTCAATACTGTCAGAGTTGTAGTTCAAGAGAGATTGAATGATAAATTATCCCCCTCCCGCCCCTTTTACTGATGTAACACTGTAAAGGTGGTGTCCAGGTGGATCAAAGAGAGGGACAATCTTCAGTGAGCATAAGGGAAAACCTATCAAGGGGGCGGGGTTTTCCTTATCATCACAGTATGAAGATTGTCCCTTGCTGTGAGCTGTCTGGTCCTAGGACCAGATTCCACATCTGAGGGGAGGTGGCTTACACTAGGTTAAATGGGGTGGTAGGGGGATACTTTATCATTCAATTACTCTTGAACTACAATGCGGACATTATTGAAATAACACTCTCCATGTCCCAATACTATGGAAATTAATTGGAGCTGCTTTTTTTTCTGAAACATTACTATCCCTTTAAGGCCTAATACTTTATAGTGGCACTACTGCTAAACCATCCTATGGAGGTTTATGGTCAATTGACCAGAGCTGTCCATAGGATGGTGCAGCAACAGTGCCACTGTAAAAATGCAGGCCATTAAGATACTGCACTTACAAAATTCAAGTTTGATCTTTTGAATAAAACACCTCTTAGCAGTGACAGCACCCTTGCTTTACTCAGAAGGATAAACCTACAATATATATTTTTACATATTAAGTGTTACTATCCCTTTAACAGAAGGAGTACTCCATACAGAAAGCTGGTATATCTATATACTTTTTTGACGAAACATTTAATTATCTGAAAATTATTACATGATTCTGAAAAATGTGGGTGTGTTTGTTCGATAACATTTTGTTCAGCTTGTTGAAGCCTACTGCTCAAAACGAGGAGGTGTGAGCCTCATACAGACCAGAAATGGGCATCAGTAAATACAAGCAACTGCAGATCCTATGCAAAAAGATTTATAATTAATTACACTGGATAGCTATATGAAGAACCCTTCCTAAAACCTGGATTCCATTGAAGGAGATCTGTGATTTTATCTCTAAATTTCTCCATAGACAACAGCAGTACTCTACCAGATGAACACATTTAAAGGGACAGCAAAAAAATAGTGTTTTCTAGTGTTTAAACAAATGCATTACATGGCACAAATCCTATTTCTCAAACTTTTATGATTTGAGAGATATTCGCATGTACAGTTTCCCTTCTCCTGATGTCAGCTGTAAAGCTGGCAGCAGGAGATATGCAATAACAATATTGGAAAATAATAACTTCATTGGAACGGTCCACAAAGTGTGCTTGCAAACCATGCACACTTTGTAGACCTTTCCAGTGAAGTAATTATTTTCCAATATCGTGATTTCAGCTCTGCTGCAGAGCCGCTGGCTGCTCCCAGGACCGGGATCTCCTGCTGTCAACTAGACACTGACGTCAGGAGTAGGGGAGGGAAGGGAGAACTCTGATTCGGAATATCTCTCAAACCTTTAAAGGGATAGTAATGTTTCATAATAAAAGCAGCTCTAATTAATCATCATAGTATTTGGACTTTGGAGAGTGTTATTTCAATTCTGTCAGAGCTGTAGTTCAAGAGTAATTCAATGATAAAGTATTCCCCTCCCGCCCCTTTTACTGATGTAACACTGCTGAGCCAGATCAGAAGGGAGGTGCCCAGGTAGACTGCAGAGAGGGACAATCTTCAATTAAGATAAGGGAAAAACCTGAAAAAATTGTCAAGGGGGCAGGGCCTTCATTGTTTTCATAGGAAGAAGATTGTCCCCTGCTGTTATCTGTCTGGTCTATGGACTGGATTCCACATCTGAGAAGAGATTGTTTACAGTAGGTAAAAGGGGCGGGAGGGGAAACTTTGCTTGTGAATATCTCTCAAACCATAAAGGTTTGAGAGATAAGACTTATATCATTCTTCATGTTTTTTTAATGCCTTCAAAATAAAATAAAGATAAAATGAAGTTTTACTATCCCTTTAAGGGTTGAGAGATAGGATTTGTGCCTTATAATTTAATTTTTTTAAACACTACAAAACAAGAATATTTTTTTATGGGACATTAGTGTCCCTTTAACAGATGAACTGGAATCTAGCCCCAAGTTAACCTTTTTGTTAACAAATTAAGAGCCACTTATTCTCATAAATTTAATTTTCTTTTGTGCCTAAATAATGATGTATGTGTCTTTATAATGTGATTTTAAGCAGTTTAGTGGTTAATAAACAGTCCCACGAGATCCAGTCATAGGAATGTGTGAAATTTCTGTTTTACAGAAGATATTACAGAGTGGCATTTACTAAGTGATGTAAAGAGCTGATATTCACTGTTGCCCATGTGTAAAAAAATCTCTTATTTACTGCTTATTGCAAGAGAATGTCGCCTTGCCCATCAGATCGAAATAAAATCTATGAGGCTGCCAGTATTTAAAGAAGCTACTTATGGAGTGTCTGTCTGCATGTAACAGCCCTGTTTCCATTGAATGGAATGGTTTTCAACGAGACACAAATTCTGTTGTGTGTCTGCTTCTCCGCTACTGAAAAACGATTACTTAACGGAATAGTAAACCTCAGAAACCTAACCTGACTACCACCAGCATGCTTTGGTAGCGCAGGGGTTAATCGTATTTTATGGCTGATTCCCCGACTAAGATGGGTTAGGTTTCTGGGGTTTATTACATCTTTAAAACCGTGTGCGCTCCAGAGAAGTATCCAATACACTGCAATGCAATGTTACTCACCCCTACTAAGAGATTTTTTTTTTTATTAGAAAGTTATTATAGCTGAAACTTTTTTTTTGGTTTTTATTTCTATTGAGATTATCTGGTGGTGATGTTCCTACTGCTTATTATGGAGAACTGTAGACTATGGCTAAAGCGCTCCAAAGTTCATTATAATAAAACTAGTGTAAAAGCCTGTGTACACAGGCCAAGGTCTGGGTAATGTTAACCCTTTGAGTGCCAGAGGGGTAGAGGCAGCGGCGCTACCTCACTGCTCCAAGCTATGCAGTCTTGCGTTGCCTCACTCACACAACGCAATCATGAGCAGTAGAGACTGCCGAATGCGGGCAGTCTTTACTGCATATTACTGCATCGTGACAAACATCCTAGCGAATTGTTATATTGGAGGATGTGCCTTTTGGACACCAGTTGGCTCTGTTGCCAATAGTGTGATTAAAAAGAAACGTTTGCATTCTAGTAACTGTTAACCCTTTGAGTTCCAGAGGGGTTGACGTAAAGCATTGCTTTCCCTCTCTGGTACTCAGAGGGGTTGATTCACTAAGCCATGATAAACATACCTGGGAACTTTTGAAGCAGGGCTACCCAGAGGGTAACCCTGTCAGTGCTGACCGGGGAGGAAAATGACGCAATTTACATCATAAAAGGGGTGGGGCTTAGTCGCGGGGGGTGGGACAAAAAAACTTGCAAAATGGAGGTAAGAGGGCAGGGAGTGGGAGGAACTGGGCGGGATGGAGCACAAGTGGGCAGAGTTTCTACTTAAACTCTGCCCACCCGGTGATTCACACACTGCCCCGGAGACCCGGTAATTGAGTTTGAAATCTGGAGTCTCTGGGGCAAAACCGGAGAGTTCCCAGGTATGGTGATAAAGCGGAGATGACTTCTCCAGTTCCTATGTTATTCTATAGATCTTCTGTGCTAAGATCTCTAAAGCTGAAGAAATCTTAGTGAATAGGCTCCATAGAATAACATAAGAATTGGAGAAGTGACAAACTGGAGAAGTCATCTCCGCTTTATCACCTCTTTATTACCGCTTAGTGTATCTCCCCCATAGGGTTAATTAAAAATCTCACAGCAGTGGTAGTAACCTTATTTAGTCAGCAAGAAAAGACCTATAACATATACTATTTCATAAAAATGTTATTTTAATATTCTGATGCACAAGATGATCTCACTTTGTCTATAGCGTGATAATTGGCTGATTCTCTTTTAGAAAATACTGTTTTACTGTAAAGTAGGAGTAAGCAAAATGTGGCTCCCCAACTATTATCAGACTACCACTCCTATCATTCTCAACCGTCCATCTGTCTTGCTGAGGATGATGGGAGTTGGACCCTGACAACAACTGAAGAGCCACAGGTGGCAAATCCACAAAGTAAAGAATTAAAACACTCATAATTGTTTTTGCTACTTGTTATGTAAATTCATTTGACCTAGAAAAAAAAATCAGTTAATCATTCATTTATCAGGTCGAGAAGTTAAAAAAAGAAAATTAAAACTGGTCACGGAGCTGTAGAATTGCAGTGTAAATGCTTTTCTTATAAGGAGTCATGAATGTAACTTTTACCAAACAATGGTCTCTGCAAAGTCAATAAACTGAACACAATTAAAAGAAAGAACATTGATTGTACCAGAATACTGAGTACAGATGTTACTGATAGCTTTTAACCCCTTCTCTGCAGGGAGCAGAACAAAAATTGCTCTGCTATGCAACATGTTGCGCTCTGTTCTGTGACTAGGGGGTAATAATATAATAATATTACTATTAACTGTATGAGGGCCAAAGGTTGAGGGCCAACGCAATTGCTTTGCAATGCATTGAGCACCGCTCTGGCACTCAAAGGGTGAAAAACTGACTACAGGCCGATCAGTCAGCCAACTACATTATTTCACAGTTCAGTGTACTAAGGGTAGAGGGAGTGACCTTTGCACTAGCTCTCAATAATTCACTGCAGTTTTATCATTAAATCAGAAATCTCGCTGCAAAGGAAATTAGTTTATTTTCACAGGGAGAGTAGAGTAACACTGCTAATGTAATCACTTGGAGAAGGTACTCCTTACTGAAAGTCTAATTGCAATTTCCTAATTGAAGAGTGGTTTAAATGTTTTCCTTTTGAAAAAAATAAATAAGTAAAATTAAAAATGAACAAAAGAAACAGAGATCATTTGGTGTTCGTTTACAAAGTATTGGAGAAGGCAGCTGCAATCCAGCACATTCATTGAGAATTTATCAATGAGAGTATTTCGCTGAGAGTACATTAGGTACCAGGACTAAAAGGAATGCTTCCCTCTAGCATTAGTGGGGAAATTAGTGTCAAATTAAGCCAATTTTTCGTAGATGCTGCTTTGTTTGTATATCTTGTAAAACAAGTTGCAGAGGGAAAGAGGCCCCAAAACACCCGTACACTTCCTCACTGTCCTGAGAGCAAACTGCATTGTGGGGGAATGTTCTACACTGGTGTTGGTCAGGCATAGGTCTAGAAAATCTATTCCAAATCATGGTTTAAAGTTGAATTGTCTTAGTAAATATGGTGTTATTCTGCGCCATAGTTGACAAATAAAAACTATACCTCGGAATTCTTTAGATCTGGCACTAAGCCTCCAGTCTTTATACTTAATTACCGGGTCACTGGGGACAGAAGCTGATTGTCAGGGCTCAATGAAACTCCGCCTACTTCATTATTAGTTATGACTGCTAGTTATGGTCACTCTCCACCCTCTTCTTCCCACTCTCTGCCCATTTTAAGAAAAAACACTCCTCCCTCCAACCCAATCCCACCCACCCAAATCTAGCTCCACCCACTTTATGACATGAATCACCTAATTTGAACACTCCTGCAACCAGACCTTAGTAGACCACCGGAGGGTTGGGACAAGAAGAGTCCAAGGCATGATAAAAATTCTCACTGATTAAAACTCTTTGATTGGTAGAGAAGTTTCCAATTCATTGCTTCTCAATGCAATGAAGACTTATTGAGCATTGAAGGGGTTAAAACCCATATAGAAATCAATGAGAACTTTTGGTATATGCATTTGTCCCAGAAATAATCCTAGCTGTCTTTATATATAAGACCATTTGGCCTATATTTATAAAAACAAACTAGAGTTATTCAGGAGTAAGCCAACTGCACCACAAGGGGCAATTAAAAATAACTAAATGCCCATACACTTGAATGGCATACCTCCCAACATGTCAAATGGCCAAAGAGGGACACTTTTGTTTTAGGGGGTGTTGCTGGGGGCGTGACTGGTGGGTGTGTTGTTACCAAGAAATTTTATTTCATGACACTGCTTATTTAAATGAAAAAATGATTTAGAGCAAGACTAAAGTATTTTATTAACACAGACTAATTTAAAAAACATATAGTGGAGTTTACACTAACATAATTGGGAGTTGTATTTTTGTGGTGCAATGTGAGGCACTTATATACACAACATACAGTCTGATAAAAAAAAAGGATGCCAGGGTGGGACAGAGGGATTTGGCACTGTCCTTCCTAAAGGAGGACACATGGGAGGTATAGGTTAATGCACCAGGACATACGTGCAATGGAAAAGTAAAGCAGTTCTGAAGAAAACCAACCGTATTAGGCAACATATAAATAGTCCTGTTTATTTAAATATTGCTTTAACACTTGGTAAAAAGAAATCTAAATCTATGGGCATGTTGTGATATTTTAGTTGCTCAGCTCCCCCTTTATGCATACAATAGTTAGGGTTCCTACCCAGCATATTTCTTAACCTTTGTTGGTCACATGCAGAGTTATCAGATTTGGACTGCGGCTCTTGCCTTCCATGTCTGCAGTATTCAAGTGCCCAATTTCCCATCTCCCCTTCCCACTCCTCCAGGATCGGCATGGCTGGGGATCAGGTGCAGATAGCCAGTAGATGTAGTGGTAAGAAATTGCAGACCTCTCAAGATCTGCTGGGGAAATTGACACTTCGTTCTCTCCTGTCTGTGTCCGGATGCTAGCTGCTCACTGCGGTACATCTCCAGGCCAGATAAATCACTGTGGTCTACCCCGCTTTACACCTACTACAGTGCCACTCCAGTATAGACAGGGCATGTACCAGTGTCATAGCTGGCACCAGTGGTGCACTTTGTGCTAAACTTACTCTACTAGATCACTGCTTAGTGCCCCCAGTGCCGGCCCTCAGAAGAAGACTGCATTTAACCCTTTGAGTGCCAGAGTGGCACGCAATGCATTGCTTTGCAATGTGTTTCGTACGACTCTGGGACTCAGAGGGTTATCCGATCATCCTAGGACTCTGATTACGGTGCCTGCTAGTGCTTTAATTAACTACTTATACCTGATGTCAGTGGAGGATCCTATCAGGATTATCGACAGCTATTGGGCTGCACAGAGAGTTCCGTCACTGAGTGCTGCTCAGAAGATGGACAAAGGTGGAGTAAGGCGCGAGCCCTGTGTGCGCATATATCAAGAGTGACACACTGACGTCTCACCACAAAGTGGCTCACATGATGATAGTGAGAGTGATGTGTAGGCTGCTGTAGCAGTAAGGGCAAAAGGTATGAAGCGGGACATAGTGTAATGCAGGCGGGATAGCGGGTTTGGGCCCTAAAATCGGGACTGTCCCACGTAAATCGGGATGGTTGGCTGGTATGGAATGGAGCTTTTTAAAGGGACAGTAATGTCCCATAAAAATTATGCTTGTTTTGTAGAGGTTTAAAAAATAAGTTATTTGGCAAAAATCCTATCTCTCAAACCACTGTAAAGCTGGCTGCAGGAGATTCAAGTTGGGCGACTCGAGGAGGCTCTTCAGCAGAGCTGAAATTGCATTATTTAAAAAGAACTACTTCTTGGGAACGGTCTACAAAGTGTGCTTGCAAACCAGGCACACTTTGTAGACCTTTCCAATTAAGTAATTCTTTTTAAACAACACGATTTCGGCTCTGCTGCAGAGCCGCCGATTGGTCCCCAGACCGGTATCTCCTGCTGTCAGCTAGATGCTGACATCAAGAGAAGGGGAGGGGAGGGGGAACTTTACATCCTAATATCTCTCAAACAGTAAAGGTTTGAGAGAGAAGATTTGTGCCAAATAATGTATTTTTTAAACCTCTACAATACAAGAATACTTTATTATGGGACCTCTCTCTGATCTGATTCAAGGGGTTAAAAGCCCAATGTAACCCTTTGAGTGCCACAGGGGTACGCAACACATTGCTTTGCAATGCGTTGCATACCACTCTGACACACAAAAGGTTGACAGGAATTTTTTAGGTGTCCCCCTATGGTGCAGTTTGTTTACTCCACAATAACTTCAGTTTGCTTTTATAAATATGGGCCATTGTATCTAAACAGCTCCAAATTCTACAAAGAAGAACCAAGACTGGCCTTTGGTTTCCAAGCAAACAAAATCATTACCGTGTGCAATATGCATTTCACGTAGCTAGAGCAGAAGTCATTTGCTCCTGTGAGCCAGTATATTTATGGTGTGAGAGGTACTCAGCCATGCCTTAGGAATTTCTATGGCCAAAAACAACTCTTTTGTTATGTCACCAAATGTTGCTACTGCAAACTTACAAGGATTGAATTACGCAGGCCAGCTACACAGCATTAGTCAAACCCAAAGCAAACCTAAGACAAATATTGTTCTTCCTTAACCCTTCAATCAGTATGGAGGTCTACAGTGGCAGTGAATGCTTTATGAGTATTTAACCCTTTGACAGCCAGAGTTGCATACCCCTCTGGCACTCAAAGGATTAAAGGGTAACTATCACATTTTACTAACTCTGCTCGTGAGCACTGTGCAGACGTATTACTACCCCTATCAGCCAATCAGTATACCTCCCTCCCAAGTGTCCCTCTTTAGGAGCGACAGTCCCTCTTTGAGACCAAAATCCCTCTGTCCCTCTTTTCTACCCTTCAGTCCCTCTTTTTAGGAGATCTGAATGAGTATTGTGTACTACATTGCTCCACAAAAGTCACATAGATGTGTTATTAATCTTCAGTATATGTGTTTATAAATTAATCTGCATAAATAAAATAATTTGGTTTTGCTCTAAATCATGTATCATTTACATAAAGAGGTGCCAGTAGGTAAAGAAACAACCTAAAAATTCTTGGCAATGCCCTGTCCACCAACCACGCCCCCAGAAACACCTCCTAAAACAAAAGTGTTCCTCTTTTGCCATCTGAAATGTTGGGAGGTATGAATCAGTGCAGTCAGTAAGCTGACTCCTTTGGCTAATACATAACCAAGAAATCTGTGGCTCTCTAACACAAAAACTTAGGTTGCATGTAAGTCTGAAACAGAGGGTCTATGGCCACCAGCACTGTTCACAATAGGAAACTGCAGAGCAGTCTCTTCCTAGGGGGGAGTATCTTGAGTCTCCTTTCAGACCTCCATTAGTTAGCTGGAGTTCACAATGCAGCCTCGGCTTCACCAGCAGGTGTGCTCCATACCTCCCAACATTTCAAATTGCCAATGAGGGACACTTGTGTTTTGTGTTGCTGGGGGTGTGGCTGGTGGGCGGGGCATTACTGAGAATCTTTAGGCTATTTCACAACCTATTGAAACCTCCTTGTGTAACTTAATAAATGAATTATAACAAGACCAATATATTTTATTTACACAGACTAATTTATAAACATATACTGATGTTTAAACAAACAATAACCTGAGTTTTTTTTTGCTGTAGAGCAATGTGATACACTTATATACACACCACACAATCTAATCTCCTAAAAAGAGGGACATCAGGGTGGGAAAGAGGGACAAAGAGATTTGGGTCTAAAAGAGGGACTGTCCCTCCTAAAGAGGGACACTTGGGAGATATGGTGCTCCCAAGGGATCAGACCTGCTGATGGGGCACTATCATATCATTATTACCCTTTATGATACAGAAAAAAGAACTGACAGTATTTTCTTGCCTGTCAAAATGCATTTTACAATTGCAATTAATGTTTCCGTTTAGAGTAGTGGTTCTCAGACTGGATGCCAGGGAACTCTCCAGTGTATTGCTTCTAAATACATTGAAGACCATGCCAGCATTCAATGGGCTAAAAGTCTAATTTAAATCAATGGCATTTTTATTTGTACCCATTTGGTTTGTCCCAGAATTGCTCTTCTTTATATATAAGGCCCATAGAGTCTGATAACAGATAAGAACCAATTACTTAGATTGTAAGCTCTACGGGGCAGGGCTTTTTATCCATAATGTATACCCATCTGTTGTTCCCCTTTTGATTGTCTTTATAAGCACTTAATCACCCCTTCTATATAAAATGTAATCTGTCAAGTGCCAAGTACACTGATTGGCGCTAAATACATAAAATATACAATATACAATACAATTAATACATCAAATTTCCAGAGGTCCACAACGTTCTGGGGGCGGAGTGTCCAGATTATATAATTAGCACCAAAATGGGTGGGGCTTAATCATGGTGGGTGGGGTTAGGAAGAATAGATGGGACTTTTGCCTTTGAAATGAGAATACAGTTGGTAGGATGGGGCGGAGAGTGGGCAGAACCAACAGTGAAGAAGCCACCGTCTCTGGGTCAGATCCGGAGAGTTCTTAGATACTAATCTGCCTATTTTCTATTAAAAACCTCAGTCCTCCATAATCTGTAGAATAGACAGGTATATCCCAGGCATTTCTGAGTACCTTATTGCATTATGCCCTACCACTTTTGCCAGGGACCTGTTCTACTATCCTTTCGGTATGTCAGTACAATACTACAAATCATCTCACAATTTCTAATCCAATAGGAACTGTATATTACTTCTAGAGCACCAATGTATTTCATTGCTCTGTACCTAGGTCAGACACGTATAACAGACAATGACATAGAGATACAGACAGACAAAAGGCAGTGGGGCCCTTCTTGTGAGACTCTACTGTAGATCTGTCCATCTGTTTCAGTAGCTACAGAATTGATATAGATTTATGTAACATGTACTTACAGCTAGCATTTGTAAAAATTAATTATTCATAAAATAAAATCCTAAACTTGCTTTTTGCTGTATGTGTAAATTGAACTTTTCAGAGAGAACATTTATTTCATGTTGTTTGTGCTATTTTTATTAGGAGATAAGAGCTAGTTTGTTAATAGATTGTAAGACTAGAACCAATGTATTGGAGGCCTCGCCAACATTTAAGGGCGTAAAAAGCCCCCATTTCAATAAATGGGAACTTGAGGATTTTGTATTTCTTCCCTACGCCGCACTTGGTTTGCTCCAGAATTGCACTACCATTTCCTTAAGCAAAGCAATGCGTTGTGTACCCCTCTGGCACTCAAAGGGTTAATACATCAGCCTCCTCGGAATTCGCAACACGATCCCCACTGAAATCTATAGGGAAATTTGTAATTAAAGACTTTGATAAAATTATTAACTGCAGTGGAATCCAGGCTAGATTACTACTAAAGTCTATGGAGAAATGTGTAGACAAACTCTTGATAACTGCAGTGGAATCCAGGCCACGGTTCATATATGATGTATGGGTTCATTTACAAATGCATCTGAGTGTGTTACAGCTTTCTCTTTCTGTGTTTTAGAATTACTGTTCCTTTGATACCTAAACCGGTTGTCTTATCAATCAAGAAGAGTTTGTGATGCTAAACCCATTGAGTACCAGTAAGGTTCCCAATGCCTTGTATGCTTCTCTGGCACTCAAAGGGTTAAATGAATACTAACACCATCTAATAATAAACCCCACTTATTTTAATGTTGGCACCATACCTCTGCGCCACAGACTCTGGTTTACTGAGTTAATTACAGGGTTTCCAGGTCAAGGGGTGAGTGAGTTCTTTGGTAACCCGGTCCACTCCCCCACCTGTTCTGCCCACTGCACGCCTCATTTAACCTCTTCTTAGCACAAACCCTGCCCTTTCTCAATCCAATTCTGCCCATTCCCGTTAAGGAAACACATCATAACATAAATCACATTATTTAGACACTGTTACTCCCAGCTGCAGACATTAAGGTTCCCAGCTATGGCAGGCAGAAATTCACTGACTCAATTGATTCCCCGATATTTCCCTTTAATTAATACTGGGCCTCATGTCCATTATATCCATTGAGGACTCCAGACCCAAAACTCCTCCCAGTTAGGAAGGAAGGATGATTAGATGGTGAACTTTAGGGTCTTGGAGTAAATCAAAAGAGAATCATGTCCATCTTCAGTGCTAATTAAAGATTACTTTTGGGGGGACTAATTCATGAGGAACTGATTCAGTGGCTATTAGGATTTTATACCCAGATGAAGGGAATAGAGGTTTATTTGATGGTTAGCTTTCCTTACTGTGCTAAGCAAGTGAATCTCAGGACTGCAGTATTTTCTACCACTTGCACCAAGAAACTTTATTTCCTTTAAAGGAACACTAATGCCAAGAAACAACATTGGGTTACATTGATTTTAATATTATGTACACATCCAGCTGGCATCTGACACATTTTGGTTATTTTATGTTAGATGCCTAAAATCTAATCCTAAACTTGCATTTTTAATGTATGTATAGAATGCCCTGTATTTATACAGTTTGGTTAATTATTTGTGCTGAGACAATGCTAAGAATGTATTTGAGATTAGTACTCACTCCTTCTATTCAGAAAGGCTGACATCTTATCTCAGCCCACATATCCTATATAATAATTCGCTAAATCGTGTGTAACGCACGACATGCGCAGTAGACACTGCTGCTCGTGTGGCAGTCATGCGCAGTAGAGACTGCCCGTGCCGCGGCTGATACAGAGCTGGGCGCTCCGAAAGAGCGTCCAGCTCTGTATCAGCAGTGGCGCGGGCAGTCTCTACTGTGCGTGACTGCTCCGCAACCGGCTGCCAGAGGCACTGTGGCCCGTGTAACGGGCTGTTCAACTAGTAGACAATAAAACACTATCACTCATGAAACCTATCAAGACTGCTATTGTAATGGGAACCCTTAGCTCAACCAGGAATGGGACCCACCAGAAAGCATATAGAAAATTAGACTTTATGTTTCAGAATACAAAAGAGATTTTTACAGGAGTTAGCATGGAGTATAGGGCATTTTTATGAATATTCCCCTAGATCACTTTTAGGTGTTACTGCTTCTTTAATTGTTGAAAATTAACCCTCTGCAGTGCAGTTAAGAGAGGCTGAGAAACATCCTTGGCAAGTGCAATAAGAGATGTTAACCCTTTGAGTGCCAGAGGGGTACGCAACTCAAATGGTTAAAGTATAAGAAGAAATGGTGCAAATCTGGAGCAAATCAACTGCATCACAAGGAATCAATAACGTTTCAAACTCCCCATTGGTTTAAATGGATATTTTAATCCCTTGAATGTTAGTAAGTTCTCCATCACACTGCAAAGCAATGCGTTGGAGAACTCTCTAGCATTCAAAGGGTTAAAAGAACAATTAAATCAATGGAGGTTTTTTTTCACTCCTATGGTACAGTTGGATTGTCCCAGTACTTTTTAACATCAGTCTCCTGGATTTCAAATATATTCAGTCTCACGGCTCGCGAGGAGAATCAGCTGCGGGGGGTGGGGTTGGACTCCCAAAATATGTTACGATAAAGAGTGCATCTCCCTGCTAAATTCTCAAGTCTGCTCCCATAGGAAACCACTTTGTAAAGGAGAATTATCGGATGATCAGGGATTATGCAGGGAGCTGAGACGAAACCAGAAATGTTCAAAAACACCTCATGGTTCGTGCATAATCCTGTTAGTAAATGCCTCAAAATAGGAAATAAGCTCACTTCGAACGTAAGGGGCATTTAATCCCTTAGTAACTACTGGCCTATATATACTGTACAGCAAATTTGTGTCAATATGGTGAGAGGGCTATGAGCCTCATTTAATGCCTATGAAAACCAGCTTAATATTACCAGGGCTCAAAATTTCCACTCTCCACTAGCCAATGGTGAGTGAAAATTTAGGCCTGGCGAGTAGAAATTCAGCCCTGGTAGGTATGTTTTGGCTTGCAGTGGCGAGTAACTTTTCAGGTCTGGCTAGTAGCAAAGGACTTAAAATTATAAGCCCTGATATTACATTCAATCATATCAAGTTTTAATGTATTTTATGCTAGAAAGGTCTCTAACATATTGCATTGCCCCTTTTAGACACCTACGATTACCTTAACCCTTTCAGTGCCAGAGGCACTAAACGGGTTAATAGACCTACACGGTTTGTCAAGAGACTAAAATGGGGATATGTTCACTGTTATGCAAACTGAAATGGCCTCTGGAAGATACTAAATGGAATGTCTGAATCTGCCAGAGCAGCAGATTTGGTGCACGAACATGTAGACTCACAACCAGCTCCCGTATCTGTGTTTAGGTATCGATGCCTTCAGTACATACTGGAGCATTCAACTCCACACTAGAGTTTAAGCGGGAAGTAACGCCTCATAATATTTACCCCCTGTCAATTACCTTCATTATGGTCAGGGAATTCAAATTGTCCCTCTGAATTTTTTCCTTGCTCACTGATTCGAGATTTATAGGGATAGTAATGTTTCAAAATAAATTCTGCTCAGATTATTATTTATAGTTTTTGGGCCATGTAGAGCTGTATTATCAGTTCCTATGATGTGTAGTTCAAGAGTAGTTGAATCATAAAGTGTCCCCATGCCACCCCTTTTACCTATGTAAATCTGCACATGTAAGACTGTCTGGATGATCGCAGTGAGGATCAATCTTCAGTGAGCATAACAAACATCTGCTGTCCTCCTTCCGTAAGCTCACAGCCACAAGATTGTCCCTCACTGCAAACTGACTGGTCAAGCAACCAGGTTCCACATCTGAGGGGAGGTGGCTTACATTAGGTAAAAGGGGTGGGAGGGGGACACTTTTATCATTCAATTACTCTGGAACTACACAACGTAGAGAATGATAATACTGCTCTATGTGTCTAAAAAACTATAAAGAATAATTGGAGCTGCACTTTTTGAAACATAACAATACCTATTTCATCTGGATGTCATGTCTCACGGAGGTGCCCATAATAGTTCAAACTTGGAGTAGGCAGAGTGCATAAGGATACGTAACCCTTTAAGGATTAGATGGGTGCGCAATGCATTGTACACCCCTCTTGTTCTTAAAGGGTTTAATGTGCCATATGATGTGGGTGGGGTTTGTGTCCTGTTGTCCTGCTAGCAACTGTCATGGCTGCCTCCATGGACATGAGTTATGACATCCAGATGATATCTCTTGAATTAAGGAAAATAGCAGAGGGGCAGGGCCAGATTTATATCTCAGGAGCCTGTAGGCAAAAAAATCTGAAGCGCCCCCCCCCCATTGGCCATCGCCACTGGGCACCTCCACAATGCTCCAAATCTCCACATTACCCCCCATATCCATATTGCCGTCACATTGCCCCCCATCAGCTCCAACTTGCCCCCATCAGCTCCAACTTGCCCTCACATTACCCCCATCTGCTCCAACTTGCCCCATCAGCTCCAATTTGCCCTCACATTACCCCCAGCATCTCCACATTGCCCCCATCATCTCCAACGTGCACCATCAACTCCACATTGCCCTGTTTCCTACCTCCCTGGTGGTTCAGAGGCAGGAAAATGATGATGTCATCTCCCAGTGATCTGCATTACTAAAGAGCCACCGAGGGAGCAACAGCAGGATCTCACTGGGCGGCAGGCAGGCAGCGGGTAGGGTGAATGAAAATATTTAAAAAAATAAAATAAAAAAATAATTTATTCCAATGACAGGCGCTCCTCTGTGGGGTGCGCCTGTAGGCAAATGCCTACTCTGCCTTATGGCAAATCCGGCCCTGCTGAGGGGCCATTAGAATTTCCTGACCATAATATAATGTTTGGGATTATTAATAAAGTTACTTCCCCTTTAATTTGAACAAACCCTAATGTCACCCCTTTAGCAGGAGTAGGAAAAGGGAAGAATCAGGTGCTGATTTCCTCTGCATCATGCAGTGGTGTACATGGTCACTAGAGGGCGCAGATACTATTTTTTTTTGCCCCCCACCCCAACACAACAATATTTTCCCAGCGGCATAACTATAACCTACTGGACCCTGGGCTCGATGAGCACCCTTGGATGCCAGGCCTCATCACCACTGCACACTCGATAGTTATGATCTTGGCACCTTATTAGTACATGCTGTTACACAAGGCTCAGGACATCAGCACTCCCCAAATAATCAAACACTCCCAGACTAAATGGCACAGCATCTTTCATGTACAATATTTAGTATATATAGGTGTTAGGCGGATGCAGTGCACTAAAACGGGTCTGCATACCAGAAGAGTTGCTGGGTTCCCAAAACACCCTGTCTTTGGGGTAAAATAATCCATTAATAGTGCACTGTGCAACCCAATTGCACCACTACTGGCAAGGATATAAGCACTATTATATGTCCCAAGCTGGTAACAGGACTTTAATCATGAGACCTGCGGCTACAGCCAGTACCAAACAACACCCCAGGATTGAACTGATTTTAGCAAGAAGATCTATTCATACATTACTCCACATTACCAAGTAAACACTAATTTATAGGGCTATAGAAAATACTACGAAATAGGTTTCAATGTGGATCTGTGCCCAATATTTACCTAATAAGGTGCATCTACACCAGTGTAGCCAGGCCAAAAAAAATGTTATTACCATAGGTTTCAAATGGATTGCATGAAAACCCCATTAGAAAGGATCCACTCACTCTACTCCTATATCCCGGGAAAATAACTTTTTAACCTTTATTCGATGCCTACTATAAGAGCTTTGGGCCCAATGTATCCTTACTTATTGTATCTGTCTCCCTCCAATTGAATAACCACTTCATCTGCAATTAAAGCTTATCTATTATTTGCACATGAATCTGGTGCTTAAGGTGTTAAGAAACTATAAATACATTTACAATGCTCAAGCTATAGCCAGCTAGGGTAACTCCATGTCTGCATATCTGTAGTTTATGTTTATTTAAAAATACACCATAGGCGGTGGACTTGGGGGAAACCTTACTTATATGGTAATTGAGACAACAGATAAGGGAGGGTCATGGATCTTGCGTACAATGCCACTCCTACTCAGGGTAGACATTAGATTAATGAAATCACTAATGCAGCATCAAGGCAGGCTTGCTTTCAACATCATTTATTTATATGTAACACAGCCCCAGATGTAGATTTATGTTTCAAGTGTGCACCATAGATGCGAAGGGAATTTCTATGATTATAATACATTTTTTTTTTTAATTTTCTCATAAATCAGTTTAACCCTTAGATGCCAGAAATATCTCCAATGCTTTGTGAAGCAATGCAATGGGTTAAAGTGTTCTTAATCCTTTGAGTGCCCGAGAGGTTGGATACTACCCCTCTGGCACACAAAGGGTTAATCCTATAGAGGGTGTGCAATGCAGTGAAGATCACTGAACTGCACATCCCACTTGTAATCAAAGGGTTATGTATAGTAACCATTTGCTGCCTGTTGTGCAGCAATATGTGTGCCTGTGAATAACATTATGCATGTGTTATAATTATGTTTTAAAGAGCTACAATATTTACAGCAAACACCTTTCACGTGTTTTATTTACAATATATTTTGTCTGCTATACCTAGAGCTTCAGTAGGTTGTTTGTTTTGGAAAAGATATAGAGGGAAACTAAATTAAAATAAGATTTCAGAGGATTTTAGTTATTATATGGAACAACTCTCTGATGGGGGTGTGTGGCATTCAAATCTGTTTTTAATCACTGTGTGGTGTTAGGCTCAGAAGCCTGGATGAGGGTTAATCAGTGGGGGTGGCGTGCTTGGCAGAAAGGACTGGTGTGATTTTAATGACGTGAGCCAATTGACAACCACCAATGTCAATGCAGCAACTTAGCAGCTGCTGCAGAACGTCTTCAGATACAAAAGTGTTCCGATTATTAATGTGTTAGAAATATTGCATTGTCTGTGTAGGACACATAATGTGTCTAAAGGAAATCTCCATTTATTGATGTAAATCAGCTACTGAGGCAGAAATACAAACTAGTAATTCTGGGGAAAACCAGCTTCACCATAAGGGATAGATAAACATCTCCATTGATTTAAATGGGGTGTATATCCCCTTGGATTTTATAGATTACTATATCAATTCGTCAGATGCCCCTCTGGCACTCAAGGGACTAAAATACCTATTTAATTCAATGGGAATGTGGTGGATTTTTATCTTTCCCCTGAGAGGTGCAGTTGGTTTGATCCTGAATTACAACAGTTCTCCATAGTGCACCACCCTAATTGTATTTTATCAGTTGCTACAATTTTAGTTGCATTGCTAAAATGTTAACCTTTAGTGTGCCATGGTAATGCTCAACACGCCGATGTAATCTAAGGGTTAATGATCCAGCCTATTACTAAATATTAAACTTCAAACTATTCACCATTACGTTGGCCCCCCTCCTCACTTATTCCCAAATGCGTTGCAAGCGCTCCTCTTGGCACTCAAATGGTTACTGTTTACAGTAAAGCAAGGGCAGGACGTTAAGTGGCAGAGAAAACCCTTTGAGTGCAAGAGAGACCTGACCACTGCATTTTAACCCTTTACGCGTCGAATGTGTGCAATTCGTCAGCATCCAAGGGGTACTCCTTCATATGCCAGAAAGGTACCCAAAGCACGCTCGAAGGGTTAAAGGCACCCCCCAGTCTACAGTATGCTAGGCGACGCTGTTTTTCAAGAGGTTCTGCAGCATCTTCTTCCCATGAGAATACAGAGCAGCCCCAACTTCCCAAGAGGTGTTGCAGCAGCTGAACACAAATCTTTCATTCTCTGCCGTCGTTCTCTCTCTCTCAGCGTGCACCAGAATCGTCGTTGTCTTTCTACCAGCCGTCAACGCAATACATCCAGTACGATGGTACTGAAGGCTTCGTGTCTCCCCACTCACCAGGGGAAAGCTCCTGTAGGCGTGATTTCCCTGAACAGACAGACCTTGCGATGCTGCACTGCGCGAATCCCCCTGTCCGTGTGAGTGCAGCGAACAGGTTAAGGCAGATGGGAAAAGGAGATTTATTTCTCAGGAGCGCTGCTCCCGGGCTCTGCCTCCCCGTGACGTCACTGCTGCCAACAGCAGCAGGAGCATCAGCAGCGGCATTAGGAGAGGGCTGGGAGAGGGGCAGACCAGCCTCCTTTAATAGCTTGGTCATGTGACTGGGAACAGTAGTAAGACAGGTGCCTTCAGTTCAGCCTCAGTAAGGGGCTAGTTGCCTGTATGAGTGCGAGCTCTGTGTGTGACTGTGGATTATACTTCCAAAGGTTTACTGGCGTCATTCAAGGGCTGGATGGCGTGGGACATGTGCAACCAGGACTCTGTATGGAGTGACATAGAGGTGAGCTGGCAGATTACCCATCTTTATTTCCTTCCCTGCTGTGTTTTAATTTTTTTTTCCTGTCAATAATTGTATTATTTTAATTATTATTATTTTCGCAATTATTATTTTTATAGGACTTTTTTTTACTTTTGCAGTTATTTATTAAACATATGATTGTTGTGCATGTTTTTTTTAATATTTTTGTGCATTTTTGTCTTTTGTCATTTTGCATTATTTTTTTTAGATTCCCTTGCAAAATGAATTAGGCAGCTTAACGTTATCTGAAGTCCTTGCATATGGCTATTTTTAAATAGGTTTTACTTGTGTGATGCTCTGAGTCAAAGATTAGCTGCTGTCATCGGTGTCTGTTGCAGTTGGAAACTATTTGCATGTGCCCTTGGCTCCTTTCTCTGCCTCTCTTCTCTCTTCTTTCCCCCAGTCACATGCAATATGTATGCTCTAAGATACTGATATGAATCAGTGTCTCAAGTCTTTCCAGTGGCCTGCTTGGAAACATGCCAGGGCTATTTATATAACAATTAACTTAAAATAATCTCAGTTATTAATGCTTGCATACTTCCCCTCCTGCGTGCCATAGTGTTTCATGTGTGCTTAGAATCCGTTACGTGGAGATTAACCTTTTGAGTGCTAGAGAGGTATCCAACGCATTGCAACGCAATGCGTTGGATACCTCTCTTGCACTCAAAGGGTAAAAAACACCCATAATAATACTAATACATTATTTAATATTTTCACCACCAAAGGGGTGTGCAACGCATTGCTTTGCAATACATTGGGTACCCTTATTATTTCAAATAATAATATTAATGATCATATTATTCCTTATGATGATCTACTAGTGGTTATCTTAAATCAATCAATGTATGTATCTATCTATATATCTATACAATATATATATATATATATATATATATATATATATATATATGTGTGTGTGTATATTCTTTTTTAATGATAATCCTATCTCTTTTTGTATCCATGCAACCCACTGTTATTCTAAGCAAGCCAAATAATAGTGTGCAAGATGCTGCTGCATGTGTAAAAATAGGTAGCCATACATCAAATCCACAGCTTACTGCTGGCTACAATTCATAAGGAAGCAGGAAAAAAAAGCAAGCAGTTCTGCAATAGTCCCTGGAGTCTGATGTATAAAACAGGTTCTTCTAGAATTCTGCATGTTTGCACTCTACAAATTGGAAGGATATTAAGGAGTATAAGCAACCTGCAAGTCACATAAAAGTTTGTGGAAATAATTTTAAAAATGCAGGTCATTTGATATTAGGAATGCGTGCATTTATGATATATTATTTGAGCCATCAGTTTACATTTTCAGTAAGTTTGGGGAAATAATGCAGATCACATGAAATTCAAATCTACTGTAGATTACGTTGTCAGGGTAAGATTGCAAGTGGGTGACTCAGACTCTGGAGCCCTAATTGTTTTTGAGTAGCCGGAGTGTCCTGTGGGCTTGTTGTCAAGCTCATTGCGTGAGTCCCAGCTGCTGTATCCTCAATTTTCCATCATACATTATTCCTGATGCTGCTTAGAGCTGATTGAGGAACAGCTCGCATGGAAATATCGAAGATTTATTTTTGTAAACCAGAGATTGTACGTAACATATCAACAGTTATTGATCCCTTTTAGGATCATCTAGGTTCAGGCATGAATGTGTCCGGTCGCATATATTATCAGTGTGTATCTATTTTATATATATATATATATATATATATATATATATATATATATATATATAGTACAGTACATGCATGAAAGGATTAACTCTTGGATCATCCTTCTTTATCTGTTACTGCTGCAATCAAATAATTGCTGCATGCTGATTTTTTTCTAGGAAACCCATCTATGATTAACCTTCTCACTGCTAGCAGTGGATGTGCTTTGCTTTTTATTCTAATAAAAAGGCTGAATAAAAAAAAAAAAATGAAAATGCATAACCACTTGCGCAGAGATGCAATCACCCACTGCCTAGGGCAGTTTTATGTTTATATTAACCCTTGGATGCTAGGGAAATCTCCAGTGCTTTGCTGAGCAATGGTTTAGAGACCACTCTACCTAAGGGTTAATATAGGCCAATGCAGTTCGATTGGAAATGTTTCACATTCTAATTAGGTGATGTGCTAGATGATAGTAAAGATTGAGAGAGGCATTTTTCACAAGACCTATTTCAACAAGTCTGGCATCCCCATTCTATTGCTTAAGCACAGTCTATTAAAAATGTGAATTATTTTGTTTTATCTCTCCCCTTGCTTTATGTGTGTGTGATTCAAAGGGGTTAACAATGACAGTTCACTAAGTCCCCTTGGCTCTTATCCATCAGATTAAAAAAAAAAAACTCTTCTACAAAGGTTAATGGAAATTTAAATGAAATTGAAATGCTTCATTTGTATCCCATGAGCTGTTATTCTAATATATTGTCTCCCTCTTTAATTGCCCAAAAAAATGATTAGATTAAAATAATATACAATAATTATATATGCATTAGGTGTACAGGCCTCTTGAACCTTGCTAGGGATTCCCCGGATGGAGCTGTAGTACTGGGGCTATGGTGCAACAGTTGTGCACCTGTTACAGATGTGTGTGTGTGTGTAGTGGGGTATAGCTGTATGACAGGGTAGGACAGTTACAAAGGGTGAAACCTGGCACCACTGAGAGGACCTTCATCAACCCTTTGAGTGCTAGAGGTTTGTCAAAGGCATTGCTTATAATGCTGTGGACAACACTCTTTTACTCAGCCAGCAGGTTAAATAATGATGGTAGAGCCTACATAATTAGCTAATTAACCCTTTGTGTGATGTGGGGGGGTTGTAAGAAATTACAAAGCAATGTGTTGCACAGCCCTCTGGCATTCAGTGGGTTAAATGCCAGGGAGGTAAGCAAAACACTACTCTACAATGTATTTCCCATCCTTCTGACACCCCAGGTGTGTTTGATTAACCAACTAAATGCCAGAGGGGTATGCAGTGTATGGCTGTGGAATGCATTGCTCACCCCTTTGCCAATCAAAGGGTAAAACAAATACAATGTATTATTATGCCAGGCTAGCAGAAATGTGCCTTTCTACTGCCCGTTGCAGGGCTGGGAATCCTGCAAATATCCAATGGGTGTTTGACTTAAATTCCCATTATGCTAGCATGGTACATGTTGCCCTCTGCTGCTTTTTTTGGTGTTTTGGGCACCAGGAAACATAATATATATGTATATATATATATATATATATATATATATATATATATATATATATATATATATATATATATATATAGGACCATGGACAAGGAAAAAGAGAAGCAATTTTGAAGGAAAATCAACTGCATTATGGGTGAAAAGTGATTATACCTAGCGATTAAAATTGGAGCAGTCTTCAATGCATTGTTAAGCATTCCAGGGGCTAAAAGCGCCATTTAAATCAATGAGAATGTTAGAAGTTTTTATTTTTTCCCTGTTGTGTAGTTCAGTGGTAGGCAATGTGAGGCCTTCCAGCAAGCTGGAGGGCCTCATGTTGCCAATCCCTGTTGTATTTGGCTTGATCTCCGTTTCTTTGTGCATAGTGAAGCTGTATTCTATAAAATGCATGTAGATAAGTAAATCAGCCTTGGTGCATATGTCTATAGCATCAATTTCAATTACCTCTGTCTACAAAAGACAACTGCAATTGATTTATAGACTTCTTACTTTCAAGTCTACTAGATCTCGTAATCCGATTATTGGGTAGAACACACAGAAAAAATACATTACTGTACTATATATATACTGCTACTTACTTTCGAGAAATGCATTTCCATGAAACTGCTTTTCTGCTGCAGGTATTGCCAAATGATGTATTGTGAAAAAAATGAATATATGACTGCAATAGTATTTGAACTGACCCTTGCTTGTGAGTTTATGGAATGTGGCTTTGTTCCATATCCTGGAAAGACATTTTGATGGGCAGGGGTATGGCTGAAAGATTGCTTAACCTGGAATCCTTCCAGTCATTTTATTCATAGTGTAACCTTGGTGGCCAAAACACAAAAAAACAGTTGATCAAAGCTAAATGCTGATCACTTATTACCACAGTTAATAAATTCCTAAAGTTTTACACGTGTTTGTCTTGATTTTTTTGCTCCTGCAGTGTGCTGCTCTGGTTGGTGAAGACCAGCCTCTTTGCCCAGATCTTCCTGAACTTGATCTTTCTGAACTTGATGTGAATGACTTGGATGCAGACAGCTTCTTGGGTGGATTAAAGTGGTACAGTGACCAATCAGAAAACATTTCCAATCAGTACAACAACGAATCATCGAACATCTTTGAGGTATGATAATGGCCTGCACGAACATGTTTCATGTTGTTTACAACCTTGTTTATCAGGATAAAAAAAAATGACGGCTTGGATACAAACCAACGTTTCTTACAGTGGAAACTGACCAATTAATGGTCTCGTTGTATTTCATTAAAGGACCATGCTGACTCTGAGTGTTGGGAAATTTATACACATAAATGCAGGTGGTTGGTAGGACAGACTAACATTTGTCACCGTGGCATGAGCTGTAAGATCTTCCAGTTGGGTTCCTGGTAAAATTTATGAACTGAGCAACATTTCATTTGGGAAATATCCCTATTTTTCACTAGTTATCGGTGAGTATTTCCAAAGCATCTGTGTATGTAGGGAATTTAAACACAGTGAGGCTGCAGCAAACCAATTCCACCATAAGGAACAATTTAAAAGTCCACTGATTTAAAACTATGTTCAAATGAGCAACTTAAACAGCACTGCTGTTTAATCATTTACTTAATTCTGATCTCTTGCACTCCCCTGGTGATCATGGGAAGGGGGTGTACCAGGGCTGTAATAGGTTTGGCCTGCTCCAGGGACAGAAATATATAACTGACTGATATCCACGTGAGTCAGCAGTCATTGGAGGAGGAGATGAGTATCTCAACATCCAATGTCTCCCACATAAATGATCTGCATGACAACCCTGCAGGCCTTCATCCAGATCTGGCATTCTGCAACTTGTGTGTGATCTGCTCTGAAAGCATCCATTTTGCAGCATTCTGAGTTCTGCTGAGTTATGAACAAAATAAACACATATGTGAAAAGCACCATATGGAATATTATAATAAAACACACATTTTTTTAAGTTCATAATATTGTCGCCAGTGCAAACATGGCCTAAATAAGGCTTTAAACCCCTTGAATAGTAGAAAGATCTCGAAACATCTCCTTCACTCAAGGGGGGGGAGATGCACTAAGGCGTGATAAAGCGGGGAAGACTTCTCCAGCCTGTGAGATGGCTCAGTTGGCTAATGCAACAGCTGTAGAATCTGCTCAGTCCACAAGGTTTCAGGTTCTAATCTTGGCAAGGCCAGCTCACCGCTCTGAGGTAGATAACGAGAGTCCAGGACACACTTGAAAATGAGAGACAATCTCAGTGCATTCTTTCTGGTAAAATAATTTCCCCTTCCCAAAAAAAATATCACTTCTCCATTCCTATGTTATTCTATGGAGCAAGAGCACTAAGATTTCTCCAACTTGGCAAATCTTAGGGCATAGCCTCCATAGAAAATCATAGGAACTGGAGAAGTGATCTCCTTCACACTTTAGTGCATAACCCTCAAGGTGTTTGAACACCATTTAAATTAACTGGAATTTTTCTTTGTCCCTTATGGTGTGGTTGGTTTGCACGAGAATTGCTTCAGTTCCTCATCCTCATTGGTGAAAGCTTTGAGGTTGGTTTCCCTTTTTTGGCCTATGTGTTCAGGACGGAGTGAAGAGTTAGAAGTGGATGCAGTAATCACGTGGAACAGCATAGTATCTTTCTGTCTTCAATCATCACGGAGGTGACGCTTGTAATTTTAGACTTACAGTACTGTGTAAAACATGCGGGGGGGGGGGGGGGTCAGTGCATCTAGCATGTCGTACTGCTTTTTAAAAACCAGTAAAATGCTTTGGAAAGGATTTCAAAGATTTTAAAGGAATACTAACATCATAAATAATAAACCCCATATATCTTAAACTAGTCAGAAAATTATAATGACCACTAGGAATCATTTCCGTGTCATTGGTGCATCAAAATGAATCTTGCTTGATGTCATGTCCATAAAAACAGACATGATTCACTTTCCATTGAAGGCTTCCTAATGACTTAACCCTTTGAGTGCTTTTCAATGGGTTTGATACCTCTCTGACACTCAAAGGGTTAAGTGGTAGGAGTTTGGAGTCCTTTAGCCATGAAAAAATAAACATGTGTTACTCCATAGATATGAGTCTAATTGAACATTATTTTCTGACAAGTCCACATATTCATAAGGGCCACTAGGATTGTTTTTGATTAGATTAAATAGAGTTTTATTATAGGAAGTTGTTATTGTTCATGTGTAAAACAATCCTATTTTATGTCTGATCAGGCATGATTAAATGTGTGTAAAAAGAGGAAAACTGGCCAGGAACTACTAACATTCAGTCAGTCTATTCAGTCAATCTATATACTTTAATATGCACTTTTACATAGGCCAAGAGGGAACGTCTAGATACTTCCCACCTGCTAGAGTCACTCCTAAGAAAATATGCATATTACATAGTTTCATAGTTGACGAGGTTGCAGAAAGACATGGGTCAATCAAGTACAGCCTTTGCCAGACCTCCTATGTTGAGTCTGAAGAAGGCAAAAAAAAAAAATGAAGTCCTTGACAGTTATGTCCTAAGCTGGTAAAAAAAAAATACTTTCCGACAAATGGCCAATTCAGTTTCATCCTGGATTACATAGGGAATTTCTGCTCTTATAGGGCCACAAATAAAATTCCCACACTTCCCATTGATGTAAAGGAGGACTTTTAACCATTTGAATGCTAGAAAGATTTATTTGCAATGCGTTGGAGACATATTAACCCTTTGAATGCCAGATGGGTATGCAACTCATTGCTCTGCAAGGCCTTGATACCCCTCTGTAACTCAAAGAGTTAAGAAGTCAGTGAGTTAAAAGTTTAATGTAACTCAGTGGTCTCAAATGGCCTCCCCAGAAGGTTAAGTGAGTGCAGGTTTTTGGGATATCATTGATTTTGTGCATGCCACTATGTCAGCCATTTTGACTACAACAACTGTGCAAAATGAGGGATATCCCTAAAGGCTGCATTTCCTCCGTCCCTAGGAATACAGTTTCCCTAGATGCCGGTGGTTTGCCCCAGAACTACCTAACAAGGCCCATAAAGTCCAGTCATGTTTCTACTCAGCTATTATGTTTTTCTTTTTAGATTTTCTTGAATATGAGAATATTATGACTGGTAATGATGCATGCATGCATGTAATTGGGCACATGGCTGCTTTTGTGTAATAGTAAATGACAGGCAATGTGTGAAGCTGATGTAGTAGGAGGAATTGGAGGAATTCTGAGGTAAACCAACTGCACATTATGGAACAAATAAACATTCACATATCTTCCGCTGGGGCCTTTAACCTCTCAAATGCTGGAGAGGTCTGGTTATTTGCATTCAAGGAGAGGAAACGCTCATTTAAATCAAACTTCATGTTTCCCCCAATATGTTTTTCTTTTGCCCCAGAATTCCTTCAGTTCTTCTTGGTGCATCAAAGTTATTTATCACTGGGGTAAACTTGCAGAACCAAAATGCCATATTGTAGTCTTCTGCTATATGGTAGTGTAGATATCTAATGCTTGGGGGTTATGTGCTGCCTTTGGGCATAGTCAGTGTGGCCCTTCCTTCAGATTCTATTAATTCATAAACATGCGACCTGCTGTAATACATTTACATTACCTGACCTTTAGCAATGAGGCAGACATTGAATGCTGTGGCTTTAACTTTATGTAGTGCAATACAGCTTAGTTAATTCATCTCCAGATTGCATATAATTGTCAGCATTATCTCACCCTCATTTTGTGCATTCTGGTCTTTATTATCATTATATTTTTAGTAGTATGCGACCCTAGATTCAATGCACATTTCTTACTTTGGAATTTGGAGAAGAGCATTGGGACATCCCTGTTCTATAGCATGGCCATAGACATCAGGGAAAGCCTGGCTGGGATTCTCCATGATTCAGCCTAAATCTGTAGTCTAGGAAACCGCTCACATTCCAGCTGTTATGGACTACCTACTGCCAACCTCCATCCCCAACCAGTCTTTGGCTGATCAGGGATGATTTGAGTTGTAGTCTCCAACAGCTGGAGAGCCAAAGGTTTCCAACCCCTGACATAGGCTATAGACTGCTGCCAGAGAGGCCTGTTATTGATTTATGCCTCAGATTCACAACTTCAGGGAAAGAGGATCCTATCCAGAGACAGTGACAAATAGGGTCTACTTTCATGTCTAAAGTGGAATGCCTGAGAAGGCAGCTGCCTCAATTGTTGCCCTTGAACTTCACCAATGTTTCCTTTGTCAGTGTAACTCTACACTGGTATGAAAAACCCCCAAGAACATGACTAGGAGCGAGGCCTGGTCACATGTCTTTCTTATGTTACACTAGTTAGTAGATGGAAAAAAAACTTTAATTGAACTTGAGAGGGAGCAAGAGAGATCTTTGTGGTGCCGTGAAGCATACTGCAACTCTTTGGTATTCAAGGAGCTAGATGTGTTGTTAATCGGTGTTAATGTTATTTTACAGAAAGGGTGGTAGGCAAAAGGAACAGAAGGGGTTAAATCAATAAACACATTTGAGAAGTCATGACTTGCGGAATATTCAACCTTCTCTTCACCTTGCGGGCATTCCACCCAGCATAATCCCCTTGTCTAAACTATACATTAACACTAAGATAGATATGAGAAAATGGCTGCAGCCTTTTATTTTCAATTATACTTAATTAAGTGGACCTTAACTAGCATTCAGTAAGAGTACACCACTATGCCTTGCCATCCTCTGAATATTTTTGCTGCTGCCACAGGGTGCACTGATAAGAAGGGATTAACACATGCAGTAATCTAGCACAGGCAGTAGTAGTGCCTCTCCTAAACTCTCCAGCTTGTATTAGTGGGGGATACTTCCTTTCTCACCCTGCCCAACTAATCTTGCATGCATTTCTCTGGCAAGGTCCTCCTATTACAATAGACAGAATTCCAAAGATTTATGGGACAGAATTAGGCCCTCCACTAGACTCCCTAAGATTAATCCTTCAGCACACTGGAAAGGAACCCCCCCAGTGGAGGAAACCTCTGGGGAAAGCATGATATAAAAACACTACCTTTCCCTCTGGCCATTAAAGAGACACTAACATCATTATATAAACGTGTCTCTCTGTGAAAGAATATAAAGTGTAGCATTCTTGAACATTCTAAAGTTTTCTGGGGATCTGTGTCCCAGATGGAAACACCCTCTGGAACTCCATTTCCACTACTTTCTTGGGAGAAGTGGTGGCCATTTGAAAGAAAGACTCTCACATTTCTGAAAAAAATTCATTTATGCTCCTCGGCATACAGCAATTTTTTTTCCCTTATACTTATTGAAGAGTGTCCTTCTCTGTAAGTCATCTGGACAACACCCCTCTGTTCTGAGGTGAGCAGTGTTACATCAGTAGAAGGGGCGGGAGGGGGTACTTTATCATTCAATTACTCTTGTACTACAACTCTGACAGTATTGAAATAACACTCTCCATGGTCCAAATACTATGAAGATTAATTGGAGCTGCTTTTATTTTGAAAAAAGTCCATCCCTTTAACCACAGAGATGAATAGGTCCCACATAAGCCTTCCATGGGTCATCCTGTGGACGGAAGCCAGTCAAACGAGGGACATGGCTTCTGCTTTACAGTGGCAGCTAGGTTCCACCTCCACCCTGGTATATGGTGCCTCCCAGAAAATGTTATGAGGCTCCAGAATGCTTGTCTTCTTGTATAGAGGTAATATAACCACCTTAATATATTGATGCTAGTGTCCCTGTATGAGGTCAGTATAGAGGAAAAATGAGCTATGATTTCTGCACTATGCATACAATTAATGAAATCGCATGTATAACACCTGGGGCTGATAAGGAGGTGATAAAGGAGAGAAGACTTCTGTAGTGATATCACGTCTCCAATTCCTATGTTATTCTATGGAGCCAATGCACTAAAGATTTCTCAAGTGGGAGAGAGCTTAGTGGGTAAGCTGTATAGAATAACAGATATACTGGAGAAGTGATATCAATCACACCTTAGTGTGTGATCTCCTGGACAGGTAAATGGCAACATATCAAGCAAAACGTCAGTATTAACCAAATTAAGGCTATTTACCACAGTAAGGAAGGTGAAGAGACCACTATAGACCAGTAAAATCAAAGTATAAGACATGGTTACAGGTCATTATGATTTGCCGTCATGCTGTCCTTATACCTATGACTACAGGCATTTCTTGATAGATATAAAGATATTCTGAAGACGAATGGCCTTATTCACAAAGTAAATGATGAGCATTTCTGGAGCAAACAAACTTCATGATAGGGAACAAATTAAATAAAAGCCTACTTTAAATCATTGGAGATTTATATATCTTCCCCGTGGTGCAGATGGTTTGATCCAGAATTGCTCTACTTTCCTTTCATGAATAAAGCCCTAAAGGCCATATACAGAAAATAAAATGGGAGGAATTCTGGACCCTAGGGAACAGATGAAATCTTCCAAGAGGTCCCATTTATTTAAATTGGACTTTTAACCCCTTGAATGCTATAGAGGTCTCCAAAGCATTGCTCTTGACTTTTCAGGGTGTTTAAAACCCTTTGAGTACCAGAGAGTTAGACAATGCATTATATTGCAAAGCACTAGATATCTCTCTGGCACTTAAAGGGTTGCCTCCTTTAAATCAATGGACATTTTTATCCCCCACCCACACTGCCAAATGGTGCAGTTGGAATGCCCCAGAATATCTCATCTTTTGCTTTCTACATAAGGCCTTGATCACGTCTGAGATTTGTCAGAAGAGAGGCACAATGGGCAGACAGACCAGTTTTTATCTGCCATCAAATACTGTGTTACAGCATAATGATAGGTTTCGGCTAAATCCCAAATTGCACGTATATAATCATTTCGATTCTAGAATTTTTTTTTTTTTTTTGCTACACTAAAAACTAAATTTACAGGTGAATAGTAGAAGAACAATTATTTGCTTTAGTACATAAATGCAGGTGGTCTTTTAACCCTTTAAGTTCCGGGGTTACGTTAACCTTGAAGGGTTAATAAAAATATATATAAGCGCAGTCCATGCACTATGCCAGTGTTCCATACATTCGTCATACTGGGGTGAATGCACAAATTGACCAGCAGTGCTCAACAGACAATTGGCTTCCAGCGCTGGTGACTTCATATCTGCCACAAATCTCTGTAGTGTATAGGCAGACACACTCTTCTGTTGATAATGACAGCAAGCCTCTTATGCCTGCCCTTAGCTTGCGCAGAAAAATGGGGACGTTTGTGCAATATCCTCCACGCCTTGCTTAATACGCTGCATTTTACATGTGGCAGAGGAAAGTAACACCTCCACTTGTCCATAGAGTGCACCATTGCCTTCCTATTGGCCTGAGTAGCATGGAGTGCAGATTTTTTTGTCATAAGTAGCTTAGTAAATTGACATTAGGCAGGCGCAGGTGTAGAAAATAGATTCTAGCATCTGTTATTGAGCAGAATCATTTTTCGTACATTTTCCCCAGTGTCACTTAAATTCACTGTCTAAACCATATGTTTAAAGTCAAAGCGGAGCCATTCTGGAGCAACACAGTTGCACAATAGTGGAAAATTAAAATAAAAATTGATTAAAATGGGGCATTTAACCCATTGAACTCTAGCAAGCCCTCCACTGCTTTGAAGACCACTATATAATTCAATTGGAATTTTGGAAAGTTTTGATACTTAAGATACATATAGTTTGATCTAGGATGGTTTTTATTCATAGTACATCAACTTCAATATCTGCCTTAGGTTGAGCGCTCATCACATTATATTTAAAGGCACAGTGCATCAATTCTAGAGAGAACATGTACCATAGATGATTTAAATGGGGTTTTTAACTCTCTGAGTGCTAGTGAGCAATGCACCGGAGACCTCTTTGATTTAAATGGGGTTTTTGAATGCTAGCGAGCTGAGACTTCTTTGATTTAAACCGTTAAGGACCCAGGACGGTCCAGGACCGTCATGGGTAGATTCGACTTAAGGATGGGATAAATGATAGCAGCGTGCCTCCGTGCACGCTGATATAATTTATTCCAGGCTGAGACTGAACTCTCCGGTACCGGTACTGAAGCAGCGATCACATGTACCGGCATTCTCAATGAATAAGACAGTGCAATTTACACACTGTCTCTTGAGTCTCTCCTCAACCCGTCTGTCCCTTACCAGCAAAGTAAAGGACAGAGAAGCAGAGAGGAGACACCTACTGGTCTAAAAAAAATCAGCAGCTTGGGGTATTAACCCCTTTACTGCTGTGCTGGAGGCTGGCTCTTAGCAGGTCAACTTTTTTTTTTTTTTAAACACACAACACAATTTTTTTTTGCAAAAAAATGTTTTTTATTAAAAAAAATAATATGTCAATTACCAAACGTGCTAGTGTGATTGTTGTGGAGACATGTACTACATTTATACACACTGCCAAATTTAATCAATAATAAAAGTGGGAAAATAGGGTGAGAAAAAGGGACATGGGGATTTTCACCCAGGGGGACAGTGCCCACTTAAAACTGGCCATTTTGTGGGTATGACTGACCGGTAATATGTTTAATGCAGTCTCCATAAAAATGTAACCCATTGCCCAAATGATCCCAAGAGAAAAGAAAATGGCGGTTTTTTTTTACCTTTTTTTTACTGCTTTTTTTTTTTACCGTTTTCTTTAATTTTACTCAGATAAATGGTGGGCTATCCATATAAGTGTGGTATCAAAAGAAATCCCTATTTGTACGTAAAAAACTGTATATCATTTTCATAGGTAAAATAAAGTACTTAGAGGGAAAACACTGTTAAACAAAGACATAGTCAAAAAGGTCAGAATTGCTCCGGTCCATAAGTGAAATCCACCTCAGATTTCCCCAGTCCTTAAGAGGTTAAATGGGGTTTGTAACTCTCTGAATGCTAGTGAGCAATGCACTGGAGACCTCTTTAGCATTCAGTGAGTTAAAAGCTCTCCTTTTGAATCAGTGGGTATTTGGGAATTTTTTATTTGTTCCTTATGATTTAGTTGGTTTGCCCCAGAAATACTTTACTTTGCAATTATACATCAGGTCCATAGAGTCACATGCTTAGAACACCAGAAGCCTCTGACTGAACGACTCGTTCCTGCTGCACCTATGCAGCTCTGGTTAGAGCCAGGGGAGACCAGTTGGTACTAGAGAATATTGAATTAAATACCTTTTTTGAGGGAGGATGGTTACCTTGGCTAGCTGATTTACAAGAAAGAAGAAAGTAATAAAAGTCACAGGACTTAGAGACGTACAGATATGACAACAGGCATATTGTCTGTGAAGTAACTAGTGAGTCTGAAAGGCCACACAGTTGAGTAATATACAAAGGTTAGCTTTGTTACACTCCCGGTTGGGGAGGAGGGATAGTTACCTTACAGAGCTTGCCTCAGTGATATTGGCTCAGTCTTGCTTATTTGGTCACACTTGATGTCAGAGGATCAGTACAGATTGCCACAGTCAGTTCATGATGAAATTGTTTCCTTTCGGAATTTTGTGAAAGATTACAATGACCAGACCTCAGGTGACCAAACCGCCCCTTTAACAGGAGATTTTAACCCTGGAATAAATGGCTTTTAATTAGTTTCAAGGGACCCTATTGCCCAAAGGGACTGATGATTTTTAAAAAAACATCAATTGTCACCTGTGTTGTATTAGACAATAAATAGGTTATGGTAATTAACCCTGTGAGTGCCATGCAATGCGTTGGGTACCTCCCTGGCACTCAAAGGGTTAAGGCATGCCAAGAAGGCCCTTCCTCTTTTAGACCTGCATTAACATCCCCCCAACACACGTGCACACTAGTACTTAAAGTGGATCTCTCACCCCTACAAAAGTTAGGCTTATTATGTAGAGTATATATCAATATTGTTGAAAACATTATTGATTTAAACACCCCCCCAAAAAAACGCTATTTGTGTTTGAGATCGATATCTAGCCAGTAAGACCACTCCAGCTTACAGACAGACAGCCTCCGTCATCGGAGAAGGCTGGGTAGCAGGAAGAGAGCAGGGGCAGAGCGGCAATCTACGGCAACAGAAGTGTATGCGGAAGTAGGGTTCAGGGCACTCTATAATCATACCTGGGAACTCTCCGGTTTTGCCCCGAAGACTCCAGATTTCAAACTGAATTACCGGGTCTCCAGGGCAATTTGTGAATCACCGGGTGGGCAGAGTAGAAACTCTGCCCACTTGTGCTCCATCCCGCCCGGTTCCTCCCACTCCCCACCCTCTTACCTCCATTTTGCAGGGGGTTTTGTATTTTTTTGTCCCGCCCCCCGCAACTAAGCCCCGCCCCTTTTATGACGCAAATCTCGTCATTTTCCTCCTCGGTCGGCACTGACAGGGTTACCCTCCGGGTAGCCCTGCTTCAAAAGTTCTCAGGTTTGTCCATAAGCAATCATTTTAACCCAAATAGTGTTTTTTTTTTTTTAAATCAATAACGTTTTCAACAATATCTATATACTGTACATAATAAGCCTAACTTTTGTAGGGGTGAGAGATCCCCTTCAACAATTTAAGTGCTAGGGAAGGTTGGCAGGAGGTTTCATCAATCTACTTGCACTCAGGACAAGACATTTTTAAAATGCAGTGTTTTAGCCATGCGTACCTGATTTCTCCTGTTATAAAACAATCTACACTCTGTAGATCCCTGCCTGCCTTCTTTTTTTTTAACCCCTTGAGGGTTCAGAGGAGTATACAAAACACGTCACATTCCCTTCTGGGCCTCAGGAGATTAACCCTTTGAGTGCCAGAGGGGTACGCAACACATTTCTCACTCAGAGGGTTAAAGATCTTTTTGGTTGAACATTACAGAGTGTAGTTCTGCCTTGCTAAAAATTCAGATACGCCAACTATATTATTTAACCCTTTTAGGTCCATAGGGGTGTGCAGCAATGCATGGACTCCCCTCTGGCACTGAAAGGGTTAAAGAAGCTGAGCCAACCCCTCCAGTATTGTTATGTTGAGACAATGGTCCTATACATCATCTTAAAGAGGTAGAATTCTGCAGAAAACCAAATGGACCATAGGTCTGAAATAGGAATTCTGCAAAATGACTTTGATTTAACCCTTTGAGTCACATTCAAAAGGGTTAAATTGGGCTTTTAACCTATAGAATGCTAGAGAGGCCTCCAGTGCGTTCCGAACCAATGTATTTGACATCTGTGTAGCAATTAACTCTTTGAGTGCCAGAGGGGTACACAACGCATTGCAAAGCAATGCTTTGTGTGCCCCTCTGGCACTCAAAGGTTTAAGAAGCTAAAAGCCCCATTTATATCACTGGGGTTTTTTATTTGCCCTCTACAGTGCAGCTGGGTTGCCGCAGAATTGCACCTTTTTAGGCTGATGAATAATGGCCAGTGCTGTTCATATTGTTACTGTGAATACATTTAAACCTTTATTCACATACTAGTTGAACAGTCCGTGTACACGGGCCACAGTGCCAAGCAGCAATGGCCGCGGTGCAGCTATGCATAGTATTGACTCCCCGCGCTGCTGCTGATAACGGAGCAGGGCGCTCCAAATTCAGACATGTGCAGAGAGGACTGTGGTCTGAATTCGAAGCGTCCCGCTCCGTTATCAGCCGCTGGCGTGGGCTGTCTGCACTGCACATGACTGGAGCACGCAGCCATCTGTACTGCGCATGACAGCTTCTGACAAACATACATTACTGAATTATTATATTGAATTTAATTCCATTGATTTGATTCTTACATGTTTGATCAAATAATTAACGTGATATTTCCATGTATCGTTCTGGTTTTCTCACCAACATAATTTCACATTGAACCAAGAGTTTTTCCAATACTGTTGTAATGCAAAGCAAACACACACACACTCACACACTGAAATGTATCTTGTCAGGAGAAAGCATAGTTTTCATCTCAATTACTGTTATTTCATTTATGGTTCACCTTTTAACACAGCACTGAAAGGGTTAAACTAATGTGGTCAAATAAGAATTTGTCTCCCCCCCCAAAAAAAAACTGCCTGTAGCATTGTTATTTTGTCAACCAGCAGGTGTCACCCTATAATCAGTCTCTCCGCAGGGTGCTGAGTCAACATTACTCACAAGTATTTTCACTTACGAATCCAATCTAAATCCGTTGCTTTGCATCCGTAGCCAAGACAGGGATATTCCAAGCATTTCAGAGTAGCTGGGTTTCAGAGTTTACAACGTTACCTATCTGTACAGCAGTGTCTGGTTCATAAAATGTGTAATGTTTCTTAGAGAAAAGAAAAAAATTATTTTGCCTATAGGATTTCCACCTCATTTTTAAATAAAGGTTGTTTATGAAAGATACATAATGCATGGCTGCATAGGAACCATTGCAGCATCAGAGCACAGAGGGGTGATATTTGCCTGTCCAGCAGTTGCTGGGTAGGATGACTGGAATTCAGCCCCAAAACAGCTGGAATCCCTGAATGTAGCAGTACTATGGTTCCTATGAAGCCATTCAGAATGTATCTTTCATAAGATGGGTTGTATTAAAGGAACACTAATCCCTCCTAATAATATACCTCCACTTATTATAATATGGACAGAAAAGCATAATGACCACTTCAAATCAATTCTGCATGAACTTGTTCTCCCAAATGAACTTTTAATTAGTACTGCATATCATGTCCATAGATGTGGGCCTGACTTTAAACTCCTCCCACTAAACTCTTCCTTACATCGTGTAACCCAAAAAAGAATCATGTCTGCAGTGCATTGCTTTGCAATGCGTTGCACACCCCTCTGGTCCTAAAAGGGTTAAGGGTTTAGAGGTTCCATTTAAACCAATGGAAATTTTAGGAATGTTAATTTGCCACTATGGTACAGTTGGTTTCTCCAGAATGAATCCTGTTCCTCATAGTACATCATACTCAGCAAATTCGGCTGAATACTGGAAAATAATTGATTTGAAGAGATGAATGAATTCTCTCAGACGTCAAATAGTGTCGTAACTTGGCATTGACAGTTTTTTTTGTAACTTTATCAGGTCAGTTCGTGTAGACGTAGATTATAAATATTATTTATACCTGTCAGTTTTTTCTTTTACTATTGCAGGTTATTCATTGTGGGTTTGAAGCCAGACAGATTAATGAATTACCAGATCTTGCGTAAAATGACTTGGCCTGACTTTTAAACAACTACCAGTGTTTTCTTTGCCAGTCTTGTGACTTGTGCTAATGGGTTTTCAGTCAAGTGAACCTCCATAGAATTTTCTGAACTGTTTTTTTTTTTCCATTTTTAATTTCCCTGCAATGCCATTGCCTCAGGCAGAGACTTCAAGGAGACATAATCTAGGGGAAAAAGTCATGGTAGCTGAATATTCAATGGTGGATGCCCTTCAATGCCAATTCAGCATGAATTTATTGCTGTATTCTGAGATTAAAGGAGCAGTAAACTTATTTTAAAAAAATAAAAATATAACCTATTGCAGTTTTTTTACATTAACAGTGCCCTGTAGAGATCAAATTCTAATGAGTTATTCTGTTGTATTTTCTGGGAGAGACAAGTCACTGGCAAACAGTTTTATATAAAATTTGACAGAAACGGATAAGTCTTGCTGTCAGTTTGAACTTGCAGGAAGTAATCATGCTGTTATTCACATTCTGATTATTTGAACTGTTATAACATTTGAATAAACCAACTGACCAATATGGGAGTACCCTTGTTTTACTCATTAGAAAAATCCTTATAAAGGTTTTCATAAAAATAATGTTGACTGCTTCTGTAAAGATGCTAGTGCCATACCTGCCAACTGTCCCAGATTTGAAGGGACAGTTCCTGATTATGACTTCCTGTCCCTGAATTCTGCAGTCCTTGTTTTTGTCCCTGGTTTTAAAATGTTATTTTTTAACTCCACATTCTATATGTTTGCTAATAAAAGGTTAATAGATTATGAGCATTTTCACATGTTAATATGTTTATTGATTTCAGATAGTACTTAGGCACCAGTATTGTCTATTCTGCTATACAGGTGCAGATTCAACTCTATTGTGCATGGTTTTCTGCTTGCGTCACACTCTAGAGTACTGTGGACCACCCTGTAATGTGACTATGTGGACCACTCTGTAACGTGACTGCTTGGTCTTTATGCTTCCCAGAAACACCTCCACAGTAATGTTGCAGGGATTATGGAAGTGGTCGGGTTTATACCAGTACTCTAATAGGATCAGAAGTTTAAGGCAATTTTCATCACGAGCAATAGTTTCTACTGTGGAACTCTGCTTTGGGAATTACAGCCTTTAATGAAAAGATTAAAATGTCGATATTGGATTTTATTAACTTGTGAGTTTCTATAGACGCCAGTGCTACGTTCACTTTCAGGGTGACCTAGATCTAATATCCCTTAGGATTCTGGCGAGGTCGGCAACTCATTGGTGCATCCCCTCTCTCAAGTTAGGCTAAAAATAAGCATATAGAATTCTGGTTATTAATACAGATTTAATGTGAACCCATTATCTAAGAAAAGTTTAGCTATTTTCAAAAATAATTAAAACTGTATAAATGTCATACTTTTCATCTCTTTGTAATATAAAATGATTTGGGAAATTATCCCTTTTTTTTCTTAGTGGCACAATCTGCATTTTATGCTAATTAGTTCCTGTGTTAGGCCAGTATTACTAAACCCTGGGCTATGAATGAATCTAGAAGAGCCCACACATGGGCATATAACATAGCTGATGTGGTTGAAAAAAGACATGCGTCCATTAAGTTCAGTGCATGCCATATCACCCCTGTTGACCCAGAGGAAGACAACCCCCCCACACACAAAAATGAAAGCCATTTCCAATTAAGTCCAAGTGGTTAACCCTTTAAGTGCCAGATGGGTCGCATTGCGTTGCAATGTTTTGTATACCACTCTGACACTCAAAGGTTAAAAACAATTACTTCCCTATTCCAAACCTGACCTTGAACATATTTGTAAATGGTAATATATAACCCCTAATATCACAGTCAGTAAGAACATAGCTAATTAAGGTACGGTGCAGGCAATTAGCATAATTTAGTCTCTGTGCCATTAATACAGGTCTCCGGAGCAGAGTCTGATTCTCTGGATGTGGGGAGTGTCTAATGAAACTCTGCCCACATCCGCTCCTTCCATTGTGTTCCTCCCACTCCCCGCCCACTTCTCCTTCCCCAGCTAATTCTGTATATTTTTATTTTTCAAGCTCCGCCCCCACTGTGGCATCAGTAATTCCCTGTATGTAAGGAGCACTTCCTATTTTCTGCTTGTTTTCTTGCCTTTTAGTTAATAGGGCAGTAACCATTTATTCTGACTTTACGTTGTCTGCAAATGCATAGTAAAGCAGGGACTGTTAAAGGATGAGCGATATAGTGTAAAAGATATGCAAGGTACAAAAGATGCTATACAGAATACAGAACACTCAGTGCTGCATGAATAGTGTTATAGTGTATCACTCTCCTGCTTTTAAACAAAGTTCCAGGGAGTTTACTGTAAAGTGTATAAAAACAGGTGAAGATGAGAAAAGAAATAATGAAAAGTCTATGCAATTCAACTGTACGCTTCATACACTTCCAGAATACGTATAGTCAAAATAAAGGATTCCTATCCTTTTAACCCTTTGAGTGCCACAGAGGTATCCAATGCATACCACTCTTGCACTTAAAGGGTTAAACGTAGCTGGGTAATTACTGAGATCTGTTAGATTGGTATTTTTGCATTAATCCTAACAGCATATAACTGCATATCCACCATTCACTGATGTATTGATCCATCAGACAGTGGGATCAATATAAACATATATTTTCTCTTTCTTTATTCACCACCACATTGTTTTATTGTCCTAATCAACAGATTAGCTTCTTGTCTTGCATTTTAACCCTTTGAGTGCCAGAAAGGTATCCAACGCATTGCATACCTCTCTGGCACTCAAAGGGTTAAGAATCTATATAGAAATAAGCTATTTAGGTTGGTACAACAATTGTGGGGCAAGCCAAGAGGACCATGGGGAACCCTAAAACCTCCCAATATTGCCATTCGTTTTTGTGGGCATTGTAACCCCTTGAATTCCTGAAATATCTCCACTGCAGTGCTGAGCAATACACCGGAGACATCGCTAGCTTTCACAAGGTTATCAGTCCCATTTACATCAATTGTCATCTTTATTTGTCCCCTAAGGTGCAGCTGGTTTGCACCAAAATTACTCCATTTTTTACTTTGTGCATATGACTCTCTGAGTGCCAGAGGGGTTCACAGCACATTTCAATGCACTGTCATACCTCACAAAATTTCAAATGGCCAGAGGACACTGGTGTATTAGGTGGTGTTGCTGGGGGTGTGGCTGGTGAGTGGGCCATTAACAAGAAACTGTAGGTTATTTCATGACCTAATTGTACCTCAGGGTGGGAAAGTGGGACAGAGGGATTTGGGCCTCAAAGAAGGGACTGCCCCTCCTAAAGAGGGACACTTGAAAGGTATGCACTGTGTACCCTTCTGTCATGCAAAGGGTTCACATAATACAGTTTACTAAAATCTGGGAACTCTGCACCAGAGACTCCAGGTAGAGAGGATGGTTCTCCAGTTCACAAAGTTCCCTGGTAACTGCACTTTCCTTCCCATTTCAAGGCAAACTCTGGCTTTCTACCTTCCAGTCCCACCCACCTTGATTAAACCACACCCACATAATGACTCAAATCGTGCCATTTGGTCACTCCCATCTCACGTGGGGAAGTTTGAGCTTGAAGGTTCCCAAGTATGTCTGCCAATAAGTCATTCTAATGGAAAATGATATTAGGAGGAAAGATAACCCCTTAAATCAGATCAACAGGAGAACTGTTTGGTTAGGCTGGAAATGGTTAATATAGGGGGTATATTTCTAGATAGGAACTTTGATATAATGGTCAAAATCTCCATGGAGGTGTTTGTGCAGTTACAGCTGTATGAATAACACACCTCACTACTTCACATGTGCTAAGGCCTTACAATTGTCTGAAACCAGCACCAAAGCCAGAGATGTCCCAGTGCTGCATATCAAACATTTGTTCTGTATGTGGCATTAGAAAACAGAGGGTTTACTAAACCACCTGGGTGCTACAGACATCATGGGCTGTATACAGGCCAGGATTTAGGCATATGCTTTCTTAATCACAGGTGAGATAATTAACCCTTTGAGTGTCAGAGGGGTACACAATGCATTGCAAAGGGTTAAAGGGATAGTAATTTTTCACAAAAACATCAGCTCCAATTAATCTTCATAGTATTTGAGCCATAGAGAGTGTTGTTTCAATGCTGTCAGAGTTGTAGTTCAAGAGGGACAATCTTCCTACTGTGAGAACAATGAACACCCTGTCCCCCTTGACAGGTTTTTCAGCTTTTTCCCTTATCTTAATTGAAGATTGTCCCTCTCTGCAATCTACCTGGACGGGAGGGGGATACTTTATCAATCAATTACTCTTGAACTACAACTCTGACAGCATTGAAATAAAACTCTCCATGGCCCAAATAATATGGTGATTAGTGAGAGCTGCTTTTATTATGAAACATTACTATCCCTTTAAATGGAACCACTGATTAATCTGCCTGTGATCAAGAACGGACATCCTTAAAGCATCTTTAACCCTTTGAGTGCCAGAGGTGTACACAAAGTATTGCAGAGCAATGCGTTGCGTACCCCTCTGACACTCAAAGGATTAAAATAGCTTTCCATAGTATGCATTTACCCATAAGCATGAGCCAGTAAACGTTACAAGAGATGGGCAAAATACAGCCCACTAGCCAGATTCAGGCCGCAGGCTGATTTCGCCTCTCCCTTGTGTCTTGCTGATTGTACATAAACAGCAGAAATCCTTTACAGGAAAAAATCATCACTCCTGGCTTTCTTTGCACAGGAAATGAAATAAGTTTTATCACAAGGTACAGGTCTGACACAATGATGAGCCTTATGTATAAAGGTGAATTGGAGATATTTGGGGCAAACCAACTATACTGTAGGGGACATGCAAACATTCCCATTGATTTTGATGGGGCTTCTAACCCCTTAAATGCCCAATGCTTTCCGTAGCATTGCTTTATAATGTTAGGAGATGCAGTACAACTGCGGCCGGACAGATACATTTTGAGCAGTGATGCTACCCTCAGTCCAAAATAACTGCGCCCCCTGTCTATGTAGTGCTTATGCCACACATACCTTTACACTGGTTGGGAAGTTAAGGACCGTTATCAGGCTGATAATTCACCAAGATGAGTTTAATATGTGTCATAGTGTTCTACAACTCCCAAGTTTATCTAACTATATAGGAGAGCTAAGATCATCTGGACAACACAACAGCATACATGTCTTAATCCTCTCTAAAGCTTTGGTTTATCAAGAGGTGTTAGAAACATTCTGGTCCCTGAAAGTTCTCACATTTATGCGTTACTATACTGTACCTGCAAGCGCAGACATTTCTATGCACATTAAGGCTGTTGTTCAAACTCAGTTTAGGCCAAACCAACTACTACATAAGGGGTAAACACACATTTCCAAATTTCCAGTTTCTTTGAGTAACATTAAAGCACAATTTAAACTGGTGGGAATTTGTGTTTGTTCCCTTTGGTTTGCTCAAGAAGTGCTCTATTTTTTAATTCGGACCATTGTCTGTTGTTACTTAAAGGGATAGTAATGCCATGTAAAAAGTAATAGCTATATCGTAGATATGATAAATAAAGAATAAATCATTTCTAGCAACCAAAGAGTTAAATATGCCATAGTCTTGTTCTCAATATCTACGTTATCTGTTAAAACAACCTCTCTGCTTAATGAATTCCATATATTTACTGTCCTTACTGTAAAAGGCCATTTCTTTGCTAAATGTAAACATCCTTCCCTAAATCTCATGGGATAAAGTGTCATCTGTATTGATCTTTGGATGGAATATCCTTCCGAGACTTCTTTGTCTTGACCTTGGACATATATGTGGATTGTAATCAATATTCCATGCAGGAGCTTCTTTTCTCTGTCGTCCAATACAGGTTACTGGTAACTGTGGGGTAGGCGATCCGCCCCTTTAACTAGGAAGGAACAATTCTAGAAGTGAATGCGGGGGGTGGAGCCTACGTTCCCTCCTTGGCTGCAGTTAGCCAATCAGCTCCTTTAAGATTCGTTCCTTGGTGAAGACACAGGCAAGAGAACAGTTCTGCTATAGTTTTAGCTAATTTTTAATTTTTCTGTTAGACATGGAATACCACCATTAGGTGGATTACCATAACTGACAATGCCCTTACATGTGGCTAGCTCAGTATCCAGGTGCTTTTTGTGGACCTTAAGCCCTGGGGGGAAAATCTTGGGTTCAAGTTCTTTCCTCAGGAGTTTGCCCACTGAGGCTTCTTCTTAATACATAGTAATCTGAAGACAAAAGATCTGCAGGAAATGTGAGCAACCCTTTGAGTGCAGCAGGTCCACATGTCCCACAGTGCCCCTTCGCACAGGGGTTTCCTTTGGAGCTCCTATTGCACACTCATACACTCACTGGGTTTATCTGTATATCTGTTGGGTGTTTTGGAGCAAGTTTCTGTGGTAACTTAACCCTTTAGCTGCTGGTTTAACATCTTTTGGGGGTTTATTGGTACTTTGCCTACTGGGTTCAGTGTTTTTTGGGTCTGCTAACATGTTCTAGTGAGGTTTCATGTAATTTTAATTCACAGTTTCAACTTTCAAAATTGCTTTACCGCATAGACACCATTGCTCTATTTACTTCTATGGGACTGTAGAGTTTGGGACATATCTCTGCAACCGCTCAACGTAGCGACTTCAGAGATGGCTCATTTTAATTGTCTACCCTTGCACTGTCATCCGGTTAACGTATTATGTGTGTTAGGGGGCTCAGGGGGCTTCGGGCACTGTTGGTGTACTTTTTGTGAGAAAACTACATTTCCTGTGAGCGCTTGCCTCGTGAGCTCGTTTCTGATTGGCTTATATCTGCTGTGGTGACTTCGGGGGCCTTGCGTCTGATGCTTGCCTTACTTCCCGCCTCTGAGAAACTCAGTGGTTGGACATCCCAAAGTTACCAGTAACCTGTATTGAACGACAGAGAAAAGAAGATTTTAGTCTTACCTGTTAAATCATTTTCTCTTAGTCCATACAGGTTACTGATCTCCCCCCCTGTCAAGGGACCATGCTTGGCTCTCCTTTGGCAGACTGTGGGGGTCCTTCGGGGTCATGCTCTAGTCAATAGTTAGTGTCTCAAATCTTACTGGAGCTGATTGGCTAGCTGCAGCCAAGGAGGAAAGGTAGGTTCCACCCCCTGCATTCACTTCTAGTATTGTTCCTGCCTAGTTAAAGGGGTGGTTCGCCTACTCCAAAGTTACCAGTAACCTGTATGGACTAAGAGAAAAGGATTTAACAGGTAAGACTAAAATCCTCTTTTCTAATAGGAGCAAAACATAACCACAAAAAAAGATATAATTTCTAGCTCCATATAATTTTAAAATGAAATGTGCTTTTCTAGTGCATGTGTAGACTATTACTGAATAACTGATTTATTTTTGTTTGTGCAAGCTTGTAATGAGTGATGACACTAACAACTAAGACACTTAACCCTCTGCGTTGCAATGCTTTTCACACCTCTCTGATACTTAACCCTTTGAGTGCCAGAGGGGTATGCAGCGCATTGCAAAGAAATGCATTGCGTACCCCTCTGGCACTCAAAGGGTTAAAGGGTTATTCGACTGAGATTAGTATAAGCCCTCTTCTATTCAGAAAGGCTTTTCTCTTATTTCTCACAGTTAACAGACAATACTGCACTGACATTTCTAAGAATTCTATTGACTGATATGCTCATAGAAGTCCTGCACAAGCCATGAATGGACAACCAGACAGGGCATACTGTATTTAACACTTTGAGTGCCAAAGGAGTGGCTAACACGTTGTGAAGCAATGCACTGGACTCCCCTGTGGAGCTCAAAAAGTTAAAAGAACAGTTAACTTTTTAAAATGAAAATATATATTGTAATATAATACCTAGTTGCTGGGAGATTTTTCATTCAGGAATTAGTACAGCTGAACTGTTTTTTGGGGTGGTGTTCTGTGTTTTTTTTTAATTTAACTGTTGTTTATTCAGCAGTGGAGAGATGCACTAAGGTGTGACAAAGGAGTGATAAAGCGGAGATGAATTCTCTTCTCCAGATCCTGTGTTATAATGTGGAACCAATGCACTAAGATCTCTCCCACTTGGGAAATCTTAGTGCATAGGCTCCATACAACAGCATTAGAACTGGAGAAGTGATATCACTGGAGAAGTTATCTCCGCTTTATCACCTCTTAGTGCATAACCCCCCTGGTGGTATTGCTGTTCCTGTCACTTACCTGTCACTGACTCAGAGACAATGCACTAAGGTGTGATAAAGAGGTGATAAAGTGGAGATGACTTCTCCAGTGATATCACTTCTCCTGTTCCTATGTTATTCTATGGAGCCTATGCGCTAAGATTTAAAACGTTAGAGTAATCTTAGTGCGTTGGTTCCATATAATAGCGTAGGATTTCTAGAACTGATATCAATAGCAAAGACATCTACACTTTATCACCTCTGATCACGCCTCAGTGAATCTCACAAGTTCTCCCATAATATGCATTACAAACAAGACTTGGCGCTGCTGCTGTTGCTAAAAATATATATATATATATATATATATATATATATATATATATATATATATATATATATATATAAAATTCAATTATCTGCTAAAGGTACCAGGCAAATCCTTTTTTTTTTTTTTTGCATGGAGTACAGGGTATTTAACCCTTTAAATTGATAGTAATGTCTTAATTATATAAAAAGTTATATTGTAGACTATAAAATAAGAAATCTATTCATGCAATTCCTATCTCTCAAACCTTTATTGTTTGAGAGAGAGAGCGTTCTAAAGTACCTCCCTCCCTGATTTCAGCTGTCGGCCGACACGAGGAAGCTCTTCAGCAGAGCCGCAATAGTGCGATTGACACGAGGAGGCTCTTCCGCAGAGCCGCAATAGCGAGATTTAAAAATAAATCCTTCTTTGTAAGAGTCTAAAAAGTGTGCTTGCAAACCAAGCACACTTTGTAGACCGTTCCAAGGAAGTATTTCTTTTTAAATTGCGCTATTTTGGGTCTGCTGAAGAGCCGCCTGTCGGTCCCCAGACCAGGAACTCCTGCTGTCAGCTTGCAGCAGATGTCAGGAGAAGTTGAGAGAGAGGGGAACTTCAGAACGCTCTATCTCTCAAACCACAAAGGTTTGAGAGATAGGAATTGCATCAATGGATTTCTCATTTTATGGCTTACAATATTACTTTTTATATAATTAAGACATTACTATCCCTTTAAGTGCTTCACAGTGTGTTGGACACCCTTGTGGCACTCAAAGGGTTAAGTGCATATATGGCCCTTAATTTTTCAGGTGTTAGTGTTCCTTTACCCGCATTGCACTGTGTAGGAACTGTGCCTCATATTTGCCACCGGCAGAAGTAATTTCAAATCACAGAACGTTCCCACATTTCTATAAAAAGAAAGGCAAAGTTCAGAAATCAAGATGAGTTTGCTTGAACAATTTACACAGCAAATTGCCATTCCTCAAGGTTCATAAAAGAGAACAAGATACACCAAGGTCCCAAGAAAAAGTGTTCACAAGATTATTTTTATTTTATAGGTCAAATCTGAAAGACACACACACACACCGCTGAAATTTGCAACAACAAATAACAAACACAGCAAACTTTACAACAATAATAAAAAAAAATACTTTATCTTGCCTGTAAAAAGAGTTACAGCCATCTAGAAGGGCCGTTAACCCCTTGAGTACCAGAGATCTGGCCCCTAACAGCTGCAGACCAAAACCTACTCTTGCTTTAACTTCTTGAATGAGAGAGAGAGAGATCTCCACTACAATGGTTCCCTACATATTGCTTCAGAGACCTCATAAGCATTTGGAGGATTAACCCTTTTAGTACCAAAAGGGTGTGCAATATATCGTGGCATAATATACTGTACAATTCTGTGACATTCAAGAGGTTAACCCACTGACAGGATGGGAGTGAACACACTGGTGCTCAGGGGGGGTTAAAGCGGAACTACTACCGCAGTTAGTTGTCCAGCAATAATTAGGCAGCTGGCGACTAGCTTAATAATAGTCTTACCTCTCAGAACGACATAATTCTACAGAAATCCTTAATCTTCGGAGACCGGAAGTCAGGCATCAGCGCAGACATCTTGTCTGCGCGTCTGTGCCGTCAGTCCTGGTCCCCATTAAAAAACATTGTACTGTGCCGCAAGGCACCGTGAGGGACTGATGGCGCAGGTGCGCAGACTGCGCTAACCTGGCCATCAGTCTCAGAAGATTAAGGATTTATGTAGAATGGTGTCGTTCTGAGAGGTAAGATAACTATTATTAAGCGAGTTGCCACCTGCCTCATTATTGCAGGGCAACTTTAACTGCAGTGGTAGTTCCGCTTTAAAGGGATAGTAATGTTTCACAATAAAAACAGCTCTAATTAATCTTCATATTATTTGTGCCATATGTGTGTGTTATCTCAATACTGTCAGAGTTGTAGATCAAGAGTAATTGAATGATAGTATCCCAGTCACTCCCCTTTTACTGATGTAACACTGCTCACCTCAGAGCAGCAAGACTGTCCAGATGGATTGGGTTTTCTTTATGCTCACAGTAAGAAGATTGTCCCTTGCTGCTACCTGTCTGGTTCCAGGACCAGATTCCACATCTGAGGGGAGGTGGCTTACACTAGGTAAAAGGGATGGAAAAGGGGTACTTTATCATTCAATTACTCTTAAACTGCAACTCTGACAGTATTGAAATAACACTCTCCATGGGCCAGATACTATGATGATTAATTGGAGCTGCTGTTTTTGTGTAACATTACTATCCCTGTAACCCATTGCTGTGTAACACTTTGCATGTCCCATTGGCATTCAGAGGGTTAAAATTGTAACATTCTAATGTATTGGGCTATTTTCTTATTTTTTTTTTATGCCCCCTGAACCCTGCATTCTTTAAATGGCTCCTTATCATTCATTGTCTTATACCAATAACTTTTGACATTGATTTCAACCTTCTGGTTTGTCCTTGATGGAGTGCATGCTGAAAGATTAAGGCAGATGAAAAAATGTACATATTAGTATGAGAGAGAAGAAAAAAAAAGACAATTACTCTGACAGCTTATATTGCATGATGGCTTGTGTGGCTCAGTGCCATTTCCAAGCACATGATCAAGAAAGTGCAAATGATCTTTCAGTTCAATCCAGTTACATGGACATTCCATAGCACTTGCCAACACTTCACCTGCAAAGGACAAGGTTTAAAGTACTCGTTGCATCTACCCAAATACAAGTTAATGTTAGAAAATCAGCTCCCTTTTTTTTTATTCTAAAAACAGCTACATATGAAATTCTTACAAACAAAATGTATTTCTCAGAATCAAAGCAGAGTACGCCATGTACTTTGAACAGTCACTTCTAAATACAACTGGAGTCAGCTGCCACACAGACATTTAGAGATAACTAGTATGATAGAAATGTAATGGCCTATCTTTTTTTTTGTAACGTGGGTCATCGTGAATCAAGTTCAGTTCGTGGTCTTAGGGCTGAATGCTCAAAAGTGGAGGAATTTTGGGGCAAACTAATTGCTCTAGGACAAAAATTTTGCTTGAATGCCAGAGAGGTTTCCAAAGCATTTAACCCTTTGTGTGCCAAGAGAATGTTCAACGCATTGCACCCCCTTGTCACTCAAAAGGGACAAATTTGTAGTTCTCCCCTGTAGTGGCTCAGTGGTTAGCACTGTTGCCTTGCAGCGCTGGGGTCCTGGGTTCAAATCCCACCAAGGACAACATCTGCAATGAGTTTGTATGTTCTCACCGTGTTTGCGTGCTTTCCTCCGGGTACTCCGGTTTCCTCCCACACTACAAATACATACTGATAGGTGAATTTAGATTGTGAGCCCCAATGGGGACAGGAACCAATATGAGTGTAAAGCGCTGCGGAATCTGTGTGCGCTATATAAATAAAAGGATTAATAATAGTGCAAATGTTTGCTTGGAATTTCTCCACTTTTCTTTTGAACATACGGTCCTTAGAGGCTTGTTTAACTTTTAAACCTTTAAGTGCCAGAGGGGAACGCAATACATCTAAAAGCAATGCGTTGGGTACCCCCTGGAACTCAAAGGGTTCATGACCAGAGGGGGTGTGTGAAGTGCATGTTGTACATCCCTCTGGCAAACTGTAAGGGATCAACAACATTTCTTCAGATTCCCATTGATTTAGATACCGTAAAGTCTCCTGTATAGTTCTCGTTTAGTTTTTACCCCATTTCAACTTACGTGAAGTTGGGGGTGTGTATTCACATGAGTTAAATATAACTAACAGAAAAAAAACACAAAAAATCAAAATGCTTGACTTCCCTCGTTCCCTCTTCCCCTTCCTTCCCTTCACCGCATGTCAATAATGTGTATCCTGAGCCCCCACTTTCCTTCCCTCTAACCACCTCCATGCTGGTGAGACCCTGAGGAGGCAGCCGGAGGCTTCATCCAGGGGACAGAATGCTTGCCTTTACCACTTGCTTTTTCCACTGCTGCTCTCCCTTCTGAGATCCTCTGCCCACTAGAAATTGCCTGAGTCCACTGTCTGAACCTTCAGGTTGCCTTGAGCAGACTCTGTGCATTAGAACTATAGTAATGTCCTGTGAAGGTCCTGACAGAGCATGCAGGCAATTTCCAATGGGCAGAGGATCTCAGAGGTGAGAGCAGCAGTGGAGGAAGCGGGTGCCAAAGGCAAGCATGGCACCCACTGGATGGAGCGCAGACATCTTTTCATAGTGACATCTGCGCGCCTGTGCTGTCAGTCCCAGCCGGCTCTAGGAGGCGTTGCTAGGAGCCGTTCGGCTCCAAAAGGGACCGACAGCGCAGGCGTGCAGACGTCACTATGGAAAGATGTCTGCGCTCCGTCCTGCCTGTCAGCCCGGGAACAATGTATAATTATATTTAACAAGGTAATACATTCTGGAGACTAGCGCTACTGAGCAGCTAGTCGCCAGATGGGGAATTATTGGAGATCAAGTTTTTTAGCAGTGGTAGTACCGCTTTAACATGCATTACTTTTCAGGTTTTTGAGTAGACAGGTTGAAAATTAACATACTGTACATATCACTGGCACTCAAAGCGTTTATCTTGGTAATGCCGCCAGTCTGTCTGTCTATCTATCTATCTATCTATCTATCTATCTATCTATCTATCTGTCTATCTATCTATCTATCTATCTATCTGTGTCTCAGTGGTGAGCAACTTGAGGCCTTCTAGCTGTTCAGGACCACAATTCCTATCATTCCCGGCCAGCTATTGGAGGGCTAGGAATGATGGAATTGTTGTCCTAAACAGCTGGAGGGCTTCAGGTTTACCACCAGTGATCTACAGTATCTATCTGTCTAGTAAGAAAAATACAGCTCTAACCTGCTTTATCTGCTGCAGAGCCTCATAAAAGGCAGGTCTGTTAATTAACTTGTAGTGTGCCTGAGAGGCCTCATAGCAGTGAGTTGGAGACCTCTGTGGCACACACTGGGTTAATGATGATTGGCATGTTTGTTTTTAAAGCATTTCCAAGACAGTAGCTGCTGTTGGTGCACTGAGCAAGTGGCTTCCTATGGTGTCCTTAGTCATAATTTTGCCAACCTAGAGGGCACTCGTCACTCTCCAGCAATTAGGACAGTCTGCCCATGCTGCCAATACTGTTTCTGTACTTCTTAATTAAACTTGCAGATGTGTATCTCCTCTCAGTCTCAGCTGCAGTACTTCCCTCTGTGGATAAATGCAGAACCAGGCATTCAGATGGGAATTGTTTCAGAACAGGGCCTTTCCAATTGGTAGGCTTATTCAATTTCCCAAAATATCCCCAATCTCATATATGGGGCTCTGTCTTGCCAAATGTATTTATTTATGTATTTACTAGTTGAAGAGCCCGTTACACGGTCCACGGTGCCACTGCCACCCAGTCGCGGGGCAGTCATGCGCAGTAGAGACTGCCCACGCCGCGGCTGATAAAACAAAGTATTACTATCCCTTTAAGTGGCAAGTGGCTGTGCAGAGCATTTTGTTGCACACTCCTCTGGCAATCAAAGAGTTAAACCCCTTGAATCCTAGAGTGGTCTCAAATGCATTGCAAAGCAGTGTGTTGGGAAACTGTTTAGCAATCGAAGGGTTAATATGAATTCTGGCTATTAATATATAAGGCAGCATTTCATGGTCGGTGAATTCATCGTAATGACCTTAGTGCAGAAAGCAGAGTGGAGCGATTCTGCTATGAATCAGCTTGGTCATAAGGAACAAAGGAGCATTTCATTGATGTAACCCTTTGAGTGCCAGAGAGGTATTGCAGTGCAATGCATTGGATGTCCTTCCAGCACTCAGATGGTTAACTAGGCCTTTTAACTCCATGAATGCACTGGAAACCTCTATCATTTCATTTTAAAAGCGTTAAAACCTGCCATACATGTTATTGCTTTTTGCATGTGTCCCTATGGCATTGGAACAGGAACATTAAAGGGATATTAATGTTTCTAAATAAATGCAGCTCCAATTATTCTTTATAGTTTTTGGGCCATATAGAGCGTTATTATCATTCTCTATGATGTGTAGTTCCAGAGTAACTAAATCATAAATTGTCCCCCTCCCGTCTCTTTTACCTATGTAAAGCTGCTCAACAAGACTGTATGGATGATCGCAGCAAGGGACAATCTTCAGTGAGCATAAGGAAAAACCTGAAAAAGCTGTCAAGGAGGGCAACGTTTTCCTTATGCTCACAGTAAGAAGATTGTCCCTTGCCGTGTGCTGTCCAGTCAAGCAACCAGATTCCACATCTGAGGTGAGCAGTGTTACACTTGGTAAAAGGGGCAGGAGGTGGATACTTTATCATTCAATTACTCTGAAACTACATATTTCAGAGAATGATAATACTGCTGTACATGGCCCAAAAACTATAAAGAATAATTGGAGCTGCATTTATTTTGAAACATTACTATCCCTTTAACACTCCTGGGTGCTAAAGACATTTACATACCAGCCAACTGTCCCGATTTTAGGTCCCAAACCCACTGTCCCCACCGCATTGCACTTTGTCCTGTTTTCCTGGACTTTTCCGCACTTAACTTTTGCCCAGCAGCCTACTGATGCACCAGGCTAATGATGTGAGCCACTCTGCTGAGCAATGAGTCACTAGCAACTCATTGCGCTTGCGTGCCACACTTGATATATGCACACGCACCACGCATTCACGCCATACTCCGCCTGAGCCAGCCAGAACTTGTGAGTGTGAGCTGACTGAACTACAGCATTGAGCACACGCCTGAGAACGTTTTTGGAAAACCTCTGCTCAATTCCTCTGTGAAAAGTACTAATATGTATTACTGTTAGTGGTGATTATTGGTATGGCGCCATTGCGGGCAGGGGTATGCAGTTTTGGGTGTCTGTCTTGATCATGCCTGGCTGCGGACGGGGACAACTGAGCACTGCTTCCTCAATGCCGGCTGCCTATTGAAGTGACACCTGCCGGAGGCAGCAGGCCAGGAGGAGGAAGCCCGGCCGTGAGAAGAATTCATTAATAATTCTGCAGTGCACGCGGGCCGGCGCCTGACTGACCAGGCATGCCAGCAGCACATTTATTCATTGAGTAAATTAAGTTACACTGTGAGAGACTAGAGTACCAGGGGTGCGCAAAGCAAACACCTCTGGCCGTTCAGGCATGGAATCAAAGGGTTAACCCTTTGAGTGCCAGAGAGGAATCCAGTGCATTGCCTTGCAATGCTTTGGGTACCTCTCTGGCAATCAAAGGACATTTCATTATGACTACATATAAAAAATTGTGCACTTGACTTATACCTTGCCGTTCCCCCAATGCTGACTCTACCCAGCATCATGTCCAGCTGCAACATTAATGCCTTGGCCAAGGGTCCCCAACTCTACAGTCTGGTAAATGTGGTGTTAACTGTTCACAAGAAATGATCAATTGTCCATATTGGAAATGTACATTAGCATCATTGGAGTAACTTTATCATCAGTCAGCAAAAGGGCAAACAAAATATACCCAATTACCTTCTTCCCATTTTCAAGGTAATTGAGTATGTTCGTTTGCCCTTTTGCTGACTGATGATAAAGTTACTCCTAGGATGCTAATGTACATCTCCAATATGCACAATTGATGAGACACTTCTTGTGAAGTGTTAACCCTTTGAGTGCTGTGCATACCTCTCAAGTGTCCCTCTTTGAGATCCAAATCCCTCTGTCCCTGTTTCCCACCCTGGTGTCCCTGTGTTTAGGAGATCAGACTGTGTGGTGTGTATATTAGTGTATCACATTGTTCCACAACAATAAACCTCATTAATATTTGTATACATTTCAGTAAACGTGTATATACTTTAGTGTGTGTGAGTAAAATAGTTTGGTCTCAAAATCATTTATTCAGTTACACAAAGAGGTGTCAGTAGGTCATGAAATAATCTAAAAATTCTTGGTAGAGCCCCGCCCACCAGCCACACCCCCTAAAACAAAAGTGTCCCTCTTTTGCAATTTGAAATGTTGGGAAGTATACATTTAACATACGAGGGGTTACAGCTGAGCTTGGAATCACGCCATATAATGTGTAACCACATTGCTGTATTTGTCAGTTAAGTGTTTTAAGGACAAGTTTAAACTAAAAATACCCTTGTGTTGGATGCTTTTAAAGGCATTTGTGTCAATCATGCACAGACCAGGACAAGTTAATATATAGAGCCATTTGTGAGTTTGGACAGCTCTTGTGTCCCCTCACTGGTTTCCTTGCTATTCTGGCAGTTGGAATGCAGAGCGGTGTTTGAAGATACTTGGAGGTGAAGCAAAGGGGAAGGGATTACTGATATATTGCTCCTGCTTCTGACTGTCTTAGGTTACATAACTGTGAGAAAGGGCCTGTGTTTGTATCCTACACAAGCCTAGGTTTGCATTGTTGACAAGATCTGAGTGGCAAGGTTTTGTGACTAATCTTCAGAGTGTTAAATATCAGAGAAGCACGAGGTTATTTAATTATTTAAATGGAAAGTATCCAAAAAGTGCTTTCATTTGTGCCTTGAAATCTTTTGCTGCAAAGAGTAAACTAGTGTAGTGCTGTAAGAAAAAGTGTTTTTATTTTTTATTTACTTTTTAAACATATTTTTGTAACCCTTTTAGTGCCAGAGGGGTACGCAACCCATTGCAAAAGCAATGTGTTGCATACCCCTCTGGCACTCAGAGAGTTAAAGGGATAGTAATACTTCAAAATGTAAAAAAAAAATAATATGTTGTAGGGTTTATCCCCCTGAGTAAAACAAGGGTACTCCTACTGCTGAAAGGTGTTTAATTCAAAAGTTATTACAGCTCAAAGTTGAATTTTTTAAGTGCAATATCACAGTGGCCTGAGATTGTCCAGTGGCGCTGTTGCTACACCAACCTATAGAGATTTATGGTCTACGGACCAGAGCTGTCCATAGGATCGTGTAGCGACAGTGCCACTGTACAATTTCAGGCCACTGTGATATTGCACCTAAAAAATTCAACTTTGAGCTGTAATAACTTTAGAATAAAACACCTTTCAGCAGTGGGAGTACCCTTGTTTTACTCAGGGGGGTAAACCCTACAACATATTTTTTTTACATTTTAACTATTACTATCCCTTTAAGTCACTGAAAGCTGGAGACACCTCCACTGCATTGGTTTTTAACTCATTTTGACATCTGTAGCTTGAAGAGATTAAAGGGATAGTAATACCTGTATTAAAGTGCAGCTCCGAGTCTTCTTTATATTATTTCTAACCTGTAGAGCTTTATTTAATTACTTACAGAATTGGAGCTGAAAGTATCCCCCTTCTGTCCCTTTTCCTTTGTCCTGCTGCCTTTCAGTCTGGTCCAGATGTAGAGCGGAGAAGGACAATCTTCAGTAAGCAAAAGGAAAATCCTCCCCTCCTTTTGTCAAGGGGGCTGGGTTTTCCTTATACTTACTGCTCTGCAACGCGTTGCATACCCCTTTGGCATTCAGAGGGTTAAAGATCAATAGAATTACTATGATGCAATGATTTTCATTTAAAAGAGCCATTTTTATTTGTATTACTAATAAAAAAACACAAAATAAAAATGTAAAAACTTTAATTTCACACCCTTACTGTGTGGTTACAAACTGCGCTCTGCATCAGTTTTATTCCGATATGCTTTTTTTTTTTTTCCTCTAGAAAATTTAGTTTTTGCTTGAAGAAAATGGAATGAATCACCTCGACCGGCAACTGTGAGTCTGCCAAAAAGGTGGACATTTAGGAAAAGATAACATGAAAATAGCTATGTGAATCAGAACTATTAAAAGCCCAGCAATTACCAAAAATGGAAGCATATGACAGTTATCTGCATCTACTATGTTGGACAAGTTTTGTAGTATTTAAGATAATTCTCTAGTGCCTGCTATTTATAGGGCAAGGGTAAGCTGCAGTAAGAGCCTTTCACCAAAGCATCCCTTTAACCTGGCCTGAGAAACTAAGCCAATAAGCTGTCTGACTTACATAGTACCAAAGAGAAAACGCTTAAATAACCTATTAATGAGTCCTTAAAGCTGAAAATGTACGTAAGATAGTGATATAAATGTGCGTGTTCGCTTAGGTTTGTTAGTGTGTGTGTAGCTGTCTTGTGTATTTGCATACTGGCTACCTGTCCCTGATTTACAGGGCCAGTCCTGGTTTTGTCTGTCTGTCCTTGTATCCTGCTGCCCCCAATTGTTGTCCGTGGTCTTAAAATAAAATCTTAACCCCATATTCTGTCTTCTTTTTATTAAAAGTCTAATAAGATATGAGCTTCCCTACAAGTTAATATTGGATATTTGTTTGATTTCATGTAGTTATCTGCATGAAAATGCATGGTGCTTTGTTACATGGGAATCACTGGATCTCAATACTAATCACATGTTAACCCTTTGACTACCACAGGGCTGTCAAATGCATTGCGTTGCAATGCCTTGGGTTCCACTCTGGCACTCAAAGTGTTAACCTGTTAACGACCAGTGGTCCAGTGAAGTGACCTTCCCTTAAGGACCTCTTTGATTGCTGTCGCTGCTCTGGCACAGTGACCAATGACGTGTACCGGTGAGCTGTACGGGGGTCTGAGAGAGACCTCTCCGGGCTTGGATAGGTCAATTTCAGACCCTGCTAGTGCTTACACCACTCCCGCAGGAGCGCTGTAAGCACAAAATACGCGACATGCCAGGACTGTCTCCGGTCCTTCAGGGAAAAAAACAGTGACTGTCCTGACATGTCACCAGTTGTTAAGGGGTTAAAAGGATGATCTGGGAACCCTAGGTGTGTATGTGTGTTTTTATCTGTGGTGTGCATGGCTGTCAGGTGTATGTGTGTTTGCATGTGTCTTTGTGTAGAGAGCTATCTGCATTTGTATGTGTAGCTGTCTACTATGCACCATAAGATACATATAAGACAATTCCATTAAGTTAAATGGAACATTTAACCTCTTGTATGCCAGAGAGGCTTTCAGTGCATTGCTTATCTTTCCATCTTTCTGAAGTGAATGACATACATGTTGTAGACTGTGTGTAATCACGTGTAATCTATTTATGATAAATTCCTTAACGTCACCTGATTGCTCGTAAACTTCAACATTGCTTTCTATAGATGTTCTGCACTTCAACCCATCCAAAATTCCAGTCATTGTATATTAAATATTACTTTGTGACTATATTAGGCAGAGTGCCAGTAAAATCAAGGTTTGTTTGTTTTATGAATTTCAGAAATGTTCAGTTCTTTGCCTAGAATTATGCTAGGTTTGTACCAGGAAAAAGTTGACACATCTGATCTGGAAACCTTTGTTACATATTAAATGCTAATGCTTGTTTTTCCTTGAACACACAGTGTTTTATGTAACATTTTCCTAAATGAGTTCAAAAATGACTTAAATGCACTACTAGAAAAAAATTTAATCTGTGGTAAGCATAAAGCAGTCATATTTCCACTGCTTGACTCTTATTGGTCTCCCTGTAAGGTGTGTAGAGAGGTGTGAGGGAATGCACCAATCAGAATGCAGTAATGTTTTCTGAATGGGCATGCTTCCCTTCTTTTGTCATTTAGCAGAAGCTAAGCACTGAGTTGAGCACCTCTCTGGCACTCAAATGGTTAATTAACTAATACAGAAAATTAATCTTTCTTTTGAGCATTTTAGATGTTTATTTATTTTAAATTCCTTAGATGCTAGAAGCTTCTTGAACTCATTGCTTTGCAGTGTGTTGACTATGTCTCTAGGATCTATAGGGTTAAAACATTAGTGTTCAGGGAGAGAACAAAAATCTAAATTACATTTTAATAAGTAAGGGAAGGGGCACATCACTACAGATTTATAAAAAAATGTAAACAATAAATCAAGAGAAAGAAATGTAAGACTTGTTATTTTTCACCTTAGCTTTAACCCAGAATTCTTTAGCGTGCAATTGTCAATGGCTAGACAAGAGACTTCTGTATTAATCCTTTGGCATTAAAAGGGTTAAACTGTACTGAAGAACAATTCTGGGTTTAAACAGCTGCATCACGGGGACAAAAAAAATAATCTCAGTGAGCTGGGAACTGCTCTGGTATTCAAGAGGTTAAAAACCCATTTTCAATAAATGGAAATATTTTTGTCCCCCTACAGTGCAATTGGTTTGTTCCAGAATTGATCTTGTCTTTTGTGCTTAAGGTTCTCTGGCCCTTATTTATATAGGCAAACTGGAGTTATAATGGAGTAATCCAACTGCACCATAGGGGGAGACACAAAAAAAATTCCTAAATTCCCATATACTTGAATAGAGTTTTTTTTAACCTTTTGAATGCTGGAGAGGTATCCAGTGCATTGCTTTTCAAACAGGGTTAGGAATAGGTTGTATGATGAGAGGTAGGAGGAGTTAACCTGGAAATTCACCATTGGTAATTAGCTCTAAAAAACTGAGTCTCTGGGGAAGATCCAGAGATCCCCCCGGTATGTTTGTCCTCCATGGTACACTTAGATCGCTGCATATTTACTAATCTTTTTTTAGTGCATAAGACTTTATATACGATATTAAAATAAGTCTGTTTTATTGTCTGTTAACCCTTTGAATGCCAGAGCGTACCTGTCTGGCACTCAAAGGGTTAATGGGCCTGAGATAAGGAGGAGGATGCACTAAGGTGCAATAATGAGGACATGATTTCTCCAGTGATATAACTTCTCCAGTTCCTATGTTATTATATGGAGTCCATGTACTAAGACTTCGTATGTCTTAGTGCATAGACTATACAGAATAATATAGGAACTGGAGAAGAGGTATCACTGGAGAAGTCATCTCCTCTTTATCATCTCTTTATAACTCCTTGATGCATAACCCCCATGATATTAGCCTTTCTCAACAGAAGAGCAATAGGTGCTAATCTCAATACATTAACAGCATTAAAGGGATAGTAATGTCTGAAAATAACTTTATTTTATATTGTAGCCCTAAAAAAATCATGAAAAATGATATAAGTCTTATCTCCCAAACCTTTATGGTTTGGAAGATATTCACAAGTAAAATAAAGTATTGTTCACTTTTCCTTGCTGTTTCAGCCAAGTCTGCCATCTAGTGGACAGATTTGGAATTCGTCCACATAGCAACCGGCAGCTCTTTAGCAGTGCCGAGATCACGATCTTTTTGAAAAGAACTGCTTAACTGGAACGATCTACAAAGTGTGCCTGGCTTGAAAGCACACTTTGTAGACCATTCCAATTAAGAAATTCTTTTTAAAGATCATGATCTCAGCACTTCTGGAGAGGCACTGCTGGTCGTGCGACCGGATCCCAAATCTGAAGGGTGGAGCAATGATGTCACTCCAGGGGAAACTTTACTTGTGAATATCTTCCAAACCATAAAGGTTTGGGAGATAAGACTTATATCATTTTTCATGATTTTTTTAGGGCTACAATATAAAATAAAGTTATTTTCAGACATTACTATCCCTTTAAGTGTGCACAAACAGTTCACCGAACTGAGCGTATAAAAGACATGCATTAAAGGGATAGCAATGTTTCACAAAAACAGAAGCTCCAATTAATTTTCATAGTATTTGAGCCATGTGTTATTTCAGTGCTGTCAGAGTTGTCGTTCAAGAGTAATGATAAAATATCCCCCCTCCCCTTTTGCCTAGTGTAAGCCACCTCCCCTCAGATGTGGAATCTGGTCTTGAGACCAGACAGCTCACAGAAAGGGACCATCTTCTTACTGTGAACATAAGGAAAGTCCCGCCCCCTTGACAGGTTTTTCCCTTATGCTAACTGAAGATTGTCCCTCTTTGCGATCCTCCTTGACACCAACTTGCTGCTCTGAGGTAAGCAGTGTTACATCAGTTAAAGGGGTGGGAGAGGGATACTATCCCTTTAAAATCCAGGTTTAGGATTACATTTTAGGACCCTAATATGAAATAACTACATTTTACTAATTATATAACCCACTTTAATTTTCTTTGTTAGTACTCCTTTAAAATAAAATCCTCATCTACGCTATACTTTTACAAAGTCAAGTTCTTTTAACATCCTAGCCTTAGTGATCCTAATCTAGTGCAAACCGTCATGGCTACAGGTAATGCATTTATTTACTAATCAGCAAATTACTTTACTCAGTCAGTAAATGTTAAGGTCTGAAGACTGATAAGATCATTTGCTTTCAGGTGTTTTCTCAATATTGTTCTCAGCATCAAGAATAAATTGAAAAGAGTGACCTTTTGATACTGAATCAAATTGACTGCATTTCTAAAGATTCTGTGGTTTCAATTACCATAAATTTTTCATATTGGGCCTACAACCAATGCACTGGCTCCAGCAGTATCTTATCATTGGCTTGTTAATACATCAGCTTTGTGATAGCTTGTTCTTGGATATTTCTTTTTGTTCACAATCAAAGTGCAGTGTCAAGGACATAAGAGATATGAGGTTTACACAAGTGAAATCTAATCATTAAGTGACTTAGAATGTGAATGGTTCCCGTGGACAAGGGGCAGTATATAATTTAAATCTAATCATTAGTTGACTTAAAAATGTGAATGGTTCCTGTGGACAAGGGGCATCAAACAAATGAAATGTAATCACTAGTTGATTGAAAAATGTGAATGGTAGACAAGGGGCAGGGTATTACCTTAAGTTCAAACGTATATTTTCACTCATAGTGGCGGAAATGTCTAGTATCACTTTTAAAACAAATATGATACTTCCTGTTTTCTAAAGGATTGTTCACATGTGTGACTTAAACAGTATTGCAGTGCAGGTCAGTTAAAGCCGCAACAGCTTCCACCCTGCGCTGCACAAGTATTGCGTTAATGGTCCCAGTCTTAGGCCCTTTTCAAGCTTGCAACAGCAGTGCAGAGATTCTGCACTGGTGTTGCCGTTCTTTGTGCAAGGTATTAGGCAGGGCTATGGTGCCCTTTACAAGGGTGACTATCGACTTGTGAAGTCCAGCAACCTGCATCTTTACTGCATTTGCACAGGAGCACAGTAAAGATGCTGCAAGAGGCCTTTGGGGATATCAGCATTTCTTTCACATACGTGCTGATAGAGTTTGCAGTGCTTATTGCAAACTCCAATGATGGCCAACCCATGTAGATGCTAACCAATATTATTCACATGGGCTGCCCATCAGAAACACCTCTCTTGTGTCGAAATCGATGGTGGAATGCATGAGTTTCTTCAATGAATGACAACCCTGGAGTAGGTGGCTGCTACAGTTGTGTCAAAGTGTGAAAGAGGCCTTAATATCAACATTACTTTAAATGAAGAATATAAGTACATAAAAAGGCCAATATGTCATTATATTACGATTGAAAAATGTACAGCAGTCTTAGAACCAGCATTGTCATTGCAATAAAATATAAGGATCTGTATGTCTGACTTTCAGATTTTCTTACATTGCTTTAATATAGTTTGTAATTCAGCTCTGCTTACCTGAGGAAAAAAGTGGATCTCTGAACAGTTTCTCTTAACCCTTTGAGTGCCAGAGAAGTATCCAGAGCATTGCAACGCAATGTGTTGGATATCTCTCTGGAGTTCAGTGGGTTAAAATATAAACTGTTAGTCCAAATAAAAAAAAAAAAAATCCCCAAATGCAAACGAAACAATATACTTGCATTTGTCTTAGACTCAACGTTGCAATTAAAAGTGTGGAATAAGCATACCTGAGAACTTTGATGTGTGGACTTCTGGACAGGAGTCCTGTGGTGCTGCTGGGGGGGGGGGCAAAAAATGATGTGATTTGCATAAAAAGGGGCATATCATAATCATGAGTGGGGGTGGGAGGAACAAGGTGGGAAAGAGCAGAAGTCGGCAGAGTTTCACTAGAAGCTCCCCACATCCGGAAAATCAGCCTCTACCCTGGAGACCCGATAATTAGATGCTAAACCGGAGTCTTCCGAGCTATGGGAATAAGTGCATCAGACTTAACACAAACACTGGGAACTATGTCTGCCTGCAGGGCTAGCAGTCTATTTTCTATCTAACATGCTGCACAACATTTTTGTACATGGTTCAATGAGTCTGATGCACTGATAAGATATGGAGAAATTCAGGGGGGAAGACAACAGCGCCATACCGGACAAATAAACAGTTCTATTGATTTAAATGGATAGTAATGTTTTCAAATAAAAGCAGCTCCAATTAATCTTCATAGTATTTGGGACATTGAGAGTGTTATTTCAGTGTTGTCATAATTGTAGTTTAAGAGTAATTGAATGATAAAGTATCCCCCTCCCACCCCTTTTGCCTAGTGTAAGCCCCCTCCCCTCATATGTGGAATCTGGTCCCTTGACCAGACAGCTCACAGCAAGGAACAATCTACTTACTGTGAGAACAATGAAAGCCTTTTCCCCTTCAGGTTTTTTCTGAATTGAAGATTGTCCCTCTCTGCAAGCCATCTGGACAACACCTTTCTGCTCTGAGGTGAGCAGTGTTACATCAGTAAAAGGGGCGGGAAGGGGGATACTTTATCATTCAATTACACTTGAACTACAACTCTGACAGTATTGAAATAACACTCTCCATGGCCCAGGCCCAAATACTATGAAGATTAATTGGAGCTGATTTTATTTTGAAACATTACTATCCCTTTAAATTGGGCGTTTAACACATTGAATAATAGAGAGGTCTTCCCATTGGATACAACACTTGCATTCAAGGTTTGAAAATCCCATTTAAATCATTGGGAATTTAGGACATTTTTATGTATTCCTTGTTGGAATTAGTGTGATTCAGCTCCTCATACTACATTGACCTTAATATATCTAAATGATCTAATTATTTAATCCCCAAAATAGGTCTGTTACCTTTATTATAGTGATGGGCCAATGATAGGAGTTGTAGCGTAGCAGCAGCTGAAGCACCTCACACTGACCATATCTGCTCTATGGTGTTCCACACCACTATTTGCCATCATGACATGATCCATAACTACAGAGTGTTTCCCAGTACTGAGCATGTGGGTTTAACACCAGCTGCTTTGATTAACTGTCTGCCTTGGAAGTACCTGAGACCTAAATTCATAACTCCTGTTATTCATCTCTATGTCAGTAACTTTATCTGACATCTCCTATATTTCATCCTAGCGCCTTCTGACTCTATTTTTATGACATTGTCCCCAAGGAACAACTTTATAGGAGCCATATTTTATCTTTCATCTCCAAGACGTGTATGCTGAGGCAAAGCCTGTAGTAGTAATACTGTAAGTGGGTACAAATGCATGACACCATAAAGATCATGAATGCCCATGACAAGCTGTAAGGGATAGGGCTAAACTGTCTCATTCATATGAACGAATGTGAGAGAAATGCCTTCATTCCTTATCAGTTACATAGCATAGAGACAATGGCATACTTCTCAACATTTCAAACTGCCAAAGAGAGACACTTATGTTTTAGGGGGTGTTTTTGGGGGTGTGGCTGGTGGGTGGGGCATTATCAAGAATTTTTAGGCTATTTCACAACCTAATGACAACACATTGTGACCTAATAAATGATTTATAACAAGACCAAAGTACTTAAATTACACATACTAACTTACAGGAGGCAAATATAGTTTTTGATACCTTTTATTGGCTAACTAATCAGATTTAAATGCAAGCTTTCAAGACCTTAGGTCTCTTCCTCAGGCATGAGGAAGAGACCTAAGGTCTTGAAAGCTTGCATTTAAATCTACTTAGTTAGCCAATAAAAGGTATCAAAAACTATATTTGCCTCCTGTATTTCTACGGCTAACACGGTAACTCTCACATACTAACTTATAAACACATATACGGACGTTTAAACAAACAGTGATATTAGTTTTATTGCTGTAGAGCAATGGGATACGCTTATATACACACCACACAGTCTCCTAAAAAGAGAGACATCAGGGTAGGAAAGAGGGACAGAGGGATTTGGGTCTAAAAGAGGGACTGTCCCTCCTAAAGAGGGACTCTTGTGAGGTATACAATGGCCTATATTTATAATAGTAAAGTGGACTTACTCAGGAGCAAACCAGTTGCTTAATAGGGGACAAATAAAAATTCCTGCTAAGTTAAATTGGATTTTTAACCCCTTGAATGCAAGAGAGGTCTCCAATGCATTATGAAGCAATGCACTGGAGATCTCTGTAGCATTCAAGGGGTTAAACATTTTTATTGAAATGCATGGGAATTCAGAGATTTGTATTTGTTCCGTATGTTCAGTCAGTCTATTCTTATATAAATATTGGTCTCGGAAGCGTAAAGTTATTTTATTTGTGGGCACTTTTGAGAGGTAAAATAATGATTACAAAGCTAGTCACCACCTGCATAAATATTGCAGGGCGACTTTAGTGGAGGTGGTAGTTCTGCTTTAACCCCTTAACAACCGGGGAATCCGGAAGCGGAAGTGACTTAACGACCACGGAGCAATTTTTTTTTATTGCTCCGTTGCGTTCCGGACTCCCTGAACGGCGTGCAGCCTCGGGGGGAGCCCGGAACTCGATGACGGTCAAAGTACGTCATCGGTCGTTAAGTCAAATCGACCCTTGATGTACTATGACCGTCAAGGGTCGTTATGGGGTTAAACACCCATACATACACACCTGAAGATGAAGCCATGCACCACTTTCAATATCTCATGGAGGTTCTGGATAAAGAAACAATAAAGGAGAGAAAAATTCACATTCACACAGACAAATTGACAAAAAGTGCCTTAACCCCTTAAGGACCATTGCCGTGCTAGGACCGTCACGGCAGTCCTGCACTTAAGGACCAATGACGGTCCTGGCACGGCATGGAGTTCAGGGCTCCTGGCGCGGCTGCACGCCGCTCCGGAAGCCCTGAACCGGAAGCAATGAAAAAAAAAAATGCCCCGTGGTCCGCAAGTGCCAGCCGTGCGTGCTGTCGCCAGTCCTTAAGGGGTTAAACCTACAACTGTGGCATACAATTAATCTATGTTTCGGTCCCTGGATGGTTTAGAAAATTACATTTAGATGAAGAAAAACTGTGAGGCTCATTAACAATTAATTATTTGGATGTGTTGTCCATCAAAGCTCCTCTAATATTCAGAGATTTCAAATCACATAAAATAACTCTTTTGCATACCTCCCAAGTGTCCCTCTTTAGGAGGGACAGTCCCTATTTTAGAGCCAAGTCCCTGTGTCCCGCTTTCCTACCCTGATGTCCCTCTTTTTATGAGATCAGACTGTGTAGTGTGTATATAAGCATATCCCATTGCTCTACAGCAATAAAACTCATATTATTGTTTGTTTAAACGTCAGTATATATGTTTATAAGTTAGTATGTGTAATTAAAATACTTTGTTCTTGTTATAAGTAATTTATTAGGTTACACAAGATGTTGTCATTAGGTCGTGAAATAGCCTAAAAATTCTTGATAATGCCCCGCCCGCCAGCCACACCCCCAAAAACACCCCCTAAAACATAAGTATCCCTCTTTGGCAGTTTGAAATGTTGGGAGGTATGCATTTGGCCAGGCCAGATAAACAGAGAGAAATCAAAAGCACATAAGAAGAAAGAAAATGTATAACTAGTCACTAGTGATAGCACGAGCGGTTGATGCCCGTAGCCACAGACTTCCAAACAAATATGGAATTGTCTTTCACACATGAGCAGATTTATATATATATATAGAGAGAGAGATAGTGGTGTAAGTAGAATGTTCAGCAATAATATATAGTAAAACTGGAATATGTTGAGGCTGTTGAACTAAAAACAGCCTGGAGCAATCGTGGATGAAATCAACTGCACCACATTAAACATCCCAGTCATTTAACCCTTTGCATGCCAGAGAGGTATCCAAGTAATTGCAGCTCAATGCATTGGATACCTCTCTGGCACTCAGATATTTAAATGGGGCTTTTAATCTCTTCAATGTTACGGATTTCTCTAATGCATTGTGATGTAGACTTCCCTAGTATTCAACGGATTAAAAGTCTCATTGTGTTGCATACCCCTCCGACACACAAAGGGTTAAATCAATGAGAATTTTTATTTGTCAAGCCAAAATTGTATGAGATGCTCACTAGAAATTGATATAAACAGTTGTTTTACAACTAGTCACCAAGGCTAAATCAAGGTAAAACATGAGGTAGTGACTAGCCTAGGGACTAGCAAGTCTCAGAAAGCATTTCACAATTTTCAGCTTGATTTTTTTAAAAACCCCTAGGGTCCCTCCCTAAACTGTAATCTAAAAATGAACCCCTTTTTCTCTGTACCTCGGGAAATCAGCCGCGCCTCATTGACGAGGTCCATATGGGCCAAAACATGTATCTGTTAGACTTGTGCACTGCAAAAATTTTCGGTAAAATTTGATTTTGGGCAAATTTTTTTTTTTTTAAATTCAGAAAAGCCGAATTTCGGACCAGACCTGTTAGACTCGGACGAAATTCGTCAATAGTCCGAATTATTCAGACGAATTTAAAAAAAAATTTAAATATTCAATAAAAAATTAAAATAAAACAAATAAAAATAAAAAATACATTAAACTAAATTAATAATAATATTAAATCTCTAATGAGACAGGAAGGGGTATTTTATAAACCCCTACACACTTATATATGTATGTTATGTAATCGTCACAGTTTACCAATAACGTTCAGGAGTCAGTATGGTATAGTTAAATGCAAAATTTATTAATAATAAAAAAGTAGAACACACTATATACCCAAGTAGCCAGCGAACACTGCTATCAGGAATAGTAGGCTGCCAAGCTTGACCACTCTTCTGGAGACTAGGCCTCAGCCACTGGTAGTCTCTGCAGGAACCAGAAACAGGAGAAGGAACAGGAATGCTGGATCTTGGTCCGACGAAGCGAGAGTACTGACTCACTCCTGCAATCAGTAGGGAACTATATCTCACTCACACCTGCAGTCAGTATAAGGAAAGGCATACCTGACTCACGCCTGCAGTCAGTATCGGAGCTAGTCTACCAGAGCTCCAGGACCTCACTAGATTGGGTGTCTGCTAGGTACAAGGAGCAAACTTAAGAATAGTCAGACAGAGCCACAAGTCAGCACCAGAAGGGGTAGTCAGACAATCCAGGTCATACATAGTTAAGGTAGTCAGCCAGAGCCACAGGTCTGCACCAGGTTGGGTGTCCACTATAGAGATGACAGAAAAATAGTCAGACAGAGCCACAGGTTGGCACCAGGTTGAATGGAAGACTACCCAGGTCATACACAGAGCCCAAGGTAATAGAACTGCTATGAACAACAACGCAAGGGCAACTGAGTCAGGAATCAGACTGCCCTTTAAACCCCCTCCTCAGGATGTAGGTAGGAGGAACAGCTCAGATGAAGGAAGTAGGTAGGAGGGGACTACAGGAAGCATGGCACATAAAACAGAGGCCTTCTGCATGCTTGAAGGCTCGCGCCTGCAGATGACGCTGAAAACAAGGTAAGGTATAACAATAATATGTGTTTGTACAATAAATGAGAAAGGAATTATGGTTGAACACACACATAGCAAAAATGCCAAAATTGCTTGTGTCCTTATGTGGTTAATATCTGTACTTTGTATGAACTGTAAAGCTCCTGCTTTACCAGATCTATTTTTAGCAGTATGTAGCAACATTGTAATAGTTTCAGGCGGGAAAGCGCAGTGCCCTCTAGTTTTAGTAGCATGTAGCAACACTGTAATGGTTTCAGGCAGGAAAGCGCAGTCCGAATTTCCGAAATTTACACAGAAATTTCAGACTAGGTCTGTTTTGGATTCTGATTTTCTTTGTGGGCAGACCTTGACTTTTGGAAGGTCGGAATGATGCCGAATATGCCTTATTCATCCAAATTCCGAAATTAGCCGAACCGAATCGCACAAGTCTATTATCTGGGGTTTGTTGGCATTCTAATGCAGAGGAGACTTTCCTGAGTAATGACTAGCTGTAGAACAAGCAAATGATGCCTCAGCTTGTTATCGCTGAGCATTTCACACTGTTTGACTTGATTATTATTTGTCCCTTGTGGTGCAGTTGGTTTCTTCACAATTCTTGAAGAATTATTCCGTCCTCGTTGAGGTTCTGCTTTGGAATTTACACTACAATTGTTTTATTGCAAATAGTTGGAGGAGAAAGTGTTAGTGTTCTGTTTATTCTGTTGAGATGTTAATTCATAGCAAACTGAAATCTGTAGATTGAAGATAAAAATTGATTATTTTTGTTATGTTTGCTGTTGATGGCCTTTTGGGTTCACATGCATCATAATGTGTTTGGGAACCTGGGACGAGTGACTGCTAGAGGGCACAATTACATATGTATAATGTCCATGTTCTACGTGTCCACCAGTGGTTAGAAGAGCAAAATTAATTATTGGCTGCCACCATTCTGACATAAAAGATCTAATTTACAGCCAGTTTAAAATTCATTTGGTGTCACCACAAAGCTCATTTCCACCTGAGATGAAAACTAATTTGCAACCCATTCTCATATATGTTAAATGATAACTGTTCACTTGTTATAGATTGTAGGTTGTACTGTGCAGAGACAGCAGGTCATTGTTCATTATCACATCCATAGTGCTGGTTGAGCTACCATGGTAACTGCCACACCTGCAAATTACAGGAGAACACTGAATACACACACACACACACAACAAACCAATTGCACAATAATAATAATAATTATTATTATTATTACTTAATAATTACAATATATGTATTCTTAGAAAATACTACTGATTATATGTAGCACAGTGAGCTCCTGTCCCATAAAGCTGTTTAGTTTAGTTTAAGTTTTTTGAGTCAGAGGCTAAGGTCACAAGGAGCTAACACAGGAATTGAACCAGGTTTATCCTTGCTTCTTAGTCAGTGTCTTGCATTCAGAATCCATCAAGTAAATGGGTAGGATGGGGTCCATACAAGACCCAAATAAATCCTTGGCTGTGTTCCAAGAGCTTTGTGAACTGAGTTCATTTTTGACTCAAAAACCCTCAGTTGTGTTCTGGTTTTCATTGCAGATCACAGTGATTTACACAGCTGGGTTATGTCAGTCTCACTTAGTGCAAATGGGAGCTTGTTATACTCGCTACAGAAACCTATAGATGCCCCGTGTTAGTAAATCCACAATCAGTGGGTCTCTATAGTGAGCAATCTCTCAAGAGTGCCAAGTGAGAGGCTGATGTCACTGTGATCTACAAGACAAACCATTGCACTATGTGTTGAGCTATGAGTGACAATTCTTACTGATTTATATGCTTCTTTTAAAGGAACAGTAATCCGTAATATATTAAACTAACTAAAACACTGCCTATGTGTTCCTGACTTCTGCTAATCTGCTCAGGGGTTAATACTGAGTCTCATGGGTGATTCTGTGATATTTCAGCTCTCTGCAGGTTCACTGGTTTTATGGGTGCTTGAGATGTCTCAGCTGTCACAGAGCTGGTCAGTGATCACAGACAGGAAGCAAGGCCTCCTTCTCACCAGGCCTAGGAACACATCATGCGATCATCCATGCAGCTTGCTAAGTATTTACCTCCAAGATACCAGAGCATGGCAACTTTAGTCAGTGGCAAATAAAGGGTTTTATCTAGTTTAGAATGCATTAAGTTCTCCATTGCATTGCTTCTGTGGTGCAGCTGTTTTTCTCCACTTCTTTATGTAAGCTGCCCTTATGCTTAATCAGTTCTTTCTGATTTTGTAAGTGATTCTACCCCTATGGTCCTTAACAGGATATTTAGGTGTGTTAGGTATATGGATGGATTGATTTCTGGATGGAAAGATGGATGTGTTTAACTATTCAAAACTTGAAAATGGGGTAATTAATTGATAACAATTAGTTTAACATTTTGTTCTCATTTCTACATTTCTAGAACTCTATGAGGATAAACCTCCAGAGATAATCTAACATATTTTGCATTTTTCCACTCTTTTTGCTATGTAAGAGTGATGTTCTTCATCTATGTTGTACACCAAATCCAGGTTTTTTACATATGTCTGAATACTGAATCCTAACAGAAGCTATGGATAGACCAGTCTAGCTAAATGCTGTAAGAGAGTGGTGTTGAGTGACACATGCCAGTAGACATTCCAGGTGAAGATGAGACAGTGCAGGTGGATGTTCTTGATAGGAGACTATATCAATTGATGTACACAGTAGCCCTAATCAGTAACCAATATGGTATACCGTATATATGCCACCCTCAATCTGAAAAACAGCAATGGATTCTTGTGTTTAGCAGCGGATTTGACATTAAAACTTACCTGATTGTGTATTGATTTGGAGTCCTGTGGACCTGATTATGGTTCTTAATAATGAGTTCTGTCACAAACGCTAATTTTGCATACGTATTTTTGCCTTCACAGGACACTGATGTATTAAGATGAACTGCACCAATTCTGGAAGAAACCAATTGTTCCACGGGGAAAAATAAAAATCCCCATTGAGCTCAGTGATTATTTAACCACTTGAATGCTAGAAATCATCAATGAATTGCAATACAATTTGTTGGATGCCTCTCTATCCATCGATGGCTTGAACTTTCCATTTAAAGCAATGAACAAATTGTATTTATCCCCTTTAAAACTGTTGGTTTGCTCTAGAATTGCATCAGTTCTGCTTAGTACAGCAACCTGATTGAGTTCCACTTCCAAAGCTGTTATACGCTGTCCATGTTTCACAGAATTAAAATCTACCTGTATATTGTACTGCCATTTTTATGGCCATTTTTTTTAGAAAATATCCTTTATATTTCAATGGCACAGAGTGGCACTGTGCTATTTCACTGCTTAAGAGCAAACTGGTTGGGCAACTAAAAGTTTCCCCCAATGTGTGTGTGTGGTCTCTGTCTAGATTCATTCATAGCACAGTGAGTGATGACATAAGCGCAGCACATGACAAATTAGCATAAAGTGCCAGATGGTGTAAGCAACTATTTATATTACAAACATATGGCTAGTACCACATATATATATAGGCAGTTTTTAAAGCGGAACTATCACTCAAAATATAATGCCCCCCAAATCATTATGCACATAGCGATACCGTTTATAAATACTAGTATTATGATGAATAAGTCCAACGTTACTGAGAAATCCAGCTTGTTCCCAGATGAACAGTCAAGCATCAGCGCAGACATCTTGTCGGATAGACATCTGTGCACCTGTGCTGTACACCCCTGTCTCCTCTAGGATTGGTGAGTGGGAGTTGCATTGTACCTTAAGGTACAAGAAGGGACTGATGGCACAGGCGAACAGATGCCACTACAGCAAGATGCTTGCCTGTGTGTCTCGGAACAAGTTGAATTTTCAAATAACGCCAGACTTGTTCAGGATAATTCTAATATTGATATGTGTAAATTGAAATAAATGTATTGTAAAGTGAAAGGTCCTCTTCTTTACCATTGCAATCGTAACCTTTTGAGTGCCAGAGGGGTGTCCAATGCATTGCAACGCAATGCATTGGACACCCCTCTGGCACTCAAAGGGTTAATCTCCATTATGCTTGGAACTGTCTTTCCTGAGTGTCGTTCCCACATTTGATTGATGGACTTATTCTTGCTACCAGCGTACATCCGTCCTTCTGAAGCTAATAAATTTGTTTCTATATAAATAGCAATTTGGGATAATTAGAAATAATAGCAGATTCAGAAATGTAAAGGTTACCTTACAGAGTCATTTTCGTAAGTTATGGGCTGAGCTGCCATGTCAGTTTTGAACAGACATGTGTTCGTAGGCAAGTGCGATTCATTTCTAGTGACGGTGATTTATTTGCTCTGTAAATTGGGACACAGGCAGTAATATAATGTGACATTAATTGTTTAGCAGAGTCATCTTTGTAACATGCATTGCTTTCTCTTGGGTGTTTGATTGCTGAAACTTGTACAAGAACTAATTGAGTCTGCTGTGTTGAAAACTGGTGCCCACGGATATGTCAGTTGGTGCTGAGTGCCAGGTTTCTGTTGTAGCGAAAAGGCTAACGACCAATATTGCACATTCATTATCTCAATGAATATTACACAGACATTACCTCATTTAGATGTCTGTGTGCTTAGATGTACACAGACATCTAAGTGACCAAATTAAGTAATGTATTAAAAACTATGTCAATTTGGAATCTATCACAGTTTTTAGCTCTTCATATTTTTAAAAGGACCGTATCATCTAAAAAAAAAATTTGGAGGTTTTGAAGGCACTTTAACTCCTTAAAGGGATAGTAATACTTCATTTTAACTTTATTTTATTTTGTAGGCATTAAAAAAACATGAAGAATGATATAAGTCTTATCTCTGAAACCTTTATGGTTTAAGAGATATTCACAAACAAAGTACCCCCCCCCCCCCCTGTTCAACCAGATAAGAAGGGAGATGCCCAGGTAGACTGCAGAGAGGGACAATCTTCAATTAAGATAATGGAAAAAGCTGAAAAACTTTTCAAGGGGGGAAGGGCTTTCATTGTTTTCATACAAAGAAAATTGTCCCCTTCTGTTATCTGTACTGTCATACAACCAGACTCACATCTGAGAAGAGATGGCTTACACTAGGAAAAAGGGGCGGGGAGGGGAACTTTGCTTGTGAATATCTCATAAACCATAAAGGTTTGAGAGATAAGACTTATATCATTCTTCATGTTTTTTTAATGCCTACAAAATAAAATAAAGTTAAAACGAAGTGTTACTATCCCTTTAATGCATGACGTGCCAGGACCATCGTGGCTCCAACATGCGATAAGGACCCACAACAGTCCTGGCACATCATGGATTTCAGGGCCCCTGGCGTGGCTGTATGCCGTTCCAGGCAGCCCTAAATTGGTTGGACAAAAGAATACTCTGTGGTCCTTACGTGCAGTGCGGCCGTTCCGTAAGGGGTTAAATGCATTGGCCACTTATTATTTAGAAAACTAATTTTTGAATTATTGAGTTACATAGAATGGTGATTATACCTGAGATGGAATCAAGAAGGAGGGCAAAAAACAAAAGGGAGCGCCCTAGTGCAATTAAATCCTAAAAGTTCTGTTCCTCCACCAACATCACCCCACTCGTGGGTACTCACATAGATATCCGCTGTTTGTCACTTATATGAGAAACAGCAAGCAAGCTTTCTGGGTATATTTCCTGACCCAGATACAGGATACACTTATGAGTCAGCTTCCAATCTTCACACTCCCTCCGAGTGGTCAAGAAACTCCGAAAAAAAACACACAGCATAGTGCCAAATAGTGAAATATTGCCAGACAAATTCAAGTGTTGTGAATAAATAAATATTTATACTCACATTTGTTTATGGTCAGCAACAGGATATCTCCAGAGCTGACAATTACGCATGTAGGGACCCTACTCGGTGTCACACAGTCAGCTGCTCCACTCACAACTCCTTCAGATCACATTCACCTGTACGATATTCCAAAGTTTGGGTTTATTAAATGAATATATTACAAATATTAACTTTTAAAATAAACCATATAAAAATATGTATACAATAAAATGGAAGACAACACATTTCACGGTGATACACTTTACACTTTATCAAGTTGTCTCTCTAAATGTTATCCACAAGTGGACGCACAATATCAGCTCCTATATAATGGTTGAATGCATTCAAATTAACTGATGGGAGTCAGCGAGACCATAGACATCCTCCGGTCGACCGTAACCACGGACCCCCCCAATTCACTTCACCCGTCAATAAGTAAAAGAATTCCGTATAAAATACCAGGTCACATATATTCCAACAGAATCAGGTGGGGGAAGAAAATGTAAATATACTTCCGCCCAGCCACATAATACTTCAAAGTCACAATGCTCATATGTGATCCGATAATTCTACAGTTGTAAATTTATACCTCTCAACATACAGACTCAAATCAACCACTCTAATCAAAAGGGATAATCCACAAATACATTGCATATATATATATATATATATATATATATATATATATATATATATATATATATATACAGGGCTAAAAATTTCCACTCTCCACTAGCCAATGGCAAGTGAAAATTTAGCCCTGGCGAGTAGAAATTCAGCCCTGGTGGGTATGTTATGGCTTGCAGTGGCGAGTAACTTTTCAGGTCTGGCTAGTAGCAAAGGACTTCAATTTTTAAGCCCTGTATATATATATATATATATATATATATATATATATATAAATAAAATACCCTACTTTTAATCAGACTCCATCATCTCTAGAACATTCTGACATTCACACATATATACTACAGAGCAGCTGGCCATAGAAAGGTATCGAGTAACAAAGCGATATTCAAACATATGTCCCAAAATAAAAGTACACTTACCCCCCCTGAACTATTATATGTCCAAACATTCATCCAATGGATCAAAGCCCTATCCGTATCCATAAACCAAATAATGTGACTATAGATATTAAATAATATCAAATAAAACTACACAATATCCCTCATCCAAAATTAAAATTAAAGAAAAATAAAAATAATAAAAAAAAAAAAAAAAAAAAATATATATATATATATATATATATATATATATATATATATATATATATATATGTAGTAGTGAGGCTCTTTTGGGTCTAGTTAGTTAGTAATCTTAAATAAATGAATGATGAACACTAGATATGTCACATTTATTAAGCATATATTATATTCATTATATTTCTGTGCTTCATGATATAGTAGTGTGGCCTTTTCGGCCAAGTTAGTTATTTTATAAATTAATGGTATACACTAGATTCAACACATATTATAGGAGGAAAATCAATTTATGAATTTTTTGGCTCTGAGACTCAGGGTTTTGAAATAAATCTCAAGGTTCCACTGTTACTTACTGCAGCCTGTCCATGGATTGGCTGCTACTGAATCCTCCAGACGGAGGCATCTCTACAATAAAAGCAAAAAGTACAAACTTGTTTATCCAGCAGGGTTGGAACATTAAGGGTTCTAAACGACTGATTGATGTACCACTGGGTCAGATCAAGACGGAACTTCACTCCTAGAATCTGCATCATGAAGAACATTAAAGACTAGCCCTTTAAGGACTGGGGGAGTGAGCATGCAATGTGTTGCACACTCCATAGATCCTTAAATGGTTAATATTTAATAGCTCTTGGGTCTGCTCTTTTTGAAAATTCCCAGGTATGATTATCATTCAAAAATGAGTCACTAATTAACTTATCTGTGCTTAATCAGCAATATCTTTATATTCTGACCTGTTTTCAGCCCACAAGCACCGAACTTCTGAATTAAAGTGAGATTCACAAATACATGGTATTTCATGCGCTGCTTCTCAGCACGGGGGGGGGGGGGGGGGGGGGCAGTTTTTCACTGCATTCCTCACTTCCTGCCATTTGTTATTCAAATTAATATAACATCTGGGACATGCAAAGGGGAATTCTTCCCCCAAGCTATAGAAAAAGAGCATGCAATTCCACATGTTAAAGTATGTACAATTGTGCCTGTTTTCTGTGAATGTATTAAAAAGGCTTTAACCTTTTGAGTTCCGGAGAAGTATCCAAAGCATTGTGTTGCAATGCTCTGGATACCTCTCGGACACTCAAAAGGTTAACACTTTGCGTGCCAGAGGGGTAGGCAGTGCATTGCAAAGCAATGCGTTGTGCACCCCTTTGGCACTCAAAGGGTTAAAGAAGGCAAGACTTGCACCAGCCTTCCCATAACCGCACATACTGAAATACCATTTCTTCAATGAGGAAAGAAATTCTGAAATGCAAGCAGATTGCCACATTATCCTCCCCTTGGCACAAGCAGTGTTAACCCTTTCAGTGCCAGAGGGTACGCAACACATTGCCAAGCTGGCATGTGCAATGCATTGCTTACCTTTCTTGCACTGAAAGGGTTAAGGGGAGAAGTTCTGACATTTGGAAATTGATATTCGGCAGGTATAGGGACAAAAAAATCTGTTCCAGGGCTTGAATTAGTATGAAATCACAATCGTACATTCACCACATGTTTAGTCAGTCCTGGATATCAATGTTAACTCTTTGAGTGCAAGAGGGGTGCACAGCGCATTGCTTTGCAATGTGTTGAATACCTTCAGACATTCAAAGGAATAAGTAGGCTTTTGTACTCTGCAATCAAAGGCTTTGCCTACTTTCATGGACATGACATCAAGAACTGATTGAGGATGTCATTTCTTTAACAAGGCACAAGGTTACCATTCGTGGATTTTTTTTAGCCTTAGTAAGGTAAATGGGGGTTATTAATAGGTGGTTTTACTTCTCCTTTAAGGTTGAGATTTTGCATGCCACTCATTCACTCAGTAAAACAAACACTCAACGTGAGAAAGAGTGCCACACATGTATCCGTGGCAGAATGCCATTGTAATGTAGGGCATGTGTCTGAAAGCACTCCACAAAACGCTGTTCATAGCTTAACTCCTTTAGCAATTTGCAAACCCGCAGGGAGGAAAAGCCTTCAAATGTCTCTGTTCTGCAGTTTTATCTCTTCCATTTGCTGCCCCACAGCCATCTTAAAGGGAAACAATTATTGAATTTTTAATAATCCTATTTATCTTTATATACAGCCTGAAAATAGTGTAGTGTAGTTTTCTGTTTCTGGCTTGATTCTTACTATGCTAATCTATCCCAATGCAGATAACATTTATCCTATATAAAATATAATGCTTGGTTTTTCCATCTAGAAAGGTGACCAGATCTGCCCATTAACCCTTTGAGTGTCAGAGAGCTATGCAACGTATCGCTTTGCAATGCATTACATGCTATTCTGGCACTCAAAGGTTTAACTATGCATATGGCAGGGTTGCACTGAGAACAAGCGAGATTTTGATTTAGATTCACACAGGTAAAATTATGTTTCTTAATTCAAGACCCACAATCTTGTTATAGTCATTGTCTACCTCACAACTGTATCAGTTTTACTTGATTGGCTGATGTCAACTTGGTTTAGCCATTAATTAGAGATTGCCTTGACTATTGCAACATTAAAGGTGATGTTTACCCCCTTCACAACTTTGGCGAAATCGTTTCATTATCAAATAATAAATAATGGAAATTGTATTCTTTCTAAAAAAACATCCGCCCGTTTGCAAAAATTCTATGATTAAACGTACCTCTTTATCTACTTCCAGCAGACAGCACTGACTGGATCTGTACAGCAGTCTCGGCTTCTATCCAGCCTCCTCCAATGAAGAAGGCTGTCTGTCTCTAAGCTGGAGCATTCTCACTGGCAGAGATCGATTTCTGGCCAATGAGAGTGCTCCAGCTTAGAGGAGAGACAGCCTTCTCATCGGAGGAGGCTGGATAGAAGCTGAGACTACGGTACAGATCCGGTCAGCGCTGTCTGCCGTAAGTAGGTACAAAGGTACATTTAATCTTAGAATTTCTGCAAACGGGTAGATTTAAAAAAAAAAATAATAATATATATATATATATATATATATATATATATATATATATATATTTATAATTTATATTATTGTTGATAATGAAACTATTTAGCCAAAGTTGTGAAGGGGGTAAACATCCCCTTTAAAGTGAAAGATTTGTCTATAAAGGACTTGCTCCCATATTAAGTTGTAATGTAATTTTTTTAAATTGCTGCATTTGTAAAATAAACTCTTCTAAATGTGTACCTTGTGACATAATTCTTGGTTGCCTGCGGTACAAGCTGTACCTCAGGCATGCAAATCCCAAGGCTGGCCATCCGCTGTGTGGGGGAATCCCCGCCCTCCACCTTCCCATTTTCAGACATTGAGCCCATGTGCTCCCTGCATTTGCAGGTAGTGAGCGCAGAGCGCCTGTCCCCCCCCAAGAGAAGTGGCAGGTTTATAAACAAGGATTGATTTGGATTAGGGTGGGGGAGCACTGCAAATCCTTTACTATGCAATAAAGATGGAAGCTCTGTCCCTCATCAATGTCCAGGGACAGTAAGTTAAATGTAAATGATAGCAGTTTAATTTAAAACATCTACTTACCACCATATTTAAAAATTATTGGGAGGCATGTTTACGGTAGGTGAAAGTTACATTTTAATTACATTAATCTAAACATCTAGCCAAACTTGGTTTATTTACTCTAGAGAAAAGGCACCTCAGAGGGGAGCTTGTTACACAGTATAAGCATATGCAAGGTGAACATAAACCTCTCTAGAGCAGTGGTTCTCAACCCATAACCTCACTGCCCACTAATAGGCCAGGTTTTGAGGATTTCTTTGTTAGTGCACAGGTGAGTTAATCATATTGATGGTGCCTCTGATCAACTGACTTGTGCTCTAGCAGGGAAATTGACAAGTCCTGTTACTGGCCCCTGATGGCACAGATTAAGAAACACTGCTATAGAATAAAATATTTAATTCTACGGCTGATCAAATAAATATGGGCCACTCCTTCTGATTAGAGAAAAGGAGGTTTTAACTGCAGCGGAGGAAGGGGTTCTTTACAGTAAGGACTGTTAAATTGTGGCATTCTTAGTCCAGGCATGTGGCAATGGCAGATATGATGGATACATTTAAGAGAAGATTAGATACATTTCTGGCAGAAGGTATCATACAGAGTTATACTGTGTATTAGTAGGATAAACAGGAAGTTCTGGTAAGTAGACTTACAAGCATCTTGGATTTGGGAATTATAGTAACATAGTAGATAAGGCTAAAAAAGACATGTGTCCATCAAGTCCAGCCCATGACAAAAACACCCCTTTCTGGTTATACTGTGGGAAAGGTTGACCATTATAAACTTACTGTATGTCTTTTTTCTACCTAATTTACTGTGTAATTGTAGCCATGTACATACAAGTTCTATAGATATACATATGTTTTAACTTCCTTGAGTTATGTGTTGAATACATTCAGTTTGCAGCAAGCTGCACTAGGCTGCATTCATGAGACAGTAGTCACCAAGTGACATACCCCCCAAATGTCACTCTTTGAGACCCAAATCCTTCTGTCCCTCTTTCCCACCTGGGCTCCCTCTTTTTTAGGAGATCAGACTTTGTGGTATGTATATAACTGTATCACGTTGCTCCACAGCAAAAAAAAACAAAAAACAACACATTAATGTTTGTGTAAACTTCAGTATATATGTTTATAAATTAGTATGTATAAATAAAATATGTTGGTGTTGTTTTAAATAATTTATTCAATTACACAAAGAGGTATCAATAGGTCATGAAATAACCTGAAAATTATCTGTAATACCCCGCCCATGAGCCACACCTCCAACAACACCCCCTAAAGCAAAAGTGTCCCTCTTTGGCTATTTGAAATGTTGTGAGGTATGTAGTGAAGAACCAGGGTTTTGGCTACTTGTTCTTTTTTACAGCCATTAGCCCAGCTTCATAAACGTTTGCTAATATCTCCCATTTGATCAAACTGTTACAAGTTTGGTTGAAGGCATATGTGGGAACTCTCAGAGTTTGACTTTAAGGAGCAGTAAACTTATTTTTATAAAAACACATATTTTATAGAGCATTTCCTGCTGAATAAAACAAGGTCACTCCCATTGCTGTCAGATGTTTTATTCAAAACTAGTTGAAGAGCCCGTTACACAGGCCACAGTGCCACTGCCAGCCGGTTGAGGTGCAGTCATGCTCAGTAGAGACTGCCCGCGCCACAGCTGATACAGAGCTGGACGCTCCTTCGGAGCACCCCGCTCTGTATCAGCCTCGTCACTGGCAGTCTCTACTGAGCATGACTGCGTCATTACACACGTTTTAGCGAATTATTATATAGGATTTATAGCAGTTCAAATAATCAGGAAGTGAATTTACTGTGTTTACTTCCTGATAGTTCTAACTGACAGGAAGTGACAGGCAGTTTCTATAACATTCTATGGAGAACTGTATGTCTCTGACTTTTCTGACTTTCCTCTCCATTAGAACCTAACAGGAAATCTAATTAGAATTTGACCACTAGAGGGCACTGCTGATGTAAAAAACATGGGTTTAAACTGTAATAACTCTGGAAATATAAATCTCTTGGCAGTGGGAGTACCCTTAATTTACTCAGTAGGAAAATCCCTACAATATATATTTTTTCATAAAAAAAGTTTACTGCTCCTTTAAATCTCAGGTTCTCTGCGTAAAAGCCAGGAAGGATGTTAGGATGAGAGAATTTACTGCAATGGTTCTCAACCTGTGGGTTGGGACCCCTTCAGGAGTCGAATGACAATTTGCCAGGGGTCGCCTAAATCCATCAGATATTTATATTTCGATTCATAACAGTAGCAAAATTACAGCGATGAAAGAGCAATGAAAATAATTTTACTGTTAGGGGTCGCCACAACTTGGCAAATTTTATCAAAGGGTCACGCCACTAGAAAGGTTGAGAACCGCTGATTTAGCGTTTCCTAAGATTTGATTGGAACCAATCAACTGCTTCTTTAGCCTCTAATTTGACTCTATTACTTCCAGAAAGGCAGAGGGGGTAGTCTTGCTTGACTTGTGTGTGATCAAGCAGTGATTTTTCTAATTTGTCACAAGTTAGCCCTTTGAGTGCCAGAGGGGTGCAAGTTAAAGGTTTCCTGAAGACTGACTGGGACACATCTCAGTCAGAACAAGAAGTGATAGACTGCCTAGAATCAATGTTCTGTAGCACTTTAACCCTTTCAGTGCCAGAGGGGTACGCAAAGCATTGCTTTGCACTCAAGCGGTTAACAGTTGACTTTTCAAAGATCTCAGGGTCAGCTCATTTTCAGAGTTTCCAGGTATGGATTTCCTCTCTTAACCCTTTGAGTGACAGAAGGGTACCCAACGCAATGCTTTGCAAAACGTTGGGTACCCCTATAGCATTCAAAGTGTTAATAATTGACACTGAGGAGGGACAGTCTTCCTCTCTCCCCAAATCAATAATACTACGGCACAAGCTGAAGTGTCAGTAAGGGGGAGGGGGTATTTTCTGGTAACCTCTTCTGATTTTTAATGAACAATTTAAATATATTTATTGTATTACCCATTTATATTGACAGAGGGGTGATCAACGCATTTTGAGTTCCCTGAAATCTGTTTTGCACCTTAACCTCTAGTTAAAAATAAAAAATACAGTTAAAAATTCCCAACTGTAACTAAAAAAATGTCACGCTAACACTAACACTTGATAACACTACACTATTTTGTCTAAACTGCTTTTTCACAACATTCTCGCCTTAAGAAAAGGGTTTGTGGGGTTTTACTGTGATGATTGACATATTTTCTCATATCCGTAATAGTTATACGCTGTTCTTCCATTTTGCTTCTTGGAACTGGAAATATTTAAGAAAGAAAAATAGTTTATAGAAACCGTTATCTGATTATAAGAAGCAGTTCGATAGCATGTGATTTAAAGGTAATCTGCAGTGGTTAAGTACACTTTGCTAAGTAGATAAGTTGTACAATAGCCAGGGAATTGGCACATGACTACTGTCTGGGCAAGGGTAACGTGTTTAAATCATTAGATGCTAGAGCAAAGCAAATTTAACCCTTTGCATGCCAGATGGGTATGCAACGCATTGCAATAATGCTGGACTTATTCAGGAAAATAGTAGTATTGATATACGTATCGCTATGTGAATAATTATTTGGGGGGCACTTTAATTTGAGTGAAAGTTCCTCTTTAAGAGGTTAAAAGCCCTATTTAAATGAATGGATATTTCCATTTCCCCCCTATGACACCGTCTGCAGAATGGCTTCTGTTTTGATTTCTAAAAAAGGCCCATAGGACTTATTCTGTCAGAGATGGTTTTCTCCAGAATTAGTCCAACTTTTTTGTGTTTATAAAACAGATACATATCTTATTATTAAAGGGATAATAATGTTTAATTTTAAATTGCTTAAATATTATAGGCATTAAAAAAAGATTTACATTGATGTAAGTCTTATCTCTCAGACCGTTATGGTTTGAGAGATATAACTTGCTAAAGTTACCCCTTCCTGGCTGTTTCAGAGAAGTCAGCTCTCTAGCTGACAGCAGCAGATTCCGGTCATTTGAGCAGAGCCAAAATTGTGCTATTTAGAAATAAATACTTAATTGGAACGGTCTACAAAGTGTGCCTGGTTTGCAAGTACACTTTGTAGACCGTGCCCTTGTATAGTAGAATAGACATTTCCCACACCTAAATACTACATGAGACCACATAAGTTAGCAAGTTTAACATGTGGAATACGTATAACCTATTATAGGAGCAGTCAGTTCACTCATATAAAAATATATGTCGTAGAGCGTTTCCTGTTCAGTAAACCAAAAGCACTCCTATGCTGGTAGATGCTTGTTTCAAATATTATTACAGATAACTTGGCATTTTGCTCTTGGCTTGAGTTCAATATGTTTTGCTGTTGTGGTGCTTTTGCTGCAAGCTGTCCGTGGAAGGTTTGTATATGCGATAGTCAGATTTCACAGGAAGTAACAGCAACAGCACCACCCGGCTGCAAAAAAAAATATTGAATTTAAAATAGAAAAACAAATTGCAAATTTGCTTTGTAATAACTTTTGACTTAAGCATCTTCAAATGGTAGATGTACCCTTGTTTTACTCAGCATTAGAAGCCCTACATTATAAGGGTTTATCTCCCCTTTAACCCTTTGAGCATGAATACACTACTGAGCATGCTTAGCTTCTTAAAGCAGCATAGCTACATAACATATATCATTACACTTACAACATTGCTTTGCAACGCATTCCGTACCACTCTGGCACTCAAAGGGTCAAACTTTTAAGGACAATCACATTGAATATGAGGTTGAAATTACATTTTACAACCAGGGATAAAAAAAGGAACAGCATTATCTTTGTACATGGACCAGGAATCAGTGACTTTCCCTAGAAACCAGGGACAATTGACAGGTGTGTCTCTGTGGTAGACTTATTGAAGGCGTATGCGTTTTAGACTACATCTTATTTTGTTATTGACGTTGTGGCTTATATTTTTTCTTTGCAGAAGATAGATGAAGAAAATGAAGCAAATCTGCTAGCGGTTCTCACAGAAACACTGGACAGTCTCCCCGTAGACGAGGATGGATTGCCTTCATTTGATGCACTGACAGAGGGAGATGTGACCAATGAACATGATCCTAGCCTTTCTTCTATGCCTGACGGCACCCCTCCAAGTCAGGAGGCAGAAGAGCCGTCACTAGTAAGAACCCTTCCTACTGTTTAACAGGAATTGGATGTGCTTCAGGCTACCCCCTGCATGGGTATGATGTAGACAAAATAAGGTTTGGACTTTACATTTAGGTAGAAAACAAACACAAATTAAAAAAGAAACTATATATAGGAAATGTTCTTGGCATATAAACACCCAGGATAGTGACTTAGTTACTTAAAGGAGCAGTAAACTTATTTTTATATGTTATAGGACTTTTCCTGTTGAGTAAAAGATGGTTACTCCCACTGCTGATAGATGTTTCATTCAAACATTATTATAGCTCAAACATATTCATATTTTAAGGTTAAAGGGATAGTAATGTCTATATTAAAGTTTAGCTCAGAGTCTTCTATATTGTTTTTTATAACATGCAGCGCTGTGTTTAAAGTGTTAGTAATGTCCAGATATGATTTGTAATAGATTTGTAGAGGGTAAAAAAATAATAGCCTTGCCATAAACCCCATTGCTCAAACCTATACAATTTGAGAGATATTCACAAACAAAGTTCTCTTTTCTCTCCCCTTCTCCGGACGTCAGCGTCTAGCTGACAGCAGGAGATCCCAGTCCGGGGATCAGCCGGCGGCTCTGCAGCAGAGCTGAAATCCCATTATTGCAAAAGAATTACTTCATTGTAAAGGTCTGCAAAGTGTGCCTGGTTTGCAAGGTTTGTAGACCAATGAAGTAATTCTTTTGCAGTAACGGGATTTTGTCTCTGCTGAAGAGCCTCATCGTGTTGGCCTACACGGATCTCTTCTATCAACTTTACAGCTGACATCAGGAGAAGGGGGGAAGGGGGAACTTTGATTGCCAATATCTCTCAAACCATAGCGGTTTGAGAGATGGAGTTTTTGGCAATGAGATTTTTTTTACCCTCTACAAATCTATTACAAATTATTTCTGGACATTACTAACAATTTAATTACTTACAGTTCTGTATTTCAAAAGATATTCAAACTGAAATGATCCCCTCCTGCCCCCCTCTGGCCGCCTCCCCTTAGATCTGTAATCTGGTCCTGGGACCGGACGGATGCAGTGAAGGACAATCTTCAGTCAGTAAGTATAAGGAAAACCCATGACGAAGAAGGACAGGATTTTCCTTTTGCTTACTGAAGATTGTCCCTCATCGCTCTCCATCCAGACCATGCTTACAGGCAGCGGGACGCAGCCAGAAGGGGCGGGAGGGGGATCATTTCAGTTTGAATATTTCTTGAACTACAGAACTGTAGGTTATTAAACATAGAGCAGCATGTTAGAAAAACAATATCGAAGACTCAGAGCTAAACTTTAATATAGACATTACTATCCCTTTAAACTGTTAACAATAATGCCAACTGATGTTCAAAAGGCATTTTATTAACCTAATGCACTCTCTGTAAGCGCTTCAGTCATAGACTACAAGTCTTCATAGTAGGCAACAGGAAAAAATGAATTATGTTTGACTTGTAATCACTTTTCAATGAATCATTCCCCAGAAGTAGGAGTGCTCGTTTCACTAAACAAGCTGTCTAGCATATGTTTTTATAAAAAGGTTTGTTGATCTTTTACACATATTAATAATTTCATTTATTTACTTTTATTTGAATATTTACTGGCAAATTTAATAAGATTGCCACTGGAAAAAAAAAATAGTTGTGATTCATGATTGTGCTTTTACCCTTTCAGTGCTAGCAGTGTCGTTAGCATCCAAGGGGTTAAATATTGAACCCCTTGAATGTCTGTGAGTTAACCAACACATTGCTTCTCAAATCCACGGCTTTAAACCCTTAACGACAAGAAGGATGTGCAATGCGTTTCTCTGCAATGTGTTGCACACCTCTGTGTTCCTTAAGGATTAATGAAGATTAAAAATAAAAAACTTAGACTTAATGCCACTAATACAATCAAAATTATTAAAAGCATTGGCGGATGATGCACCTAGCAATAGATGTGTAACTAAATTAAAGTGGACCTGTTTCCTTCATAGCTATTAGTGTCATTAACCCTTTGAATGCCAGAGTGGTACAGAACACATTTCAAAGCAATGCGTTCCGTACCACTCTGGGACTCAAAGGGTTAACTGTATTTATTTAAATGGCCTATACCGTGTGCTTTTTTGGTTTAATAGCTAATAGTTTTAGAGATTTTTTTATTTAGTATTTGGGAAATCTAATCACCGCAGACATTTTTTCTCTGACTTGTTCAGATAAAGGTGCATAATTACTCACATTTCCAGAAAACCGCCTCTATCAACCTTTTAGGCTATTTTAACCTATCAGTTTCCAGTAGAGAGGTGGAATAAATTGATAAGGAGGAATCATCATGCAAATCCTTTGAAGATGGAGGCTCCCACAGAGGGGAGGATTTGGATAAGTGTTAGGTTCTCTTTAAACACACAAACTGCTATTTTCTCTGTGTTTTAAAAATGCTGTCTTATTAAATGTGCTCCTTAAAGGGATAGTAACACTTCGTTTTAACTTTATTTTATTTTGTAGGCATTAAAAAAACACAAAGAATGATATAAGTCTTATCGCTCAAACCTTTATGGTTTATGAGATATTCACAAGCAAAGTTCCCCTCCCCGCCCCTTTTACCTAGTGTAAACAATCTCTTCTCAGATGTGAGTCTGGTTGTATGACAGTACAGATAACAGAAGGGGACAATTTTCTTTGTATGAAAACAATGAAAGCCCTTCCCCCCTTGATAAGTTTTTCAGCTTTTTCCATTATCTTAATTGAAGATTGTCCCTCTCTGCAGTCTACCTGGGCATCTCCCTTCTGATTTGGTTGAACAGGGGGGGGGATACTTTGTTTGTGAATATCTCTTAAACCATAAAGGTTTCAGAGATAAGACTTATATCATTCTTCATGTTTTTTTAATGCCTACAAAATAAAATAAAGTTAAAATGAAGTATTACTATCCCTTTAATGTGGTTTGGCAGTGTATCCCAGGATATACCTTAAACTACTTCAAAAACAACCATACTGTGGGACAGATTTATTAATTCAGATAGTATTTCATTGGTGCAGAATATCAATCTGTGACATAACTCCTAGTCTCAAATTTACCCCATATAAATGTGGAGTCGCAGGCCTCTCTTAAAGGGACAGTAATGTCCCAAAAAAGTTCCCCCCTCCCCTTCTCTTGATGTCAATGTCTAGCTGACAGCAGGAGATCCCGGTCCGGGGATCAGCAGTCGGCTCTGCAGCAGAGCTGAAATTGCGGTACTTAAAAAGAATTTATTCATTGGAAAGATCTACAAAGTGTGCTTGCAAACCGGTCCAGGGACCAGCAGGCAGCTCTGCAGCAGAGCCGAAATCACAGTACTTAAAAAGAAATACTTCAGTCAAATAGTCTACTAAGTGTGCCTGGTTTGCAAGCACACTTTTTAGACCCTTCCAATGAAATAGTTATTTTTATATCTTGCGATCTCGGCTCTGCTGAAGAGCCACCGGTTGATTTGCAGATCGGAGTCCAAATCTAACAGCTAGATGGCAGACTTGACCATTTTGGTCAGTGAGGGGAAACTTTGCTTGTGAATATCTCTCAAACCATAAAGGTTTGAGAGATAAGACATATCATTCTTCATGTTTTTTTGATGCCTACAGAATAAAATAAAGATAAAACGAAGTATTACTATCCTTTTAAGGATCTGTAGGGTATGTAATGCATTACTACACACTATGTATAAAGGTACTGTAGCTAAAGTATACATTGTGCCGGAATTTAGCAGAATTGTGTATCTCACAAAGGTGGAGTACAACTCTCTCATCAAACAGTTAAAGTACAAGTAAATGTTTATCTGCAGTTCAGTTGTGCTGCTGGTCTCACATCATCTTCCTAAGGGGGTTTAGAAAATGTGGAGTGAGATGCAGTGACAGTCTCAGGATTGAGGGATTATATGTAATATTTTATGTATATATGTAATATATTTTTCTGTGATTGCAATTTTGCATGCTCGATCTTTGGTAGACTCTTTGTATTATAAGTGCAAATTAAATTTGTATTCTAAAGATGTCTCACAATGGAGACATCTTTGGCATCAGAGGGGTTAACAACAATACTTAGGTAGGGAGGCTTCATACAGCAGTTTAATATATCTGGTTATATATATTTGTGTATTGTGTCTTAGACGCTTTTACTTACTGATCTCCAGTCTAGTCTTCCTTTAGTCACATTTCCTGACATTAGACTTCAACAGTCTGTATAAGAAATTCTGTAGAGAACAGTTCTTTAGAACAATGTAACCATTTTCAGATCACGAAATTCTACTGTCTAGCTGTAGATTAGAATAAAATCCAAATGTAAAATAACTTTATACGTATGCTGGACTGTATGAAGGACACATATGTTAAATTAAAATCCAGTTTTTCTTATAGATCTAGTTTCTGTTCAGTGCTGGGAAGCTGCAACAATTAGATTTGCTGTTATTATTATTCTGAGTTCATGAAATAACTACTCTATGCAGTATTAGAATTAGTATACGCTGGACTGGATTTTCAATTACAGCCAATACATTTTTCCTCCTTATAATATTGATATTCATAATAATAAAAATAATATTAATATATTGGTGTAAAACACAGCTGATTTACAATTCTAGAACAGTAACTCAGTGATTGTGATGGAGACGTCTCAAGCATCCACAGGGTTAAATTCTTTGGTCCTGGTCACACTGACACCTTAAAAATCACTGCAATGCAGTGCTGTTCAGTCACCTTGTTTAGGTCAGTGTTACTCATCATCGATCTCCTGCATGTGATACTCTCACATACAGAGTCATGGTGAGAGTTTGACAGGGCCGGCCCACATCATCTTCAGCCATATGTTATTGGCTGATGCCTGCATGGGTCAGTCAGTCATTGTGAATGGCATCTTGGCCTCCAGTGGTGTCCGGGTGAATTATCTGCATAGTGGCCCCCATAGACCACCATGCAAATCGGGCATCCTACAACTTGAATATGTTCTACTCTGAACGCGTCAAAGTTGCATCAGGCTGCAATGGCTTGCAGCATTCTTCACCCATGTGAACAGGCCCAGAGCCTTCAAGATGGTACATTGTCTTCCAATTGACGTAGTATTAGAAACACTGTTTTTGTCATAATTATGTAAAGGGTCTTACCCTGTAGACCTTACAGTGTTGGTGCCAGTGGCACTGGGGATTTAAAGTGACTTTCTCATGGGCATCCTTATAATCAAGATAATCAATAACCCAAGATGATACCTTATTACCGACAGCACAATTCCTTTTAATGGCCACTGTTGTATAACAAGCTGTTTTAATTGTGTTGATGAGTTGTTGCTTACAATAATTTTAGCACTTAAAAGTATACTCCTATGACTTTATCCGGCTAATTTTCACTAACTCTGCAATATGCAAGATAAGTAATTGTGGTCCTTAGAGATGCGTAACTATGCCTGTATTCTCTCCTTATTATATGTTCATAGCTTAAGAAGCTCTTACTGGCCCCAGCGAACGCTCAGCTGATTTATAATGAGTGCATTGGTTTCACTACACAAAACCATGCAAGTCCTAATCAGAGGATCAGAACAAGCTCTTCGGCTGTTAAGGTACTAACTTAGTTTTTTTTTGTGATAATAAATGTAGGCAAGAACACAGTTGCTTTAACCCTTTGGATGCCAGAGCGGACTCCAACGCATTGCTTCACAATGCGTTAGACACCTCTCTAGTACACAAGGGGTTAAGCTCTGATTCTTTCCCAAAACAACCACTGCGGGAATGACATACAACAGACCAGTAGATTTCAAGACAAATCCTAAAGCTCTTGTATACAGTAAATACCACTCCCTGTTTGGGTACTATACAAAAACAGCGGCTCGGCCTTTAATTAATTTCTGTCTTAGTTGTACTAATAATAGAGGTAGGGCAGTGGCATTGCATTTTTTTTATAATCCAGTATCTGAGCAATTCCAGCTCTCTTGAATGGTTTCAATTAATATTTGTTAAGATTAGAGATGACTGGACAGTCTTCTTTTCATTTTGCAAAGCCATTGAATGAATTGTGTTCATTTCGAACTGTTTCAGACACATCACCATTGGTTTATATTATCTATTTAACAAATATTGGAAGAAGCAGCATATTTAATAGTCTGCTATTTGCTGCAGTCATGTTCTGATTAATTTTCAGGCATTTCTCCTTGTCTAGCACTAAGATATGAGTGTATGTAGGTATTGCTCCCGAAAGCACATAATGGAACTGTTAGGATCTAATCTGGCACAATTTGGGCCTTAATAATTAGATTGAAGAGGTACAATTCTGGATCAAATTAAAAGCACAATAGGGGAAATTAAATTTTATCCAGTGATTTAATTGAGGAGTTTAATCTCTTGAATTCAAGGGGTTAAACGTTCCATTTAATTGAATGTGGATTTGGAAAATGTTAATTTGTCCCCCATATTGCAGTCAGTTTGCTCCAGAGTATCTTGATGACTAAGGCCCAGAATGTGATAACAACTCTTTCTTTGCATTATTTATGCCTAATTCTTGCACACAAACCTAGATGCACTGTTGGGGGGGGCCTTGTATGTGCGTTTTAGGATGTGCCATTTTTCCTTTTCTGTACACCAGATATAAGGTTGGTATTAAGGGCATATTCACATGGAAGTTGTGTAGGCAAATATACAAATGTGAACTTAAATACAAGGACAGCTCATACATTGAGCCCGCAGATTTGTAAATTCCCCTATGTATGTATGTCTATGTATATTCAAAGTAAAAAAAAAATGTTGTTAAAGCCACAGTTAAGTTCTCACTCAAACTCATAAAAGCTGTGAAATACAGGCTCCATTTTAACATTCTAACTTCTCTTTTGCTAATGACATCACTGGTTACATCATAAATAACCTCATCATTGGCATCAATGGTGTATCACATATATCGGTAACAACAGAAATGATCTTATCAGTGATACTGACATCATTTGTCGTATCTGGGGGGTTATGCACCAAGGCATGATAAAGAGGTGATAATGTGGAGATAACCTCTACAAAGTTGCATAAACTCCTTAGAATAACATAGGAAAGAGAGAAATTATTTTACTGGAGAAGGTATCTCCGTGTTATCACCGAGGGCTTGGAGTTAAGTTTAAATAGTGTAACCTGTATTTTTTGAATCTGAGTGAGAACTTAATTTTGTATTCAACAAGTTTTTTTCCATAATTTTTTCAAATGTTCAAATTGGTGCTCACTTTTTCTTAAAATGGTTCAAGCTAACGAAGCAAGCCAACTTCACCACAGGTATCAAATAAAAAGTCATGTTGCTTTAAATGTGAGGAGTGAATTGATTCTGGGATGGCAGCAGCATATGTTTGGGTTTGTGAGAACGTATCTAAGTGTAGCTAATGTAACAAATTAAGGGATGAGCATACCTGGGAAATCTCCGGTTTTGCCCCGGAGACTCCAGATTTCACAGTGAATTACCGGATCTCCAGGGCAGTCTCTCAATCTGCGGGTGGGCAGAGTTTCAGTAGAAACTCTGCCCACTTGTTCTCCATCCCACCTCAGTTCCTCCCACTTCCCGCCCTCTTACCCTCATTCAACATATATCGTTCGACATATATTCTGCCCTTTTTTTTTGTCCCGCCCTCCCCCTCGCGACTAAGCCCTGCCCCTTTTATGACACAAATTGCATCATTTCCCTCCCCGATCAGCACTGGCAGGGCTTCCCTCCAGGTAGCCTTGCCTGTCAAGTTCCCAGGTATGGGGATGAGATTTGAAACACTTTGGAGGTCAATACCGTGAATTGTAAGTAAATGGCAGCCTGTTACATTGTGGACATAATTTCTCTCCTTTTTAAAAAAAAAAAATAAAAAATATATAATTTAAACGCTAATATTGGATGCAAAATATTACAGATTCCCTTATACATATGTGATTGGCTAATACACAGACGGTGATATTATGCAATGTCCTCTTTGGTAAATAGAAGCTTATGTATAAATGATTGCTTCTTTATGAAACAGAACACCCCAAACAATGAAACTGGAGGAAAGAATCCAGCATGTTTTTAGTGCAAGAAAGAGAATTACATTCATCAATCCCCTCAAACTGAAAGAGAAATGTCTTTAAAGTGATAGTAATGTTTCACAAAAACAGCAGCTCCAATTAATCTTCATAGTATCTGAGCTATAGAGAGTGTTTTCTTTCAGAGGCGCATTGCCATCCTTCCTGATGTCAAGGTTTTCTTCCAGGGCGTTGCTCGTGCTCGTCCTGCCTTTAAGATTCCTGGTTCTCAGTGGGATCTTAACTTGGTTTTGGGCGTTCTTCAGCTCCCTCCATTTGAGTCTTTGGCTACTATTCCTGTGCGCCTGTTGACATGGAAAATGGCTTTTCTCCTGGCGATTGTGACTGTCCGCCATGTCACGGAGTTACATGATCTGTACTGTAAACCACACTATTTGGTGTTTCACAAAGACAAGGCGGTTCTTCGCACTTCTCAGGAGTTTCTCCCGAAGGTGGTCTCTGAGTTCCACATCAATCAGGAGATTGTGGTACCCTCTTTCTCCCCTGACCCTACCTCTGACAAGGAGAGGAATCTCTACTTATTACACGTGGTGCATTGTCTCAAGTTTTATGTACGTCGCACTGAGTCTCTCAGGCAATCAGGCGCGCTGTTCATCATTACTGAGGGTCCTAGGACAGGAAGACCTGCATCCAAGGTGATTATTTCTTCTTGGATCAAGTCCACTATTCGTAAGGCCTACAAGCTACGGAAGAAGCCTGTTGCCTTGCGGGTCACGGCTCATTCTACACTATCTATTGGGGCCTCTTGGGCTTACAAGAATCAGGCCTCTGCTGATCAGTTGTGTAAGGCGGCTACTTGGTCATCTGTGCACACCTTTTTGAAGCACTACCGTGTTGATGTGCTGACATCGGCTGACGCCAGCTTTGGGAGGAAAATCCTGGAGGCAGTCTTGCCTGTCTAGGATTGTCTTCAGTTCTTGGTGCTTCCTTCACTTTTGAGCCCTGTTGGCTCTAGTTCAGTGTGCTGTGTAACAGTTGGGGTGTTGTTACCCCTGTTCAGTGTCCGTTGACATTTCAGTTGTTTTGTTGGACTATCTCTGATCTGATGGTTCATATCTACACTGGTGACTGGTCCTTACTGGTCCTTACCTTACTTCCCGCCTCTGGGAAACTCAATGGTTGGACATCTCAGTTACCAGTAACCTGTATTGAACAACAGAGAAAAGAGGATTTTAGTGTCTCAAATCTTTCTGGAGCTGGTTGGCTAGCTGCAGCCAAGGAGGGAAGGTAGGCTCCACCCCCTGCAATCAATTCTAGAATTGTTCCTGCCTACTTAAAGGGGTTTATCGCCTATCCAGAGTTACCAGTAACCTGTATGGACTAAGAAAATTTAACAGGTAAGAATAAAATCCTCTTATCACCAGGAGTCCCTAAGGACGGTGATTGCTGCTATGTCCCCGGGGGGTTTCCTTGCCTCTCTGGATCTTCTGGACGCATATCTACACATCACCATTCATCCAGAGAGTCAGCCTGCGACAAAGGTCACTTTCAGTTTTCGGCTCTTGCCTTTGGTCTGACTTCAGCTCCTCAATTCTTCAACCGTGTCCTGGGAGCTTTAGTATCCGTCCTTCACCGGGACGGCATCAGAGTTACTCCATACATGGACGACCTGCTTCTGAAAGCCTCTTCTGCGGAACTTCTTCATCAGCAGGTTCAGGACTGCATTCATGCGCTCACCCATCATGGGTGGATCATCAACATGGACAAGTCAGATCTTGTCCCATTCCAGCATCTCGTCTTCCTGGGCCTTCTCATCAACACTCAGCAGAGCATGGTGTTTCTCACGGACGAGGTGGCTCACCAGATCGCCCACAGGGTTTCTGCTGTTGTGGCTCACGATCCAGTTCCAGCCAAGAAGCTGTCCTCTCTAGTGGAGAAATTCATCTCCACCATAGAAGCGGTTCCATTTGCCATGGCTCATACCAAGGAACTCCAGAGGTTTGTGATCCAGGTGTGCAAGGGTCAGCTGGACCTTCTGAAGATGTCAGTATCCCTCCCTCTTCATGTGGAACTGTTTGTCGTGGTGTCTCGACCTCTCCAATCTGCTGAAGGGCAAGTCCTTCCTAGTAATCTTATGGACTATGGTGACAACGGACGCCAGCCTCTCTGGCTGGGAAGCGGTCCTGGTTCGCCTGAGTGCTCAGGGTCGGTGGTCTCTGGAGAAATCTCTCCTTCCCATCAGCATGTTGGAGCTTCAGCGATGTTTCATGCCCTTCGCCATTGGACACCCCAGCTGGAAGAATGCCCAATCCGGGTCCAGTCCGACAACGCCACAGCCGTGGCCTAGGTCAACAATCAGGGCGGAACAAGAAGTCTCACCGCTTGGTTAGAGGTCAAGGCTATTTTGTCATGGGCAGAAGAACATGTTCCTACCATATCCACAGTGCACATTCCTGGTGTAGACAATGTAATGGCAGACTTCCTCAGTCTACACACTGTGGACAGCAGAGAGTGGGAACTGAACCCAGAGGTGTTCACCCTCATTGTTCAGAAGTGGGGTCTCCCTTGCATCAACCTGATGGTGACAAGACACAACCGGAAGGTTCCGAGGTTATGCTTTCGCTGGAGGGATCCTCTAGCTCTAGCGGTGGACGCCATCTCCATTCTTTGGTTATTTCCTCTGGCTTACATCTTTCCTCCCCTCCCCATGTTGCACAGGGTGTTACAGAAATTGAGACTGGAGCGATGTCCAGTCAATCTCCCTACTGGCCTCGACAGGCTTGGTTTCTGGAGCTTCTGGATCTGTCAGTGGTGGAGCCATTCCAGCTCCCTTGCCATCCGGATCTTCTTCTACAGGGCTACCTGTGGAAGGAGGATGTTCATCGTCTAGCTTTCACAGCTTGGAAATTGAATCCTCAATACTGAAGAACAGAGGTTTTTCTTCTGGTGTGGAGGCTACTGTGCTTAGTGCCCACAAACCTGTTTCCTCTAAGGCCTACCATCGTGTCTGGTCGTCCTTTCTATCATGGTGTGCTGATAGGGACCTTTCTCAAGATTTTGATATACCTATGGTCCTGGCTTTCTTGCAGGGCTGTGTGGATAAGGGACTTCGTTTGAGTTCCCTTAAAGTTCAGACTTCTGCTCTCTCTGTTTTCTTTCAGAGGCGCATTGCTATTATTCCTAATGTCAAGGTTTTCTTCCAGGGCGTTGCTCATACTTGCCCTGTGTTCAAGACCCACTCCTCAGTGGGATCTTAACTTGGTTTTGGGCGTCCTTCAGCGCCCTCCCTTTGAGTCCTTGGCTACTATTCCTCTACGCCTGCTGACGTGGAAATTGTTCTTTCTCCTGGTGATCATGTCTGTTTGCCGTGTCACGGAGTTACATGCTCTGTCTTGTGGACCACCCTTTTAGGTGTTTCACAGAGACAAGGCGGTGCTTCGCACTTTGCAGGAGTTTCTCCTGAAGGTGGTCTCTGAGTTCCACATTAATCAGAAGATTGTGGTGCCTTCTTTCTGCCTTGACCCTTCCTCTGACAAGGAGAGGGATCTCCACTTTTTAGATGTGGTGCATTGTCTCAAGTTTTATGACAATGACACGCTGTTCGTCATTCCTGACCGCCCCAGGGCAGGAAGACCTGCATCCAAAGTGACTATTGCGTCCACTATTCGTAAGGCTTACGAGCTAAGGAAGAAGCCTGTTCTCTTCTGGGTCACGGCTCATTCTACTAGATCTATTGGGGCTTCTTGGGCTTACAAGAATCAGACCTCCGCTGATCAGTTGTGCAAGGCTGCCACTTGGTCGTATGTGCACACCTTTTCAAAGCACTACCGTGTTGATGTGCTGGCATCACTTCTAGAATTGTTCCTGCCTAATTAAAGGGGTGTATCGCCTACCCAAAGTAACCTGTATGGACTAAGAGAAAAGGATTTAACAGGTAAGACTAAATCCTCTTATATATAGTAGTTGAGTTTATCTTCCTGAGAGGTGTTTTATTCTAAAGTTATTGCAGCTAAAACTTAAATATTTTAGGTTCAGTATCTCAATGGCCTGAAATTGTACCGTGATGCTGTTGCTACACCATACTATGGACAGCTCTTGTCTATTGAACATAAACCTCCATAGGATGGTGTAGCAACAGCGCCACTGTAAAATTTCAGGCCACTGAGATATTGCACCTAAAAAATAACTTCTGAATAACTCACAGCAGTGAGAGTACCGTTGTTTTACTCGGAGGTTACACCTTGCAATATATATATTTTACTAAATATTAAGTCTCACTATCACTTTAACCCCATGGCTGGTAGAGAGGTCTCGCAATGCGATGGAGGCACTTTTAGAAACCGAGAGGTTGACAGATTTGTTTTCTTAGGGTTTTAACCTCTTGAATGCAAGGGAGGTAACCAGTGCGATATCTCTCTAGCACTCAAGGGGTTAAAGGGATTTATTTGAAAATAAAAGTTTCCACCACAACAAACAGTTGGATAACTGCTGCTTATTAGTATCAAATAACCAATAAGCCTGAAAGAATTGTAATTCCTTATTTTACTATAAGGGAACTGTGAAGACAAGGTGGTTACTTGTTTTTGAGAATAAAATTAAAATGTTGGAGAAAGAAAATAAAACTCTTTATAAGTGGCTTCTGGGAATTTTAAATGTAATTTTCCTTCCTTTTTCTGCAAACAATTATTCACAGATCATAGACCTAGAACTCTTATTAAGAACATTTCAGTAAAAAAAAAACATTTCTAGTCTTTATTAATTTTGTGATGACTCAGCTCAGTAATTTTTATTTGTTTATTTAATGAAAAAAAATTTCAACTTTATTTTGTTTTTCCTTTTTTAAGACCGAAAATTCGTGGAGCAGTAAACCGAGGAACATTTGTCAACAGCAAAAGCCACAAAGGCGCCCTTGCTCAGAGCTTCTCAAGTACCTGACTGCAAATGATGACCCTCCTCAGACCAAATCAGCAGAGAACAGAAATAACAACAGACTTGATAAATGCAACACCAAAAAGAAGCCGTATTTGCACCCACAGCCACATTTTCAAGGTAGTTTGCAGTCCATTGTACTTCGGCTTATTGTTTTTTCTTACCCTTTTCTATGAGACGTTTTAACAGTAAGAGTGTGGCCGCCCAGGCCCCTCTCAGCCCAGGAGAAATTCTTAGGGCCTTATATATAAAAGTAAAAGTTGAGGTATTCTGTGGCCTTCCATTTGCATTTAAGGTGAAAATTAAAAGTTCCCATTGATTTAACCCCTTGAATGGTAGAAAACCTCACTTAAATCAATGGGAATTTTAGTTTTCCCCTATAGTGCATTTTGTTCGCCTCAGAACTTCTCCACTTTTCTATTGAAAATACTGCCTTAATGTCAGGTAATATAGTTTAGAACCCTCAGGATCTCCCTGTTTATCTGGAGCACGCAATACTCAATGTTTGGAACCAGAAATTAAAACTGAGCACTTTGTTAAAGTGATAGTAACCCTTTTCCTCTTCCTTCTAGTGTGGAACACAGGAACCATGGGGTATGTTTTCTGTGTTCCACATGGACTAAGAGAAAATGATTTATCAGTAAGTACCCAAAAATCCCATTATCTGTAAGGATACAAAAATCCCATTATTTTGACTTTACACATTCTTCAGGTGTATAATATGTACAGTCAAATGGATCTTTTGCAGAGAGCTTTTTGTAAAGGACGGCGATACAGTTTAAAAAAAGAGTAAATTAAAAAAAGTACAATATAGAAATGTCTGCATTCAATCTATTAAATACAGCATACAGAGAACTCACTGCTGCAAAGATAATGGGGTGAATGTGCAAATTTACCAGTATAGCTCCACTTACATTCAACTTGTGAAACAAGTGACGGCGCGTCAGGGTATATGCTACAGAGTATGACCTCTGTAGTATATATATAAGTGGATCTCTGACATTGTTAGGACTTTAAAGCAAGGAATCACCTTATACCAGCCCCATAGCATTTGCAGGACAATGACATGAACTCACGTAATTTCCTCTATATCCTGGTTATCCCTTTGAGTGCCAGAGGGGTGTCCAACCCATTGCTTTGCAATGTGTTCGAGACCCCTCTGGTACGCTAAGGGCTAATACATGGAGTATCGTAAAGGAACTCCTGAAACACCCTTAGACTGCCCTACTGTTCTTCCCTTGGCATAAGCAGCATTATGAGGAGAAATTTTTGTATATGTGGTTTAGGATGTCAGGCAGGCTTGGGGCATAAACATCGTTTCTAGCACCTGATTTAGAATCATTGTTGTACAGTCACCTCAGTGTTACCTTGTTTCACTGTCCCTGTGCTCACAGTCACTACCAGGAAGCTCTCTGTAAACAAAAATCCAGGAAGTTCACTGTCAGGGACGTAAAAGATTAAAAACAAAAAATAGGTGAAGAATGAATATAAAAATATAGATAATTTGCATTTACATAATATGCACTTAGAGAATAAGTTAAGCCAACCTAAAAGGTTACTGTCTCTTTAAGATGGTTGTGGAAACTCATTTGTCAAGATGATGTAGGAGTAAGCACTTAGCACTGTGTGAACCTAGGCATAAGCATACAGCATTCTGAGCAGTTAATATAAGCTTAAGATTGTGGGAAGCAACTGTAAACTTGAGCTCTTATTTTAAAAGAAGGGAAACAGACGTAGTTATTATTTAACCCCTTAAATAATAGAGAGGTCGCCAATACATTGTAAACAAAGCAGTGCAATCCAGACTAAGGACTCTATTTTATATTTTGCCCATTGTCCAGCAGTGGTTTAACACTTTGAGTGCCAGAAGGGTGTGCAGCTTCGTGCTCTGAACAGCTGTACTTTGATTGGTTACTGTTGGAGGTGTGTGGGGTCATGGGGCAGAAGGTGTCATAGCACAGTAGTTTTTTCATAGTATCAGTAACATGCACCTTTGAACTCTCTGAGTCATTTGTACGGAGTAAATAGGAGCTTATTTATTCTACCACATGGAATAAATAAAAAAAATTCCAGTCAGAGACTGGCTGGGGATGATGGGAATTGTAGTCCTGAACCTCTGGAGGGCCCTCATATGCCCATCTATGTCCTAAACCCATGAATGCTTTCCTTTGCAGTGTGTTAGAGACCTCATTAGCATTCAAGGGGTTAGAATGGCCATTTAAATTAATGGAATGTTTATGTTTTCTATGGTGGAGTTACATCTTCCTACATCCAGCCCTGGATTTCCTGTCAATTAGTTGCAAACAGAGACTGGGTGGGGATGATGAGAGCTGAAGTCCCCAAAAGCTAGAGAGCCAAGTGTTGCTTACCCTTGCCTCAACCCCTTGGATTTTAGAGAGGTCTGTAATGCATTGCGCTGGGGCCCTGTCTTGCATCCTATGTAGAGTGTGTGCGGGGGGGAGGGGTCTCCTGTTTGTCCTGAGGAAGGTCTGTTCAGGACTGAAAATGTTTGGGATGAATACATTTATTTTTCTCATCATTCCTGTTCCTGAGTGCTGTCTCTCCTTGACCATTGGTTCATCCCAGGATGAGTACATTTGTATGTGTGTGTATGTATGTATGTATGTATGTAGATAGATAGATAGATAGATAGATAGATAGATAGATAGATAGATAGATACATAGATACATAGATAGATAGATACATAGATAGATAGATAGATGATGTAGATAGATATAGATATATAAGTTAGCAGAAGTGAGCACTCCAAAACTGATGATATATAAAGTAAAGGGCCTATTTGCCTAGGTGCTGCTTCTAGCAAAAATGCAAATATAGTAAAGTCATTGTGTACAGTTATTAGTCAATGTTTCGGCCCTATAGAGGGCCTTCCGAAGACCTCCTTGAGGAAGGCCTTCTATAGGACCGAAACATTGACCAATAAGCACATATTATTCACTTATTTTGAAAGTCCCTGTGTGAGCTTTATTTGCTGGGATACTGTTCCAATGACTATATAGTGTAGGTGTGCATATGGCATTGTATTCTCAAACTAAATATATTTATTGCCACACATTCTCTTGCCCTGTGCAATTAATTACTTAACCATTGTAAGGAAAAACCTACATATGTACATAATGTTCCTTATTTTCATAGAAGACAATAAAATCCTCAGCTAACTGTATCTTGACTAATCGTCAGAGATGATAGGCATAAAGCAGCTCTCGCCGTCAATTCTAGCATTACTAAAACGCAATATCATTAAACAGTGATGTATAAAGCATCACATGAATCTTTATCCTCAGGCAAATGTGCTAAAATGCCAGGAATCTCAACAAAAACACAGAATATAAGACAGAAGAGATTTGCATCAAATAATATATTCCTTATTGCTGTGCTGAGATAACAAAAGAAACCATATAAAGGAATTTATTATTCAGTAGATTCCGCCACAAAGTGTCTTTTCTGGAATGTAACGGCCTTGTGTAAAAAGTGCGGTCATTCCTGAGCAATCTACCTGTGCTTAGGGGAGAAATTAAATTCTCTTTAATTTCAATCTGACTTTTAACTGCCTGAAATCTAGAGAGGTCTCCAAAGCAAGGGGATAAAAGCCCCATTCAGATCAGTAGTGATTTGGGGAAATGTTATTTGTCAGCATGGTATAACTGATTTGCTCCAAAATTGCTCCTCCTTTTTTTTATACACAAGGCCCATTTCGAAACAATGCATTAGAGGTTTCTCTAGCATTCATAGGGTTAAAAGGCCCATTTGTATAAATATGTTTAAATACCCGTACTAAAAATTCTCCTTTTTTGTTTTCTGTGCTTAAAAATCTAGTCTTACTTATGTGGTCATACATAAGAACTCTCCCGATCTGCCCCAGAGACTCAGGTTTTTGCAGTGAATTACCATGTCTCTGAGGGCAGAAGGTGATTCTCCGGTGGTGGGGAGTTTCTAATGAAAGCCTGCCCACTTCTCCACCTTCTTACCCTGTTCCTCCAACTATCCCACCCACTTCTCCTTCACAATATGTTCCTTCCACCATCCCACCCACTTCTCCTCCTTCCCACCCTGTTCCTCCCACTATCCCACCCACTTCTCCTCCTTCTTCACCCAGTTCTTCCTACTTCCCTCCCATTTTATGACATAGAATGTCAAGCCCCTCCACCCGTAAATGAGCCCCACCCCTATTGTGATGCAGGTTGCGTCACTTATATCCCCAAACACACCACATAAGCCCTCTCTGGGGCCTGAGGAGCAAAAGTTCCCAGGTATGTATATGGTGTGTGGGGAGCAACTATCCTTGTTTGTATCCTTTTTCCTGTTGAAGGCCAAACTGACCTCTCACTGTGCAGTAGAAATGCTCTCAGTATGTGGGCTCTGCCTAGATTCATTCACAGTACAGTGTGTGGGACTACTGGCCCAGCACAGAAACTAATTATCATAACGTGCCAAACTGTGCCACCAACAAGTCAAGGTTTGTTTCTCAAACAAATGGCTAGTGCAGCATATAGGCAGTTTTTGATTATCTTAAAATTAACTAAACTTGCCGTAGGGTGACAGGTTCAGTTTAACCCTTTGAGTGCCAGAGAAGTGCAATGTATCAGAAGCCTCTCTGGCACGCAGAAAGTTAAGGACTAGTGGGATGTTCAGTGCATTGTTTCACAGCGTCTTATGCACCTCTGTGAAGGGTTAAACAGGAAGTTTAGCATTGGGTTTTAGTGATCTAACATAAATAACTCATTTTTACAGATGCTATCTGAAAATACTTGAGATTTAAAATGATATAAATCAGTTTCCTTTTAACTCTTTGTGCCAAAGTGGTATGCGGTGGAAATCCCTTCGGCACTGATTTCCTCACGGCACAGAGCTCATTCCCTTGAGCTTATTTTAGTATGAATGATGTTCCTTTCACCAAGTTTTTACTGTCATCTTCACACAATGCTCAGTTTTCACACCTGATTCCCTATACTAAGCAGACTGTATTTTGTTTCCCAGATCAGGGATTGGGTCCTAGTCATCTTCTCACATTGCTTCATTGTTAAATCAGCCTGATTCTATAGTTTCACTTTGTTGTGGAAAAGATGCGGTATATGGTTGTTCAGTAGCAGGGCTGGGTGACCCGAGGCCCTCCAGCTGTTCAGGACTGTTCACTGGCTGGAGATTATAAGAATTATAGCCATGAACAGCCTGGAGGGCCTAAGGTTGCCTATCATTGATCTCTAGGGTTTGCTCAAGGAAGAGAAATCGTAACAGGAATATGTACTTAATTTAATGGCAGTGGCCACATATGTGAAATTTTATTGCATTAATTATATTGCCTCTGTCACAATTACAGAAAAAAGCAATATTTCAGTAATATAAAGAGGTTTCATTCCAGTAAAGCAGTACAGGTTGACCCTCTCTAATCTGTCACTCTGTCACCCATCATATTTTGTGGTCTGTCAAGATTTTCAGAAGCCAATTAGATTTTTTTAGTGTTCTGAAATGCCACCTGTGGTCTGGAAAATTCTTCGATTTCGCATTGCATCTGGGAAAATATCTGTACAGATAAGGATAAACTTCCACACACCAAGGTCTCTATGTAGAAAGCAAAAGATGAGCAATTATAGAGCATTTTAACTGAACCGTGGGGAGGGAAGAAAAAATCTCCCATGGGATAAAGGAACTTAACCCTTTGAGTGCCAGAGGGGTATGGAACACATTGCAGAGCAATGTGTTCCGTACCCCTCTGACATTCAAAGGGTTAAATTCAGTTATATAATTTTAAATATCATGTACTGTCAGCAATCACCTGTAAAATGTCTTTATTTTTTGCTTCGATCCCAAAAATCGAATCCCTGTCTTGAATTTGTAACCCTTTGTTTGCCAGAGGGGAACGCAATGCATTGCGTTCCCCTCTGGCTCTCAAAGGATTAATGCAAGTGTAAGCAATCCTATATGGACACAATTAACTAATTGGTTGTGTAGATCTAATGTATTGAGATGAATACACTCTGATCTTGTATTCAGGAATGCTAGTCCATTATCTCAGCCCATTTACATACAATAAATACTATCATTTCTATCAAAATAGCTGTAGTAAAGGTAGCACTAGAAAAAGCAGGAATAGAGCATGGGATTTTAGGCTTTGTTAAAATAATAAGCAAATTGTTACAGATGTTTGCATGAATTATAGGTGATTTAAGTGTGTATAACCCCAGATCATTTTTTTAGGTGTTGCTGTTCATTTAACCCTTTGAGTGCCAGAGGGGTATGCAACACATTGCTTTTCAATGCATTCTTACCCCTCTAGCACTTAAAGGGTTAAATGGGCCTTTTGGCAGATTGTACGCTAAAGAGGTTTCCAACACATTGCAGATCAGTGGAAATTTGAGGTATTTTTTATCTGCTGCCTTTAGGACAGTTGGTATACGCCATCTTTTTCTTTCCTTAAAAGGGTATGCAAAGGGTTAAAGGCCTTGTGCAGAAAAGACTAGAGGAGCAAACCAAATGTACCATAGGGGAAAACATAAAAAAATCCTCAAACTGCCGTTGATTTAGATGGGGATTTTAACCCCTTAAATGATAGAGGTAGAGACATCTCTAGTATTCAAAGGGTTAAAAGCCCTATTTAAATCTATGAGAATTTGGGGAATTTTTAATTTGTGCCCCATGGTGCATTTGATTTACCCCAGAATAGTTCTAGATCTGCTTAGTACATCAGTCCCAATACATAGAAGAATACACAAAGGGAAACGTGTTTAATGTGCTTTGAAAGGTTAAGCAAAATAAAGTGTACATTTTATTTTTAGCATCATTAATTCAATATTAGTAATCTATTTATATAGAACGCACGTTTTCTGTAATATTTAGCCACTGGGCTTGTCGTTGCATTTACGTCAAGTAGAACATTGTTACATTGCTTGCTCTGTGGACGTGCTGTAGCCTGAGACCCAGCTTCTACTCTTAACCCTTTATGAGTGCCAAGGAGGGTATGGAGCAAAGTGTTTTTTCAATGAGATGCTCAAAGGGTTAACATGTATGTTTTCATGTGTGGTCATGTGAGTGTGTGTTTGTGTATACATGTAAGTGTGTGTGTGTGTGTGTGTGATAAGGCATGTGTATGTGTTTATGAGAAGGTGTGTCTGTGTATCTGTGTGTATGAGATGGTGTGTGTGTGTGTGTGTATCTGTGTGTATGAGATGGTGTGTTTGTGTGTCTTTGTGTATCTGTGTGTATGAGATGGTGTGTGTGTGTGTAATGAAACATGGCATGTGAGTGAGTGTGTGTAAGAGAAAGTGTGTTTGCGTGCATATGAGAAGGTGTGTGTGTGTATGAGATTTGTGTGTGTTTGTATGAGATGGAGTGTGTATGTATGTGTGTGTGTGCGTGTTTGTGTGCAGGCACGCGTAGGAGGGTTTGTGCATATGTGTGTATGTGAGGGTGTTAATGTGTGCGCATGTTTATGAGTGTTTTAATTAGAGCAAAAGATGTAATAATAATACATAATAAATATGTCTTATCTTCAAAATTACATTGTAAAAAAGCATAAAAAGCTTGTCCTGGAATCCTAATCTCCAGTGCTCAATACTGCAGGCACCTCAGGCACTAACAAACAGGGAAAGTGCATTTTTCTACAAAGATGCCAAACAAGAAAAGATCTGTAGTGATACAGGCCTCAGGGAACTGCTTGTGATAATAAAGGACCAGCGCTACTACCCTGTACACACTTAACCCCTTATACACCTGAGATTTCTCTAATGTATTGCAACACAATGCACTGGACACAGCTCTTGCTCCCATGGGGTTAAATTCCAAGCCCGTTTAGGGCCACATGCAAGAAATGCTGGACTAAACCAATGGCACAGTGGGTGACAAGTCAAAATTCAAATTGATTTACAAAGGACTTTTTACCCCTATAGTGCCAGAGGCCTCCTATGCCTTAGAGACCTCAAGACGTTAAATGCCCCATTGAGGATTTTATTTGTCCCTTAGTCCGATTGATTTGCCCCAGTACATCTCTGCATTTCTTGTGCATGTAGGGGCACATGTACCAATGTGTCGTCAAGGTGTGTCGGGTTTAAAAACTGTCTTTATGAACTGTAACATCTTGTTAGTAACCCTTTTAGCGTCAGTGGGGTGTTCAGTGAATTTAATGCAGCACAATGCATTGCACATACTTCTGGCACTCACAGAGTTAACCCTTTGAGTGCCAGAGGGTTACGCAACGCATTGCAGAGCAATGCATTGCGTAACCCTCTGGCACTCAGAAGGGTTAAAAGTAATAGAGCTGAACAGTTGGAGATAGTGACCTGTGTTACAGACTGAGAATGTCTTGTCAGAAACCGGTATAGTAAGTCTACTTGAATTATTTCACCAACATTTAGAGACATGTTAGGATTTTATTTTACGGACAAATAGTGATACACCAGCCTCTCACAATGTAAAGATCTAACAGCGCCAGTTCAACTTTTGCTAATCAGCAAATAGTTATTATTAATCTATCCGATCATTGATTCATATAGATGTATTTGCTTTTTAAAGGGACAGCAATGTCCCCCCAAAAAAATGTCCAGTTTTGTAGAGGTTAAAATATTAATTAATACGCTCCAAACCCTATCTCTCAAACTGCTATGGTTTGAGAGATATAGGGATTCAAACTTCCCCCCTCCCTCCCCTTCTCCTGATGTCAGCTGTAAAGCTGACAGCAGGGGAATTGAGTCATACGACTTGAGGCGTCTCTGCAGCAGAGCCAAAATCGCTTTATTGCTAAAGAATTCATTCATTGGAAAGGTGTACAAAGTGTGCTTGCAAACCACGCACACCGTTTAAACCTTTCCAATGAATGAATTCTTTAGCAATAACGTGATTTCGGCTCTGCTGCAGAGCCACCTGCTGGTCCCCATACCGGGATCTCCTGCTGTCAGCTAGACGCTGACATCAGGAGAAGGGGAGGGAGGGGGGAACTTTAAATTCCTATATCTCTCAAACCATAGTGGTTTGAGAGATAAGGTTTGAAGCATATAGATTAATATTTTAACCTCTACAAAACTGGACTTTTTTGGGGGGAGCATTACTGTCCCTTTAAGGGCTTTTTAACCCTTTGTGTGCTCCTGGCACGCAAATGGTTAAAGGAACAAATAAGTAGGCTTTTAACGGCATGATAATACGTATACCCCATAGACCCTGATTCAGGAAGATAAGGTGGAGCAGATATGGAGCAAACCAACGACACCACGGGAACAAATGAAAATACCCCAAATTTCCATTGATTTCAATTAGGTTTTCAATCACTTGAATTCTAGCGAAGTCTCCAATGTACTGAGAAGCAATGTGCTGGAGACATCTCTAGCATTAACTGGGTTAACCCTTTCAGTGCCATATGCTTTGCATACCCCTCTGTCACTTAAAATGTTAAATGCTCCATTTCGGAAAAAGGGCATTTTTATTTTTTCCTCTATGGAGAAGTTGGTTTGCTCCAGATCGGCTTCACCTTCGCTTTGTGATTAGGCTCATAGCCCTTATTATACTGTATTTCCACCCCAACTCTCATTTCTTCTCCTGTATATCTCTCTTTCTCTTATCCACCTCTGCATACTGTGTTTTATCTCCTCTTTGTCTGTCCTTTCTTACCTCTTTCCCAAATCCTAGCAGCCCTCTCAATGTATACAATAGATATAGCTACATATGTAAGATGGATGAGAGGAAAATAATTTTTTAAAATAATATTAATAATCATAATTGTTATTTTTATTTACAGCCAAGTCAACAAGCCTGTCACTTCCACTGACACCCGAGTCACCAAAGTAAGTGTTAATCACTGACACACTCCATTTGAAGGGGATGGGTATCTTCTCGTCTTGGCTACAATAGCTCCATTTCAGCTTGTTTTTATAAATATGCGCTGTCTTCCAGTGATCCCAAGGGTTCCTCCCCATTTGAGAGCAAGACTATTGAAAGAACCTTAAGTATGGAGCTCTCTGGAACTGCAGGTGAGAATGGCTACACTTTAAGTTAAAATGTCCCTGTGTGTAAGTATCATTTCTGGTTATGTGGTTTGGTATTTAAAGCACCCCTTGGTTATTTATATAATGAAAAAAAATGCATTGGGCATATGTATAATGACAGGAATGGAAAAATTCTGTGGCAAACCAACTACATAATAAACAAAACAAATAAAATATGTCTGAATTCCCTTTGTCTGAAATTGGACTTTTAAAGGGATAGTAATGTTTCACAATAAAAGCAGCTTTGATTAATCTTCATATTTGGGCCATGGAGAGTGTTATTTCAATACTGTCATTGTAGTTCAAGAGTAATTGAATGATATGTATCCCCCTCCCACCCCTTTTACTGATGTAACACTGCTCACCTCAGAGCCGCAAGACTGTCAGGATGGATCGCGGAGAGAGACAGTCTTCAGTGAGCATAAGGAAAAACCTGAAAAACTTGTCAAGGGGGGCCAGGTTTTCCTTATGCTCACAGTAAGAAGACTGTCCCTTGCTGTGAGCTGTCCAGTCAAGAGACCAGTTTCCACATCTGAAGGGAGGTGGCTTACACTAGGTAAAAGGGGTTGGAGGAGGATACTTTATCATTGAATTACTCTTGAACTACAACTCTGACAGTACTGAAATAACACTCTCCATGGTCCAAATACTATAAAGATTAATTGGAGCTGCAGTTTTTGTGAAATATTACTATCCCATTAACCACTGAATGCTAGTGAGGTCTCCAATGCATTGCTTAGCAATGCATTGAAGACCTTTCTACTATTCAAGAGGGTAAATGCTCCATTTACATCAATGGAAATTTGTATTTGTTTCCTATAACAGTTGGCTTGCCTGAAAATTGCACTGGTGTTTCTTTGTTTATACATACGTCCCATTATTATGTCATATGTGATTTAATGAAAACAATAATTTTTTTATGAATGAAGATGAACTAATTATTATTTCTTATAAAACCTGTGCATGCATAATCAGTACAGTCTGCATCTGACTTCAGAAATATAAAATAAGTAGCTCTTGATCTGAACAATATAAAATTTATCACGTATAATGAAAACTGTATTCAGTGACTTACCGAATAACTGAGCACTTTTATGTGTATTGCTTATTCTGTTTCCAATAATTCTACTAACACAACTAACGAGCTAAATGTTTGCAATGTGCTGCCTATCTCGTATGTGTTCAAGTAATCTCCATCTATGTTACTGAGTGAAGTAAGTTGGTAAAGATGGCACCTAGCCAGGTCATCTTCTAAGATCATGGGGTTTAGGACAATTGTAACTTGTAAGTTCAAGCCCTCACCCATGCAAACCTTTTCATTGACTATTCCTGCACTTTGATGCCACCCTATTTTTTTGAGTCCAGTCAAGGGTCTAGCAATGTCCTTATTAATGGTTAAATGTTATATTATCTTTCTCATGTCCAGCAGATACTACTGTGCATTTGACTGCCACCTGTTGATTTACCAGGCGCGTGTGAAATGCTGTATGGGTGTAAGGAGGGCAGAACCTCTTAATTAGGAGGTTATAGTGTACACTGATACCGAGCTGTTATTAAAAAAAAAGAAAAATATAACCATACAAGAAAAATACATTTATATTAAGAATAATTAATGTAATGGAGAGCCTTGCCAAACTCCTTATCTGTCTGAGGCCCATTTGCCTCCACTACCACCACTGATGACAATATGGGATTGAGATTTTGGTATAACCTATTTAGCCACTGTATATTGCAACACAACGACAGTGTCTCTAAAATGTCTGTTCCTATGATTTATATGAGTAGAATTAAACAGAAGAGTTGCTAAGTACTGGCTGAGCCACTGGTCTCATGTGGAAAGCCCTTTACCTCATGTTTTAGCCAGCACATGTAATGGTGTAATCCTCTGCTGATTTTCCTAATACTAATGGTTCCTCTGCACTGTGCATACAAAATATACATTAAGTGGGTCCAGGCCTCAGGTATTTTGGGGGTCTGTCAACTCCACCAGAACTAAAAATATATCATACAGGTGAAACCAAAAGATTGGATCCTATCGTATTTGCTGTTGTCACTTACTTTCTTTGTAGACAAGCTCTGTTGTTTGAGGTGTGTTATAATATATTTAATCACAATTCTTCAGGGTATGAGTTGATTCCCTGTGGTTGTCCAGTGTTTATTGGACTAAAATTACCATCATTCATAGTTGGCCATTGGTTGGCTGAGGAAGATGGGAGTTGCAGTTCAGCCACAAGTTACAGAAATATGTGATTAAAAGTTGCCAAAAAGACATAAAATAGATCTGAATTCAAAAAAATGTAATCATAGGAGACAAGTGGAGCTTTTAACCTATTAAATACTAGACAGATCTTCAATGAATTGTGAAGCAATGCATTGGAGACTTCTCTAGCATTTAAGGGGACAAATTCCATGGAAATCAGTGGAAATATGGGGAATTTTCAATTATCCTCTATGGTGCAGTTGGTTTGTCCCAGTTCTTTTAAGGACATCAGCCTCAGTATGTTCTGGTTTACGTGGGGCATCAATAGAAATTCTAGGACTTTTATGTTCTCTTATGGTGGAGTTAGTATGCTCCACAATTGCACATCTTAGACTTTCTTCTTCAGGATTGATATTCCTATTATGCTGCTTCATACACTTGGGAATTAATTCTTGCAGCAAGTAATTCATACCTAACAGCTGTCCCTGTTTTCCATGGACATTATCTGTCCCTGGATCCTACTGTTCCTGCCTTTGTCCCTGGTTTTACCTCTTTGAGTGCAAGTGGAGTGCCCACCACATGGTGATATAGATAAGAGGTGGTACCCTGATAACCATTTACTGATAGGGTAAAAGTGATACCTTTCTTGACTAACTGAGTAGCTGTAGAATACAACCTGTCAAGGTCTTGAAAGCTTGAATTCTAAACCTGCTCAGCCAATCCTATATAATAATTTGCTAAGTGTGTGTTTGTCAGAAGCAGTCATGTACAGTACAGATTGCCCACACCAGGACTGATAACGGAGCGGGGCTCTGAATTCAAACCAAGAGCCGTAGTGCGGGCAGTCTCTACTGTGCATGACTGCATCGCGGCAGTTGCTGAATGGCACTGTGGCCCATGTACACGGGCTCTTCGACTAGTAAAGTTATAATTAAACATATGGTAAAGAACTCAAAGGGTCCCATGTTCCATCTGCTTATGATGAAAATGTTAAAAGCTTTGAACCTCCATATGTTAATATTGCATATTTATATGATCGTATGAAGTATTTAGGCATTAGACTTGTGCAATTCGGTTCGGCCAATTTCTGAATTCGGACAAATAAGGTGTATTCGGCATCATTCGGACCTTCTGAAAGCCAAAGTCCGCCCACCAAAAAAAATCAGAATCCGAAACGGACCTAGTCTGAAATGTCGGTGTAATTTTTGCATATTCGGATGTCGCTTTCCTGCCTGAAACCATTACAATGTTGCTAAATGCTGCTAAAAATAGATCGGGTAAAACAGGCTCTTTACAGTTCATGCAAAGTGCAGGTATTAACCACATAAGTACACAAGCAATTTTGGCATTTTTGCTATGTGTGTGTTCAACCATAATTCCTATCTTTCTCATTTATTGCACAAAAACGCAGAAAGGGCTTTAATTTGATGTGACATGTACATACATAAATTCTCATTTGTTATTACAAAAATGTAAAAAATTACAAAATAAAAAAAACCCACAGTAATAATGGGTGCATCTTAAGAAAAGTAATTCAAAATCATTTAGTTGTCCTGATGGACTCACCCATGAGGCTTACCTTGGAGCGGAAGGTGAGCTTACATTCAAACGACCATTGGAGTGAAACTAAAAGCCTCCAATTATTTAAATGTGCATAGGGATTTGGGACAGAGATCAGGTATACCATAGCCATTGCTGCTGCCCAGGAGTAGTGGGAGATTGAGCGCAGGGCTTTATTTTGTGTGTTTGTTGTATGTTAATTTGTATCAAACAGCCATGTCACATTGCTGCCACTCACCCCATATTTGCCCTATTAAGGGTTAATAAGTGTGTAAGGGTTTATAAAATACCCCTTCCTGTCTCATTAGAGATTTAATATTATTATTAATTTAGTTTTAATGTATTTTTTTTTCATTTTTATTTGTTTAATTTTAATTTTTTATTGAATACTAGTTGAACAGCCCGTTACACGGGCCACAGTGCCTCTGGCAGTCGGTCGCGGGGCAGTCGCGCAGTAGAGACTGCCCGCGCCACTGCTGATACAGAGCTGGACGCTCCTTCGGAGCGCCCAGCTCTGTATCAGCCGCAGCGTGGGCAGTCTGTACTGCGCAGGACTGCCACACGCGCAGCAGTGTCTACTGCGCATGTCGGGCGTTACACACAACTTAGCGAATTATTATATAGGATTTTAAAGTTTTTTTTTTTTTTTTAAATTTGGCCGAATAATTCAGACTATTGCTGAATTTCGTCCGAGTCAAACAGGTCCTGTCCGAAATTTTTATTTTTTGCCGTGCACAAGTCTAATAGGCATACCTCCCAACATTTCAAATAACCAAGGGCTAGATTCAATTGCAGGTGCTATATGTTACCTCCCGTTTCATCAAACGTTTTCCTTTTGAAGTCTTTTGGGAAAACTGGAGATAAAAGCAGAGATAAAATTAGCACCTGTAATAGAATCCATCCCCAAATGAGGACACTTTTGAGTTAGTTGGTTTTGCTGAGGACGTGGCTTGTGGGTGGGGCATTAAAGAGAATTTTTAGGTTGTTTCATAACCTATTACCAAGTCTTTGTGTAACTGAATAAAGGATTTAGAGCAAGACAAAATTATTTTATTTATACAGACTAATTTATAAACAGAGATACCGATGTTTAAACTAACAATAAGGACCGTCATGCCGGTTCTGGCATTAAGGACCCGTGGCACGTAATAGCATTCTGGGATTGCAGTGTGGCTGCAAACCACTCTGTCATCCCAGAAAGCAGTAAAGAAGAAGGAAAAAAGCTCTGTGGTCCTTAACCCCTTAAGTACCAGCGGTCCAGGGAAGTTACCTTCCCTTAAGGACCGCTTTGATCTTTGCCGACGCGCCGGTACACGTGACCTGTTACGCGTACCGGCGCGCCGCTTGGAGGCCTAAGAGAGATCACTCCGGTCTTGGAGCGATCAATTTTAGGCACCGTTTTTACTTACAGCGCTCCCGGTCAAGCGAACAGATTCCACATCTGAGGGGAGGTGGCTTACAATAGGTAAAAGGGGCAGGAGGGGACACATTATAATTAAATTACTCTGTAACTACACATGGTAGAGAATGATAATACCACTCTATATGGCCCAAAAACTAAGAATAATTGGAGCTGCATTTATTTTGAAACATTACTGCCTCTCTTGTTTCTCATTCAGCTTTCCCGTTTCCCCTTATGCATTTCTTTCATGCCTTTCTGATTATTGTTCCAATCCCTCTTTCATTCCTAAATGGGTGCCCCTTAGGCATGATTTCACAGGGAGGCCATTAAAAAATGTTTTCATGAAGCCAATAATACTAATCATATCCAACAATAAGATAGTATTTTTTTCAGCTAAGATTGAAACCCTACTTCCCTTCCTTTCATTATATTTTGTGTAACATGTTGCGGCACGGGACGGACAAAAAAAGTATGTGACTGTGGCCAGGGCATTTTAAAGCGGAACTACCACCTTTAAAAAACTTGAGCTCCAATAATTCCCCATCTGGTGTCTAGCTGCTCAGTAGCGCTAGTCTCCAGAATTATTACCTTGTTAAATAGAATTATACATTGTTCCTGGACTGACAGTGACGTCTGTATGCCTGCGCTGTCAGTCCCTTTTGGAGCCGAACGGCTCCTAGAAACACCTCCTAGAGCCGGCTGGGACTGACAGCGCAGGTATGCAGACATCACTATGAAAAGATGTCTGCTCTCTGTCCTGCCTGTCAGCCCGGGAAGAATGGAGAATTCTATTTAACAAGTTAATAATTCTGGCGACTAGCACTACTGAGCAGCTAGTCGCCAGATGGGGAATTATTGGAGATCAAGTTTTTTAGCGGTGGTAGTTACACTTTAATGTATGGGCATACCTGACAATTGCTGAGGACCTCACCTTGGATTCCCAACAGAGAGAACCAGTTTAGTCCTGTAGTCAGATAATCAGGGAAGAATGAGGCAGTTCTGTGGGTACAACACATGATAAGGCTGCTTTCCTAATTAAGAGGAAGAGAAAAACAAAAGCTGCAACTAAAATAAAGAGGATCTTGTATGTTTCCCTATATTTGGGGCCTCCAGTCACAATTTCACAAGACCCTTAATATTGTTTTCACTGAGGCTTCTCTTATTGGCTGGATACTTCTTTATATCAACCAGTGACTGAAGAGGCAATGTGGTCAAATTTCTAATTTAGAACCCAGTGAGATCAGACAAGGCAAACTGGGCCAAAATTGTTAATTTTAAACTGCCATTGTTTTTAATATCCACTGGATTGTTACTGTATCTTGTTAACACTTTGCATGCCAGAGGGATGTCAATGCATTGCTTTACAATGTGTTGCACCCCCTCTTGCTTGCATAGGGTTAAGAGGAAAAGAAAGAAAACATGTAAATTGCAGTGAACAAAACGATGTTGGTGCTTCTATGACAATTTGTTTCAGTAAGACAGAGACCTGCTGAGTATTATCCTACAATAGCCTGGAGGCTCGTCTGTGAGAAAGGGGATTATTAACTTCAGTGGATTCTCTCAAAATGATATATATTCTCCCTTTAATTTAAAGTGGTTTGTAATTTTGTTTCTGGGTTGGTTTGTTAGTCACAACAGAGAGCTGAGCTACTGATCTCCTTGCAATGGAAAGTCTGACGGTGAAATGTACAGTGTTCGCTCCAGCTACTATATGTTGCTCCTTATTCATCAAGCAAAAGAGGTGCAATTCTGGAGCAAACCTGTATGAAATTAAAATTCTGTACTTACCAGTTCATTAAAATGATAATTTTAACCTCTGAACTGTAGCAAGGTTAGAAAGTTCTCTAGCATATAAGAGGTTAAAAGCCCCATTTAAGTCAGTAGGAATTTTAATTTGCCTGTACGGTGCAATTATTTTTGCTCCAGAATTGCACCGGTTTCATTTGATAAATAAGCTCTTAACCTTTTGAGTGCCAGAGATGCAAATCTGGAGCAAACCAGCTACATTATAGAAGATAAATGAATATTCCCCAAATCCCCATTGAATTAACCACTTAACCCTTTGAGTGCCAGAGCAGTGCAGAGCAATGTGTTGCGCACACTTCTGGCACTCATAAGGTTAAATAATAGGTCTCCATGCTGAACTTGATAATGAATTAGAGACCCCTTTAACTCTTTGAGTGCTAGATGGGTATGCAATGCACTGCAAAGCAATGTGCTGCGTACACCCTGGCAATGAATGGGTTAATATGCAAAAGGTTAAAAGTCCCATATAATTCAATGGAACCTTTAATCCCCCTCCCAGCCCTTTGTCTTTTATGTGATATGTGGGAATAAATTAGTCGATGCTTATAGCAATATCCGTTCCTTTTCACCGTTTGAACAGAGCCAATAGTCCTAAATCTCAGCTCTTTGCCAAAGGAGTATGGGAGCTCAATAAAACTGCTTTTATGACTTTGTCACTGAACATGTTGTTACATTTCCTCCATTGCATGTGTCCTAATAACAATTATAGGAATGTAACTGTGCCTAGATTGGAGAGGCTATAAAATGTACTTTCAATTACGAAGAAAAAATAAATAAATAAATAAACAAGAGAAGAGATTTGGGTAAACCTGTTACAGATTTTGAATTGTTGCACTTTTTAACCCAATGTGAAAACCACTGGAGAATAGGTTTGCGTATGATTTTGTTGAATTGCACATGAAAAATCAAGATTAGCGAACAGCTGTGCTTATTTTGTTTGTGGGCGTGGTCAGGATTAACGAATCTGTCTGAGTGGAATAGCAAATGAGCTTAATGCAGGAAGTGCTATTGCGCACAAATTTATACGTCTGTGTAGTGTTGTTGTAAAAAAAAAAAAAGATATATGTGCGATTCAGGAAGTGTTTGATACTCGGCTTCCTGCATTAGAATTTGCTCAGTACCTATCTGCACATGAAAAATGCCTTAAGCGTGCACTCATTTCTTGCATCCCGCCATTTCTCACAACAAAGAATGAAAATATGATATGTAGCAGGGCATCATTTTTATTGCATTTCATTTTTTGGTGATAATGGCTGTTTAACTCTTTGATTGTCAGAGTCATCTCAGAGGGTTAAAGAGGAACTTTCACCAGCATGACATAGTGCAGCAAATGACAATTACATTTGCGATATGCAAACACTTAGTTTTATTTTCAAGTTAACGAAGAATATAACCTTTTATTCAGGCAGATAGTGGGGAACAGCGCAGACATATTGCAGAGCCAGCATCTCTGTGTCTTGCAATGTCCGTCCCCTTCAACTCCATGATTGGTGAGTTGAATGCCTTTGTGCCGAAAGGCACCGGTGCCTGCCTGCATAAAAAGGTTATATTCTTCGTTAATGCAGCAATTATACTTGAAGATAAAACTAAGTGTTTGCATATCGCTAATGTAATTATGTTATGCTGATGAAACTTCCTCTTTAAGGTTGTACGTTTATAATGTTGCTTCTTCAGAGGTGGGAGTGCCAAAGGTGTGCACTGTGAGGCAGTGCACTGGACACCCCTCTGGCACTCACTTGGTTCATTTTTTAAACTAGGTGTTGCGTTTTTATTTTTATTATTTTGTGCACACGTAAAAACAACCATTTGAAGAACGAGGTTTGCTTCAATAAAGCTAGCAACAGATTCTGAGTGCAGAAAAAGTACATAAGTGTGAGTGATCTAGAGGTACTTGTTTGTTATAGAGCACATTTCAATGCAGTAATCATAAATACTGCTTAAGTTGTGTTCTGCTGAAATATGACCTACATAGTCTTGATTGTTTGTGTTATGCGATTTGTCTGACACCCATTACATTCCTGGTAATGACAGCTATTTGTTGCTGTGCACAGCAAGGCTCCTTTGACAAAAGAAAATAGACAGCAATAAAAAACATAGTCTGAATTTCATTCTGAGATGGAGCTGCACTGCCTATAGTTTGTGCAAGTGTGATAACAGTGTTCAGCGGCGTCTTTTGTTAGCTTGCGGATTGTAACAGCACCTGTCCTTCCTTAAAGGGATAGTAATTTCACAAAAACAGCAGCTCCGATTAATCTTCATAGTATTTGAGACATGGAGAGTGTTATTTCAATACTGTCAGAGTTGTAGTTCAAGAGTAATTGAATAATAAAGTATCCCCCTCCCACCCCTATTACATAGTGTAACACTGCTCACCTCAGATATGGAATCTGGTTGCTTGACCAGACAGATAAAAGCAAGGGACAATCTTCTTACTGTGAGAACAATGAAAGCCCTGCCCCCCTTGACAGGTTTTTCAGGTTTTCCCTTATCTTAATTGAAGATTGTCCCTCTCTGCAATCTACCTGGGTACCTCCCTGCTTCTCTGAGTTGAGCAGTGTTACATCAGTAAAAGGGGTGGGAGGGGGATACTTTATCATTCAATTATTCTTGAACTTCAACTCTGAAAGTATTGAAATAACTCTCCATGGTCCAAATACTATGAAGATTAATTGACACTTCTTTTATTATGAAACATTACTATCCCTTTAAACCTATCAACGCTAGCGAACAGCAAATGGGAGTTTAGAAAATCACAGAGGGTGCTTTTTAACCATGTGGGTGCCAGAGCGATATCCAGAGCAATGCTAAGCAATGCATTGATCAGACCTCTGGCGCACACAAGGTTAAAGCAACAGTCCAACATAGCTACAAATATCATTTTAGAAAATAATTTCGATATACATTTTGTCCAAGTTCAGGTTTTCATCTGGAATACAATGCAAAAATGTAGGGGTGTATGTGATAATGGCAAAATAATTGGACTATAATAAGTAACAGCAATTATGTTGTGCTGAAAATGCAGCTATCTGCAATACTTGTGTGATTACATTCAAAATCATGCTTCAGATCTGTATCTGATAACCCACTATTAGAGGAGAGTTGCACAGAGGTCACCCATACAACACAACGATAACTAATTGATGCATTTTCTGTATGTAATACTAACTGTACATCGAAGTCACCACTATGAACTAAGATTCAAGTTACCTTTGACAGCTCTTCTTTTTCTCTTCGTTATCTCGATTAGTTTGCTGCACAGTTGTGTTTAGAGGTGTCACAAGTGATAGAAACAAGATAACAATGCTTCCACAGTCTATATGCTGTTTTACTTACATGGGTCTCCCTGTGTTCTCCGGATGAGGGATGCGATTGATGTTAGTCCACATCGGTGTCAGCATATGACTGGCTGATGTCCATGTAGGGTGAACTGTCATTAGTGGTTGTAATGAGTATCACAACCTCAAATACCATATCTGAGAATCATCAACACAGCAGCTGAAATGGATGCTTTGACGATTGCCTGTGCTTCAATTTGCCTTCGTGCTGTACTCACGCAAAGTGATACATGGTCGTGTGAACAGCCCAAACCGTCACAATGAAATGTTCTGCACTGGCAGTATCATGCTGTGTGAACTAAGCCTGAAAGCGAAATAACTGGACCATATCCATAGGTAAATTTATGTTAAAGTGATAGTAATACCTCATGTAAACTTTAGCTCTGAGTATTCGTTACTTTTTTTTAACATGTTGGTCTATATATAGTTACTTACAGATTTGTATTTAAACTCTATTCAAGATTCCCCTCCTGCCCCTTCTGGCCACCTCCCCTTAGATGTGAAATCTGGTCTTGGGACCAGACGGATGCAGCGAGGGACAAACTTCAGTGAGTAAGTATAAGGAAAACCCTGCCTCCTTGATGAAGGAGGGCAGGATTTTCCTTTTGCTTACTGAAGATTGTCCCTCGCTGCTCTCCATCTGGACCAGACAGAGAGGCAGTGTGATGCAGGGAAAGGGGCGGGAGGGGGATCTTTTCCTCTGTAAGTAACTGTTTATAGTGCAGCATGGTAAAAAAATGTAAAGGGATAGTAATGTTTTAAAACAAATGCGGCTCCAGTTATTCTTTATAGTTTTTGGGCCATGTAGAGCGGTGTTATTCTCTACCATGTGTAGTTCAAGTGTAATTGAATGATAAAGTGTCCCCTCCCGCCCCTTTTACCTAGTGTAAGCCGCCTCCCCTCAGATGTGGAATCTGGCCGTTTGACCGGACAGCTCTCAGCGAGGCACAGTCTTCTGGCTGTAAACATAAGGAAAATCCTGCCCTCATGCAGGAGGAGGATAGGATTTTTCTTATGATAACAGAAGATTGTCCCTTGCTGGATCCATCCGGACAGTCTTGCTGTGCAGCTTTACATAGGTAAAAGGGGCGGGAGGGGGACATTTTATGATTCAATTACTCTGAAACTACACATCATAGAGAATGATAATAACTCTCTACATGTCCCAAAAACCATAAGGAATAATCAGAGATGCATTTATTTTGAAACATCACTATCCCTTTAACTAATACTCTAAGCTAAAGTTTACTTGAGATATTACTATTCCTTTAAACAAACTAGTAGCCACATATTGCTAAGGTAGGTGTAACCAGCCCAGATCCCTAAGAGTAACCAGCGGTGCATGTTTAAAGGATATCCCTACTTGAATACAAGTGAGTTAAATCAGTGTCTCCATCACCTTAACCCTCTGTGTCCCAGAGAGATACGAAATATATTACTCTGCTATGCGTTGCGTACCTGTCTGTCAATCAAGGGGTTAATCAATCTACCTTTAATTAATAAGTGGTGCCCTGTTTGTAGCTCTTGTGGACTTGGGTTGGCTACCCCATCCTAGAGTAGAGTTTACATTTAACCCTTTGAGTGCCAGAGTGGTACGCAACGCATTGCATACCACTCTGGCACTCAAAGGGTTAAAACAAGTTTCCCTAAAAGAATAATTTAATGGCATCCTCCTAAATTGCAACATTCCAGCTTCTTTCATAAACAAAATATGTTAACGTAATAACTGTTTATAAAATGTAATCAGGATAAAAATAGGATATATTTAAACCCCCTTTTTGACCCATGTAAAACATGATTTATGATTGCATTTTCAGCTGTGTATGTAAAATTTTGATAACTACTGTTAAAAGAACATCTTGTTTTTCATTAAAAAATTAAATCAGGATTATAATTAAACATATTTTAATACCAGGAGCCTGGTGAGTTTCTAGACATAATTACTTAATAACACTAATAATAATTGATTTTATTTAGAGAGAAGCCCACATAAAGGAAATTAAAGAAGTAATATTTATGTCCCCTAGAGCTAATGATTTAATATCATTATGTCTCACTTTAGAGATTTCTTAAATAAAGTGTGGAAAACTATTGCAGCTGCATGATCTACTACTTTGCTGGCACGTACTGAGCAATTCTGGGGCAAGCTATCTAGATGATGGAGAAAGATAAAAACTGCCATTGTTATAAATGGGATTTATAATCTCTTGAGGAGTCTTTAGCATTCAAGGGGTTAAAAGTTATAACTGGGTAATTTATATTATATTATGTGCATTGGATCTATGGTATTGCCCTGCGAGGACATTGCGGTCCTCACAAGACATTACCATTGGCTGGGCAGAGGAGGTCCTGACAGGGCAATTCTGGAAGCGGACGGCGGATGCAAGCATGCCACCCACTGGGACCCTGTCAGGATATGGAATCTTGACTCCGGAGGGGGAGAGGCGGCCATGGGTAAGCGGGGAAGGGAGGGAAACTTGGCATTCTTTTTAATGTGTAACGGGAAAACAAGGGTGCACTTTATACACACAGGCACTCTGTGTGCGTATTATACCTGAGATTTTACGGCACGTCCACTGTTAAGAAAAGTTTTACTGAAAAGTTAATGCAGCTCAACTTGAAATTCTTTAGGTGCAGTATAACAATGGCCTGAAATGTTACAGTGGCGCTGTTACTACACCATCCTGTGGTGGTTTATGGTCTACTGACCAGAGCTGTCCATACAATGATGATGATGTAACGGCACCACTGCACAGTTTCAGGCCTAATAGATACTGCACCTAAAATAATTAAAGTTTGAGCTGCAATAACCTTTGAATAACACACCTCTTAGTAGTGGGAGTACCCTTGTTTTACTCAAGAGATTAAACCCTTAAGTGGTACTATCCCTTTAATTATTATGGTGCAGTTGGATTGCTCCACAGTTGATCTACTGCTGCTAAATACATTGAATAGCCATTTTATTTGTGATACTACTCCTATTTTCTACTTATACTGTTGCGACTCACCCATTTATCAATGGATTTCCCTTAAAGGGCCATATGTTCAATGGGCCAAACCAATTACACTATAGGGGAGAAATAAAAATTCCAAAAAACCCCAGTGAGTTCAAAAGGGATTTTAGTCCCTTGAATGCTTGAGAGGTATCAGTCTAGCATTCAAGGGGTTAAAATCCCCATTGAAATCAATGGGAATATTTAGTCCTACCCTATAGTGCAGATGGTTTGCCCAGAACTCCTCCACTTTTCTTTCAAACAAACAGGACAAAGTGTTTGTCGGCTTTGTGTTTTTTCACATATCGCAGCCTGGTGAGAATCTCATTGGCACACAAAGGGTTAAAGGGTACATTCCTCAGGTAAAGTCTAAAACGCACAGTCTACCCATTTGTGTTGAGGCTTCCACTGATAAGTCTACAAGTGATTCACAAAACAGTTCGTATTTATAGTTTCATACGTAAGAACCTGTTATACTGTCATTTCAGGATATAGCATCAGAAAAACAGCCACTGACCAGTTATATAGCATAAGAAATGTCAACAGTTCAGTTCAAGAGATGTTGTCGTTGCAACGCAGTTCAACATATTATATTCGTATTGGTCACCCAAGAGTTTTTCGTAGACCAGAATCAATAATGAATTATAGTATAACTGTTTATATATTTATACATATTATCCATTATTTGTTGATTGCTAACATATTCTGCAGCCCTGTGTAGAAGATGAATTAGACCGTACAATGACATACAGAACTTAATTGAAACAAATAATAGTGAGAGAGCTTTTACAAACTAGTTGGTGATGGAACATAAGAGACATCTAACTGTTTAAAGGAGCAGTAAATTTTTTTAATTAAAAAATATATATTTTAGGGTATTTCCTGTTGTGTAAAATAAGGGTACTCCCACTGCTGAGAAATGCATATTTCCAGAGTTATTACAGTTTAAACCCATGTTTTCTTACGTTAGCAGTGCCATCTATTGTACAAATTCCAATTAGTTTTAGTGTTACATTCTAATGGAGAGAAAAGTCAGTGACAAACAGTTCTCCGTAGCATGTGATAGAAACTGCTCAGTCACTTCCTGACATTTAGAACTATCAGGAAGTAAACGAGCTGTAATTCACATACATACACGCAGCGGTCACTTAAGGACCACAGAGTTTTTTTTGTTGTTGCTGGGTTTTTTTTGTTTTTTTTTTAACCCATCGGATTCCAGACAGTCCAGGACCGTCATGGGTCCTTAAAGTTTTAACTGTTATAATTTTTTATTAAAACAACTGACAGCAGTGTGAGTGCCCTTGTTTTATTCAGCAGGAAAGCTCTATAACATATAGGTTTTCATAAAAAAAGTTTACTGCTCCATTAACTGTCAAACAACCTGTAAAAATGTTTTTGTGCAAAATAAACAAAAGTGAATCAAGTGATTAAGGGACTATCTACAAATCCCTGATTAGAAAACAAAAAAATATAAGAAAACATATCTGCTGTACGTCATATTGAACCTGAGTACTACTGTTTATAATCCCCACATATTAACTCTCTTTCAAGTTCAGGTTTTGTCCAGAATATGTTCAGTCTTGCATGAATGAGCATGAGTGTGTAACACAAATGTTGCAGACTGAAAGCATCTGATTATTCACTGCTGCCTAGTAACAGAAAAACATGATGAAAAGCGTGTATAAAGATGTGAATTAGCCAGGTACATACAGCACCCAGACAATTCAAAGCCTTTTATACTATTCATTTTGATTTCATCACATTTCCCAATTTGTCTCCACTTACTTTATTCTGGAACATATTTTATTCTGTTAAAATCATAAATCCATAAGCTAACACGTGCTATAATTATATATGCTTAGAAAGATTAACTTGCATTAACTGTTGTTTAAACCTAAGTAGAATATTATTGAGGCTGCAATGCTAACTGAAACTGTTCATTTACGCTCTTGTTGCACAAAAAGAAATTTCAGACAGCTGCATTAGTTATGCTTAAAAGGATATATTATATGTACATTAGAAATGGTTTACCAAGGTAATGAACTGTGGAGACAAAAGATCATTGAAGTCAAGTTGTGTAGCTGCTGTTGGCCTGAGCAGTAGCATGCAAAAACAGAACTGAATTGACATCTGCAAAAATCCCATCTATATCCCATTTAGATATTTCTTAGCTGAAAATAATATTTGTATAGTACTTTATCAACTGATGTTTCATGTTAATAATATACTTAAAACTGGACGATTCAATTTCTAAGCACAGACTGGATGTGGTCGACAAATGGCGCCTATTACATAAATACATGTCTCATACTACGTAACTGTTTATTAGATTCCAGCCCAAGTGCATGTGGCTTCAAAAAATGTTTGGCCCAAATCGTGACATAGTTGGACAGAGATGCTATAGTTCCTCCTTAAATCGGAACTATCACCTAAAACCAAAGTTTTACCATGCATTTCAGTGTTTACCCAGACATTAGTGCTGTGTGTGTGTTCTTCAAGTCGTCTGGTAGTGGAGATATTTGCCCTGCAAAATCGGACACATCCGTGTTCTACGGTACCCTGTACCGTCTCAGGACTTCCCAGCTGCCCCAGGGAGAGAGTTCATGCTTCCCTTCAAAGCTGGATTTCTGTGATGTAGCGTTACAGCAAACTCCGTTTACAATGCTACTGAGGTTGTATATAGTTGTATTACAGGTTTCAACCTCAGTAGCATTGTAAACTGAGTTTGCTTTAACGCTACATCACAGAAATCCAGCTTAGAAGGGGAGCGTGAACGCGCTCTCTGGGGCAGCTGGGAAGTTCTGAGACGTCATAGAGTCCCGCAGAATGCGGAAATGCCAGATTTTGCAGGGCAAATATCTCCACTACCAGGCGACTTGAAGAACACACACACAGCACTAATGTCAGGTTAAGCATTAAAACGCATGGTAAAACTTTGGTTTTAGGTAATAGTTCCGCTATAAAGGAACAATAACTCTACCCTTTAGTAACCACCCACTTTTTAATCAAGGCAGAGAATTATGTTGATGACTATGAATGAAGTCTACATAAATAGTTTCTCCAAAATGAATTTCTATTTAGTAATGGATATCATCTCCACAGAAGCAGACTTCTTTCTTTGTTGCTGGACTCCAGAAACCCTGGACCTCGCCCACCGCAGGATTTGTAAGAATGCTTCAGTGGGATGAGTTTGGAGTCCTAGAGTCCAATAAGAACCACGTCTTCTTCATTGTACATGATATCCAGTGCTAATTAAATATTTTTTTAGGAGAACCAATATATGCTGAATTGATTCATAATGGCCATTAGGATTTTCTGCCTAGATTAAGAAAAGTGGGGATTCATCATGAAGAGTTAGTGCTCCTTCAATCCTTTGAGTGTCAGAGGCATTCAAAGGGTTAATCTAATTGTTGCCATAGTTTTGAAGAAAAAGAATGTATAGATGTAGATTTTGATGCCATTCATTGCTCAACTTCATATATGGATAATAGAGTTAAAGAGATAGTAATACTTAATATGTAAAAAAAATACATTGTAGGGTTTATTCTCCTGATTAAAACAAGGGTACCCCTACTGCTGAGAGTGTTTTATTCAAAAGTTATTACAGCTCAAAAATGTTTAGTATCACAGTGCCTGAAATTGTACAGTGGCGCTGTTTCTACGCCATCATATGGAGAGCTCTGGTCAGGTGACCAGAAATCCCCATAGGTTAGTATAGCAACAGCGCCCCTGTACAATTTCAGGCCACTGTGATTCTGCACCTAAACAATTCAGGTTTTAGCGGTAATAACTTTTGAATAACACACCTTTCAGCAGTGGGAATACCCTTGTTTTACTCAGGGGGTAAACACTACAATATATATTTCTCTTTTTGCATTTCAAGTATTACTATCCCTTTAACAAAAACCCATACCAAGAAAACATACAGGGTTTAACAGTTCTGTACTGGCTCAGGAATTGAGACTTCCTCTGCATTCGGGGGGGGGGGGGTAAAAACCTCTTTCGTTTTGTGAGTACGATACTGTGTTTAATTTTAATGATGTTAGAGATGCCTCCAATATATTGCTATCCCAATACACCGAAGTTATCTCTAACATCCAAGAGTTTTAGCCCTTTGAGTGCCAGAGGGGTATGTAACGCACGCAACTGGCACTCAAAGGGTTAAACAACCAGGATTGTCAATGTACTCCACCTCCTCATTCAATATTCCTTGGTCTAGGTTAACCCTGCCCATATCAGTGTGTTTGCATGTTATTTAGTTAACGTTGCTGCCTGTGATTGGATATACTGTAGTTAGGGCTTTGTTTGCTAGCGAAGCATACGTTCATTTGACTTCCATCTCTTAATAAATGATAAAATGAAGATTTCCAGAGTTCCAGAAATAATTATGATGTGTTCATACATATTTTTAACAGTAAAAATGGATCAATCATTGGGATTCCAAGCATATAATGTGATCTCACTATGTAAAGTAATTGAAATGGATTGTTGGGAAACTCAATATTAACATTTTAACTGCATTTATTTTTTAGGAACTACTATGAGACTGATTTTATGCAGAACAGGAACAATTCTGGGGAAAACCAGTTGCGCCAAAGGGGACACATTCTCATTAATTTAACCCTTTGAGCTCCAGAAGGGTGCGGAATGCCTTGCTTTGCAATGCATTCATTACCCTTCTGGCACTCGAAGGGTTAAGACAAGTTTATTATATGCTTTGCAGTGTATTGATGACCTCTCTAGTTAAACCCCCATAAAATAAATGAGAATTTGCATTTGGTCCCCAATCGTGCAGTTGGTTTGCTCCAGTATTGCTCCAATTCTTAGTTCATCAGGCTCTGTATGTCTTTCATATATATGATTCAAACCATGTTGACTCATCTAAGTCTGCCTTTTGGTTTTAGGACTAACTCCACCAACAACCCCTCCTCACAAAGCAAATCAAGATAACCCTTTCAGAGCTTCTCCTAAGCCGAAGTCATCTTGCAAGTCTGCTGTGCCACCTGCTAAAAAATCTCGCTACATTGAGTCTTCCAGTATCCAAGTTATAAACCCTAATAAGAAAGGTCCAGAACAATCAGAACTGTATGCGCACCTTAGCAAGACCACCGTAGTAATCGCGCAAGAGGATAAAAAAGCAAAGCGACCTAGTTTACGACTTTTTGGAGACCATGATTACTGTCAGTTTTTGAATTCAAAATCAGAAATACATATTAGCTTATCACAAGAATTACAGGCCTCAAGACATCTTGAATGTAAGGATTCTTTGCCCGCAAAACAGTTGCAAGTCTGTTCTTACACAGAAGAAGAGCAATACCAGAAAGATTGTTTTACGGCCACCATGGCAAGTTCCCAGAACAGCAACAGAAAACAGCTTCAAGACCAGGAGATCCGCGCCGAACTCAACAAGCACTTTGGTCACCCAACGCAAGCAGTCTATGATGACGAAATTAAAAACAGTGAACTGAGAGACATTGATTATAGTGATGAGCAATTATCTAGACTGCCTATGTTTTTAACTGCTGGACTTGGAATGGATAGTTTATTTGACGACAGCGAGGATGAAAATGATAAACTTTGTTATACTTGGGATGGAACACAGTCATACTCATTATTTGATGTATCACCTTCTTGCTCTACTTTTAATTCTCCAAGCAGATATTCAGTATCACCGCCAACATCCTTATTTTCACAAAGAATATGTTCTAGATCGAGATCTAGATCTTTTTCTCAACACAGATCATGTTCTCGGTCTCCATATTCCCGTTCAAGATCCAGATCACCGTCCAGCAGATCTTCATCAGGGTATGTAAAATACAGGTATTTTGCATTCAGTAATTTGAAGTATATTATTCTTTGTTACACCACAAATACTCAAGTTGCAATCTAGTGTTCTCATGGATACATTTCTGTACAAAATTGGTCATTTTAATGCTGTCTCATAAATATATCTGCCATTTACAAAGTATGTGCTTGTTCATGTACGTAGAATACTGAATGTTATGTTATAAAAATCAACAGGCTGTATCCATTAGCCGTGTTGGTTGGGAAGTGAGACTGCTTATTCTACCGGTCATATTGGCTTTCAACAATCCTCTTTAAAGTGTAAATTCTCACCTCAGAAGGATCATCCATATTGACAGGGTTTGCGTAATTATTCCTCTCCATAGTTATGCAGGCCATGCCGCACAAGTAACAGAACTAAGTTTTCCTGATGTTAAGTTTCCCTAACCGCTAACCAATCTCTAAAATGACTACAAAGAATGAAATACAAAAACAACCCTAACTTATTTTTTTTCTTCTCCCATTATTTTATTTTCGGAAACCAGTTCTTAGCTTGCCTGATTTGTGTGCCCTAAGGACTGGAATTAATTGCAGTAGCAGCCAGTCCATAGTCCGGTAAATGCACATCTAAAGTCTTATCCCCCGAAGCAGAAAACCTAGCAAGGCACCTCCTCACACTTCCATGCTCTGCTTTATGGTACAGTAAAAACTGAGAACATGGATGCAGAGCAGGAAGCATGAAAAGCATGGTTAAGAGGGAGGATGTGTAAGAAAATAAAGGAGAAATAAAGGCACAATCTACAGGGGCGGGCAGCAGGGGCGGATTGTGGTGCAATACCAGCCTGGGGGATTTTTTTTTTTATTTAACTGTCCCACTGGCTGGTATTTGAGTGCTGGGGAGGTGGGCGGGTACACAGGGCATTGCTCAGTATAATAGTATAATTATCTATTAACCCATTAACCTACTGTATGCAATAAATTATCAGTTATTAACCCCCGCATGCCAGAGAGGTGTACAGTAACGTGTTCTGCAATTAACCCATTGATTGTTCCATAGGTACATAACACATTGCACAGGAATGTGTACCTCATTGAATAACCCCTTGTGTGCTAAAGAGGCATAATTCATCAGTAATTAACATCTTTATTCAACTTTCTGGTATCCAAGGGGTCAGTTACTCATGAATCATGCCTCTCTAGCATACAAGGGATTAAACTGCACCTATGAGGAATTCAACTGGTTAATAGCAGAATAAAATATTGCTGTTATCTTCTCTGTCATGCAAAGGGTTAATAACTATACTTCTCTAAATCATGCAATGGGTTGAGGGATTAATAGATTATAAATAAGCCTCTCTAGCAACAGTACAGTTAAGAAAAATTAAATGCAATCCAGAAGCTCTGCCTGCTAATCATGCACTGCACCAGGACACACACACACTGCAGGCAGAGCAGGGACAGCTAAGTCAGCCTTGGGGGCGGGACAGTTACAGACCAGAGGACCCCGTCTTCACTGCTGCACGGCTCTGCTGTGTTGTGCCTTACTTCCACAGAGTTGTCGACTGGAGAGGTGAGATCATGTGATCTCCCTACTGGCCCATAACTGGGTGGCCCACTGGTGGGATGCCCGATCCCCCGATAGGATAAGTTACTTTGGCCTAAGGGATAAATATCTTTTCAGAATGTTGTTGGAGTTTGATAACGCAGCGTAAATGGTTACATGGTGATGGATAGAGGAGACAGAATATAAATAAGACACTGGTTTAGGGTATTCAGGAAGGCATATCCCTGAAGATGAATCAAATAAGCAAGAAGGGATGGCTTGAATGTGTAGAAGAGACAAACTAGCATGTGTAGGACGGAAGGTGTAGAATGGTTAGGATATGTTGGATTTACAATGAGCAGGATAGAATAGAATTTCTTACACTGTGATCTCTGTGACGTTACTCTTGGATTTTATGTGTCTTTCCTTCGCATTGGGCCCTGTGTTATAAAGACATGAAGAGTAATTCTGGGGCAAAGGAACCACTAAAAAGTAAAATAAAAGGGGCTTTTAGCCTTGGGAATGATAGAGAAATATTATTATTCATTTGCATTTTTTTTTCTTATGTAATATTTGCTGAAGACACAAAATTTTCTATACATCTTTTTTTTTATGCTGCTGACATTTCCACAAGCAAATATATGTAGGTTCCCCTTCGAACATACGCTTATCATAATTACAAATATGGCAGACTGCTGTTCATAACGGTTTTTCGAATCAGTGTTTCCTAACTTTTAATCCTGATCACTTTTAATCATTATGGATACTGTTATGTATCGTAGCAGTGAAGACAACTGGTGTTAAAAGAAAGCAATAGACCGGAAGAGCTCATGCCCTCCAGTTTGGGAGCAGCCGATATATAATAACATATATTAAAATAATTTCTGATATGCTCAGTTTATAGTAGGTTTCTTTTAACAAAAGTATTTAAATTAAAGAATCACTACCACCTAGAATTAATTTGGTTTTTATTAACCCCCTTGGTTCTAAAGATGTATTGATGTCCCTAGCAACCAAGGCTTTAAATGCAAATTGGTATATAGCGGTGTGATAATTGGCTAATTATTTGTGAATTAGTTATCTGTTTCCTCCACTGAAGAGGAGGCTATGGCCTCAAGACTATTGTAAATATACTTGTGTCTGTTGATATCCTAGTCATATGATAAGCATGCCCTTTGTTTCTTCATTATACATTTTCACTCTAACAGAAGAGTTTGCGCCACATAATTTATTTATTTTTAAATCTACAAAACAACATAAAGTTATTATTGGACATTAATGTCCCTTTAAAGGGATAGTAATACTTTGTTTTATCTTTATTTATTTTTTGTAGGCATTAAAAAAACATGAAGAACGATATAAGTCTTGTCTCTCAAACCTTTATGGTTTGAGAGATATTCACAAGCAAGGTTTCCCCTCACTGACCAAAACGGTCAAGTCTGCCATCTAGCTGTCAGATTTGGAATCCAGTCTGCAGATCAATCAGTGGCTCTTCAGCAGAGCCGAGATCGCAAGATATAAAAAAACTATTTCATTGGAAGGGTCTAAAAAGTGTGCTTACAAACCAGGCACACTTTGTAGACTATTCGAATGAAGTAGTTCTTCTTATATCTCGCGATCTCGGCTCTGCCGGTCCGCAGACCGGATTCCAAATCTGACAGCTAGATGGCAGACTTGACCATTTTGGTCAGTGAGGGCAAACTTTGATTGTGAATATCTCTCAAACCATAAAGGTTTGAGAGATAAGACTTATATCATTCTTCATGTTTTTTAATGCCTACAAAATTAAATAAAGGTAAAACAAAGTATTACTATCTCTTTAATATGAGTGACTTCTTGGTACCATTTCTTGCCTAGTTAAAAAAAAATAATCAAAACCCTCTGAGTGCCAGAAACTATCCAGCACATTGTGTTGTAATGCATTGGATACATATTTCGCACTCATAGAGTTTTCTTAATAGTAATTTTTTTTAAATATTAATACATGTTACAAACTGCATTTCTTTGTCTGTAATTCGGTGTACTTGCCTTGAATCAGCTATTTTAGCTGGTTTTTATTCTTTCACTTCACTGAAATGAGTGCCATCTAGCTTTATTCTTTAAAAGGGAAGTAACACCCCTAAATAATAACCCCCATTTATCTTAGTATGGCCAGAAAATCCTAATGGCCCTATGCAGTTTGTTTTTGTGCCATTATTTAAAACATGGGATTGGTAGATGAAAAGTGATACCTTTATTGGCTAACTGAGTAGCTCTGAGACTGTTTTCCATTGTTAGTCCTCAGGACATACCAACAGGCTGGCTTTTCAAGATAATCAGTGGATGAGTCATGATTGAGCTGGATGTGCTAAAAGTAAAAGTAACTCTTAATATGTAAAAAATATATATACATTGTAAAGTTTGTCCTACTGACTAAAACAAGGATACGCCCACTTCAGAGAGGTGTTTTATTCAAAAGTTATCGTAGTTCAGAAGTGAACTTTTTACGTGCAATATCTCAATGACCTGACATTTTACAGTGGCACTGGTCAATGGTCAATTGACCATTAACCTCCATAGGATGGGGTAGCAACCGCTCCACTGTAAAGTTTCAGGCCATTGTGATACTCAATCTATTGAGCTGCAATAACTTTTTAATAAAGCACCTCGCAGCAGCGGGAGTACCCTTCTTTTACTCAGAAGGGCGAACCCTACTATATATTTGTTTACGTGTGAAGTGTTACTGTTCCTTTAACTCTTTGCGTGCCTGGCACTCAAAGGGTTAATTAGCAATAGAGATAAAACAGGATTCATTGATGTCCCCCAAGGACATCTGAGAATCACTGCTTTAAGAGATAATTGGGGTGAATGTTTGAATACGTTGGGTCTGCTCCACTGGAGTTAGCCTCCAATATCAGTGCTTGTACATCAGTGTATGCACTAGAGAGCATGCTTACTGAAGTGAATGCTGCCAGTACTAAGGGCCATATTTTCAAAAGAAACATGGAGAAATTCTAGTTCAAAACAAATGAACTACCATGGAGAACTACAAATTCCAAAAAATTCCATTCAGTTAAAATGGAATTTTAACTCCTTCAATGCTAGATAGAGATCTCTCTGTAATGTAAATGGGTTGCCAAGAGAGAGAGACACACACACATGAGTTCTTATGAACCTTCACACTGGAACAAGTCACAGACTCCTTTACAGATTACAGGTAGATTAAAGAAGACATTAAAATCTGATACATTTAAAAAAGAAAGCCACAATATAAACTATATTCATACTGACTAATACAATGAGATATGGAGCCTAGCTAAAGACAAAAGTGAAGCACATTTTGGTGTAAGTCAAATGTACTATATATTATATATCTAATAAAAAATTAGAATTATATAAGCCTTCCTGTTACCGGATGAGTATTATATTCTTTACCGGAACTTCCTGTTTTACCTACTAATACACAGTATAACCCTGTATATTCCCTCTTCAAAGAAATGCATCCCATCTTCTTTTAAATGTGTCCATTGTATCTGCCGTTACCACATCCTTGGGCAAAGAATTCCACAATTTAACAGACCTCACTGTAGAAAACCTTCCTTTCCTCTTATCTTAAGGGGTGGCCTGTAGTTATTTGATCAGGCCTTGGAATGAAAAGCTCACTAGAGAGATTGTTGTATTGACCTCTCATGTACTTGTACATTGTAACAAGATCTCCTCTTAGTCGTCTTTTCTCTAGAGTAGATGAACCAAGTTTGTCTAGACGTTCCTTATACATCATGTCCTCCATTCCCTTAATTAATTTTGTTGCTCTTCGCTGTATTCTATCCAGTTCTAGAATATCCTTTTTCAGAACTGGTGCCCAAAATTGCACTGCATATTCAAGATGAGGTCTTACTTGTTCAATAAACAAGTGTTAAAAATCCTATATAATAATTAGCTTGAAAGTTTGTAATGATGTAGTCATGCGCAGTAGAGACTGCCCGTGATGAGGCTGATACAGAGCGGGGAGCTCAGAAGGAGCGTCCAGCTATGTATCAGCCGCAGCGCGGGCAGTCTCTACTGTGCATGACTGCCTCGCGACCGGCTGGCAGTGGCACTGTGAACAAGAACAGGTTAGGGGTGAAGAAACCTACTTCTAAAGTGACTGAAATACTTATAAGAGGCAACTTGTGTTGTTGTTGCTCTATAAGCATAGATTATCTTTAAGTGCTGTTTCTTCTTGTTTAAAGGTCTTGCTGCTATGAGACTGATCATTGTAGACAAAGAAGTTCTCCAGTGTATGTAAAATCGCGGTCAAGGTCACCAGATGGTCGTAGACCCAGGTATGGAACATTTATATTTACTTTTAGTTTCCATTTTTATCCATTTCAGATGATTTAGCAAGGTGCTTTTTTTTTTGCATGCATCCTTTACCATCTGGTTAATTTGGACAATCTTTTCTTAGGTATGATAGCTATGAGGAATATCAGCACGAAAGGCTGAAGAGGGAGGAGTACCGGAAACAGTATGAGAAGCGCGAATCAGAGCGAGCAAAACAAAGGGAAAGACAAAGGCAAAAAGCAATTGTAAGCAGTTATAACTACTTAACACCCTTGTGAAGCAATGCATTGCACACCCTTCTGACACCTAAGTGGTTAAGATACCAATAATGTTTGTTGATGAACCATATATAGGTCTTTTCCTATGAAGTAAAGTGATGTTTCTCCCACAGCGCTTCATTTAAAAGATTTTACAGCTGAAACGTGTTTGCTTTATATTTGTTTTTTTTTTCTAATTAAACTGTAATGTTCTGTTGTGGTCACCAGGTGATTGCCTTTTTATCACTTTTAATAGCTCACTAACTAGCTTTATTCTGAATCAAGGGAGGTTATGCAATAAGCAGTGATAAAGAGGTGCTAAGGTGGAGATGACTTCTCCAGTGTTATAACTTCTTCAGTTCCTATGTTATTCTTTGGAGCTCACTATGATTTCCAAAGCTGGAGAAATCTTAGTGCCTAGGCTCCATAGAATAACATAGGAACTGGAGAAGTCCTCTCTACTTTATCACGCTTTAGTGCGTAACCCCCAATGTCTTCTGGACAGCAGCTGGAGCTGTTTATTAGAGTTTGAGAAAAAACATTTTGAGTTGCTATAACCTTTAAATTAATAACTTTCCAGCAGTCCAAATACTCTTGTTTTACTCAACAAAAAAATCATATCAAATATATTTTTTTTTTTTCATACTGGACCAGAGGGTTAATGTGTTGCACAACCATCTGGTCCCTAAATATTCCTAGAATTATAAATTAACATAAATGTGGCACTTGTAAATTCTCTATGTCTGTATGTAGACAGGTCATCTATGTTTAGGGATATGTTTGGAATGAGACGACAATAAGGCAAGAAGTGTCCTTAAAGTGTTAAAAGCAAATTATACCTATTGAAATAAATGGCATTTAGGAAGGCATATTCATACACTATATCTATTGTATATTATCTGCAGTTGTCTGTTTTTACTTAGCTTCATCTTATTCTACCTTTAGTTTAGGGGACTTATACACTGGAGGCAGAACGGTAGCATCCCCCGCTACATTTCTGTCGCCTGTGTTATAAACTCACCTTTCTATGGCATTCCACCACCACCCAGAAGCAGGAGAGGTATGTTTCTGATAGCAGGCCCATGTGAGAGGCAGTCACACATTATTTTCTGGCACACATGGATCAGCCATTATTTGGAGGTTGCAACCTACAACATCACTCACAAGAAATGTCTTCTAGCAACCCCATAAGCCATATTGCACACCTTCCTTGATACAACTTGTATGTGTCCAGCATTGTACCTTTCATCACAAGTATACCTTTCATCACTAGTGACAACACAGCATTACTGTGTTGGTGTCACTTGTGTGATGTGGGTCTATTATTTATTCTAGATATGCAAGGAATTGCAGGGCCTCCTATACACACATAATTGTAGGGCCTCCTTCTATACACACAAGTGAATTACAGGACCTTCTAGATAGGCAAGGAATTGCAGGGCTTCCTTCGATATACACACGGAATTGCAGGGCCTCCTTCCTTACACACACTGAATTTCAGGGCCTCCAGCTATACACACAAGGGAATTTCAGGACCTTCTACATATTCAGGGATTTGCAGGGCCTCCTTTTATACACACAGAAGTTCAGGGCCTCCTTCTATACACACAAGGAATTGCAGGGCCTTCTTTTATACACACAAGGAGTTTCGGGGCCTACCAGATATACAAGGAAATGCAGGGCCTTCTATACACACACACACACACAAAGAAGACACACACAACACAAATATACACACTGCATACACACACAATGCACATACAATACACACACCCAGTATACACAATGCAAACAGTGTACACAATACACACACATAGTATTTGCGCACACACAATACACGCATGCACACAATACACATACACACAATATGCACACACAAAATGTACCCAATACAAACACAGTAATCACATACACACATGCTCATGCTCACACACACACTTATGCTCAATCACACATTAAAAATGCTTTGCATACCCTTTTGGAGCTCAAGGGGTTAAGCATTGAAAATTCCACATGCCAGTCATTGCAAACATTTTGGGATTCATCTGGAAGTCAAGTGAAAATAGTCCTACACGTAAATCCACGTTTTAATATTTTATTCCTTTAGTACCAGACACATATCCAATGAATTGGGTTGTAGTGCTGTGGATAACACACATAATGGCTTCTCCTGTTTAGGATGTCTTCTGTAGTTTATAACACACTTCCTTAAATAAACAAAGAATATTTTATAAATCATACGTACAACTGCATAGGACTTTTTCATTTTTTAAATCTGTGTTATTAACGGCAATAGATAAATGGATAGATATAATAAAATCACAAGGGCTAAGCCAATCTTGCTAATACACATACACACACACATACACACACACACACACATATATATATAGTTTTTATATGAGATGTATGTGAATATATTGCTCTTTGGTCCCATGTATTATGCATATAGACCCTTTTAGCATTGTGGCACCCAAGGGGTCACTAGTGCTTATTTGCACCTACACGATAATATCAAAAGAGCAGTAGCCTTATTTCTCTAAACCAGTCAAACTGCCTGGGAGGGCTGAATAATGGTTCATACATTTGTAAGGCCACATATTTAAGATCAGTTCAAGGCTTCAGAGGGCAGACTATACATCTGGTGGAGTCTCCCGAATAACAGTTGAAGGACACTGCTATAAAACACATTCACAATATGGATTTTCCCACACTGCTTTGTAGTAACGGGGGGGGGGGGGGGGGGTGAGGTATCATAATTCACTTGTAGTTGGTGCTTAAAAATCATATATCTCCCCTGTTCTTCCTCAAGTAACATGAAGTCACAATGACTGAATTAAAGGAGATAAGAAAAATGGGATTTCGTTGTTAAGAAATAATTCATTAATATTTGTGCAACACTTTCTACTTTAAAAGAGATCTATATCTATAGAATATGTCACTCTTAATGTGTTTAACGAAGAACTTAACCCTTTGAATGTCAGAGAGGTATCCAAAGCATTGTGTTGCAATGTGTTGGATATGTCTCTGCTATTCAAAGTGTTAATCGTACACCAATAGTATATTTAGTTTCTTGTGTATGCTGATCCACATTTTATTTCTCTATATAGTTTATTCCACCTCACAATAAAGAATAGATTATAATAGTCTGGATGAGATTATTCCCCACCTATGGCCCTTTAGAATAATGTAAGCATTCTCAAGATAGTAAAATGTCACTATCTTACTACAAACCACAGCACAGTTCAAGTGCTAAAAAAATAAATGTACGGTTTTCTCTGACTGCAGGACCCATACTTACCATATTTAGTGTGATGTACTAAGAAGAATTAGAGGGAGATTCACTAAGCGGTGATAAATGGAGATTACTTCTCCAGTTTATCATGTCTACAGCCCCTATGTTATTCTATAGAGCCTATGCACTAAGATATCAAAAGTTGAAGAGATCTTAGTGCATACCTCCCAACATTTCAATTTGCCAAAGAGGGACACTTGTGGTTTAGGGGGTGTTGCTGGGGGCATGACTGGTGGGTGTGGCATTATAGAGGATTTTGAGGCTATTTCGTGACCTATTGACACCTCCTTGTGTAACCTAATAAGTGACTTAAAACCAAAGTATTTTATTTACACAGACTAATGTAAAAACACATATACTGATATTTAAACAAACATTAATGTGGAGCAATGTGATACATTTATATACATACCACACAGTCTGATCTCCTAAAAAGAGGGACATCAGGGTGGGAAATAGGGACAGAGGGATTTGGGTCTAAAAGAGGGACACTTGAGAGGTATGTTAGTGCATGTGCTCCATAGAATAACAGTAGAATGGGAGACGTGATCTCACTGGAGAAGTTATTTCCACTTTATCACCTCTTTATCACTACTTAGTGAATCTCCACCGGGTGTAATTTTGGGGCAAACAAATGTGCCATAGGGGGACAAATTAAAATCCAATTGTTTTAATTTTTTTACCTCATGAATGCTAGAAAGGTCCCCAGCAATTGTTTTGCAATGCTTTGGAGACTGCTGTAGCATTCAAATGGTTAAACCAAACCAATTTAAATCATCGGGATTTTTTAGAAATGTTTTTTCTCCCCTATAACAGTTAATTTACTCCAGGACTGCACCCGTTCATCTTAAAACATTACCTTTATTAAGAGCTGCTTATTCCTAGGTGATATTTCCTCTGTAAAGTATAATGTAAGAAATGTAGTTTCATGTACAATGCTTCCAATATGCAGTAAAGAGATATTTTGATCCATATTTAATTACTTTACATTCATATTTGGTTCTTTTTGTAGATATCTAATTCTCATGTGAGCTATTCCATCATTATTTGGGCTTTAGTGTGCCAAGGAAAATGATATTAAGCACACTTCAATAAAAAGAGATAGAGAATGGACTGTGTGTCAAACTGTGGTGTATTGTATGGGGAAGGAAATGTATGGTGCACAATTTTTAACCCTTCAGGGGACAGATGGTTGTAAAATACATTGCAAAGTAATGCATTGCACACCCCTTTGGTGCCTCAGGATTAACGAACAATAATGGAAATATACTATGAATTAATCTATCTATCTATCTATCTATCTATCTATCTATCTATCTATCTATCTATCTATCTCACTAGCTCTATCAAACATCCCTCTCCTTCCACTAATGCTCATATTTACTGTCCTTTTTTTCCCTATCACATACCTTTCTCTTGGCCTCATTTTTATCATCTCTTTCTCACTTACCCTCCTTTTTATCACCTTTCTTTCACTTGTCCTCCTTTTTATCACTTCTCTTTCTCACCTTTGCTTTCTATCACCTAATTCTCCTTCTCATTGTCTCTCTTACTGCCTTTCTCTCCATTGCCTTCTCTTTCTCTGCTCTCATCCCTCTCACACACTCTCATTATATATCTCTCACTTGTCCACACTTGGGGGGAGATTTATAAAAACCATTCTCAGTACTTTATAAAGAACTGTCCTTACGTCATGTTATCTGGAGTTAACGTCAGGGCTGATTTACATATGATTTAAGGCGTTTTGATTAATTTGGCATTATTGGCGTGATGCAAGAAATGTGTGCATCAGATAAAGGCATTTTTGTGCGCAGATAGATTTTGTGCATGTTCTAATCCAGGAAGCCCAATGCCAAACGCTTCTTGAATTGAGTATATAAAAAAATCTTTTTTACGCCAACACAGATGTATAAATTCGTTCGCAATAGCACTTCCTGCATTAGGCGCGTTCGCTATTCCACTCACACAGATTTGTTAATCCTGACCACGCCCACAAAAAATAAATATGTGCAGCTGTTCGATAATCTTGATTTTTCATACGCAATTCAACAAAATCATGCATAAACCTATTCCCTAGTGGTTTTCACATTGGAAATAGCGATTGTGCACATCGTGCCATAAGACTTTGATGTTAAAGGGATAGTAATACTTAAAATGTAAAAAAAATATGTTGTAGGGTTTATCCCCCTGAGTAAAACAAGAGTACTCCCACTGCTGAGAGGTGTTTTATTCAAAAGTTATTAATTTTCAAAGTTGAATTTTTAGGTGCAATATCACAGTGGCCTGAAATTGTACAGTGGCGCTGTTGCTACACGATCCTATGGACAACTCTGGTCAGTTGACCATAAATCTCCATAGGATGGTGTAGCAACAGCGCCACTGTACAATTTCAGACCACTGTGATATTGCACCTAAAAAATTCAACTTTGAAAATTAATAACTTTTGAATGAAAGACCTCTCAGCAGTGGGAGTACTCTTGTTTTACTCAGGGGGATAAACCCTACAACATATTTTTTTTTACATTTTAAGTATTACTATCCCTTTAACCCTGGGAGTGCTTAAGGACAGTATATACCTAGTGTTAAGATTATGGCAAAAATTCTGTCTCAAAATTGTTGCAGATTTCGACATTTCTGTATAAATTCGCTGCGCAACTTTTTACAAATGTTGTTAATCCATTTTTTTAACAAACACACTGCATGGCATACAGCTTCCTAAACTGGTGTTCCTATTTGTATAAATATCAAAGACACTGTCCTAGCTATTTTAACATTTCTTTTTCCTTCACGCTCCTTTAGTAAACTTCCCCCTTCTTTCTCACTTTCTCCACATTTCTTTCCCCTATCTCTATCATTAAAGTGGAACTACCACCCAATATAAAGTCGCCCCAAATAATTAGGCATATGGTGACTAGCTTCTTAATAGTGTTATTATCTGCCACAAGTACCACAATCTGAAGTAATCCTGTTTCTGCAGAGACTGACGGCCAGGCTTCTTGCTGTAGAGCCCTCTGCGCCATCAGTCCCTTCCGATGCTTTTCGGCTCCATAGAATGCCTCCGAGAGGAGACTGGGAAGGACAGCGCAGGCATGAAGACGTCTCTATGCCAAGATGTCTGCATACAAGCCTGGCTGCCGTTCTCTGAAGAAACAGGATTACTTCAGATTGTGGTACTTGTAGCAGATAATAACACTGTTAAGAAGCTAGTCGCCATAAACCTAATTATTGGGGGACAACTTTATATTGGGTGGTAGTTCCGCTTTAACTCCTATAAACCCTCCTTTTCTATCACCTATCCACTCTTATGCTTTTTCTCACTTTCTGTGTCTCACATGACTTCCAGTCATTCATCTACCCCCTTTCTCACATCCCTACCAGTCATTCTCTCTCTTTCTCTTTCACACTCTGTCTAACCCTTTCTAACATGCTATCTATCTATCTATCTAGCTATCTATCTGTCTGTCTGTCTGTCTAATCTGTCTATTGTTTTATTTCTGTTTAACATCTTAACCTTTTCAGTGCCAGAGGGGCACACAACGCAGAGCAATGTGTTGCGTACCCCTCGGGCACCAAAAGGTTTGACATCTGTAGAGGTGCCCAGACCGTCATGCTGGTCTGGACGTTAATCCTTTGAATGCCAGAGTGGTACACAACTCATTTGCAATGCGTTGCGTACCACTCTAGCACTCAGAAGGTTAAAGGGATAGTAATACTTCTTTTTAACTTTATTTTATTTTGTAGGCATTAAAAAAACATGAAGAATGATATAAGTCTTATCTCTCAAACCTTTATGGTTTATGAGATATTCACAAGCAAAGTTTCCCCCTCCCGCCCCTTTTTCCTAGTGTAAGCCATCTCTTCTCAGATGTGAATCTGGTTGTAAGACCAGACAGATAACAGAAGGGGACAGTCTTCTTTGTATTAAAACAATGAAAGCCCTGCCCCCCTTGACAAGTTTTTCAGCTTTTTCCCTTTTCTTAATTGAAGATTGTCCCTCTCTGCAGTCTACCTGGGCACCTCCCTTCTGATCTGGTTGAACAGGGAAGGGATACTTTGTTTGTGAATATCTCTTAAACCATAAAGGTTTGAGAGATAAGACTTATATCATTCTTCATGTTTTTTTAATGCCTACAAAATAAAATAAAGTTAAAATGAAGTATTACTATCCCTTTAAAGAGAGGTTACGGTCCTGGCACATCATGAAATTCTAGGATCCAAAAATTCATTAAAAAAAATGCAGTGTTCCTTAAAGACCACCTACCTCCCATATCAGGCGATCATTAAGGGGTTTAATAAGCATCTTGTTTTTCACCAAACATATACATAATCCATTTTTTTCTTCTTTGTCTTGTAGGAAGAACAGAGAGTAATTTATGTTGGAAAAATGAGGCCTAATATCAGCCGTACAGAGCTACGAGCCCGGTTTGAAGTTTTTGGTGAAATTGAGGAGTGCACAGTAAATCTGCGGGATGATGGGTGAGGAACTGGAAGATTATTTTATATAAGATTTTCCCATAATGGGTGAGAAAGTCTAGCAATGAGTAAGATTGTGTGTGCACAGCTTTGTTCTGAGTGAAGTGACAGATGACACTTTGAGTTCCAAGTCGTATTTATTTTCTTTCTTTCTTATTTATTAGCCTTGCTAGTTGAGATCACTTCCCTTAGAAATAAGTATTTAACTTCATGACAGAGCAATCACACTCATAAATGAATGCAGTGGCATTGGTATATGAGTCACCATAATTCCAATCTGCTTCTGTTAAGAGAATGAGTTTCTCTTGAGCTTTTGTGAATGTTATGTAACCCCTTGGATGCTAGAGAGGTCTCAAAAGCATTGCTTCACAAACTTTGGAGACCTCTTTATCATCCAAGGAGTTAGAGCAGGGGTAGCCAATTGCTGGCATTCCATCTTTCGGGAACTACAGCTCCCATCACCCTTAACCAACCAAAGGGGGATAGCAGTTGTATTCCCCGATAGCTGAAAGTCCAACAGTTAGCTAACTTTAAGCTAACCCTTTGAATGCCAGAGGGGTATGCAACGCATTGCTTAGCAATGCATTGCATACCCCCCTGGCAGACAAAGGGTTAAAGGAATACTTGCTGTAAATTGCTACATGTCTCCGTGTTCTAAAAAAATGCTGTGTAAAAGTTCCCATACCACAGACAGGTCTGAACTATTTCATGTGTTGTTTTTCAGCAGGTTAGGGGAGCCTATTTTCCTTGACAGTGTCTACTTCCTGTTATGGCCTACAAAGCAACATACAGCCTTTCTGACCAGGAAGTGAGAAGTGCAAAGGGAAATTTTTTCCCCAGTTTGCTGAAAAGCAGCATATTTTCTCAAAGCAATGCAAACAGCTTCTCTAATAATAAACCTTCACTTAACCATAAACTGGGCAGAAAAATCTGAATGGCCACTATAAATCAATTGTACATGGACTGATTCCCAAAAACAAATCTTTAATTAGTACTGGATTTCATGTCCATGGAAATGGACATCATTCTTTGTTGCCTGAATCCAGGACCCCAAACTCCTTCCCCTGAAGTTTTGCTTCCTGGTACTCCATAGACATGAAATCCAGTACTAATTACAGATCCACACAGAATAGATTAATAGTGGCCACAAGGATTTTTGCCCATATTAAAGCGAATGGGGGTTTATTATTATCAGCTGCTAATATTCAGTTAAGGTCTAGCAATATCCTATATAATAATTCGCTAAGTTGTGTGTAACGCCCGACATGTGCAGTAGACACTGCTGCGCGTGCGGCAGTCATGTTCAGTACAGACTGCCCGCGCCGCGGCTGATACAGAGCTGGGCACTCGGAAGGAGCGTCCAGCTCTGTATCAGCAGTGGCGCGGGCAGTCTCTACTGCACGTGACTGCCCCGCGACCGGCTGCCAGAGGCACTGTGGCCCGTGTAACGGGCTGTTCAACTAGTACAAAATATTGCACTTGTTTATCTGTGAATGTTGCATGTTCTTTCATTTAAAATCAATGTGTATTTTAGTAGTGGTGTTCTAGATCCTATTGGGAATTCATGTTGTTTATTGTGGTGGCTGTTACAGAGACTGTTATGGCTTCATCACCTACCGTTACACCTGTGATGCTTTCGCTGCTCTTGAGAATGGATACACTCTGCGCAGGTCAAATGAACCTGACTTCGAGCTTTGCTTTTGTGAGAGAAAGCAGTTTTGCAAGTCTAACTATGCAGACTTAGGTAAGAGCTTTATGATGAAACAGAACAAGATAGTATTATTATTATTTCTTCAAAGTAATCCATAGCACTGTACAAGAAAAGCAATAAATATAATGTGACACATATACAAAACCAACACAAGTGGAGGTGTCAGAGGGACATTCTCTTGAGAATCCATTCTAGAGGAAGGAACACGTGAGATACTCAGTTTGTCAATGCACCAGCTGTCGAATTAGTTCAAATATCAAGGTCGAAGGTTCTAGTCCTGGCAAGGTCAACTTAGCCTTTCACCCTTCTCAGGTAGAAAAAATGAGCCCAGGACATACTTGAAAATTGGAAGAGATTGCTAGATATCATAATATTGAGCTTGAAAGATATAAAGTATACACACAAACAGTCAAAGCAGTTAATTGTAAAAATGTTAACTATACCAGTCAGAATTAGGTAGATCATTTTGTGGGTTAATACAATGGCATAAAAATCATTCACCAGCACTTCAGATTGTTACTAGAATGCAAAATTACTTTAATGCAAACCCCAAACACATTTCCTATAGCACAACCAGGAAAATTGACACATTTACACCAATTTCCACTGCTCCTTGTTAGTACATAGCAGCAAGAAATAGGAAGAAGAAGAATGGGATTGTCAGAAAGGCCTATACATTCCCCCAGTGTCCTTCCATTGGTGCAAGAGGTATAAAGTAGAATTTTCTGTGGAGACACCATAGTAATAAGTGTTAGAGAGAAGTTCTTGTTCTCCTGTTGTTTTTGAACTACATATCACATCCTCAGTTGGTAGTTAAAATGACAAAGAAAGGAGCAAGGGGAGCTTCCTAGTGCATTAATCTCTTATAAGTAGACCTTCACAAGTACACTATGGTACTCACAATATAACCACTACAAGCAGTCAGTAAAATGGATGAGAAACTCCAGACTGCCCCCACTCAAACTTCAGTAGATGGTAGATGCCGCTTCCCAACATACAAGGAGGACCCTGAGGAGAAAAACAAAGCCAGAATGAGCTCAAACCACCAATAGATATCTCAACCCCTGCTTGAATTTGCTGCTTGTTTCTACAACAGAATATCAAAAAGACAACTTGTGAGTACTTGGTTGATTCTCTATATCTACAGTTGACATATGTCTTGGTGGTTTGCTCTCTTTCTGGCTTTGTTTTTCTCATGGTAGTTGGCCAGCCAAGGATAATGGGAGCTGTAATCCAACAACAGCAAGATGGCTGCAGCTTGTGCACACCTCTTCCATATTCAAAGCATCTTAACTAAAAGGAGCCCAATCTCTCAGACTCTTAACATGTCATTTTTCCACTCGTATAACATGCTGCTTGGTAGAGAGACCAAAAATAGTTGCTGGACTTATAAACACTGAAAACAATGTAAAACAGCAAATGCTTCCTTACACTGTCTTGCTGTCTCTCAATTTGAAATTGACGTGTTTTACATGTTATCCAGACTGTAAATCTGAATGGATCCGCGGTTGGGCCTTTTACCCCTTTCTGCTTGAACTTTAATTTAATCCAGAGCCATTTGATTCACTCTCCATTTCCATTTAAAACATCCTCAAATGTCACTGGATACTTGGCCCAAGGATTTTTATTCATTATTTGTTTATATGTAAACAGTTACAAAGTCAAACTAGATATGAAGTCCTCTCTGTGTTTCAGTTATTAAGTCCATAATGTAGTGGGGCCTTGTGTGAGCGTAAGAGTAAACACCGTTACGTGTTTGAATAGAGAGACTATTGTCTGTGCTCTTTAATCAGCTCAGACATAATGAAGATGCCCAAGGGAATTGTGGCAAAAATAAAGGAAAAGGTAGACAGTGTGAATATATAGTTATATGTGTTTGTCTTTGTGGTCAATTAAATTTCCTGATGAAACATTCAGAATCTTTTATTTTCGTTATTTTACGTGATGATTTTTTTAATGTGTTTCACATATGAACATCTAAGCAAATCCATTTTGTTTTAGAGTAGGACATTTTCTCATTGGTTAACATTGCTTGGTAAAGGTTACTTGATTGAAAACCTTGTAGTTATATAATTAACACTGTTGTTATCCTTCATATATTGATTGGTACATAGATAATCCCCAGGGAAATTATATATTAATGGGATCATTTAATAAGTCTCTTGGGTGCCAACGTGTCAAAAGCAGAGCAAAAAAAAAACAAAAAAAAAACCCAGCATCGTATTGATAAAAGATAAGAAATTGTATTGAAACAAAAGGAAATTCTCTCATTGATAAATCTGATTCAACTGGTTTGTCTTTGTTGTGCATCATTATTAAACAGCCCCTGCAATGATCTTGTGAAGTACGCTGTTTACTGACAAATGATTATGTTTTTGTTATCACTGCCAAGGTGTACATTTCATTTTTTTTTTAAAGGGGAACTATCACCTGTATTAATGTTGTCTTTTTTCCAATGCTCCTTTGCATAGAACATGTATTTTTTTTTCTTTATCCCCTTAAAGGGATAGAAATGTTTCATAATAAAAGCAGCTCTAATTAATCATCATATTATTTGGACTTTGGAGAGTGTTATTTCAATTCTGTCAGAGTTGTAGTTCAAGAGTAATTCAATGACAAAGTATCCCCCTCCCTCCCCTTTTACTGATGTAACACTGTTCAGCCAGAGCAGAAGGGAGGTGCCCAGGTAGACTGCAGAGAGGGACAAATATTCAATTAAGATAAGGGAAAAACCTGAAAAACGTGTCAAGGGGGTTTTCATTGTTCTCATAGAAAGAAGATTGTCCCCATCTGTTATCTGTCTGGTCTATGAACTGCATTCCACATCTGAGAAGAGATAGCTTACACTAGGTAAAAGGGGCGAGAGGGGAAACTTTTCTTGTGAATATCTCTCAAACCATAAAGGTCTGAGAAATAAGACTTATATCATTCTTCATGTTTTTTGAATGCCTGCAAAATAAAATAAAAATAAAACGAAGTATTACTATCCCTTTAAGGACTACATGATGTACTATGACCGTCATGGTCCTGTCAATCTTAGTCTGTTCCCCTCCCCAAGTAGCACCTCGTTCCAACCTCCTTGGATGTCTGAGGCATCCTCTGTGTAATCTGGAGCAGTCTCATTGGCAAGAGAGCGCTCCAGCTCACATGGAGAAATCCTCCGTCATCGGAGGAGGTTGGAACGAGGCGCTACTTGGGAAGGGGAACAGACGAATATTGACAACTCTGCCCAGCAGCCTGTCCTGACGTGACCTCACTGCATTAAATTTAAACACTAATATCTCGGAGAACAACAAATTATATAAATGAAAAAAAAAGATTACAGGTTCAGTGCAAAGGAGCATTGGAATAAAGGCAACTTTAACCATCTGAGTGCCAGAGGGATACACAACACATTGCGAAGCAATGCACTGTGTACCTATCTGGCACTCAAAGGGTTAATAGAGGTGCTAGTTCCCCTTTAAATAGTGTTACAGACGTGCTCAGGGAACTAACATATTTGCATATATGGTCATATTGGCAAAATAACAGCCTTTTTTTTAGACTTTGCAAGTATTCTATTTAACCATTTAGATGCCAGAGCGGTCTCCAACAGATTGCTTTACAATGCATCAGAGAACTCTCTTGCATTTATGGATGTAAAGTGAGCAAAGTGATCACTGTAAATAACTAGGTATTTTAGATTTTATTGTGTACTCTTGACTTTGCAGTATTTGGGCCTAGTTCACATGGACAATATTAGCACAGCATTGAATTTGCCATGCTGTCACTTGTGCTGAACATTGCTTTGTGGTCAGCTTAGCCAATCACATGTATATAAGCCAAGATTCCATTCCAGCTGAATGGGTATTTTCCTATTCTGCAGATTTTTCCAGCTGGTCAATTCTGCAGTCACATTCTGGCCAAAGGTCATAACTAGAGTGCCAAGTTGTGTTTTTCATGTTTTTAAGCAAAATGCTGAAAAAAATGCTTCAAAATGACCCCAAAGCAAGGCTAGGAGAAGTCCAAGGAGTGTGACCAAAGCTGCTTTCCTTGGGTCCGATCAGATGAGGGAACCCCATGCTCCCTAGTACTCTCCTCACATCCCTGCCACCCACAATTAACCCTTCAGTTGCTGGATTACAGAGATCTCCTTGCTCCTGCAAGGGAGGGGTTAACTTCCTGTTTCAATAAAAAAATTATCTCCCTAGATCTCAGGCAGTGTAGGTTTCAATAGAAGGCTCCTGGAGCCCATATTGATTTCATCTGTTGGCTTTTGGTTTTTTTTGTTAGGTTTTAATTTTAATGCGTACCCCATATTAATGTATTTCACTTAATTTGTAGCTTTAAAAGGTCAGGTGATTGCACCTTAATATGTTAAAGGAGGAAAGAGAAGTGTCCTTCTTTTAACAAAAATAAGTGTTTTGGGGTTCCAGGACCCCCTTTATTTTTTAATACCACCACACACGAACACAAATATTTATTTGCACTTTATAGTTACATGTTTTTATTTTATTTTAACATGTTTAAACTCTCCTTTTTCAGGCTGGCTGGACTACAGTGATTGCAATACATTCCCAGCCAATCCAGCAATGGAGGGGTTAATGGTGGGCCCACTTAGACTATTGGGTGGTATTGGGATAGTGTATGTGTCATATTTTTGTTATTTAACCCTTAAAGGGATAGTAATGCTTCACAAAAACAGCAGCTCCAATTAATCTTCATAGTATTTGTGCCATGGAGAGTGTTATTTCACTACTGTCAGAGTTGTGGTTCAAGAGTAATTGAAGGATAAAGTTTCCCCTCCCGCTCCTTTTACCTAGTGTAAGCCATCTCTTCTCAGATGTGGAATCTGGTTGTAAGTCCAGACAGATAACAGCAGGGGACAATCTTCTCCTATGCGAACAATGAAAGCCCTGCCCACCTTGACAAGTTTTTCAGGTTTTTCCCTTATCTTAATTGAAGATTGTCCCCCTTTGCAATCTACCTGGGCACATCCCTTCTGCTCTGGCTGAGAAGTGTTACATCAGTAAAAGGGGAGGGAGGGGGATACTTTGTCATTGAATTACTCTTGAACTACAACTCTGACAGAATTGAAATAACACTCTCAATGGCCCAAATACTATGATGATTAATTAGAGCTGCTTTTATTATGAAGCATTACTATCCCTTTAAGATTCCAGACAGTTTATAACACATTTCACATTGCATTGAAATCTGCCTGGTTTTAAGGTTGTTAAATGGGACTTTTGTGAGTGTGGTTGGTTTCATAAGTAGACACCAGGGGGCCTTGGTGAATGCAGCCTTTCTAGGTGAAATAGGCTCTTTCTCAGACTTGGTCTTTCTGGCCAGATAAATGAGCCCTGCAAAGGCCATTCTGCTAGTATGTAGTAGTAGAATGGCCATTTGCAATGCCATTTCGGGCTTTTTAATACATATGCCGAATTGGAAAATTCAGCATATATACAAGCTGCAGTGTGATAGCACAAGTATGAAACATTCTTGAAAAGCCTTTTTCATACTATTTTTTGCCAAGCCAAGTTTCCATTCTAATAGAATAGTAGTGTTGCTATAATTGCAATTATTCCACTTAAGATACTTTATGTATCTACATTCCACTGTAACAGTACATACAGTGTAAATCTCAGCATAGGCAACATCAGCCCTCCTGGAGTTAGCATACTGCTGAGATAGCCTGGTTGCTTTCCAGAGAAGTGGTTCTAAACTAGGCAAGAAATGTGAAGGTAGATCATTTAAAGTGACTGATACTCCAGCAATGATATTCTGAAAACATGCAGCGGAATTGCCTGCTTCTGATACGTCTATACCAGCATAAAAGTTTTTCCCTTGCATGTTAATGAGGTCTTCCATTAACTTTGTCAATGAGCTTTGATTAGCATGTAATGTTTTACTATTTTCAAAGGACCCACCAGAAAATAAATGACTCCTTGAGGTATTAACAATGAAGGAAGGTCACTCACATTTACAACTTGTGTGTCAAATACATTAGAAGGTTTAGTGTTTAGTCCCTAAAGATAATAACAGGACCAAAGAATAGATTGTTTCAATAACATTTCCATTAAGTGTTGAGAAGCATCCAAGAAAGGTGCTCCTTCATGCTTGCAAACATATTGTTCCAGTGCTAAAAGTGATTTTGTGTATTAGCTTGTAGTTTTGTGAATCCATTTATCTTAACCTAACACTACCGTAAGCATTGAATAGGATTCAGTTATTAATTTATTTATTTTTGGTTTCAGATTCAAATTCAGATGACTTCGATCCTGCTTCCACCAAAAGCAAATATGACTCCATGGATTTTGACAGTTTGTTTAAAGAGGCACAGAGAAGCCTGCGTAGGTAACAAGCATCAACGCCAAGCTTAACTGAAAGATGGAGAATACCTCACGGACACTGTTTCCTTCAATAACAGATGCTTGAAAGTCAAACCTGGGAATTTCTCCTACTTTACACTCTGTGCTACAATGGTTTACATGAACACAGCTGATGAAGACTAAAGAGGCAATGCGATTGTCAGACAAATACTCTTAAACATGGGTGTCAGAAGTTTGGGTTTTGAGGTGGTAGTTATGGCTTATAATGAAAGACGCACTCTCGAACCATGTGCGAACTCAAGAGTTCTACAGAGAAATGTACTAAAGTCAAAACATTTATAATTAATAAGCTGATATCTGCTGATGCTAAAGTGCACTGCATCCTTCACTATTCTTTGATTTCAACAGAAGAATTTTCCTGATGAAAAAAACATTGCAATATAGACAACGCCTTAGAGACTTTTTTTTGTTTCTGTTGGGAATCCAGTGAAGAAATCAAGAAAGTGACATATTTAAAAAAAAAAATCACAAGTCTCTGTGTGCTTCTCTTTTCTCCGTTGAGTCTGACACCCATGCAGTTGTCTATGATGTTGATCTAACACATCAAAAGCCTTGCATATGGTCAAATTCACAGCTTGTTCAGCATTATTTTTCTGATGAGTGGATGTGGTGTTACTTAACCCAGTTGAGGATCAAAGGAGTGCACAACGGATTTGAAAGCAATGCATTGTACACACTTCTGGTTCTCAAAGGGGCAACAGATAAGAGCTGTGTAAAACTATCGGAAATGCATCCGGGTAGTTTGTATACACTACATTGTAACATGTAGTCAAGTATTTACAGATGTTACCTGCCTCTCTGCCAGCGAAGTCGGCAACGCCAAACATTGCAAGCTCTTCTGGCAGGGAATAGGGTAAATTGAGTATTTTTATTTTGTGTACATAAAGTATGAAATGTTCTTTATTTGTTACAGCTATGCACTGTAAATGCAGCCTTCTTTTCAATACTGAATACTTTTTCTTAATTGAGAATATTCAAATGTAATTATATAAGGTGAAACACCTATTGTATACTAATCTATTTAGGAAGCTAACTTTATGCTTATATATATATTTAATTGTAAAACAAAAAAGACAGTGTGAGTGTTTTTTGTTTGGGTGCACAACTAATGCTTTAAGCACACTCATCCCTTATTTCAGTGAGCTTCCATGTAAGTGTTTTGTAAAGGATTCTATTGGCCTTTAAACATCTGAGTGGCAGAGGGGTGACCAATGCATATCGGTTGAATGCTTTGCCCTCCTTTCTGGCATTTAAAATGGTTTAGGTATTAGTCGCATGAACAATACGTCTTCACTTTTCCCGTAACCGTTTTTGTTTGCAGTAATACACGCTCAATCAGTCTAATTCAGAATTGAACATCTCGGTGGTCTTTATAAAGTGTCTTGTTCTAATCAATAATGATTAATGTTATCATTTCATTAATGTGTCAGGAATGAATGTAGAAATTGATTATTTTGACAGTAGCTTGTGTGTGTTTTTTTTTCTTTTCATTTGTTCTAAGAACACTGCTTGGTAGCTCAGCACTGTATATGTTATTTAAGTCTATGGGCCATATGTATAAAAATGTAGTGGTGCAATTCTGGGGTAAACCATATTTACTGTAAAGGACAAATACACTTTCCAATTGATATAAATATAACTTTTGATGCCTTGAATGCAGCAAAGGTCTGCAATGCATTGCTTTGCAAAGCATTGGAGATCTCTAGCACACATGAGCTTAAAATGCCCTATTTAAATCAATGGTAATTTGTAGAACGTTTGTGTGTGTCCCTGTGGGCAATCTGGTTTGCTGAGAATTGCAACACTTCACTTTTATGCATAAGACTCTATCTGTCTAAACACTGTTCAGTAAGCCAGTAATTTTTATTCTCATTGGCACTGTTAAATTATGGCATTTGTCAGTCTTTTTTTACAGATATGCATCCTTTGAGAAAATACTGATATTTCATTCCTTTGTTTACTTACAACATATTTATCAGTTTATCCTATCTTATTTATTCTGATAATAAGCTGATTACGTACAATATGGCCAGTGGAAAGGTATACTATATGGATGCTACATACTTTAAACCTGTTTAAGCTAATATTGCTACACAATCTGTTGGAGACATCTCTCTAGCATCCAAGGGGTTATTTTAAAGTCACATACTGTTATTAAAAAAATGCCTCTGTTGCTAGACATTGCTACATGTCCTCTAACTTAGTTTCACACATGATTGTGCTGTTAATCTTCCAACGGCCTTGTTTTAGTACAAAAAAAAACAAACAAAGTTTTGGTTCTCATATGAACAAATTTTACACTGAATTGTTTTAATCTTTTAACTTTGGTAGGGTAGATGAACCGGTTTAGGATATCTCCGTTTACTGCAGTGCGATCTTCTCAAACACAAGTTCATTTAGATACAAAAGACATTTTTCATAGCTAACAGCCACCGATTCACCGCTGATTGTGTGTGGTCTGTGTTAACCAAATATGCTTTGAAAATATTTTTTTCACAAATGTTGCAGTTCTTGAAACAATCTGTAATTTTTTTTTTAAGAACATTGCTACTAATGCTATACATATATTTTTTATGATGTTTTGGGAAATATTAACAAATTATGTTGGAGTATTCTTTTGAACTCAGTCATCAACAGGTCCAGTTTAGACAGGTACAGATTAAATTGTGACTTTACCATCCATTTTACAGTAAGATTTTTTTATTATATTTCAGCATTCATTATTTTTTCATAAAGAGGTCAAGGTTACCTTTCTTTTCCTGTGGGAAATATAGAGACAAAATATAAATTTGTCACCAAAAGTAATGCAATCTATACCGATAGTCGCATTCACTTATCACCAGCATACTTTGTTCTGAGAGATTCCACTGTCTGTAATGCCGGAAGCTTGCTTAATTTTTATTTTATTTTTTTTTTTTTTTACTTATTTCAAAGTAGATAGAGAGCAATAAAAATAACTATTTTTCACGGGTTCCCTGTCATGCCATTAACAGCTTTAATCCGTGTAATTTGTTAATATGTAGGTTAAAATGCAGGTATTTTATCTTGTTTTATTATGTGAACGCCAAACAAAAGTTTACAGATTTTTTCTTTCTTTCTGAATTTTGAGTATCTTCTGTTGTAAAAAGAACAAAAAAGTATATATTAAAAGCAATAAATTATTTTTAAAAAAATCAATGTTTAGTATATCATATTATGTGTTTAAGACCAGATGCATTACCTATTTTGCCTTTAAATTTATGTAATCAGATGTTTAATACATTCTATTTTTGCCCTGTATTGCTGAAATGAATAGAACGAGTGTGTGATTTGTTTCTCTCTAAACAGACATGATCTCATTGTTGACTTTTTTTGAGCAGATCTGAGAATTACTCTTCCCTGTAATTATAAGGTTAATGTTTGTGAGAAATAGAAATTACATTTTAGGGGCATTAATATAAACTAATTTTGGGAACATAATTTATTGGGGATTTGGTAAATTTAAATTGCACCTTTTCTGATGGCCTTGCCTCAGAACATCATATATATAGTGCTCCACTTACATGCTGTAGGAAAGGTGCCAAATACACTCTCAGATTTTAAATTTGTTCTCTCAGCTTCTGCTTTTTATAGTGGTAAATTCTACTGCTGCATCCCTTGTAACATCAATTGGTTCAATAAATATTCAAATTTATGGGAGATTAAAGTAGCATATGAGATTGTGCTAACATGTTGCCAAAGATGCCCACAGATGAAATGTTGAACAGTTAGATCAGAGTTGGGAGACCTATGGCTTATCCAGCTGTTGTTGAACTACAACTCTTAGCATTCTCTACTGACCTATGGCCGGCTGATTATGATGGGAGTTGTAGTTCAACAACAGCCAGAGCGTTACAGCTTGTTCACCTCTGAATTAGCTTAATAAAGTTGGGTCAGTTGAAAAATGAAAGCACTTCATCCCTTTAGATTTAGTTAATGTTTATGTGTCCTTTTTAATGTCTGTAATGAGAATTTCAATTGCTGTAGTTTAAAATCAAATGGATAAATGACCTAGAATAGCCATATAAGACAATGTGATGATTCTAAATCTGTACCTGTGTGACAGACGTTATCATTAATACAAACAACCAATCTGATTGCGCTACTGTAAGATTTGTAGATGAAAGTGTAACGAGGGTGGTAAGGCTCTGCTTAAACAGCAAAACCAAGCTTTTAGTTAAGCTCCAAGGGGGCTAAGTTCCACCTGCCAATTCTACATGTACTGTGGTTTTATTCATTGTATTCAAATTCCTGTGATTATTTTTTTAATGTGCAGAACACATTGGCCTCACTGACCTAATAAAGGGAAACAAATGTTTCAAATTCAAACCTGTTTTCTCCCTTTTTTCATACTACCTGCTATATTTATACTTCTCAAATTTTGAAGACACTTCTCCAGTAAATTAGTGAGCAATGCGTCGGAGGTATCTCTAGTATCCAAATCAGAAGTGGGCAGCTTGAGACCATCCAGCTTCTGCCACAGTACAATTTCCATCGGCTGGCGGGGGTTCATGGGATTTGTAGTCAGGATTCAGCTGGAAGGCTTTACATTGCTTACTACTGATATATACACATATCCTATATAATAATTTGCTAGGATGTTTGTCAGAAGCCATCATGCGCAGTAGAGACTGCCGAACGCACAGAATGCTGGGAGTTCTGTGCTGGGAGCATTCTGTGCTTTTGGGCAGTCTCTACAGTGCATGACTGCGTCGGCAGCAGGAAGCAGAACAGGACCGACCTCTTAACCCTTTGGCCTGTGTACCTTGGCCTGTGTACACGGGCTTTTACACTAGTATATATATATATGTATGTATATGTATATATATATATATATATATATATATATATAATTGCCCAGGTGCACTTCCCTAAAAGAAATTAATAACACGCAGAAGGAGGAGGGCAGCACCAGTGGGTCTTTTTAGGCAAATACTTATTGAGCAAAAAAATAGCAATAGGTCTGGTCGATGTTTCATTCCTGAGTCTTGATAAAGGTTCGCTGAGGACCAAAATGTCGACCAGACCTATTGTTATTTTTTATCAATAAATATTCTTCTATAAAGACCCACTGGTGCTGTCCTTCTCCTTCTGTATGTTTATATATATATATATATCCTACATAATAATTCGCTAAAACGTGTGTAACGACAAAGTCATGCGTAGTAGAGACTGCCTGCTCCGCGGCTGAGCTCTGTATCAGCCGCGGTGCAAGCAGTCTCTACTATGGATGACCGCCCCATGACTGGCAGTGGCACTGTGGCCCGTGTAATGGGATATTCAACTAATATATATATAATATACTTATGCAAATGAGTGTCAGAAAATGTCTGTGTTGTATCCTGGACATCTGTACCTTTGCTGTGCAATGCGTTACATCTCTACTCTTAAGCTAATGAGCATCAATTTTGTGAGGTCCTCATTAAATTAATGGCATGGGTCAAGTATAAACCAAACAAATCAAGAGCCTTTGATAACTTTTAGCTGTAAAATGTAACGCTGTGCACACTTTCACAAAATGACACAACGTGTATATTTTGAATAAAGCATATCCCTATTAGTATTTATGTAGAGCACTTTGTGCATGTATGGTTCTACATAAATAAAGATACACATATCCCCTTAACCCTATGAGTGCCAGGGAGGTATCCAACGCATTGTGTTGCAATGCGTTCAATATCTCCCTGACCCTTAAAGGGTTAAAGGAACACTAATGATAAAAGATCATATTAGAAAAATTGCATTAAGATCTCCAAAGTTGAAGAAATCTTAGTGCGTTGGCTCCACAGAATAACATAGGAATTGGAGATGTGATAAACTGGAGAAGTCATCTCCACTTTATCACTGCTTAGCGAATCTCTCCCATTGTGTGCACATCCCTGTCTCCAGCCTCAAAACACATTCCTATATCACAAAATGGAACCAATTTTACCGGAAAACTCATCCATTCCTTCCCCCGTGTTCCCTGGAGGGGAACACTAGACTTATATCTGGAAGGAATACATCTCACACCAGCTCCTTTTTTGGCATAGAAGGGTAAAGAAGTTCCTCGTAAGATTAGCAATAACAGGCTGTAAACAATCTCCAGTACTCAGTGGAAATAAAGTATATTTTTTTTATAATACACTATTAGAAGAATAAAATAATAACCAGCTTGACGTGTTTCCTGGTCATTATCTGACCATTTCATCAGGAGAAAGTTACAACAAATATGTCTCCACTAATTTTTAAAATCAGGACAACCAATACACTTGGTAACTAAATCCAATTTCTTTACGGTGTCACACAAATTATATTAAATACATGTAAAACGTGAAAATTGTATCTCCTGTATTTGACAATGATGTTGTAATATTCAGAGTGATACATTCTTATGCAAAAGGCAATGTTAAGCCCATATTCTTTGTCTGATCAAAGGTAAGTAAAACCTAGACAATAAAGTACAGCAATTTGCTCTGGTAAGCATCTCATATACCTCCACCCCACTAAGAGTCAAAAAGGTCCCAGAACACCCCTTAAATTATATATGGTTGCATGGAGTATCCATAATTTTGTTCACTACCCAAGGAAACCTTATATGCAATCATATATACTTAATACATACCCACACAAACATCATGTTTAAGCACACACAACCAATCCATACCCAAATACCAGTTACAGCTTACCTTGACTTCAGCATCATCTGCAGGCACGAGGCTTCAAGCATGCTACAGGCCTCTGTTTTATCTATTTGCTTCCTGTAGTCTCCTCCTACCAACTTCCTACTTCCTCCCTCTGAGCTGCTCCTCCTACTTCCTGTGGAGGGGTTTAAAGGGCAGACTGAGGCCTGACTCAGTTGCCCTTGCGTTGTTGTTCATAGCAGTTCTGTTACCTTGGGCATCCGTGTATTACCTGGCTAGTCTTCCATCCATTCTAGTGCTGACCTGTGGCTCTGTCTGACCCCTAATAGTGGACATCCAATCTGGTGCAGACTTGTGGCTCTGGCTGACTACCTGAACTGTGTATGACCTGGCTTGTCTGACTACCACCTCTGGTGCTGACTTGTGGCTCTGTCTGACTTTTCTTTTGTCTTTTCCCCTGCTGATCAGACACCCAATCTAGTGCAGGCCTGGGGCTCTGGTAGACTTGCATAGCTGACTGCAGACGTGAATCAGTTTTCACCTTACTTCTACTGAGTGCAGGCATGAGTCAGTATTCACTCCTGCTGACTGCAGGCGTGAGTCAGTATTGACCCTTACTGGCTCCAGTTGTGAGTCAGTGATATTTCCTTCTGACTGCAGGCTGAGTCAGACCTCATTCCTCGTTGGATCAAGATACTGGGTTCCTGTTCAAGTTCCTGTTCCTGGTTCCAGCTGAGACTTCCAGTGGCTAAGGCTTAGTCTCCAGCACAGTGGTTTAGCATTGCAACCTATTATTTCTGATAGCAGGCTTGCTGGCTATTACCCTGTGCTTATTTGTATTGTATATATTGTATATATCCTCATTATGTCATTTGCTAATAAATTGCATTAACTAACCTTACTGACTCCTGAACTTCTCTGGGTAACCGTGACAATACCATACTTCGTATACCTCATTTTTACATACAAACATTCACTGTCATTTAGTTTTTTAACCAGGTACTGTTCTACGCATTTACACAAAATAATTTCTTTAGGAGCAATTTTTACATTTTACATTTTTACATTCTAAAGGTTATGATATTTAGATGCATTGGATAGGACTTGCTTGAAATGGGGTACATTGGCGTAGTAAGTAAGCTTAAACATTTTTTGTCCAAATTATGCTACAAAACCCTCATTTGTTTGAAATACATTAACACATAGGTATAATATATATACTTTACATAGGGTTCACAATTTGACGACTTGCAGAATCTCCTCATTCCTTTCTGCTTTCCATATCTTATTTGCTAGGCATCTTATTTCATTTATATTATACATATGTACAGTACTGTGCAAAAGTCTTAGGTAGGTGTGAAAAAATGCTGTAAAGTAAGAATGCTTTCAACAGTAGACATGCTAATAGTTTATATTTATCAATTAACCAAATTATATGGAGTGAACAGAAGAAATATCTAAAGCAAATCAATATTTGATGTGGCCACCCTTTGCCTTCAAAACAGCATCAATTCTTCTAAATACACTTACACAAAGTTAGGTATTTTGTGGTCATATAGTAAGGTATATAATTAAACAGTTATACCAAACAGGTGCTAATGATCATCAATTTAATATGTGGGTTGAAACACAATCATTAACTGAAACAGAAACAGCTGTGTAGGAGGAATAAAACTGGGTGAGGAACAGACAAAAACGCAGCTAACAAGGTGAGGTTGCTGAAGACCGTTTTATGTCAAACGTCACACATTATGGCAAGATTGAGCACAACAACAAGACACAAGGTCGTTATACTGCATCAGCAAGGTCTCTCCCAGGCAGAAATTTGAAGGCAGACAGGGGTTTCCAGATATGCTGTCCAAGCTCTTTTTAAGATGCACAAAGAAACAGGCAACATTGAGAACCATAGACGCAGTGGTCAGCAAAGGAAAATTAGTGCATCATGCTTACTTCCCTTCGCAACTGAAAAATGTCCAGCAGTACCATCAGCTCAGAATTGGCACAAAATAGTGGAATCCTGGTACACCCGTCTACTGTCTGGAGAAGTTTGGTCAGAAGTGGTCTTCGTGGAAGATCTGCAGACAAAAAGCCATACCTCTGATGTGGAAACAAGGCCAAACGACTCAACTATGCACGAAAACACAAGAACTGGGGTGCAGACAAATGGCAACAGGTGCTCTGAACTGAGTAAAAATTTTTAATATTTGGCTGTAGCATAAGGTAGTTTGTCTGCCAAAGGCTAGAGAGCAGTACAAGAATGAGTATCTGCCAGAAAAAGTGAACATGTTGGTTCATTGCAAGTTTGGGGCTGTATTTCTGCAAATGGCGTTGGGGATTTGGTCAGAATTAATCGTCTCCTCAATGCTGAGAAGTACAGTCAGATACGTATCCATCATGCAATACCATCAGGGAGGCATTTGATCGGCTCCAAATTTATTCTGCAGCAATGACCCCAAACATACAGCCAAAGAACTATCTTCAACGTAAAAAAAAGAACAAGAAGTCCTGGAAGTGATGGTATGGCCCCCACAGAGCTCTGATCTCAACATCATCAAGTCTGTCTGGGATTACATGAAGAGAGAGAAACAACTGAGGTTAGTTCTTCAAGATGTTTGGAACAACCTACCTGCCAAGTTCCGTAACAAACTGTGTGCTAGTGTACCTATAACGGTGCCTGTGATTCTAGCGGCAGGGCGACATTGTTACTTTCGGGTTTTCCCTTGCACAATTCTTATTGGCCATTGGGTCTGGCTCCTCCCAGGGTTAGCCTTTTTAAACTCTCTCCAGGGCCGGATTTGCAATAAGGCAGAGTAGGCACCTGTCTATAGGTGCATCCCACAGAGGGGCGCCTGTCATTGGGATAGTTTTTTGGCTTCCTTTTTTTATTCTTTATTAGCCTCGCCAGTCACCCCTGCCCACCCCCACTTTGCACCCTCAACAACATGGAGAAGAGAGGTCTGCACTGAAGACCTGTAGCTACTGACCTCCCTCGTTGCCGTCAGCTCTTTAGTAATAATGCAGAGCGCTGGGAGATTACATCATCTCTCTGCGCTCTGCATTACAGACTGCGCGGGAGCTACAGCTGTATGCCAAAGGAGGCACAGACCTCTCCTCTCCAGCGAGGTAGGAAACGGGGGGGCAATATGGGGAAGATGCGGGCAATGTTAGGGACAATATGGACATGATGGGGCAATATTGAGATGAAGGGGTCAGTGTGAGGGACAATATTGAGGTGATAGGGTCAATACTGAGATGATGTAGACAATGTGAGGGACAATACTGAGATGATAGGGGCAATATTGAGATGATGTAGGCAATGTGAGGGGCAATATTTAGATGATGGAGGCAATGTGAGGGGATATGGACATGATGGGGCAATGTGAGGGCACTATAGAGATGATGGGGGCAATGTGAGGGGATAGGGCCAGCCATGATGGGGCAATGTGAGGGCAATATAGAGGTGATGGGGCAATGTGAGGGGCAATATGGATATGATGGGGCAATGTAAGGGGCAATATGGACATGATGGGGAAATGTGAGGGGCACTATTTAGATGATGGGGCAATGTGAGGAGCAATATGGACATGATGGGGGGCAATATAGAGCTGATGGGGGCAATATGAAGCTGATGAGCATTGTGGAGGTGTCCAGTGTATTTGGCAAATCAGTGTGTGTGTGTGTGGGGGGGGGGTGCTTCAGAATTCTGTGCCTACAGGCTCCTGAGATGTAAATGCAGCCCTGGGCCCAGTTGCAGCTACTACCCCTGTTATCATGCCACTGCTTCAAAATCATCTGTTATATTGGCCATTCTTTAGTTAAATCTATAGTTTGAGATACTTATCATTATTTATTAGTTTATACAAATTAGCCAGTGCTTCCTGGTATCAAGTGGCAGATTGGAAGGAGGGTGGAATGTTAGTATCTGGCGGTAAGAAGTGGCAGTTGGGAGTGAGAGTGGAATGTTAGTATCTGAAACACCAGGCTGTGCTGGCCAGTACTACTTAATTATGAGTAACCACTATCTATATGTGCGAAACATGTGAGACTGTGTCTCTTTGGTGTTCGTGGTTCCCAATAAAAAAGTGCAGAGGATTCATCTTTTCTACTTAATTAGAATACAATGAAACCTAAATATCAAAGCAAATATGCAAATATCTCCTAAACTATTGTTTTACATAAGATGACTAACATAAATATAGATGACATTGAAAGCTCTGTCAGAATCACCTACATTATAATAAAGTGTAAGTTCCACTTTAAATCATACTGACACATAAATCCTATTAATTATATTTTGACAAAAATCCATGATTTTTAAAAGCAAACTCTTATTAGAGCTTTTTGTATGTACTAAAGACATGTTTCCGTGTGCTTTAAGTGACATTACAGATCATAATACAGTGACAGTTAATAAACCTGCAGCAACCTTGGTCTCCACAAAAGAGAAGTGAAGCTCCATCAGTAAGGCTCAGTTTACCATACAGTGCAGGAGATGGCAATCTGTACCTCTACAGCTGTTTTGATAAAAGCCCTATCTTTCTCAGCCAGAGATTGGCTGTTTGGGAATGATGACAGTTGTAGTCTCCAATAGCTCCTGCTCTAGTGTACAGAACTCTATGACATCAGAACATATGTGCTCAGATGGAACTTTAGCTTAACTGTAGGGCCACTGTGAATCAGTTTATGGGCAGCTCTCAGATCATTTCAAACACTTCTGAGAATTACATACTGGTGGAAAGCTATGGCTTCATCAGGGCACTCGGGAGAAATTGGAAGATCTTGGTTTATGCTCTTTATCTTGATTCTGGTGCAAAATCCAGAGATTGGAGAAACTAACAGTTTGATTAAGCAGAATGGGATCAACTCCCAGATGGATTTGATAGTTCATCCGAATCCTAAATATGACACAGAAATGACTTTTTTTTACCCTATTCTGTGCATTTCCTTGATTCTTGCTACTATGATTGGCAGACTTGGAAGGAAAGAGGGACGCAAGGAGAAGGCACGATCCTATGCCAACTGGTACAAAGCCTTAAAAATCCGAAAGTCCAACAACAGCCCAAACAAAGACACAAACAGCTGCAAGTCTAACAGCAGCCGCCGCAAAGCTGCAAAACACTGTAAATCCAACAGCAGCCCCTACAAAGCATCACAGAGCTGCAAGTCGAACAGCAGCCTCTGCAAAGACATAGGAAGATTTTGGTGGATGCTCGTGGTTTTAATTCTAATGGAAAAAGCAGAGATTGGAGAGACTAGAGGTCTCATGGAGCAGGTTGGGATCAACCCCCAGATGGTTCATCCAGAGCCTAAATATGGCACAGAAATAATTTTGTACCCTGCTCTGTGCATTGCAGTGATTCTTGCTGCTGTGATTAGCAGACTTGGAAGGAAAGAGGGACGCCAGGAGAAGGCACGATCCTACTCCAACTGGTACAAAGCCTTAAAAATCCGCAAATCAAACAGCAGCTCATGCAAGAATGCAAACATTTGCAAGCACAACAGCAGCCGCCGGAAAGCTGCAAAATGCTGCAAGACCAATTGCAGCCCCCACAAAGCCTCAAAAAGCTGCAAGTACAACAGCAGCCTCTGCAAAGACTTTGGTAGATTTTGGTGGATGATCTTGGTTTTGATTCTAGTGCAAAATCCAGAGATTGTAGAGACTAAAACCCTCATGTAGCAGAATGGGATCAACCCCCATATGGATCAGATAGTCCAGATCATCCACAACATCAGCCTCTACTGAGAAACCTACTGTAACATCAAAGAAATAAAGATCATGAAATGTAAAATATTGGACTTGTCATCAATTCATTTATTTTTTAATTCTCAAAGTGATGTCTATGCTTCTGACAGTTGGCAATCATTAATATTTAACCTGTTCAGTAGCACTCAAAGGGTTAAAAGTGTAAGTTTTTGATGCATTTAAGTGTTAATTACTGAGACAATAATCTAGAAACTAATTTCTAATAGAAATACATTTTTTCTTTTTTTAAAGATATTGAAACACAAAGGGGAAATGTGGATAAACAAAGTTAAAACAAGTTTAAAGGGACACTAACACCTATAAGTAAAATTGGATTATATAATATGAAATATCCAGGTACGTCTATAATATTTAGGATTTTTTATATTAGAGCCATAAAATTTCATCCTAAACTTTAATTTGTAATTCATGTTTAGACAATCCTATATATAGAGATAATACTGTTCCTGTATTGAGATTAGTACCCCTGTTGTTCTAGTCAGAAAGGCTGTCCCATTTTCTCAGCCCATTTACATACACAGAACACTATCACTTCTATGAAGATTGCTATGTTAATGGGAAACCTAGGGACTTGGAAAATGCAGGAATTAGAGTCCCCACAGAACATGAATAACAGTAGATTTTAGGCCTCAGAAAATAAATAGAGAGTTTTTACAGATAACAGGATGAAATACATGGGAATTTAAGTGTGTATAACCCCAGTCCATTTTTAGAAGATAACATTCCTTTAACCAGTTGAGAGCCAGAGGGGAATTCAATGCACTGACCTCTGGCACTCAAAGGGTTTAGGCAAGATCTTGTTGTTGTTACTGGTGCTGGTGGCAGTGGGTGCTACACCTATTAGAGGGGAACATTACACCTGTGCACATGCAGGGCCGATTGTAAGGTTTGTGGGGTCAGGTGCAAGACAAATTGCGGGGCCACTTTTTTAAATGCAAAAAAAGAAATAAAAGACAAGCCCCCCCCCCAAAAAAAAGTACTTAAGAAGTCCAGTTGTGGAATGTACAAACTGCACCAAGGGAGGGGGTAACATTTCTGAAATTCCCTATAGGGTTTTAACTCATTGAATGCTAGAAGTCTCCAACACCTTGCAAAGCAATGCACTGGGGACCTCACGAGCATTCAAAAGGTTAAAATCTTTAACTCTATGTAATGTATCTTCCCCACCCTCATGGTGCATTTGGATAGCTCCAGAATTGCTCCTCTTTACCTAGATGAATAAGCCTTGTGTAAAAAGGCACAGTGACGCTATTCTTTAGCAAACCAAGTGCATTATAGGGGAATTCTACCCCTGAACCCCTTTCAATTAGGCTTTTAACCATTTGAAACACTGTGTGAAGCTAAGTGTGTGAATAGGCCTCACCTGCAAGGGGGGGGGGGGTCAAAATAAATTAATTTAACCCTTTGTGTGCCAGAGAGGTATCTAATGCATTGCAACTCATTGGATACCTTTCTGGCACTCAAAGGGTTAAAGTATAGGGAAAGATGATACTCCACATATAGTCATATGAGTAAAAACAGCAAAACAAATAAAATAAAAAAAAAAAGAATTAATTCAAGAAATAAAGAAATAAGAAGTACTAGGATTAGCATCCTGTATCAGTAATTATAGATTGTATACATGAAAGATGCAGTTCCATCAGGGATTGTATTAGTTAGTCTTATGATTTAATAAGTCTCTACCGGATACAGTCATAAATATGGAAAAAGATTCTGTAACTGGATACCTAATACCAGTGACTAGCATAAGGGGCATTGTGGAAGGGGCAATGTGTAGATTGATGGGGCAATGTGTAGACTGAGTGGCAATGTTGAAGGGGTAATGTGGAGATTGAGGGGGCAATGTGGAGATGGGGCAATGTGTAGACTGAGGGGCAATGTGTAGAGTGAGGGGCAATGTGGAGATTGAGGGTCATTGTGGAGATGGGGGCAATGTGTAGATTGAGGGGCATTGTGGAAGGGGCAATGTGTAGATTGAGGGGGCAATGTGTAGATTGAGGGGCAATGTGAAGATGGGGGCAATGTGGAGATTGAGGGGCAATGTGGAGATTGAGAGGCATTGTGGAGATGGGGGCAATGTGGAGATTGAGGGGCAATGTGGAGATGGGGGCAATGTGTAGATTGAGGGGCAATGTGGAGATTGAGAGGCATTGTGGAGATGGGGGCAATGTGTAGATTGAGGGGCAATGTGGAGATTCAGGGGCATTGTAGAGATGGGGGCAATGTGTAGATTGAGGGGCAATTTGGAAGGGGCAATGTGTTGATTGAGGGGGCAATGTAGAGATGGGGGCAATGTGTAGATTGAGGGGCAATGTGGAAGGGGCAATGTGGAGATTGAGGGGGCAGTGTGGAGATGTGGGCAATGTGTAGATTGAGGGTCATTGTGGAGATGGGGCAATGTGTAGATTGAGGGGCATTGTGTAGATTGAGGGGCAATGTGTAGATTGAGGGGTATTAATTAACTTATTAATGTTAATATAATGGAACAGATTCATCTGTGAGTGGATTGTGCAATGGCGGGATTGGCGTGGGGGGCATCAAAATGCACCTTCGCCTGTGTATACAAAAATCCTTGCACCGGCCCTGCTCCCAGCGCTCTGCATTACTAGAGTGCCGGAGACAGAGGGAGCTCAGCTGCTAATGGCTTGTTGTGGGTGCTTGGCGGGGGGGGGGGGGGTCGTAGGGGGTGGCCAGGCCCCTGGAGTGACGGGCCCAGTCTCTCTCCTGTCATCTTTTCAGCGGCCTTTCGTGGTGTACCTGTACATAGCTTTTGAGTTGCTGCTTGTTCCAGTGACGTGTATGACCCGGCTTGCCTGACTACGCTCCTGTTGCTCCTGTGTTCCAATTCCGTTGCTGTCTAGGACTGGCTGACTACCTCCGTGTGTACCGACCTGGCTTTGGCTGAGTATCTGATTCCATTGCTGACTAGGACTGGCTGACTACTTCCGTGTGTACCGACCTGGCTTTGGCTGAGTATCCGATTCCATTACCGACTAGGACTGGCTACTACCTTTGTGTGTACCGAGTTGGCAGTTCTGGCTTCAGACCCATAAGGGTGCATACCCTGTGTTCCGTTCCACCTACTCTCACTTACAGTAATACTGCTAAAGCGCCTGCTTGGTCTGTCACTCCCGAAGTCATCTGGGAGACTGTGTTGCGAGTAGGTCTGGTCGCTTGCCAGTATCCGCTGTGCTGCCTCCGCTATCCCTAGCGTTCTAGGGACTTGGTCACTTGCCAGTATCCTATCTGTGCTGCCTCCGCTATCCCTATCGTTCTAGGGACTTGGTCACTTGCCAGTGCCCTATCTGTGCTGCCTCCGCTATCCCTAGCATTCTAGGGACTTGGTCACTTGCCAGTATCCGCTGTGCTGCCTCCGCTATCCCTAGCGTTCTAGGGACTTGGTCACTTGCCAGTGTCCTATCTGTGCTGCCTCCACTATCCCTAGCATTCTAGGGACTTGGTCACTTGCCAGTGTCCTATCAGTGCTGCCCCCGCTATCCCTAGCATTCTAGGGACTTGGTCACCTGTCAGTGTTCTAGCTGTGTTGCCTACCCCTAGCCTTCTAGGGAGTTACCCTGCAGTTGCCTACCGCTATAGTAGGGGCTTTCCGCGGTGTGGTGCTGTTGTGGTTCTCCTCGATCCAGTGACCTGTCTACGGATCAAGCCAGTGTAGTCCTACTGTTGTTATTGCCTACTGATATTTCTGTCCATCCTGACCTGCGTCAGATTTGGGAAGTATCACGGTACTGACCTCATCTGGACCTGAGTAAGGTGATTACTTTTGTCATTTATTTTCAATAAAGCTTTTCCTTAACCTTACCTAACTGTCTTAGTGTTCTTACAAAAACCATGACAGTACCTAGAAGAATTGATGCTGTTTCGAAGGCAAAGGGTGGTCTCACCAAATATTGATTTAATTTAGATTTTTCTTCTGTTCACTCACTATCATTTTGTTAATTGATAAAAATAAACTATTAACGTTTATTTTTGAAAGCATTCTTACTTTACAGTATTTTTTCACACCTGCTTAAGATTTTGCACAATACTATATATTTATAGTGTGTTAGCGCTGTGAACTGTTTTTTCTTTATGCACTGTCATTCACACTCTTATGCATTGATATTCATCCCTCACACATGTGCGTGCTCATGCTCTTACACCTAACCTAAAACACATACCCATAAATGATACTTTCTCATTCGGTGTAGAAATGGTGAGTTTGAGTATTAGAGAACTAGGCTTACTTTGATATTGGGTGCAATGTTTGTGGTAGTGATGGACTACACCTAAATGGAATGGGAGCTGTTGAGCTAGAAGATAGAATGCTTTGAAATATGGAGGCCATTTTAAAGTAGTGAGTGTAGCTCGTAAGAATGAAGTAGATAGTTTATATTTCATTGAGCTCAAGTAAAGGGATGTGGGGGGTGAAGAAGGGGGGATAAAAGTAGTTAACAGGGAGTTACCCTGTCCCTCAAGATCATTAGCAGCCTGTCACAGTACCTTTTAGCGCTGCTGCGTCAGGCGATGCTCACAATGACGCTCCGGCGTCATTTCCACGAGCGGTTGGACGCATCAATGCTAGATGCATCATCTGCAGGTGAGAAGCTTCAGCATGCTGCAGGCCTCTGTGTTTTAGGCCTGTAGCCTCCTCCTACCTACTTCCTCCCACTGAGCTGCTCCTCTTACCTACTTCCTGAGGAGTGGTTTAAAGGGCAGACAGAGTCTTCACTCAGTTACCTTTACGTTGTTGTGTGATAACCCCCATTTTCCGTGTCATGTTGTGTTGGTGTTTTTTTTTGAAGTCCTTGTCCCTGTGGTGTTGCTTGTTGTCATGTGTGAGAGTGATTTGTGTTGTCTGTCCATGATTTTTGTTGTTTTGGCATTGCACGGGTTAATTTTTCCATTTACATGCTTGTACGGTAAGCATTTTGTGTGTTTTCCTATGTAAAGGTTGTTTTTTTTGCCCGTTAAGTGTCTAACGGCTAAGAAAAGTGGGTCTTAAGTTTTGCCCATTAAGGGTATCTTTTTTTCCGCTGTTAACAGTACGGCAAGCCTTTGAATGGCTCTGGGGATTCCTTTTCTATACTTCTCAATGCATGTAAGTGTATCGGCAATAAGGATTCTCAAACTGCCGTTAGCTGTTCTTTAGATGATCTTTAAATTGCTAAATACAACTTAACGCACCCGGTAGTGCTTTTTTTTGGCCAACGGCTGCCTTTAAATCTAACCCCTAAACTGACTGCAGGCTGAGTCAATGTTACCTCTGGGCATTACCTTTTACCACGAGACTCCAGTGGGCTGAGGCCTAGTCTCAGACAGTGTGGTGGATCTATTGGAAGACTGCTATTTCTGATACAGTGCTTGCCTCTTTGATCACCCTCTGTGTGTTATTTGTTATTTGCATTACTGCTTATATATTTCTAATAAAGGTGATCTTAACTATATCGTCCGACTCCTTGTCTTGCTTGCCAACAGTAACAGTACCTAAGGGTCATGAGTACAGACGGTGATAGTGATCCTCTTTTACAGAAAATTTTTGACAGAATTCAGGATCAGGATCAACGTATTGATCAGTTGGCATGTGCCTTGCAGACTTTGCTTGGCAGAACGGCTCACTTGGAATGCTATAACCCACAGCCAGTGGCCACCCCAGTTTCTCCTTTGGCACATACAGCTGCTACCATCACTGATTCAGGATTGGTCAGAGGGTTAACTGGATCTGCTCCACTCCAACAACACTATAGTGGGGAACCTGAGTTATGTTGCAGATTCCTAAACCAGTTGGGCATTTACCTTGAGATGCTTCCCCAAGCCTTCCCTACTGAGCGCAGCAGGGTTGGGCTAATGATTTCTGTCCGTGCTGGCAAAGCATTGGGTTGGGCGAATCCTTTATGGGAGACGGAGAAACCCATAATATACAATTTCACAGAATTTGTGGGCTCCTTTAGACGCGTATTTGATGTGCAGGGTTGCGTGACCTTGGTCTCCAAACACCTGATGACTATCTGCCAGGGTAACCGCACAGTGGCGGAAAACGCAACTGAGTTTCAAACCCTAGCAGCCGAAGTAGGGTGGAACAACGAAGCTCTGATAGGCGCGTTTTCCCAAGGGCTTTGTGATTATATGAAGGATAAGGTGGATATCCTTAATCATCCTCATAGATACACGTGTCCAGGAGAGACCTTCGTTTAAGGAGCGCCTGCGGAGGCATCCTACCAATATGTCTGATAATGTAACTTGCCCACCCTGTCCTCCCTCACCTTCCATTCCTCCTGGTTCCCAATCTTTGGGTAGTGAACCAATGCAGGTGGGGGTTACCCTGCTCTCAGCTGCGGAGAGAGCCTTTAGGAGGAGGGAGGGACTATGTCACCCATTGAAGTCATGCCTGTCAGGGTCAGATCTTAGGTGGCATATCTCAGTCCCCTGAGACCTCTCAGGCTAAACCCTTGCTCAACATAGTCCTATCCTGGGCTGAGGAGTCTATTTCTGTGTCTGCCCTGGTAGACTGTGGCGCTTCAGGTTATTTTGTGAACGCCGCCTTTGCTGAACGTTATGGCATTCTATTACAGCCACGTGACTCCCCTTTGGCTGTTGAAGCTATTGATGGCTTCTGCCATCACACGTTACTCACAAGACTGCCCCACTTGCCCTGAGTGTGGGAGCCCTGCATAAAGAAACCCTGAACTTTCAGGTGATTAACTCTCCGCACTATGCCATCGTTCTAGGGTTCCCGTGGTTGCAAAAACATAACCTTAAAATTGACTGGAGTACGTGTGAAATTTTGTCTTGGGGGACTCACTGTGATGAGTCGTGTCTTTTGCTTCTGATCAGACTGGCTTGTGCTGAGTCTCATGGCCTACCGGAGGCCTACTCATATTTTTCTGACGTACTTAACAAGATCCAAGCCGGAGCATTACCTCCCCATAGACCTTACTATTGTACGATTGAGTTTCTACCTGGTACTACCCCTCTGCGGGGCTGTACATACCCTCTGTGTAAGAGAACAAGGTCATGGAGGAGTATGTTGCAGATGCCCTTGAAAGGGTCATCATTCAGAAATCCTCATCCCCTGCGGGTGCGGGATTTTTTTTGTCAAAAAGAAAGACAGAGAGTTGTGCCCATGTATCGATTTTAGGGGCTTAAACAAGTTGATGGTAAAAAATGCTTACCCTATACCATTGATTACTGTACTGTTTGACCACCTCAAAGGTTCTACAGTATTTACTAAGCTGGATTTGAGGGTGGCTTACAATTTGGTCAGGATAAAAGAAGGCCATGAATGAAAGACAGCTTTTAACACCCGGAGCAGGCATTATGAATACCTGGTCATGCCCTTTGGCCTGTGCAATGCTCCCGCTGTCTTCCAAGAATTCATAAATGATATTCTGAGAGAACTTTTTCAAAGCTGTGTTGTAATATATCTGGATGACATCTTTATTCATTCTCCTATGGTGGAGACTCACTACTCAGATGTACTGGGAGGTCCTTATGCTTTTGAGAAAAAACAAATTGTTCTGCGAGTTGGAAAAATGTGAGTTTCATAAAACCCAAGTTACTTTTCTAGGGGATGTTATATCTGCATCCGGGTTCGCCATGGGCCCCAAAAAACTATCCGCAGTGGTTCAATAACCTCGTCCAGAGGGACTGAAGGCGATTCAAAGATTTTTGGGCTTCTCCAACTATTACTAAAAATTTATAAAAAAAATTTAGAGCATTGTCAAACATATCACTGACATGACTCAGAAAGGAGCCACAGTGTTGGAATGGTCTTCCAGTGCACTGTTAGCCTTTGAGAACCTCAAAGCAGCATTTACTGCTGCTCTGATTCTGGTGCATCCCAATCCCACTCTTCCCTTCACCCTGGAAGTTGATGCATCAGAGATTGGAGTAGGTGCCCTCCTTTCTCAGTGGTCTGCTCCAGGAGAGGCTTTACTCCCTTTTGGCTATTTCTCTAAAAAACTGTCCAAGGCAGAGATAGTCTATCAGATTGGTTACAGAGAGTTACTGGCCATTGAAAGAGTGGCGTCATCTTTTGCAGGGTACCAGTTCCCCCATTCTGATTCTTACGGACCACAAGAATCTCACGTACTGTCTTCCCGTCAAGCCAGTTGGGCATTGTTCCTATCCAGGTTCAATTTTGTGGCTTCACACCTTCCGGGCTCTAAGAATGTAAAGCGTGATGCCCTGTCAGGCCAATTTTGTAATATGTCCAAGGAAGAGGTTCTCCTGCTCTGATCATTCCAGCTGATCGCATCCTTGCTACCATACGTACCTGTATTACTTCTCCTCTGGGAGAGGAGATACTGGACACCCAAGCATCTACCCCAGCAGAGACTCCTAGCGGGAGATGTGTTGTACCGGCTCAGTTCCGTATTAAATGCTCTACAGTTTCAGCAGCAGAAATACTCCTAATTGGTGGTGGGGACATTCTTGAACCGTGGTTCTGCTTTTTTAATATTACAAATGATGAGTATGGCTGCTTGGGGGTTGCACTTCTGAGCAGTTACACTGATGATTATGATCAACATTGTGTTTTATTCACCTTGTTTAACTGAGCATACCTTCCACATGATCTCTCATAATGTTTGTGAGGTAAGACAAAGCCTTTTCCTTTCGCCTAATATTAGGACCAATCCATCATCACTCTTACTCTCTATATGATCTGTTTCTGAACAAGAAGTGGGGGGACAGTTGAAATACATATTCTAAATCACCATCATCAGTCGCATCATTAGCACTACCTGGTTCCTCACCACCACTGTCCCCACCAGATTCCCCATTCCCACCACATTCATATCCTTCTAGCTTTTTATCAGATACTTTATTGTTAAATTTCCCCTAAGATGGATTTACAGAATCTTGAACTCTACTTTTCAGTTCCAGTGAGGTGTTGATATTACTTTCTGATGCAACACTTGGTCCCACTGCTAAATCCTTCTCTCTTGATGATCGAATGAAGCTGCTCATCATTGTGATCACAAATAGACTTTGTAGTATCACTAGTACTACTGGTAGTGGAAATGTTCAAATCGATTTTACTAACAAGGAAAAGGTTCATTGACACAACTTGTTGTAATAGCTGCAACAACCATGGCCGTTCTCAGTGTTTGGAGTAGCACTTTACTACTGCCAACTAATCCATGCACTCCTTCTACCCCTCTTTTCCCTTTAGCCCTGCCCTTGACAGGTACTGTTGATTGCTGTTAAAGTGAACCATACATCTAGTAGCGATATGTGGAATAACATATTTTGTATGATATATTCCTCAATATTACAGTCAGTCTCTTTCGCTTTTAATGTCAGTCATCATAGCTCAAGTAAAAAAAAATCTCTGTTTAGCAAAGTTTTTTTTTTACTTTTTACATTTTATTTTTAAACGTCCCTGTCTGTCACAGTCACTGAATTCAGTAACACAAACCACATTCTCTACAACCACAAGCAACTAGCTCCAATCTTTTCCTCTAGACTAATAGATAATACAGTTCTCTTTCTCTCCCAAGAACTACTGCAGTGGTATTTTTACAGTACTGTACAGGGTACACTTGAGTTGGCTGCAGAAAAAACAATGTGTACAGCTTGCCATAAATGATAAAATACAATTACAAGTACAAGTACAGCGATCACTGGTGAACCAGTGTAGCACCCCACCTCAGTATATGCTTCCTTGCCCCTCTAGCCTTTAGTTCTTGTGGATGTATTGGAGTTCTGTATAGATGGTACACACTGATATAGTATGTTATGGTGAACCCCTTGTTTAGATTTGTCTTTTAACATCAAATGTATTGTCTGGTGGTATCTTATGTTGACTGGTGGTGTGTCCCTCCCCAGTACTCCTTTAACAGCTCCACAAACAAACAGTTATATATATATATATATATATATATATATATATAGACAATCTATATATATATAGATTGTCTGGTATCTGCCAATGTCTTTGCTTCACGCAACCTCAGGATGGCTGGCTGTTTGTTTCTAACTCTAACACTCTATTTTACTGGGGTTCACTCTCCCTTCTTCTTTCCCACAGCCAGAAAACAACTGTCAACCCCTCCTCAAACACACAGCTAGCTTTATTGTTTTTTTTTTATGAAGTCACCAGAAATCACAGTATGCTCCTTTCTCTCTTAATCCCAGAGACTGAAAGCGAGATGCTGACAACCTTTTAGATTAGCACAACAGGAATATTCTCAGATTTGAAGGGAAACATAGTTCTATCATTGACCTCTACAATACCCAAATATATATGTTCACTCTTGATCTTTAAATTCAGTTACACATTTCAGTCTGCCTCTTGGCCATCTCCTCCTCCATGTCTCACCATCATGTGAAGATAAAACTCAACTTCTCATTTTCCATTCATGATCTCCCCCAGCACCTAGCTTCACTGTGACGGTACCAGGATTTACCGGACCCTTTTGGGATCGTCGGTTCCTGAACTGCCACTGCTGCTGCCCCTCTTCCACGGCTGGCTGGAGCCCTGCTACTTCCTGGTGTCTGGAGGTCCTGGATAGTCAGGCAGGAACAACTGGATGCTGCCCCCTGGCAGACCTAGTGAACTTAGCTGCAGAACCCTAGGTGGGGTTTCCAGAGGCCCTACTCCAGTAGACCGGCGAGGCAAGTGAATTCGCTCTTGCAGTGGCTAGGGAGAGAATCCCCAGCCCAAGTCCCCTCCAGAAATACAGCTGAGACTTGTATTAAGGAGGGCAGAACAGACCAGCCTTTATTGATAAAACACACTGCTTATATACACTTCCAAACACTCTTATCAAAATAAGAATAAACCTAGTGCTTGAAAAAGGGACATTTTAACTGGTCCATAATAACCTCCCCTCACTGGTCAATGAAGCACAGCAGGAGTCAATTCAGGTTCCAAACATTTCTTAGCACATGAAGAATTCTTTAAACAAGCCAGAGTGCTGGACTTAACAGCCCACTCTGCACTCTGGTTCCCCACCGCCATCCCCTTTGCAGGACCTACAGTATAACCCCACACACACTATTACCAAATGTCACACAATGTACAAAACAGTGATCAATATTTCAAATGTTATAGTTCTAAATTACTCCGTCTGGTCACATTCAATATTACAGCTGATGAAACTGACATTCATTGAGTCAGCTCAGCATGTCATGACTAGGTGCCATATATGATTCTTCCCTTTCCTTCTTCCCTCGCATTGGGGGTTATGCACTAAGGCGTAATAAAATGGTGATGGCGCAGAGATAACTTCTCAAGTGATATCAGTTCTCCAGTTTCTGTGTTATTCTATAGAGCCAATGCACTAAGTTGGGGACACCTTAGTGCATTGGCTCCATAGGATAACCTAGGAACTGGAGAAGTGATATCACTGGAGAAGTCATCTCCATTTTATCGCCTCTTAATCATGCCTTAGTTCATAACCCCCTCTGGGCTTTCCATCTTTCCCCTATGCAATCGTTCCTAAGCTCAGCTGCACGAATCACCACACTCTTCCCAAAAAACAAACCTGCTCACATCATTCTTAGACATCTCACATGGCTCCCTATTCAGCACCGTATCTCTTACAAAGTCTGTCTTCTTACAACTAGAGCTCTTCACACTGCTGCCCCCTCTATCTTACAAAGAAAAGTGTTGCAGGCCTCTCTAGCATTCCAGAGACTTAAATCCCCATTTAAATCAATGGACATTTTTATGTCTCCCCTATAGTGCAAATGGTTTTCCCCAGAATGCCTCCATTTTTCTTTTAAACATATGGTCCTTGACACATTAGGTTCAGTAACTCTCTGAGCTATAGGGTATTTTTATGGCTGCAGTCAACATGCGGACAAATTTACTTAACACTTTAAGGAACAGAGGAGTACAACTCATTGCTTCTCAATGCATTGCACACCACCGTGACCCTGTCTGTCAGTAGTCTTCATATTAGCTAGCTGATGAGGGAAGCTGGTAGGTCACAAACAGTACAGTACTTCCTTGGAGGTTTGCAACAATGTAATTCAAGATTGAATCAAAAGTTTAATAAAACCCTTGGGGATATGTTTCTTTGTATTACTGTAAATAGGAACAAAGTATTTTATTTCCATTAAACAGCAAAGTATTTGTTAAGATTTTCTTCTCTTTGTGTATTGATTGCCTATTAAAAGGAAAAAGTGTGTTCCCCTGGGGTAGAAAGGTAAAAGCATCAAGTTAAATCCTGCCTTCTATAGTTACAGTTTTCTCTGTTCTAGACCTATTTGTAACCAGTTTTTACAGGAAGTAGCGCTTCTGTCAGTCACTGGCACACAGAGTAGTTTAGCATATTAGTGTCCTTAGCCTAACAACTCTAGAAGACATCTGAAATCAAGAGTATAATCATATGTTTGTACTTATTATAATTTAAGACTCAGGACATAGCAGTTTAACCCTTTTGAGTGTCCGAGGGGTATCCAACGCATTGCTTTGAAAATGCGTTGGATACCCCTATGGCATTCAAAGGGTTAACATAATTCTTGTATCCCTGTCCAGTGCCAAGCACCGGAGGGCACACTAGTACAGAAATATGTTTTTTTAAGAAATGATGGCTTCATATCTGGTGAATGACATAGACATATTCGGAGGCAAAATACATCTGATTTATATGGACTTGATCAGCCTAATTTTTTTTTTTTCACAAACAGAATGTGCAGTTCAATAGACTGATGGAAGAGTTGTAGGCACTGTGCAGCTATGTTGGACTACCCATCAACCTTGTGCTGCAAAAGATTCAAATAAATCACAATAAAAATATTCATGTTATTATTTGAGGCTTGTATATTTGGAGACCATTTGAGAACACAGAAAATATGATGTAGAAATCCATCAGAGTATGAACTGTTCTTATATTTAGGTTTGCTAACGGAGGACCAAAGGAGTTCATAGTGTTGTATTGTGAATCAGTACACTGTGTGACTCTCTGGTCCCTAATTCTACCTCTATTGTAGAAGTGAGGAAAAAGAAGAGTTATGTATTACAGGTCAGACTATATTATATTGCAGATGAATCACATAATCCTCAGTGATGCCTATAATGACTATTATTATATATTAACCCCTTGGATGCTACAATGCATCTAGACATCTGTAGAATGCACCAATAAGATTTTTTTCCTAAAAAAAATACTAGTATCTAGTTTTATTTGTCACTTTTCAAGACCTATGTAGCATTCAAGAGTTAATCCACTGTATGTAGGCAGCTACTGATTTAGTTTCATATAATCGTAGGATTCCTTAGCAGACATTGTTATATGAACCTCATGGATGCTAGAGTGTGTACAAGATCTCTCTAGGCAAAAAGTGGTACTCTGTCAGCCGTGGAAAATGTAATAGACTGGCTAACTGAATAGTTTTAGAGTGCAAGCTTACAGAACTGCTTAGATCTTTGCTAGGAATTAAAGCTGAATACATTATATATATATATATATATATATATATATATATATATACACACAAAACATGACATTGATTGTTCAGCAGATAATCACACACATTCGTGACTGATGGATTCCATTGAAGGCGAGAATCTTATCACGGTTTCCTATCGGAAATGTTGTCACCTACATGGCAACTGTCAAAAGGGTGACATGAAAATGTCATCTCTGTCAATGTTCCTCAGTAAAATGTGTCCCTCTGCCAATGTTAGCTGGCCAAATGTCGGCCCCGTCAATGTCGCCGCTTCCCTCACCTCTTGAAAATGCAGCCAGTTTTTGTCTACATTACTGTAGAAGAGGCATCTTTTAGTAGTCTGCAATAAAAATCCACCTTCCAATATGATGTGTGGCTAAGTGGACTTTTTTGATTTGATAAATTCTCCATTAAATTCATTGTGGTGAGAGTTTACAATTTGCAGTAAAAAATGGCATATTGTTTGTAGAATATGCTTACTGTGTAGAATAATGTGACATAAATTCCTTGTCACAGATATACCATTTTCTGTTTCATTCTTAAGCCCTTAAGGACCAGGTGAACTGGTTAACTGGTGTCATGTCTCATTTGGGGCTGTTTGGCATTGCTGCAATTCAAATTTTAGCCCCAAAAGTATATGTTTTAGAAAAGTAGGCAACCCCAGGTTTCATTCTAGGTGCATTTTGACACTTTCCTCGCAGCTACTTTACCAATAATCCCTCTCAAAATATGCAGAAAGAAAACAAGTGTTTTTTCACACATATTTCAGGGTTGATGTGAATTTCAAGCACAGGATATTTAGAGATTTGTAAAAAAAACATTGATTACCACTCAGCTACATCTTCTGAGTACTGCAATGCCCAATATGCATAAGTTTGTCAGGGTTTGGGGAGTTACTGGGTCTACTTGGGAGCATGCACACTTCCATTTTTCAGACATGGAATTTTTACAGCTTGCTTAAGTGGTGCCTTGTCTCATTTGGTGAGTTTGGCAAAGCTGCAATTGAAATTTTACTCCCAAAGTATATGTTTTAGAAAAGTAGACAACCCAGGGTTTCATTCTAGGTGCATTTTAACACTTTTCATGCTGCTACTTTACCAACTATCCCACTCAAAACCCGCAGTAAGAAAAAATATTTCAGTGTTGCTGTGAATTTCAATCATAGGATATTTAGAGATTTTTTAATCCTTTGAGTGACAGAGGGGTACGCAAAGTATTGCTCCTCAATGCGTATCATAACCCTTTGGCACACAAATGGTTAAAAATCCATAGATTACATTTCAGCTGCATCTTCTGACTATAGCAATGCCCATGTATGGCAATGTCTGGGTTTGGGGGAGCTACTGGTCCCAATTGGGAATATGCGTGTTTCCATTTTCATATATGGAATTTTTACAGTTTGCTTAAAAAATGAAGTCTCTTTATAAAAAAAATAAAAAAAAAATCTTAAATGCAGCAATAACCCACCCCAGAAAAAAATAAAAATAAAATAAAAACTGAGGGTGTATTGCTTCTCATTACATTTTCATAGTGTTCTGAAAAATATTTAAAAAAAACCAGAATATTTTGGGGGGAAGTGGCCAAATAATAAAATGGTAACTGTTACAGCAGTACTGCATTGCACCTACATGATACTGCTTAAAGCAGCTGCCAATGCAGAGCCCATGTTATAAAGGGCAATCAGGGCAGTAAAATGTGGTGTCTGTCCTTTTGCCTTTGCTGTAGCACACTCTGCAGCATTTCTGTGAATTTTTCTTCTGAATGGTTGGGGGGGTGTTAAAAGGAAAGTGCCCAACACAGGTCTCAGTTGTTGAGACACTGCTTTAGGGCAGGGTGCCTCTTGGAGCAAAAAAATTGTAATCAAATGGTGTTGAAACTGCAAAAATGTCAGGTTTGAAATTTTAAATATTAAATATGAACTGCAGTCTGCATCATATAAATAGAAACCTTTTTATACCAGACCCAGCAATTCTTCATAATGAGGTATGGTTGCATAAGTTGATCAGATAGACCTACTCCCCCATATGCTTGTTGTAGTCTTTGATGCAGACTGACTTTCTTAGTACCTTAGCTTTGTCATGGATTGAGACTGGCACAGTTCTCTCATCATGCATCCTGGTCCTTTTTCCCCTAAACTTAATTGCCTGCAGCTGTTGTTGACACAAAGCTGAGGGCCCCCCACATTTCAGCTTGGCATTTATTAATTGTTTTGGGGAAATCTTTACAATTGCATCTAACAGTGCTACAGACCACTGTGTCAAAACAAAAAACTAACCAGAAGGGTCTAGTATAAAAAATGATCAACCTACAAAATGGTACCTTTTATTTAGTAAGGGTGTACTGAGGTAGCAAACAATTTTTCTATTGGATCCCAGATAGCAACCAGGTGGATCAAGGTGGCTATCCTTGCCCTCATACATCCAAAAAGCATGCCTTGGAACTTTCACAAAGTTTATAAAATTTGACTCCAAACTTGGAGTGCTTAGAAGAGATATACTGTTTAAATACCAATCTTCCCTTGTATTTCATTAGGGATTCATCAATGCATATATTTTTCTGGGGCAGGTATACATCTGCAGATGTTTTCTGTATATAATATATTAGTGGATGAATTTTAAACCACCTGTCATACTGTGGATGTTCTTTTGGGAAACACAGGGTATTGTCAATTAAATACATGAATACGCAAAAGCATTTCATATATGCTTCTGGACATTGTTTTTGGGAAAATAGGGGTAGCACAGATGGGATTTTTTTCTTCAATATGACCTAATGTTTGTTTTTTTAAATATCCCCATAGCCATTGTTAGGGCCCAATATGATTTAATTTCAGTAATATCTGTGTGTTGCTACAATTGATGTCTTGCAATGTAGAATGACGGATTGATGATAATGTATTGGGCTGCATACACATTTATTTGGGATTCAATCTCCCCCAAGATGACTTCCCCCAAAAATAAATTTAAAAACCCGATTGTGAAATAAGGAATTTATGGACAAAATGCAACTGGTGATACACATTCCTTAGGAAGGAATAGTACTTGGGGAGGTTCTTGGGCCAAAAAGTGTCCCAGCATGATCAATAGAGGTCTTACTTGATGGATCTCTAAACTGGGATACATCAAAATCTGATGCAGTATCAGTGTCTTCAGAATCCGATGCTAAAAAGTCATACAGCTCTTCAGCAGTATACATATGTGGCATTCTGTTACCTACTTAACAACATACTCTAAACTACTTAATTAATGCATAATTTCTACTAAATAACTATCCACCCACACTTACTAATCTACTTAACTTTCATAACTATGTTATTTTTATGCATTTTTTATAAAAAATCCTAAAGCCTAATTCTATGTAATTCCCCACTAAGAAACAACCCACCCAAGCTATATAACTAACCCAAACCAATTTAAATTGCAAAATAAAAAGTTAAGTCCAACTGGTCACTATTCCTTTGTAAGTATTTTATATATATATATATATATATATATATATATATATATATATATATATATATTATTTATAAATATGTAGCGCTCAGATATATATAGATATATATATATTCTAGTTTCAAATCATGTTATCCCTTCCCACAGGCATCCATGTCATGACCCATCATGGAACAGGGGAATGTCCAAGTGATCACTGACTCCATGTCTATGAAGCTCACCTCTTCACAAGTCCTGGTGTTTATTCATCGTGAAACTTGACGTTGTTAGCAATCACTACAAAACCTTTCACATATTCAAATAAAACTCAAGTGTATTTGTATGAGTTGGCTATGATCTAAAGGCAAAAATCTTTACAGCAATACTGCTCCTCTTCAGAGTTCAAAGGTCTTTTGGAGAATGTATGAGCAGCTCAACTTGTTTTTTTCAGTAGGCTCACCAGATTGTGAATCCCAGCATATGTTTGCTTTGGTAATCTATCCTGCCAGTGCATAATTTAACCAAGAATAGTTGTTGGGCTAACACCTTAATAACCACACCAGTGGCTAAAACTAAATGGGGCAGTCTGGCACATAGTATGCTATGGCTATGGGGTAGGTGTCAGCTGTTTAACTTCAACTCACATCATGGCCAAAAACACTTTACATGTTGTTTTGCTTTTCTAGGTAGATTGTGAGTTGAAATGTATGTGCTGTGTGTGCATACCCATTCTAAAACACCTTACATTGTTTGTAAGGTGTAAAATGAGCAGGAATTGTGTTCACTTCATTGCTTTGCAATGTATTGGAGACAACTCTACCACTTATCCCGTTAGGGACAAGAAACCTTCACAGACATAAATGTGATGAATAATTTTAATTTTATTTTTGGGAAATACCACAAATGGGGCTTTTTATTTTTTGGGTGCTGGACTTTGGAAGGTGCTGCACCTTCCCTCGTTACTTTGGAGATTCCTGGGTTTGGTGCAGGGGTTGTTGTGGTTGACCCCTTCTTGGACTGATGCTCCCTCTCCATCCGCAGGTTCTCCCTGTGATTGTTTTCTTGCATTTCAACCAGCGCCTGGCCCATCATGCCCATCATTCCTGTCCAGAATTGGTGGATCGCCATTGTCAGCATGGCCTGCTGGGATTAGAATGCACGGACTGTAGTTGTGTTCCTCTGCAAATGTCTCTGCATCCTCCTCATGTACTCACATAATCTCATGGACTCCCTGAGCTTCCTCCTCTGTAGGCTCAAGCACTCTGGCTCCATTCCCATGGTTTGGCTATCTGTGGACATGGATGTGTCTCCGAAGATGGTGAACTTACAGGTGCTGGGGATGGCTCGACAACTTCCGCTGCCTCTTCCTGTTGGGCATTGGTTTCCTCCAGCTCATGTTCATGTTCTGCTGGTGGTGGTGAGGTGTGTTGTGGGGCAGTTGTCAGGGGGCCAGCATGTGAGGAGCCAGAGGATGCCTGTGCCCCACCACATCTATGGACTCTGTACTTTCCATGGATGGATGGCCCTCTGGCTGAAGATGTTGTGGGGGGGGGGGTGACCTCCTTCTGTTGTTGAGGATGCTGTGGCTCACCAATTAGGCCCAGGTGTTCATAGTCCAATGGCCATGGGTCATATCCTGACCACTGGTATCCTGATCCTTCCCAGCTGGGTGTGAGGTCACAGGGGAGTTCCTGCTAAGGCTGCATCCACGCGGGTGGCTGTGGTCTTTCAGTGGGGCCATAATGTGGTGTGGTCTCCATGATTGGCACCAGTACCATCCCGGTGGTAGTGGTGGTGGTAGTTGGGCCATCCAGTATTAGCATGTGGTGGTCGTAGTCATCCACCTCCCAGGAGGCATCCAGTCTGAGGAAGTCGTGAGTGGCAGTCTGAACTCCAAGGTTGGTGGTGGTTTTGGTGGTGGTGATGGAGACCTCTCCTGGCTCCTCGTATTCTTCAGACTTCTCTAGACAGAAGATGGGTCTACCAGGATCCCAATTCTGAGCTGATGGCACTGCTGGACATCTTCCAATTGCAAAGAGAAGTAAACATAATGTGTCTTTCATCTGCTGAACTAAGTTTCCTTGGTCAACCACTGCATCTACAGTCCTCAACATTGCCTGTTTCTTTGTGCTCCTTCAAAAGAGCTTGGACAGCACCAGGCCCGGACTGGGACAAAAAATAGGCCCGGGCATTTAAAGCTGAGCAGCCCATTTTTATTTTTTGAGCAGCCCATGGGGGGGGGAATGGGGGGGGCACGTTTTTTTTTTTTTTTTTTTTTACGCCCGGACCCAGGGCCGGTGCAAGGATTTATGTATACACAGGGGGAAGGTGCATTTTGATGTCCCCACCCCCCTCCGACACAATCCCCTGCCCCGTGCCCACATATTCACCTCCACACTCTGCCCACCCCATCCTCCTCCCCACACTGTTCACCTCCACAATGCCCCACTCCACAATGCCCCCTTCATCTCCATATTGCCCCCTTCATCTCCACATTGCCCCTTCCACAATGTCCCCTTCATCTCCACATTGCCCCTTTCACAATGCCCCCTTCATCTCCACATTGCCCCTTCCACAATGCTCCCTTCCACTCCACAATGCCCCCTTCATCTCCACAATGCCCCCTTCATCTCCACAATGCCCCTTCCACAATGCTCCCTTCCACTCCACAATGCCCCCTTCATCTCCACAATGCCCCTTCCACAATGCCCCCTTCATCTCCACAATGCCCCTTCCACAATGCTCCCTTCCACTCCACAATGCCCCCTTCATCTCCACAATGCCCCTTCCACAATGTCCCCTTCATCTCCACAATGCCCCTTCCACAATGCCCCCTTCATCTCCACATTGCCCCTTCCACAATGCTCCCTTCCACTCCACAATGCCCCCTTCATCTCCACAATGCCCCTTCCACAATGTCCCCTTCATCTCCACAATGCCCCTTCCACAATGCCCCCTTCATCTCCACATTGCCCCTTCCACAATGCTCCCTTCCACTCCACAATGCCCCCTTCATCTCCACATTGCCGCTTCCACAATGTCCCCTTCATCTCCACAATGCCCCTTCCACAATGCCCCCTTCATCTCCACATTGCCCCTTCCACAATGCTCCCTTCCACTCCACAATGCCCCCTTCATCTCCACATTGCCCCTTCCACAATGCTCCCTTCCACTCCACAATGCCCCCTTCATCTCCACATTGCCGCTTCCACAATGTCCCCTTCATCTCCACAATGCCCCTTCCACAATGCACCCTTCCACTCCACAATGCCCCCTTCATCTCCACAATGCCCCTTCCACAATGCCCCCTTCATCTCCACAATGCCCTCTTCCACAATGCACCCTTCCACTCCACAATGCCCCCTTCATCTCCACAATGCCCCCTTCATCTCCACAATGCACCTTCCACAATGCCCCCTTCATCTCCACATTGCCCCTTCCACAATGCCCCCTTCATCTCCACAATGCTCCCTTCACCTCCACAATGCCCCTTCCACAACGCCCCCTTCATCAACTGCCCCTTCATCTCCGCAATGCCCCTTGATCCCCTACCTTAAATCCCTGGTGATCTAGCGGCGACGCGGCGTACCATCAGGGTGATCTGTGCCTCCTTCGGCACAGAGCTGCATCTGCCGCACGCGGTTCGCAATAATGCAGAGCGCTGGGAGATGATGTCATCTCCCAGCGCTCTGTATTACTACGGAGACTGGGTCACCGGACCGGCCCACCGGGCAAATGCCCGGTGTGCCCGATGGCCAGTCCGGGCCTGGACAGCACATGTGGAAACCCCTGTCTGCTTTGAAATTTCTGCCTGTGATAGAGTTTGTTGATGCAGTATAACTACCTTGTATCTTGTTGCTGTGCTCAGTCTTGCCATGTTGTATGGCTTTTGACATTAAAATGTGTTTCAACCCACATGTAAAATTGATGATCATTAGCACCTGTCTGGTATAATTGTTTAATCATACACCTGACTATATGCATACAAAATCCCTGACTGTGTGCTAGTGTACCTAGAAGAATTGAGGATGTTTTTAAGGCAAAGGGTGGTTACACAAAATATTGATTTGATGTAGATTTTTCTTCTGTCTACTGACTATGCATTTTGTTAATTGATTAAAATAAACTATTAACATGTCTATTTTTGAAAGCATTCTTACTTTACAGCATTTTTTCATACCTGCCTAAAACTTTTGCACAGTACTATATATGTATGTGTCTAGAATATATATATGTATATGTGTATGAATGTATATGAATGTGTGTATGAATATATCTACATTATGTGTTTGTTTATTGGAAACTCCTCCCTGGAAATATTGGACCTTCTGCACAGAAGGAAAGACAAGTAATTTTGGGGCAAGTCAGCTGTACTATAGGGGACACATTAATATTTCCATTGATTTAAATAGGGTTTTTAACACCTTAAATGCCAGAAAGGTCTGTGACACAATGCCAGTCCATGTGTTGGTGACTTCTCCAGCACTCAAGGGGTTAAAAAGTCCATTTAAAGCAATATGAATTTTTGGAATTATTATTTGCCCTGTTTGGTACAGTTGGATCACTCCAGAATTGATCCCCTTTTCTTTAGTTAGTACAATCCACTGTTCCTTAGGCCACACAGAACACCTTATCAGGCATTGTTATATGGACTGATGTCAGGGTGTCTTTCAAGGACAAGTATAATGATTATAAAGTCATTTTTCCATTAGGCAGTCAGTCATCCTGCAAACCAGCCAATCTGGAAAAAAGCTGTTCCATTTTGAGGAAGTAGCAGTAGATGTTTCTCCTGGGGAAGTACGGAAGTAGACAATCTTCTGTTATGATTAGACTCTCACCATTGGGAATATCATGTTCTGCTTTGAGGTGTCATTGAAGGAATAAAAATGCAATATATGCAGCAAACATCCATATGTGCTAAATGGCAGAACAAAATGTTGCTATATGACAAAATACATTGCTGGATTGCTTCATATCCATTCCTGGTATAATCACGCACCCCTTTCCTGAAGTTGGAATTTTTATGTTTTCATGTATTGTTAACCTCTTAGTTACTAAGTAGGTCTCCAAGAACTTTCTGGCATGCTAACGGTCAAATTTGCTTTGCTGAAATCTAGGATACATGGGAACATATATATAAAGGAAGAGGTCATTTCTGGAGGAAACTACCTGCATTGTACTGGGCAAATAAAAAGTCCCCAAATTCCCATGGTGTTTGTATATGTGCGTTAGCTTTCATATGTGTGTGTGTGTGTGTGTATATATATATATATATATATATATATATATATATATATATATATATATACACTAGTTGAACAGCCCGTGTACACAGGCCATAGCGCCAGGCAGAAACGGCCATGGTGCAGTCATGCACAGTAGAAACTGCCCTCGCCGAGGCTGATAACGGAGCGGGGTGCTCAAAATTCAGACCGTAGTCCTATCTGCGCACCTTCTGGTCACAGAGAGGACTTCAGTCTGAAATCAGAGCGCCCCGCTCCATTATCAGCCGCAGCATGGGGAGTCTGTACTGCGCATGACTGCAGAGCACACAGCCGTCTGTACTGAGCATGACAGCTTCTGACAAACATACATTAGCGAATTATTATATAGGATATGCGCAAGGGTATGTGTTTATATGCATTTAAGTGTTTTGTGTAAGTGTGTGTTTTATATAAGTATGTTTTTGTGTGTAATATGAGTGTGTATTTATATGTGTGTGTATGTCGTTATACATATGTGTGTGTTTATTTAAATATGTGTATATTTTATATGTTTGTGTATGTGTTTATGTACATGTGCGTATTTACTTTGTATAAGTGTGTGTTTATATAAGTGTGTGTGTGAGTATGTGTTTAAACCTCATACAACAGTCTTACAAGAGCACTTCTACAACAAAACAGATATTACCCACACCTTAATACCTAATGAAATCATAAACATAAGCAAATTATCGCTTTGGTAGTTCCTAACCTATTAATCATTTAATGACAAGCATATTCAATTTCAACATGGGGTTTAAATTCAGTTTTAAAACCAGGGGCATCAGGATCCAGTGACTGTGAGCCAAAGGGACAGATGGTAGTTTTTAAGTGTGTGGATGTGTGTATTGTTTACTTTTGTATAATCTCTATGCATTTTTTGGTATTTGCCTTTAATTGTATTTAATGGTTCCCATTTATAGTTCCACTCCTTATAAAAGGCAATACCCATTAGCTCTCTTAATGTTAAGCCATATGAAAAACATTTCACACACATTCAGAGGAAAAGTATTTTAGACAGTAAAACCTCTGTGCCCAAGTATATACTACAACACATTTGTGGAGCAACATGCTGGACCTCACTCAGGCACAAAGAGTTAGGAAGGGTTACATGTTAATACGGGATATAAGCTTGGGGGTAGTGTTAAAGGGATAGTATTACTTAAAAAATACTAATCCCTATGTTAAAGACCTTGAATAAAGATGAAAAATGCCCCCAGCGGCATCTCTCAAACCCTTATGATTTGAGAGATAACTGCTTTCAAAGTTCGCCCCTGGCTGACGACGATGATCCCCTTTACTCCAAGGGAGGATGCAGTTTGTCAAGGTCCCAGCAAAACTAGGTCCAGCACCACCAGTGCCCGTAGAAATATAGAACCATATAAGAAGAACACTGAAGACCACAACAAGTCACATTCAAGTGTTGATGATGCTGGCAACAGCATAATAGAGGAAGGTGTAGCAGCTGAACCGCCTGCTGCATCAGACAATGAGACACCAAAACACATGTCCTCAAAGTAGTAGTGAATTTTGTTATAGTAAAAGTAAAAAGAAATTGTTTGAGACCTCCAAAAGCTTAGAGGAATATAAGGGTAGTAGTGGGCAAGAACTGTTAGGTGATGCTGATGCTGCTGAGGATGACCTAATGATGACTGGTGATGATGCAGATCTAGAATATATCACTCCAGCTTCCTTCTCTTGTTCAGATACAGATGAAGTTGAGAGTGAGGATGGTGACAGGACTATAAGATTAGCAGAAAGTCGAAGGTTGAATATTCTACCACTTTTGAAGAGCACTGTGCCTGACTATAATCTGTTTGAAAAAGCCATTGGAAAGTCTGACCCTGGACAAGCACAGATGTCAAAAAGAACACAGTCACCCTATCAGTCATCTTCGGCATCGTCGCCTCTTCAAAGTCCAAGTCCCACTCAGCCACGCCCACCTGTTTTGAGTACCCAGCAACAGCAACACAGGTTAACATCCACAGTGTTAGATATGAAGAGTACCTCTGGTGCTGCTGCTGTAAGTGCTGCACCTTTGACACCTAGTAGTAGTGGCAGTAGAATTACATCGACATCTAGCTCCAGTAGTAGTAGTAGCAGAAACTACACATGACAGACAAAGACAGGAATGGAGAAATGAGGTTGACACCAGGCATCCGTGATCCAAGTTTCTTCCTGCTCTGGCTGCTATCTCTGTCCTAGGGGAATCTGGGGTGTGAGAAGGTAGCAAAGGAGAATTAACCCAATTACTCCAAAATCTGGTATGACTGGGAAGACGCGGGCAACCGTGATCCAAGTTTCTTCCTGATGTGGCTGTTATCTCTGTCCTAGCGGAGTCTGGGAAAAGAAGCGGTTGGACAGGGAGTGTGTTTTTTTGATAGTGATAGGAATGGTGGGGACAGTTAATTAAAATAAATAAATAATAAAAAAATTGATATGTGACAAAAACAGGGACCCTGACATGAGCTGTGACTCAGGCAGACTGATACTAGAAGAGAGAGAGTATTATGTAGGGATCAAAGGCAAGACATCACATACAATCAGTTCTATTGTGTACTTTGCAATCAAAACACAGAATGGTTGAGTAATGTTCAGCAAACACACAAGGAGTAGGGATGGGAGAAAATTTTCATCTCAAACTGAAATCGGTGAATAGGGGCACTTCCCGCTTGGCGAATAATTTCCAGCAAAAAGTGCCATTTTTCTGCTTTTTTCGCCTAGCTCATTCCATTGAAATCAATGGAAACTTTGAATTTACACACAAACATAGCAAATATTATTTTATTTCCCAAAGGCACAGTATAAAAGGGGCATGAGGGTGCCTGTGTTGGTGGAATGTGGGGAAAGAATCGGTTGAACAGGGAATGTTTTTTGGGGGGTTGTTTACTGGGATTGGGGGCAGTTAATACAAAAATAAACCCTAAATACAATTAAAAACCCCCATAAGACATGATATAAAACGGGTCTGAGGAGGGTGTTGGAGTCTAGGGAAAGAATCACTTTGTATATGAAGTGATAGAGACAGGAACCCCCTGACATAAGCTGCCCCTGGGGTGGACTGATACTTGACTTGATAGAGTATTTTGTAAAGGATGATTTGTTAGATTTGTTTTTAGAGACCAAAGCCCTGAGGAAACATTGATTTGTAGGACTTGGAATTATTAGAGACACAGGTCCTGAGGAAACATTGATTTGTAGGACTTAGACTTATTAGAGGCACAAGCCCTGAGGAAACATTGCTTTGTAGGGCTTAAGCTTGTCTGGCACAAGCCCTAAGGAAACATTGATATGTAGGACTTAGGCTTATTAGAAACAAACCCACTCAAATTTTTTTTTTATGAACTATGTTTTTTTTTTTAATTTTTTTAAAGCACAAGCCCTGAGAAAAAGTTCTACTGGCCTAGTGCCAGCAGGTCATGTCAAATGTCCTCCTGAGCCCCTAATTGTGGAATTTGCAACTGCTGTTCTTGCTGCTGCTACTGAGTTGTTTAAGCAGCACATGATTAGGCAGCTGGAAGGGAATGGGATCAACATTAGCAGTAACATGGGTGAAGGATTACGAAGGTTCCGTTTGCCATGACTAGTTACAGTGATGCTCTTGAGGCAGTAGCAGCACAATAAGAAGCCCCCACTGTATGTGGAGAAAAGAAGAAGTTGGCCAATAATTCTTCTCTACCTGCCCCTTCTCCAAAATCATGGGTATGTTGTTATTAGAATATACATTTTTCCCTTGAGAGCAGGAACTATGCTGCTCATCAGCAGCTGCAGTGTGCACAGTGTGTGTGGTAAATAACATCTGGGGCACAACTGTATCCAAACACCATAACACCAGAAACCAAATACTGCCGCTGTCACTATACCCCTTGTCCACACCCCCCTAAGGACACATGACAACTTGCTGACAGTTTAATAGTAATGATGAACCCTCCCTGCCACCATCTTAGCATATTCTGCAGGATGGAATCTCCTCAGATGCCACTTGATGCCCTGCTTGCGATTCTTCTCCACCACACTACCATTTGTGGTCAGTGCACCACACAGTCTGCAATGTGTGGATACAAACTGCCACATGCTTCTTGGTGACAAGCAATGTGACAGATATTTGATATTTTTTCAACATTTTTTGGTCTGCTGTGAGAAGATTTATTTCACTTGTTGAAGATTTAAAATGTGGATGCAAAACCATGAGGTCCTTTTGCGGGGAGGATCACCATCAACAGTGTCCGCTGGCTCATAATACCAGTATCCAAAGTTTGGAACAGGTGTGATTTCCTTTGTGTATCATTGTATAACTATTCATTGGATATTTAATAGTGGTCCAGCTCTCCCCGTATTTTTCTTTGTTTTCTCTTGTCAAATTTTTGATATTTTTTCAAAATTTTTTGGTCTGCTATCAGAAGATTTATTTCTGTTGTCGAAGATTTAAAATGTGGATGCAAAACCATGAGGTCCTTTTGCGGGGAGGATCAGCATCAACATTCTCCGCTGGCTCATAATACTGGTGTCCAATGTTTGGAATAGGTGAGATTTCCTTTGTGAGTATATTTGATCAGTGTATCAATTTATAACCATTGACTGGATATTTAATAACGGTCCAGCTCTCCCCGTATTATTCTTTGTTTTCTCTTGTCAAACTTTTGATATTTTTTCAACTTTTTTTGGTCTGCTATCAGAAGATTTATTTCATTTGTTGAAGATTTAAATGGTGGATGCAAAACCATGAGCTCCTCAATGGTGGTCCAGCTCTCCCCATATTTTTCTTTGTCTTTTCTTATCTTCAAGCACGGTCCGGAGTTAATATAATCCACAGGTGCAACTTGTCATCTGGGTAACTGGTGACATTCATTCAATGTGAGTGTAAATACATTCGTTGGCAAGTGATTTACCATGTTATTCTGACATACTACACCATTAGTCTCTCCTCTCCTTTTTTCCTGGTATTCAGTGTGACAGAGTGCCCCCTAATGTCACACTTGGCAATTCTTTTTGACCTGAAGAAGGCAGACTGGCAGTAGTAGCAGCAGGCTGCTGATCTGTGCTCATTGTGGTGGTGGTGGTATTATTATTTTTGACTATCCCCCAACATTTCTGGCCTCTTCAGGATCATGTTCCACTTGGACACTGGAGTGAAGGGAAGGGGACTCCCAGGGCCAAAGAAATAGTGTGGGCTCCTTTGACAGCTAGTCTGGTTTCTCTTAAATGTTTCCACTACCACTCCCCTTCCACCGGCTGCTTCACCATTGCTACTACTACTACTAACACCAACCACATCAAGTTCAGCCCCAGAGACTTTCTTCTCATAGTTACTGGTAATATGAGGATATTGATTACCCTCTCCTTCACTCCTTACACTAACAAGCTGCTGGACCTTCTTAGTAGTAGTAGTAGTTGTACTAGCACTGACGGTACTGCTTGGGGATGGCAAGTGTGACTTACGGTCCCCTGCTGTCACACTTTGCATCATTTTCTCATCCTCCCCCTCCTGAGTACTAGAAGATACACTGGCAGCAGCTTCAACACTGGTGACAGCAGGTTCAGCACTGGCAGCAGGCACATCACTGGTTGCAGCAGGGGCAGCATGTCTGATGCAGGCACAGTACTGGTGGCAGCAGGTTCAGCACTGGCAGCAGGCACTGCACTGGTAACAGCAGGGGCAGCACTGGCAGCAGGCACAGCATTGGTGGCAGCAGGGCAGCATGTCTGACAGCAGGCACAGCACTAGTGGTAGCAGGTGCAGTAATGGTGGCAGCAGGTGCAGCACATCTGACATAAGCAGCTGACCTGTCCTGCTCTCACTACTACCCTTTTCTTCCTCCCTTTCCATTAAATTCTCCAAGATCCCTAGGGGTGATTTAGTGACAGTATTGGTTCTGTAGTGCTGACTTCCTCCTCCTCCTCATAGTCTGTGGACACATAAGGGTTCTTCCAATTCCTCCTTTTACTATTTTTAAACTTTCTCATAGTGATAGCAGTCACTATGAGCCTCTCCTGCCTCAGTTTGCAAAAATATTCCAGCAGAACTGCACAGCACATCTACCTCACTCTGTAGCTGCTTCTGTTGTGTTTCACTTCCTGGAATACATCACATTTTTATAGCGAAAAGGTGAAAAACACGTAAATCAATGGGCGGAAACTTTCTAGCAGTTGAAAAAAATGCAGAAGAATTTTGGCCAATAGGCAAAAAATGAGAAGATTTTAATCACTGGTTTTAAAGCAGATTTTCCTGCAAAAAAAGTGGACAACAACATGGTTTTCACGGGAACAAGGCGAGAGCTTTTGCCCACCCCTAACAAGGGGGAGGGTGAAATGATTAGGAGTAGTACCAGGTCGTATGAGTAAAGTGGTAGTCCAAAAACTGACTGCAGCCATGGTTGCTGCAGCATGTGCAATAAATGATGATGACCCCTCTCCTACAGAGAAGGATGCAGTTTGTCAAAGTCCCACCAAAAATTTCCACCAGCACCAGTATTATTGAAAAACCCTCTAAAAACACTGAAGATGATGAGTCGCATTCCAGTGTTGATGGCATAGTACAAGAAGCTGTAGCAGCTCAAACAACTTCTGCATTTGACACTGAGACAAACAAGCACAAAAACACCTGTCCTGAAAGTAGTAGCGAATGTTGAGGAAATCCCGTAAAGGGAAAAAGTAAAAAAGAAATTGCTTGAAACCTCAAAAAGTCTAGAAGAATATAAATGTAGTGGGGAAGAAGTGGTGGGCGATGCTGAGGATGACCTATTAACATGATGATGATGTAGATCTAGAATATATCTCCCCAGCATCCTCCTCTTCTACAGATTAAGTTGATACTGAGAGAAAATCAGTAAGTGATGATAAAGAGATGATAAGGAGGTGATAAAGTGCAGATGGCTGCATGAAAACTGTCAAAATGCATCTAGATTGAACCCTGGGTTGTACACTTTTCATAAACATATATTTTTGTGGGGCTAATTTGAATTGGATGACTTATAAACTGCTCCAACTGAGATATGGCATGGTAATATATTCTGTGCAAACTCCATGTCTGAAAATGTAAAAGAACATGTTCCAGATTTGGCCTGTAGCTTGTCCAAAACATGATAATGGATGTGGGGAATTCCATACTCAGAAGATGTAGCAGAACAACAATCAAGGTTTTTTTTAACTTCTGCAAATATCCTGTTTTGAAATTTGCAGCAACAGTATAAAATAAGTGCAGAAAACTCAGATTGGTTTTCTTACTGCAGGGTTGGGGAGGTATTGGTAGTGACTGCATGAAAAGTGTCAAAATGCACCTTTGGAGAAGGTTAAATGAACTATTTAAATGGAAGTTTGGGGATTTTTTACTTTTCTCCTCTGGTACAGTTGGTTTACTCTGGAATTACTCTTTTTTTTTGCATATGGCCAAGTGAAATGATTAACCCATTGAGTGCCTGAGAGGTCGGATACCTCTCTGGCACACAATGGATGTGTGTGTATGTTTTTCTTAATTATAAAAAAGTCTACCATTAAAGTACAGTTATAATGGAAAATGTCTCTTTGTACTCAAAGGCTATGTTCTAAATCACAATATTGATCTAATATGGTTAGAGATTTGGGAAATTAATTGAGAAGGAAAAGTACTATCATTAAAAACGAATGAAATTACATAATTTATTATCCTGAATCAATGGTACATCTACAATATAAATATTAATTTTGGGAAAGTTATTGAGAAAAGAGGCAAGAGGCCAGATGCTATACCAGTGATTGGTTTTAATACAGTTTCTTGACTGTGTTATTACTAGTATGGGACAATGCTCTTTACTGAGTTGTCACTGTGAAATCAATACTTTCAAATTATAGGTAAGGTGAACAGACATTCTGGAATTTTTAGCATAAGTGTTATCACAGAAATATAAACAGATTTTTTGTTCCATGAAAGTCTTTGTGATAAAAAATAAGAAAGGTTAAATATGCTAAACTGCTTAAAGGAATACTAATACCCAAACATGATCTGGGGTTATACACCCTTAAATACCTTGTACTCTATGCTAAAGTCTATTAAAGTCTTTATTTTTTTCAGAGATTTACATTTCCACCACTTCAGATGTTCTGAAATCTTTGAAAATTATTGAATTTCTTACTGTACTCATTAGCTACCTCTTTTATGAGAAAAATGGCACCCAATTGGTACGATTTGACATATTATAGCACAAAATGAAACCAACTATAATCTCTCATTTTAATTAAATTTTTTCAAACATGGCATGCTAGTACTAAAATGGTTGTAACAAGTACATAAATCAAGAAAAGGTAAGACAAACTATACCATTTTGGAAAGAAGACAACCTAGCATTTAACATAAGGGGTCACTTGCCTTTCTGTACTTAATCTGGTTTACACAGATGTTTCCAGAAATTTGTTAACAAATCACATTTTTTTTACATTTCTCCCCCTTCAAATGTACTAAAATCTTTGAAAACTATGGAATGCCCTACTTCATCCATTAGCTACTATTTTTGCAAGAAAAATGGTACCCACTTGGTATGGGTTGACATACTGTAGGGGGTGCCAGAAGCACAAAACTCCACTGTTTTCTTTTTTGAAATAGGCTACCAGCACTAAAATGGTCATAACTAGTAGAGATATGAAAGAAAGGTGTGCAAGACATAACATTTTGGTAAGTAGACCTTCACCTGCATCAAATTCGGCTACATTTGCCTATCTTCCCCTAGGTTGTTATGCATAATTGTTTCCTTAAGGTGACGCTACAGAGAAAAAACTTTTTTTTTATAGTAAGGTCTGTTAAGTTATGGAATTCCTTGCCCAAGGATGTGGTTATGGCAGATACAATGGATATATTTAAGACAAGATTAGATACATTTCTTTCAAAAGGGAACATACAGGGTTATACTGTATTTTAGTTGGAAAATCAGGAAGGTCTGATAAATTACTTATTTGGTAGCAGGAAAGCTATACAATTTTCATGTCACTGGGGTATTAGGCAAAGGTTGAACTTGATGTCTTTTTTCAACTTAATTTACTATGTTTCTATTTCCACCATTTCAAAGATACTAAAATATTTAAAAACCATTGACTTTCCTACTGTATTCATTAGTTTCTACCAGCTCAAGAGAAATGGTACAAAACTATACCTTCCACTTTTTTTATTATTACTTGCCTCTGCTAAAATGTTCATAACCATTAGAGGTGCAAGGAAAAAGTGAGTAAGGCAAGGTATTTTGGAAAGTAGAAATTCATCTGCATCAAATGAGGGGTCATTTGCCTTCTTACCCTTAGGCTAACATGCACAACTATTTCCAGAAAATGGTGTTATAGGAAAAAATATCCACTCTTTTAGTCACTTTAGTCAGTGAAATTATATAATATATATCAATGTATCAATGTACTCAGAAGTTTTTATTGTAGATTTCTGAAAGCTTCCCTGAAAAACCCTATTTTTAACACAATTTCCTTGCTTCATTATTTTATTTCATATACAAAGAAACTTCAGCTATTTTGCAATTCATATGTTAGTGTAATTTCAGGGAAAATATAATTTTATATAGTTAGCGAGTTGTTTTAGGGTAGTTTTACTGTTTAACCAATGGATTGTGCATTTTTAGTTCATAAAGTTGATAATACCCTTTTGCACTCATGTAAATTAGCAGTCTACACAGGTCATGCATGTAGGTAAAACTACACATTTTAGGTATTTTTATACTCATATGGTTCAGGGCTTTTAAAACTAATTGAAACTTTGACAACCAACTTAAGTGATATGTATTGAAAGATATTAGCAAAATAAGTATTGGTTTTATTTTTCTGTACTTCTGACATTATAGCTTGTTGCACAATGTATAACTTACTCCATTTGAGGCACCATGAAAAAGATGGTTTTGTTCTGAAAATAATATATATATGTGTGTATAGATAGTTTTCCATCTATAACTAGAAATTTGCCTTCAGTAATCCTACCTAAACAGATTGATAGCAAAATATTGAAAAGTGCTTGGCCTCCTTGGAGGACAAAATTGTCCAAACCTTCAGCATTCAAAGGGTTAATGGCTTAAAGGGATAGTAATGTTTCATAATAAAAGTAGCTCTAATTTATCATCAAAGTATTTGGACTTTGGTGAGTGTTATTTCAATTCTGTCAGACTTATAGTTCAAGAGTAATTCAATGACAAAGTATCCCCCTCCTGCCCCTTTTACTGATGTAACACTGCTCAGCCAGATCAGAAGGGAGGTGCCCAGGTAGACTGCAGAGAGGGACAATCTTCAATTAAGATAAGGGAAAAACCTGAAAAACTTGTCAAAGGGGGGCAGGGCTTTCATTGTTCTCATAGGAAGAAGATTCTCCCCTGCTGTTATCTGTCTGGTCTATGGACTGCATTCCACATCTGAGAAGAGATGGCTTACACTAGGTAAAAGGCACAGGAGGGGGAAATTTTGCCTGTGAATATCTCTCAAACCTTTATGGTATCGTTCTTCATGTTTTTTTAATGCCTACAAAATAAAATAAAGATAAAACGAAGTATTACTATCCCTTTAATAGATAGGTTTTACTTTTAAAACTGCTTATATACCTGTTACTTTATACCTGAATGGGAGTCCTGCAGAATAAGTGTGTTTCCTTTTCTTCTCATTGATCATACTCTGTTTCTTCTTTGATGGATGGTGGAAAGGAAACAGCCAGAGGCTGAACACTGAGGCATTGAGGACAGACATTGACACAAACTGGATATGCGCATGGGGATCAGAAATGTGGTGAACTCAGACAGGGGGTATTTGTTCATACATCTAATTATATTGCTTCTTTTAACTTTCCAGTCAGTGACCTTATTTCATAGATAGCTGGGTCAACTTCTCTATTGCCAGTGTTGAAATTAAACCATTTGGAGGTGCTCTAAATGAACAAATTAACCAAAACTCTAAAATCAAAAGTTATCACTGAAGAGCCTGTATTGCTCATTCATAACCCTAATTAATAAACCTGAGACATTAGCTGAAGCTTTAATGGACGGGGTTGGATTAATGTCTTCTAAGTTGCAAGCCTATGTTATAGAAGAATGCAGTAACACAGATGAAAACCATAGAAAGCTAGTGTTAAATCCAGGTTGTTGTGGTGTATTATAATGGAATTGTCTTACAATGGTGTTGGACTTGTCTTACCTGAAATGTTCAATTGTACCTGATTGCATTGTAACCTGCAATTACCAGCTTCACAGAATAAATGGTGCTGTCTAAATAAAGTGACAACTTCTGTTTTGAAAATCCCCTAGAGCCCATTTGTTTAATGTCTATCACTCACGGTCCAGTACTACACGCACTATATTGAAAAGGAAAGTGGTGTAATTTTGGGGCAAACTAATTGCATTAGAGGGGAGAAGTACAAAGTCATATTACTTTAAATGAGGCTTTTAACCTTTGAAAGATGGAGAAATATCCAGCTTATTATTTTGCAATGCATTGGAAACCTTTCTAACATTCAATAATGAGTTCAAATCTCCATTTCAATCAATGCAAATTTGAGCAATTTATCTGATGCGGTGCAGCTGTTTTACCCTAGAATTACTAAAATTGTATTTTTAACATGAGACCCTATCTTTATTCCAAAACACTCATTACAAAGACAAATAGCAGCTAGAATGAGTATAGAGCCCTATCAATATATCTGCTATCCTGGGAGCAAAGCAGTTGATGAATTTGGGGCTATATTATGAGTCCCTGCAGGCCTCCATTGCATTTTTGTTGTTGGTCTTGTGTTAGAGACTGAACTGAGTGACTTTTATATCTCTGCCTGATACTAAGTCTTCTTGACTGCACATACAAAGTCCATTGTCTGTTATGGAGGGTTTTCAAGCCTGATACTAAGGGTCTATTGATATTGCATATACGGCTGTGAGCCACAGACTTCCAAGTTGAAGTCTAATACCAGCCAAGTAAGGAGGCCAGTTGTCTGACCCTCTGAATAACTGAGAGGAGCAATTTTTGGGCTGCACAGTGCAGCTCCATGCATCTTGTTAAGTCAGGTCCTGGAAGAGTAGACTTAGTAAAACATGATTACTGCTCTTTACTATTTAATAATCTAATTAAAAAATAGGTTAGACTTCTTGATATAAAAACAATATATTTACACATGTTCCTTTTTCAAGACGAGGTTTTAGCAGCATAGCTGTTATGATCAGTCCACTAAGCTTAAAGGGGATGTATCACCCCAATACAAATTAGCATTAATCATTAGCTTATAGAGCGAATATAAGTAAATGTGTATTAATCTTTTTTAACTGCAGTTACCTTCTCTGTCACTTTGCCTCTTCCCCTCTGCATCGAGGGGAGCAGAGGTAGAGTGACAGACTGCGGTACAGAGCAGGTAACCTCAGTCTGTCAGGAAGTAGCTGCATCTCAGATATTATTACTTCAATTTAGACGAACAGGAGCTTTTTTAAAAAAAAAATGAATACACATTTACTTATGTTCGCTCTGTAAGCTAACAATTAATGCTAACTTGTATAGGGGAGATACATCACCTTTAATACAGCACCTTCGGGTTATGAGACCTGCAACTTCCATTGCTGCCACCAGAGGACTTTTTGTCTACTGTCTGTAGCAGCATTGTGTCAAGGTTTGGCTGAGCTGCTCTAACTCTGCCTATTGATTCTGCTGTCTGAGTTAATCTAGTGCTCTGCTATCCATTGCTGCTGTCTTCTGAGTTCCTGGGTCAGGCTGAATCAGCTGACCTCTCTGATTACTCACCTGGCTGTTATCAGCCAACCCTCTCAGGGTATTTAAAGCAGCTTGGCTTACTTCCTGATTGTCCTTGTGTTTGTTGCTGCTGGCTGCTGTGGATTCTCCTGTGCTCCTGTTTATCTATGTATGACCTGGCTTCCTCTGGCGATCCTTCTGGCTCCTGACTACTAGCTATTCCTGACATTGCGGACTTCTGTGTTCCTGACCTCTGGCTTGTTCCTGACATCATGGACTCCTGTGTTCCTGACTCCGGCTTGGCTGAGTACCTGTCTTGGTTCCTGACCCTGGCTTATCTTTTGGTTTATGCTCCTGGATCATGATTCTGTTTTTGTCACATTAATAAAAGTGTTTTGTATTTTTACATTTTTGTGTCTGCCTGGTGCTTGGTCCCTAACACATTGTTCTTTAACTCTTCCTGGCTTATTTGGCACCTATTGGTTAATGGCATCCAGCTATACCTTGTTTAGAGAAAATTTAAAACAGCCTGTCTGAGTTCCCAGTGGTCAATTGTTAGCCCTGATGGTGAAGACTCAGCTTCTTGTCAGCTTTTGAACTCTACCTGTCCCGACCACGGCATGCACCCTGTCTTTGCTTGACCTCCGACTGCCTCGACTTATTGGCTTGTCTCGACTACTGCTCAGTCTCCCTGTCCTGGTCCAGTCCTTGGCTCAACCAAGGGGTGGGATATCTGGCTTTGAAAGCCAGCACATTTAATTCTATTTTGACCCCAGCAACATTACCCTGGTTTGCGACTCCGCCCTTCAGCCTCACACTCAAGCTTCATCCCCTAGCTTCCTCTGCAGAGACTGTGAGCCTTAGGCTTCTTTTCAGTCCTTTGTCCAATCATCAGGGTCCAGTCTCCTGTATCCCCATCTTTGGGGAAACACTAGACTTCAATAAATGGGATGCATATAGGTGCACTGAGTATAATCCGTACCTGTAATATTACTATGTGAAATTAGTAGAAAAATGGTACAGCAGCAGACAGATGAGTGCATACCTAAGGGTAGTGAGACTTTGTGTAAACCATAACACAGCTATATGAGCCACCTTTAGAGTTTGGTTAAAATCAGAAATAAACAGAGGAAAACTGATTGGCTTTTGGTTGAAAACTGAAGCTCTCAGTAAAAAGCTATAGCAAAAGCTCTAATTGATTACAGTTTTACAAATTGCTTAAAGACATAGTAATGTTTCACAAAAACAGCAGCTTAATTTAATCTTCATGGTATTTGGGCCATGGAGAGTGTTATTTCAATACTGTCAGAGCTGTAGTTCAAGAGTAATTGAATGATAAAGTATCCCCCTCCCACCTAGTGTAAGACACCTCCTCAGATGTGGAATCTGGTCCTGGGACCAGAGAGCTCACAACAAGTAACAGTCTTCTTACTGTGAATAAGGAAAACCTAGCCCACCTTGACAGGTTTTTCCTTATGCTCACTGAAGATTGTCCCTCTCTGTGATCCATCCAGACAGTCTTGCTGCTCTGAGGTGAGCAGTGTTACATCAGTAAAAGGGGTGGGAGGGGGTATACTTAATCATTCAATTACTCTTGAACTACAACTCTGACAGTATTGAAATAACACTCTCCATAGTCCAAATACTATGAAGATTATTTGGAGTTGTTTTTATTGTGAAACATTACTATCACTTTAAGAAGCAACAAATTTAAGAACTTTTAACTGATGCTATGTGATGTATATTTTACTTTGCTAAATCTTTAAGTATACCTGTTTTTTTCTAAAATACATCATGCCTCATCAAGGAACATACACATATTGCTCTAATCTTGTTTTGAAAATAATAAAATGCTAAGCCCTTCTTTACCCTTTGAGTATCAGAGGGGTAAGCAACGCATTGCTCTACAATGCATTGTGTACACCTCTGGCACTCAAAGGGTTAAAGGAGTAGCAATGCTAAACTTAAAATATATATGCCTTCAGGGAGCAGAAATGTTGCACTATAAAAACACATATTGCTATGAGATGCTTCAGTCAAATGTTATTACAACTTAAATGTTTTCATTCAAACTATTAACAGCAGCACCAAATTGTAACCAGAGAGAGAAACTGCATGCTTCTGTAGCTATCTATGGGAAAGCTTGTATTATTTGGTTAAAGCTCTCAATAGTAAATCTTGTAACCACAATAGACCATTGTCATTTCATTTTAAAATATAAGTTTCAACTTTAATAACTTCTGAATGGATAATATCCCTTATTTATTTTAGTCAAACAATTTGTCTTCATAGTAAAATGTGGCTAACCCTTTTATTTTATGTGGAAGTTAAACAGAAATTTTTAAATGGGTCATAAAGAACAGAAAGAAGTAGGTATCAATAATAAATTCCATGCACCAGTTCTTTATTGCCTCTTCAAAAGAAAAATTCCACTTAATCTCTACTTAAAAATATAAGTCCTCCTTCATACCATTATGTGATACAATTGCTTGTAAAATGCTGTATAACCAGACATTTCTGTGATACAATTGCTTGTAAAATGCTGTATAACCACAACGTTTTGTTTGCCTACTGATGTCTGTACAACTGTGACATCTTATAAAGTGCCTCATGGAATTTTAGTCAGAGAGCAGGACTGCCATGCTCAGAAATGGTATATGTGCAACCTGAAGTTTTTCTGCAGACAGATGTATCATTGAGACTCAAATCACACATTAGTGATCCATGGTGCTAATTTTCTTGCACCTCATTTATATGATTTACCTATGTGTTTATATTTCTGCATGTTCTAGAAATGTAAAAACATCACTTCTTTCTAAGATTTTATTGGTCTCTTCTAAGTTATCTCTGAAATGTTTTTTTAAACTCCAAATTTTTTGATTAAATGCACATGCTGCTCTAAACCGTGAATAAAGTTTTAAACTATTAAAGAGATAGTAATGTCAGAAAACAGTATTAACTATATGGTATATACAATTAAAAGAGAGTACTTGCACTTATTCGTATCTCTCAAACTGTTATGGTTTGAGAGATATAGGAAAATAAAGTTCTCTGGTCCCTCTCCTTTATGCTTGATGAGCTGTAAAGCTGTCAGAAGCAGATTCTGGTCACTTGACCAGATGTGGCTCTTCAGCAGCGCAGATATAATGATATTTAAAGATAAATACTTAATTTGGAATGGTCTACAAAGCCTGCCTGTCTTGCAAGCACACTTTGTAGACCATTCCAATGAAGTATTTATTTCTAAATAGCGTGATTTCAGCTCTGCTGAAGAGGCTCTGCTGGTCAAATGACTGGAATCTTCAGCTGTCAGCTAGATGGCAGACTTGAGTAAAACAGCCAGGAAATGGTAACTTTAGCAAGTTATATCTCTCAAACCATAAAGATTTGAGAGATAAGACTTAGATTGATGTTAATCTTTTTTTAATGTCTACAATATTAAATCAACTTAAAATTAACCATTACTATCCCTTTAACTTGTACATCTCCTGATCATCTCAATTTAAATTAATTCAAAGGGGAAGTGACATTTCCTAATATTATTTCCCTCTCTTATACAGTGGTATACAAAAGTTTGGGAACTCCTCGCTAATCTACATTTTGTTAATTCTCCAAGTGAAGAGAAGTTAACTCAAACTTTGCAGCACACAATGAATGATTGAAGATGTTATCTTTTGAAGAAAGACACAAGGGAAACATTGATAGGGGCCACAGAGTTTTCCTGCCATAGTAAGGTACAGCTGTATGCAAGTTTGAGGAACTCTTTCCAAATTACACATTTTGTTGATTTTCTAAGTGAAAAGAGCTTAGTACAACCTCTGCAGTGAATAAACTTAAATTTGACATATTCCTGCAAAATGTAATGCACAGTTACTATATATTTTCCAAAGAGATTGAAAAAAATAAAATAGAAAATGTGACATGTACAAAAGTGTGGACACCCTATCAGTTAGTACTTCATAACACTCCCTTTGGCATAATTCACAACCTCCAAAAGTCTTTCTGTTGTTGCTTTAGGAATTCTTTTTCACGCTTCCTTACAGAATGCTTCTAGTTCAGTACTATTCTTAGGTCTTCTTACATGCACTATATGTGTGAGATCTACCCAGAGATTTGCAATAATATAGTCAGGGGACTATGAAGGTCATCAGTTTTGAGTTATGTTTTGGATCATTGTCTTCTTGTAATATCCAGATTCTTTTCAAATTCAGTTTCTTCACTCTGTGGGGCATTGACTTCCATGATTTGTCGATACTTAGTAGAATACAGTCTTCCATTTACTCGCATAATATTTCCTGTACCACTGACTGCCACACAACCCCAAAGCATGAATGATTCATCCCCATGCTTATCAGTGGGCAAGATGTTCTTTTCTTCAAATACTTCTCCTTTTTCTCTAAATGTACCTCTGGCGATTGTAGTCAGAGTTCAATTTTAACTTCATCAGACCACAGCACTCTGGTTCCAAATTACCAATGGCTTATCTAACAGTTGCATTGCATGCTTCAGATGTTGCATTTAAAGGGATAGTAATACTTTAATATTATTAATCCTCATAGTGTAGCTATTTAAAAAATAATTCAATTGCCCCCAGTGTCATCTCTCAAATCTTTATGGTTTGAGAGATAACCAAACTCAAAGTTCCCCCCTCACCCCCCTTCCCTGAAGTCAGAGTTCTACTGACTGCAGGGGAAGTCTGTTGTACGACAGGCTTGTAGCTCTGCAGCTGAGCCAAGATCACGTTAGTAAAATAGAATTATTTCACTGAAATGGTCTTCTACATGTGCTTGGTTTGCAAACACACGTAGAAGACCGTTTCAGTGAAATAACTGAATTCTTTTTTTAAATAGCTACACTGTGGGGATTAGTAATATTAAAGTATTACTATCCTTTTAATGATGGGATCACAGTTAAGTTTTTTTTCTGATGACTCTTCCATGCAGATCATGTTTGTGCACAGTGGAGTGGCACATCACTACCCAGCCAAACTTCCCTGTAGGTCATTTGTAGTGATATGGAAGTTTTTCTTTGCATTCCTGGCCAGTCTACTTGCAGTTCTATCTGATATTTTCCTTGGTGCTCCAGATCTTGTGTTGACTTCAACATTTCTTCCTTTTCTTAACATTTCGGACAATAGAAATTGCAAGCAGGAAGCATTTACATATCTCTTTGTAGAATTGTCTGCTTTGTAAGAGTCAGTTACCTTTATTTTCTGATCCTCAGTCCTTAGATATTTTAATAGTCAGGGAATTTATTATGCTCTGGAATTGTCATGACCTAACATAGATTAAGGGCTATCAAGTCAATTAAGTTCTTAGACCTTACAAAAAATAACAGTAGTGTATAAACTGGAAGTGCCCGAACGTATGCACATACCACATTTCTGTGTTTTTTTTTTTTAATATGTTAAATTCGGAAAATAAGTAGTAACTGTGCATTTGGGAAATTTGCAGAACTATGTCAAGTTTAGGTTTGTTTGCTGCAGAGGTTATTAGCTTCATGTCATTAAGAAAATGAACAATATGTGTAATTTGGCCAGAGTTGTCCAAACTTTTGCATACAACTGTACCGTACATAGTAACAGTTGATGGGCTGAAAAAAAAGTCATGCGTCCATCAAGTTCAGCCCATGCCATATCACTCCTTTTGATCCAGAAGAAGGAAAGAAAAAACATTTGCGATTAAGCACCAAATGGGTAAAAAAAAACCCTATCTGACTCCAAATGTCAGTCAGATAAAAAAAGCACCTCAAGGCAAAGAATTCCATAACTTTGCTGCTCTTACTTTGAAAGCGCCTTTCTCAGATCATCCAATCCATTTATTCATTTTGTTGCACATCTCTTTTTTTAACTGGTGCTCAAAACTGTACTCCATATTCTTGATGAGGCCTTACCATGGATTTATATAGAGGGAGAATTATATTTGTATCCTGTGCATCTATACCCCTTTTTATGCAAGACAGTACCCTATTTGCTTTTGTAGCAGCTGGGTGACATAGCACACTGCTGTGAAGTCTATCAGTATTCTCTAATAAGGATTCCCCATGTAGTTACTAATTTACTGTATATGTAGGATTCTTGCTTCTATAGCCCAAATGCATAAACTTACATTTATCTATGTTAATCCTCATCTGCAACTTTCCTGCCCATTCACTCAGTTAATCTTAATGTTTCTACAGAGAAAAAATATCCTGCTCTGTATGTATGTACACAGCTTAGTGTCATCAGAAATGATTGAGGCATTACTTTTTCCCACTTCTATGCAGCAACCTGTTGTGAGACAGTGTCAAAGGCTTTTGCAAAATCCAAGTATACTACATCAACAGCAATTCCCTTCTCCAAATTACTACTTACCCTTTTGTAAAATGCAAGTAAATTATTTTGATATGATCTATTCTTCATAAAATCATGCTGGCTCCTACTAATAATATTGTTGGTCTTCAAATAATTCTGAATACCGTCAGTTAGAAGCCCTTATAATAGCTGACCCACTACAGAAGTCAAGATCAAAGGTGTATAATTTCCTTGCCCCCATTTTGAACAATGCTACTACATCAGCATTCCTCAAATCACAGGGCCCTATGCTTGATGAAAGAGAATCAATAACTATTAAGTATAATAGTCTTGCTATTACTGGAAGGAACATGTGCAAGCACTATTTACAGTGTACTTTGTGATGGCAAAATGAACAGCACTAAAATGTTACTGAATTACGCATGTTTTTTTCTCAGTTAGCGAACGTTTGCTAATTTTTTAGCTAGTGCATTTCTGTCAAGGTTTGGCTAAGCTGCTCTAACTCTGCTGTTGATTCTGCTGCCTGAGCTAATCTAGTGCTCTGCTGCTGATTGCTGCTGCCTTCCCTTTCCTGGGTCAGGCAGAATCAGCTGACCTGTCTGTGATTACTCACCTGACTGTTATCAGCCAACCCTCCCAGGGTAGTTAAATCAGCTTGGCTCACTTCCTGATTGTCCTTCTGTTGTTGTTGCTGGCTGCTGTGGATTCTCCTGTGTTCCTGTTTATCCTGACCCTGGCTTGTTTTTTGGTTTATGCTCCTGGATCACCATTCTGTTTGTTTTTTGTTACTTTAATAAAGGTGTTTTGCATTTTATATTTTTTGTGTCTGTCTGGTTCCTGGTTCTTAACAATTTCAAAAAGTGAATGTGGCTGTTTTATGAGAGAACTAGCAATCACAACTAATTTAGCAAAGCATTTAGCACATATTTTCCTATGTCTAACTAACTTTGTTGTTAATTTAGGAGCATGTTCTATTCAGCATCAAAGCGTTTTACATAAACGTATGGCTTTTATAAAATAGCGAATGCTCCACTTTCTTGCATTCCACCCTAAGTTCCTTAAAGGGATAGTAATACTTAGTTTTATCTTTATTTTATTTTGTAGGCCTTAAAAAAACATGAAGAACGATATAAGTCTTATCTCTCAAACCTTTATGGTTTGAGAGATATTCACAAGCAAAGTTTCCTCTCCTGCCCATTTTACCTAGTGTAAGCCATCTCTTCTCAGATGTGGAATCCAGTCCATAGACCAGACAGATAACAGAAGGGGACAATCTTCTTCCTATGAGAACAATGAACGCACTGCCCCCCCTTGACAAGTTTTTCAGGTTTTTCCCTTATCTTAATTGAAGATTGTCTTTCTCTGCAGTCTACCTGGGCACCTCCCTTCTGATCTGGCTGAACAGTGTTATATCAGTAAAAGGGGAGGGCGGGGGATACTTTGTCATTAAATTACTCTTGAACTACAACTCTGACAGTATTGAAATAACACTCTCTAAAGTCCAAATACTAAGAAGATTAATTAGAGCTGCTTTTATTATGAAACATTACTATCCCTTTAAGTACCCTTGGGTGTATGCCCTTGGGTCCAGGGGATTTATTCACCATAACCTTTTCTATTCTGTTTTGGATTTTGTCCTCAGTAAGCCATGCACATGATGAAGAAAATTCTGTGATTTTATCTGTTTGCCCATAGCCTGCCATTGTTTCTTCCTTTGTAAATACAGAATACAAGTATGTGTTTAAGGTGTCAGCCATAGCCTTATCCTCACTAATCAATTCACCAGTCTCAGCCTTAAGAAGACTAATATCAACCTTAATTAGTTTGTTATTTATATGCAGTGGTATATATTGGCATGTATATTTATCTATGTTTCTTGAGAATTTTCATCTTTGAAGATTATATCAGACTGAAAGTCTTTAATACTACTTTTAGCATTGTAAATTAGCCTTTTTAAAATGTAATGTTTTGGTTAAACCATTTCTAATGGGTTTCTAATAACAAATTGCAAAGAATGCCATATTGTGATCACTGCTGCCTAAATGTTCCCTTACTTGTATTCTGTTTATCATGTTATAATTGTTTAGTATCACTAGGTCCAGCAAGGTCTCTTTTCTAGTTGGCCCCTCTACTAGTTGGTACATGAAATTGTCAGTACTATGGCTAGAAAAGTCTAATGGTCCCTATGAAATTTTCCTTTTAGTCTTTTTTCGAAAGACAACAGCTTCAAATAGTCCTAGATATCATGTCCATGGTGGAGGACATGACAGTTTCTAGCAGGATCACGGGACACAAAATCTGGACACTGCACATGGTAATTTTAACCCTTTAAATGGCAAAGAAGTGTACTACACATTGTGAAGCAATACACTAAAACTCATCTATCTTCAACAGGTTAAATGCTCTATCTGGTTTATTTGGAAAAAACTACTGTTAACTGTCATGTCTACCTTAATTCACATGGCACCCAGCCAGGTCTGATTGAAGATGATATCTCTTAAACAAAAACGCACAAGGGCAAACTTCATAAGGCCCATTAGGATTTCCTAGCCACAGCTAGGTAAGTGGAGGTTTATTATTAGGAGGTGTAACGTCTCCTTTAATCATTTCAGTTGGACTACATGGATTAGACATTGTAGTATTCACAGACCGAGGTTAAGGATGGGATAACGTTTTTGCCTTAAAAAAAACATGCAAAAAATGGCACTTTTTCACCAAGTGCAAAATATTTTTCGAAAAATGCCATTTTTTTGCTTTTTCCACCTATTTTCTTGCATTCAAATGAATGAAAGACATAATTCCTCCCCACCATATGGTACATAACTCTTTTTTTCCAGCAGGCATATAAAGGGTGTCAGTGTAGAGATGGGCAAATTTTTTGTACTTTTTTCACGTAGTTCCTTGCATTCAAATCAATGCAAGACAGAATTTCTCCCTACCACATGGCACATAGCTCTTTTTTTCCAGCAAGCCCATAAAGCGATGTGTGAATTTTTTTGCCTCAAACTGAAATTGGCAAATAATACCACTTCCCGCTTGGTGAATAATTTCCTGAGAAAAGTGCTGTTTTGGGGGGTTTGTTTACTGGGATTGGGGGCAGTTAATAAAAATAAATCCTAAATACAATTAAATGACCCCCATAAGACATGGTCTAAAAGGGGTCTGAGGAGGGTGCCTGTGTTGGTGGGTGGCGTCTGGAGAATGAATCAGTTGAACAGGGTATTTGTTTTGGGGGGTAATTTCTTGAGTGGTATTTGGGGGAATAGTTAATAAAATAAATAAATAAATAAAATAAATAAAATAAGACATTTGTATGTAAAGTGATAAAGACAGGAACTCTTTGACATAAGCTGGCACTGGTATAGATTGATACTTGACATGATAGAATACTTTGTAGAGGATGATTTGTTAGATTTGTTGTTAGAGGCCCAAGCCCTGAGGAAACATTGATTTGTAGAAAAAAAATCCCAAAAATTGTTTATATTTTTGTATTTTTTTTTAAAGCACAAGTCCTGAGAAAATGCCCTACTGGTCTAGTGCCAGCAGGTCATATACTGTTGGCCACTGGCCACTGGCCATTGTCAAATGCCCTCATGTAGATGCAGAATTTGCGACTGCTGTTCTTGCTGCTGCTGCTCAGTTTTTTAAGCAGCAGGATGATTAGGCAGCTGAAAGGAAATGGGATCAACAACAGCAGTATCATGGGAAATGGATGATGAAGGTTCCACTTGCCACCATTAGCTCCAGTGCTGCACCAGAGGCAGTAGCAGCACAATAAGTAGTCCCCAGTATATGTGGAGAAAAGAAGAAGTTGGTTAATAATTATTTTCCACCTGCCCCTCCTCCAAAATCATGGGTGTGTTGTTATTAGAATAGAAATTTTTCTCTTGAGAGCAGGAACTGTGCCTCTCATCAGCAACTGCAATGTGCACAGTGTGTCTGGTAAATAACCTCTGGGGCACAACTGTATCCAAACACCATGACACCAGAAACCAAGTACTGCTGCTGTCACTATACACCTTGTCACACCCCGCTAAGGATACATGACAACTTGCTGACAGTTTAGTAGTAATGATGAACCCTCCCTGCCACCAGCTTAGTGTATATTCTGCAGGATGGAATCTCCTCAGATGCCGCTTGATGCCCTGCTTGCAATTCTTCTCCACCACACTGCCATGTGTGGTCGGTGCACCACAAAGTGTGCAATGGGTGGACATGAACTGCCACATCTTAACATCTACAGAATGGCTATCATTTGGTAGGGGAGGTAATGATGAATGAGGTGGATTGGCAGAAGATATAGTTACTCTAGATGAAGAAGGTGATGGTGAGCTAGTTGTTTCACTCGTTGTTGAACTTCCAGACTCTGCCTGGGTTTCTCTATTCTTCCTCCTCTTTGATCTCCACCTTGTCTCTTGTTGCCGTTCTGGAGAGCCAGGGGGTACAGCAACAGTGGTGCTCTGTGGTAGTTGTTTGGCTTTAACATGTTTGACATAAATGTCATGGTGTCTGTGTTTCATGTGTGTTATCAGGGAAGTTGTGCCAAGGTGTGTTTCCTCCTTTACCCTTCTCACTGATTTGTCACAAATTGTGCACAGTGCTGTTGGTGATGACTGGACTGTGCCTGCCCCAAGACAAAAATGGTCCCACACCCATGACTTCAGGGGATAGGGAACAGGTGGAGAAGAATGGCTTCTTTCTTCTTCTCCTACACATTCCCCTTCACTGTCTGGTGCAGAGGATGATGTTGCTGCAGTTGCTGCTACTGCCTCAGAATCAGCACTGCAAACTAGGAGTATTGCTGCTGCTGGCAAGAGGAACCTGTCCTAGTCCCGCATCACTTGTTGACCCCATTCCCACTTTGTCCATGGTGGTCTGTGGCACACTAGCCTGCTCCTCAGCATCCTGCTGCCCTTGCAACTCAGCAGCAGCAGGAATTAGAGCAGTTGCAAATTCTGCAAATTCCAAAAGTTCACTGCTGGTGGTGGTGGTGATGCCCATCCTCATTCCTGTCTCCTATTCCTTTTCAGTTTGGGCTAAAAAGGCCATCAATGTCTCTTCTACCCCAGCCTCTCCAGCATCATCATCACCATCACCACCACTAGTCCCTACTGTGCTGCTGCTGCTCTATTACAGACATCTCACTGCTGGTTGGAGGAGGTGACGAGAAATGTGACAGAGGATCCCCTATTGTCACACTTGCCATTTTTTGTTGATGTGAAGAAGGCAGACTGGTAGCAGTAGCAACATGCACAGGCAGCTGTGCTCCTGCTGGTGGTGGTATTATTGCTGAGCCTACTATCCACCACCAGTTCTGGTTTCTTCAGAATCATGTTCCACCTGGACAATGCCATGAAGGGAAGGGGACTTCCATGTCCAGAGGAATGGTGTGGGCTCCCTTGACTGCTAGTCTGGATGCTCTCAAATGCTCCCCCTACCACTCCCCTAACACTAGTACCACTGGCTGCTTAAGCATTACTGTTACTACTACTAACACCAACCACATCAAGTTCAGCCCCTGAGTCTTCATCCTCACAGTCACTATTAATATGATGATTACCCCCTCCTTCACTCCTAACACTAACAAGCTGCTGGACCTGATTAGTAGTAGTTCTAGCACTGGCGGTACTTCTTGGGGATGGCAATTGTAACTTAGGGTCCCCTGCTGTCACACTTGGCATCATCTTCTCATTCCCCCACCTCCTGAGTATTACAAGACACACTGGCAGCAGGTTCAGCACTGGTGACAGCAGGTTCAGCACTGGCAGCTGGCACAGCATTGGTTGTAGTAATGGCAGCACGTCTGACAGCAGGCACAGTACTGGTGGCAGCAGGTTCAGCACAGGCAGCAGGCACAGCACTGGTGGAAGCAGGCTCAGCACAGGCAGCAGGCACAGCACTGGTGGCAACAGGGACAGCACACCTGACAGCAGGCACAGCAATGTTGGTGGCAGTATAAGGGGCAGAACGTCTGACAGCAGGCAAATCATCAGTGGCAGCAGGGGCAGCACATCTGGCAGCAGTTACAGCAATGGTAGCAGCAGCAGAGCAGCACAACATGGTTGTCATTGATTTTTTTCGCGGGAACAAGGTGAGACCTTTCACCCACCCCTAATTCTGTGTTTGTGAGAAGCAGAGAAAGTAGCACATTTTTGATCTAGAGAAGGCAAGCTAATAAAGTGTAGTTGATGAATAATTAGGGAGTCTTGTAGGAAGCAAAAATGTTCTCTTTATTAGAGGAGTCTTGGGGAAAGGAAGGTATAAAAGAGTTTGACCACAAATACCCCAAAATTCAGTGTGACTGACTGGGAAGACACAGGCAGACATGTTCTAAGTTCTTCCTGATGTGACTGTTATCTCTGTCTGGAGGTTTGGGGGTGTGAAAAGGGTACAAAGCTGTTTTACCCCAAAGTAGACACAGGCAGCTGTTAGCCAGGTTTCTTCCTGATCTGGCTGTTATCTTTGTCCTAGGGGAATCTAGGGGTGTAAGAAGGGAGTAAAGGAGAATTACCCCAAATATCCCAAAATTCTGAGTGACTGACTGGGAAGACACAAACAACCATGATCCAAGTTTCTTCCTGATCTGGCTGTTATCTCTGTCCTAGGGGAGTCTGGGGAAATAAGCAGTTGAACAGGGAGTATGTTTTTTTTGTTTACAGTGATAGGGATAGGGAGACAATTAAAATAAATAAAAAGGAAAAGGAGAGTAGGGAGGGAGTGAAGGATGGTGTATGGGGGAAAGGTTTTGGATCCTCTGAAGTCTCAATGACCTAATCTACTCACAAATCTAAACCATGTGGCCTCTTTAAAATATTTGATTATCTACTCAAGCCTGTAGCTTTAAATTGCTCCTCCTTCACCAACACTCCACAGGACTTTGCTGACTTTTTAAAAAATAAGGTGCAGTCCATTCACCAAACCATACTCTCCACATCCTCTCCTCCAATCCTTCTGATTCCTAGTTCACCTCGACCAATCCTCATCTTATTCATCCCTGTTACAGAGGAGGAGGAGGTATCTCTCTTGCTATCCTCCTCTCCAGCCACTACGTGCCCCCTGGATCCCATGCCCTCGCACCTTATCAAGGATCTTGCAGCTACTCTTGTTCCCAACCTTACTAATATTTCTAACTCCCCTCTCTCTAACGGAACCTTTCACTACTCATTCAATCAGACAATAGTCAAACCTGTACCAAAAAAACCTCCCTCGACCCCAGCTGTCTTTCAATTTACCATCCAGTTTCACTCCTCTCTTTGCATCTAAGATCTTATGCTTAATCTCTTTTCTCAATTCCAACTCTCTTCTTGACCCATTACAGTCAGGTTTCCGCTCCAACTACTCCATAGCCCTAACAAAAATTACTAATGACCTACACACAGCAAAGGACAAATGGCAATACAGTTTACTATTCCTTCTATATCTATCCACTGTCTTTGACATTGTTGATCATGCACTCCTACTGGACACACTGCACATCCTTGGCATCCATGATGACACATCTCCAGAATGGATTTCCTCCTATATCTCTAACCATACTTTCAGTGTTTCTTTTGCTAACTCCTTCTCATCTCCCCATGACCTCTCAGTAGGTGTACCTCAGGGATCAGTCTCAGACCACTTCTCTTTTCCCTCTATTCCCTCTCTGACCTCATCTCATCTCTTGGCTTTAATTACCATCTGTATGCAGATGACACAATAATCTCTCTCTCTTTCCCTGACCTCACTCCCACTGTGCAGTCTCGAGTCTCTAAGTGTCTTGTAGCAATTTTATCATGGATGGCCCACCTCCATCTTAAACTTAATATGGTTAAGACTGAACTGATTGTATTCCCACCCAACCTCCAAACTCTTTCCTCATCTCAGTTGACAATTCTGCTATCCACTCAGTAACCAAAGCAGAATGTCTAGGGTCATACTCGATTCAACCTTGATATTTTCCCCCCATATCCAAGCTGTCAACAGATCATGTCACTTCATCCTGAAAATTATTGCCAAATTCATCTGTATGTCAACCTCAAAAACTCTCACTCAGGTCCGCATTCTCTCTAGACTCGACTATTGCAATATTGCACTCTCTGTTTTTCTTACCCCTCATTTTTCTCCTCCTCAGTCTGTTCTCATTTCACCTGCAAAAATAACTACCTTCGTTCCCAGATACCTTCCCTCTCATCTTTCAACTGAAATCCCTGTATTGGCTAACTATAAATATTGTATTTCTTGGAAGAGTCTTATCCTCTCCTTTAAGACTCTTTCTTTTTCAGCACTCCTTACAATTCTGCTTTTATGTCCTGATACACCAGTTCCTCTTAAGGGCTCTTTCTGTTCTCTCCCTACACTATTCGAAACTGAAGCCAAAGAAGGGTTGATCGTATACTGATAAAATGTTGTGGGGGGTATTTAAGGGATGAATCAAGTACCAAGTGTCCAGGTAGGAGCTCGACTTTGGAGAACATTGTGTCAGAGGAGGATTGACACCAGTGTTTCCTCATATTAGTTGTAGGTAGAGTTGGGAAGATGTCTCCTGTGTCAAATAGACATATCAAGGGATCTAATGGTATCTTTATATTAAAAGTATCATTGATATAGTTGAGTATTAGAGTTCAATATCTAGAAAAATTGGACAAAGCCACCAGATATGCACCATAGAACTAACCTGTGAAAGGTAGCTCAAGCAAGAGGAAGAGGAGTTGGGGATGAAATATAGAGTCTCAAAGGGGCTATATACCATCCTGTGTTTACCTTGTAATTCAGCTTCCAAGTGCGTGTTCCTAACTTTTTTAAAGTTATTCAGCAGTATGATAATCTAGTGATTAATATCAATATTAAATAGAGGGAGATAACTCATTCTCCCAGATTGTTAAGAAATATGGTTTGGTGAAGGGGATAGAGTCCCTAAGTAAGGAGTGACAAAATGATAGGGATCTAAAGTTTCGAGGAGGAGGGTTATTTAATGTCCTTTCAAAGAGGTTAAGAATTCGGAGTGGGGAACTCTTAATAAGTATTTAAGCGAGCCAGTGCTTTATTCAAAGTTATGTGAGCCAATTAAAGGCTTTAATATGTAAGGCCAGTTGAGGATTGTTAGTTGGGGAGAGAGATGAGTTGTGTACTGACAGCAGAGCCGCATTCGCGTTATTTACAATTAATGACTTCATTGGAATGGTCTAAAAAGTGTGCTTGCAAACCAGGCACACTTTTTATGTTAAAGTTTTTATGTCCTTGCTTGTTGTAGGCCAAAGGTATATTCTCTGCCAGAAAACAGTGGATGAGACTGGTGGCAGGGTAGTGTGAGGAGTGGGGTGTGGCCATGGGCGGAGCTAAGGGTGCCGAGAGTGCCTTTCCTAGGGGAGCCTGGAATGTAAATCCGGCCCTGGTTAAGGATAAAGGAAAACTCCATATATATTTTATTTGAAGGTGTCTCATAAGATTCGTGAGACTCTTGACTGAACTTCTGCGCTTTACATTATGGTGGAGATATCGCACATTGCACATTTTTGATTTCAAATCTATTAACCTTTTGAGTGCAGGACCAGATTTACATCTCAGGAGCCTGTAGGCACAGAAATCTGAAGCGCCCCTCCCCCCACATTGGCCGTCTCCACTGGACACCTACACAGTGCACCAAATCTCCACATTACCCCCCACATAACCATGTTGCCCTCACATTGCCCCCCCATCAGCTCCATATTTCCCCATCAGCTCCAACTTACTTCCCATCAGCTCCATATTGACCCTCACATTGCCCCATCAGCTCCAGCTTGCCCTCACATTGTCCCCATCAGCTCCATATTGTGTTGCGTACCTCTCTGGAACTCAAAGGGTTAAAGCAGACAATGTCTCTTGGAGCTCCATTTTCTTTAGGCCTCAAGGCTTGATGTACTCTTTCAATCTGTGTCTCCCAGTAGTGATTTAAAAAAAAAAAGGGAATAAGGTAGGTCTCAGATATGTAGGGGTGGCTGATTCGGAGAGATGCTTAAACCTAATATTGTAACATCTTCCCTGATTATCCAAATCTTCCAACCTTTGGGTAAAGAGGTTTAGGGTGTTACGTTGCTCCACCACCATTTGCTCGAGATTAGTTGGATGTTCCACTGTAATTCACTTGTCCTCCTCAAGCTGAGATATTTTGCTTTTCAGAGACACCATCTCATTTTTCAGGGTAATTTTCATGTGCTGCATGAGTGGGGGTCAGATTTTGAGGGTAGGTGGGGTAAAAGGAGCACTAATTGTGGTCCAGGGATGGAGTTGGGCATTGCTAAAGGAGCCACAGCTTTGCTCATTTTGGGTGAGCTGTCAGGACCAGGACCAGCAGTCCTGAGCAGTCAGGACCAGGATTCGTCATCCATAGATGATCTGAGTAAGCTTCCCTCTCTGAAGGCACTGACCCAGATGTGTCTGAGGACAAGATTGTGCTTGATGTAGAGAGAGGCTGCGGGGAGGGGTAAAACTGAAGTGTCCACTCTGCTTGCAGAACCTTTGTTTTTTTTAACTCTCATCTGTGATTAAAAGGTTTTTCAGTCATTTTAGTGTTATTTCCATTATCCAACAGCCACTATTTAGTACTCATCCATTCACATGAATAGCGAGAGCAGGGTCTATGCAACTGCCATGGTCAGTCAGGCCATGCCCTTTAAGGGGTCTGTATCAGGTGGATTTTCCCTAGAAAAAGCGGGCAACCATGTAGTTTTTTCAAATTTTTTCTCAGGACCACAACGGGACCTTTCAACCACCACTACTTATAGGTCAAGTGGAAGATTGCATTGTGGATGAAGAGAGAGAAAATCAAGGTTCAAGAAGCCCAAGTTAAGGATCAGGCAGAGGAAACCGAGCATCCAATAGCATTCCCGGTCCCCTGCCTGATCCCCACATCCTCACTACCTGCCATCAACCCATCAGTTGCCAGATCACAGAGATCTTGTTAAATCTACAACAGATGGCTTAAAAAAGGATTTACAAAAAAAAAATGTCCCCACCACCCCCAACAACCCAGTCCACATAGATAGTTAACCCGTTAACCCCTTCTAGGTTTTTTAAAAGATAATATGGTCTGGGGACCCTGTATTACTTTACAGTAACACATCCTGTTATCTTGCCAGTAAAAATACACACCGGTTGTAATGGAATCCAGTGATAGTAATGTCTAATTAAAAGTATTTGGTCGAGGCTTCTTTATATTAAAACTAAGAGATTATGTTATGTTTAAGTGCTTAGTGTTGTGCAGTTCAAAAGTTATGCACAGATAAAGATCCCCGCCAGCCCCTTTCTGGTTGCCCACCATGGATTCTTTATTTGTGTTGTGCGTTTCGTCCGCTGCAGCAAGGGACAAACTTCAGTAATTAAGTATAAGGGAAATCCTGCCCCCTTGATGAAGGAGGATAGGATTTCCCTTTACTTAGTGAAATTTGTCCCTCACTGCAGCCGTCTGGGCCAGAGAGAGCTGCAGCAGTGAAGTGCAAGAAAGGGGCGGGTGGTAGAGCTTTATCTCTGTATAACTTTTAAACTATATGAAAGTAATTAATTAAATATAGCACAATTTCTTAGTTTTAAAATGAAAAAGACTCAACCTAATACTTTTAAGTAGACATTACTAACCCTTTAACGGTCATCTTACCATATATGTTTATAAAGATATCCAAAGCTTCTTAATGTCTACTGTATCTTCAGTGACCTTACTGTAAAATAACATTTGCTTTTCTGTAATTGTGAGTCCCATTACTCTAATCTTAATGGATGACCTTGTGCCTTTTGAACATCCCTTTGACTGAATGGTTCCCTAGAGAGTTCTTTGTGTAGACCTTGAGCATATTTGTAAATAGTAATCCCATCTCCTGGCATGCATCTCTTTTCCAATGGCTAGTTCTCTTTACAACTAAAATAAACCGTTTATTAATTTAATTGCACATCTCTCTACTCTTCCAGGTTCATAATGTCTTGTAGATTATAAGACAATATGTAAAATGCAGTCACACAAAGAGTAAGTCAGCTATCCTTGTATGTTTTGATAGACCCTATAGAGATCAAAATACTATATATGGAAAAAGAACATCACCACTTATAAAATCATTTATAATATTCCCTATTTTACTATTTGAGTGCCTGAGAGATATTCAGTGTGTTGAATTACATTGCCATGCACTGGATACCTCTCTGACACTCAAAGGGGTCATTTAGGCTGGGAAATATAAAGGACCTGTAATGACATAGGAAATATTAATACAATATATGCATTAGAATAAAGCAACAAATAAAAAAAAAAAAAAAAAAAAAAAAAAAAAAAATATATATATATATATATATATATATATATATATATATATATATATATATATAAAACAGTTTATACATATGACCTTACTGAAGAAAGCAAGAGTAACAACTGTTGAGTAAAGTAAATGCATTATGGAGTGGAACTGAATATTTTCATTGATTAAAATGAGACTTTTTACCCTTTAGAGTGTTTCTAATGCATTGCTTCACAGTGTGTTGGGGATCTCTCTAGCAATCAAGAGTTTTAGAACCCCATTTATTTTGGAATTTGGGTCAGACTTGTATTGTATTATTGTAGGGAGATTATACACTAAGATTTCTTTAACTTTGGAGATATTAGTGTATTGGCTCCATAGAATAACATAGGAACTGAAGAAGGGATATCACTGGAGAAGTCACCTCAATTTTATCACTGATTAGTGATTCTCCACCAGTGTGTAGAAGACCTCCATTTCAAGAGGGTAAAAGCCCCATTTAAATAAATGGACATTTTTCTTTCTCCCCTATGGTACAGTTGGTTTACCCCAGAATTACTCCAGTTCTCTATTGTACTCATGATTGAGGATGGAAGTCCTAAACATAACATAGAAAGTGAATATCTCATTGCTTTTGTTTTATTTGCTTGTTTAGTGGAGCAAGTACAATAACACAAACCTAGAGGCTAAATGCTCTCCTGTTTTTCTCATACCTATGCTGGGACATGTATGTCCTAAACTAATGTTTGCCTGCAGAATTTTAATATGCTGTGAAAATTGCCCTCCTGTTAAAGAAACCTGATTTAGCTGGGTCTAATGAAATGCAAAGCTTTATGTTAATCAAAGAGATGAAGGTTCTATGTAAACCATAAATAATTAGTCACTTATGGCATGATGCAGGAAATGTGCGCAGTCACTATTTCCAGTGTGAAAACCACTAGGGAATAGGTTTGCACATGATTTTGTTGAATTGCGCATGAAAACAATTGCGCATGAAAACAATTGCGCATGAAAAAAATCAAGATAAGTGAATGGCTGCGTATATTAATTTTTTTGTGGCCGTGGCTAAGATTAACGAATCTGTGTGAGTGGAATAGCGAATGCACCTAATGCAATAAGAGCTATTGTGAATGAATTTATACGTCTGTGTACTGTTGTCGTAAAATGAAATTTTTAATGCGCAATTCAAGAAACGTTCGGTGTTTAGCTTCCTGGATTAGAACATGCACAAAATCTATCTGCGCACAAAAATTCCTTTATCCGATGCACACGTTTCTTGCATCGCGCCATTAACCCCATGCTCCTTAAAAGGTTAAATGTGCACTTGGAATAAACATGTATGAAACTGTCATTTTTAAAGGGTATCACATAATACTGATAAAACTATTTTGTAGAGCTTTTTCTGCTGATTAAAACAATGGTACATCTGGTGCTGGAAAATACTTCATTCAAAAGGTCTCGTAGCTCAAACTTGCATTTCAGTTTGTAGCACAGTGGTTCTTAATCTTTTTGGTTTTTCCCTAGGGCATCCATAGCATGCATTCTGGAATTTTCAGGTAACTCCTAACATTTAATAGGCCCTTTGTCAAGGACCTGTTGCAGGGAAAAAAAAAATCTATCCTTTGAACATTATTCTTAGATCTCCAACTGTGAATAACAATTTCCATAACTATACATCTGAAACACAATCTTACATTTTTTTTGCCAGTATATTCACAGAAAAAAGTGGCACTCTAAGTTTGTGCTCAGTGCACACCAAGCACCACAGCAGCCTGGTTGAGAACCATTGATGTAGTACTTCCATGACCTGTCATCATACCTGGGAACTTCTAACTTGGGGCTGCCTGGTGGACAGCCCTCAAGTGCCGATGAGGGTAGAGAAATGATGCGATTTGCATCATTAAAAAGGGGTGTGGCTTAATCATGAGGGGATGGGACTACTAAACATAAAAAAATATATAGAATACACTGGGGAAGGGATAGAAGAGGGTGCGGAGTGGGAGGAACAGGGTGAGATTGAGCACAAGTGGGCAAGATTTCCCCACATCCAGAGAATCTGACTCTGCCCCGGAGACCCGGTAATTCATTGTCAAACCCTGAGTCTCCGGGGCAAAACCTGAGAGTTCCCAGGTATGCCTGTCATGCTAGGGTGGCGCTGTTGCTTCAGAAGTGTATGTGAAGGGCTATTGTTAGTAATAACCACAGTCCGTCATGAGCAAAAGCAACAGTGCAACCGTAAATTGTTTTATGGAAGTGTTGCTCGCACTCAAATTAAAGTTTGAGCTACATAAAACATTTCTCAGCTGTAGAGATATCCTTGTTTTAGGTGGTTTTAGAGATTTTTAGAGATGTAGCTGCACGGGATGCTAATATAATTCTACCTCTATATAAACCCATGGTAAGGCCTTATATAAAACATGGAGTTTCGTTTTGGGCACCAGTTTTTAAAAAAGACATTACTGAACTGAAAAAAGTTCAGAGACGTGCAACAAAACTGAAAAAAGGATTGGAGGATCTGACTTATAAACATACACTAGCCAAACAGGGTTTGTTTACATTAGAGAAGAGACGTCTGAGACGTCTAAGGGTAATGTAATTACCATTTACATATATATTTGAAGTCAATACAAAGAACTCTCCAATTAATTATTTACTCAGAGAGCCAAGCTAAGAATGAGAGATCATCCATTAAGACTATAAGAAAGGTGTTTTCAACTAAAACAGAGGCAAAGATTTTTTTACAGTAAGGGTGGTAATGCTATTGAAATCTTTGTCTCAGGATGCTGTGCTTGCAGATACAGTAACTGCTTTCAAAAAATAAATGGATGCCTATCTAGCACAGAACAATAATGAGAATTATGACAGCTGACTTCAAAGCAGATAGAATGTTGATCCAGATAACTATCTGACTATCGTTTGGAGTCAGGAATGCATTTTTTTACTCACTTAGGGTTTAATTGGAAATGGCTTCAATTATTTTTTTACCTTCCTCTGGATCAACAGGGGTGATTAGGCATGGGCTGGACTTGAAGGATGCATGTCTTTTTTCAGCCTCATCAACATAGTAACATAGTAAATTAGGTTGAATAAAGACACAAGTCCATCAAGTTCAACCTTCTCCTCATACCCCAGTAATTTTATAGCTTTCCTGCTACCAAATAAGTTAGTCTTTATCAGATCTCCCTAATTTGCCTACTGATAAACAGTATAACTCTGTATGTTCCCTTTGAAAAGAAATGTATCTAATCGTCTCTTGAATTTATATAATTATAAATGATATAATCTACAATATTTGCAGATGACACTAAATTATCCTGTTCTGAATTAATGACCCTGCATAATTTAGTGTCATCTGCAAGTATTGATAATTTGCTTTCTATATCTATTTCTATGTCATTTATATCAACTATGTTACCAGGTTACTATGTTACTCTACTGTTTGTTTCCATTTTATCAAATGATTTCCCTTTAACTGAGAATAAAAAAATAGAAATAATGAGCCTTTTCCCATGCATTTATAAGCATTTATTTTTACCTTATCTTTGCTTAACCCTGTGGGTGCCAGAGGATTATGCAACACATTGCAAAGCAATGCATTGTGTACTTTCTGGAACTCAAAAGGTTAATCCCTTGAACACTAGATACATCCTTACCATTTAATGGATAATGCAGGATTTTATCAAAATATATGTTCTTAACCCTTTGAGTGCCAGAGGGTGTGCTGTGCATTGCTTTTTAAAAGATGCAAAACCTAAGATTTAGATCTTTGACTCAGACTCGATTTTGGATCTAAATGAAATAAGCCATTTTCCCCAAGTGAGCAATGATACATATCATAAAACCAGCACACCTCATTAGTTACAATTGGTAATCCCTGGATGATTGGGCTCAGTATTAAACAATGATTCACCTCTCATACATAAAGTGCATAATTCATAATAAATAATGCCTATCCATTCAGTCAGGAAGGCAATAAACTAGCAATGGTTGAACAAATAATGCTTTTTTGGAAGAAACATTTTAAGCAGTTAGATTAATTAAATACTTTATGCACATAAATTGCTTTCTCGTTTCATATAAAAGTTAAAAGAATAAACTATGCCAAGAAATGTACCAGTGGTTTATTTTCATTGAGTTTGATCTACTGAGATACACTGAACCATTTTTGGGGTAAACCAGATTCATCATAGTACACAATACAAAAATAATATATATATACAGCAGGGCTCAAAATTTCCACTCGCCAATGGCGAGTGAAAAATCAGCCCTGGTGAGTAGAAATTCAGCCCTGGTGGGTATCTTATGGCTTTCAGTGGTGAGTAACTTTTCAGATCTGGCTAGCAGCAAAGGACTTCACATTTTAAGCCCTGTTTACAGTTTTTCCAAAACATGCATGGACTGTGCAGACCCCTAATTCTAGAAGGACAAAATTATATTTTTAACTTCATGAACTAAAATGCATATTTCAAGAAGTTACATGTTAAAACTACATTAACATCTCAAAAACGATATAAAACAATATATTTCCGGAAAATAGACATCCCACTGCATTATATGAGGGGCCACTTTCCTTTCTACCCCAACCTGGTTTGCACTTACCTTTCTAGATGTGTCGCTAAAGGAAAAAATTGGCATTTTTTTTTTACATTTCTACTCCTTCAAAACTACTAAAATCTGTGACAGCTATGGAATTTCATTAACTATTGTTCTTAAGAGATACATTGCACCCCATTGGTATGAACTGACAAACTGTAGGTGGTACCAGAAGCACCAAACTACACCAATTACAAGCTCTTATTTTTCCATACAATTTTTTAAACATGACTTGCCCGTACTAATATAGTTATAATAACTACAGAAATGAAGAAAAGGTAGGAAAGCATACTGCTTTGGAAAGAAGATAATCCACTTTATCAAATGAGTGGTCATGTTGTACACAAATGTTTTCAAAAGATAGCACTAAAGGAAAACATTTACAATTTGTTTACATTTCCACTGCTTCAAATGTACTGAATTCTGTGAAAACTATGCAATTCACAACTCTATTCATTAGCTACTGCTCTTAACCAGAAAAATGCCACTCCATTGGTATGAGTTGAGATACTGTAGGGAGTGCCAGAAGGCCAAAAATGTACAATCACTAATTTTCTTACAATTTTTCAAACTTGACTTGCCTATACTAAAATGGTTATAGCAACTACACAAATAAAGAAAGGTAGACAAAACATACCATTTTGGAAAGAACATAATCTTCAGCATCAAATGAGGTTCACTTGCTTTTCAATCCCTAGCCTGGTGTGCATAAATGTTTTAGAAGTTGGTGCTAAGGGAAAAAAAATTGGCATTTTTTATATTTCCATCCTTTCAAATGTATTTATTACCTACTAGCAGCTTGGGATGGCATTGCCCACGTTTTATTTTATTGTTTGTATTTAGCAATGTAAAGTGTAGCACCAAAATACCTGCCATTCACATACTTAGGCATGCACAGATACACACATTCATACATAGAGAAACACATATACAGATATTAATACATACATACATACATGCATATACACACATATAGATATTATTAAAGATACACATACACACACCTATATATATATATATATATATATATACATAGGTATCTACCTGTTTCACTGGAAGGTGAAGGTGGGAAGAGAGAAAGGGAATGGAATCCTAATGGCTTTCACCCTTTGAGTGCCAGAGGGGTAGGCAAGGCAGGATGGCAGTGAGGAGTGGTTAGGTGATAAGAGCTATTGCAAGATCATATGTGTTGCAGCCAGTAACCTTTGAATGCTGGAGGAGTACGTAATGTATTACAGTGCAACACATTGCATATCACTGTGGCACTCAAAGGGTTAAATATGACATGAGTGTGGAATTTATTTTTTGCTGGAGTGTTGCGTTTTTATAATACATTAATTAAGAGGGTGTTTTTTTAGTAATATGGTCATATACTGGTATTTTTGGGTGGTGGGGGTGTATTTGGGTCATTTTGTTTAACCCTTTGAGTAGCAAAGGGGTAGTGAACGAGTTGCGGTGCAATAAGTTGCATACGTCTCTGTCACTCAAAGGATTAATGTTTGCAAGAGAACATATGACATGAACATAGTCTTCGACCTAGGGGCAGAATCAGTTTCATTATGCACTGTACATGACTGAGCAGAGTTAAATTTTGCTCAGGTTGACTGTAAGCAAAGAGGAGAGGTGTGGGTACTATTTAACTGTCTTTCCTCTTGGGACATGAGAGATGAAATCAGGCATTTGTGTACATGTTCCATTTTTTGTATTTATGTGGCATGCTCCTGTTCAGGGACCCAAGCAGTGCACAAACTGGCCTATGTACTACCACAAAAAACAACACAAAACATGAGCAGCACATGGCACAGGAGGTACAATGACAGTATATGGCAGATTTCGACTGAGTGTGCGGTTGAGAAGGCTGGGAATGAAGCTAGATGTACTGTATGTTGTAGGGCTGTGTTACTATAGAAGAGGAGGTAGTTTGGTGTGAGCAGTGGGGGCTCCCCAGAGTGTGAACAGCTCCTGATCAGTATTCAGTACCTCAGTGCACAGCCTAATGGCTGTAAGCAGCAGAGATGGGGCTACTGGCTCCAGAGGACTTTGTGTTCCAGTTGAGGGCAAAACTGGGTCCGAAAGGCTCCATCAGGGGTGTCCCTTTATGTACGTAATGGACATGCCTGTGTTTTTGTTGTAGGTCATCATCTCTTTCACTCTCAATTTCATCTGTATCAGAAGACTAGGAGGATGCCAGAAGGTATTCTAGATCTACATCATTATCAGCAGCAGCAATTATTAGATCATCCTCAGCATCGTCCACCACTTCTTCCACATTATTTTTATATTACTCTAGGCTTTTAGAGGTCTCAAACAATTTCTTTTTACTTTCCCCTTTGAGGTATTTTCACAATGTCTGCTACTACTTTCTGGACAGGTGTTTTTGTGCTTGCTTGTCTCACTGTCAGATGCATCAGTTGCTTGAGTTCCTACACCTTCTTCCATTAAGCCATCAGCACTATAATGCAATGTGACTCATGGTCATCTTCAGTATTTTAGATGGTTTATTAATAGTACTGGTGCTGGTGGAACTTTTGGTGAGACTTTGACAAACTGCATCCTCCTCTGGAGGAGAGGAAGTACTATCATTGATTGCAGATGCAGCAGCAACCATCCGGGTACTGCTCCTATTTCTTTCACCATTTCACCAACCTACCCGCTGTGGGTTTGCTTTACATTACTCAACTACTGTGTGTGTTTTTACTACAAAGTACACAATAGAACTGATTGTGTGTGATGTCTTGCCCTGGCCCACTCCAAAATGCTATATCTTGTCTAGTCAATCACAGCTCAAGTCATGGTCCCTGTCTCTGTCACCTATAATTTTTTATATTTTATTCACTGTCTACCCTTCCCCTATTACTGTACACAGAAAACACCAAAAACAAAAAAAAACAAAACACACTCCCTATTTAACTGCTTCTTTTGCCGACACAGAGATACAAGCCAGATCATCAAAACACTTGGATCATGGCTGCCTGTGTCTTCCCAGTCAGTCACACAGAATTTTGTGGTATTTGGGGTAATTCTCCTTTGCTCCCTTCTCACATCCCCAGACTCCCTTAGCACAGTGATAACAATCAGATCAGGAAGGAACTTGGAATACTGATGCTTTTGTCTTTCAATCAGTCACACACTTTTTGGGGTATTTGGGGTTATTCTCCTTTGCTCCCTTCTCATACCCCTGAACTCTCATGACACAGAGATAACAACCAGACCAGGGAGGAACTTGGATCAAATTTGCCTTTGTCTTCTCGGTCTCAAAGATGTTTGGGATATTTAGGGTACATCTTCTTTGCTCCCTTCACACACCCCCAGGCTCCCCTAGTACAGAGATAACAGTCAGTTCAGGAAGAAACTTGTCTCACGGCTGTTTGTGTCTTTCCAGTCAATCACAAAGAATGTTTGGGTATTTGGTGTAATTTTCCTTTACTTTCTTCTAACATGGCTAGACTTCCCTTACACAGATAACAGCCAGATCAGGTAGGAACTTGGATCACAGCTGCCCCGTCTTCTCAGTCAAACAACTTTTTTGGTTATTTGGGGTAAACCTCTTTTGTGCTATTCTTACACCCAAAGGCTCCCCTAGGACAGAGATAACAGCTAGATCAGGATGAAACTTGGATCATGGCTGTCTGTGTCTTTCCAATCAATCACACACAATTTTGGGGTATTTGGGTTAAAACTGCTTTGCTCCCTTCTCACACCCTGACTCCCCTAACACAGAGAACAGCTAGTAGAAAGGAACTTGGATCACAGCTGGCTGTTGCTTCTCAGTCACACAAGATTTTGGGGTATGAAAACTGGGTTAAATCTCCTTCCTCCCTTTACACACCCCAGACTCCCCAACATAGAGAACAGCAAGCTCAGGGACTTGGATCACCAGTTTTTCTTAGTCATACAAGATGGGATATTTGGGGTAAATCTTTTTTTGTCCTTCATACTCCTCCAGAGTCCCACAGATGCCCATAACACAGAGAACAAATTGTTTGCCCACAAGACTCCCTAAACTATACTCCAGTGTCACTTTATTTGCCAAATTGTGCTGCTTTCTCTACCTCTCACAAACACAGAATGATATGCTGCTGGAACCGAACACCATTTTTATATTATCCCTGTGGGAAAAGATGGGAAATGTGCCACATGTATGCTTTTGGGTGATTCAGTCTTGTCATTGATTTCAATGCAATGATCTAGGTGAGAAAAATCTGAAAATCTGCACTTTTCAAGAAAAAATTCCAGACCAGAGGTAAGTGCCATTTCTTACCTGTTTCAATTTTGAGGTGAAAAATGTCACCCATCCCTATTCATTATATTTAATAAATGGTGCATCTGACCCTCCTTCTGACAGTTTAAAAGCTTGCTTCATATTTATCATTTACCTACAAACCTCTTTATTAAGCCAACTTGATCTTAATTTGTTTATATTTATTCCAAAATGGTATATATTGATGAGCAAAGGTATCTAATAGTATTTTTTAAAAATCCATCTTTCTTGTGCATTTTTATCTGTTAAAGGGATGGTAATACTTAAAAATTACTATCCCCCATGTTGTAGCCAGTAAAAAACAGAGTTAAATGAGACCAGCGGTATCTCTCAAACCTATATGGCTTGATAGATACCCGTTTTCAAAGTTCCCTCTTTTTGGCTTTTCCCCTGATGTCAGTGTTGTAGCTGAGAGCAGGGGAATCCTCTCCTGGGATCAGCCGGTGGCTCTGCAGCAAAGCCGAGATCGATTTAATAAAAAATAAATCCTTTACTAAAAAGGTCTTCTACGTGTGCTTGGTTTGCAAGCACACGTAGAAGAACTTTTCAGTTAAGGATTTATTTTTTATTAATGTGATCTTGGCTCTGCTGCAGAGCCTCTGCCGGTCCTGGAACCAGATTCCCTTGCTGTCAGCCAGAATGCTGACATCAGGAGAGAGGGAACTTTGAAAGCGGATATCTCTCAAACCATAAAGGTTTGAAAGATGCCGCTGGTCTCATTTAACTCCGTTTTTTACTGGCTACAATATGGGGGATAGTAATTTTTAAGTATTACTATCCAGATTGCATTCTGTTTTTAGCATTATAAAATTAACCTTTTAAAAGTTGAATATTTTGGTGAAACCCTTGTTAATGGATTTTTCATAAAAACATTCAAATGTGCTCACTGTTGACTAAATGTTCGCTTACTTGTATATTGTTTACCATTTCAGAATTGTTTGAGACTATTAGGTCCAGCAAGGCCTCTTTTCTAGTTGGCTCCTCTATTAGTTGGGACATGAATTGTCTCCAATCAATCGCAGGGTAGTTGAAATCTCCCATTATGATTGTATTTCCTGACTGAGAACCCTTTCTCATTTTCAGTAACAGTTGGGGATCTTCAAACTACCCAGTATTAGGAGGCTTGTAGCAAATTTCCATTCCCTCGAGCACACACAAACATGGTCATGCTCTTGACTTATTGTTCACAAAGAACTGCTCCCTGCTATATTTCTTTGCATTGCCTTTTCTATTCCTAGACCATCACCTCAAAACCTATAAAGAACTCTTTCCTTGCTTTGCCCACCCACTAAGACCTTCCACTATGCCCACGACCTTTTATTTCTAGACATCTCTGCCATAGGTTCCGTAATACACTTCAACCTCTCCTTGTTCAACAATCTTACTGAACCTGACAGCTTGTTGAATCCTTCAACCACCTCTTCTCATTTCATTGGTACTCCCCCTTCCACGCCCTTTACAAATGGGCATCATGTGGGTCTTGAAGGTCCTCCTACTCAACCTGGAAGTTCATAGAACACCAGGTTGCACTCTGAATGTGGCAGGGAAGGTAAAGGAATGAGCTGATTGCTTTACTGGTTGATGCAGTGATCGCTTTTCCTATAGAATAGGTGATCAGTGCCAGGGGGCATCAGGAAGGGTCCCGATGCCACCCATGAGATCTGATTTAATTTTGAAAGGGCACATAATGCAGGATCAAAAGATCCTGCTCTATGTGTATTTTTAATATATTTGTAGGAGTGATTCAGTATGTAATTTAAAGTTAAAACTTACCATGCTATGTAGAGAAACTTCATCCCTACATGAATGGCAAATTTGAAGCTTCTCCGTGCACCAGGAGTACAGGTATAAGCTTCAAAATGCCACCTCATAATTTTCATGAGTTAAATTACGTGAGGTTGGCACCAAACATGTTAAATCATACTGCTCATTCAGTGCAATCAGTTCTAATTTCCTTATCATGCCAGCCTGAATGTGAGCATATACATTTTATGTTACTGCCATCAGGCTGTAAAAAAGGCACCATCCAATTAGATGAACTAGACCACCCCTCCTCCACCCCCATACCACTTCTCTAATCCCATTTCCTCATTTACACTATTTACCCCATCCTGTGTTGTATAACCCCTGGCACAGTAGCCCCCAAGGGAAAAGACAGCCCAGTGTTCTAGAAACCCCAAACCCTCCTGCTTACACCAAGTCTTTAGCCACGCATTTAACACTCTAATCTCTCGTTGTCTTCCTGGTGTATTCATTGGCACAGTTAGTGTTTTCAGAAAATATTACTTTAGTGGTCCTTTTCTTATAGCTTATAACCTAAATATTTGAAATCCTTTTTAATGGACTTACATTTTCCACTGACTTTGTCATTGTCAACAACATGTACCATGATAGCCGGGTCCTACCCAGCCCCTTTCAACAATCTATTAACTTGATCAGCTACATGGTGAACCCTAGCACCTGAAAGACAGCAAACTGACCCTGGCAATAGATTACCCTATCTGTCTTAATTATGGAATCCCCTACCACCACCATCTGTCTAGGTCCTTCTACCTGTCATGAATCCCATCAGCGCTAGAAGGGCTATTCTCTTGGCTGTTAGGGAGAACAGTCATCTCCAGGAAGAACATTCCTGTGCCAAAACCATCAATTACTTCCCACATCATCTAAAGTCCTAGAAATGTGTCTAAATGAACCTATGCAAGTATTACCAACTGTCCAGCTTGTTTACCCAGCTTCGATCTGGCTTTCATACAAATCACTCAACAGGCAGGGTTCTTCTAAAAGTATTCAATGTAGCATGGAATATGGTGAACTTACTGGAGCTATTTTCCTAAATTTTTGATACATCAGTCCATAATATTCTGATAATCTCAAAATCTGAGGCTTAGCTAATAATTCTCTAAACTGGTTTGATCCTAATTATCAGAGAGAATGCAATATGCTATTGCTGACATGTTTTCCTTTCACTCAAAGTAAAGTGTGGGGTATTGTATTTTCTCTATTTATAAATGATCTACCCATGGTTTGCAAAAACAACTTCTGTGCACATGCCTGTAGATGATGCCATATTCTACACTAAAAATGTAAACATATCTCAGCTTACTGTATTACAGGAAGATTTCTCTAAAAACTGTTCTTAAACACTGACAAAACTGTTACAATTACTTAAATTCCTTAATCATCACAAGACCAATTTAACAATTGTAAGCAAGTCTGATTCTAACTTGCTCCAGTTGACTCTTGCAATATCTTGATATGTAGATAGACCCCAGCTTCACTTTTGGTCTTCATATTGATAAATGAACATCCAAACTTTACCCTGAAGTGATCACTCAATTTAGAGACAAATCATGTATATATCTACAGGTAAGAAATCATATTGTACAACAGATGCTAATGCCAATGATTGACTAAGAGGCTGTACTATATGATTTACACCACAAATTCATTGTAAACTCAACATTATATATAATTAATTATTCCACTTTGTACTTTGATGTATTTCTACTACCCATGATTATACATTTATATAACTTTAAATAACTAAATTGGCTAACATACATGTCCAGATACATCCTTCACATTTTTTTGCTTAGTTTATAACCACTTTCCTGGAAAGCTACCAGACTGCCTGAGCACAGTGAGCAGTATGCTTACTCTAGCTCTCCATACTAACGATAATCTCTGCTCCCCTTTTAAAAACTCACTTTCTCCAAAGTAAAGGAAAGTAGCCAGTCAACCTGCCTTCTCCTACAGAGCTCCTGAAAAATTCAGAAATTCTCAAAGTTAAAATACCTAAATATTAATGCTTCTTTGTATTTAAAAACAACATGCAAGTGTATATAAAATTCAATGTGAAACTTTTATTATTATTTTTATAATACTATTATATGTTTTTTTAATGTGTAACATTATACTATAAATGCTCTCCAGGACAAGCTTGAAATCAAAATAAATCTCATTGCATTCGTCCTGATAAAACACTTTTCAAATAATAAATAAATTCAAATGTAATGAATTAATTGTCAGTGGGAATCAGGGAAATATTGGTTTGTCTCTTATATTGGAGATGCTTGCTCCAGAATTCTGGGTACATCAGACTCATTCTCTCAAGAAATTTTAAAAATATAAAAGAAATTCTGTTGCAAAATTAAAGGATTTTCCTTATTTAAATTATTTTGACTTTAAATAACACAAATGAAATCAGCAAAAGTGGCTTGAACATATCTGTTGTAAAACTGTCTCTGCCACATAGGGAGGATTTACCCTTTGTATCTATTTCATTTCTTTCCTCATAGAAATAAACAGGAAGAGTATTCCCTATACAATTTACTGCACAATATTTAGATTGAACCTTTTGGATACTAGATACCCTGGCACTGAAAAGGTAAAAAAAATTACATTTTATTCTGACTGGACTTTGTCTTATGAAGCCCCTCTCTAAAGTTACAAAAATAAGTATGAGAGAGGGAGAACAACAAGATTGACCTAGTATCTGTTTGGAATGCCAGTAGTGGTTAATATTAATTAACGGCAAAATACATGAAACTGAATAAGTACAACACTACTGTTTTTAATAAAAATGTCCATTACAAAATGTAAGTGATTTTACCAGTTCTCTCAACTTTCAACAATGTGTTGTGAACCCATTTGGCACTCAAAGGCATAATTCAGACATCAGCATTTAAATCATGATCTATAGATTCAGTGACACAGATTGATTACAGAAAACAGAATATAAGATTAAGGTGACAGTTTCAATGTCTGAGCTCTGACAGTGACACCAAAGACTTACTGGTGATTCTGGTTTGAATGCTAATGTCACCTCCTTGGACAAGCCACTATAACTCAATGTTACAAGTGCCAAAAGGGATTGCAAGTGCTATGAGAAAATACCCAATACCCAATACCTTACTGAATATGCCCAAGATAGCTGTCTGATTGAATACACGCCTATAGGTTCAAATTGTGTAAAGGGAAATAATAATAGTTTAAGCAATATTACATATGACTCTTTAGTCATAATTACTGTATACATTTTCACAGGGCAACTTGCAGAATTAGTAAAAAGATAAGGTATTGATTATTGTCTTGATGAATGGTTTCACCAATCAAAGGTGCCTTTAATGCATTTTACATGTTTCTTAATGAGTTTACTTCAAAGGATTTAATGATTAGCTCACTAATTCATGCAACAGTGAACAAGAAAAAGGAAATGGGGTGGGATCAAAAGCCTACAATGAGCACTGTTAGATTGTTCTAGATACGTTTGCATCTTGTGCATCATCTATATTTATTTTTCTACATTTTAATGTCCTCTAAAATGTGTTGGCACATTATAAGTAAATAATATTATTTGTATTATTATTGTTAGCAATAGTAGTGCTATTACTGTACATTTTTTAAAAAATACAATAGAGCCCAACCCACCCATGTAATTATCTGCACCCAAAATAAATGTACTACATTGCCAAACTACATTATCAATAAGGTTGAGGAAGTATATAATAATAAATGTACATGGGGATTTGCAGGCGTGTACTGTATGTTAAAGGGATAGTAATGTTTCATAATAAAAGCAGTTCTAATTAATCATCATAGTAGTTGGACCTTGGAGAGTGTTATTTCAATTCTGTCAGAGTTGTAGTTCAACAGTAATTCAATGATAAAGTATCCCCCTCCTGCCCCTTTTACTGATGTAACATTGCTCAGCCAGATCAGAAGGGAGGTGCCCAGGTAGATTGCAGAGAGGGACAATCTTCAATTAAGATAAGGGAAAAACCTGAAAAACTTGTCAAGGGGGCAGGGCTTTCATTGATCTCATAGGAAGAAGATTGTCCCCTGCTGTTATCTGTCTGGTCTTACAACCAGATTCCACATCTGAGAAGAGATGGCTTACACTAGGTAAAAGGGGTGGGAGGGGGATACTTTATCCTTCAATTACTCTTGAACCACATTTCTGACAGTAATTAAATAAAACTCTCTATGGCTCAAATACTATAAAGATTAATTGGAACTGCTGTTTTTGTGAAACATTACTATCCCTTTAAGTGCAGTCCAGTAAAGTGCAAAACATTCCTTTTACAATTCAGTGGTAAATCTTGCTCTTTCCTTTTTCATATGATTATAACCCACAACAAGAAATCCATCCATCCCAGATAACCTGTGCTGCCTTACTTATTGTGAGCTGCATGAGCTACAAGGGAGTCTGTGTCAGCACTGCATAAGTATCAATATAACTCAAGTTACTTTAAGACTTCTGCTATTGCTATGGGAGATTAAACTGTATAATTAAACTCAACCTTGCTAAATCAGGTCCAGGAATCAATTTTTCATAACCTACATCTACCTATGCTATGAAGTAGGAGCACAAGGCTTGCAGAGATTAGAGATCTAGCTGTGGTGAAGATTGTCCCCCTGAAAGGCATTATAAAAATCCTATGCTGTAGTGCATCCCCTGGAGTGTAGCTACGATGTGAGATGCTAAATGGCAGATTTGTACATACACCCCAATGTGAATTGTTTCTAAAGAGAGAACTACTTTATATACTAAGTTTTTAGAAATTTACAATCACTTTGCAAATGCTAGTAAATTAAATTTAATTGTATAGAAAAAATGTGCACAAGGTGCAGGATTGCAGACAGAGCAGTCATTTAACTCAGTGGGCTGTTGACTCATGGATTGTTATTTTCTTAGAATTTCATAAGTTTATACAGTTCAAACCAACTGCCATTAATGCACATTTGTAATTGACATGCCTATTGAACATAGATAGATGAAATATTCATACAATACTTTATTTTTTTATGTGTTACATTGACTGAATGCATTTCCAACAAATGAGGGCACTAAAGAAAACTGTCTTAAAGTCTTCAACCTTCGGCTTCTAATAACCCAACAAAAACACAAAGAAAAAAAAAGGCAAATTGTAAACACAGATTTTTGTAAACACAATTATTAACATGACTAATCAAACAATAAAAATGTTGTATTTACATTTTAAGTAAAAATAAAGTATAGTACTTCAAACATACACAGAAAGAGAATTGGAAAAGTAAGATACACACAAATTGTCACTGCCTATCCTATATAATAATTTGCTAAGGATGTTTGTCAGAAGCCGTCATGCACAGAAGAGACGGCTGTGCACGCTGCAGTCATGCGTGGTAGGCACTGTCCACGCCACGGCTGATACAGAGTCCTCTCTGTGCACCTTCCACTGTGTTAACTTATATTCTTTTCCAAGCAGAAAGAAGAAGAAAATATATATTAACTTCTAATAATTCTAGGGTAAAGTGACTATGATTTAAATATCCTCATTTTTAGTCAATGACACTAGGATTACCTCTTTTTTGGTTGCAGACATCTGCTCAAGTAAATGATCCATAGAAAGAAATTGACAATTGTGCACATCAACATTTTTATATGAAATCAATATTGCTTACATCTAAGTAACTTGAGTTTCATTATCTTCATTCATATAGAGGACTGGCAGATTTTTTGTAGCTTATTCATCATCATTTAAACAGTATACTGTTTCAGTTTTTTTTTTTATAAATGCAAAGAACTCCTCTTGATGACATTGATAGCTGGGTTAGATCACATGTACAGATGTAGCTGTACTTGTCCATAGTTTCCTCTCTTATCTGTAACAGTCTGTGTAAAGTAAACAAAGTTCCCTATGAAAGTCAATGGAAATTGCTTATCAGATCAAAATAGCTTCAGTTAAGGTCGACTACATTTGTACTCATAAATTAATGGATTATCAGAACCCACTAATTGCCAGTGCAGAGTAATAGAAGAGTAATGTCAAAAGATGTGATGACATAATAAATGATTGTGGATCTGTCACCTACGAGCCAGACTTGATTACCTAGCAAAGCTCTGGGTGCTCTAATAATAGCTGCACTGAACCTGAAGCAATCTCCACAAAACATGAAACTTCAATACCTTAACCCTTTGAGTGCTGGAGGGGTACGTAACGTATTGCTTTCAAATGCGTTGTGTACTCCTATGGCACAAAGGGTTAAAGTATAAATGATAGATTACATTCCTATAGAGTGAAATCATCCAAAAAAAGAACCCAGGAAACTAACATTCTATGGTACCTTCTTCACTTCTGGATGCTAAATAGTTACCTAGAGGATGTAGAAGATTAACCATAAAGGCTGTGTGTTATTATTATAATTATTAATATTATAATTATTATTAATACTGCTACTATTATAAGACAACCAAGGATGTGTCAGGTATGCAGTATAAATATGGCAAAATCATATTATCCATTAATAATTGTGTGTTTTTGCTCTTTGGTATAAAAACCAACAATAAAAAAGACAGGCACAAAAAAGAAGCATCTTATTCAGAGCAATAAAATCAAAATGAATATTGACAATAACTTGAGCAGTAGCTTAACCCAAAGGTCAAAGTCATGAAGTAAAATCTTAAAAACAGGTGATCTGTCATTCAAACAATAATATCATATTGCAGAAGCCAAAGACTTTTAATCTATCCTTTAAAGCCAGGGTAGTCAACCTTTGACTTTACAGCTGTTGGGGACTAGTTTGACTGGTTGGGGATTATGAGAGTTGTAATGTGCGACATTTGAAGAGCCAAAGGTTGTCTACCCCAGCTTTAATGGGAAGAACACATATTTGTCAATGAATCAACAGTGAGAAAGAAGCCAAACATAGCAATTGAGCAATAACTTTGGACAGTAGCAGTTTTATTTCAGTGGAGTCTTAAGTACAAAAGCAATAAAGAGGCAATAAAACAAAATAAACTTAGTCAATAACTTGAGGTATTTTCAACCAAAGGTCAGATTATCAAACAAAGACCCAAGACTTGGTGATTAGTCTTTCAAACTTTGAAATGCTGTAAATATTTAACCTACTATAATGTTTACCTGTAGATAGGAGTGTTGAGATCATCCTAGGAATCAGTTTTAAGCTGTAGGATGATAATGATGACTGTGATTATTGCAGTGAAAGGGATTATGAATATCCTGACATTATTTTACGGCACTGAGAAAGGAAGTAACAGATGACCAAGACTTACATTTTTATTAAAAAAAAAAGAATAGATTTTGAGGTGTTGGAATGGATATCTCCATTCCATAAGGGCTGCTATTGGTAGTATTTAAAGGGATAGTAATGTTTCACGAAAACAGAAACTCCAGTTAATCTTCTGTTAGGGACCAGGAATCAGACAGACACAAAAATGTGACGTGCAAAACACCATTATTAACATAACCAAAGCAAAATTGTGATCCAGGAGGGTAAACCAAAAGACAATCCAGGGACAGGAACCAAGACGGGTACTCAGGCAAGTCATGGTCAGGAATAGAGAGGTCAGCGATCTCAGCAACAAGCCAGGAGTCAGGAGCCAGAAGGGAAGTCAGAGGAAGCCATACATGGATAATCTGGAGCATAGGAGATGCACTTGCAGCTAGAAACAACACAAGGGCAAAGAGGAAGTGAGCTTAGCTACTTTAAATAGCCTGGAAGGGGTTGTCTGATAACAGTCAGGTGAGTAACCATGGAAACAGAGAGGTAAGGGCAGTTTGTTAACCCTTTGCGTGCCAGAGGGGTACGGAATGCATTGCACTCATAGGGTTAATTATCAGCTGAGTCAGCCTGACCCAGGGAAGGAAAGGCAGCTAGTATACAACAGCAGGGTGTAGAGCAGATCAGCCAAACTGTGACATCTTCATAGTATTTGGGCCATGGAGAGTATTATTTTAATACTGTCAGAGTTGTAGTTCAAGAGTAATTGAATGTCAAAGTATCCCCTCCTGCCCCTTTTACCTAGTGTAAGCCACCTTCCCTCTGATGTGGAATCTGGTCCTGGGACCAGACAGCTAACAGCAATGGATAATCTTCTTACTGTGAACATAAGGAAACCCTGCCACCCTTGACAGGTTTTTCAGGTTTTCCTTTATGCTCACTGAAGATTGTCTCTCTCTGCGATCCATCCGGACAGTCTTGCTGCTCTGAGGTGGGCAGTGTTACATCAGTAAAAGGGGATACTTTAGCATTCAATTACTCTTAAACTACTACCCTGACAGTATTAAAATAACACTCTCCATGGCCCAAACACTATGAAGATTAATTGGAGCTGCTTTTAAGGATATAACTAAGTGACCACAGGTGGATCAATCAGCGGTTGGTCATTTTGATTGGAATAACATTGTTCAAGAGAGGATATTCTTAACTACTTGAATGCTAGCAAGGTTTCCACTGTGATGCTTATTGATGCAATGGATACCTCTCTATTATTTAAAGACATAAAACTCTGTCATGTTAGTGACTTGAACAGTTGCCTCTTCCTGTTTTGAAACTTCATTATTGAATTGATTAAATAATTCTAACTAGTAACATATTGAGCTTTCCATCCTTGGCTTGATAGCATAGCAAAACAATTAACCCATAGGATAAATAAAAACCCCACTGATTTAAAGTAAGCTTTAACCCACTGAATGCATGAAAAGGTCTCCAATACATATGGAGACCTCATTAGCGTTCAAGGGGTTAAATACTCAGTTTGGATTGCCTGTCATCTGGATGGGCAAACCAATGTAGTGCTGGACAATGGCCCAGCCTTATGACTGGCCCAGGGAGGCAATTGCACTCCGGGCCATCCCATCCCTGATGGGCCTATACTTTGCATTGGGCCTGGAGTTTAAGCTCCATTAGCGCTTATGTTAATCCAGCCCTGGAATTTTGTGCTCTTATGCCAAACAGGGTTTATAGTCCAGGCATGTAACTTATCAGTGTAGGAATTTAGAGATCCTGATGGATGGTTACCTGGGAGGGAGAGCTGGCATATCAGACAGTATAAGTGTGTATAAGACAATATTAGTATAAGACAGTATCAGTGGACAGTGGAACAAAGCTGAAGTATCAGACAGAGTATATGTTGGTTTGTGACTACCAGTGGACAGAGGAAGAGAGCTGAGGTATCAGACAGTGTATGTGTGGTTCTGTGACTATCAGTGGGTCAGTGTAACAAAACCGGGTTCTCAGAAAAAGTAAGTGTGATTCTGTGATTACCAGTAGACCGTGTAACAAGGCTGGGGTGTCAGATGGGGTATGAGTGGTTTAGTGATTAGCAATGTACAGTGGAACAAGACTGGGGTATTAGACAATGTGGTTGTTGTACTTAAGATAAATGGTGCAATTATAGCTCAAACCAACTGCACTGCAAGTAAGAAAGAAAAATCCCTATTGATTAAAAAGAAGTTTCTAACAGACTGTATGTGTGCAGAGCCAGGGGATCCAAATTGGTACTCTGCCTAACAGGGATGGATGAAATGAGAAAAAGTGTGAAAAACATCACTTTTAACCTTTGTCAGGAATTCCAATGAAAAATTAAATTCTTGCTCTGTGACTTCCCCTTGCACAGCACAGACTGCACAGGGATACCCATAGACCCACACATACTGACCCCCTGCCTTCTCCCATGGTAGCCATAAAACAAGAAACACTGACCCCCCCCAGACTTGTCTCATGCAAAATGTATTGGCATTTTTTAAAAGACAGATTTGTTTCGATTTGAAATGTGCAAGAAATCTGCACTTTGACTTTTCACCCAGCTCTACTGCTTAGGGCCTCATGGCTCTAATGGAAATTCATAATACGATAAAAAGAAGGATTTTTTCAAAATATGAGCAGTTGACTGTATTTACTGATCCCTATTACTGATGTGTTTGGTTCCCTCCTTTACACAAAAAGCAATAGATTTTATCAGTATGACTTAGATCATAAAATGAATGGTCCACCCACAATCTTGTTATATACACCTATAGGATTTCTTATTCAGAGTGCTGAGTCCTACTTTCTACTGTAAGGGGTGAATTAAAGGCAAACTAAAATGTAGATCATTATTATAATGTCAGGGGCACATACTTGAATATATGTACTAGAGTACTGTATAACTAACTCCATCATCAGTAATTCTTTATGGTCACTGATTCCTATAAGCAAATTTCCCTTTTACAAATATTCTGCTGATAACTGATTCATTTGTATTCATGTTTATGCTTTGAGTCTATACCAGTACACTTATTTGTAAGATAGCTCTCCCAGAAGGATCGTAGCAGTCAGATATCTGTAACCACAGTGAGAAAGAGGAGACATTGAAAGCCAATAGTGTGGTGAGTTAGCTCATCTTTTCTTTACATATTGTGCATCCACACAGAACTTAATAAATTATTACAGATTTACATTTTATAAATAGAATCTAAGTACACAGCAAGAAGCAGAAGATGAGCAAAGGTTATTCAGTGGAACAACTTCCTTCCATCACTGAGTTATGTACAACATAGTTGATGAGGTTGAAAAGGCATGAGTCTGCCAAGCTTGACCTTTGATGACCCCTGCTTCTGTTGCTTGACAGGAAACAAAACATAACTCCACTGAAGACATTTCCAGTTTTGGCTTTGATGAGGAACAAATATATACAATTCCAGAATAATTTTCAGATTTCTCTTTGGAACAAGGCCATACCTTTTCTTGAAATGAATTTTAACACATTTTAATTTTATTAACTCTTTGAGACTGGATAATTCTGGGGTAAACCATCTGCACTATAGGGGACTAGAAAAATTATTTTGATTTTAAATGGGTGTTTTAAGAAGATTTAAGACCATGGAGGAGATGCACTAAGGTGTGATAAAGAGGCGATAAAGCAGAGATGACTTCTCCATTGATCTCACTTCACCAGTTTTATGTTATTCTACAGAGCCAATGCACTAAGCTTTCTCCAGCTTTTTGTGGTGTGCATGGTAGAGTATACAGTTGATGTCTCTGCTTTCATAATGATGCCTTATGCTCTTATTTACAGGTAGAGTCTTAATGAATGGAACACATAGAGCTACCAGTGCAGGTAATTTTAGGCGCTTGGATAATTGTATGCAGATCATACAGTTGCATTTTGGGTATCTGCCATTCCTGTAGCATGCACAGGGAAAATGAGGCAATTTCTGCTAATTTCCTCTGTGCTTTGTTGGTGCATGGCGAAGAACATAAAACCAACAAACACGCATGCACTCCAACACTTTCCTCTTGGGGCAAACTACATAAATTGGAGGATTTTAGGTGAGGATAGCTTAGTATATATATATGTAATGGGATAGTATTAGTAATGCTTCAGTTACAGCTTAGCTACGATCTTTCCTTATAGTGAATACTATTGCTTCCCTACATTGGTTATGCTTAAATTGCTCTATTTTCTTTGAAATTATGTTATAAAATTTCCCCCTCCCTCCTATTTTCAATATGGTAAGCCTCGTGTCAGATCTGAAATCCGGTCATTGGACCAGATAAATCACAACGAGGGGCAATCTTCCTTCATTCAGTATAAGGAAAACCTTGACCCCTTGACAAATGTCCTTATTCTGACAGAACATTGTCCTTCATGACCATCTGCTTTTAGCTCTGAGGCAAAAAGAATGACGTAAGTATATGGGGAGGGAAGGGAACACTTTAAAGAAAATAGAATGCTTTAAGCATTAGCAAAGTAGGGGAGCAATAGTATACATTATAATGAAAGATTGTAGCTTAGCTGTAACTGAAGCATTACTAACTGCTTAATAAATTCCAGCATCTGTTTTATTGCAGAATAATATTAGTGGTAAATTACCCCTACTGCTTCTTAGACGTTTAATAGTAGGCATGGAAACTTTGTTTGCCAATTCCTTGCACCTACAAGTGTCCAGTTCTTAGTTGGCACAGTTGGTTCCTATCCCAGCCATTCTTTTCTCACATCCTGTAACCAGGACAAAGTCATGTATTAAAGTCATTCTTCCAGTTTCCAAGAACAGATAAAGTGTTGCAAGAATTACAAGAGACGTTATCTAAAGTCTTGGAAATTGTGGATTGCACACACATATGGGCTGTTCAGAAGAAAAGGGGAGGAATTCGGGGGAAAACCAAATGTATTATAGAGGAGAATTAAAAATATTTGTTGCCTTGTTGGATATTTTAACTCCTTGAATGCTAGAGAGGTGTTGCGATGCTTTGGAGACCTCTCTAGCATTGAGGGGGTTAAAAAGCCAATTTAAATCAATAGTAAGTTTCAGAATTTTTATTTTCCTCCTACGGTTCAATTAATGTGCTCCAGAACTTTTCCCGTTCCTTTGAACATGAAGCACATATGGCGGCTCTGGAGCTAACAGGACAGATGATAAAAATTCCTTAACCCTTTGAGTGCCGGAAGGGTGCGTAGCGCATTGCTCTGCAATGCGTTGCGTACCCCTCTGACACTCAAAGGGTTAAACTCCTACTGAGTTAAATTGGACCTTTAACCCTTTGAGTGCCAGAGGGGTATCCAATGCATTGCAAAGCACTCAAAGGGTTAAGCTCTTGAATGCTAAAGAATTCTCCAGCTGTCTGGTATGTAACAGGTTAAATGTCCCATTTAAATCACTGGAAATGTTTTTGTCCCTTATGGTGACATGATGATTCAGTTTCTTCTTAATACATCAACCTCATTGCACTATCTCCACCAGATGGAAGTGCTGGACTGAAACTGCAACCCTCCTCCACACACAAAGGGCCATATGCACAAATATGGAGCAATTTTGGGGCAAACCAACTGAGTCACTGGTGAAAAATAAAAATTCCAATTGATTTAACACCTTAGATTGAAGATATGTCTACAATACAATGTGTCATTTGATATTACCATTGCTTTACAGGATATACTTGAAAACGAGATAAATAGCATAGTATTCTGTTAAAACATGTTCTAAATAAATAAATAAACAAATAAACAGGGAAACACATTCAAAATGTGATGGAGAAGTCCTTAGTGTTAAATGGGCCTCTTAAATCATTAACCCTTTGAGTGCCAGAGGGGTACGCAACGCATTGCTTTGCAATGCATTGCGTACCCATCTGGAACTCAAAGGGTTAAAGGAGAATGCTCACCTCCAGTAAACCGCTTCTTAAATAAATCTTCCATGATAATACATTTTGATTCCATATTTTGTTTTTAAAAAAATGCAGTATTTTTTGAGATTAGGGCTTTTTAGTTATGTCCAGTGATGTCAGTTCAGGACAGGCTACGGAAGAGCACTGTACCACAGGCTGTCAAGGAAAAAAACTGGGGAGGGGAAGAGATGAAGACTGACAGGCTGCGATACAGAGCTGTATTGCAACCTGTTCGGAACTGACATCACGGTACACAATTAAAAAGCCCAGATCTCTGAAAATACTGCATTTTATTTTTAAAACAAAATCCAGTTTCAACATTTATTGCCATGGAAGATTTATTTAAGAAGCTGTTTAGTTAAGGTGAGAGCTCCCCTTTAAATACTAGAGTGGTATCCATTAGCTTGCTTTGCTATACAGAGACCTCTCATGTCATGGACTAAATGGCCTATATAAATGTGAATTTTATTATTTTTGTACGATCTGTATGTGTTCTATATGTGACAGTAGTTACAGCCCGGAGTTGCTCACTTTGGCATTGTGCATATAAACCAGAATGACTGGGAAAATGACATAATTGAAAGAGTAAAGCATCTAAAATGGGAATGGGTAGGCCACATAGCAAGAAGACCGGATGGTAGATGGAAAAATTTGTATTGGATTCCATTTGATACTAAACATCCAATAAGAAGACCAAAGACAAGATGGGTTAATGTATATTACCAAATGTGATTTTACACAGTGGTAACAAAAACACAAGACCAAAGTTTTTGGAAACTTGCTTAGGAAGCCTTCACCCTGCAGTGGATTGACAACAACTGAAGATGATGATATATATATATATATATATATATATATATATAAATATATCTCAAAATTAGCACTCATAGGACTGCTCAAAATGTGATATATGTCACATTTATTTAGATCAACGTTTCGATACCAAGCCTGGGATCTTTATCAAGACAACAACACAAACAATACTCCCCATTAAATACCCTGTGACCTGTGGAAAGGTTAACTCTCCCACCCGAAGCTAGTGTAACAATAACATCATAATCAAAACTCTCCCAGGTAGCAACCAAGGAGTGAATCTTATTAACATCAAAATAAGAATCAATTAAAATACACATAAAGGTGATTTAATAACAAAACCGGAGGTTTTACTGACCTCTAACATCCCGGACCCTAGCAGATGACCCCTCTAAAGGTCAACCGATCCAAATGAGGACACTATTGACATATCTATCAATGTGTTTAGAAATAAAAAGGGATAGACCCCAAAAGATGATCAGGTACCCTAAGTACATCCTTTGAGAGAAAAAACAAATTATAATAAGAATCCTGAGAAAGAGGGAGAGACAAGAGGGGTAGATAAAATTACTAAATTTGTTGGTACACAGAGGAAACAAAAGGCACAGGGACGAAGTTGTTGGAGATTTGCTGAAGAGGCCTCCATCCTGCAGATCGATAATGGCTGAGGATGATGATTAATATTTTATTCTCTCTCGGCCATGATTTTCGCAGGGTTGGGAGGGGAGCTGCTTTCACTCTTGTGAAAATCACCTCCCCTTATTCACTGTGTCTGAGTTCCCATCTTGACTCAGACTTCTTTGTCCAGCCATTGCTGTGTTATGCAAGTCATTTAATATGGCAGAGACCCTAGCTGCATGGCTGATAATGTTGCAGTAGCATGATTTGCTTGTGAATTGATTTTACCTATTACTGTATCACAGCCATGTTGAACAATGTATGCAATGGCAATTAATCTGAAAAGTAAAATTAAAAAATACATTTTCAAATTCAAGGTAGAGAATGGAGTATATAGTGGCAGACAAAAATTAAGAATGGAGGGTAATATATACTGAAGATAAAGCATGCATTTTATTTATAAACAATTAACACTGAAAAAATTTAATTATGTCACATCAAAGGTACATTTCCATCTAACTTGTCTCATTGTTTAAAGCAGCTTGAATAGTGCAATCTAAAGGCAAACCAAGAGGGGAAGGGGGCTTCCTGTGTCCCAGAACCCTCTTTTGCACTATTTTACACTTATAAGGACAGGGGGCGGCAAAATGTACACCCCAATCATGTGCCGTTGTGCAGATGTCTTTGCCAGGTGTTGGACAGCAGCTCACCAGCTGTTGTTGGACAACTCCCATTGGTCAGCTGTGGAATAGGGACATTGTAGTATAACAACAGCTGGTGGAGAGAGGCAAGTTGCTCACTTTTGCTCTGTGCTCATGCAGGTACACTGGCACCTTTATACAGAATTACCCGAAATGTTTTCTGTGTGTTGTTATTTTATACTAAATCATAAAAATCAGTTCATCACCCTATGACCTTTTAATAAGTCACAGGATAATTCCAAATATTATTACATTTCCTCTTTGTGTGCTGAAAAGCATGTTCAGTTACCTCAGCCACTAACAGCCACTATGGAGGCATTGTGCTGCATTCACCTGACAAGATCCTCCAGATTATTGTTTTGTGTGTTATACTGCATAGTCTACCCCTGGAAGTCACTTTGCCAGGTTCATTCTCATGATCGTTATCATAAAATCACTAAATGCCAATTAAACAATGATTGAGTTTTATCCTTTCATCAACATAGATTGAACGGACACAGACTGCCATTTAATGTGACTGACCTTTGCAGAAGACAATGTGGATGATGTACTAAGATGAGTTGAAGCTATTAAACCAACTGCCCCAGATTCCCACTGATTTAAATGGTACACTTAGCCCCTTAAAGACCCATGATGTGGCAGGACTGTCACTCTGTTCCTGGCACTTAAGGACTGTGATGGTCCTGGCATGTCATGGAATTCTGGGACAGCAGCACCGCTGCACGCCGCTCTACCATCTCAGATTTCATATAGCAAAAAAAAGATCTGTGATGTTTAATGGCCGCCCACACGCCAGATCAGGCAGTCATTCAGGGGTTAACCCCTTGAATGCTAGAAAGGTCTCCAACAGTTTGGATCTCAATGTAATGGAAACCTCTTTAACATTAAAGTGATAAAAGACTTCATTTAAATCAATGGTGAATTTTGCTTGTCCTCTATGGTGCTCCAGAATCACGCCAGAGTTATTCCATTTCTGCTTAGCGCATCAGCAACAATATATATTTAACTCTTTCAGTGCCAAAGAGGTGAGCAGTGCATTTCATTAATCCATTGGATGCTAGACACTTTTCACAATGCATTGATGACCTTTCCAGTAAAAAAAGGGACTAACTGATGACCTATGACGGTTTCCATGATCAGTATTAGGCTATCTGCTTGTAAAAAGAATGTAAGTAAATTGTCTTTTTCTTAGGAATGAGAACAAGGACATCCTAGTCATCACAAGCTTTGCTTGATCAGTCACAAAATAGCACTAAAAGAAGTATCATGTCCCGCAAGAAGCCATAGAAGAAAATTAGTTATGTGTCAACATATTCTGAACTGTATATCTACAACACAGTTCTTTGTCACTGTGAACATATTAATTTGAATATATGCAGATTATGAATCACCTGAGAACTGTTCTCATCACATCACTTTATATGTATTGATATATAGTTGAGCACTCATAGGTCTTAACACTTTGAATGCCAGAGAGGAATGTAAGACAATGCTTTACAATACATTGCATAACTCTTTAACACTCAAAATGGTTAAAATATAGGAAGTTTAGAACCGAAACTTTGATGTTGTGATTTGAACACTTTGCAAATTTCTTGAGACCTTTTTTTTGATAACTTGTTGCGTTTGGAGACCTCAGAATGGTGGCACAAGTAGTGCAGTATAACAGATGAGAAGCAACTGGTCAAATGACAGTGCAGTAAAAAAGTGGTGCACATGTGTAGGACCCTATCTCAAAGCAGCAGATGATATCACTGAATCTGACTTTTTCAAACCAAAAACAAACAGCTATGGCTACAAATGGCTACAGGAACACTAACACTGGAAACATAAGGAGTCAAAAATGTTCTCTGGTCTGGGAAATTATGGTATTAATTGTTTTATGCTGAGAACAGGACCAGGATATGGCAACAGCGGCATGTTAGTGGACCCATCTTGCCAAGAGTCAACAAGGCCAGTGTTAGTGTAATGGTGTGGTAAGTTTTTACAGTATGCTTTTGGGTGCCAGATACCAATAGAGCAAAAGCTGCATACCAGAGCCTTCCAGAACACGGATTATCATTGCCTGAAGCCATATGATGAAGCACAGAGCCCCCTAGTGGATGGTAATATGTATGTAGCTTAAATAGCTGTTGTTCTTTTTTTTTTTATAAAGCCCTTAAAGGGATAGTAATGTTTCATAATAAAAGCAGCTCTAATTAATCTTCATAGTATCTGGGCCTTGGAGAGTGTTATTTCAATTCTGTCAGAGTTGTAGTTCAAGAGTAATTCAATGATAAAGTATCCCCCCTCCTGCCCCTTCTACTGATGTAACACTGCTCAGCTTAGAGCAGCAGGGAGTGTCCAGGTAGATTGTAGAGAGGGACAATCTTCAATTAAGATAAGGCAAAAAGCTGAAAACCCTGTCAAGGGGGCAGGGTTTTCATTGTTCTCACAGTAAGAATATTGACCCTTGATATGAGCTGTCTGGTCTATGGACTGGATTCCACATCTGAGGAGTGGAGGCTTACACTAGGGAAAAGGGGTGGGAGGGGGAAACTTTATCATTCAATTACTCTTGAACTACAAAGCTCACATTGATGAAATAACACTCTCTATGGCTCAAATACTATGAAGATCAATTGGAGCTGCTGTTTTTGAGAAACATTACTATCAATTTAACACCTTGATCTTTATGTTTTAACCCCTTAGTGATAGCCACGTCCACACGTGGCTGTCACCTTAACGTCCGTCATACAAAAGAAAAAAAATTGCCATATGATTCCGGAGTTCCCAAATGGCGTGCAGCCGCACGGAGACCTGGACTTCCGGTACTACTTCTGGGACTTACCAGGTACGTCCTCTGTCACTAAGTGACAGTTTTTGCGGGACGTACCTGGTAAGTCCATTGTCAGGAAGGTGTTAAAAGAAATGTGTAGGAATTCTGGGGCAATCAACTGCACCATAAGGAAAAAATAAGAATCCCCCCAAATTCCCATTGATTTAATTATGCATTTTAGACCCCTTGAATCCTAGATATGTCTCCAATGTATTGCTTCTCAATGCATTGGAGACCTAATTAACAATCGAGGTGTTAAAATTCCCATTTATAACAATGGGACTTTTAATTCTACCCTAATAGTGCAGTTAGATTGCCCCAGAATTCCTCAGCTGTTTAACATGGTGTAAATGTATATTTCACTTCACCAATGCACCATCTATGTAGTATGTGGCAACGTTAGCACATTATTAGATCCTCACATAAAAAGCAACAACCTAACATAAAGAATGTTAAGGGCCATATGTTAAAAAGAAAAATGGGAATAAATAAAAATTCCAAAACTTTCCATTGATTTAAATGGGATTTTTACCCCTTCAATGCTAGAGCAGTCTTCAATGCATTGCTTCACAATGTGTGGAGATCTTTCTAGATTTCATGGGGTTAAAATGCCCATTTAACTCAGTGGGAATTTTTAGTTCTCCCCTATAGTGCAAATGGTTTATCCCGGAACTCCTCCACTTTTGTTTTGAACAGATAGCACTAAAAAATGTTGTTTTCTGTTGTATATATATATATTCTTTCAGTTGTATTACTTCTTTGTTGAATTTCTATTACAGGACACTGTATGCTCTTTAAGTTATGGTATGATTAATGGATGAGCTGTAAGGGATTATGTGAAAGAACCTGACACAACTCTGTTAGAGTTATAAAGGATAAAGATGCTAAAACTCAACAGAAGATTATATAATGCATTCTTCTTTGGAAAAATGTTGTAATACTTTACACAAGGGTTAAAGCACAAGCCATCTGCACATGTGCCAAAAACTGAAAGTATGAGTATAGCAATAAATATTTACATTGTACATGATTATACATAGGCCAAACATGTAAACAAACAGACCTGTCATACCCTATTTTACTTTAATCTAAGATTCATTTAAGAATTTTGCTTTTATTTGATTAACAGATTGTTGCAATTCATTTGCGATTGCTTAGCAAAGAGGTAGACATAGTGAGGCCCTCTAGCTGTTGCCAAACTACAACTCCCATCATTCCCCACCAGTGAATGATGGGAGTTGCAGTCTGGCAGCAGTTGGATGACCATACGTTGCCTACTACCAGTTTAACCTCTCTGTGTTTGTCATGTGAACAGAGAAAGGTTTCTCCCGCTAATCTTATATAACACTAATTTCTATAACACCTTGAATGCCAAATCTTTTTAGTGATGGAGGGCTGTAATGTGCACCCCTCTGGCACGCAAAGGGTTAAGTGCCCTCATACTACAGTTCAATGCTAACTAGTCACTAAAACATAATAACACTACAGTAAACTAAACACAAATCAAATAAATATAAAAAAAGAATTAATTTAATGACATAGATGATATGTAAATTATTACAGTGCCAGGTAAATAAATTGCATGGTATGGAGAAAAAAGATACCTCAAATATGTTCTCCTTTTAGTCACATAACAACTTAACATAACATAATAGCTTGATAGTTTAACATCCAGCAACATAGTAACATAGTTGATAAGACTGAAAAAAAAAGACATGCGTCCATCAAGTCCAGCCCATGCCAAATCACCCCTGTTGAACCCACTGAAGCCATTTGCATTAAAGCCCCACGTGGGTAAAACAATTCCTTCCTGACTCCAAATGGCAGTCAGATAGTTCCCGGGATAAACAACCTATCTGCACTGAAGCAATCTGTCATAATTCTCAATTTGTTCTGTGCTAGATATGTATCCATTAGTTTTCTGAAGGCAGTTGCAGTATTTGCAAGCACAGCAACCCCGAGGCAAAGAATTCCACAGCTTTACCACCCTTACTATATAAAATCCCTGCCTTTGTTTTAATCTAAAGCACCTTACCTCTAGTCTTAATGGATGACCTTAGCTCTTTGAGTAAATAGTTCATTGGAGAGTTTGCATTGAACTTGAATATATTTGTGAAAGGTAATGATATCTACAATTTTTCCAGATCAATAATGTCGTTTTTAAGAACTGGCGCCCAAAACTGTACTCCATATTTTAGATGAGGCCTTACCAAGGATTTATATAGAGGTAGAATAATATTAGCATACCGTGCATCTACACCTCTTTTTATATCAGATAGGACAGAAAGTAAACACACGGCAAATTCACTTCCTGTTTATTTGAACTGTTATAACGTTTGAATAAAACAGTTGACAGCACTGAGAGTTCCCTTGTTTTACACAGTAGGAAAAGCTCTATAACATGTAGGTTTTCATGAAAAAAAGTTTACTGCTCTTTTAAATCAGGGGAAGCCAACCCTGAACCTCAAGAGCTACCAACAGTGCATGTGTTCAGGATATCCCAGCTAGAGCCAAGGTGGACTAATTAGTGGTTCGGACACTTTATTTGGTTCACCTGTGCTCATTCAGGGATATCCTGGAAACATGTTCTGTCTGTAGCTCTTATGGACCAGGGCCGGCTGCCTCTGATGTAAATGGTATATCTAAATCCTTTATTTGCTAGAGAGGTCTCTAAAGCATTGTGAAGCATGTGCTTGATATATCTCTAACATTCAAGGTGTTACTAATGTCCAATTTAAGTCAATGTGAATGTTTATTTGTTCCCTATGATGAAGTTAGTTTGTTCCAAAATTGTATCACTTTCTTAGAATTAGTACCCCATAGATTTGTTTTAAAAGTGCAATTTAGTGAGCATCTTTCACAAGGATGATGACAGGTGATTGTTAAAAGTTCCAGGTCTATTGGCTCATGAGGAATAGGTATCATTTAACCTTACCTTCACACAGGGCCCACAAATAGTTGCTGGATGGCAAAAATCCACAGTTCCTCAGGATGTAGCTTGATAAATATTTTATGAAAACTGAAGACAAACAAATAAAAACATCTAAGTGATTAGTTATATTAAAAGATTACGTCATTAGAAGGAGTCATTTTCACTATAAAGCACCTCTTTATATTTTTCTTTTCTATGTCATAAGAGGCTAGTGTTAACCCTTTGAGTGTCAGAGAGGTATCCAATGCATTACACTGCAAGGCACTCAAAGAGTTAAACTGTCTTTCACTAAAGCAACATATATTCTTTCTATTCATGGGGAGGGATGCAGTAAGGTTCAACAAGGGCTCAGGATTAAGGATGGGTGAAAATTTTCACCTCAAATCAAAGTCGGTGAAAAATGTCACTTCCCGCTTGGAGAAAAATGACCTGCAAAAAGGGCAGTTTTCACACTTTTTTCACCTAGCTCATTGCATTGAAATCAGTGGGAAGACTGAATTTTTTCTCTCTTTTCCTGCAATATAAAAGTGTGTCAGGCTCTCACAGCATGCCATTCTATGTTTGTGAAAGGAAGAGAAAGCAGAACATTTTGAGCTAGAAAAGATAGGCTAATGGAGTGGAGTTGTCTTTTAGACTAATGGAGTGGAGTTGTCTTTTAGACTAATGGAGTGGAGTTGTCTTTTAGGTAGGACATTTGTTCACCATATTAGTGGACTGTAGGGAGAAGAAGAGAGAAAGGAGGTTGACCCCAAATATCTCAAAATTCGGTGTAACTGACAAGACACAGGCAGCTAGGATCCAATTTGATTGCTGATCTTGCTGTTATTATTAAAACTATGTTGGACGTGTCTGGGGTGTGTGAGAAAGGAGCAAAGGAAGTTGACCCCAACATTCTGTCTTACTGACATGCACAGGCAGTTGCGGTTTAAGCAATTTCCTTGCTGCTCTTGCTGTTGTCATTATCTCTATGTTGGACATGTCTTGGAGATTAATAAGGGATCAAAGGAGGTTAACCCCAAATACCCCAAAATTTTGTCTGACTGATTTGATTTGAAAGACACAGGCAGCTGCAATCCAATTTCCTTGCTTATCTTATTGCTATTGCCTCTTTTCTGGGAAAGTCAGGGGAAAGAAGTCATTGAATTTGTTTTATAGTTATCATTTTTTTGTGGACAGACTGTGATAAGATAGGGCAGACAACCCTAAGAAGAAAAATCAAAATAATATTAAATAAATAAATATATTAGATGACAGACAGCTGAAGCTGCCTGGAGCCTGTTGCTAGCTGTGTGGCCGAAGCATACTTGATAGACAGCAGACGACATTGAGAATTTTATTGAGGGCTAAATGTTGTGCTGAGTAAAAACACACACAGTAGCTGAGTAATGTCCAGCAAATGCAAAAGGGGCAAGGGGAGGGGAAAAGGTGGAGTAGAGGGAGGGGAAAGGTGGAGTAGTGCAGGGACATGAGAATAAAGTGAATGGGCAAAAATTGGCAGATGTTATTTAATGTAGATAAATGTAAGGTTATGCATTTGGGCTGTAGAAACAAACTTGCTACATATACTCTAAATGGGAAACAACTTGGGGAATTCTCATTAGAGAAAGATTTAGGAGTGCTGATAGACAATAGACTTCACAGCAGTGTGCAGAATCACTCAGATGCTGCAAGAGCAAATAGGGTACTAGACTGCATAAAAAAGAGGTGTAGAAGCAACGGATGCTAATGTTATCCTACCTCTGTATAAATCCTTGGTTAGGCCTAATCTAAAATATGGAGTACAATTTTGGGTGCCTGTTCTTAAAAAATACATTACTGAACTGGAAAAGGTGCAGAGACGTGCAACAAAACTGGTAAAGGGATTGGAGGAACTGAGTTATAAAGAGAGAATAGCCCAACTGGGTTTGTTTACATTAGAAAAGAGACGTCTAAGGGGTGATATGATTACTATATACAAATACATTCAAGGTCAATACAAAGAACTATCCAATTAATTATTTATGCAAAGAGCTGAGCTAAGAACAAGAGGTCATCCATTAAGACTAGAGGAAAGGTGCTTTCGACTAAAACAAAGGCAGGGATTCTTTACAGTAAGGGCTGTAAGGCTATGGAATTCTTTACCTCGGGATGTTGTGCTTGCAGATAATGCAACTGCATCCAAAAAAGCAATGGATGCCTATCTAGTACAGAACAATATTGAAAATTATGACAGATAGCTTCAAAGCAGATAGGATATTGATCCGGGGAACTATTGGACTACCAAATGGAGTCAGGAAGGAATACATTCCCCCCCCACACACACACACACTTGGAGCTAGATTGAAAATGGCTCCAGAGGGCTTTTTTGTCTTCCTCTGGATCAACAGTGGTGTTTTTGGCATGGGCTGGACTTGATGGACGCATGTCTTTTTTCAATGTCATCTACTATGTTACTATGTTACCATGTTACTATGTAAAGTGATAGTTCAAAAACTAACTGCAGCCATGGTTGCTGCATATTGTGTAATCAGTTATGAGGATCCCTTTCCTCCTGGGTGGAGGTAGTTTGTTAAGGTCTCACCAAACATTCCTTCACCACCCCACCACCTGCGCCAGTACAAAAAAAAACATATAAGAACACTGAAGATGACAAGTTACATTCTAGTGTTGATGTTGGCAATGGCACAATGGAGAAAGCTGTAGCAGTTGAACCAACTGCTGCATCTGACAGTGAGACAAACAAGTGCCAAAACAACTGTCCTCCAGTAGTAGTAAATTGTGTGAAAGTAGAAGTAAAAATACATTGTTTGACAACTCTAAAAGTTTAGAGGAAAATAAGAGTAGTAGGCAAGAAATGGCAGGCGATGCTGAGCATGACCTAATGATGATGATGATGATGATGTAGATCTAGAATATATCCCTCCAGCATCCTCCTCTTCTTCAGATACGGATGATGTTGAGAGTGAGAGAGAGAGAGATGATGACTTGGCCATAAACTTAGCAGAAAGGCAAAGGCTCAATCTTCCACCACTGAAAAGGAGCACTGTGCCTGTCTATAAACTGTTTGAGAATACCATTGGAAACTCTGACTCTGGACAAGAAAATATGTAAATAAGTATACGATCATCCTATTAGTCATCATCAGCATAATCAATGCTTCCAAGTCCCACTCAGTCACACATACTTGTGTTGAGTAACCGACAGCAACAGCAGAAACACAGGTTATTAACATCCACAACCTTAGCTATGACAAGTGCCTCTACTGCTTCTGGAAGTGCTACACCTTTTGCACCTAGCAGTAGAGGTAGAATTGCATCAACATCTAGCACCATTAGTAGTAGCAGCGCCTCAGGGACCCCACAGTCAGGATTGAAAAGCTAAGTATGTTGCTATCTGTTGTCTGTGAAAAACGCACATGAGTGGGTTGAAAGCAGGCTCACATGTAGGTACCTCCTCTATGAGATCTCACCTGAAGCACCACCACTGGTCTGACTGGAAGACACATTATCAGCAGGTCAGAGCTGCCACAACTTGCAGCAGAAGCACTCCAAAAAGTTCTCAGGGCTCCAGGGCAGATAAGAGATGTAGTGATGCTGTTTATGGGGCAGATAGTGTGCTACTGCCAACAGTTATTTCATTCCAAATAACACCTATGGCTCCTGTTGCAGAGGAGTATGATGACTATGGGTTTGTTGTAGGAAATGGCAAATGTCAGACTACCCACACATGCTGCCTCTACCTCCGCCACCTCCTCTAGTCATGTTGTTAAAGTTACAGGGTTCTTCTGCCATATCCTCCCAACCCACACTGACTGAGTTCCTGGAAAGAAGTCAAAACCTTCACAAAAACAATCCCAAAGTATGCCTGTGGAATGACAATGTTGCCAAGATGTTGGCAATGTATATGCTGTTGTATTCTTTTGTAGAAAACTGATGTTTCAGAGAACTGATGTCATGTGTAGCTGGCATATCCCAAGATGCAGTTTTTCCACTGAATTGTACAAGCTGGTGGTTAGTGTGTTGGGCAAAGAGCTGAAAAGTTTGTACTGCAAGGAAATCCACCTGACAACTATGTGGATAAGTGGGAAGAGTACAGACTATATGACTGTGAATTCTCACTGGGTTTCCCTCGCACTACCACCAGTGGGCAACACTAGATTGCAGCATCAGGTGACAGCCAGTAATTGTGCCTCTGGTTCTGGTAGTATGATTAAAAGGCAGCAGCAGGATAGCCCATACCACTGGAATGCCACCTTGTGCCTGCAGAGTTTTGAGAGACAGTGCCACAAAGCCATAGATGTTTTAAGTAAGCTAGAGCAGGTGATAAAGGAATGGCTTGTACTCCACTCCTTAAAAGCTGGTTTTATGTCTACTGATAACGGCTTTAACATAATCTCCGCCTTGAGAATACATGATATGGTGCCTGTGCTCTGCTTTGCCCATATGATAATTTTAGTTGTGACCAGATTCCTGGCAGAATCCGAAACCCTCAGAGACATGCGTACTATTGCCCAGTAAACTTGTGCTCATTTTAGTCAATCCTACAGTGCACACAATGTTGTATATTCCATACAAGACAGTAACAATCGACCCCATCAATAGCTGAAAATAGAGGTCCCTACCAGGTGGAATTCCACACTGAACATGCTAGAGCATTTGTACAAGCAGAATAAAGCCATTAGCGAGTACACCATGCAAAACTGGATGGCTTTGGAGGGAGCATCGTTGTCACCTGGCCAGTGGCAACTAATGTACGATGTTTGTGAGCTGCTGAATCCCTTTGAGAAGGCAACCATTCTGGTGAGTTGCATAAGGGCCGGTATTAGTGAAATTCTACCACTGATATATTTATTGCAGAAAAAAATGAGGAGCGTGGCTGAGGAATCTTACCATATTGACAATACAGTCATGCACCAGCTAGTAAACGACATGTTAGCATGCTTTGAACAAGATCCTCGCATAGTGTCCATTAAAAGCAATGAACACAAAATGTCAGAATTTCTGCCAAAGGGCTATCAGCAGTTTGTCTCTACAAGGAGTCATGGCGATCAGCAGCATCTCTCTTAGGAATCGGATTCTGTCAAGAAATATAGAAATATGCTTACTGATCGAGTGGAGGATTGCATTGTAGAGGATGAGAGGTAGTGGAGGATGAGATGGAGAAAATCAGGGCACAAAAAATGTTTAGACAGCATAGTGAAAAAGAAGGCAGTGATGCATTTCAAACAGCAGCAGCACCTACATCATCAACTAGAACTTCCCATCTGAACACAGGGCAATTCATGGGTGTCAGCAGGGGCAGCAAAAAAAATAACATTTGGTGGTAGTGATGGTGGCTCTCGTGGTGGAACATCTCTTTGGGACTTGCTTCCTGAGTATGAGTTGGTAAGTGACACAAATGAACACCATGTAGCTCCCAGGAATGGTCTCATTTCATGTGAGATGGTTTCTGCATACTTACAGGACAGCTATGTTCTAGGCGGAAATAATAACCCCATGTACTACTGGCAAACAAAGCAGTGTGTGGGGGCATCATTGACACATACTGCAGTGAAAACCCTTAGTTGCCCTCCAGCAAGCTTTGAGTTTGAGTGGGTTTTCAGTGAAACTGGTTACATTACGAATGACTGTAGGACACGGCTATCAAGCAGCAATGTTGGGAGACTAAAAATTAACCAACATCTCAGACTAAGTATCAGGTAGCAGAAACCACACATGACAGAGAAAGCCAGGTCAAATGTATTAACAGCAGCAGAGATGAGGAGGAGGGGGAATGTGAAGAAAGATTGCTACAGAGACCACGCTTGGGACCACTACTATGAACAATAAATAATGTGTATCAGTAATCTGAGAAGAAAGACAGCTTACATTTGACACAAACATGATAATGGTAAAAACTGCTCTAGGAATCTATAAACATTAATGTGCAAAAGTTTTATCCAGGTGTGAAAAAATGCTGTAAAGTAAGCATGCTTTCAAAATAGACATGTTATTGTTTATATTCATCAATTAACAAAATGCATAGTGAGCGAAGAAAAGAAAAATCTAAATCAAATAAAAATTTGGTGTGATCACCCTTTGCCTTCAATACAGCATCAATTCTTCTAGATACACTTGCACAAAGTCAGGGATTTTGTAGGCATATAGTCAGATGTATGATTAAACAATTATACCAAACAGGTGCTAATGATCATCAATTTAATATGTAGATTGAAACACAATTATTAACTGAAACATAAACAGCTGTATAGGAGGAATAAATCTGGGTGAGAAACAGCCAAACTCAGTTAACAAGGTGATGTTGTTGAAGACAGTTTAAAATGTAATATTTAATGTCAAAAGTCATACACAATGGAAAGACTAAGCAGAGTAACAAGGTAGTTATACTGCATCAGCAGAGTCTCCACCAGGCAGAAATTTCAAGGCTGACAGGGGTTTCCAGATATGCTGTCCAAGCTCTTTTGAAGAAGCACAAAGAAACAAAGAATGTTGAGGACCGTAGACACAGTGGTGGGTCAAGTAAACTTAGTGCAGCAGAGGAAAGACACATTATGCTTACTTCCCTTCACAATTGGAAGATGTCCAGCAATGCCATCAGCTCAGAATTGGCAGAAAACAGTGAGATCCTAGTATACCCATTTATTGTCCAGAAATGTCTGGTCAGAAGTGGTCTTCATGGAAGACTTGCTGTCAAAAAGACATACCTCCTATATGGTATCAAGGCCAAGTGACTAAACTATGCAGGAAAACAGGGTAACTGTGGTGCAGAAAAATGGCAACAGGTGCTCAGGACTGATGAGTCAAAATTAGAAATATTTGACAGTAGCATAAGGCAGTTTGTTTGCCAAAGGGCTGGAGAACCGTACAAAAATGAATGTCTGCAGACAACAGTGAAGCATGGTGAGGTTTCTTGCATGTTTGGGGTTGCATTTCTGCAAATGGAGTTGGATATTTGGTCAGAATGAATGGTCTCCTCAATGCTGAGAAGTCTAGGCAGATATTTATCCATCAAGCAGTACCACCAGGGAGGCATCTGATTGTCCCCAAATTTATTCTGGAGCATAACAATGACCCCAAACATACAGCTAAATTCATTAAGAACTATCTTCAGCATAAAGAAGAACTAGGAGTCATGAAAGTGATGGTATGGCCCCCACAGAGCCCTGATCTAAATCATCATTGAGTCTGTGGGATTAAATGAAGAGAGAGAAGCAACTGAGGCTGTCTAAATCCACAGAAGAACTGTGGTTTAGTTCTCCAAGATCTTTGTAACAACCTACCTTCCACGTTCCTTAAAAAACTGTGTGTAAGTGTACCTAGAAGAATTGATGCTGTTTTGAAGGCAAAGGGTGGTCACACCAAATATTGATCTGATTTAGATTTTTCTTCTGTTCGCTCACTATGAATTTTGTTAATTGATAAAAATAAACTATTAACATGTCTATTTTTGAAAGCATTCTTACTTTACAGTATTTTATCACACCTGCCTAAAACTTTTGCATATTACTGTATATATACATACACCTATCAATCATACCACGCCAGTCCACCACCACCACTACCATACACATTTGCCACATTGTAGGTTGTACTTTTTCTTTTTTTTTTAAAAAAAATCTCTTGACAACCTCATGAATATGAGCCAGTGTCACTTAAGCAGGAAGGTAGTGTTGTGGGCAAAGGACAAAGGCACTCTGCATGCTACCACATTTTCAAGGCATATGTTTCTGTAGGACTAACAACTTTGAGTTTCAGCTACTTATTTCTCCACTGCAGCTCTCAGAAGTAAAATTGTGGTGGGAGATGTTGCAGCATAGGAAACATAGGCAAAACATTTTTGGCAGTAGCAAAAAAGAACGAACATTTTGCATTGTTGAAAAGGAGAAAACATTCACGAACAAAGTAAAAAACTCATCTGTTTTTTGCAAAAAGTCACGTGGGAAATTTTTCTGACTTTTCACCCACCCCTACTCAGGATGGTGATGTTGTGTAGGATCTGTGTCAAAGGCATATCGCCACTATGCACTGATATGTACTCGCCATCACATTTCCATCGATCTGCCATCATCACCATGAAACTGCCTTCGACAGGTTTACAATTTTGCATTGAACACACTGACAATGGCTCATTTCCATATGGAAATGCATGTTGATGAGCCATTTTCATATTCATTTGGGTGTGCATGTATGTTAATATGGCTGTGCTCATTGTTGTTCACAGTCCCAACATTGTCAAGATTTATCCCCCTCTACCCTCATTTGCCCTGACTGTGAAGAATAGACATACACAGGAATGCCACCTTTTAACCCCTTAGTGACCAGCTGCACGCGCACATGGCCGGCACTTAATGCCCGCCAAACATTTTTTAAAAATTTTATTCAATGACTTCCGGGACGTACATGTATCTCCTCTGTCCACCTGGGACATCCGCTTGGGACGTACACTTTATCCATCCTCTCACCTTTTCTTTCTCTCCCTTTCTCTCTTCCACTGTGTTGCATAATTTCTGTCCCACCTCATCACCATTATCTCTCCCTTTCATCTCACCTGTATGTATGTATGTATGTATATCTTTATTTATATGGCGACACACAGTGTACGCAGCGCCTTACAATAGACGTATGTTACAATAAATAAGAGGGGATGAAATAAGTGCAACATTCATAGAAACAATGGGAGAGAGGTCCCTGCCCCAAGGAGCTTACAGTCTAAATGGGTAAAAGGAGAAAGACAATAGGGTAAGAGGGTGTCTAGTGCTGAGATTACAAATGCTGAGTTTGGCCAAAGGCAGTGCATGGTCCTAGTGCTCCAGAAGATAAGATATCAGGGTAGACTTAAAGACAGAGGGGGATTTTTCAAGACGTAGGGAGAGGGGTATGGAGTTCCACAGGTATGGAGCACAAAGCGAGAAAGGTTTGAGACGGGAGAGGGCAGAGGGTGTGGATGGTGCAACAAGAAGTGCGTTGTGTGCTGAGCGAAGGAGGCGGCCACGAACATAAGAGGAGATGAGGGAAGAGATGTAAGGAGGGGTAGCAGTGTGGAGAGCTTTAAAGGTCAGAAGAAGGACTTTGTAATTGTAATTGCTATAAGAATGGCTCAGACCTCTATGTCACTCATCAACAAGACCTGTAGAGTGCACAAATGTCTTCTGCTTTTAAGGACTCTGTGCTGTCTGTAGGGAGACATGGAGTCATGGGGATGAGTGATGTAGTCATTTGGGCCATGCTCATATAAGGTTAGGGAAAATGGTGAGATGATGGAGATTTGGTGCTTGCTGAAAGAGGGAAGTGGGACAGCGATGAGGTTAGAGGGCAATGCCTAGGTTTCTGAATGGCAATACAGCAGTGAGCAAAAGGGGGAGAAAGAGGAAGACAAGAGGATGGATAAATTGCAGAAGCATGCAATCTCTGTAGAGTGACAAAATGTAATTGTGTCAATATACAAAAGAAAAAGGGGTGGGCAATCATGTAATACCATTGTAAAACTGTATTCAATTAAATAATCTTAAATGTACTCACATATGGCTGTGGTCAACAAAGAAATATCCTAAGCTGACACTCTGGCATGTGGAGAATTTTCACCTTCTCCACTCGGTGGATCCCCCAAATAAAAAGCTGCTATTCTTGCTCCACAAATAAACCTCCAGTCGTTCAAACAGTATCAAACAGGTTTACTGATCAAACTGTAAAGTTTGATTTTATTGATGTGATCATTAAAACTGTTTGCTCCTTTTTGAACGAGCGGAGGTTTATTTGTGGAGCAAGGACAGCAGCTGTTTACTCGGGGGATACACTGAGTGGAGGTGGTGAGAATTCTCCACATGCCAGTTTGACAGCATGGGATATTTCTTTGCTGACCACAGCTATATGTGAGTACATTTGAGATTACTTAATTGAATACAATTTCATGATGGTGTTACACGATTGGGTGCCCCCCTTTTTTCCTTTGTATATTTGTATTCTTTGCCCATCTGGGGAGGATGAGTTTTGAGGAGGTGCAGCCCTGTGCATTCATTGAGAAATCCAAAAGTGTTCTGTTTCTTGGTCAGAAATATCCCAGAGATGCTTTTATAACTGTCTTACATATTTGTCTGACAGTCTACATATTTAGTGAGTACCCACGTTTGATTAATGAGTGGTGGTCTTGAGAATCACATTTATCTGCACTAGGGGCGTTCCTTGTGTTTCTCACTCCTTTTTGTGTTGCAGAAATGCAATTTTAAACAGTAGCTTTGTTTAAACTTTAAACAGTAGCATTGCTGTGTATCTCCCTTCTCCACAGTCAGTCCAGATGAGGTTTCAGGGGGAGGAAAAAGAGAGTGAGGGAGAGAGTAATGCTGTTTGTGGTGCTGAAGTCTGAGTGGATCCTCTCCACCAGTGGGCAGTTCGGGGGAGCAGAGAAAATGCTTGCAGTCTGCAGGGTTGTTGAACTGGTGGCGATGTGCAAGGGAAGGCATCCCTTGCACATCACCAGCAGTTTGACAACCCTGCATGCTAATGATTATATTCTCCCTCCCTCCACTTGCATAAATTGTTAGACATATGATAATGTGTGTCTCCATCTCCAAAGCGATATGGTTGCCACATATCATCAGACAATATCACCAGTCACATATCACCACAGCATCAAACCTTAGGGCATCACCTCTATGATGGTGTTTTCTCATTTTGTTACTCTAGAACAAGCCAGGTTTTAAGGATTTCCCTGCTCAAGCACAGGTGAGTTAATCACTGGCTCATTCATTTTGACTGACTCACCTGTAGGGATGGGTGAAAATGTATGCCTCAAACTGAAATCGGCCAATAATGGCACTTTCCGCTTGGCAAATAATTTCCTGTGAAAAGTGCAGTTTTTTTGCTTTTTCCCACCTTTTTTGCCTAGCTCATTGTGCATTGAAATTAATGGGAAGAAAAATTTTTCTCCAACACACAAAATTTTCTACAGGCATATAAAAGGGTGTCAGGCTCTCACAGCAGCCATTCTGTGTTTGTGAGAGGAGAGAGCAGCACCTTGTTTGAGCTAGAGAAGATATGGGAATTGAGGTTTAGTTTAGGGAATCTTTTAGGTAGGACATTTGTTCTCTGTATTAGGAGAGTCAGTGGGGACTTGTAATCACTTCACAATGCCTTTCATCAGGGTTTCTTAACCTATTTGTTTGCAAGCACCCACAAATTTCTAACATTTTCTTAGTTTTCAGTAGGAATTTGTGAGTTAAAACACCTGCAATGTAATCTAGGTTTCTTGAACTTTGGATATCTTAGTGCATAGGCTTTATAGAATAACTTAGTATCACAGTCTCCCTTGGGCTATCCTGTGCTTCCTTCCTCTGTGGTGTGTTGGTCAGCATAGTGGTGGCCACTTCCACATTGCTGACATCATGAAACAGGATGCCTGTTTATGGGCGTATTCTGTGTGGCCTAATTGGGTCCTGCCTTCTCTTGCTCCTTTATAAACCACCCTGGGCATGGAAGTCATTGCTCTTATGTGGTGTTTCTGATATTGCCTCTTGTGCTCCGTTGTGACCCGTGCTCTTCTGAGAATCCGCTCCGTGTATGACCCCGGCTTGTCTGACTACCCACATCGGTTCTGACCTGTGGCTCTGACTAACTCACTCCGTGTAGTCCCCCTGTTTGTCTGACCTCTGGCTCTTGCTACCTATAACTCCATATAGTCCCCGGCTTGTCTGACCTGTGACTCTGGATGACTACTTGCTCTGTAGTCTCAGCACTTGCCTGACCATCAGTCTCAATGTTTCATGGTTCAGGCCTGCTCTCGCTCCCTGTTGCCTCTGGTCATGTGACCCAGGGTGGAGACTTGTGCCTCAGTTACCGTTCCCTCTGGTGTTCCACCCGCACCTAGGTCCTAGTCTCTGGTATCTCGCAGTAGTGGAGTGAGCAGCACAGTGTGCAGCACCGGGTAGGCACCTTGGTTCTATCATCCTGTGTTCTGAGGTTGTATGGGCTATACTATTGTTACTGTACTTATTAAATAAAGGATAATTTATATTTTATATTAGTGTCTGTCCTTCTTTGCCTGAAAACCGTGACACATAGGAACTGGATTAGTGATAAAATGGAGAAATCATATCCACTTTATCACCTCTTTATCGCCACTTAGGGAATCTCCCCACAGATTTGGAGAACACAATTAAAATAAAAAATAGACTAAAACTTAATGTGGTGTTTAAAGTCCAATGCGTTAAATTACTTTACTTACCAGTTCAGCATTTATTTTTACTTTTTTAATTTGATTTTACAGAATATGACCTTTACATAAGTTTTGTCATCGTATTATAAAGTTGTATTTAGGAAAACATGTTCAATTCTATTATTACCAACTGCTTTAATTGCATCTTGTGTTATATTCTGTAGAAAGAATTACACTTGATGACAGAGGTTTCATTTTTGTGGTGAGTGTGTAGTAGTTTTGGTTTCTAATGGCAATCCACATATGGAAGTGATCAAGCTTAGAGGCGTTTAAAAAGGTGTACTAACAACCTAATTAATTGCTTTTGAAAAAAGGTGCTTTGCATTTAAAATTGCTGTCAGACCGCTTCAATCATGACTATCTTTCCTTACACGTGAGTTGGATGGCTGGAAATAAACACATTTTCTTATTAATAGCATATTGGTTCAACTGGTCAGTATTGATGTGTGGAAATTAATTTGTATATACTTTTCTTTCTTATATTTTAAAAGGACCTAATAAGACCTGGTTATATTTTCACTTACATTAATTGGTTATTTTCTTACTCACATTAACTGCAATGTTAGCATTAACTGGATGTCTTTGGACCTTGACATCAATGGTTTATTTAAAGGATTATTAGCTAAGAAATCAATACTGGAATTCCAAAAATAGATCAATCCATTGTTCCAGTTATTGTTTTTTTTATGTCATTGTTTCTCTGTTATGTCCCCAAGGATCCCCACATCAGGTCAGAGCTTAAGGAATTCTTGACTTGAACACATGTGAGTTAATAAGAAACTCAATCATTTTGAGTAACTCAGCCGTGATCATACTGAGGGAATGTTCACTATAGAGTGAGAAGTGTGTGCCCATGGGGTAATCTACAAGAATGAAAGTAGTTTGAACAGCTGTTAACACGTGCAACAGGGCTCATCTTTCCAATTACATCTCACATGAAATATGCTCCCGCATTTAACCTATGGTTACACATTACAAGGAGCAACTTGAAGATTTGATTGGTTCCATTTCACTTACAATGATCAATAGCTTGGTGCTAAATATTACATTTTAGCCGGTAAAATATGTCTGATGTAAGCTGTGTAAGTGATAAGCCTGCACCATAAGATCACTGTACTCTAGAAAAGCAAGTTCATTGCTCCTACAGGAGTTGTGCTTTATAGATGATTAGTTTTAAAGCCAGTCTACACGGGCCAACACCGGAAGAGCTGCAGTCATACGCATTACAGACTGCCCGCTCTGCGGCTGATACGGAGCGGGGCACTCTGAATTCAGACCATAGTCCTCTCTGCGCAGAGAGGATTCCGGTCTGAATTCGGAGCGCCCCCCTCCGTATCAGCCACGGCATGGACAGCTGTCTCTACTGAGCATGACTGCTTCTGACAAACATCCTTAGCGAATTATAGGATAGTGTATGGTGATTAAGTCTTCCTTGCAGTGACTGGCCTATTTAATGGTCTCAGAGACATATTTGAACACTATTTATTTAATAACTAGACTTCAAAGATATCAAAATAGTTTACGAGTTTTCTCTCATCTCATTACATATCATCATAGACTGTTAGAGGTTCCTTGAAGATGGATTTTGAATTCTATTGTTTAGTAGAAACGATAAAATTCCTGAAGAAAAGATCAATGCAAAAATGGTTTTATTTGTAAAGAAAACATTGTGCCCATGAATGAGAAAATACAGGAGTCTTACATCTCCCTTATGATATTAAAATAACATTATTTAGTTCTAAAGGGAACCTATACTTATAGAAATTCATTTATCAGAAACGTTTACTGTAGTTACTGTACATACTTTTTATATTGGATCTCTACTTTAGAACAGGGTAGTTAGTCTTAGTACCAGTGACTGGTTGGGGATAATTGGAACTGTAGTCATTATCAGCTTGAGGTACAAACACTGACTCCCCCTGATCTTTACATTTTCCCTTTTACAATATGATAAACAAAGGTGAGCCTTTCATAATTACACTGGATGCTTGTGGCTAGATCACTTATTTCACCACATCTTAACCCCTTAACGACTGGCCGCGCGGTTGTGTTGCGGTCACTAAAGGACCACAGAGCATTTTTTTTTTTCGTATTCTGGACTCCCCGGAGTGCAGCCACTGGGGGAGCCCGGAAGTCCATGACGTTCATAGTACGTCATGGGTCGTTAACTCAAATCTATCGATGACGTACTATGACCGGCAAGGGTCGTTAAGGGGTTAATTTGCCAAACTGCACTGAGGTTTCTTTTTTTTTTATTAATATTATTATTATTTATTTATTTTTTTGTTAATTATCAGGCAAATATTTCCTCCTTAGTGGAATTGGTCAAATAGATAGTGGAAATTGAGTCCTGCATACAGTCAGAGCAGAAGTCATGATTTTTGTATCCGATTTTGTATTAAGAAAAATAATTGAATCCCAGCAGTTTCAAGTCTACACTCTAGAAATATGCTTGTGGAATCAAGTTATTATATAGCTACATTTTACTTTGCCCCATCTGCACAAAACCATATGATGCAAATATCATGTAGCACGGTAAAGGTTCATTCATCAATCTGAGTAAATGCAAAAGTGAAAGAAACAATATTAAAGCTATAAGCTGAAAGTTCTAAAATGACAAAGTTCAAGATTCCTTTAGGCCCTTTCCTCATATTCAAGATAAGTATTGCTAAGCCAATCTACCCTTTGATAAACCCAAGCCTTCACTGAATGTAATCATATCGTATTTGTGTTATATTGCATTTCCTGCTCCAATGATATTACAAGTATTCAAACATTAACAGAAGTAATTCTAATAATATAAAATCCAGATATTGCATTTCTCAGAATTACTAGGTTACAAAGAACAAGCAGAGTAAACTCTGAACCTCAATTATAGCATTTGTTCACACAAAACCAAAATGGTGAATGTTCTAAATTGAGTCATAAAGTTTTAATAACAGTCAAATAAAAGACAGACAGAAAATAGGCTGGCTCAACCAGGTGTAGTAATGCAATAAATCAGTGAGCAGAGAAATATATGGCTGGGAAATAAATGTAGTAATATATACTGCAGAGGTGTGCAATCACCCTATCCTACCAGCCAGTGAACTCTTATGTACTGTGATGTGTCCGCTGACAGGAGTTTCAGTTTTGTACTTGTTTCTTATCTAGGAAAGTATGGAACTTTTCACTGTTAGAAAAGATTTGGCAGAAAATTGGGTCTTACTCCCCCAGTAAATATTTACATGGGAAGGTTCTTCCTGCCAATCTGTTTTGCTTGATGGGAAGAAGTGAATGTATGTATAGGTATAATGAGGAGGGTATGTGTGTGTGCATCAACATGCTAACACCAGAAACACTGTGTGGGAACTTGATATGCCTCATGGAAACACCAAAACTTGCCATGGAAACATGTCGCCTTCAAGACGCAAGTATCACTTGTATTTTCACCCAATGGAAATTTCTGTAGAAAGGATAAATATATCTCCCTTGCTATAGAAATTTACATAAGGAGGAAATGCAGACTTTCACACAGCCTGTCACAACAATGTAGTGCATACATTCATCCGCTTCTGGGTAGAGGTGGTATAGCCAACTTCAGCATGAGAGGGGTTAATTTGATTGTATAGGAAGGTGATATTGGAAGGTTTTACATTCTTTTTGAAGCTGGGACCCCTCTGCAAGGTGTGAAATGTCACTGCTGAAGTGCCTCTCAGTCTGGCTTCAATCTAAAATAACTAGCTAGGTACCATTTGGCAGCATCCCTACACAGATAACTAATCTGTTGGATGTGCTAATGGACTTTAGCAGTCATGAGACACTGTCTTCTGAGTCATATCTAAAATATACCTTAATAATATCTCACAGATTGATAATCCAGCCTCCTGGGGAACATATTTGGAACGGGGAAAGCACATCCTGCAATAAGAGTACCAACATGACTAGCGCCAATACAGTAGTGGGCGGGAAATTATGAAATCTATCAGGCTAAGTGATAAGTAGCAAGTGTGACCTATGTACGGACTCCATAAATTGCAACAAATTAATAGAAACAAGAATTATCTTGGTGTCAAGTACAGGAGAAAAATTACCGTCCCAATTTGATATCTGAATTTTGGTTTCCCCAACACACAAGGGAGGTGACTTATTGTACTCGCCTCTGTCTCCACCCATAATTACCACTGGGCCGGCTTGGAAAGCTGAGATGATCTGAAATTGTATAACTCTCTGGATAAAAAAATGTCTGGTGTGCTTACTAGGGGACAAGATCTAATTTTGAGTAAGTGGCCATCTTTCCTTGCAGAAGCCCCTTTATACAGAAAATACTATTACTTTACCATCCAAGTGAGTAAGTTAGGATTTCTGTTATTGTCGCCTTTTTATTTTTATCTGTTTGGTGTAAATAATGTGTCATCTGTTTCTTTATGCACTGGGATTATTGTTTATTCATAATAAATATTCCTTTATTAAGTTTGGCCTTTGTCTGGTAAATAATCACGTTACCTGAATAGACTAATTGATTGGTAATTTGAAATCACACAGATATTGTGTTAGAACATATTTTGTGAGGTTTTTAGTCTAAATTGTGTGGGGGATCCAGGCACCCCCTGTCTTTTATATGCATTTATAGATTGTCTGGTGGTGGCAGCATTATGAAATTAGTTATATCATTATAATTAAGTGTGTTTGGTGTTAAAGGGGATTTTTTTATCATTATTTCTGGTCTAGGGCAGACAGATAGTGATTTTTTTAACCCTTTCACCCACCATGACAGTGCATGCTTGGAGTAGGAGCGTTCGTGACACAGCCCTATACTTAACTCTATAGAAGAAAATACACAGTTCTTTAAAGGGTTCAGCAGGACTCCTGGGCCTTCATACCTCCAAACATTCTCCATGATAGTTGGTGGAATTAGGTAAATGAGCATACAACCAGCCACTGATATTTCCAATCTTCTCAAGTGGGGACTACTTGAGTCTTCTATCCCTTCGAATGAGAGAGGGGTGTTTAAAGCATTGCACTGCAAAGCATTGGACACCACTTTGTAACTCAAAGGGTTACGCAAACATGATATGTATGATAAATTAGTATGTAGAATATGTTCAATAATCTTCCAGGAAAAAAGATGGTACCATGTTAGCCAGTAGAGTAGATGGTATTCCCTGTACTTTTATAAAGGAAAACTCACAAGAGTGATATAAAGGTGATATTGGCTAATTGAGGGCACACAAAATAATGAAAAGCAAAATATGTGATTATCTTACATGGGTGATGGTAAATGTGTCCAACAGACCAACATCCCCAATATCACAAAAGAATACATTCAGCTCTAGTGGGAAACATGTATCATATTATTTAAGTGTTGATTTAGCAGTTAGCTAATACTGCCTAACAGACTTTAAAATAACCATAAAGAGAACATAACCCATTCCCCCTGTATATTAAAATAAATGTCAGCGTCCAGGGGGTCAGGTTTATCCACATACAAATAGCCCATAATCATTTAATTGTGCCTTGAGTATCAAGTAACAAACAGATGTACTGAAACATTGTATACAGACTCTAGAGCCTGTTTGAAGTAACAGGCAGTAATAATACCTGGCATTACTGATGTGACATAGGGAAGGTACACCAGGCGGGAAAACCTAACCTGTGAGGTAATATTATAGTACCTGATACTTCAGACAGACTCCATGGTCTTTTTTTCTATTTTTTTAATTTCAGCTGTTTGTTTCTTTATACTCAGGGCATAATTAAATGATTATGGGCTGTTTGTATGTGGGTGAACTAACCCCCTAGGATACTGACATTTATTTTAACCCTTCGAGTACCAGAGGGGTATGAAATGCATTGCAAAGCAATGTAATGCATACTCCTCTGACACTCAAAGGGTTAATATATAGGGAGGAAGGGTGTATCCTCTCTCTGTGTGGTTATTAGTAAAGTTAAACTGTTAGGCAGTATTAGCCTTTTTAATCAAACTAGTAAAAGTTAAGTTTTTGCTAACTGCTACATTAACACTTAACTGATGTGATTCATTTTCCTCCCAAGCACTGACTGGATTTCTTTTGTGATATCTGGGATATTGGTCTGTTGGACACATTTACCATCACCCATGTAAGATAATCACTTCTTTTCTTTTTCATTATTTTGCACTTCAAATCTAAATTTGCAGCGTTAATCACTGTCTACACAATAGTGAGACTTATGGTGCAATTCAAGAAACTTTTGCATCAGATAAAGGAATTTCTGCACGCAGATAGATTTTGCGCATATTCTAATCCAGGAAGCTAAATACCGAACACATCTTGATTTGTGCATAAAACATTCCATTTCACAAGAACAGTACCCAGACATATAAATTAATTTGCAATAGCAGTTCTTGCATTAGGCGCATTCGCTATTCCACTCACACTGATTTTCTTTAATCTTAGCCACGCCCACAAAAAAAAGAAATATACGCAGCCGTTCGCTAATCTTGAATTTTCATGCCCAATTCAACAAAATCATGCGCAAACCTATTCCCTAGTGGTTTTCACACGGGAAATAGCGATTGTGCACGTTTCCTGCATCGTGCCATTAGTACCACTATTATATAGGTCTAACTGAGGACATAGAAAGTGCAAGCTTTCAGGACACAAAGGTCCCTTCTTCAGGAATGGGTTAACAAATTAAACAAATAACTGCATAGATCCCATGTAAATTAGCTTATAGCTCTGGATACCAGATTTTATTGTGGAATAGTTCTCACTTAGAACTATTGCTTAGATCCCTGTACTTTTTTTTTACTTCCCTTCCATGGTGATGTACTACAGAAATGCTATTCTGTTGCTTTCGGCATAAGGCCCTAAGTATCCCTGAAAACTACACCAGAAAAGAAAATTGCCATTGAAAGCTATACCCATCAGTTTCTCCCAGCAGACTTGGGTGCTTCTCACATGAGAAAACTGTAAATAACAGTTGCTGGTTATATGATTTTTCTCCTGCTTTCACCAATTATCATGTTTAAATGGATAGTAACATGTTTATTATTCTGACAGTGCATAATACGTAAAGTAAAATTGTTAATTTTTTATCTATCTATCTATCTATCTATCTATCTATCTATCTATCTATCTATCTACCTATTTTAGAGCTTCCAGGATATTTTAGTACAGAAAATTTTCTGGTCAGATGACCATCAAAGCAGGACAGTGATGCAAGGTAACACTGTCAGTGCAGCACTGATTCCTCTGTGTGTTGCATGCTATCTTTTACATTGTATCAATGTACCTATTTGTTAGTCCCAGACAGAAAGTATTCTATGGGAGAGGTGAATCATTGATCAATAATTCACCTCAGGATGTGATAGAAATTGCGGAGTGACAGTTTCAGCTTTCAGGAAGTAATGATTTTTTTTTACTCATTTCCTGACAATCTGAATGGTAATAACTTTTGAATGAAGCAGAGAGTGTCCTTTTTTTACTCAGCAGGATAAGCTTAGAATAAGATTTTCATAAAACAATATATATATATATATATATATATATATATATATATATATATATATATTAAAATTCTTAGGAGTAGCTTTATAAAAACCATTATTAATGTATATGCTCATCCCTTCAAAAGAACCAGAGAGTGTGTCATGCATTGAAAAACAATGCGCTGCACACCTCCTGTTCTTGTGAGGTTCAGAACTGTCACTAAAAATTGAACAACAGGTCATGTTTATAAAGAAGTAACGGCACACATAAGAATGTTGTTGAGAAAATTTGCCGATGAGAATTATTGTTTCAAATACATTTCTTTCATTTAACATTACATACATTTCCATTAGGAACAGATTTTACCTCACACTTTATTTTTGGTCAGTTACCAAATTTCTTTATACATATATTATGACTCAATTCCTATTTGGATCTCATCAATTTCTACCCCAATGCGATATATATATATATATATATATATATATATATTTATATAGATATATATATATTCTTATGTTGATTTGCGGCAACTTGCTTAACCCTTAGAGCGCCAGAAGGGGACACAACACATTGCAAAGCTATGCATTGCGGACTCCTCTGGCACTCAAAGGATTAATTCCACCAGTTTTATACACCCCCTCCTCTACACGGCATCAGCTTAAAGGGACAGTCATTTCCCAAAAAATGTCCAGTTTTGTAGAGGTTAAAATATTAATCAATATGTTCCAAACCCTATCTCTCAAACTGCTAAGAACTCCACGGACTTTAGGAGGGGAGACATGTCCGGGCGGGGTCTGGGTGAAGAAATAAGTGGGTGTGGCTTTGGTAGTCAAGGCAAACAGAGGAGTGATAAGAGCGGTTCTCACTTCCTGTTGGTGTGGCAGTTAAACTAAAACTGGAGAAGGAGCAGTTTGAGGAGTTTTGTCTGAGAGGATAGCGAATTTTGTCATGTCGGATCATTTATTGGATGAGGTGCGAGAACTTTTGGAGTCCGGAGGCAGAACATGGCTGACAGAGCAACTTTCTCGGAGGAGGGAGGAAACAGGAATGCGTTGCGAGGTGGGTAGGCCTGTGCACAGCATCCGAGCTCGTCCACCTACAAGATTGAGTCCTTCTTGCTCTCCATTGCTGCAGAGGAGTATAAGACCAAGACCACGGGGAGCGAAGAGTGCGTCTGTGAGGGGAATAACGGTTGACCGGAGGATCGGGCGGAGCTCACTTCGCAGCAGTTTGACTGTGCAGCGGGATGCATCACTTGCTGAGGATACTCGTCAGCAACGGCCTAATCGACAGGGGCGGGAGTCTGCAGGCGGCAGGAGAGACAGTACTGAAGATTCCAGTCAGACGCTTACACAGGTGACCGTACGCACTGTGTACTTTATATATTTCTTTAACATGTTCTTGTATGTTTCTCTTTCTACCCCCCCCACATCACCTTCCCCGATATTTTTTAAGTTCTAATTATTATTTTATTTAGTTATATTAGGTCCTTAACTTTAAGTTACCTTTCTTTTATCCTCCCCCCCCCCTTTTTCATGTTTTGTCTTTATGGTATGGGGTCCGGTCCCTGGTGAAAAGGGAGGACTTGGTGCCACAGTAATTGTGGCTGGTGTTCCTCAGTGAGTCTGAGGTAATTGGTGACCAGTATGTCTTGGGGTTTATGTTTATTAAGGTTACATTAAGGTCCAGAGAATCTGGAAGGGTTAAAAAAAAAAAAAAGGGGATTTTTTGTTTAATACTTGGGTTTGGTAATGACATACTGGTGGGTAAAGAGGCATCTGGCTTGCCTAAAGGTATTGGCTAACGTTGAGAGCTATTATATATTTGGTGGTTAGGGCCTGAGTTTTGGGCCCCTGTGTGAGTCTATTTGGTTAGACTGTCGTTTATGGCTTCATTTCTTCTTTTTCTTACAGGAGGATACAGTTGCTGAGGTGTCAGGACCTGTGAGTCTGGAGCACGCGGATGTGGAGACCGGTGCTGGGGGTAATTCAGCTGGACAGTCTGTACAGATGGCGCCTTTGTCGAGGGCAGGTACGGGACTTTCTAATATTTTGGGTTCAGTGGAATTGGGTGGAGAGGATGCAGTGGGGTCTTTACGGCAGGCTTTAGGAGCTTGGCAGGATAGAGCATTGAGTGATTCGGTTAGGTTATCTTCTTCAACGGGCGTGTTGTCGGATCCCGTAGCTGGGACAGTTTTAGTCCCGGGTGAAGGAATTTTGACAAATACACCTTTGGGAAGGGTTGGGTCATTGCCAGGATTGGGTATTGGGGGAGGGGTTCAACAACAGGGGTTGGTGACGTCCAATGTTTTGATGACAGGGAATGTGCAGCAGGGGGCTATCGCCAACTTGGCCGGGGTTCATTTGTCAGGTAGTGGTTTACAGCCTCTTGCTGGACAAGGTTTGGGTAATGGGGTTTTGACAAATCCTATGGTAATGAGTACTCCTGGGGGGTCTGGTTTGGACTCTGCAGGATCAGTATCGGGTTTAGGCTCGGGTGATTCACAAGTGATGAGGTCCAATTTTGGGGGAGTGGCGTTGGGAACGTCACAAGTTTGTGGTGTGCCTACAGTGGCTTTTGGAGCAGCTTATATGTGCTGGTTGGGTCCTTTGGGTATTCATTTAAAAAATGAAGTGAAAGAAAAAGTTTGGAAGAATGAGTTTGTTGAAATTTATTCCTTATTGCCACTTGATGAAGCTCCTCCTGACAAGGAGGAAAAAGATGCAGAGAAGAAAGAGGAGAAGGAACGTCGTCGGTACAGAAAGATTCCAAAGGTTTTTGGCAATTGGATTTGTGCATTCTCCATATTGGCCAGTGTGACTGGTGAACGTTTTCCAGCGAAATGCTCATCCTTGTTCTGTTATCAGGACATGATTTGGAACACCTGCAGGACTTACGGCGGTCTGGCATGGTGGCATTATGACGAGCAGTTTAGGCAGAGGTTAGCTGTGCGCCCGTCAATGTCTTGGGATCAACTGGACATTGGGCTTTGGTTGTCAATTATGACCCGCCCAGCTGGTTCCCCAGTGGGGTTCCAGTCCCTTCAGACCAGTGCTGGGGGGTTGGGGCTCCCCTCAGGAAGGACAGCACCAGGGAAAAAGAAAGGTTCTGCTAGCAGTTTAATGAGGGTCAATGTAAATGGGGGGGATCTTGCAAGTTCAAACATGAGTGTTCTGGATGTTCAGGTTCCCATCCCCTTGTCAGGTGTTTTAAAAAACAAAAGTTGGGTGAAAAAGGGGGGGCTGTTGGGAAAAAAGGGTGTGACTCCAGTGTCCGTAGACAGGATGCGTCCATGGCTAAGGGTTTACAAGGATAGAATAGCTGCACAAATTCTGGAGGAGGGTTTTGAGTTTGGGTTCAAGATTCCTGAACAGGAAGGTTTTGGTGTAGCCGCGGCGGCTAATTTACGTTCTGCTGGTTGTTATCCTGGGATTCTTCAAGATAAGGTGAATGTTGAGTTGTCATTAGGGCGGATGGCTGGTCCTTTTTCTGGACCACCACTACCTGGATTCAGGGTATTGCCTTTGGGTATTGTACCAAAGTCAGAACCTGGGAAGTTTCGTCTTATTCATCACCTTTCGTTTGCTTTTGGATCCTCTGTGAATGATGCCATTGATCCGTCTTTGTGTAGTGTTTACTACGCATCATTTGATAAAGCGGTGGAACTGGCTGTAAAAGCTGGTCAAGGGGCTTTGTTTGCAAAAGCTGATATTGAGTCAGCGTTCAACCTTCTTCCGGTTCATCCTGAGAGTCATCATCTTTTGGGTTGTAAGATTGGAGATGATTATTATGTTGACCTATGCCTTCCCATGGGATGTTCAATTTCTTGTGCACTTTTTGAACGCTTTAGCACATTTTTAGAGTGGGTAGTGCGTAGGGAGTCGGGTTTCTCTTCCATCTTGCATTATCTTGATAATTTCTTATGCGTTGGTCCCTCAGGTATGAATGTTTGTAGACATTTGCTTGTTACTTTGCAACAGGTATGTTTACAGTTTGGTGTCCCATTGTCGTCAGAAAAGACGGAAGGTCCTACAACTTGTTTGCGTTTTTTGATCTGGAGATTGATTCCATGGCCATGGAGTGCAGACTTCCTCGAGAAAAATTGGAAGGTTTACAGGCTGAAGTGGTGGCTTGTCGAATGGCCAAGAAGGTTACTTTGCGAGCACTTTATTGGGAAAGTTAAATTTTGCATGTCGGATCATGCCCATGGGTAGGGTTTTTAATAGGCGGTTAGCTCAAGCTACTGGGGGAGTTGTTTGCCCTCATCATCACATTCGTATAACATCTGACATGCAGGAGGATCTGGGAGTATGAGAAAGGTTTTTAGCTGATTATAATGGGAGATCGTATTGGCAAAAATTGGGGAAAACTAATGAAGATTTTGAGCTGTATACCGATGCATCTGGGTCGCTTGGTTTTGGGGCTTTATTTGGTTCTGATTGGTGTGCAGAGAAGTGGCCTTTGGTGTGGGCTCAGGTAGGTCTTACCAAGAATATATTGTTTTTGGAGCTATTTCCTTTGGTTGTGGCTGTGACGCTGTGGGGTGACAGATTGAGAGACAGCAAAGTTCTTTTTCATTCTGATAACATGGGAGTGGTGCAGGCGGTAAATACTCTCACTGCTTCTTCTCCCCCCGTGTTGTCATTACTCCGTCATTTTGTGTTGTCGTGTTTGAGATTGAATCTTACTTTTAGGGCTCAACATGTGCCTGGTATAATGAATGTGGCTGCTGATGCGTTGTCTCGTTTTCAGGAAACAGCGTTTCGGAAGGCGTGTCCGGGGGCGAAGGCCACGGGTACACCTTGCCCATCTTTCCTGTGGGACCTTGGTGGAGTGCAGTGGCAGATTGGGTGAAGAATTCTGTGTCGCCGGCCACATGGGTGTGGTATTCAGCAGTTTGGAGTGATTGGCTGATTTTTGAAAGTATGGCTGGTGCTTTGAGAGATGAGTTTGAAAAGAGGGATGGGGTGTTGTGGTTAATTTGGGAATGGTTTTCTCGGGGGAATATCACCTGCGTCGATATCGTCTAAAGTGTCGGGATTGTCTTTTGGTTTTAAATTACGGGGCTGGAGGGATTTTTCGAAAGATTTTATAGTAAGACAGGCTCTTCGGGGATTGCGCCGGGGTAAGTCTTCATTAGACTCGAGGCGTCCGGTATCATTTCAATTACTTGAAAGATTAATGGAGGTGTTAGAAGAGGTGTGTGCGGACTATTTTGAAGTTATTCTTTTTAGGGCAGCGTTTTCTTTAGCATTTTTCGGGGCATTACGTATAGGGGAATTAGTCAGTTTGTCAAAAAATTGGCCGGGTGGTATACTGTTTGAAGATGCACGTTTAGGAGTTGATTCTTTGGAATTTCTGATTCGTTGTTCAAAAACTGATTCTTTAGGGGTGGGGTCATGGGTTTCACTGTTTGCTATTCCGGGTTCCTTGGGATGTCCGGTTTCTTCTTCTTGTTCGGCGGTACTTAGAAATTAGACCGGGTTTGGGTAATTCATTGTTGGTTCATAACGATGGGGTAGTTTTGACAAGATTTCAGTTCTTCGCAGTGTTCAAACGTTGCCTTTCAGTTCTTCGGGTTCCAGTTGGTGACTTTGGTGGTCATTCTTTTCTAATTGGAGCGGCTACAGAGGCTGCTCATTTAGGGTTGGGTTCTGAGACAATTAGGCGTATTGGGCGTTGGGATTTGCGTCGGTTTTTGTCTTATGTTAGGCCACATAGAGTTTTAGGGCTTTAGAGTTAAGGGGTGAGGTGTTATTTATGTTGTTTTTTCTCTTCAGGTGCGGCTCCTCGGGAATTGTGGATCATTGGTCATTCATTTGTATTTTGGGCCAGCCGGCGGGCCGTGGTTCGAGAGAGTGGTCGCCAGATGAACGTTCCCTTATCTGCATGCCAGGTTGTCTGACATGGATATAGGGGAATGTGTTGGCCACAGTTGGTACCGAAAGTTCTTAGGCTGGTACAGGCTGGGGGGGTAGTTCCTCATGTTTTATTGGTACACTTGGGGGGTAAAGACCTGGGTTACATCCCTGGTCTGGAATTGAGGGAGGCCTTGAAAGAGGACTTCCGAAAACTTCTTCAGCACTTTCCGGGGATTCGTTTGGTGTGGTCGGAAATTCTCCCTAGAGGGTGCTGGATGGGTGCGAGGAATTGCTGGGCCCTGGATAAGAGCCGGATCAAATTGAATAGGAGGATCTCGAAGTTTATAGTTGAGATTGGTGGTCTAGCTATTAGACATAGGGTGTTCGAGGAGCCTTCTCTCAATTTGATCCGGAGCGATGGGATTCACCCCAATGATATGGGGTTAGACTTTTTTAATTTGGAATTGGCTGAAGCTTTGGAGGAGGCCGTGGCTTTAGGGGGGGTGGGACTAACTTGTAGGGGTACTTGTTATATAATAAAGCTGTGGCCTTGTTCAAATCTGTTTTAAGGTGTACTGTTTTTTCTTGAACCAATACCCCATGCTTAGGACATGGTTTGAGAGATATAGGGATTCAAAGTTCCCCCCGCCTCCCCTTCTCCTGATGTCAGCGTCTAGCTGACAGCAGGAGATCCTGGTCCGGGGACCAGCAGGAGGCTCTGCAGCAGAACCGAAATCGCTTTATTTAAAAAGAATTACTTAATTGGAAAGGTCTACAAAGTGTGCTTGCAAACCAGGCACATTTTGTAGACCATTCCAGTGAACTCGATTCTCCTGCTGTCAGCTTTACAGCTGCCATCAGGAGAAGGGGAGGGAGGGGGGAACTTAGAATCCCTATATCTCTCAAACCATAGCGGTTTGAGAGATAGGGTTTGGAGCATATTGATTAATATTTTAACCTCTACAAAACTGGACATTTTTGGGGGGACATTACTGTCCCTTTAAATTATTAACTTATTATGTTAGCTGCTCCAAAAGGGATTGAAAGCGCAGGCGCACGGACATCACTATGGCAAGATGTCCGTGCTTCCTGCTACTGTCAGCCTCAGAGTAAGTATAAAATCTTTTAAACCAGGTGATATTTCTGGCGACTAGCGCTACTAAGCAGCCAGTCGCCAGATGAAGACTTAAATAAGATGAAGTTTTTGCGGGGTGGTAGTTCCTCTTTAATAATTTAAGTTGAAGCTGACATATCTTTTTGGTCTCTTTTTGTTATGTTAAGAATTTGATTTTATATACTTCTCTGCTGACCCTTTTTTGCTTTGGTATTCAGTGCAGTGTTCCATTGCCTAAGTATGTGCTGCAGTGAAGAGAGAAAAACTGATACCTTTCTCCAGAGATAATTAATTATTTCTTTAGCTTCCTTAAATCAGTCTTAAGATAATGTGGTGAGATTGTAATTAACAGTCCATATCAGGGCTGTTCAAGTTCAGTCCTCAAGGGCCTCCAGCAGGCCAGGATTTAAGGATTTCCCTGCATAAGCACAGGTGGGTCAATCAAAATAAATGAGTCACTGACCTGTGCTTAATCAGGCAAATCCTTCAATCCTAGTCTGTTGGTGGCCCTTAAGGACTGAACTTGGACAACCCTGGTCTATATCATGTTTGTCCCTTATTCTGTTCACTATGAGCATCTGTAGTCATAGCTTGTTGAAACAAACTAATAAGAAGCAAAAGACAGTGAAATGTCAAGTATGAAGATGTTATACACACAACTGGCCTTGCACAGTGTGTCTGTGTGTGTCTGGCAATGTGAGTGGATGTGACTTCACCAAGAGGTGCTGTTTGGAAAATCACTCCTGCTCATATCACCAGACACACTGTACAAGGCCAGGTGTACTTCTCGAGAACATCACAACTGGCTTTGCACAATGTACCTGATGATGTGAGTGATATGAGAGTGTTAGATTTGTGCATTGGTTTGGAACAAATGTAAAACTTATGGAAAATGTCATTTTTTTTGTAACATTCTGATTTAAAGGGATAGTAATGTTTCATAATAAAAGCAGCTATATTTAATCATCATAGTATTTGGACTTTGGAGAGTGTTATTTCAATTCTGTCAGAGTTGTAGTTCAAGAGTAATTCAATGACAAAGTATCCCCCTCCTGCCCTTTTTACTAATGTAACACTGCTCAGCCAGATCAGAAGGGAGGTGCCCAGGTAGATGCACAAAGGGACAATCTTCAGTTAAGATAAGGGAAAAACCTGAAAAGCTTGTCAAGGGGGCAGGGCATTCATTGATCTCATAGGAAGAAGATTGCCTCCTGCTGTTATCTGTCTGGTCTGTGGACTGCATTCCACATCTGAGAAGAGATGGCTTACACTAGGTAAAAGGGGTGGTAGGGGAAACTTTGCTTGTGAATATCTCTCAAACCATAAAGGTTTGAGAGATAAGACTTATATCATTCTTCATGTTTTTTTAATGCCTACAAAATAAAATAAAGATAAAATGAAGTATTACTATCCGTTTAAATAAGAATCAAATGGCATGGAACTTGCATTTCTAGAGACTTGAACACCACTTTCAACACTTTCATTAAATTCCATCTCTTCATTTTGTCATTAATGCTCTTACACATGTTTATACCATTCATAACACTTATTATACTTAACTTGATGCCGGAGGTCCAGCGGTGACCTCAGTGTCCCAGGTCTTCTGCATCTTCTGTGAAAAAATAAAGAAAATTAAAAATAGAAACCCAGAAACCCCTCCTCAACCATCCTCCATCTACAAAAGTAAACCAACCAAACAAAAAACCCTCTTAATCCTATAGTGGCCATTACCCAAGCAAGAATGCTGAAAAATTGAACAGGGATTCCCTTTTATTTGGCCATGCCTGTTTAATTGAATTCTCACACTCCTATTGGCTCCCAGCCAAACAGCATCTAGCTGGAGGGGTCATAGCTAAGTGTAATGTTACCCCTCCAGCCAAGCAGAATAAAGTTTCTTTTTTTTTTATTTTGTAGGAGGTGGGAATGGTGTCATTGGGGTTTTAGGTTTTTTTGTTTTTCTACCTAATAGTTCAGATGAAAGAAATCTTTTTGTGTGCACAAGTGTAGTGAGCATAATTTCTTCTTACTAAGAATTTCATTGTCTCTTGCTTCTCTTTAATTACTTTAATATAGTATAACGCTCTCTCTCTCTCTCTCTCTCAGTTTTGAAACATTTTACATCAGCCCTGTACTTGTACCAACATTTTTACAATAATACAATTGATTAAGTGTTTCATTCTCTGATTACCAGAGTGGTGAGCAATGTATTGGCCTACAATGTGGTGCTTACCCCACTGGCATTTAAAGGGTTGCGTGAGAGCTGTAGTTTTTCTTGGTTCTGAAGACTCTCTACATCCTCTCTGCTCTCACCTGCCCTCCCCAAAACACCAACACCTCTGCAACAGAATGATATGCTAATGATCACAGGCTCTCTCCCTCCTCTTGTTTCCCTTATCCATAGTACATAAGGCCAAGTGTTTCATATTTTCCGTGGTGAAACCAAATCCTCATATCGCTAGTCAAACTTCATCATAAGGATAGCAAAGAATAGTGCCATAGTGCACTTACTTTTAAATGTTTTGCAATAAAATTGATTTTTATCTATAGCCCGTAATTAGTGAGCATATTGTTTCTTCACACGTCACGCTATTGACTTTTGCATCACCAAGAGTGCTTCCACATCCATTTTGTTCCTTCATCATAAGGATGACCTTCAGTGCATATCCCCTTGGTGTTAAGATTTAGCCATTAAACATGCCTTTATTTTTGACACAATTAGTGACTTCATTTATACTATTTCACTTTTCTAAAAATTCAACTGGTTGGTTTTAGTACTTAGCAAAAATGATGCTTAACATTCATATATATTATTATGTTGCTCTCATTAATCTTACAGACCCTTTCTTTTATATACCTATCGTTCTTTATGTCTTTCTCATAAACAGTCTATTTTCATCTTAGCACTTTATTGCATTGCTGCCTATATTTACTGTTTGGAATTATTAGCTATGTCATCCAAATATATATAAGTAGCCAAGGTATTTTTTTAATCAATTTAATAACTTATGTAATCACTTTTATAATACTATTTTTGTCTGCTTTGGTGCATTACCATAGGTTTTCATGATAAGAGCCCTGCATGTCTGTGTCCATATTTTTATCCATGTAAAGAGCTGTATTATAATATGCAGTCATCACAGAATGGAAGTATAAGAAACCCAGATAAGCCCTCAATAGCTAGGAAGCTCATATTACAAGATATTCCCATCCATCTGGTCCTTAAGGGACCTTTTAAAAGGTCGCCTGCAAAATAGCGTGTGACTCCAGCGTGCAGTCAATATGTCGCCATGATTAAAATGGCGACCTGAGAATCTCTCATTGCAGGACAGCACGAGATTCTCAAGTCACGCCTTCAAGTCCCAGTATGCTTAGCCATTAAACACAATACAATACAATATCACTTGTGGCATTGAATTGGTTATTATTACAAAATGTGGGTTAATTATCCATCTGTCTGCTACAGAACGTATCTAAGCAATGGAAATCCAAAGCAAGGAGCTCTGTACTGAAGGTGCGACTTGAGAATCTTGCTCTGTCCTGCAATGTGAGATTCTCAGGTCACCCTTTTAATCATGGCGACATACTGACTACGAGCTGGAGTTGCACGCTATTTTGCATGTGACATATTTAAAGTGAAACTTTCTAGCATTCAAAATGTCAGTGAGTTGTTTTTATTAATTCCCTATGGTGTTCTTGTTTTACATGGGAATTGCAGTGGTCCATTGTGTTTGTCATAATATCCTATATCTATTTATTCACATAACTTCAGTCCGAAGTCTTTATTTTATCAGTTCTTACCTGTTTTTCTTAAGCATTTTTGTTCACTGAAATCCCAGTTCTACTTGCCTTAAACAGTTTAAGCTTCATTCTCCTTCCACTATATTTCCTTGCAAATAAAATAAAAATTGCTTAATTGTATACAACTTGTAAATTCACTGCCATCTGTGCACCTCTTGGTTTCAAAGCTCTGTTTTACATAGCCCGCTGAAACTCAGCTCCTTTAAGATGTGTTTGTCCTATCAACACAGCCATATTTTCCTTCCAACGAATTGAATTGTACCCTGCTGTTATCTGTCCTCCCTACTGACTCCCCCTACCGTGCAATCTCTATTGCTCTGCAGCATTTCCAAAGTGGCTGTGGCATACATTCTGACTTTAATGTGTCACAAGAGGAAACATTGTTTGCATACTGCAAAGAGATGACGCCTTGTCTTCATATCCAACTACTTTATCTTCTTTCCAAGTTTAAGTCTAGGTGAAATGTTTAATTGAGTTCATTCCAAAGCAATTGCAAGTGTTCTCTTTTGCAGCTAACTTCAAGTATATGAAATCCACAGTATCGTGAAGGTGGATTAAATACACGGCATTTCCTCTAAGTAAAACTCAGGTTTTTTTCAAAGTTGACAACAAAATGACAACCAGTGAATGTAAATGTTTGCATCCGATTTGGCTTCAGAAAAAGACACCATTAAAAAAAAATTCTCATACACATTTATGAGTATGTTATAACATTATTAAATATTATCAGACTTTTTATATATTGTATATTACCATATGTTGTATATAGTGCATGGTTGAGGATGTTACTATCACATCAAATATGACATTTAACTGTTTTTTATTAATACCTTGGATGGTAAAGTCATATCAAATACATTGCTTTGCAATGTGATAAAGATGTCTCTAACATACAAATTGTGAAAGCAGACATTGTACAAGTATATGAAGCCCACATTTTCTGGTTAAAATTTTTTCTTGAGATGATTTACTTTTGCCCATAAACATTCAATTATTCCAGTGAGGTTCCCAATGTAATGTTTTGATTTGCAGCATCCTACAGTATCCAGCTCAGTGATTCTCAGCTCCAGTCCTCAACACACACCAACATGTCAGATTTGCAGGATATCCCTAATTAGGCACAGATAGTACAATCAAAACTACTGAGCTACTGATTACCCAATTGTGAACAAGCAGGGTGTATTGAAAACATGACATGCTAGTGTATCCCACTCCCGAGGACAAAGTTTGAGAATCACTGATCTACCGAATTGTTAGACTTTTAATTAATATTTCACCTTGAATTTGTAAAGGGCTACTACAATATAAATATTATATCAGCTCATCATATGACAGAAAAAGTTTTGGACACATGAATATATCCTTTCAATTGTAAAACATCACAATGACACATATAGTGTACAAAATACAGGTATGCATGCATGCAATCAGACAAAATAGTGCAATATTTTGGTGAATCTAATAGTACAGTATGAAAAATATAAAACAATTATCTATGTTTTGTATATTTCAACATTGCATTTTCAGAATAAGGTGCACAGTGGATATGCAAATGCACAAGTAGAGAGTGAAACTTGGGAAATAAAATGAAAAACAAACCGAAGTAAGCCACATTTCATTGCAGTACATGGAAGATTGAATGTAATAATTCCTTTTTCATCACTAGGGCGAAAAGTCAGAAACATTTCCTGCATGACTTTTTGTGAAAACTCAACATTTTCTCCTTATTGCCACTGCAAAATTTTCTCCTTTATCACCACAGCCAATACATTTTTTGATTATGTTTCATATGACTGCAACATTTCCCACCACAACATTACTTCTTCTGATGGCTGCGGTCAGTGGAGAAATGTCTAGCTAAAAGTCAAAGTTGTGAGTCCTACAACAACATCTGCCTTAAAAAGGTTTTTAGCAGGCTCAATGCCTTTGTCCTTTGCCCACAACACTAACTTCCTGCTTATGTAACATTGGTACAACCATCCTTGATAAACATCTGTGGCTTGGGATATTCCAACAGGGGGCAACACATGACAACAGTTCTTTGAAGCCTCTGCTTTCAACAATAGAAAATGGCAGCCTGTCAACCTCCAACATTCTGGCAAGTGTATTATTCCATAGGTGTACTTTTGCATTATGTTTGTGCAGGTTTTGACTTCTTTCTAAGAAGTGTGGGATGACAGTACCTAATAGAAATGTGTAATTTTATTACTTTAATGCCACCACTTAAGGAGGAGGTGGGGTGGTGGCAGTATGTGTAGGCATTCTATGACCCTTGTTATCTTCTACAGAAAACTCATAATTATCATACTCCTCTGCAGCAGAAGCCACAGGTGTTATTTGGAATGAACTATCTGTTAGCAAAGACACACTCTCTGACACATCAATAAATCACTACTTCTCTTATCTGCCCCAGAGCCCTGCAACATTTTTGTAGTGCTTCTGCTGCTGCTAGTTGTGGCATCTCTGACCTGTTAATGGTGTGTCTCCCAGTCAGACCTGTGGTTGTGCTTCAGGTGAGATCTCATAGAGGAGGTGCCTAGGTGTGAGCCTGCTTTCCCCCTGCAGATAGCTTAGCTTTTGGATCCTGAGTGACGTATCCCCATACTGTGGACTTCATGAACTGCAGGGTCCCTGAGGAGCTGCTACTACTATTACTGGGGCTAGATGCTGATTAAATTCTTCTGCTACTACTAGGTATCATAGGTACAGCACTTCCAGCAGGAGCAGAGGCACTCATCACAGGTAAGATTGTGGATGTTAATAACCTGTGTTGTTGTTGCTTCTGAGACTTGCATGTGGAAGCAGTGACAATGCTGATAATGACCAACAGGATGACTGTGTATTTTTAGGCATTGTTGTGTGCCCAGGTTCAGATATTATAATTGTTTACTCAAACAGTTTATACAAGCACAGTGCTCCTTTTCAGTAGAGGAAGATTTAACCTTTGCCTTTCAGCTAACTTTCTGGCCATGTCATACTCTTTCTCACTCTCCACTTCATCTGCATCTGAACAAGTGGAGGATGCAGGAAAGATATATTCTAGATCTACAGCATCATCATCATCATCATCATCAGTTATCATTAGATCATCCTCAGCATCAACACTGCCTTCTGCTTCTTGCCCCAAATCCTTATATTCTTCTAAGATTTTAGAGGTGTTAAACAATTTCTTTTTACTTTTACTTTCACAAAGGTCACTACTACTTTGAGGACAGGTTTTTTGGTGCTTGTTCGTCTCACTGTCAAATGCAACAGTTGGCACAGCTTCTACACCTTCCTCCATTATGCCATCATCAACACTAGAATGCAACTACCAGCAGAGTCAGCTAATACAGTGGAAGATGATTGACTGTGATTTGGATTTTTTCATGTTACTTGATTCACTGGAAAATTTGTAAATGCTATAGCTGTCTAATATAAAAATAATGGTAAGCAAGTCTGTGTTTTTATGGTGTTAATTCCAGTTCCAGTGTTCCAGTGTTCCAGTGTTCCTGTACGTTAACATTCCGGTGTTACAGTGTTACAGTGTTCCTGAGTGCCTGTATTCCGGTGTTCCTGAGGTTCCTGCTCCAGCTATCGCTCCGGCGACATTGTTCTCCTCGCTATTGTACATACCTTGTTGGTTCCAGCGTGCGGACACTGGTTTGCTCCACTAAACCTGGTTGCGATATACATTGTCGGTTCCAGCGTGCGGACGCTGGCTTACTCCACTAAACCTGGTTGTGATACACATTGTTGGTTCCAGCGTGCGGACGCTGGTTTTCTCCACTAAACCTGGTTGCGATATACATTGTCGGTTCCAGCGTGTGGACGCTGGTTTACTCCACTAAACCTGGTTGCGATACACATTGTTGGTTCCAGCGTGCGGACGCTGGTTTGCTCCACCAACCTGGTTGTGATATACATTGTCGGTTCTAGCGTGCGGACGCTGGTTTACTCCACTAAACCTGGTTGCAATACACATTGTTGGTTCCAGCGTGTGGACGCTGGTTTGCTCCACCAACCTGGTTGTGATATACATTGTCGGTTCTAGCGTGCGGACGCTGGTTTACTCCTCTAAACCTGGTTGCGATACACATTGTTGGTTCCAGCGTGCGGACGCTGGTTTACTCCACTAAACCTGGTTGCGATACACATTGTTGATTCCAGGGTGCGGACGCTGGTTTACTCCACTAAACCTGGTTGCGATACACATTGTTGGTTCCGGCGTGTGGACGCTGGTTTACTCCACTAAACCTGGTTGCGATACACCTTGTTAGTTCCAGCGTGTGGACGCTGGTTTACTCCACTATATCTGGTTGCAACATACATTGTTGGTTCCAGCGTGCGGACGCTGGTTTTCTCCACTAAACCTGGTTGCGATATACATCGTCGGTTCCAGCGTGTGGACGCTGGTTTACTCCACTAAACCTGGTTGCGATACACATTGTTGGTTCCAGCGTGCGGACGCTGGTTTGCTCCACCAACCTGGTTGTGATATACATTGTCGGTTCTAGCGTGCGGACGCTGGTTTACTCCACTAAACCTGGTTGCGATACACATTGTTGGTTCCAGCGTGCGGACGCTGGTTTGCTCCACTAAACCTGGTTGTGATATACATTGTCGGTTTCAGCGTGCGGACGCTGGTTTACTCCACTAAACCTGGTTGCGATACACATTGTTGATTCCAGGGTGAGGACGCTGGTTTACTCCACTAAACCTGGTTGCGATACACATTGTTGGTTCCGGCGTGTGGACGCTGGTTTACTCCACTAAACCTGGTTGCAATACACCTTGTTGGTTCCAGCGTGTGGACGCTGGTTTACTCCACTATATCTGGTTGCAACATACATTGTTGGTTCCAGCGTGCGGACGCTGGTTTGCTCCTGAAATATCCTGTACTGTGGTCAGTCCACTCCTTTACAGTTGTCTGATTATCCCTGGCTATAGACTTCTGCTGAGTAGACCCTATACCCATTCTCTCTGCTGTCTTGGTCACCTGACAGCTGGTCTACTCGCTCAGGCTGCCCTGCCCGGTATTGGTGAGGCTGGTAGAACCTTGTACGTTACTATCCTGTAGGTTGCCTCACCCGGTATAGGCAGGACCGGTAGAGCCTACTACAGTACCCCTTTGGGCTGCCCTGCCCGGTATTGGTAAGGCCGGTAGAACCTTGTAATTCACCATCTTAAAGGTTGCCTTACCCGGTATTGGCAGGGCCGGTAGAGCCTACATTCAGCATTCCATTGGGCTGCCTTTCCCGGTATTGGTAAGGCCGGTAGAAGGGGACAATCTTCTTCCTATGAAAACAATGAAGGCCCTTCCCCCCTTGACAAGTTTTTCAGGTTTTTCCCTTATCTTAATTAAAGATTGTCCCTCTCTGTAGTCTACCTGGGCACCTCCCTTCTGATCCGGCTGAACAGTGTTACATCAGTAAAAGGGGCGGGAGGGGGATACTTTGTCATTCAATTACTCTTGAACTACAACTACAGAATTGAAATAACACTCTCTAAAGTCCAAATACTATGATGATTAATTAGAGCTGCTTTTATTATGAAACATTACTATCCCTTTAAAGAAAGTTGAAGGTGTTCTAGGGCAAACCATTTGTACTATAGGGGAGAACTAAAAATTCCATTGTAATATGACATGCCACTGAAACGTTATTGTAAAGCTGTAATGTTTAACTGCAAACCTACAGAAGATTCAGAATGAAAAGCTTTAATTATAGGGTGTTATATGGTAATAATAGACTGTAGCAGAAAGGTGCTGCAATCATCCCAATGAAATAAATACCTTTGATTCAATGTAAATAAAACATGTAGTCCATTAAAGCAAAACAATATGTAACGTGTTACTTCTACACTGAACTATCATCTGTTTTCTATATTGGGCAAATCATATTGAGAAAAACAGAGGAGTTCAGGGGCAAATGTAATGATGGGGAACAAAAGGAAGGTCATGAAAAACAACCAATAATCATATATTTAAAGGGATAGTAATACTTTGTTTTATCTTTATTTTATTTTGTAGGCATTAAAAAAACAGGAAGAACGATATAAGTCTTATCGCTCAAACCTTTATGGTTTAAGAGATATTCACAAACAAAGTTTCCCCTCCCGCCCCTTTTACCTAGTGTAAGCCATCTCTTCTCAGATGTGGAATGCAGTCCATAGATTAGACTGATAACAGCAGGGGACAATCTTCTTCCTATGAGAACAATGAAAGCCCTCCCCCCCTTTTACCTAGCGTAAGCCATCTCTTCTCAGTTGTGGAATGCAGTCCATAGATCAGACTGATAATAGCAGGGGACAATCTTCTTCCTATGAGAACAATGAAAGCCCCCCCCCTTTAACCTAGTGTAAGCCATCTCTTCTCGGATGTGGAATCTGGTTGTAAGACTAGACAGATAACAGAAGGGGACAATCTTCTTCCTATGAAAACAATGAAGGCCCTTCCCCCCTTGACAAGTTTTTCAGGTTTTTCCCTTATCTTAATTAAAGATTGTCCCTCTCTGTAGTCTACCTGGGCACCTCCCTTCTGATCTGGCTGAACAGTGTTACATCAGTAAAAGGGGCGGGAGGGGGATACTTTGTCATTCAATTACTCTTGAACTACAACTACAGAATTGAAATAACACTCTCTAAAGTCCAAATACTATGATGATTAATTAGAGCTGCTTTTATTATGAAACATTACTATCCCTTTAAAGAAAGTTGAAGGTGTTCTAGGGCAAACCATTTGTACTATAGGGGAGAACTAAAAATTGGGATTTTAACCCTTTGAATGCTAGAGAGGTCTGCAGTGCATTGCTACCAATGGATATTTTTAGTTCTCCCCATAGTGCAAAAAATTTGCCCCAGAACTTATCCACTTTACTTTGGAACATAAGGCCCTAAGTCCTATCTTAAGATACTGGAGAATGTCTTGGTGTAAGAAACCAAACGTGGACAGTAAGAAATGGCGCATTGCTTTCATGGAATAATCACAATCTACTCAGGAAATTCAGTGATCACTTTCTTAGCGTTCCAGACTAGGCTACCAATTAATTTAATTAGATTGCAAATATGAACCTTGGGCTAAATAACTATAGAATTCATTAAGTAGAGAATATTCTGGATGATAATATGTAATTGCAACAGATAGTTGATTCCATTAGTCTGCTTGGGAACTCAAAATAAGGAGGTAGTGTATATTGAGTGGTTCCATACAAACAATAAAGAGTATCTTTAAGACTTGCTTACTGGATTTCCAAACATGTGGGTATTTTATAAGCTGATCTTAGACATACTATGTCATATCCAAGCTCAATAGGAACAGTTCTTTAGATAGCCAACTATACCAAATGGATTTCATGAACAATTTAAATTATTTATATGGGGCTTTAACTCTGCTGTTTGCTAAACAAGTAACTAACATATTGCTTAAAAATGCATTAGAGACCTTTCTATCATCCGGGGGATTACAGGCCTCATTTGAGTAATTTGGAATTCTGGGTATTTTTATTATCCATATGGTACAGTTGTTTTTCTCCAAAATTGCACTTCATTAACTTATTGCATGCAGCCTAATGTTTGTACTACTGTACAGATTCTGTTTTACATATCTAGTTATTTATTTGTTACCATTATTGGCACAAACCCCACCAAAAAAAGTCCCACTCAGTTGTGTGTAGGACTAAATAAACATAGAATGTTTTATAAAGGAAGTGTGTTAATAAGACAGACACTACAGAAGACATCCTAAACAGGAGTATGTGTTATACATTGCAATACAACCCAAAGGATTGGATATCTGTCTATAAAGTGCATTTACATATAGGACTATTTTTCCCTGACATCCAGGCAAATCCAGAAAGGAGGCAATGTTTTTTTTATGACTGGCTTGTTGAATTTTCCATTCTTAGTCTTTTCAGCTCCAAAAAGGTATGCAACACATTGCACAGCACTGCATTACACAACTGTCCATCAGTGAGGTTAAGTGTATGAGTGAGTAGCATGTGTGAGCATTTGTGAGTATGAGCATGTGCGAGAGAGTTGCATGTTTTTGCCTGGTATGTGTTTTGCGTGTAGTGTCTGATTTGATTGTAATGTTTTGCTTTTTGCATATCACGTTTTGCATATTGCATTTTGCACAAAGGGTTTTTTGTATAGCATTTTCCCTTGAAGCGTGTAACATTTTGTGTATAGTGTTTTTCATATATTGTTTTGCGTATAGCATTTTGCATATAGCATTTTGAGTATTACATAAAATGTTTTTCTTATAGCGTATTGTGTATAGCACTTTGCATATTGTATTTAGCATTTTGCTTATTACATATAGCATATTACTTATTGTGTTTTGCTACTTTTGTATAGAATATAGTGTGCTGTGTTTTCTTATTGTATTTTGCATATAGAATTTTGCTTTTAGCATTCTGCATATAACGTTTTGTGTATAGAGGTTTGCGTTTTGCATAGTCTGGTGTATTGCGTATAACCTATTTTGTTTTACGTTTTGTATATAGCTCTTTGTGTATAACTTTTTGTGCATTGTGTAGTAGTGTTTTGCGCTTAGCATTTTGTATTGCATATAGCTTATTACGTTTAACATTTTGTGTATAACGTTTTGCACATAGTGCTTTGAATATAGCATTTCACTTACTGCATTTCGCGTATTGTGTATAGCATTTTGCATTTTGCGTTATGCATATTTCTTTTTGTGTTTTGCATATAGTTTTTTTTAATATTGCATTTTGAATTGTGCATTGTGTGTATATGTATTGTGAGTGTCTGTTTATTGTGTTTTGTGTACATTGTGTCTAGTGTGTGTGTGTTTTGTGTACATTGTGTGTGTTTTATGTATAAAGTGTACATTGGTGCGTGTGTGTATGCATTGTGTCTGTGTGCATTATGTTTATTATGTGTGTTGCTCTCATGTATTGTATTTGTGTGTGTATGTATGTGTATTGAATATGTTTGGTGTGTTGTGTGTGCATAGAAGGCCCAGCAATTCCTTGCAGAGATTCTCGAAAGAGTGGCTGGGGGTCTTCACCCCCCCGGCCACTCCTATGAAAATCATGCCCCCATGAATGCATCTATGGGAACACCTGTATAGAGGAGACTTGAATAACTCCTCCTTACTTCCACCCCTCGGTGTGTTTTCCAGGCACACAGAATTCTTCTATATATATATACTAGTTTTAAAGCCCATATACACGGGCCAACACTGGCGGCACTGCAGTCTTCCGCAGTACTGACTGCCCAAACGTGCCGCAGCTGATACGGCGTGGGGCACTCTGAATTCAGACCGTAGTCCTCTCTGCACACCTTCTCGTTGAGGGCAGTCTGTACTGTGCATGACTGCATTGCTCGCAGCCGTCTCTACTGCACATGACGGCTTCTGACAAACACCCTTAGCGAATTATAATATAAGATATATATATATTTATTGATTTTGCATCAACAAAGTCAGACCTTTGAATGGCAGAAAAATTTCCACAGCTTTGTGACTGAACTGAATAGTCGACTGCACTGAACAGAGGAAAGCAAAATGTATTAAGTGACTGTGGAAAGTAATTTCAATGAACTTCTGCAATGTTAATAACCCAATATATGTTTTACAAGAACTGACTGAAGATGGTATCATGTTAGCCAGTAGAGCATATGAAAAGCAAGGTACCTTTGTAATAAAATAATCATTACAATGATGTTACCTGACGTGATTTTTTTTAAAAGGAAATGTGACAATTAACTTCATTGTGTAATAGTGTATTGTCCAGCAGGAGGCATATCATAATGTATTGCTCTACATATGTCATGTTATAATACCAGAAAGTTGACGTGGCATGACCTGCCTTATAATCTGTACTGTTTGATACATTTTATATAGATACTAACCCTTTATTTGGATGTTACAAATGTTTCAAGTGCATACTACATAAAGCCAAACTATCAATACTTTATATGACCTATTTTTTACAGTTTTATGTCCCTGATAGTAAGCTTCCAGATAGTTTTCTGGACAGTCAACCATCAAAGCAGGACAGTGATACAATGTAACACTGTCCCTGAACCACTGAATACTCTGTATATTGTATGCTATCTTTTTAAAATTGTATATTTTTACATGGTATCACTAAACCTTGTTTTGCAGTCCCCAGGAGAAAGCTCTCTGGAAATAGTTGTAAAAATAGATATATAAGTGTAAAAAAATAAGCAAGGATGAACAAACAAAAAGTATATATGCAATTAGACTTTATATACAGTGAGGTAAAAAATTATTTGATCCCCTCCTGATTTTGTACATTTGCCCACTGACAAAGAAACGATCAGTCTATTATTTAATGGTAGGTTTATTTGAACAGTGAGAGACAGGATAACAACAAAAAAATCCAGAAAATTGCATTTCAAAAAAGTTATAAATTGATTTGCATTTTACTGTAATATGTAACGATTGGGGCAAGCCCAGGATTTGTTATACACCACTTGTATTACCCCTATTGTGCTTGCTGGATAGATGGTTTTTATATCGAACTATCAGTATTCAGTCCTGTATTGGTTCCTGGTTTCTTTGTAACTCCTCAGATTGATACTTTTCATGAGACGCAGTGTTACCATACTGTGATCCCTTTCATACTATGTATGTTACCATATTGTTACCTTTCACACATTACATATATTTGAACTTTGGATCACTTTGGATCATATAGTGAGCATTAGAGGATAATATAAAGCTATTTTAATTGTAAAACCAAGCATGAGTGATAGCAGGTTAGCCAATCTCACGCAGTGCACATCTTGTCACATGTTTGAACACTTGGAGCAATCGTTCCAGGGGTCATACCGCTGTGCCAAGTGTGAGCATATTTTCTCTTTAGAGTCTAAGATATTGGATTTGGAGAGAAATATTGCAACATTGCGAGACATTGGTAACCTGGAAAGGAGTTTAGAACTCACAGAGCAGGTAGTATGTGGGGTTAGTGGTGAAGAGGGTGGAGTTGTAGATGAGGAGCGACAGGTAGGCAGCTGGGTAACAGTAAGGAGGGGAGGTAGTGGGCAGAGGAAGAGGAAGGCCAGTTCTGAGTTGACTCAGTCCAACAGATTTGCAAGATTGTGTGAAGATGTTGATGAGAATTGCTCAGAATTGGCAACACTGGAGAGGGCTGATTCCTCTAGCAGCCAGGGGAACAGTCCTCCTTCCAGGCTAGATGGGATGCAGAGCAGGCAGAAACCAAGGCAGGTGGTGGTAATAGGGGACTCTATTATTAGGAGGGTAGATAGGGTAATCTGCCGCCAGGAACGTGAATGCCGAACAGTATGCTGTCTCCCGGGTGCTCGGGTTCGGCATGTTGCGGACAGGGCTGACAGATTATTGGGAGGGGCTGGAAGTGATCCAGCTGTCTTGGTACATATTGGAACCAATGACAAAATAGGAGGAAGATGGAGGTCCCTAAAGAATGATTTCAGGGATTTAGGGTGCAAGCTTAAGGCAAGGACCTCTAAGGTAGTATTTTCTGAAATACTACCTGTGCCATGCGCCAGTGCAGGTAGGCAGAGGGAGCTCAGGGAGCTTAATGCATGGCTCAAGCAATGGTGTAGGAAGGAGGGTTTTGGGTTTTTAGAACACTGGGCAGACTTTGCTCTTGGGTACAATCTATATGGAAGAGATGGATTGCACCTAAATGGTAGAGGAGCCTCTGTGTTAGGGGAGAGAATGCTAGGAAGCTTGGAGGAGCTTTTAAACTAGGAAAGGGGGGGGTGGGTATAGATAGCAAAAATGGGGTAGATAGAGCAGATAGGAACTGGGTCCAAGTAAATGACCAGGGGGGTGGAGAAAGGGTGGGGAGAAATTTAGTCAGTAGGGAGGAACTCCTAGTAAATGAAGGTGAAGAAAAAAGGCATGTAGGGATTAATATATGTAAAGACTTCAAAATCAGTTGTATGCTAGCAAATGCAAGAAGTATGGTAGATAAAATAGGAGAACTAGAATTGCTGGCGGTTAATGAGCAATTGGACATAATTGGAATAACAGAAACATGGTGGAACGATGCACATGACTGGACTGTAAATATAGAGGGCTATTCCCTGTTTAGAAGAGACAGAATTAATAGAAAAGGTGGAGGTGTGTGTTTATATTTGAAAACAGAGCTAAATCCAGTTTTGCGAGGTGATATTAGTGAGGAAACTGGCCAAACTGTGGAGTCCATGTGGGTAGAAATCGAGACTAAATGTGGTGTGAAAGGTAAAAAAAAGTTGTTGGTGGGCATATGCTACAAACCACCAAATATCGATGACAATGATGAGGCCCAACTGCTATTGCAAATGAGGAAAGCTGCCCAGTTTGGGCATACTATAATTATGGGAGATTTTAATTATCCAGATATCAACTGGAAAAATGAGACCTGTCAGAGTGCTAAGGGTAGTAGGTTTTTGAACACGCTTCATGAAAGCTACATGTCACAAATGGTGGGAGCGCCGACAAGAAATAACAATGTATTGGACCTAGTGATCACTAATAACACAGAAATGGTATCCAATATTAAGGTAAGAGAACATTTGGGAAACAGTGATCACAACATGGTTACATTTGAGATCTGTCTGGCAAAGCAAAAATGTATAGGTTCAACCAAAACTCTTAATTTTAAAAAAGCAAACTTCAAATTGTTAAGGGCCTCAATGCAACGCATAGACTGGGATATGTTATTTAAAGGCAAAAATACTGAGGAAAAATGGTGAGAATTCAAATTTAGGTTGCAGAAATGTACCCAACTGTATATACCAATGGGGAACAAGTGCAAAAGAAGTAAGTCACAGCCAATGTGGTTAACTGCACATGTAAAGAAGGAAATGGCAAGGAAAAAAAAAGCATTCAAATTATTTAAGTCAGAAGGAACTGAACAATCTTTCTTAAAATACAGGGAGAGCAACAAAGATTGCAAAAAGGCAATTAGGGTAGCAAAAATAGATAATGAAACTCGAATTGCAAGGGAAAGCAAGACTAATCCAAAAAAGTTTTTTAAATATATAAATAGCAAAAAACTTAAGAGGGAGTGCATTGGACCATTCAAAAATGAGATGGGTGAGTTGGTTAGTGAGGATAAGGAAAAGGCTGATGTTTTAAACACTTTCTTTGCATCAGTATATACAAGGGAGCAAGGAATGGTAGAAGAGCCTCCGCAAGTATCAAATAAAACAATACAATTAATAGATATTGGGTTAACTCAAGGAGATGTCATGGGAAGACTGAACAAAATTAAGACCGACAAAGCACCGGGTCCTGATGGTATACATCCAAGGGTTCTTCAGGAACTCAGTGCAGTGTTAGCAAAACCCCTATATTTACTCTTTAAAGATTCTATTACCACAGGCTCAGTGCCACAGGATTGGCGAAGAGCTAACATAGTGCCTCTATTTAAGAAGGGAACTAAAACAGAACCTGGGAATTATAGACCAGTGAGTTTGACCTCTGTAGTGGGAAAACTATTAGAAGGCATAATAAGGGACTATATTCAGGATTACAACACAAAAAATAAGATCATTAGCACAAATCAACATGGTTTTATGAAGAATAGGTCATGCCAAACTAATCTTTTCAGCTTCTATGAGGAGGTAAGCAGCAACCTTGACAATGGCAAGGCAGTAGATGTAGTATATCTAGACTTTGCAAAGGCATTTGATACAGTACCACACAGAAGGCTGGTGTATAAAATAAGGAAATTGGGGCTAGGAGATAACCTTTGCAATTGGATACAAAACTGGTTGAAGGATAGGGAACAGTGTGTGGTTGTAAATGGAAAATTCTCCAGTATAGTTAAAGTGGAGAGTGGAGTACCTCAGGGTTCAGTATTGGGTCCGCTGCTTTTTAACATGTTTATAAATGACCTGGAAATAGATATAGAAAGCAAAATATCAATATTTGCAGATGATACTAAATTATGCAAAGTCATTAATTCAGAACAGGATATTTTCTCTCTACAGAGGGACTTACATACAATGTCAGATTGGGCAAACATGTGGAATATGAAGTTTAATGTGGGGAAGTGTAAAGTCATGCATTTGGGAGGAAACAATCCCAAGGCTACTTATAAACTTAATGGAATAATTTTAGGTGACTCGTTGCTAGAAAAAGACCTGGGTATCCTTGTCAACTACAAACTTGGAAACAGTGACCAGTGTCAAACAGCAGTAGCAAAGGCAAACAAAGTCCTGTCTTGCATAAAAAGAGGTATTGAAGCAAGAGTGGATAACATTATTTTGCCATTATACAAATCATTGGTAAGACCTCACCTTGAGTATGCAGTGCAATTTTGGGCACCGGTTCTGAAAAAGGATATACTAGAACTAGAGAGGGTACAGCGGAGAGCAACAAAATTAATTAAGGGAATGGAGGACTTGACATATGAGGAACGACTAAACAAACTTGGTTTATTTACTCTAGAGAAAAGACGACTAAGAGGAGACCTTATTACATTGTACAAGTATATGAGAGGTCAATACAAGGATCTCTGCGGTGAGCTATTTATTCCAAGGCCTGCTCAGGTGACCAGGGGACACCTCTTGAGATTAGAGGAAAGGAGGTTTAAACTTCAGCAGAGGAAGGGTTTTTTTACGGTAAGGTCTGTCAAATTGTGGAATTCATTGCCCAGGGAGGTAGTTATGGCAGATACAATGGACACATTTAAGAGAAGATTAGATACATTTCTTTCAAAAGGGAACATACAGAGTTATACTGTTTATCAGTAGGCAGATCAGGAAGGTCTGATAAAGACTAATTTAATTGGTAGCAGGAAAGCTATAAAATTCTGAGTTACTGAGGTATGAAGCGAAGGTTGAACTTGATGGACTTGTGTCTTTTTTCAACCTAATTTACTATGTTACTATGTTACTATTGTTTATGTAAACCTTTGGTTGAAGCCTAACTATATTTGTGTTAGAAGCACACCCTATGTTACAAATTGTTATATTTTATGAACACTTGTTTTGACTTCAGGGCCGGTGCCACCTATAAACGAGGTAGGCGCCAGCCTAGGGCGCACATTCTCTGAGGGCGCATCGCCCCAGCTGCTGCTCACCACTGAGGAAGCAAAAAAAAAAAAAAACGTACGTTTTGTTGCCCTCCCTCAGCTGGCTATTTTTTTAATGTAGCACAGTGATACCTGTTTCTCTCTCCCCCTCCGCTCCTTCAATCCTGGACCAGGATTGAAGAAGTGGAGGGGGAGAGAGAAACGGGCATCGCTGTGCTACATTAACCCTTTCAGTGCCAGAGGGGTACGCGTTGTATACCCCTCCGGCACTGAAAAGGTTAAAAAAATAGCCAGCCAATGGAGAGCACCGTAACGACTCAGTCTCACTGGGGGAGAGAGAGACGTGCACCGGGAAGAGTAAGTGGAACAGGGGTCAAGAGGGGATAAACAGTCAGACGGGCAGAGAGAGAGTCAAAGGGGGGATCAGCAGTCAGAGGGGGATCAAGAATCAGACGGGGAGTGAGAGAGAGTCAAAGGGGGGATCAGCAGTCAGAGGGGGATCAAGAATCAGACGGGGAGTGAGAGAGAGTCAAAGGGGGATCAGCAGTCAAAGGGGGAGCAAGAGTCAGATGGGGAGAGAGAGTCAAAGGGGGGATCAACAGTCAAAAGGGGGAGCAAGAGTCAGATGGGGAGAGAGAGAGTCAAAGGGGAGATCAGGAGTCAAGAGGAGGAGCAAGAGTCAGACGGGGAGAGAGAGAGAGTCAAAGGGGGGTCAACAGTCAAGAGGAGGAGCAAGAGTCAGACGGGGAGAGAGAGAGAGTCAAAGGGGGGTCAACAGTCAAGAGGGGGAGAGAGTCAAAGGGGGGGAGAGTCACATATAGAGAACATACACTCTGCCACACTGATACACATATAGAGAAGCACACACACATACTTACACACTGATATCCTTACAGAGACTCACACGCACTGACACACTTATATCCATACAGGGAACAGGCGGGGCATAAATGGGTAGGGCACAAGGGGTGGAGCCAAGGTGCAGCAAAATTAGGTTTTGCCTAGGGTGGCAAAAATCCTTGCACCAGCCCTGTTTGACTTTAAGTCCTTTTTGGTTGCAGCAATCAACATTTTATTTGCTATTAGTGGAGCACAATTTATCCGTGTTACAGCTGTTACTGTTGTTTATTTGTGGATAGGTGGAGCACAGCTGATGTTGTTGTTACCATCCTAAACATTTTAAGATTATCAGTGGAACACAACTTAAATATATTGTTGAAGTTACCACTGTGTTGTTATAACTCTTACATAATCTTTAAAAATTATTGGTGCAACACAGCATCTAGATATTGTTGTGGGTACCACTGTTTCATATATATATCTTTGCCTTTAATTCCTATTTGTTTATCTACTTTTGGATGTTTTTCCTTTTGACGATATTGTCCCAATAAATAATACTACACTTAGAATTTTCATTTGCGCTGTGCCTCCCTACCTTTTTTCATGTGTTTTTCATGTGAAAACGTTGATTCCAGGATCCTGAGATTAAAGGGACTAGAGACATAGATACAGACTTAAGAAATACAAGGACCTACCCACAGATGTGGAATTTTCTGGAAAAAAAAAAAAAAAAAAAAAAATTTTTTTTTTGTGATATATTTAAGAATCCTCTCCACCACCCCCTGTAATTTAGTAGGCATATATAGCACTGATTTTTAATTATTTTGTACGGATTTACCAAAACACCAAATTGTTCTTTATACATGTAATTTAGACCAGTGGCACAAGTCCTGCTTCCAAAGAAACTTTAAAAAAATCCAACACCAAAAAAATATAAAAAAAGTACACCCACTGGGGTGTATATAATTATTATTTCAGATTTCCGACAAAAAGTTGGATATCACTATGTAGATATGTATTGTACAGCACAGGCTTTTTATGTTTAACTATCTTCATTTCTCTTGTCCTTCTGTTCATTCTGTTCCGAAGGAGCAGTCAAGCGTTTGGTGTCTAAGTGTGTATTTATAAATAACCAAGACACACTCAGGAAGAAAAAATAATATATCTTGAACCATGTGGTGCATGGTTCTATGATTAATCAGCAAAAGAATGAAAATAAATCAGAACACACTGTAAACAAAATGAATTTTAAAAACCACAAATGTTCTGGACTCTATAAAATGCTAATTAACTCAGAGACGCCCTGGAGATTACTCATTTCAACTTCTCTGCTTAAAGGAAAACTAACTTATATATGAAGTAGTTGATAATATGTTAAATGCCATGGTCTTACAGATAGCATATATAACAATTAATTATTATTATGTTACATTCCTAAAATATAATCTTATGTGCCTAATGCTGTTGTATTAAGAAAGGCTGTTCTCTTAGTCCACTTACAAACAATTCTGAACAATCATCTAAAGACTGCTGTGATACTAGGAACCCTGGGAAAGGAAGGAATGGAAGTTTTCTTAGAGCATATATGACTAGATTTTGGGCCTCAGAGACATTATAAAGATGTTAACATAAAGTACAGTGTATTTAACAGCATATAGTACCAGTTAGATGCTAGGTCTTCTAAAGCATGCATGTCAAGCCTTCAGCTCCCTCAAGTATTGTTTGTTTTCCTTAATTCTACAAACTCCTGTACATTTTTGTTCTTTGAGTATAAGAGGTGCACTCAATCTGTTGAGCACCCCCTGGCATTCAAAGGGTTAATTCCTGATGAGCAATGAATGCTGGACTAGGGATGGGCGAAACTTTCCTCCTCAAACTTTCCGCTTGGCGAAAAATTTCCCACGAAAAGTGCAGATTTTCTGCTTTTTTCGTCCATTGAAATCAATGGGAACATAGAAGTTACACACAACACATTACAAATAATATTTTATTTTCCAAAGGCATTGTATAAAAGGTGCATGAGGGTGCCTGTGTTGGTGAATGAATGAATCATTTGAACAGGGAATTTATTTGGGGGGGGGGGTTCTTGACTGCTATTGGGGGGACAGTTAATAAAAAATAAATCAATAAAATAAAATAAGACATTTGTATTTAAAGTGACAGAGACAAACCCCCCCCCTGACATAAGCTACCACTGGGGTGGACTGATACTTGACTTGATGGAGTATTTTGTAGAGGATGATTTGTTTGATTTGTTGTTAGAGGCCTTTGTAGGACTTAGACTTATTAGAGGCCCAAGCCCTGAAGAAACATTGAATTGTAGGACTTAAGCTTGTTTGGCACACGCCCTAAGGAAACATTGATTTGTAGGACTTAGGCTTGTTAGAAACAAACCCCCCAAAATTGTTTATTTTTTTGTAGGACTAGTTTTTATTTTTTTTTTTATTATTATTTTTTTTTAAAACACAAGCCCTGAGAAAAAAATAAAAATGCCCTACTAGCCTAATGCCAGCAGGTCATGTTGGCCAGTGGCCACTGTCAAATGTCCTTCTGAGTCCTGAGTTGCAACTTCTGTTCGTACTGCTGCTGCTCAGTTGTTTAAGCAGCAGGATGATTAGGCAGCTGAAAGGGAATGGGATCAACAATAGCAGTAACATGGAAGATGGATGATGAAGGTTCCATTTGCCAAGACTGGCTCCAGTGATGCACCTGAGGTAGTAGCAGCAGAATAAGTAGCCCCCAGTATTTGTGGAGAAAAGAACAAGTTGGCCATTAAATCTTCTTCACTTGCCCCTCCTCCAAAATCATCATGGGTGTATTGTTATTAGAATATATTTTTCCCTTGAGAGCAGGATCAGTGGGTCTCTTCAGCAACTGCAATGTGCACAGTATGTGTGTGGTAAATAACATCTGGGGGCACAACTGTATCCAAACACCATGACACCCGAAACCAAGTACTGCCTCTGTCACTGTACCCCTTGTTCAGACCCCGCTAAGGACACATGACAACTTGCTGACAGTTTAATAGTAGTGATGAACCCTCCCGGCCACCATCTTAGCATATTCTGCAGGATGGAATCTCCTCAGATGCCGCTTGATCCACTGATTGCGATTCTCCTCCACCACACTGGCATGTGTGGTCAGTGCACCACACAGTGTGGCATGGGTAGAGACGAACTGCCACATCCTAACATCAACAGAGTGGCTATCATTTGGCGGGGGAGGTAACGATGAATGAGGTGGATTGGCAGGAGATTTACTTGTTACCCTAGAGGAAGAAGGTGATGTTGATGGCGAGCTTGTTGTTTCACTCGTCATGGAACTTCCAGTCTCTGTCTGGGTTGTTCTATTCCTCCTCCTCTTTGATATCCACCTCGCCTCTTGTTGCCTTTCTGGTGAGACTGTGACAGCAAAAGCGGTGCTTGATTTCTGTGGTGGGTGTTTGGCTTTAACATGTTTGGAGTAAATGTCATGGTGTCTGTGTTTCATGTGTGCCAAGATGTGTTCCCTCCTTTCCTCTTTTCAATGACTTGTCATAAATTATGCACAGTGCCGTTGCTGATGAGTGTACTGTGCCTGCCCCAACAGAAAAATAGTCCCACACCCATGATGACTTCAGAGGGAAGGGGAAAGGTGGAGAAGAATGGCCTCTTTCTTCTTGTCCTCCACATTGCCCTTCATTGTCTGTGTTAGCGTATAATGTTGCTGCTGCTGCTGCTACTGCCTCAGAGTCAGCACTGCAACTAGGATCAGGAGTATTGCTACTGCTGGCAAGTGGAACCTGTCCTAGTCCCGCATTGCTTGTTGACCCCTATTCCCACTGTGTCCACGGTGGTCTGTGGCACACTAACCTGCTCCTCAGCATCCTGTTACCCTTGCATCTCAGCATCAGAAAGAATTAGAGCAGTTGCAAATTCCTCTAATACCAAGATGTCCATGCTAGTGGTGGTGGTGGTGATGCCCATCCTCATTCCTGTCTCCCATTCCTTGTAAGTTTTTGCTAAAAAGGCCATCAATGTCTCTTCCACCCCAGCTTCTCCAGCATCATCACCACCACCACCACTAGTCCCTATATGCTGTTGTTGCTGCTGCTACTCTATTCCAGACATCTCACTGCTGCTTGGAGGAGGTGGCGAGCAATGTGACAGAGGGTCCCCTAATGTCACACTTACCATTGCCTTTTGACCTTAAGAAGAAGGCAGACTAGCACTAGCAGAAATAGCAGCAGGCACAGTCAGTTGATCTGTGCTCCTGCTGGTGGTGGTGGTATTAATTCTCAGTCTGCTCTCCACCCCCAACATCAGTTCTGGCCTTTTTCAGGTTCATTTTACACCTGGACACTGTAGTGAAGAGAAGGGGAGGACTCTATCACGGTGCCCGTGCTATTCGGCGACATTCTGTCAGTCTATACTCCTGCTTTACATCTATTGGCTGAACTGTGATTGTCCCGTCCAGTATTGTCCTTAAATACTGGGTTCTGGCAAATCTCCGGTGCCCTTTTGTGGTGTTCCAGTACCAGCGCTTGTTCCTGATTATTGTGTGCTCTCAGTGTATCGACCCGGCCTGCCTGACTACTCTGCATCTTGTTTCCTGGCTGTGCACTGACCCGGACTGCCTGACCATTCTGCTTCTCATCTCCTGTGTACCGACCCGGCTTGGCTGACGTTCCTGCTCTGTGTACCTACCCGGCTTGGCTGACGTTCCTGCTCTGTGTACTGACTTGGATTGGCTGAAGTTCCTGCTCCGTGTACTGACTTGGATTAGCTGACGTTCCTGCTCCGTGTACCGACTTGGATCGGCTGAGGTTCCTGCTCCGTGTACCAACTTGGATTTTTCTACATTCCTGTTCTGTGTGACTACGGCCGGTTGGGCTGCTGCCTCCTCTGCACGCCCTGACCGGTCTCCAGTTAGGGGTAGTGCTTCACTCTTGCTGTCTGTGGACAGCTGTGCAGTTGGTCTCAGTTGCCTCCGTGTTGCCCCACCGACATTCACGTTGGTCTGCCTTACGAACCATTCCAGTTTGGGTGCCTCTCAGGGTGAGTTGCTCAGATTCCGTTACTGCTACGGCAGTGCTCAGGCTGCTCAAATCTCCGTTTATGCTACGGCAGTATCCAGTTGCCTAGTCTCTGTTATTGCCACGGCAGTGCTCAAGTGGCTCAGTCTCCGCTACTGCTACGGCAGTGCCCCTATTGCTCAGTCTCCGTTACTGCCACGGCAGCTCCTCAGTTGCTCTGTCTCCGTTAATGCTACGGCAGTATCCAGTTGCCTAGTCTCCGCTACTGCTACGGCAGTGCTCATGTGGCTTAGTCTCCGTTACTGCTATGGCAGTGTTCACGTTGCCTAGTCTCTGTTACTGCTACAGCAGTGCTCAAGTTGCTCAGCCTCCGTTACTGCTAAGGCAGTCCACAATTGTCTGGTATACATATTCTTGGGCGTTACTCGTACTAAAGCTCTCACCTCTATTTGAGCTCCTTAATAGGCCTTACCACACTTGGGCCTGTCAACATTCTCTGTCTGCTATTAACCCATGCAGTACAGATATACTGGGACTCACTCAAGATCTGCCTGACCTGTGTCAGTATAATGTTCTATGGACTCTTTACTTATACTGGACCTGTGTGGTCTTACCTATGTATAACCTGTCTAGTGGCTGTACTATATTAAGTAAATATTACAGGACCTGTGAGGGTTAATGTGATCTTAATTGTTTAATAAAACTGTGTTTTATCCAAACCTACTGTGTCTGTGTGTCAAACAAACCATTACAGACTCCCAGTCCCAGGATCAGGAGAATGGTGTGGGCTCCCTTGACCGCTAGTCTGGATGCTGTAAAATGTTTCCCCTACCACTCCGGCTGCTTCACCACATCAAGTTCAGCTGAAGAGTATTCCTCCTCAGTCTCAGAGTCACTAGTAATATCAGGATATTGTTGATTACCCCCTCCTTCACTCCTAAGGCTAACAAGCTGCTGGACCTTAGTAGCAGTAGTACTAGCAGTGTCAAGACTGCTTGGGAATGGCAAGTGTGATTTAGGGTCCCTTGCTGTCACACTTGGCATCAGGCAACAGGTACAACACTAGTGGCTGCAGGATCAGAAATGGTGGTACTGGCAGCAGGGGCAGCACGTCTGGCAACACTAGTGGCTGCAGTTACAGAAATGGTGGCACTGGCAGTAGGGGCAGCACGTCTGGCAACTGGTACAATACTATTGGCTGTAGGATCAGAAATGGTGGCACTGGTGGCAGGGGGCGCATGTCTGGCAACAGGTAGAACATTAGTGGCTCCAGTTACAGAAATGGTGGCACTGGCAGCAGGGGCAGCACACCTGGCAACAGGTACAACACTAGTGGCTGCAGTTACAGAAATGGTGGCACTGGCAGCAGGGGCAGCTCATATGGCAAAAGGTACAACACTAGTGGCTGCAAGATCAGAAATGGTGGCACTGGCAGCAGGGGCAGCACGTCTTGCAACAGGCACCAGCAGCTAACCTGTCCTGTTCTCACTATCCTTTTCTCCCTTCCTTCCCATTCCCTTTTCTCCCTTCCTTTCCTTTTCTCCCTTTCCTCCCATTCCCTTTTCTCCCTCCCTTCTTATTAAATTCCCCAAGGGATCCCTTGGGGTGGTTTAGAGGGACTGGACAGCATTGCTTGAGTACTGCTAGTCACTTCCTCCTCCTCCTCAGACTCAGTGGACACATAATAAAGGTCCTTCCAGTTCCTCTTTTTGCTACTCATAGTGATAGGAGTCACTATGAGCCTCTCCTGCCTCAATATTTGCTAAATATCACAAGAGAACAGCACAGCACGTCTATCTCACTCTGTAGCTGCTTCTATTGTGTCTGCCTTCAGCGAAAACATCACATTTTTATAGAGGAAGTGCGAAAACAATGTAAATCAATGGGCAAAAACTTCTTAGCCATTTAAAAAATGGCAAAAGATTTTGGCCAATGGGCGAAAGATGCAAAAAGTTTAACCGCTAGTTTTAAAGTGGATTTTCCTGCGAAAAAGCTGATAACAACGTGGTTTTCGCGAAATTTCTTGCGGGAACATGGCGACAACTTTCACCCATCCCTATGCTGGACCTTTATTTTGACAATCATTGATGCTTCTATATCTGACTTGCTTGGAGTGAGTCTGACACACACACATTCAGAGCACATTCTGATCCCTTTATCATCACTCAGTTAATGAGTGCACTGGAATGGATGTAACAAATCTTGAGGTGATGGGCCGCTTTAACCCACGTGATGCCTGAGAGATCTCGACTGTGGCATCCAAACTATGAGGTAAGAAAGTAACACAATTTTTAACCTACATGAAATCAGTTTAATAGAATATTGAGCTGAGGTTCACACAATGCTAAGCTTTAACAACTACTGTAGGTTTAGAAATTTTAGAATTTTTTGATTGTTGTATGCTACATCCCACAATTTGCCACTTTTTCCAGTGGAATTCCTACAAATAGATAAAAGTTCCACTTTTTCTGTAACACCAATGAATTTCCCATGAAAACGTTGTTGCTTTCTGCCTATGCTTTTTGTGGTCTAAAGTATTCATGTAGCAATAATATTGCTCCTGAGTGTTGAAGTGGAAAAATCTACAGCTGAAGTAAAAGTTGTTGTCCTACTGCAACATTTTTTTAATACATTTTTAGCAGGTTGCCTCTGCTCTTTGCTTACAACAATAACCACCAGATTCTACAACTTTGACATAGACATTCTTGAAAAATAACTGTGACTTGGGATATGCCAGCAGAGTGAAGCAAATGAGATCAATTCTTTAAAACCTCTGTTTCCAAACAAGAATAGGGCAGCATGTGAGCTTCCAGCATTTTATATGTATTGTAACAGAAGCTAAGTACAGGGTTGTTTTCAGCCGTCGTTTCAGGTTTCCCTCTCCTTGAAGCAGCTACAGGAGGGTAGCCATACCGGTCCTGCAGAGTAGAGTTCTAGAAATGGGAGTCAAAGGGGACCCTTTAAACTATTCCTGCAGTAAAACACACCATACAGGTTAAATTCCAAACAAATTATGTTTATTTGGGGACATGGAGACATTTTATAGTTTACAAAGACAAAGGCACAAAGAGCATAATTTAATCTTGCTGCACCGATCTCTAACCAATGGAAATCAGAGCAACAACTGACAACTAAGTTAGTGACCAATCCGGGCCCTGTTGCATTGTATTCATATTTTGATTGCAATACCCGGGCCTGGAAGACTAAGTCAGTCTTGTCGCACCGGCTCTATATATACATATATTTATATATATATATATATATATATATATATATATATATATATATATATATGTGTGTGTGTGTGTGTGTGTGTGTGCTGATCAAAGAGGATGATGTTTGTTTCATACAAATGTAAAATAAACTCTGATGGAAAGTTGCACAAAGATGAGAGAAGTCACCATGTGAAGTAAAACAGGGGTGTTTTTGTGAATAAGCTCTGTAGAATAATACAGGAATTTGAGATAATTCTATTGCCTTATTATCCCATAACCCAGGGGTGCCCTACTGGTTTCACATATTAATCTATGTTTCTGTGCTGGTCTTATGTAAACATTTTGTTGTCATGCTGCTGGTTTCTTTGGTTGGAGTATTGTCCTAATGGTCTCTCATGTAATTATGTACTCTCCTGCTGGACACATGTTCTGCTATTGTCATGCGATATTCTGCTAGTCTCATGTAATGGTGTATTTCCTTCCTGTAACAGTAGCCCCTTTCAACAAACCTGGGGCACCACCTTAGCAGTTTGTCTAGTCTCTTTGACTAATCGATTCCCATATGAGTGTACCTTATGAAAACCCATCCCTCCAACCCTAACAGTTGGTTCATTCTTTAGGCACCTCAGCAACACAGGGACTTTCTGTACACCATTTTCCCCCAAAATGTTCATGGCTTCTACATCCTTGACTCAGAGCACACAATCTAAAAGAAATTACTCACAGTGAATTACTTACTGTTAAGTGCAAGCTCAGTAATGCCACAAGGTTCACCCATAAGATACCAAGAGCCTAAAATCTACTGTCTGTGACATGGTACCATGGAGCTTAAACTTCACAGGATGACCCACACAAGGCAATTCCTTTTAGATTGTTGGCTCTGAGGTGATGTATGTGTAATATATCTTAGCTCTGACGTGTCATGTGAGTTGTAGACTGTAAGCTCTGTAGTACCATGTTGATGACCCTCATGAAACCACAGAAATTGCACCTCAAAGACCATGATCCACAGAGGCAATTCATTTTAAATTATAATCTCTGTGGTGTCATATGGGTTTGAACTGTAGATCGAAAAGCTTTGTGGTATCATGTGGATCTTAATTGATGGATTGTAAGCTCTGTGAAGTCCTCATGGCACCAGGAGTTTGTACTTGACAGGAACTGACATGCAGTAGGCAATTCCTCTTAGACTATATGTTCTGTGATACCTTGTATGTGGATTGTAGCTTTGTAGTGTGGGGCATACATTGTACATGTAAGCTCTATTGTCATGTGAGTAATACATTGTAAATTTAAGCCCTGTGGTGCCATACATGTGACCATCATGGCACCACAGAGCTTGCACTTCACAGGAACTGACACACAGTGGCCAAATAATCTTAGATTGTAAGCTCTGTGATGTCATGTGGGTAAAACATTGCTGACTGCAATGTTTGTGATATGATGTGGGACATACATTGTAATTTGTAAGCTCTAGTGTCATGTGAGTCATACATTCTAGATTATAAGCTGTTTAAGTGCCTTGACAAATCCCTAACAGTAGGGACAAAATGCATTTACATTGTTCCATAGCTCACATATCTGCAATGTGATGACATTGTCTTCACTATCATACGAACAAATTCCCTAATACATAACTGCTCCATCTTAGGGACTGTGGAAAGTGAAAACTGAGACAGATACTATGCTATATGGAAAGTGGCACAACTGAAATGCAATATGGGACCCAGACTGGAGAAGGCACAACTGGCAGTGGACAGTGAGAGTAACCACATTTCAACTGTGCATGTGATTGAGAAGGGTAACCCTGACAGAAGTGATAACTTTCTTATTTCATTGTATGTATGTATATGTTTATTTATATGGTGCCACACAGTGTATGCAGCACCTTACAATAGATGTATGTTACAATAAATAAAAGGGGGTAAAATAAGTGTCACATTCATAGAAATGATAGGAGAGAGGTTCTTGCCCCAAGGAGCTTTTAGTCTAAATTTTCATCACTATTTGCTTTACACCATCAGCATGTGATTATGTGCTGTACTATCGTGCTGTGCATGTTGTTCAGATGAACTTTCCAAGTGTGCCTTGCTGAATAAGCTTTAACCACTTTCTATGTGCTAATCTGTTATGGAGTTCTTTCTTATGCACAGTTTCTGATGTTTGCTACTGTGCTTTGCTCTTGCTAGTTTTAAAGGTGTGGATATATGGGTCTTATCAGTTCTATCTATCCCTTAGATATTATTTATTTAGTACATATGGATTAGGGGAACAGAATTGGAATATTTTTGTGTTGCAGGGGAGGAATTCTTTTTTTTTTTTTTTTTTAACAACGACAATGTATTTATTGTTTCTCTGATGAGGATGTGGGGGTTGGGATGAAAGGGCTACATGACTTATTGGTCAGCTTATTTAATTGTTTTGAGTTAATAAATATAATATTTTTGATACTATATATGATTATTTATTTTTTTCTGGTTATTTTGGCCACAGATTGAGTGCTATAGAAAACTCACTTTTTTTGTAAATTGATTTAGTCACAGAGCCATTCTGCCCCCTTGTCCCACTGTCACTGCTTGTTCCAGAACTACACATACACTATCTTAGAACCCCACCTCGTTCCATTGTCTATTGGTAGTTACTGAACCACATATACTGTACACTGACATTTCAGCCTTTCTGCATTGCCTACTAACAGTCACAGAACCAAAGATACACACTCTGACTCCCCAGCCTTGTTCTGCTGTTCACTGGTAGTCATAAGACTACACATACACTGTCTAGAATTCCATCCACTGTCCAATGGTTTTCACAGACACACACATAAACTGCCTGACAGTCCAGTCTTGTTTCAATGTCATTAACAAATCATATACACCCAGACTTATACCTCACTGTCTGCCTTTACTTACATTTTTTTATTTCATACATATGATTGTCATGGAAAGATGCAATATCTTGCAGATTTCCCATAATGTGAATAAGGCTTCATTGGTCTGCTGTAAGCTCATCTCTTCTTCTCTAATTGTGTACTTCCTTTCTGTTATCATATAATGGTGCAAAGAGCTATTGGTTTCTCTAATATTTATGATGATTATGCACTCCATGTATTGTCTTATGTGGCTTCAACAGTGAAAATATATTTTTTAATAAAGTTATGCACTGCATGATTCATAGACACTCAAAAACAAAAATTGTAATGCTGAGCACATTTTAGGATTTCATACTGGGAGACATATTGCCTGACAGAAGGGATAGAAGAGGCAGTAGTGAGGTGTGAGTGAGAGTCTTCCAGCGGAAGATGTTCTCCTACCTCGCTCCAATGAGTGACCTGGACAGAAATCCGACTGATTGTTGCCTAAAGGTTAACAAATCTTTTTTTTTTCTGGACTTTGTGTAATTGTTTTTCCTGCTTTGAATGGATAATGTGGGAAATGAAACAAGAAACATTGACTTTGCAAGATTTGCTTCTTGTCTTGTGACACTTAGGTTTAGTAAAAAAATCGTGAACTTGTAGAATCATTTCACTGAAAGAGACATTTCCAATACACTGACGATGTATCTTGCATTCAAGGAGTTAAAATGTATCCTGTAATAAAGCTGCAAAACAGAAAAAAATATATTCCAACAGAAATAATTGTTTACAATTTTCTCATATTTTTATAAGCAGGGACCACTGATAATTTTTATTATTTTGGTCACATGCAGAATATTTGTTTTTGCTCTTCTTATATTCATTTTGTAGCTAAATGTTGTTTTGCATTTGCTGCATATGCATGATTTTTAGTATCAAAGTAATTATAGAGGGCATAAAATGCTGTTGATGAGTGCATTTTTTTCCTTTAATTGCTCAATTTTTAGGGGACTGCATATCAGTATGATTTTATTACCACCGTTTAACATAATATTAAATTACTGTTGTAGTCAATAGCTCCTTTGGCAAACATGAAAATGGCTTCCAATTTCATAGACTTGACAGAAGTTTCTTAATAAGGTAGGTTCATGACAAGTCAGTCTTCATGGTTTTATGGCTGTATAAATCTTGGCACAATAAACAAGTTATCAAAAGTTGAAATAAATATGCAAATATAGAATTGCCCTTGTGTAAAGAAGACTAAAGTTACAATGCTCTCTGGAATTTATGTGAGTGGTGCAAACATGGTGCAATCCAACTGCAGCATAGGGGATACATAAAGAATTCAATTGATTTAATTGGGGTTTTTAACAAGGGGTCAATCTCTCCATTTAAATCAATTTACATATTTTCCCCATGTAGTAGTTTGTGTACTTCAAAACTGTTCCTCTTTTTCTATGTACTTTTGGCCCTCGAATTGTAAGAGATATGCCAGATAATTTTTAGCTTGAGTTTTAGCTCATTTGGAGTAAAACCTATTCAATTCTGTACTTATTAAGCTATATGGAAAAGATGATGATTTTCCGAGGAATGTGTCCTTCATACAGCAATCAGGTATTTTTATATACTTTTTTGGCATTGTAGTCTCCAGCTGGACATGGTATTTCTCAGTCTGATCCACTTACAGTCCAATAGTCTATGTAGGCTTTCTGATTTAGACTGTTGAAGATTATTGAGACTGTGTAATTCTGGGGCTAATTAATTGTAGCTCCACAGTAATAATTTGAGTCTTGGAGAAGTGAGCGATGGTTTGCTCCTAAACATGTTGCACACCTCTCTGTTCCTCAAAGGGTTAAGGTAGAATACGTTTAAATTAAGTTAGATCCAATATGCTTATTATAAACTTTCTCTCACTCTCCTTCTCCTTTTTCCTTTCCTTCTTCCTTTTTAACTTTGTTCTGAGTCAGTTTAAATGGGTGCAGAATTTTTTCAATATCCTCTGAACTAATTGATGAACCAAATCCTGGACATTTCACTCATCTGTATTCATACATTTCTTAGGGGTTCAGTTACTAAGTATGGACAAAAGCTGCATAAGCGCTTTGCAAAAGTGGATTCCCTGTTTGAAAGCTTACAATCTAAAACAGTACATTGGAGCATTCAGAGTATATTAAGGTTAGATGTGATATATATTGCTAAAGTTATGGTTGTGATGGGGAACATAAATAAAGTAAGTAAATCAGAAGAGCCTTGTATATACATAGTCAGTGACTTCTAGCTTTTTGAAGCCTTATTTAGGAGGTATAATTTTAAGCTACATTTAAAAGCATAGTAATGTTTCATAATAAAATCAGCTCTAATTAATCATCATAGTATGTGGACTTTGGAGAGTGTTATTTCAATTCTGTCAGAGCTGTACTTCAAGAGTAATTCAATGACAAAGTATCCTCCTCCAGCCCCTTTTACTGATGTAACACTGCTCAGCCAGATCAGAAGGGAGGTGCCCAGGTAGATTGCAGAGAGGGACAATCTTCAATTAAGATAAAGGAAAAACCTGAAAAGCTTGTCAAGGGGGGCAAGGATTTCATTGTTTTCATATACAGAAGATTGCACCCTTCTGTTATCTGTCCGGTCTATGGACTGCATTCCACATCTGAGAAGAGATGGCTTACACTGGGTAAAAGGGGTGGGAGGGGAAACTTTGCTTGTGAATATCTTTTAAACCATAACGGTTTGAGTGATAAGACTTATATCATTCTTCATGTTTTTTAATGTCTACAAAATAAAATAAAGTTAAAACGAAGTATTACTATCCCTTTAAAGATCAAAAGAGAAATGCAGTGGTGCAGGCTGGAAAGTAGTACATTCCACAGATAAGAAGCTGAGAGAAGAATGTTGTTGGCTTATCATAAGTGGTGGGATGTGGTATAGCAGGAGATCACAGTGGAAAAGTAGGAAGAGATAGAGGAGAAAAAGGATCTTGAATCAGAGAAGCAAGCATTTTAGAAGATATCTGAAGTTTGATAGGCAGCCATTGGAGTGATTGGAGGAAGAGGGGTGCAGGGACAAATCTAGGTGACAGTAAGGTAACTTGTGCTGCAGCATTCTGTATGAATTTTAGTGTATGGAGTTGTGAGGCAGGAAGACCAGAGAGATGAAGGCTACAGTAGTCCAAGCAGGATTGGATGAATGCTTATGTAAGAATTTTATTTGTGGAGGAACGAAGGAAGGAATGGATTTTTACTATGTTACACAAGGGAATGCGGAAGGGTTTGCAGGGATAGCATTAATATAAGGAAAGAATGAGAGATAAATGTCAAATATCTCCCCTAGGTACTGTGCTTCTAATACTGAATTTATGGCAGTGTCATTTACTGTAACCAGGAAGGCTACTACTGGTCCTAGTCTAGGTGAGATGAGGAGAAGCTCAGTTTTTGACATGTTGAGTTTGAGGTGCCTATGAGCCATCTAGTCTGAGATAACCAAAAGCCCATCTGTGACTTTATATTGAATATCAAGAGTCACTTGAGGTGCAGATAAATAAAGCTTGTTGTCATCTGCATAGAGGGGATATTTGACCCTGAATAAGTAAATAAGTTCACAAAGTGTTATTGTTCATTGAGAGAATAGAGTCTGTCCTAGAAAGAATCTTGAAGAATGCCAACAGAGAGGTGGGCATAAGAGGACAAAGAGGTGGCAATGGATTGGTTAGTTAGAAAAAGGACATCCAGTTCAGGTCTAACTTATGGATGGCTAAAGAATGAAAAATCCGGAGGAGGATAGCATGAATGACAATGTTAAAAGCAGCTGAGAAATGAAGCAGGATAAGTATTGAATAGTGACCTTGTGAGGGCAGTTTCTGTGGAATGAAATGTATGAAAGCCAGATTGTGATGGATTGAGTAGGTTGTGTGTTTTAAGGAAGTTAAGCAGGTGGAAGTAGTCTAGGCATTCCAAGAGCATAGAAGCAAAAGACAGGAGAGAAACACATTGATATCTAGAGGGTGAGGTGCTGTCAGGGGAATTGTTCTTAAAGATAGGTTGCACTATGGTATGTTTGAAGTTATCCGATAAATAGAAGTGGCTAAGGAGGAGTTAAAAATCTGTAGTAGTAGTATGGGGATTAGTGAAGGGAGATGGACTGAATGAGATGAAATGGAACCAGGTCAAGTGTTCACGTAATGGAGGGAGAGCAGAACAGCAGGTTAGTCAATTCCTCTTCAGTGACTGGTGAGAATGAGTCCAGCATGGCAGGAGGGGAACAGGGAGGATAGAAGGATATTTACAAGGGAGAATATTTTCCTGTATATAATCTATCTTGGCTTTGAAGAAGTTATCAAAGGTTTTTGGTTGTATAGGATTTCAGAGGTATGCAGATGTAGGGAGGAGGAGGAGGAGGGAGTCAAAGGTAGATAAGAGATGGCAGGGGTTGGATTTATGCTGTTAATTAGTTGTAAAATATATTGTTTTTAACCAGGGACAAAGCAGAGTTAAAGCAGGAAAGGAGGAATTTGTAATGGAGAAAGTCTGCCAGTGATCCCCACTTTCTCCAGAGCTGTTCAGCTGAACGGGTACAGAAGCAGAGGAAGCTAGTGTTTTTATTAAGGCACACCCATGGATTAGATTTACAACAGTGGCAGAGTGAAAAGAGCATGCAGGTTAAAAGAGGAAAATAGGTCTGAGTTGTAGGGTTTGACAAGGCAGTTAGTGTCAGCATTAGTGGGAATGAATGAAAGTCCAGTATCCAGGGAGGATTGGGGAGCAGTGAAATTGAGTGACATGAGGTTATGTGTGAAGTTGAGAGAGGAGGCGGGATTGAGGAAGAAGTATCAGCAGTATTAAATAATACAAAACGGTGACTGGATAGTGGAAAAGTGGAGATACTGTATTAAAATCAGAAAGTACACAGCCTCTAGTGAATACAAAATCTAAGACATTACTATCCTTGTGAGTACCATGAGCCATCCACAGGTTTAGTCCAAATGCAGGTGTAAGAGAGAGAAAGCAGGCTTACTATGAGACAGAGGGATCATCCACATGACAGTTGAATTCCCCCAGAAGAAAGGAGGGTGTGTCTGATGACAGGAAAAGGAAAACCATGATTCAAAGTCAGAAAGAAAATTGGATTGCATACATGTGGAGGTAGGTGGGTGATAGATCAACCTGCATAGAGAAAAGAGAAATATGGACAACATGCAATTCAAAAGAGGAGAAACAGAATGAGTTGGTAGCAGAAAGTGGTTTGTAATGGCAATGATTAGAGTAACAGTCCCACACCTCCAGTCTGAAGTGTAGTGTGGGAGGAGAGTAAGGATGGGCGAAAAGTCATTGAAATTTCCCGTAGGACTTTTTTTTTGTGAAGAAACAATAATTTCCTGCTTTTTCACAAATGCTTTCGCCTGTAAACAATACATTAAATGTTCTCCATTTCACCGCTGCCATATTTTGCCTATGTTTTCTATGACTTCAAAATTTCCCACCGCAATATTACTTCTTCTGAGGGCTGAAGAGGAGAAATAAAGGAGCTGAAAGTAAAAGCTGTGAGTCATACAGAAACATATGACTTGAAAAAATTGTTAGAAGTCTGAGTTCCTTTGTCCTTTGCCCACATCACTAACTTCCTGCCTAAGTAACATTGGCACAAACAACCTTGAAAAATAACTGTGGCTTGGGATATTCCAGCAGAGCGCAACAAATAACATCAGTTCTTTAAAGCCTCTCTTTTCAAAAAAAGAAAAGGACAGCATGTCAAGAGAGTAAAATAAAAATAGTACAAACTACAATGTGGCAAATGTGTATGGTAGTGGTGGTGGACTGGTGTATGATTACTGTGTGTATGTAAATGTTAGACAAATTCCTAGAGCAGTTATTACCATTATCATGTTTATGTCACATGTAAGCTATCCTTATCCTCAGATTATTGACACACATTAATTACTGGTCAAAGCGGTATATGGTAGGAACACTTCTTATTCCTCATCATCTGTGCTGCTGTTAATATATTTGCCATGACTTTCTCTGGCATGTGTTGTTTCTGCTACCTGATTCTCAGATGGTATTACATGTTGGTTCATTTTTAAGAATGTTAGCATCCCAACATTGTCTGCTTTATAGTCGTGTCCTACGATCATTAACAATGTAAACCTGCTCAGACTCAACACTTGCTGGAGGGCAACTAAGAGTTTCCACTGCAGTAGATGTCAGTGCTGATTGTTTTTTTGCCAGTAGTTTATGGGGTCATTGTTTCTGCCTAGAAAATAGCATTGCTGCAAGTATGCTAAAACCATCTCACATGCAGTGGGACCACTCCTAGGAGTTACACAGTGTTCCTGTGTATCAGTTAACAACCCAAATTCAGGGATCAAGACCCAAAGAGATGTGACCCCCACCAGTGCCACCAACCCCACCTTCAATGTTAGATATGTGCCACTCCTGCTGAGGCTAATGAATTGCACTGTGTTCGGACTGGGATATTCTGGTTGATAATGTAGCTGCTCCTGCTTGTCTAAATGCTTTGCTGCCTTCCTTTTCACTATGCTGTTGAGATTTTTTTGTGTGCTAACTTTCTCCCCCTAATCCTCCACAATGCAACCCTCCACTCAATCATAAGCATATCTCTATAATCCTTGAATGAATCCAATTCCTCATAGAGATGCTGCTGATAGTCAAGACTCTTTTTTGTCATAATCTGCTGATGATGCTTTGGCAGAAATGATGACATTTTGTGTTTAAAGCAGGGGTCCAGCAAAGTGACAAGAGTATATTCCTCATTGCTTTTAATGGACGCTATGTGAGGATCTTATTCAAAGCACTCTAACATGTCCTTGACCAGCTGGTGCATGTCTGTGTTGTCATTATGGTAAGATTCCTCAGCCATGCTCCCCATTTTATTCTGAAATAAATATATTAGTGGTAGAATTTCACTAATTGCTGTCCCTATGCAACTCACTAGTAGGGATGGGCGAAAATTTCCACCTCAAACTGAAATTGGTGAAAAATGTCATTTTCTGCTTGGTGAAAAATATCCCGCGAAAAGTGCAGATTTTCCACTTTTTTCGCCTAGCTCATTCCATTGAAATCAATGGGAACATTGAAGTTACACACAACACATAGCAAATATTACTTCCCAAAGGCATAGTATAAAAGGGGCATGAGGGTGCCTCTGTTGGTGGGGTGTGGGGAAAGAATCAGAGGATGATTTTTGGGGGGATGTTTACTTGGATTGGGAGGCAGTTAATAAAAAATGCAAACTTGCTGTCACTTTGGATCTACTCTGAATACACCTTGATTAAATGGCAAGTATGGGGGGGCTTTGATTTATAGAGGGCACCCAGACCAGGTAGTGTGAGGAAGCACCAGTGATTAACCGTTGAGAGACACAAAGAGCATAGATGAAGAGAGCAAAATTGTATCAGTAGATCACTTAGTTGTGAGTTCTCATTATTTGTGCCTTATGTTCTGTACATTTTTAATAGATGACAATATATTTTATGCTGATTTTATTCAATATTGTATTGAAGCACCAATGGGGACAGACATTACGAAGCGGAGCCCATTATCCAATGTTACTGTTCCGCTCATTAATAAAATATGGAATTGAAAATTTGATATTGCTTTATTTTCATGTACGTTTTTCCTTTGTCCTATAAAATTAACCCCTTTGTTTAGCATATTTTTGCGAACCAATCATATCGTGAAAAAAAATTTCAGAGTGAAAACAGTTTAAGCTTTGGTAACATTTTTATTATTATTTCCAAATATTTCAAATTAAGTAGACCGTTAAGCTATCTGGAAAATATCCTCAAGGGAGAAACTTGGAAGCGACAATAGGAAACCATAGATGTTTGTGTTGAATTTATGGAGAAATGTTCTCATAGTAGGGGGCAGCCATTTAATGTAGCTTGAAGTGGTAATAGCTGAGCCACTTACCAAGAATGAGAATGTTATAAATTTCCTGACAGACATTCCCTACTGCATAGTGTTTTTTATTCTTTTTATTTGGTGTTTAAGCGAGAATGTATATCATATATAGAAATGTTATATTTTAATGGTGATGTATTAAGAAAGTGGAGCAATTCTGTATATGGAAAAAATACAAATTAATATTATTTTCAATGTAGTGTTTAGCATTCAAATCCCATTTAAATCAGTGGGAGTTTGGGGGATTTTTATCTCTCCTTTATGATGCATTTGTTTTTCCCAACTTCCAGCGGGATGGGGGGTAGGGGGGAGTGTACTAAGGTGTGATAAAGCAGAGATTACTTCTCCAATTCCTATGTTATTCTGTGGAGAAAATACCCAAAGATTGCTCAGACTTGACTTTAGGGATCTTATTTTTTTTTTTTCAAACAAAAATTTTATTTTTCATTTAGAACAAAGAAAACAGAAAATAAGGAAATACAACATATAACTATCTGAACATTGATAAGGAGAAATATAGAAAATTGTTATAATTGGGGTATTAGTGCATAGGCTCTATAGATGAACATTGGAGAGTTTATCACACTGGAGTTACCTCTGCTTTATCACAATTTTATCACACCTTAGTGCACCCCCAAGTTATTCTTATTGCATTAGCCTCCATGCCATATTTTGTTGAATTCTTACACATTTACTATACTTCTCTATACTATACTTCTCACATTAAAATGAAATGTTGAAAAGATTGCAACTGGTTCTCTGCCCAAATCAGGTGCGACAAAGCACATTTGATTGAAGTTGGCAAGCAGTTTTTTAATTTACTGTTGCATACCTTTATGACAGCATTGCTAAACAATGCGTATGGTAACTTAGCCAAACACACTCAATATTCAATAACACAAATCTATATTTCTTCAGTTTAAAATCCTTCCTTAAAATTAAAAAACATGGACATAATATCTTTGAGTCAGCTTATTACCTTTCTTTTTGTATTATATCTCCAGCTCACATTCTGTATGCATCCCAACCAATCATAAAATACTGAAAAATCAGAAACCATGAAATAGAAAATTCTAACTCTAATTTTTAAGTGTTTTTTTAAACTAATTTGCTACACACAGGACATTAGCACCTACATATGAAATTGGTTAAATTACCTTTAAATATCATGTTTTTATAGTTAGCATCTGTAAAAATTACTTAGGTTCACATCCAACACATTTGTATTCAAGAAGGGTGTTACCTTATCTCAGAAAATTTACAGAAAATCTTTAACTATCACTTCAGAGTCACCTTTCAAGATGGCTTATGGTAATGGAAGTCAAAGTGCCGTGGAGAAGGCATGAATGGGTGTCCCCATTACTATTAGGTGGTTAGTTCTTCTTTAATCCTTTGAATGCCAGAAGGCTGTCCAGTACATTGCTCTGCAATCTTGGACACCCCTCTGGCACTCAAAGGGTTTTCATCAAAGTTTACATAAAATAACTAGAAATTACTTTTTAAAGTTAAATTTTTTCTGTTGGATTGAAAACTAAAAAAACTAAAATACACGAGCGCACTACTTAGGTTGGCCTTGACACCCCCCCCCCCTTCACCCAGAATCCTAAAGAAAAGATTCAAAGAAGTTCCAATGATGATGCTGATGATGACTGTCAGGATGACTGTGTATTTTTGGGCATCTTTGCTTGCCCAGGGTTAGACTCACCAATTGCTTTCTCAAACAGTTTATAGACAGGCATAGTGCTCCTTTTCAGTGGTGGAAGATTGAGCCATTACCTTTCAGCTAAATTTCTGGCTTTGTTATCATCTTTCTTAGTCTCGACTTCATCTCTTTCTGAAGAAGAGGAGCATGCTTTTGCTTGTTTGTCTCACTTTCAGATGCAGCAGTTGTTTGAGCTGCTACACCTTCTTGCAATATGGCATCAACAGTAGAATGTGGCTCATTGTCATCTTCAGTGTTTTTAGATGTTTTATTAATAGTAATGGTGCTGGTACTGGTGGTGAGACTTTTTGTGGGACTTTGACAAAGGCATCCTAGACGGGAGGAGAAGGATCACCTTCAGTTACTGCACATGCTGCAGCAATCATTGTTGCAGTTAGGGGTGAGCGAAAATTTTCACCTCAAACTGAAATCCTCAAATAATGGCAGTTCCTGCTTGGTGAATAATTTCCTGTGAAAACTGTGTTTTTTCTGCTTTTTCCACCTAGCTCATTCCATTGAAATCAATGGGAACGCTGGATTCACACACAACACATAATAAATATTTTATTTTTCAAAGGCATAGTGTAAAAGGGGCATGAGGGTGCCTGTGTTGGTGGGATGTGGAGAAAGAATTAGTTGAACAGGGAATGTTTTTTGGGGGGTTGTTTACTGAGACTGGGGGCAGTTAATAAAAAATAAATCCTAAATAAAATAAAAAGAGAAATTTGTTTGTAAAGAGATAGAGACAGGAACCCCCTGACATAAGCTGATACTGGGGTGGACTGATACTTGACTTGCTAGTGTATTTTGTAGAGGATAATCTGTTAGATTTGTTGTTAGAGGCCCAAGCCCTGAAGAAACATTGATTTGTAGGACTTACGCTTGTTTGGCAAAAGCCCTGCTGTTCTTGCTGCTGATGTTGCTGAGTTGTTTAAGCAACAGGATGATTAGGCAGCTAAAAGGGAATGGGATCAAAAATAGCAGTAACATGGGTGATGGATGATGAAGGTTCCACTTGCCACAACTAGCTCCAGTGAAGCACCTGAGGCAGTAGCAGCACAATAAGTAGCCCCCAGTATATATGGATAAAAGAAAAAGTTGGCCAATAATTCTTCTCCACCTGTCCCTCCTCCAAAATCATGGGTGTGTTGTTATTATGATAGAAAACTTTCCCTTGAGAGCAGGAACCGTGCCTCTTATTAGCAACTGTAGTATGCACAGTGTGTGTGGTAAATAACATCTGGGACACAACTGTATCCAAACACTGTAACACCAGAAACCAAGTACTGCCGCTGTCACTATACCCCTTGTCCACACCCCACTATGGACACATGACAACTTGCTGACAGTTTAATAGTAATGATGAACCTGCCCTGTCGCCATCTTAGCATATTCTGTGGGATGGAATCTCCTCAGATGCCGGTTGTTGCTTCTTGCAATTCTCCTCAACCATACTGCCATGTGTGATTAGTGCACCACACAGTTTGCAATGGGTGAACACGAACTGCCACATCCTAACATCAACAGATTATCTATCATTTGGTGAAGGAGGTAATTATGAATGAGGTGGATTGGCAGAAGATGTAGTTACCCTAGATGAAGAAGGTGATGGCGAGCTTGTTGTTTGACTCGTCCTAGAACTTCCAGTCTCTGCCTGGTTTTCTCTATTCTTCTTTGATCTCCGTCTCACCTCTTGTTGCCTTTCTGGAGAGTCAGGGGGCACAGCAACAGCGGTGCTTGCTTTCTGTGGTGGGTGTTTTGCTTTAACATGTTTGACATAAATGTCATGGTATCTGTGTTTCATGTTTGTTATCAGGTGGGTTGTGCCAAGGTGTGTTCCCTTCTTTCCTCTTCTAACTGACTTGTCACAAATTGTGCATAGTGCCGTTGGTGATGACTACATTGTGTCTGCCCCAAGACAAAAATAGTCCCACACCCATGAATTCAGGGGATAGGGATAGGGAACAGGTGGAGAAGAATGGCCTCTTTCTTCTTGTCCTCCACACTCTCCTTCACTGTCTTTGACAGCAGATGATGTTGGTGCTGTTGCTGCTACTGCCTCAGTACTGCAACTCGGACCAGGAACATTGCTGCCGCTGGCAAGTGGAACCTATCCTAGTCCCCCATCACTTGTTCCCACTGTGTCCACGGTGGTCTGTGGCACACTAGCTTGCACCTCATCATCCTGCTGCCCTTCCAACTCAGCAGCAGCATGAATTAGAGAAGTTGCAAATTCTAAAAGCTCACTGCTGGTGGTGGTGGTGATGCCCATCCTCATCCCTGTCTCCCTTTCCTTGTCAATTTGGGCTAAAAAAGCCATTAATACCTCTTCCACCCCAGTTTCTCCACCATCATCATCACCACCGCCACATCATCATCACCACCGCCATGTCTATTACAGACATGTAAAGAAGGAAATGGCAAGGAAAAAAAAAACATTCAAAGTTTTGGTAACAGGTATTTAAACCAGTAGAAGGGGGAAATGGAATGATACAGGATAAAACCAATTGCCCCCCATAGCACTGCACAGATGAATTTGATCAAGGTATATCTGTGGCACATAGGTCAAAAACCAGTAGACTTCAAGTCATGTGTACAAATGCCCACAGTTTAGGGAATAAGATCCATGAACTCATTGCAATAATAACTAGTGAAGATGTGGACTTAGTGGGAATTACCGAGACCTGGTACAATGAAAAAAATGACTGGGATGTAGAAATACCAGAAAGGCAGAAAAGGAGGAGGGGTTGCCATTTATGTCAAAAACAGCTTAAAGGTTAATCTTATACAGGGTATAGAGGGGAACACAGAGACTGTTTGGATAACTTTAGAATACAAGAATAAGATGTTCACTCGTACAGGTGTGATCTATAGACCCCCAGGACAAACAGAGGAGTTGGAGCAACTGCTAGTCAAGGAAGTAACTAAGATGACTGTGAAAGGTGAGGTTATAATTATGGGGGACTTTGATCTTCCTGATGTGGACTGGAAAAACCAAGCAGCAGGTTCAGCTAGGAGTAGCGATATACTAAATTTTTTACAAGGATTAGCTCTTAATCAATTATTAGAAGAGCCGACTAGGAAGGAAGGCACTCTAGATTTATTATTTACTAAAGAAGACTTGGTATCAGATGTAGCTGTAGGAGAGTGTCTGAGCTCCAGTGATCATCAATCTGTGTGGTTTAATATAAAGACAGATGCTGAGTTGCACCACACAAAAACAAAGGTTCTAGACTTTAGAAAGGCTGATTTTTCTAAAATGGAAACATTTTTATGTCAGTCTTTAACAACTTGGAGATCTTTAGACTGAGTCCAGGAGAAATGGGATTATCTAAAATGTGTTTTACTAAATGCAACAGAGCATTGCATTAGACATGTCAGCAAGGGTAAAAGAAAAGGAAACCACTGTGATACTCAGCAGAAGTGGCAAATATAGTAAAGGAGAAAAAAGAAGCATTTAAAGGGGAACTTTCACCCCGCAATAACTAAATCTCCACTTACTGCTCACCTGGCGACTAGCTGCTTAGTAGCGCTAGTCGCCAGAAATCTTACCCGGTTCTCAAGATTTCGGCAGCTAGTCGCCAGGTGAGCAGTAAGTGGAGATTTAGTTATTGCGGGGTGAAAGTTCCCCTTTAAGAAATATAAGCAGATGCCGAAGGAAGAAGATAGGTATCGGTTCAAGACTAGGCTGAAGGAGGCCAAATGCATTATTAGATGTGCCAAAGCACAGACAGTGGAAAAAATTGCTCAGTCAATAAAAAAAGGGGGATAAAACATTTTTTAGATATATAAGTGAAAGGAGGAAAATGAAACAAGGAATAGTTAGACTGAAAACAAAAAATGGAAACTATGTAAATGAGAATAAAGGGCTAGCTGACTGTCTCAATGAATATTTCTGTTCAGTTTTTACAGAGGAAGATGAAGGGAAGGGACCTCTGTTAGAAAAACAAAATGGCAAGACATGGGAAACATGCATGTTTACAGAACAAGACATTCTTCTTCAACTTTCTAAGGTTAAAACAGATAAATCAATGGGACCAGATGGGATACACCCAAAGTTATTAAAATAACTTAAGTGTGTTCTGGCAAAACCTTTAACAGAATTATTCAATCAGTCACTAATAACAGGAATAGTTCCAGAAGATTAGAAGTTAGCAAATGTAGTACCTCTTCACAAAAGAGGTAGCAGGGAAGAGTCTGGTAACTACAGACCAGTAAGTCTTCCATCAGTAGTGGGAAAATTAATGGAGACTATGTTAAAGGAAAGAATTGTTGAATATCTGAATTTAAATGGCTTGCAAGATACCAAACAGTGTGGGTTTACAGCAGGGAGATCTTGCCAAACTAACCTCATAGATTTTTTTGACTGGGTAACTAAAATAATAGACCAAGGAGGAGCAGTAGATGTAGCTTATCTAGATTTCAGTAAAGAATTTGACACTGTCACTCATAGAAGACACATAAAAAAACTGCAGTGTTTAGGTCTGGATGCAAAAATAGTTAAATGGATAAGGCAATGGCTGAGTGACAGGACACAGAGGGTGGTAGTCAATGGAGAATATTCGGATGAACGGAGTGTTACTAGTGGAGTACCTTAGGGATCTGTACTGGGACCCATTCTTTTTAATATTTTTATTAGTGATATTGCTAAAGGTCTTCAAGGTAAGGTATGCCTTTTTGCAGATGATACCAAGATCTGCAATAGAGTAGACATTCCAGGGGGAATAAGCCAAATGACAAATGATTGAGGTAAATTAGAAGAATGGTCAAAAGTGTGGCAGGTGCAGTTTAACGTTGATAAAAGTAAAATAATGCACTTGGGACATAAAAATCCAAAGGAAAATTTATTATTAAGGGTACTGTACTGTCAGAGACAACAGAGGAAAGGGATTTGGAAGTAATTATCTCTAATGAATTAAAGGTAGGCAGGCAATGTAATAAAGCGGTGGGGAATGCAAGCAGGGTACTGGGTTGTATAGCTAGAGGCATTAGTAGCAGAAAAAGGGAAGTGGTCATGCTACAGATCTCTAGTTAGACCTCACCTAGAGTATTGTGTACAGTGCTGGAGACCCCATCTCCACAAAGATATAGATACTCTAGAGAAAATTCAAAGAAGGGCTACTAAAATGATGACTGGTTTACAGGAAAAGAAATATCAGGATAGAATAAAGGATCTGAACATGTATATCTTGGAGGAGAGAAGAGAGAGAGGGGATATGATTGAAACATTCAAATACATGAAGGGATTCAACAAAGTGCAGGATGGAAGTATATTTCAAAGGAGTAAAAATGTTAGGACAAGAGGCCATAGTCTAAAAATAGAGGGACACAGGTTTAGATGTAATGTAAGAAAGTTTTACTTCACTGAGAGGGTAGTAGATAAGTGGAATAGCCTACCAGCAGAAGTGGTAGAAGTTAATGCAGTGACAGAATTTAAGCATGCATGGGATAGGCATAAGGCTGTCCTTAAAGGGATAGTAATACTTCATTTTAACTTTTTTTTTATTTTGTAGGCATTAAAAAACCATGAAGAATGATATAAGTCTTATCTCTGAAACATTTATGGTTTAAGAGATATTCACAAACAAAGTATCCCCCCCTTGTTCAACCAGATCAGAAGGGAGATGCCCAGGTAGACTGCAGAGAGGGACAATCTTCAATTAAGATAATGGAAAAAGCTGAAAAACTTGTCAAGGGGGGAAGGGCTTTCATTGTTTTCATACAAAGAAAATTGTCCCCTTCTGTTATCTGTACTGTCATACAACCAGACTCACATCTGAGAAGAGATGGCTTACACTAGGTAAAAGGGGCGGGGAGGGGAACTTTGCTTGTGAATATCTCATAAACCATAAAGGTTTGAGAGATAAGACTTATATCATTCTTCATGTTTTTTTAATGCCTACAAAATAAAATAAGTTAAAACGAAGTGTTACTATCCCTTTAACTTAAGAAAAGACCAAGGACCAAAAAAGGTTTGAGGTTTTTAGTGTAGGAAAATGGGCAGACTAGATGGGCCAAAATGGTTCTTATCTGCCGTCAAATTCTGTGTTTCTTTGTTTCTATGTTATGTGGACAATATCCTGGTCTTTCTTACTAACCCAGTAAAGTTGATTCCTCCTTTGGTGGCTCTCTTTGAGGAATATGGGGCCATTTCCTCTTTTAAAATGTACCAGTCTAAATGTGAGCTCTTAATATCAGTGTTCCTGCTCGTGACAGGGAACGCATCCAGTGTATATTTCAATTCCCCTGGCAATCTTAGAAAATTACTTACCTGGGTGTCATACTCACTCTGGACCCATCAGCGTTGTTGGAGGCCAATTATACACCTCTGCTGGAATCTATTCTCTCAGATCTACGGAAGTGGAATCATCTGATCATCTAATGGTTTGGCAGAGTAAATCTGATTAAAATGATCTCACTTCCAAAAATGTTATATCTCTTCCAATCCCTCCCAATTTTCTTGCCTAAATCTTTCCTGGACACCCTGCAATTGACACTCAATGAGTTTATTTGAAAATTTAAGAAATCTCGTTTTAAGGTGTCCTCTCTTTTCGTGCATCTGAAACGGGGAGGCTGTAACGGTTTGTTTGACTCACAGACACAGTGGTTAGGATAAAAACACAGTTTTATTGAATAAAACAATACAGTAAGAACCCTCACAGGTCCTGTAGTATACAACAGTATAGTACAGACACACGACGGGTAATTTCATTCAATGCCCACACAGGTCCAGCATAACATGAATGTATAGACAGTATATACTGACACAGGTCAGGCAAGAGAAGTAGGTTCCCAGGATTCCGGCACTGCAGGAGTTAAAGTTCATCAATGACGGTAAACAGTCCCATGTGTGAAGGTACTGGATAGATACTATAACAAGCCAAGGTCAGCATACGTGAACTGCCAGCCAAACTGAGGAAGAACGAGCACTACCGGAGCAATCACGGAGGCACACACTTGCAACCGGTATGACAGTAAGGAGGACTCAGCTGGAGGCGCTCTGCTGGAGCAGTAACTGAGACAACACTTGGCAACCTGCCGGAGCAGTAGCGGAGGACAAGCCAATGGCACTTTAACGGAGAAATCACGGAGGCAACACTTGCAACCGGTATGACAGTAACAGAGGACTAGTCCAGAGGCACTCTGCCGGAACAGTAACTGGGACGACACTTGGCAACTTGCCGGAGCAGTAGCTGAGGACAAGCTAATGCACTTTACCGGAGCAATCACGGAGGCCCACACTTGCAACCGGTATGACTATAACAGAGGACTCAGCCAGAGGCGCTCTGCCGGAGCAATTACTGAGACAAGAATTGGAAACCTGCTGGAGCAGTAGCGGAGGACAAGCCAATGGCACTTTACCAGTGCAATCACGGAGGCAACACTTGCAACCGGTATGACAGTAGCAGAGGACTAGGCCAGAGGCGCTCTGCCGGAGCAGTAACTGAGACAACACTTGGCAACCTGCCGGAGCAGTAATGGACGACAAGCCAATGGCACTTTACTGGAGCAATCACGGAGGCAACACTTACAATCGGTATGACTATAACAGAGGACTCAGCCAGAGGCGCTCTGCCAGAGCAGTTACTGAGACAAGAATTGGAAACCTGCTGGAGCAGTAGCGGAGGACAAGCCAATGGCACTTTACCAGTGCAATCATGGAGGCAACACTTGCAACCGGTATGACAGTAGCGGAGGACTAGGCCAGAGGCGTTTTGCCGATGCAGTGACTGAGACAACACTTGGCAACCTACAGGAGCAGTAGCGGAGGACAAGCCAATGGTAACCGGATGTAAGAATGTCACCGAGGCGACAAGGACAAGGAAGCAGGAACGTAGATCAAGCCGGGTCAGTGCACAGGAACAGGAACGTCAGCCAGGCCGGGACAAAACACAGGAGCAGGAACGTCAGCCGGTCCGGGTCAGTACACAGGAGCAGGAATGTCAGCCAGGCCGGGTCGATACACAGGAGCAGATACAGAAGAGTAGTCAGGCAATCCGGGTCGGTACACAGGAGCAGAAACTGAAGAGTAGTCAGGCAGGCCAAGTCGGTACACTGGGAACTCTGAGCAGCAGTTAGCACTGGTACAGGAACACCACGAAAGGGCACCATGTGGGTGCAGGAGCCCAGTATATAAAGGCCATACTGGGCGGGCTCAACACAGGGCAACCAATGAGAGCATTACACAGGATAACTGACAGCAAAACAACAACAAGGAAGCAGGGCACAGTGATAGAGGCGTAGGCCTTCCAGATATTAAGACATATTTGAGGGCAGTGATGTTGTCTAAATCTTTGGATTTGAAATCGTCTGAGGGGAAGAGCTGGGTCGACACTTGTTTGTGGAGGGGTGGTGGAACTGACCTTGCCCAGCTTCTGCTATTGAGGCCATAGTCGATCCCCACTTCCTTACACAACCATATAATACCACACAATATATTGAAGATGTGGTCATGGCTTAATCTTACTTTTAAACTTGCCCCATTCCCCTTGCCAGGTTCTATGTATCAAAGGGGACCCAGACTTTCAGCATGGGATGGGGGCTCCTTGCATTCCTTTGGTGTAGGAGGCTGGACTTCACACCCTGAGAAATCTGATATTAGTCACTGGCATGGTATCATTTGAGAATGTTACCCGTAATTACGCTTTAGGCACTACTAGTCGCTGGGAATATTGGCAATTGTCACATTGTTTAGCAGCTAAAGGTTACGCTCCGAGAGATTTGATGCCTTTTGAGAAGTTAGATTCTTACGGCACTATGAGACCATTGTTGACATTGTATAAATTCTTTTTAAATCTTCCTCCTGAGAGGAAATTAAAATTCATGGGACGGTAGGAATCTGGTATTCAAACAGATTGGGACTTGAGGACTTGGCACCACGTTTTTCACATGAATGTGATCTCCCTGCGAGATACAGCCTCTAAGGAACTCAATTTAAAGTTGCTTACGAGATGGCACAGAACTCCTTTGTTATTAGCTAGATTTTCCACAGGGACTTCTAACCTATGTTTGCGCTTTCTGGAACAGGTTAGCTCGTATTTGCATATATGGTGGTCATGTTAAAAAATCACTGCTTTCTGGACTTCTGTACACAACATTTTGCTCAACACACTACATCTTACCCTTCAGTTTACACCGGACGTTTACTTACTGACACATATAGATCAAGACTTCTTTTCACACAGTTGGGCGAAAAATGGGATGCTAACCATGCTTTTAACTGCAGATCCTCCTATGGTAGCTCAGTGGAAGAGACTTCATGCCCTGTTGACAGGGTCTATAGAAGTTTTTGAGGTCAGATGGAACAAAGTCCTTGCAATTCTGTCATAATGCCTCCCCAGCTAATAAGCCACCCCGCCGCCGAGAGATGATATCTGCCTGTGGTTTCAAGATACCTGCCCCTTGCTTCCTCTCACCTTTATTGTCACAGGGTGGAGATGCCCTCCCATACAGGTACAATCTTTTCTTTTACTATTTCTGCCAATTCATGCTGGTTACTTATAAATGAATACCCAAGTGATTGGGTTCCAAATTGCTCCTCCATTGTTCAGATCCCCAATTGAGTAGTCCTTTCTTGGAGGCAAAGTATTCATGTTGTTGGATCTCTCTTTGGGGTTGAGATTCCTCTGGGCCACCCCTTCCCTCTCCCCCCTCCATACTTACCTCCACCCCCTCTGTATTTAACTATCTTTGTGTCATTATATTCTCTTCTTATTTCCTCCTCTCCCCCTCTTAGCTGTCTCCTCTCCTCTTTTCTCCTTCAATTTCTTCTTCCTTCTCACCAGATGTTTGGGCTGCTTTAGCCCTAGAAGATGTCTAGGTCTTTTTCGCATTTTATTTGCCTGTTTGCATTCCATTCCATTCATCATGCATTAATACTTGGTCTACGTATTATACTGTAATACCGTTGATGTTCAAATCTTTGTACTCTGGCATACAATTTCCTATGTAATGCTGATATTTTTCCAATAAGGTTCTCTTGAAAACTTAAAAAAAAAAAAAGTTGGAGATGTACTACACAAGCTGGCTCTATGTTTCATATTTGGTGGACATATCTGCTTATTGCACCATACTGGACCTCAATCTTACCATATATTCAAACTACCCTTGACCTGTCACTTCCCTTAGACCCACTAGTTGCCTATTCCACTTCAGACAACATATATCTCCTCCAATTATCTCCGAGACCTGGTTCTGTCTGCCTATTCTTCTCAATGCTGCAAAAGCAGGGATCCCTCTCTACTGGGATAAACCGGCTCAAACCCCACTATCGCTTTTGCTGTCGAAAATGTCACTTCTTTCCCACTGACATCACACCTGACTTTCTGAAAATATGGTCTAAATGGCTAGAGCATAGACCCATAGTTACATAAACCTCACACACTCTTTTGCTCTTCCATGTTTCTAGAGATCATTCATTGAATTCTCACCTTGACAGAGTATATGCTACCTCTATTACATATTGAACATGGTGGGAGGTTTTTGCCTTCCTTTTCTTTCTTTCATGGTTGGGGTAGCTCGGAGTCCTGGAAGGTACTGGCATTGAACTTCATCTTCCCCTTTCTATTCCATTTTCTCCTCCACCCCCCTTTTTTTTCCTCACTCTCTTTCCCCCTTAAGTTTAATGATGCAGATGATGCATACTTTCTCATACCCTTCAGATTATCTTCCACCTGATCACTAGTGTTTACATCTTGAATATACACAAATCTTCTTTCAACTCATAATAGGATGGAAATGGTTACATCACAGCTTGTTCATACAATGCAGTTTTTGTTATAATATGATAATCTCTACATTGCTTGCATCTTGATATGCCATTGTATGATTTTAATCTGCCTCCTTCTTATTCTTATTGTACTCTGTCTCTGTAAATCCTTAATTATGATTCAATAAAGCTTTTTTAAAACTTAACAAAAAAATTACATTGATTTGAAGGGAGACTTTTAACTGCTTGATTGGTAGAAAGGTTGTCAACGCAATGCTTTGTGATGCATCAGAGTCCTCTCTACCATTCAAGACCTTGTAAGCAAATTTTTTTTATTTCTTTCTATGATGCAGTTGGGTTGCTTCACTTTCGTAGTACATCAGGCTTTGTAACAACAAAAATGAATAGGTATCACATCTATTTATATAAAATGTGAAGTTATTCAGAATTTGGTAAAATTATTTTATTAGTTCATGACCCCTGCAATCCGTCAAATAAATATAACATTTCAGATAAACATAAATAATGTAGCATAGGTATCCTAACATCTAAAGACAAGAAGCCAATGTAATAAGAACAAGAGTAATGCTTGAATAAACCAACTTCACTAAACAAAAAATACCATTGATTTAAAGGGATTTTTACCCCTTGAATGGCAACAAGTTCACCAACACATTGGGATGCATTGAAAGGGTTGACCTCTCCATTTAAATAAATGAGAATGTTTATTTGTTACGAGTGGTGCACCTGGAATACTCTTAGGGCTGGATTTCCCAAATGGCAGAGGAGGCATCTGCCCAGAGCTCCAGATTTTGAGGGAACCCTCAGCTGTGCTGGCCACACCCACATACTGAATTGTGGATGTGAGCAGAGTTATCTCTATGTCCTTGCACCAATTTTTAGTATCCCTTTATACGCTATTATTTTACCCCTTGGATGCATTGCTAGAGATCTCTCTAGCAACCGAAGGTTTAAAGCTTTTTTTTTTTGTCCTTGCTTGTTATAGTCCAAAGGTGTTTTTTGTGCCAGGAAACAATGAGGGTGGTGTTATGGGCAGAGCGGGGGTGAGGTCATGAATGAGGCTAAAGGCTCCTAGAGTAGCTTGTCTAGGGGCACCTTGGAGGAAAATCAGTTCCTGTTTGCTCCTGAATTGTTCAATTTCCTCTTAAGGTCTGAATTCCATTGCAATTGATAACGTTATCAAGGGTTGTTTACAAATATATCCATAGACTTCAAATCAATATATATCTATATACACCATAGATAGATAGATAGATAGATAGATAGATAGATAGATAGATAGATCGATAGATAGATAGATAGATAGATAGATAGATAGATAGATCGATAGATAGATAGATAGATAGATAGATAGATAGATAGATAGATAGATAGATAGATAGATCGATAGATAGCTAGATAGATAGATAGATAGATAGATAGATAGATAGATAGATAGATAGATAGATCGATAGATAGATAGATAGATAGATAGATAGATAGATAGATAGATAGATAGATCGATAGATAGATAGATAGATAGATAGATAGATAGATAGATAGATAGATAGATCGATAGATAGATAGATAGATAGATAGATAGATAGATAGATAGATAGATAGATAGATAGATAGAGATGTTTTATCTTACAGTGAGCTGCAATATTGAATGTTTTTTATGTCTATAAATTTCCTTGCATTCAGTTGTGTGGATGTTTCTGAAATAAGATACATTTAGCTCTACACTAGCTGGAGGAAAAGAGATATCAATGCAACAAGGTACATTTTAAAGGGATAGTAATACTTCATTTTAACTTTATTTTATTTTGTAGGCATTAAAAAAACATGAAGAATGATATAAGTCTTATCTCTGAAACCTTTATGGTTTAAGAGATATTTACAAACAAAGTATCCCCCCCCCCCTGTTCAACCAGATAAGAAGGGAGATGCCCAGGTAGACTGCAGAGAGGGACAATCTTCAATTAAGATAATGGAAAAAGCTGAAAAACTTGTCAAGGGGGGAAGGGCTTTCATTGTTTTAATACAAAGAAGATTGTCCCCATCTGTTATCTGTACTGTCATACAACCAGACTGACATCTGAGAAGAGATGGCTTACACTAGGAAAAAGGGGCGGGGAGGGGAACTTTGCTTGTGAATATCTCATAAACCATAAAGGTTTGAGAGATAAGACTTATATCATTCTTCATGTTTTTTTAATGCCTACAAAATAAAATAAAGTTAAAACGAAGTGTTACTATCCCTTTAAGATATCAGCAAGATAGACATTTCAGTCAACATATATTTAACCCTAGTGTGACTGGTGGTTATGTTATAATAGAAAGAATACTTTAACAATTTAACAACCTTGAAACCCTAACAATGGTTACAATGAGACAATTTGACTGACAGTACTATATAAAAACCAGAAACCAGCTATGATATATGAAATGGAGAAAAAACGTTACAGTGCAAAGGTTCCACTAAATCATCAACCTCATGTGTCAAACAGCAATACTGACCACAATATTTATTTTAAGATAGTGTCATCTCTGATATGCATAATGTCTGAACCAAATGCACTAGATCTCCTTCACTTCATATATACCACAATCTTGTAATACAAGTCTCAGTAATAGCTTAATAGTCACAGGAGGTAATAATATATGATGTTCTGCTACATATTCCAACAATATAACTCATATACATGATAAAAATACAGAGATACCCATTGATGGTACAAAAAATACCTAAGAGGAAGTTCAGTGGAAATTCAAGTTTATCATAAAAGCTTTGTTTATAATAGAAGAATGCTGGCTTGTGACCAAAATTCTCCATCCATGGCAGTCACACTCTGGGGAGGTGGTATGGAGGAAGAGACATTCTAATCTCCTCCTTACTGCTTCTTCAGGAGGTACTCCTGCCAAAATCTCTGCAAGGAGTCAAAATCACCAGCAACCCATCCTGCCATCAATGTAGAAAGTTGTGCTACAAGTAAAACATCTAAATGCACTCAGCAACATGGTCAGGTGCAATATCCCAACTGCAACAAACAACCATCACAGTTATAAACACTATAGAAAATGTTCATCTCAAACCCACTCACCAACATTACCTGGTATACACCTGCCACAGACACCCAACTAACCTGAAATGCACATTTCAAGAACAAAAAACCTTAACCCCTTAAGGACATTGACGTACCCGGACCGTCGCACTTAAGGACCAGTGATGGTCCTGGTACGTCATGTACTGCTGGATGGAGAAAAATCAACATCTTCTAGCTACTTTGTGACTCCAACATTTTTCATTTATTTCACTCTAGCAACAAAAATACTACTTGTGATAGCAATAAAAAAACTACTGGTAAGTAGGGATGGGCGAAAATTTCTGCCTCAAACTGAAATCTGCGAAAAATGTCACTTTGCGCTTCCACTTTTTTCGCCTAGCTAATTCCATTGAAATCAATGGGAACATAGACATTACACACAACACATAGCAAATATTATTTTATTTTCCAAAAGCATAGTATAAAAGGGTCATGAGGGTGCCTGTGTTGCTGGGGTGTGGGGAAAGAATCATTTGAACATGGGATGATTTTGGGGGAGGTTGTTTACTGGGATTGGAGGGCAGTTAATATAAAATAAATCCTAAATAAAATAAAATAAAATGGAAAAAATACATGGTATAAAGGGGTCTGAGGAAGGTGCCTGTGTTGATGAATGAGTGAATCATTTGAACAGGAAATTTGTTTTGAGGTGGTTTCTTGACTGCTATTGGGGGGACAGTTAAAAAAAAATAAGAAACTTGTAAAGTGATAGAGACAGGAACCCCCTGACATAAGCTGACACTGGGGTGGCCTTATACTTGGTAAAGTATTTTGTAGAGGACAATTTGCAATATTTGGTTTTAGAGGCATAAGGCCTGAGGAAACATTGATTTGTAGGACTTAAGCTTGTTTGGCGCAAGCCCTAAGGAAACATTGTTTTGTAGGACTTAGGTCTGTTAGACACAACCCCCCCCAAATTGTTTATTTTATTGTAGGACTATGTTTTTTTTTATTATTTATATATTTGTTTATTTATTTTTTCAAAACACAAGCCCTACTGGCAGGTCATGTTGGCCAGTGGCCACTGTCAATTGTCCTCCGTCCTGAGTTGCAACTGCTGTTCATACTGCTGCTGCGTTGTTTAAGCAGCAGGATGATTAGGCAGCTGAAAGGGAATGGGATCAACAATAGCAGTATCTTGGAAGATGGGTGATGAAGGTTCCACTTGCCACGAATGGCTGCAGTGATGCGCCCGAGGAAGGAGCAGCAGAATAAGTAGCCCCCAGTATATGTGGAGAAAAGAAAAAGTTGGCCATTTAATCTTCTCCACCTGCTCCTCCTCCAAAATCATGGGTGCATTGTTATTAGAATATATATTTTTTCCTTGAGAATAGAAAATATGTCTTCCATCAGCAACTGCAATTTGCACTGTGTGTGTGTGTGTGTGTGTGTGTGTGTGTGTGTGTGGTAAATAACATCTGGGGGCACAACCCAAAACCAAACACTGCCGCTGTCACTGTACCCATTTTCCAGACCCACTAAGGACACATGACAACTTGCTGACAGTTTAATAGTAATGATGAACCCTCCCTGCCTCCATCTTAGCATATTCTGCAGGATGGAATCTCCTCAGATGCCACCTGATGACCTGGTATCGATTCTCCTCCACCACACTGACATGTGTGGTCAGTGCACCACACAGTGTGCAATGGGCAGAGATGAACTGCCATATCCTAACATTAACAGAGTGGCTATCATTTGGAGGAGGAGGTAATGATGAATGAGGTGGATTGGCAGGAGATGTACTTGTTACCCTACAGGAAGAAGGTGATGTTGATGGCGAGCTAGTTGTTTTGCTCATCATGGAACTTCCAGTCTCTGTCTGGGTTTCTTTATTCTTCCTCCTCTTTGATCTCCACCTCACCTCTTGGTGCCTTTCTGGAGAGTCAGAGGGTACAGTAATAGCAGTGCTAGATTTCTGTAATGGGTGTTTGGCTTTAACATGTTTGACATAAAGGTCATGGTGTCTGTGTTTCATGTGTGATATCAGGGAGGTTGTGCCAAGACGTGTTCCCTCCTTTCCCCTTCTCACTAACTTGTCACAAATTTTGCACTGTACCGTTGTTGATAATGACTGCACTGTGCCTGCCGGAAGAGAAAAATAGTCCCACACCCATGACTTCTGGGGGGAGGGATAGGGAACAGGTGAAGAATGGCCTCTTTCTTCTTGTCCTCCACATTCCCCTTCACTTTTTGTGGCAGCAGATAATGTTGCTGCTACTGCTTCAGATTTAGCACTGCATCTAGGACCAGGAGTATTGCTGGTGCTGGCAATTGGAACCTGTCCTAGTCCCGTATCACTTGTTGACCCCATTCCCACTGTGTCTACGGTGGTCTGTGGCATACTAGCCCTCAGCATCCTGCTGCCCTTGCATCTCAGCAGCAGCAAAAATTAAAGCAGTTGCAATTTCTGTAAATTCCAAAAGCTGATTGCTAGTGGTGGTAGTGATGCCCATCCTCATCCCTGTCTCCCATTCCTTCTCACTTTCTGATAAAAAGGCCATTAATGTCTCTTCCACTGCAGCTTCTCCAACACCACCACCACCACCACCACTAGTCCCTACGTGCTGCTGTTCTATTACAGGCATCTCACTGATGCTTGGAGGAGGTGACGAGCAATGTGAAAGAGGGTCCCCTGCTGTCACAGTTGGCCTCATTTTCTCCTTCCCAACCGAGTACTACAAGAAACACTAGCAGCAGGCAAAATATCGGTAGCAGCAGGTTCAGCACACTGGCAGCAGGTTCAGCACTGGCAGCAGGTACAACACTAGTGGCTGTAGGTACAGCAATGGTGGCACTGGCAGCAGGGGCAGCACGTCTTGCACGTCTTCCCATTCCCTTTTTTCCCTCCCTTCCCATTCCCTTTTCTCCCTTGGGGTGATTTAGGGGGACTGGACAGCATTGGTTCAGTACTGCTAGTCACTTCCTCCTCCTCCTCCTCAGACTCAAGGGACACATAAGGTTCCTTCCAGCTCCTCCACTGATTATTTTTTACCCTGCTCATAGTGATAGCAGTCACTATGAGCCTTTCCTGTCTCAATTTTTGCAAAATATCACAAGAGAGCAGCACAGCACGTCTATCTCGCTCTGCCTTCAGCAAAAACGTCATGTTTTTATAGCTGAAGTGCGAAAACAATGTAAATCAATGGGCGAAACTTTCTAGCCTTTGAAAAAATGGTGAAAGATTTTGGCCAATGGGTGAAAGATATGAAAATTTTAACCGCTAGTTTTAAAGTGGATTTTCCTGCGAAAAAGTGGATAACAACAAGGTTTTCACAAAATTTCTCATGGGAACACGGCAACAATTTTTGCCCATCTCTACTGGTAAGCAGCCTTTGACTTTATCACCAAAGAAACAGATATCTGTGTCACCCAATGACACAACAAACAGCGTTAACAATTTCGTTCAGTAAGATGTACAGTTTAAGCCACTCACCTTTAGATTACAAACACATCACAGTCACAAATACTAACTTAAAGGGATAGTAATACTTTAATATTACTAATCCCCATAGTGTAGCGCTTTAAAAAATAATTCAATTGCTCCCAGGTTCATCTCTCAAACCTTTATGGTTTAAAACAAAACCACAAGCAAAGTTCCCACCTCCCCCCTTTCCTGAAGTCAGTGTTGTACTGACTGCAGGCAGAGCCGCGTTAGTAAAAAAAAATATTTCATTGAAACGATCTTCTATGTGTGCTTGCAAACCAAGCACATTTAGAAGTCCATTTCAGTTAAATAATTATTTTGCACTAACGCGATCTCGGCTCAGCTGCAGAGCTGCAAGCCTGTCGTACGACAGACTTCCCCTGCAGTCAGCTACAATGCTGACTTCAGGGAAGGTGGAGGGAGGGAGGAACTTTGCTTACTGTTATCTCTCAAACAATAAAGGTTTGAGAGATGAACCTGGGGGCAATTTAATTATTTTTTAAGGACCTACACTATGGGGATTAGAAATATTAAAGTATTACTATCCCTTTAAGCTACTCCCACACAAACATACACTATAAACCAAACTTCACACACTGCCAAGTCCATTCACCTGCACCAGATTGATATCAGCACTGTCTGTGAACGATTGAATGCTTTCTAAATGGCTGATGTAATCTGATTCACCAGTGCCACCTTCTACCATCTCAGTGTGAGTGTGAAAGCAGAAGTAACAGTATGAGAAGGTGGGGAGGATCTGGTCCATAACCATTGACCAAAATGTCCTACAGCAAAATACCCACAATGTAATAGCTGTGGGAACTCTCTTCTAAACAGTAAAATGGTACCCCAAATGTTAATCAACCTATTTATACTATTTTGGGTCAAAAAAACATAAAAATACAGTTGCTATAAATGACTCAGCATTGATTGGGTTAACCTGTTCAGGACAAGATGGCTGCACAATCTCCTTGGTCCTCAAGAGGTGCATGCTCCATTTACAACTAAATTCAAGGCAGAATTTGAAATTGCTGTAATGAGGGTTTTTCTTGGCTTCATTTGGATCAACGATGGTAAACAGGAATAGGAAAAGGGTTGAACTAGATGGACGCAAGTCTTTTTCAACCTAAATTACTATGTTACTATGTTACTATCCTAAACAGCATGGGCTTACAGCAGAGAAATCTTGAAAATCTAACCTCAAATATTTTTTTGACTGGGTAACAAATAATAGACCAGGGGGAGCAGTAGATATAGCTTACCTAGATTTCAGTAAGGCATGTTGCACTGTGCCCTATAGAAGACTCATGAATAAATTGAAATGTTTAGGCCTAGATGTTAAAATAATTGCGTGGATAAGGCAATGGATGAGTGAAAGGAGAAAGAGTGTTGTAGTCAATGGTGGATATTCAAAGGAAGGTCTTGTTACTAGTTGAATAACTCAGTAATGTGGCCATTCTTTTTATTATTTTTACTAGTGATATTGTAAAAGGTGTTCAAGGTAAGGTATATGTAGACAATAAAATGTGGTGCATCAGTGACAAATAATTATATCTGGCAGGAAGTCTGCAGCTAGAATAATAATCCCCACTCTCAAGTGTAAAATTATACAATATTGGAACCAATAATAAATAAAAAAGGAATAAAATATATTTTTATCCGTTTTTGTTCTATTATTGGTTCCAGTATATTATGGAATATCCTCTTTTTCTAGACAGGATGGTTTTAACGCTGTTTTAGGCTGGTTGGTTGTTCAAGGTAAGGTGTGCCTTTTTATATATGATAAAAAAGATTTACAACAGGGTAGAAATTCCTGGTGAAATAAGCCAAATGACAAATGATTTAGGTAAATTAAAAGAATGATTGAGAGTGCGCAACTGGAGTTTAAAGCTGATAAATTCTATATAATAATTTGCTAGGATGTTTGTCAGAAGCTGTTAAGGCGCACAGAGAGGACTAAGGTCAGAATTCGGAGCGCCCCACTCTCTATCAGCCGCGGCGAGTTTGGGCACTCTGTACTGCCCATGACTGCAGCGCGGGCAGTGAGTTGAGAGGCTCCGGGCACCAGCTGAGGCTACTGGGTGCCACTGCAGCCCGTGTACATGGGCTTTTAAACTAGTGTACAATAATGCACTTAGGATCTAAAATCCAAAAGGCAAAATATAGTACTGTGCTATCAGAGAAAATAGAGGAAAGGGATTTGGAGGTAATTATTTCTGAGGATTTTAAAAGGTAGGGAGGCCATGTAACAAAGCAGTGGGGAATGCAAGCAGAGTGCTGGGTTGTATAACATGGGGGATTAGTAACAGAAATAGGAAAGTGATCATGCTACTCTACAAGTTTCTGGTTTGACCTCACCTAGATGGATATAGATATTCTCCAGAGAATTTAAAGAACGGCTACTAAAACAGAGAACGTTTACATGAAAAGATATATCAGGATAGACTAAAAGATATGAACATGTATAGCTTGCAGGAGAGAAGAGAGAGGGGATATGATTAGGGGTGGGCGAAACGTGTCACTGTGTTCCAGAGGGAAATTTTGGGAAAATGTTTTTATCTGCTTTTTCACAGGAAAATCCACATTAAAACTAGAGGTTAAAATTTTCGCATCTTTCGCCCACTGGCCAAAATTTTTTGCCATTTTTTAAATGGCTAGAAAGTTTCCTCCCATTGATTTATGTTGTTTTCGCACTTCTGTTATAAAAAGGTGACATTTTTGCTGAAGGCAGATACAATAGAAGCAGCTTCAGAGCCAGATAGACGTGCTGTGCTGTTCTGCTGTGATATTTTGCAAAAATTGAGGCAGGAAAGGCTCATAGTGACTGCTATCACTATGAGCAAGGTGAAAAATAATCAATGGAGGGGCTGGAAGGACCCGTATGTGTCCATTGAGTCTGAGGAAGAGGAGGAGGAGGAAGTGACTAGCAGTACTGAACCAATGCTGTCCAGTCCCCCTAAATCACCCCAAGGGATCTTGGGGAATTTAATGGGAAGGGAGAGAGAAAAGGGAATGGGAAGGAAGGGAGAAAAGGGAAGGGAGGGAGAAAAGGGTATTACTAGTGAGAACAGGACAGGTCAGCTGCCAGCGCCTGCTGCAAGACGTGCTGCCCCTACTGCCAGTGCCACCATTGCTGTACCTGCAGCCACTAGTGTTGTACCTGCTGCCAGTGCTGAATATGCTGCCAGTGCTGAACCTGCCACTACCAATATTTTGCCTGCTGCTAGTGTTTCTTGTAGTACTCGGTGAATGAGAAAATGACTCCAACTGAGACGTGCAACAAAACTGATAAAGGGATTGGAGGATCTGAGTTACAAAGAGAGACTAGCCAAACTGGGTTTGTTTACATTAGAAAAGAGACGTCTAAGGGGTGATATGATTACCATTTACAAATACATTCAAGGCCAATACAAAGAATTATCCAATGAATTATTTATGCAAAGAGCTGAGCTAAGAACAAGAGGTCATCCATTAAGACTTGAGGAAAGGCGCTTTCGACTAAAACACAGGCAGGGATTCTTTACAGTAAGGGCGGTAAGGCTATGGAATTCTTTGCCTCGGGATGCTGTGCTTGCAGATAATGTAACTGCATTCAAAAAAGCAATGGATGCCTATCTAGCACAGAACAATATTGACAGTTATGACAGATGGCTTCAAAGCAAATAGGATATTGAGCCGGGGAACTATTTGACACACTCACACACACACCTACATTGGAAATTGCTCCAGAGGGCTTTTTTGTTGCCTTCCTCTGGATCAACAGGGGTGTTATTGGCATGGGCTGGACTTGATGGATGCATGTCTTTTTTCAGCCTTATCTACTATGTTACTATGTAACTGTGACAGCAGGGGACCCTCTGTCACATTGCTCGTCACCTCCTCCAAGCATCAGTGAGATGCCTGTAATAGAGGCATGGGGTCAACAAGTAATGCGTGACAAAGGCAGGTTGCCATTGCCAGAGCCAGCAATACTCCTGGTCCTAGCTGCAATGCTAAATCTGAGGCAGTAGCAGCAAAATTATCAGCTGCCACAAAAAGTGAAGGGGGATGTGGAGGACAAGAAGAAAGAGGCCATTCTTCTCCACCTGTTCCCTATCCCTCCCCCGAGAAGTCATGGGTGTGGGACTATTATTCTCTTCCGGCAGGCACAGTGCAGTCATCATCAAAAACGGTATAATGCAAAATTTGTGACAAGTTAGTGAGAAGGGGAAAGGAGGGAACACACCTTGGCACTACCTGCCTGATAACACACATGAAACGCAGACACCATGACATTTATGTCAAACAGTTAAAGCCAAACACCCATTACAGAAATCTAGCACCGCTATTACTGTACCCCCTTGACCTTCCAGAAAGGTGGAGATCAAAAAGGAGGAAGAATAAAGAAACCCAGAAAGACACTGGAAGTTCCATGACGAGTGAAACAACAAGCTCACCATCAACATCACCTTCTTCCTCTAGGGTAACAAGTAAATCTCCTGCCAATCCACCTCATTCATCGTTACCTCCCCCGCCAAATGATAGCCACTCTGTTAATGTTAGGATATGGCAGTTCATCTCTGCCCATTGCACACTGTGTGGTGCACTGACCACACATGTCAGTGTGCTGGAGGAGAATCGATACCAGGCCATCAAGCAGCATCTGAGGAGATTCCATCCTGCAGAATATGCTAAGATGGAGGCAGGGAGGGTTCATCATTACTATTAAACTGTCAGTAAGTTGTCATGTGTCCTTAGCAGGGTCTGGACAAGAGGTACAGTGAAAGCGGCAGTACTTGGTTTCAGGTGTCATGGTGTTTGGATACAGTTGTGCCCCCAGATGTTACTTAGCACACACATACTGTGCACATTGCAGTTGCTGAGGAGACTCACTGATCCTGCTCTCAAGGGAAAAAATATATTCTAATAACAACACACCCATGATGATTTTAGAGGAGGGGTAGGTGGAGATTTAATGGCCAACTTGCTCTTTTCTCCACAAATACTGGGGGCTACTTATTCTACTGCTACTGCCTCAGGTGCATCACTGGAGCCATTCGTGGCAAATGGAACCTTCATCATCCATCTCCTATGTTACTGCTATTGTTGATCCCTTTCTAATCATCCTGCTGTTTAAACAACTGAACAGCAGCAGTTGCAATTCAGGACTCAGGAAGACATTTGACAATGGCCACTGGCCAACATGACTTGATGGCATTATGCCAGTAGCGCATTTTTATTTTTTTCTCAGGGCTTGTGTTTTGAAAATAAATAAATAAAAAATATAAATAAACTAGTCCTACAAAAAAAATAAACAATTTTGGGGGTGGTTTGTTTTTATCAAGCCTAAGTCCTACAAATCAATGTTTCCTTAGGGCTTGTGCCAAACAAGCTTAAGTCCTACAAATCAATGTTTCCTTAGTAGTGTTGAGCGAGCACCCCGATGCTCGGGTGCTCGGGTGCTCTGACCGAGCACCCTCTGAGGCTCGAGTGCTCGGCCGAGCACCCGAGCCCCATTGAAATGAATGGGGCGACACCAGGCACCCCCTGCTCTGATGAGGGGAGGGTGCCTGGTCAATGCCCCCTTCATCTCCGCTATGCCCCCTTCATCTCCGAATGCCCCCTTCAGCTCCGCAATGTCCCCCTTCAGCTCCGCTATGCCCCTCTTCCACAATGTGCCCCTTCATCTCCGCTATGCCCCTCTTCCACAATGTGCCCCTTCATCTCCGCTATGCCCCTCTTCCACAATGCCCCCCTTCATCTCCTCTATGCCATAGAGGAGATGAAGGGGGACATTGTGGAAGAGGGGCATAGCGGAGATGAAGGGGCACATTGTGGAAGAGGGGCATAGCGGAGATGAAGGGGCACATTGTGGAAGACGGGCATAGCGGAGATGAAGGGGGACATTGTGGAAGAGGGGCATAGAGTCTATGCCCCTCTTCCACAATGTCCCCCTTCATCTCCGCAATGCCCCCTTCATCTCCGCAATGCCCCCGTACCTCCAGTCCCTGGTGGTCCAGCGGAGCGTCTTCGGATCTGTGCCTCTTCCGGCACAGATCCCCGCCACCCGAACATGGCGGGAGAGCACATGGCGGTACTCGACGAGTACCGCCATGTGCCGAGCAGAGCGATGCTCGAGCCGATCCGAGCATCGGCCGAGCACGCTCGCTCATCACTATTCCTTAGGGCTTGTGCCAAACAAGCTTAAGTCCTACAAATCAATGTTTCCTTAGGGCTTGTGCCAAACAAGCTTTAGTCCGACAAATCAATGTTTCTTCAGGGCTTGGGCCTCTTAAGTCTAAGTCCTACAAAGGCATCTAACAACAAATCAAACAAATCATCCTCTGCAAAATACTCTATCAAGTCAAGTATCAGTCCACCCCAGTGGCAGCATATGTCAGGGGGTTCCTGTCTCTGTCACTTTAAAAACAAATATCTTAATTTATTTTATTGATTTATTTTTGTATTAACTGTCCCCCAAACAGCAGTCAAGAAAGCCCCCCAAAACAAATTCCCTGTTCAAATGATTCATTCATTCACCAACACAGGCACCCTCCTCAGACCCCTTTATACCATGTCTTTTGGTTTTTATTTTATTTTATTTAGGATTTCTTTTTTATTAAGTGCCCCCAATCCCAGTAAACAACTCCCCAAAAACATTCCCTTTTCAACTGATTCTTTCCCCACACCTCACCAACACAGGCACCCTCATGCCCTTTTTATTGAATGTCTTTGGGAAATAAAATATTATTTGTAATGTGTTGTGTGTAACTTCTACGTTCCTATTGATTTCAATGGACGAAAAAAGAGGAAAAAAAATGGAAGATCTGCACTTTTTGCGGGATTTCAGTTTGAGGCGGAACGTTTTGCCCATCCCTACTCCTTAAAACCTGATTTTCCTTCTGCTGAAAATGTCTCCAACATTATAGCTGCATCAAGAATCAGTGATATGGTGCATGTCCCCTGCTTTGTCCATGTGCTAAAGTTAGTTGTGACCAGATTCTTGGCAAAATTCAGATCTCTAAAACACTTATTTCAAAAAAATATAGAACTGGAGCACCAACAGGGCTAGTCGCTCTAAGCGGTCAATTATTACATTCAAGAGTTAGTAATGCCGATTTGCACCCATATCTAAATATTGATAATATACACAGAAAAGAAAAAGAAAAAATACACATAGATATTTGACGGGGCACCCAAGCAATTATGTAATTCTAATAATTATACAGTGTATATATTTGACTTGTGGTGAAAGTAATAAAACATAACCTTTAATAATCAATAAAAATTCTAAAGAACTAACTAGTACCTCGATTGTTGCCGCAGTACAAGGGTAGAATGAGTCATCATTTAAGGTAACCCAATAAAGGGAAATAGATTTTTAATCTAGAAGGGTAATAGAACGCTCTGATAAAATGCAGACACGAGTTTCACCATAAGGCTTTCTCAAGTCTGAAAAACTGCTATCATAAAAAGAGTATTTATACTAGAATCCACCAGTCATAAATCTATCGAGGAATTCAGATTGGCCAATCAGGATATATAAAATCAAATCATTCAGATTGTAGTGAAAAATGCATCCGTTCTCAGTTCTCTAAGAATCAAAGCACTGTGTCACATGATTGTATGTCAGAAAAGGCTTATTTTCACATTTTACATCAACTCTAAATAACAGAAAAATTATTAGAATCTATTCTCTCATAGGGGAAGACATATATTTACATACCAAAAGGAATGTTTAGCGAAAACAGAGGGACTGAGTATACAGAATGTATAATTCTCTAATTGGCATGACAAAATGCCACATTAGCTCCAGAAAATAGAACAAAATAAAAATAATCACCAAACTGTTGAAAATATAAATTATGAATACACAAGTATATATATATATATATATATATATATATATATATATATATATACTGCAATATATCCTACACTATACACCCGTAGTTAGACATGAATGACAACTAGTGTACTATAATCTCTCATAATGATTACTAATGTATTGGCTCTATCTTGATAACAATGTGATTCAAATGCTTCCTACACCAAGATGTGACCATACATATGTTCATAATGGAGTTATAAAAAGACTCTCAAATTATTACATTCTCTCTCTCTCTCTCTTGTTCTCTCTCTCTCTCTCTGTCTCTCTCTCACTACTGCTGGCTGTCGTAGGAGTCAGAGTCAATTGAACTTGTCTGCTTATTGAGTGTCAATCTGCAAATGATTCTGTCAGTAAGTCAGTAACAGAGGCTCAGCCAGCTATGCAAGGAACTTAAATCCCCTGCCTGTCTATTCTCAGTCAAACAAGATTTTGGGTATTTGGGTAAATCCTATTTCTCCTATCACATTTCCCTGCACTCCCCTAACACAAAGGTTCTGCCAGATCAGTGAAAATTGGAACCTGGATCACCTGTCTGTTTCTTCTCAGTAAAACAAGATTTTAGAGTATTTGGGGTACATCTCCTTTCTCCCTTCACACTTCCTCAGACTCTCCTAACACAGAGGCTCGGCCAGCTCAAGAAGGAACTTGATTCACTTGAGAGTCTCTTCTTAGTCAAACAATATTTTGGGTAAATCTCCTTTCTCCTTTCACAATCTGTCAGAGTCCCCCAGACATCTCTTTCACAGTCCCCCAGTCCCCTTGCCTAAAAGAATCCCTAAACTAGTATATAACTCTACTCTATATGCCTGTCTTCTCTAGCTCAAAAATTGTGTTGCATTCTCAGTCTTTCTAACAAACCCAGGATGATATGCTCTGGGAACCCGACAACCCTTTTACACTATAGCAGTGGGAAAAGAAGGGAAAATTCAGTCTTACAATAGATATCAATGCATTGAACAAGGTGTAAAAAGGGGGAAATTGTCACTTTTCAAGAAAAAATTGCCAGGTGGGAAGTGCCATTTTTTTGCCTTTTTCAGCTTGAGGCAAAAACGTTCACCTATTCCTAATTGTTATAATATTTCAATAAAGAAACTGAAACAACAGGAATACCCTTATTTTACTCAGAAGGAAAATCCCTATTGCATAGGATTACTGCTCCTACTTTGAGTGCTTATTGATCATCACCTTAATTTCCATTTAGAAACACCAATGCAGTTCTCATGAATTGTGGGATAGCAGCACATATAAATGGAAAAAAGGCAGGAGCCCTCAAATAAATTTGAATGTTTTAAAAACATTAATGATATATGCAGGTGATAATTTTTTCATCAATTGGATCATTTAGTACATAAATATATGTAGTTGACAAATGAGAAGAGCAATTTAGAAATGTAAAAGTTCTGCGAGTAACATTTTCTGCACATTATTCGCTATGTTAAGAAATAATAATTTTGTTTGTTACTTAAACTTTTTTATATTGTCATAGTTAACTACAATATGCCTTGTTTTTTAATTTAGAAAATGTAATACTATCTTGATAAGACAGTTCAATAATACTTCTGGAAGCCCTTGAGGTCAAGGTGCCCATTTAAAATCTCAAGTGGACTAATTTCCAATATGTATATATTTTTGACCTCTGCGTGCATAATTTTTGATGAATATAATACCACCTGGTTGCCTTTGATCATTTTGCTACTTTAAGAATTCCAGCATGATCCATGTTCATTTGTAACATATTGGAATGTTTATAATCAATAACTACCTGCATATTATTCTTACAAAGTGATCTATTGCATAAATATTCATTAATAACCTATTTTCAGTGTATCTAATGACTCTCAACATTTCCAGCAGATCTGATTATTGCATCAAGCAGATATATTATGATAAATTAATTCCTAATTATTTTTCTTCCTATTAATAAAAAGCAAAGAAATATAATTCAGAGAGTAATTTTTAACTTGAATTTTAACCCTTTGTGTGCAGGAGGGGTAGTCAACGCATTACTTTGCAATGCGTTGACTACCCCTCTAACATGCAAAGGGTTAAACCAACAAAAACCTTAACCCTGCAACTTTTCTCTAAAGTTCACAGTTATATAAAGTATACAATGCACATATTTACTGTAAAATCTCGGGTATAATACACACAATTTTACCCCACTTCACCTTATGTGAAGTGTGGGGGGGTGCGTATTATACTCGAGAGTTTTTTATTTAAAAAAAGATTAAGCCAGCCAGAACCCTTCCCTCCCTCCCCTGGTGCTATGCGATTCTAAAATGCCACTTACTTTATTAAAAAGTCCCCACATTTTCAACATTATCAGGAAACACGTAAACGATGTGAATCTTTCCCTGCATTCACTGCCCAATTCCTTCAATTGGCTTTCAGGACCTACTGGCTCCAGACAATGGTAGTGCCCTGTGAGAATCTGAAGGTCCTCACGGGGCAGTACCATAGCCGGAGGAAGCGGGCGGTGAATGAAAGCGTGCCACCTGCAGGGGAAGATTCACATTGTTTACATGTTTCCTGATGTTGAAAATGCGGGGACTTGTCTGTTGAAGAAAGCAAGTGGCATTTTAGAATCGGATAGTGCCGGGGGAGGGAGGGAAGGGTTCTGGCAGGCTTCATATTTTTTTTCATAAGAGGGGAAAACATACCTGCGTATTATACACAGGTGCGTATTATACCTGAGATTTTATGGTAGGTGAAGTAAGTGAAAGTTGTTTGCAAAATAAATATATTTTTGTGAAATAAACCTTTATTTTTTTGTGGAGTGGTGTGACACTTGATAATTATTTTCTACGCTGGCCCAATATTTCCAGCCATTGCGCTATGAATGGATCTAGTAAAGCCCACACACTAGTAATAACACATGGAGAGCAGGACATTAGCATAAAGTGCCACACTGTGCTGTCAGATAATAAATGTTGATTCCTTAACAACCTCTTATTTTACAGAAAAGTGGAGAGATGGAATAAAGACATATTTTAACTACAGTAAAATCTCAGATATTATAAGTACCTGTGCACTCCTTCTGAGGTTGATAAATGAGTACCATTGATTGGGTGATAATTACATATACCATTCAGCTGCAGATTTGGTTAATTCCAAGAGTGTGTGTGCTGAAAGAGCTTTGAGTCCCACTGGGAGAAAGGTGCTATATAAATACTAGTTATGATTATTATTACTTATTGTGCTGCTACTGCCTCAGGCGCATCACTAGAGCTATTAATGGCAAGTGAAACCTTCATCTTCCATCATCCATGTGTAACGGTTTTCAGGCACTCAGACAGCAGGTTTGAATAAAACACAGTTTTATTAAAAAAAATAAAGGACAAGATCGCTCTCAATAGGCAACACAGTAAACAGCGTAATATAGGCTACATAGGCCTTCACAGGACCAGTATACAGAAGTACAGATAATACATATACTGTCACAGGACAGGCTCAGAATAGCGACTGGCAATCAATAGTTAATTACAAAGGAATCATCAGTCTCTGTTGTGGTGTTTGGCATGCCCAAGGTGAATAAGAGACAGCAATATGTGCTAGATTACGCAACACCTTAAGTTCATAGAAGAAGAGAGCTGCTTAGGCCGTACAGAGACTCAGGCAGAACGCTGCCGAGTAGTTAGCAGATAGCCCCCATGGGTGTATAACGGAGATAACTTGTAATGCTGGAGCGTGAGCCAATAGCCCCCACGGGCGTATAACGGAGACAACTGGTACTGCAAGAGCGTGAGCCAATAGCCCCCACAGGCGTATAACGGAGACCAACCGCACAGTGATAGCTTGAGCCAATAGCACCCATGGGCATATAATGGAGACAACTTGCACTGCAAGAGCGTGAGCCAGTAGCCCTACTGGCGTAACAACGAACACTGGGTACTGCAAGAGCTTGAGCCGATAGCCCCCACGGGCGTTAGTAACGGAAACCACTGGTGCTGCAAGTGTTTGAGCCAATAGCCCCACCGGGCAGTAACGGAGAGTAACTCTGAAGGAGTTAGAGCCAATAGTGACTCCCACGGGCGCGTAAACGGAGACAGACTACTCTGCTTAGCAGATAATATGAGCCGCCGTCTAACCAAGGCCACAACGCGGCAAGCTCAGCAGGAGCAGTGGATAACTGCAACGGCTCTGCAAGAGTTAACTACAGCACCAGTGGTAGGATAAGGAGCTCTGCAAATACAATCGGAGGCTCAGCGTGTGAAGGGATCTCTCTACAAGTGCCAAGGAAGACTCAGCTTTGGTAGTACAGCTCTGCAAGAGTAACGGGAGACTCAGCTCAGGAGACACGGCTCAGCAGGAGTTAATGGTAGCAGTCTCGATCAGCTCTGACACGAACACAGCAGGAATCAGAATGTCGCCAGAGCGACAACAGCAGCTGGCAGCAGGAATGGCAGTAGAGACTGTAGCAAGCCGGTGCAGGTCACAGAGCAGGAAGTCAGCCAGGCCGGGTCTGATCACGGAGGAAATTCTCAGACAAGCCAGAACAGCAATGAGCAGGAACGTCAGCCAGGCCAGGTCAGATCACGGAGGAGATACTCAGACAAGCCAGATCAGCAACGAGCAGGAACGTCAGCCAGGCCGGGTCAAATCACGGAGCAGGAACACAGGAGCATAGTCAGAACAGGCCAAATCAGTACACAGGAAATCAGGAACGCAGGAACACAGCAACAGCAACACTGGCTCTGGAACACCACGAAAGGGCACCTGACAGGTGCCACTGGGCAGGTATAAAAAGGTCACCAGCGGCGGGCCAAACAGGCTCAACCAATAGGGGAGCAGCACAAGCGAGAGTGACAGAAAGAGAGCACGGGAACCGTGATACTATGTTACTGGTAATGTTGATCCCATTCCCTCTCTGCTGCCTAATCATCTTGTTGCTTAAACAACTCAGCAACAGCAGCAAGAACAGCAGTTGCAAATTCTGTGATTATGGACTCAGGAGGACATTTGACAGTGGTCAGTGGCAACTGGCTAAGCTGTCCTGCTGGCACTAGGCCAATAGGGCATTTTTTTTCTCAGGACTTGTGCTTAAAAAAAAACAAACAAAAAAAAACAGCCATAGTCCTACAAAACAATAAACAATGTTTGGGGGGTTGTTTCTAGCAAGCCTAAGTCCTACAAATCAGTGTTTCATTAGGGCTTGTGCCAAACAAGCTTAAGTCGTACAAATCAATGCTTCTTCAGGGCTTATGCTTCTAATAAGTCTAAGTCCTACAAATCAATATTTCCTCAGGGCTTGCGTCTCTAACATCAAATCTAACAAATCATCCTCTACAAAATACTCTATCAAGTCAAGTATCAGTCCACCCCAGTAGCAGCCTATGTCAGGGGGTTCCTGTCTCTATCACTTTACATACAAATGTCTTATTTTATTACATACAAACAACTTATTTTATTTTATATTAACTGCCCCCCCAATACCAGTCAAGTATTTCTTGAATGGGGAAACAAGCAAAAGACAAAATGCATGTTGCCAAATAACATAAAGGCATGTCATTCATAGACAAAGCTGATAGAAGCATATTATAATGGTTTTGTAAGACACTCAGACCCAGAATAAAACACAGTTTTATAAAAAGACAAGGAAGACTGCCCACTACAGGCTAGTATAGTATGACAGGTAAATAATAATATGTACATATGCCCTTTCAGGCCCAGTATACAGACATGAGAACAGATACTGTCACAGGACAGGCATAATCAGGCAATTCCAGCACAACATGGGTTAAAGTTCATGGAAAGAAATCAGTCTCTGTTGAGGTGTGTTTGACCATGCCCAGTAGATGGTAAAGGTAGCAAGAGACTGTGGTGCGAGATGTGGAAGCACCTAGTCAGTAAGGCAGGACTGAGACTACTCCCTGTACTGAGCAGGTAAAGGAGGCCACAATACTCTGTAAGAGCTAGCATTACCTGGAGCCGTGAGCACCTGACCAGTTCCGTAACGGAGACAATGTACACTGCAAGAGCTTAGGGACTAGAGCCAGTAGCACCCAACAGGTGCGTTAACGGAGACACAGACACTGCAAGAGCTGAGGTGTAAGAGCCAATAGCACCCGACCGGTGCGGTAACGGAAATACTGTACACTGCAGGAGCTGATGCAACCAGAGCCAATAGCACCCGTCCGGTGCGGTAACGGAACTCTGTACACTGCAAGAGCAGATGGAATCGCCCAATGGCACCCGACCGATGCTGTAACTGAGTCACTGCGTATAGTAAGAGTTAAATGGAAGCGCAGTGTTAACGGAGGCCACAATGCTCTGCAAGTGTTAACAGAAGGCTCAGTGTAACGGAAGCTACAATGCCCTGCAAGAGTTAACGGACGGCTCAATGTATCAGAGACAACAGTGCTCTGCAAGTGTCAACGGATGGCACAGTGTAACGGAGGCAACAGTGCTCTGCAAGTGTTAACGGAAGGCTCAGTATAACGGAGGCAACAGTGCTCTGCAAGTGTTAACGGAAGGCTCAATGTAACGGAGGCAACAGTGCTCTGCAAGAGTTAATCGGAAGGTTCAGTGTATTGGGACAACAAAACTCAGTCTACAATTGAACAGCAACAGCGGAAGGTCAGAATGTCGCCCAAGAGACACAGGATCAGGATCGCAGGCTGGAACTCTACGCAGGAATGTCATGATAGCCGGGTCAGGTCACGGAGCAGGAACGTCAGCCAGGCCCGGGTCAAATCACGGAGCAGGAACGTCAGACAAGCCGGGTCAGATCACAGAGCAGGAATGTCAGCCAGCCCAAAAAAACCCAAGAAAAAAACAAAATAAAAAGAAACGAACTAGCCAGGGCTAAGATCCCTGAATGAAAACTAAAACCCCAAACTAAGACCCCTTGAAATACCTCTGCAAAAGCGAGCGGACCCCCAAGACCCCCCCCCCATAAGTGGAGGACAGATCCACAGTCCGAGACAAGGACTTAACGGACTCAATGGAACAGAGACATGGACACGGACAGGGGTCTCAGCACTCAAGGGATATCAACCGTGAACTTCAACATCAACCGCCCAGCATGAAGCCCATCAGGGAGCCAGCAATACCAATGAGTCAGAGTAATCCAGCCACGCTCCCCACACCAAATAGAACCTGTCAGGGGTCCCCCTGTGCATGTAGGTCTGTTTATAAAAGGGGGCGTTACAATCCACAAACCCAGACCAGGTTGCAGTCTGGGGGTGGTTCATCCACCATCCAGGCCATGGCCACCACCTTTCGCACCATAACTAGAAGTTCCTTCAGTAGATGTAGTCTGGGACCCCACACTAATCTCTCAGGTACAATATGACACAGAGTTTTGGATTTAAGGGGATGCTGAGCTCCAGGGCTCTAGCTCTCATCTCAGTCACACCCTTCCAAAATGTTTGAACCCCCGTACAGCTCCACATCAAGTGCCAAAACATACCTACAGTATCACCACAAAGTCTTCTTACCCACCAAGCTTACCCATCATGAAAAGTCTAACAGGTGTAGTAAGGTCTATGTAATATCTTCAGTTGTATCAACTGATGCGTGGAACTAGTGGAAATCTCTCTGGGGCCTCTCATATCTTTCTCCCACTCACCATCTTCCAAAGCACCCAAATCGCCCTCCCAATTCCGCCTTGGATCGTCCAGCGGCAGAGTCCTATGCCTCCTCAGCCATCCATAAATGACTTGTATACTGCGCCTAGGGTACGTATGCAATGCGGCAGGCGCTAGTGAGAACGTTGAAACATCCATATCTCGACCATTCCCCTGTGAAAGAAGGGTGTGCCTAAGCCGTAAGTAAGAGTAAAAGAGTTTGTGTGGAATTCAGAATTCCTCATGTAACTGAGAGAAAGACTTAAGCCCCTCAGTGCCGTTATATAGTTGGCCTATTTTTTTTTATCCCATAAGCGGACCACTGGGGTCCAAAGTCCAATCCTGTCAAGTGTACTAAACCTGCGCTACCCCATATCGGTGTGGGTCCACACCAATATAGCCCGAGAGTCTCTGAATGGTCTTCCAGACCTTGCAGGTATTCTCAGTAACTGGGGCCAAACCCGAGCCAACCTCTGGGCCAAGCAAAATCAAATGTCTTCTGTCTGAGCATAGGACTTCTGTAATTTAGAATTATAGATAGAGAGTTCTATAGAAAGATGTAAATTCCGCATTTATAGATCTGTCCTCAAACACCAGGTGCCCCTGCTTGTCACATAATGAGGTTGTGTTGCCTCAATTACCTGCACCCCTAACCAACCTAGCCATCAGCCTGCCCACCTTATCCCCATATTTAAAAAGGTTCTGCTGTTTCTTATGTTTGTTGCTCCAGTATGTTACTAGCGTGCCTCTCATCCCTTCACTTGCCCTATTCATTGTAAATCCTACCATGTGTTGTCTGTATTTAAAAAATCAAATCCACAATAGTCATCTGATGAAATAGTATTGTAAAAAATTTTCAAACATTTTTACATTAAAAAAAGGTGGATATTTGTACTAATCTACAACATTTCAAATGAATTAATATGGAATTGATTTGCACATCCCTAATGGTACTAAAGCAATATATTGGAATACAGCATATACTTTATAATGATTGAATGTATAATATTACAAAAGTCTTTTAGAAAATTATAATCATCTTAATAACTTATATAAATCAGCCCAGTCTTCTGATGGTGAAACAATAAACTCAATCACTCAACCACCAAGAAAAAATTTACTTTTTAATTTTAAATACAAGAATGTCATAAATAATTTAGTAAATAATTATTAGTTAAAAACAGGTGGACGAAAAAACTTGGCATAAAAACAAAAAAGTACAGATGATTTTTCATTATTGGGAGGGAACACAATTAGTCTATTTCATTAACTCATTGAGTGCCAGAGGGGTGTGTAACATTACTTCACATTGTATTATTATATGATAAATTGGCTAACATTGCCTTGATCCACAATGCATTGGAGACTTTATTATTATTAGAAATGTATTGTTAGTCGCTGTCACACATATCTTGATAAATAAAAACATTATTTTAAAATAAATAAAATAATTTAACTGTGTTTTCTATTGTGGAAGATATTATCAACAAGCAGAGTGAAATATATATGTCTGTCTGTCTTGATTTATAGATAAGAGAGTTAGCATTCTGTAGTCTGCATAATTTTAGTTGAATCTAATTATTGACTGAGTTTCAGAATAAACTAAGTGCCCTTAAAATCAATAATACACATTTTGTAAACAAATGTACAATGAGTAAAATAAGGCAACCTTAAACAATCCATACTGAATTCTGAAGATGAGGGTAAATAAAAAGCTTACGTACAAGGATAGAAATCCATGAATATAAATATAAAATAATGTGCAAAATACTGAATCATCAGTTCTGAAATTAAAAATGAGAACAAATGGAGCTTCTAGGCTTGAATAAGCACAATGCTATAGTCTGTGTTGCACAAAGTTAATATGCTGGCATTTTAAGAAAGGACATTATTACTATATATTTTTTTGTTTTTCCTCCTCATTATTATTATTTTTAAATATAATCAACATCATCCTCTTCATCATCATTTTTTTGCTCTTACCTTGCTCAGAGAATAATACATGTGCTAAATGGGATTAATTTTTTGATAAACACATATGACGCTTTTGTACCATTATTTTGTATTGCACTCGGTACTTTTTATTGTCTGAGAGGGTGAAATAATAAAGCTAATTTAGAAATGCTTTGGATAGTATCTTGATGCTCAAATTCTACAATTACAAAATACATTTCTGTGTTAGCTATGAGTAAAACAAACCCGTAAATTTAGAATTCCTATGAAACATTTGTTAGAAAGGTGTTTAATTTATTGATTAGTTTGTTATATATACAATAAACCAAATATTTGCATACCCTCATTTTAATTCTGCATAGCATCCTACTATCTGTCAAATGTCGGAAAACTGCTTCAGTGGTTTCCTAAACTTTATTGTTTCAGAAAGACCAAAGTGCTGGAGCAGTCTGTCTTGTGTCTCTCTCACCCACTTTTCTCTTTTAATATTCCCCACTCTCTTCTTCTCCACCCCCCAACCCGATATTCCTTCCAAATTGAGTTGGAGGGAATTCACTCAAAGGAACCAAGAACAGAAAAGTGGACATTTTGCTCATCTCTATTCTGTATTAAAGAAGCAATAGGGCAAATAAAAATGTTAACATGAATTATGCAAACTTGCCATCACCATGAGCAAGTTGTTTGCTATACAGCTCACAGAACAGATTTTCGTGAATCCAGTAGTTGAGATGAGCAAACTAGTAGCTGTGAGGTTTGTGTGTCAGTTTCTTTTGTACACCTTGTTATGAGTGACAACAATGAAGACACACAATTCATTGAGATTCATACCAACTCTTCCATTCAGAAAGGCTTTTCTAGTCTATGGAGGTTTACAGGCAATACTACACTATCACTTCTGATACATATATTGATGGATAAACTAAAGGGGTTCTAGACTCCTGTAGAAATCATTAATGGACACCTTCACAGAACATTTGCAAGAGTAGAATTTAGGTGGAAAGATATTTTTGACAGATGCTAGCAGGGAGAAAAGGAGTTGTAAAGTAACACTAACACCTGAATCCAGTAGTTGAAATGAGCAAACTAGTAGCTGTGAGGTTTGCGTGTCAGTTTATTTTGTGCACCTTGTTATGAGTGACAAGAATGAAGACACACAATTCATTGAGATTCATACCCACTCTTCCATTCAGAAAGGCTTTTCTATTCTATGGCAGTTTACAGGCAATACTACACTATCACTTCTGAGACATATATTGATGGATAAACTAACGAGGTTCTAGACTCCTGTAGAAATCATTAATGGATACCTTTACAGAACATTTGCAAGAGTAGAATTGAAGTCAAAATATATTTTTTGACAGATGCTAGCAGGGAGAAAAGGATTTGTAAAGTGACACTAACACCTCCTTATAATAAACTGCTTACCTTAATCTGGACAGAACGTCTAATGGCTACTATTAATAAAATTCTACATGAATTGCTTACTCGAAAACAATCTTTAAATAGTATTGGATATTATGTCCATGGAAATGGAAATGATCATTTGTTGCAGAATACCAGGACTCCAAACTCATTTTACTGGTCTTCTTTTTATATATTTGTTTATGTATTTTCCTTTAAAGTATGATTAATGAGCAATGATACATCATGTTGATGGTGCCCAGTGCAACCACATTGTCCTCCTTGTCCTGTTCAGAACTATATTCCATCAACTTCTAATGTACTGTAGCTTGCTACCATGTATGTGTATTATCTCACAATCACATATCATAGAAGGAAAAGCTTTAAGTCTTGCGGTCCTTCTTTAATGATATACCAATGCCCCTGAAGGTATTTGGCAGTTTAAGAGTGTAAACTACTCATCTTGTCATGTGCAATTGATATATAACAGAAAGCCTTAGGTGATGGAACATCAATGTAAATCTCATTAGTAGAGATGTAGCCTCTTGTTCACCACCTCAAACACATGTGGGCCTCAGCAGGAAATTCCTCTGTATCCCAACAAACCAGTCCAAACCTGTGTTTAGCCTCCTAATTACAGTTCTTAATGTTTTCTATCGAATATTTTCTGTACCAGCCTATTGAAAGGCTAAATATGCAGGATTAACCCACTGAATGTTATAAAGACCACAAACGCATTTCTTCTAACTTCTAGAGGTGGTTAAAGGTTTTTTAATTCTCCATGAAGATACAGTAATAAGATAACATAATTAAATTTTACAGATTTTCAACCTTTGGCAAATATCAGTAGAAACATTTACCTCCTCTTATATTTCCTCAAGCAGTGCCTTTATTATTTTTGCCTCTTTACGTCTAAATGCAAAGTGAAGATGTGTGATAATTAAATTCATTTCTGGAGGCTATATAAAAAAATCAAGGCTAATGCCTGCCAGCAGCTTCAAATCAAACAAAAATAGTATCTTCAAATTCAAATTAGTTGTGAAAGCAATAAACTGAAAAATTACTACTCTTTCAACAGAAGCTATTTTTTTTTAAATCACTTTATGTTTATATGCAAAATTCATATGATACACATATAAATAGTATTGTTAGAAGTTTTGTTTGTAGATTGGAGTCCACAAATTGCTATACTGAAATGTGTCCAGTAATATAATGTTCAGTTATTAATAAAGTATAGACTAATTTTTTTCAGTGCTTGAAATATGCTTCAAGATGGCGATTCCCAAAAATGTTCACGACACCCCCTTTTTGCCAAACCTTGATGCCTCCTCCTTTTCTTGATGTAAGCTGAACCCTTTGCACATGTATTCATTTTTATAATTTATTCATGTGTATATATATATATATATATATATATATATATATATATATATATATATAGTAATGTGCAAAAGTTTTAGGCAGGTGTGAAAAATGCTGTAAAGTAGGAATGCTTTCAAAAATAGGCATGTTAATAGTTTATATTCATCAATTAACAAAATGCATATTGAGTGAACAGAAGGAAAATCTAAATCAAATCAATATTTGCTGTGACTACCCTTTGCCTTCAAAACATCATCAATTCTTCTAGTTACAGTTTGTTAAGGAACTCGACAGGTAGGTTGTTCCACACATCTTGGAGAACTAACCACAGTTGTTCTGTGGATTTAGGCAGCCTCAGTTCTTCTCTCTCTTCTTGTAATCCCAGAAGACTCAATGATGTTCACAATAGGATTAAATCCTGTTTTGTCCCAATATAATTTGCAGAAAATTTCTTCTGAACAAGTAGAAAATAGTTTAGGGGAAATTGTGTCTCCTTGTCTGATGCCTATGTTTATGTTGATCTGAGCTTTATCACTGTTGTTGCAGTTGCATTTTACATATCCCTCTTCTATTCAGAAAAGCTGCTACATAACGTCAGCCCATTTACAGACAATACACCATCATTACTTGTAGACAACCTATCAGTATCTCTATGGTAATAAGGGTCAGAGAGTCCTGGAGCTTATTTCCTGTTTGCAGTAAGTGAGGAGCCATGGAACAGCCTAAAGTGTGCTTGGGGGGCTGCACGTGACAGGTGGAAACTTCCACCGCAATCCCACAGCAAGTTAAAATCAGCAGGCATCTCCCCAGTTTGCCTGGATCCCAATTTTTCTTTCCAGAAATGCGAGAAGAAGCCTTTCAATTGACCACCCTGTCTGCTAAAGAAATAAGTGGCTCAAAGTTCCAGTAGGGTCTATCTGGTATGCAGAGTCCCCCTGAAAATGTTTGGTGACTAGCTTATGCTTAACTTGCAATAAGGTAGAGACACTTTAAAATATTGGGGTTAGTGTCCCATAAGTACTTACAACACCATATGATTATTATATTGCCAGGGGTTAAAAGGATAGTAATACTTAAAATGTAAAAATATGTTGCAGGGTTTATCCCCCTGAGTAAAATAAGAGTACTCCCACTGCTGAAAAGTGTTTCATTCAAAAGTTATTAATTTTCAAAGTTGAATTTTTTAGGTGCAATATCACAGTGGCCTGAAATTGTACAGTGGCGCTGTTGCTACATGATCCTATGGACAGCTCTGTTCCCGGGACCATAAATCTCCATAGGATGGTGTAGCAACAACGCCACTGTAAAATTTCAGGCCACTGTGATAGTGCACCTAAAAAATTCAACTTTGAAAATTAATAACTTTTGAATGAAACACCTTTCAGCAGTGGGAGTACTCTTGTTTTACTCAGGGGGATAAACCCTACAACATATTTTTTTTTTACATTTTAAGTATTACTATCCCTTTAAACAACCAAACAAATAGTGGTAAAAAGAGTATTTTATTTTAAAACTGGTATATTAATTGCATGCATTCTAGAGTGGGCTCCAGTGTATGGGAAAACAATACATTGGTGGCTTCTCTATCCTGCAAGAGGTTAAACGATAAACTGAAAGTGTTTCATAAAATGTTAGATAAATACACAAGCTGTGTGTACTTCAGGGCAAACATTTTAAAAGGATCACATTTGAACCAATATGGCAGTATATGTAAGGGAAGAAATAAAAACAGAGGTTAGCATTTAAATTGTTGAACTCAGAAGTACCAATTAAGAAAAGGAAAATAACTAAACCTCCAGGGATCAATGTAGTAAATTTGTAGTTGAAAAACACAATGCAAAAACAATTGTTAATATTATTATGTTTTAAAAATCTACCACCTATTTGTATATGTTTTCTAGCAGAATGCTTTAGTTATATCACGACAGCTATTAAGGATTTTATGATTGTTTTTTGCTCTATAAATTTTAATCTTCATTCTCAGAATATTGTCGGTCATGGATTGGGTTAAGTACATTTGAAAGTTAAAGGGGATCTCTCACCCCATACGAGTTAGTCGTATTAGGTAGATTATATAGCAAATATGTGTAATAGTGTAGTCATTTTGTTTTTTTAAATTGCTATTTGGCTGAAATATAATGCATAAAGATTGCCCTGCACCTACTTCCGGACAGACTGTGGTTACCAGCTGTGTACCACAGTCTGTCACTCTGTCTCTGATCCCCTCCCTTTATCCAGTCTCCTCTGATGAAGGAGGCTTTCTACTTGTAAGCTGAAGCAATCTCTGGCCAATGAGAGCACTCCAGAGTACAGGCAGAAAGCCCCTGTCATTGGAGGAGGCTGGATAGAGGGAGGGGAGCAGAGACAGAGGAACAGACAGAGGTGCAGAGCTGGTAACCACAGTCTGTTCAGAATTAGGTGCAGGGCAATCTTTATGCATTCAATTTTGGCCAAATAGCGATTTACTACAATGTTACACATATTCGCTATATAACCTACCTATTAAGACAAACTTGTATAGGGGTTATAGATCCCCTATAAGTTGCACCCAGTTGATGATTAATGTTAGTGGCTTGTGTGCTTCTATAGCACTGGTTTGTTGTCCAGCTAGTTAACGTATAAGATTGGTTGCACACAAAATTTGTAGGCTAATGTGATAACCCTACATGTACACAGCACTTTACAGAAGTTAAAACTGGTGGTTATAGCAAAAACAGTAGCGCCCAGAAAAAAATCAACCGCGTACCCCAGCTATTCTATTGCAGGAGAGGTACATGGCAAAAAAAAGCGTTGTTGGCCAAAACTCAAGTTTTGGCAAAACGCTTGTTATTTTTTTTTGTTCCCAATACTCGTGCTAAATAGCGCAAATTGTGGGAACGTCAAAGGAAAAAAAACACAAACTGTCCTTGTTTGATAGTGTCAAACGATGAGAGTGCACTAAAACTAGTCAAAAAATGTAACGCTTACCTGTCATCCGCTGTTCCTTCAGTCCTATTTTCTTCCTCTGATCTTCTTTTCTTCATTCTTGTTTTAAAATAAAAAAAAAATTCATTTGTGATTTATGTATTTTTTTAATAAAAATATTCCTCCAAACCTCCTACCGTTATCCCTTTGAGAGCCAGAGGGGTAGCCCTCCGCCCTCAAAGGTTTACTATTTGTGGCATCTTACTTTTAATATTATATATATTTAAATATTGCCCTTATTGTGTGTCTATGTTTATAATGTTAAAATCCCTTACACCCTTGGAAGGGTGATGACAAACCCCACTAGAAGCTCATTGGCTGGGAGGTGCTTAAGCACTTCCCAGCCAATAGGAGACTGCCAATTTATTTTGAACCAAGAATGGCATATAAAAGCCAGTCTCGTTTCAAAATTCTGGCAGTCTGACTCGGGCAACGAGTCAGAAGGCTGCACCTGTGCTGGTCCATATGCCTTCCTCCACCAGCGGAGATGGTGGAGGAGGCAAGGGTGTAAAGGATTTTATTGTGGGCACACAATAAGGACAATATATTTATATTTAATATTAACTGTAAGATGCCACAAACAGTAACTCTTTGAGCACCGGAGGGTTAACGGTAGCATCTTTTGGGGGAGTTTAAACACAAAACACTAATGGATTTTTTTTTAATTTTAAAACAAGAATGAAGAAAAGAAAATCAGAGGAAGAAGAGAAGACTGAAGAAAAGAAGAAGCCAGCCGCGACCCCGCTGGACATTAAAGTAAGTTTATTATTCTCGGGACATTTGTGAAACTGTTTGTGGATTAACTCTGTGAGTGTCAGTGGTGTATGCAATGCTGTATAATGCATTGCATACCCCACTGTCACTCATAGGGTTAATCTTTTTCTATTTTTCAACCACAAGTTGGTTTCCAACACATACTGGTAGATTTGACCGCCTGTTTAGGGCTCTGAGATGCCTTCTACTGCGCAGAATCTGCACCATGAAAAGTGCGTCCTAAACATGCGGTGAGGCCACCACATAGAATAGGATAGCAAAGGCAACTATATTTAGTTAATGTTCAATGGGTGAAAATTGCGCGCCTGTTGAACATTTTTGCGCAGTCTTTGGTGTTGACAGCACAGTTTATAGAATTGTAAAATATGCTGTCAAAACCATTACCGCCTGATTTAAAAATAGCGGGGCTAACAGTATCAAGCCCCCAGACTCTGGAAACCAGGCTTGGCGTTAGCAACAACAAATTAAAGACATTTAAAATATATAATCAAACTGCTTAATTTGAAATACATCAACTTAAATATGATTTGAAATATATTAACTTAAATATCTTAACATAAATAATTAAATACAGTATATTAACTTAAAAATGCATAATAAACAAAATATATGTCAAGCACGTTATACATATACATGTGGTATAAAAAAAAAGCCCTGCTTATACTAAAGCTAGAGAGACACAGATGTGATTCTGGAGCAAACCAGCTGCCAAGTAGGAAAGAAATTTAAATACTCATTTATTTAAATTTTTAAGCATTTGAATGCTTCTAGCACTCAAAGGGTTAAGAATATTATTGTGGTTTTAACAGTATTTATTTAGGGTTAACACATGAGATGCTCAGAGATACAAAAAGGAATAGGGAGCTGAGATAAAGGGCTGAGAGAGAGGTGAATGGCCTAAAAGGAGGGGGGTTAGACAGTAGGTGGCAGTACTAAGAGGAGACAGGCAGCTGGGAAAGGATGGGTAAAAGCAGACTCCCTGAATGCACATAGAGAGCAGCATGTTTGGGATTACTACCTGTAAACATTCTTGTACATTCCTATAGTATAGAGGTTGGCAGGATAATTCTTCCTTGGGCAGGTGAGGGGGTTGCTAAACCTTTCCCCTGTGCAAGAGGGAAGTGATTCAACTAATACTGTGTTGAGATGTTGAAAACGAGGGTGTTAAGTTCAAGAAAGAGGAGGTTTAACCTTGCACTGAGTGGGGGCTAGGGAGGGAGGAGACAGACAGGGCCAATATTGCAGGACTAAACCTGCAAAGAGTAGAAGCTAGGGAGGGATGAGACAGACTTGGCCAATACTTAGGGCTAACTCTTCACTGACTAGAAGCTAGGGAGGGATGAGACAGACTTGGCCAATACTTAGGGCTAACCCTTCAATGATTGGGAGCTAGGGGAAGATAAGACAGACTTGGCCATTTGACTAATACTTAGGGTTAACCCTTCACTGAATGGGAGCTAGGGAGGGAGGAGATGGACATGGCAAATATTGCAGGACTAACCCTGCACTGAGTGGAAGCTAAGGAGGTATGAGACAGACGTGGGAGCCAGGGAGGGATGAGACAGACGTGGGAGCTAGGGAGGGATGAGACAGACGTGGGAGCTAGGTAAAGATGAGACAGACTTGACCAAAACTGTAGGGCTATTCCTACACTTATTGGGAGTTAGAGTGGGATCACACTGGGCCATTATTGCTCTGGGTGAGCAAAGCATTGTGGGCCATTCAGGGGAAATCCTCTGATCTCCCCAACTGGCCCATCACTGCACAGCCCACTGGTTGACCCCTGATCCTCCAGTAGGAAGATCTGCCCTTGGTGTGTTCTGTCAGTCCTCCACTTGTTTGTGTCTTTGGTCATGGCCACCATCAGCAATCATAAGTCCCGGGACAAGTGCAAGTGTCAGGGACCCCACGATAGGTACAATGCCCTGCTCACTCTTCCCTATTTTAAAATGGGGCTTTTAACCTCTTGAATGCTAGAGGGGTCTCCAACACTTTGTGTAGCTAAATGCTAGAGACCTTGCATTCTAGGGATTAAACATCTTACAATGGGGAAAATGCATAAGGGAGCAAAGATGGACAACAGAGTGGCATCTGGGGCAACTGACTGACAAAATAGGATAAACAGATACACAAAAATGACAATGGGAGATCAGAGTTAAATGTGAGGCAAAAGAGGTACCAGAGAGGAAAATTGAGGATAAAGAGCACAGTGGGGGTCAAAATAGAAGAAGGGAGAAGGTCACATAATAAACATACTACCTGATCTGAGAGTCAAGACTTATTGGAGTGGAGGCTGAGAGGACAGGAAGGAAGTATGTGTGATATTAGGGCCTCACCATGTCAACTGACTCACAGCAGAGGGGATCCTCCTATGGGATCCAGGCAACTGGGGAAGGAAGTGGAAAGACAAGGGTAACTAAGTACTGCTCAGCAGCCCTCAACTCACCACTTAAAAGGCAGCAAAACAGTGAGTCCAGGCAGCACTGCATCATATCAAATGCTTGACACATCTGCCTGCTCTTTAACTGAGGGGAGGTCTGTTCTGGTGCCTGTGTCTCCCCTTTCATTACATGCACTCAGCACTGCCCCATTTCCTCCTTCACTTAATGTTTTCTAGTGTCCTGCTCACTGTGCAGACAGCTCTTCTTTCAGAGTTTCTATGCATGCATGAGGCAGGGAGTCTGTCATCTAACTGCAAGGTTGTGACCTGCTTTTCACCCCACCATCATGCGCTCACTCTCTCTCCTGCCTCATTCTGACTGGCCCTTTCAGGTAGGCCAAGTTCCCCCCTCTTACCCCACCCTGCAGATGGCCATGATGGCATGATATTGTCCTGCATCACTGTATATGTCAATAATCACTCCTGTAACAAAGTTTCTCTCTGTTACCTACAGAATGAACCCAGCAGAACTCCCCCATCTCCATTTTGCGCTGCCCATAGAGTCAGGACATATCCCGCACTCTGATTGGCTGAACTCTCAGAGTATGGGAGTTGAAGTCAGTAAGTGCATTTGACTTTGGAAAATGCTTAAAAGTTTTAAACTTTATTTAAAACAAGTTCAAAATGTTCATAGTGTTTTTTAAGATTCCAAAAAAGGTGCTGTTGGACAGTATGTTAAATGAAATGAATTAAACTCTATGTCTTGTTCGCAGTGGATTTAAAAAAAAAAAAAAAAATCTGTTATATTATATTTGTCTTTAAGACTGTTAATGGTATTATAACAATAACAGGGGACTTCAGCTTGTCCACCCCTGCTGTAAGTTCTCCCATTGACACATAGAGTCCTCTTGCCATATATATTAGTTTCTACCTTTATATTTTTAGTCTTTATCTATATCTCCTTGTTTACATTCATGCACATGTATAAAGGTATAAGTGAAGCAATTCTTGGGCAGAACAACTGCATCACAGATCACATAGTACAAATACCCCCCCATTACCATTAAAGGGATAGTAATACTTCGTTTTATCTTTATTTTATTTTGTAGGCATTAAAAGAACATGAAGAACGATATAAGTCTTATCTATCAAACCTTTAAGAGATATTCACAAGCAAATTTTCCCCTTCCGCCCCTTTTACCTAGTGTAAGCCATCTCTTCTCAGATGTGAATCTGGTAGTAAGACCAGACAGATAACAGCAGGGGACAATCTTCTTTGCATGAAAACAATGAAAGTCCTTCCCGCCTTGACAAGTTTTGCAGCTCTTTCCCTTATCTTAATTGAAGATTGTCCCTCTCTGCAGTCTACCTGGGCACCTCCCTTCTGATCTGGCTGAACAGGGGGGGGGGATACTTTGCTTGTGAATATCTCTTAAACCATAAAGGTTTGAGAGATAAGACTTATATCGTTCTTCATGTTTTTTTAATGCCTACAAAATAAAATAAAGCTAAAACTAAGTATTACTATCCCTTTAATGCAACATGCTAGATACGTTTCTGGCTCTCATAGGGTTAAATGGGGCTATTTTTTAGACTTCTCTAGTAGGGATGGGTGAAATGTTTCCTCCTAAAAAGAGAAAAGTGGGATAAATGCCAGTTTTTCCATGGGAATTCCTTAGAAAAGTAAAGTTTTCTCACTTCTTCACCGCAACCCCACCTGCTCTGGTAGTCATAAACTACATATACTGACCCCTGCTTTGTACTGCTGTAGCTATAGAAAAGCACATACTGACTGAACCCCTGGCAATGTCCCCCAGTAGTCATGGAGCCACAGACTGACCTCCCCAGCCTTATCCCATATCACTGTTAGATACCAAAACGCTCCCTGACTCCTAGCCCTCCAGCTGCTGCCCGACTACAACTCCCATCATTCCCTGTCAGCCGTCAATTCGTGGGAGTTGTAGTCTGGAAACAGAAGGAGAGTCATTCATTGCTCATCATCCCTGCCTTGCCAAGTGGAAGCATAGAACCACACACACTGACTATTCAGCCTTATCCTTATCCCACTGCATTGGTAGCATAGAACCACACACTGACCTCCCAGTCTTGTCTGCTGCAATAGTAGTCAGAGAATGACAAATGTTGATCTCCCAGGAGTCCCAGTTTTGTCCCAATGCAATGGTAGCCATAGAAACACACACTGAGCCTACATGGCTGTGGAAATACTTGGTAATAGGCGGAAAATGGCAAAGTTCTCATGGAAAATTTATTGGGGTTAGCAAAAATGAGGGCATTTTATGGATTTTGAAAGTGCTGGAAATTTCCCAAGAGAAAAAAAAAATCAAACCTTTCTCCCATCTCTATTCTCTAGCCTACAAGGTTTTGAAAAACATTTAAATGAATGGGAATTTTTAACTCATAGTTAAGGCCCAGAATTTCTCCAGTTCTTATTAGTATTGGATCCCCAATATGAAGTCCACTCAAATATGAACACATGCTACCACTTCCATACTACGCAGAAATGTATTGCAAATAAAACCAAATGTGTTGTTCAGTTTTAGTTTAACAATAAGGAATTTTGCATTACAATACCTTATTTTAATGAATGTAAGCTTCCTTAATGGGTAATTAGCAGTCATTTATTAGTCAATCATAGTTACAGCCTTCTCTGGCAGTAGCAGCATTATAAACTCAAGCATCTTGTCCAATATACAAAGGCAAAAGCTACAGTGAAAGCTTCATATCTATTGGCTATGTAAGTGGGAGCAATGTTAACATAGCCAATAGTAATCCTCAGTTGCCTCTTCAGACAGCACCAATAAAATCAAGGTGACCTTTATACTTATGGCGTTAAGTTTGCAAGACGGCTTCTCCCAAAGATGCAGTAGCAGTACTTCAATAATACTGGAGTTTAAAGATAACATAGTTCTGATTTGTAATCATTGCTGACCCCTCTAGTATACAAGTGGTTAATTAGTGCAATAAACAGGATGCTCTTTTTAAGTATACTTGAAAGTTTGACTGTTCTATTAAATGGCATTCAATGTTCTGTAATTCAGAGAAAACAATTTCTTAGGATAAATTGGTGTCAGTATTATTATATCCTATAAAGAGACAAGACTCACAAGCACTGTGCTTATTAATACCACATAATGTCAGAGAATTAAAAGGTATCTCAACCTAATAAGTAATATTATCCATGGCAGAGGAAGATGCTGATACTATTTCTGATGTTTACACTTGTTGACTATGCCTGAAATGTAATACCTGGCGCAGACATTCTTTTTTCAGGAATGCAATAACTTCTTCAATGTCTTGGTATGTATTTGTGACATGCTGTTACGTTTACTAAAAGTATTTTTGGATTTCTCATCGGTTTTAGTTTCTTTTCTCAATTTCCTGATATAATCTTGGCATGAAGGTTAGTTTAATTCAATGGGTACAAAATCGCCTGTGATATTTGTTCTTGTAGCATTTTCTACAATTTGGAAATTTTATATATTCTGCAAATACTGCTCTGTAGCCTTTGGAAAGCTAATGCAAAGTAAATATTTGTTAATGTTGAAAAGAGCACATCAAATTTATTTTCAGATCAATTGGTTATAATTGAAAAAAAAAGTCCAAGAATCAACCACAGGAGGAGATATAAAATGCAAGAAAAGTGCTTTCTGTTTATGAGTCTGAAGGTTGTTTCAGATTTTACAGTTTAATAGCTATGAAGATTGTTTACATGTCTATTTAGTGACATTTCATGCCTCAGAATAATGGCAGCTGATGCTTTAGACAAGTTGAGGTACTTTGTCAGAGATCAGCTTACAACTTTGATCCAGTGTCTTCCTGGCTCTGCTTTGCTGAATACTGAACATATATAGATATTTATTGGAGGAAACCTGTTATCTTGCCTTTTAGTTACCTTTCTAATAATAATGTTACAATTAGAATAATGTTATCCCCCCACTTTTTATTTAAGGCCTTTTTGTCCTTATATAAAATTGAAACTTTTTTTTAACACTTTAATCCCTGTATTGTTGATGCAGCTAATATGAGCTAGTTCAGCAATCAAGGGATTAATGGAACATCAGTTTAGGATAGAGGAGGTACTGGGAAGGTATTTTAGTGACATTTGCCCTTATTTGCAAAAACTGGTGTTATTCTAGAGTAAAAAAACTGCACCATAGGTGACAAAATAAAAATTCCCAAAATCCCATGCACTTGAATAGAGCTTCTCAATGTATTTGAGACCACTCTAGCATTCAAAGAGTTAAAGCCCAATTTAAAGGGATAGTAATACTTCGTTTTAACTTTATTTTATTTTGTAGGCATTAAAAAAACATGAAGAACGATATAAGTCTTATCTCTCAAACCTTTATGGTTTAAGAAATATTCACAAACAAAGTATCCCCCCCCCCCGTTCAACCAGATCAGAAGGGAGGTGCCCAGGTAGACTGCAGAGAGGGACAATCTTCAATTAAGATAAGGGAAAAAGCTGAAAAACTTGTCAAGGGGGGAAGGGCTTTCATTGTTTTCATAAAAAGAAGATTGTCCCCTTCTGTTATCTGTCTGGTCATACAACCAGATTCATATCTGAGAAGAGATGGCTTACACTAGGAAAAAGGGGCGGGGAGGGGAAACTTTGCTTGTGAATATCTCATAAACCATAAAGGTTTGAGAAATAAGACTTATATCATTCTTCATGTTTTTTTTAATGCCTACAAAATAAAATAAAGTTAAAACGAAGTATTACTATCCCTTTAATTTAACAGGAATGTATATTTTCCCTTAGGGTACAGTTGCTTTACTCCAGAATACCTCCAATTTGCTTTTATAAATATGGGTATTTGTTTTTAGTTCTCTGTTCCTGTAGAGATTTGAATACATTCAGGTATGGAAACTGAGGGGTTAACTCAAGGAACATTAATTTGTGTGGGGTTAGTGAAGGAAAGGTCCATTCATGATCCTACATGGGCCCAGGATGTCTGAGTTCCTCCTGTTTACCCCTGTCTGATCCAGGCACAAGAGAGCAAGCACACTGCCCAAATGCTTCCCTTGCACTTATTTACTAAAGTGGTGTAGTCTATGCTCCCAGTGTGCATGTGCAGCCAGTGTTGCACGTTCAATTCCACCCATGTACCAAAGCTCCAAGGAAGCCTTGGAACATTGGAGTTTTCAGGCGCACTGCTCTCAGAACCTAATTTGTACACTAAAAGGCATATTTATGAGTTTTGAGGCATCAATCTTTATATATTTGTGACACAGTGTTCAAGGATGAACTTACCTCCTGCTGTGCTATTAGACTGGAGTCAATCATAGCACAGCGTGTGATAATATTGACCCAGCACAAAGGTGAATTAGCATAAAGTGCCACACTCTGCCACCCACAAAAGAATGTCCGTTTCTCAAAAATGATTTATATTATCCAGAAATGGCTAGCATGGCATATAGGTAGTCTTTAATCTTGTCATATAGTATGACAGGGACACTTTTATTTATGTCACTGCCAATGACATAATATTCAAGTTGCTTATGATTACTTCTAAATAGTGTTTGCAGTTAATGTACACTGGTTGGCACATCTATAAAAGCATTCATATTTTAAAAAGACAAAATGAAAGAGTAGATATAAGCACCGCTTCCTCTTAATCCATTATTGTCAACATCATCTCCATTCACCTAGCTGTCATCTTCTACTCCCCACAAATATTATCATGACTCATCAATCCTTATGCCTTTGTTCATTATAAGGGAAGTGGCAGTTAGCAGGAAAATATATTAGTCCTTTAACAGAGAAATACTGTGCTTGTCCATTTACATAGTAAGTACATTTGATAAATCCATTTAAAAATAATGTTGTGTTTAGACTTGGAATGTGACAATCTGTTTTTCACTTACTTTCTCCAGAATAAAATTCAGTTTTATTAAATAGTGTAAATCATCATGGTTTCATGCAAAATAGACTGTGTTATATTATTAGTCTATCTACTTCTAGCTAGAAAAATAAGAGGGAAGTATGATAACCTGATGCAGGGAATCTATAAGAACGTAAGTATAAACAGGGAGCTAATAAAACTTAATCCTTACAGGCTCTTTCACATGGGTGAAAGACCTGTAGCAGCTCCTATTACAGTTCTCTTGTGCACCCATGTGTGTTAACCATTCATTATTGGTTGCACTGTACATCACAACCTCCATCAGCACTTCTATGAAAGGTCTGCCAGCTGTCCCTTGGGACACCATGCAGACCCTCCTTACTGCATCTTTTCTGCATTCCAATGTGTAGGGCTTAGGTAAAGGTCTCCCATCAAAAGAGAAACATGGCACTTCCAGTCACGTGGGAATTTTATTTAACAAAAAGCCCTTTTCTGCTTTTTTACACCTTTATCATTGCACTGAATTAAATGGTATGAATGAATCCTACACACAAATGGAAAGTTTCCCTTTTATTCCTGCCTGTGAAGTATAAAAGGAGTGTCAGGAGAGAGAGAGAGAGTGAGAAAGAGACAGATAGACAGAGAGATAGAGAGAGAGCAACATAGATTTGGAGCTAGAGTAGATAGGCAAATAAAGCAGAGTTGCAAGTTCAGTAGCATGGTAAATGGAGCCTGCTATAACGTTAGCCAACATAAATACAAGTACGAAGGAAAGCATGAACACGTTCTATGGGGACGCTGGGAGGGAGGTGGGCAGTCCTGCGGCATTGTTTTGCACATACAGGGTGCCACAGAATGCGGAAATACCTGATTTGAAGTCTTAACATCTCCAGTGGTAGGTGAGTAAAATTTAAAAAAAAAAAAAAAAAAAAAAACCCAACAATGCTAATCTAGTTTTATTGATTAAAACACACGCACGAAAGTCTTTTTTATGTGAATGTTCCCCTTTAAAGAAACTAAAACAGCTGATAGATGAATGGCTTGTATCCCACTCCTTTAAACCTGGTTCTGTGTCTGCTGATAATAGCTCCAACATAATTGCTGCCTTGAGAATAGATAATAAGGTGAATATACCCTGCTTTGCCCATGTCCTGAATATAGTTGTGGCTAGATTCCTTGTAGAATCCAAAACCCTCAGAGAGAGATTCTGAATATCTCCTGCAAAATTGATGCTCATTTTAGCTGCTCCTACAGTACTCACAATGCATGTTATTCCATACAAGAGACTAACAACCTGCCCCATCCCCACCAGAAAATGGAGGTTCCCTCCATGTGTAATTCCACATGGTACATGCTAGGGTAATTGTCTGAAGAATAAGGCTGCAAGTATATAATAAATAATTGGAGGACTTTAGAGAGGGCAACTAAAAACATTTGTTGGGGAAGAAATTAGTGAGATTCTTCCACTGATGTATTTACTGCTGAAAAATGCATGCCTGATGAATCTTACAATAATGACAACAAAGACATGAACCAGCTGATGACATGTTAGCATGCTTTGAGCAGGATCCTCGCATAGTGTCCACTAAAAGCAATGAGGAGTGAATTTTTTCTATATGTTGGACCCTTGCTTTAAACAAAACATTTCTGAATTTGTTCCAGAAGTGAGCTACATCTCTCTGAGGGATCATATACTAGGAATATAAAGATATGCTTATAGATCAATACCAATATGAGTGTAAAGCGCTGCGAAATCTGTGTGCGCTATATAAAAAATAAAGAAAAAAATAAAGAATCAGTTAGAGGGTTGCACTTTGGCAGAGGAGAGAGAACACTAGGGCAAAAAAATTTGGAAGAAAACATAGGGATAAAGAAGTAAGCAAAGGGTTTGTACCATCAGCATTATCATCAACAACAATATCCTAGCATTATTCAGAATACATGTCATTAGCATTACAGAAAGCATTTCATGTTTCTCAGAGTTGGCAATCTAACATTTGTGGTTGTGGTGGGATATACCAGTTAGATAACTGGTATACAACAACATCTAGCTCCTAGTAGTAGGTTCCCCTACATGTGAGATGTTAACAGGATAATTTCAGGATAGATAACTTCAAGACAAACATGATGACCCCATTGACTACTGACAAACAAAATAGGGTGTGTTGCCCACCAGCAAGATTGGGGGTCTGAGTTTGTTTTCAGTGCTGATGATTATATTGTTAATGGCCTTAGGTCATGACTATCAAGCTGCTCTGTTGGTAGGCTTACTTTTTATAAAATTAACCAGAATCTAATATCATCTGAATAACTGGTATCAAAAGTGAACAAAAACACACAAGGCAGAGATGCCTACTGCACATGGAGTATTAACAGTAGCACTCGGGAGTAGGAGGGATTTGAACAGTTGCCATCAACTACCACATATGGGGCCACTGCTATGACCCCTAATTATTGTTTGACAATAATCCAATAATAATGAAAGGTTATAATAGTATATGATAAAAGAAATAATTTGTCTAGCATTCCTTCCTATAAATCATCGTGATATTTTATATAAGCTAGCAAAAGAAGCATGGTGATGCCGGTCAAAGAAAAGGCAGGGGGAACGGAGACATATTCCATTGTGTACTAGACTTGTACTTGCAAAAAATTTTCATTAAAATTCGGTTTTGGACAATTTTTTTTTTCCCATTTGGAGGATCTGAATTTCGGACCGGACCTGTTTGACTCAGTCAAAATTCGTCACTAGTCCAAATTATTTGGCCGAATTTTAAAAAATGTTTAAATATTCAATAAAAAATTAAAATTAAACAAAAATAAAAAAATATTTATTAAACTAAATTAATAATAATATTACATCTCTAATGAGACAGGAAGGAGTATTTTATAAACCCCTACACATTCATATATGTATATGTCACATCAAATTAAAGCCCTTTCTTCCCTTTAAAAAATGGTCTCTAATATGTGTTTGCTCAATAAATGAGACAGATAGGAATTATGGTTGAACACACACATAGCAAAAATGCCAAAATTGCTTGTGTCCTTATGTGGTTAATATCTGCACTTTGCATGAATTGTAAAGCACCTGTTTTACCATATCTATTTTTAGCAGCATGTAGCAACATTGTAATAGTTTCAGGCGGTAAAGTGCCATGCCATCTATTTTTAGTAGCGTGTAGCAACATTTTAATGTTTTCAGGCAGGAAAGTGCCGTTCGAATTTCCGAAATTTACACCGAAATTTCAGACTAGGTCTGTTTCAGATTTGATTTTTTTGGGGGGAAGGAACCTTGGCTTTTGGAAGGTCAGAATGATGCTGAATACTCCTTATTCGTCTGAATTCCGAAATTAGCCAAATCGAATCGCACAAGTCTACTGTGTACTTGTAGTCCAGAAGCACCCAAACACACAATGTGTGAGACACTAGTATTGTTCCACCATTGACTTGTAGGCCTAAAACCACACATACTGTTTTTACCAATGCGATGGATGGGCATGAGTGCCCCATGTAAGTCTTGGTCAGCAGTATGGAGGAGATTAGCATATCTTCTCCTTACTGCCTTCCCTTGGTGTAGCTTTCACTTATGGAAACATTTGGTCACATGCCATCCTTCCTTTTTTATATCTATCTATCTATCTACATATTTAAAGGGATAGTGATAGAACTTTACCAAAGCAGCTCAGTTTGTTCATCATAAGCAACAATACTGCCGGTTGCTGCTCTTATATTCCAAAACTGTACAATTATGATGTTATTTTATACAGAAGTTTACTCCCCTAGCCCCTTTTCCCGACGTCAGCATTTTACTCAGAGATTTGACTACAGATCACAATGAGAAACAATCTTCTGTTAATATTAGGAAAAACCTGCCCTCTTTCAACATAGCAGATTATTCCTTATACTGACTGAGGGAAGATTGTCCATCATTGTGATCTGTCTGGACTTCAGATCTATGGGGAGGCAGAATTAGAACAGGAAAAGGGATGGGAGGGGTAAAATTTTGCATAAACTAACATTGTAATTGTACAGTTTTGGACAATAAGAGCAGTAGCTGGCAGTATTATTGCGTATGATAAACAAACTGAGCTGCTTTGGTAATGTTATATTACTATCCCTTTAATTTAGTATAGCTGTGTCAGTCCAGTGGTGTTGATGCCAAATGAATATCTGTATGCATAATACCTTTTTTATGGGAATAACATTAAATATTTACGAGTCAAGACAATTAAAAGGTATTATTACATGCTGAGATATTCATTCTGGATTTTTATATAATATTTTATATTTATCATTTTCAGCAGTTGTCGATCCACTGCAGGATGAAGGCCTCTGCAGCAAGTTTCCAAAACTTCTGTCCAGTGCTTTTTGTTGCCACTGTGTCCAACATATGTGGTCATTTCATCAACCCATCTTGTCTTTGGACTGTTTGGGTGTTTAGTATCAAGTGTAATCCATTCCAAAATAATTCTGATCTATTTACATTCATGCTATGTGACCTGCCCATTTTCATTTTAGGTGCTTTACTCTTTCAATGTTGCCACCTTTTCTGACAAATCCATGCAAACGTTTTCTTTAGGAAAAGTGTTAAATTTGTCTTAATTTACTGTACTACTACGTTTTCCAATTATTTGCCATCACAATTTTATTTTCCCTCAATTTCCATCATGGTGTTTCAATCTGTTGAAATGTCCTGTCCAAGGTAAACATACTTGTCCAGCTCTTCAAGTTCTTGTCCATCTACTGTGATTTTCCCTTGGTATAGTAAATTTGCTAAACATGACTTTCGTTGCTATTCATCTTCAGATGTACATTTTTACTTTCCTGCTGTAGCTCTTCATTGTGTTCTTGCAGTTCTTCAGCATTACTGGAAAAGAGTATGGTACTGTCTACAAAAACTAAGTAATGTTGGTTATTGCCATTGATCTTAAGTCCTTTTTTATCCCTAATTAGTTTGTGGAAAATTTCTTCCAAACAAGCAGAATATAGTTTAAGGGAAGTTGTGTCTCCTTGTCAGATGCCTTTTTCTATGTTGATCTGAACTTTCTCATTTTTCCATGTTTCAGGTGCTTTGCTGAGTAGTAGGTATTTTGAAAATAGTTTAGCTAGAACTCTGAGTAAGGTTTGACCTCCAGCTTTCACCATTTCAATAGTTACTTTATATCAAGTCCAGCTGCTTTGCCATTTTTCATTAATTTTATTGCAGCTTCTACTTCTGCAAAAACTTCTGGAACAGCTTTAGCCTCTGGCATTGCATTCAGATGTTGTCCTTTATCCTTATAAATATTTGAATAAATTACTCCGCTCATTTTACTATTTTATGTTGATTTTTTGCTGTTGTACTATCTTTAAGCTTTACTGCAAACATTTTACTCTTATGCATGGCCATTTGTCATATTGCTTTCTTTAGCCCTTGATTTTCTTCCATTGTCCTTTTTATGATCTCATCGTTTAACCTGTGCTTTTCTTCTTTAATGCATTTCCTTATGGTCTTGCACATTTCTACATATTCTAGACTGTTACTAATATTACTGTTATGCTTAATTTCTTGTCCCTTTTTAATCATGGCCACTGTTTATTTTGATATTCGGGTTGGTTTTTTTGTTTCAAAATAGGTGTGGGCAATGTCTACAATAGTCTCAGTAATTTTTTCATTGTGGGTTGAAATGTCTGTGTCTGGAAGGTCTTGAAGAACACTGAAGCAATTAGACAGTACTAACTCAAAATTCTTATGATTTTTCAATTGCTGGCTAGTGTTGATCTTCATGTTTGTTGAGTTGATCATTTTCTTTCTTTCTTTCTTTCTTTCTTTCTTTCTTTCTTTCTTTCTTTCAGCCATCAGGGTTTTTTCATATCCATTGCCTCCGGGTGTTGTTCATGTAGAATTCATTCATGATGTACACATTTTGTTCTGCAAATTTGACCAGTTGGTTGCCTCTGCCATCTCTTCTTTCTAGTTCCATGTGGTTCTATAGATTTTTCACCATTCTGGATCTAACCAGTTCTCACATTGAAATCTCCCATTATAAATTTGTAGTGGTAATTGCCCTGATTGTAGCGATGTAATAAATTATGATAAAATTCCTCAACTTCATCATCACTGTGGCTACTTGTTGGGGCACAAATTTGAATAACTTGAAGAACATGTTGACAGTTTAGTTTTACAGCACAAGAAGCAATTATTTCAGAAATACTTTCCACTTTTACAAATTAATATGTCAGTTTTTTGTTAATCAAAAATACAATTCCTGCACATTGTCCATCATTGGTTCCTTTATAGTATAGCCAGCGTCCCTCTTCTAATTTTACTTAATCTTCATCTTTTTAACAAGTCTCACATAGGCCGATAATGTTCCAATTTATGTTATTTAGTTTGGGACCCTACCAGGAGTATATGCTCCCAATGGCATGATTTTTGGCTTCATTGACTCACACATACAGTCCAGTCACAATAAGGTACCTACCTATGGGAGTGAGAAATATGTAACCATTTTTCTTATTATACCTGAAAAGAATGGTTAGCACTAGCAGCAGGCTTAGAGGTTCGTGTTCAGCTCAACATAGGACTTATTAATACTGTTCCAATAGTTACATTTGTGTGTATTCAGGAGAGCAGCAAGAACTATATCTTGTCTACATATACAAAGTAAACAAAAGGAAAGTCTGTGCATCAGAAAAAATACAAATAAATAACCCATGACTTACTATAAATAATAAACAGAGAGGTTTATTTTTATATGCTTTTGACCAAAAGCATAAAAAGCTTGCCTGCCCCATCAAGGTACCCCAGATTTAGGCAAGTCCCCATCTGCCTCAATATGTGAATATGTGTTTAGTATAATGCAATTAAAAAGCAGTAATACCACCACACCCTTACTATGAACAAAACCCTTGTGAGGGAAATAAGTCCCCATCTGCCTCAATATGTGAATATGTGTTTAGTATAATGCAATTAAAAAGCAGTAATACCACCACACCCTTACTATGAACAAAACCCTTGTGAGGGAAATAAGTGAGGTATTTATAGCTTCCCTGACCAGCTACTACCTGGCAGCTACCAACCAAGACAGGAGGAGCCAAAACCTCCAAAATTATATAATAAACATACAATATAGAGGTTCCTGGCAATCTCAAAATACAATTCATTAATAGTGTTCTGTGTTCTAATAGTTATATATATATGTGTGTAATCAGAAGAACAGCAAGAACTACATATTGGCTACATATACAAAGAAAACAAAATAGTATGTCACAGGTTATTTATTTGTAAAGGTCAGGATCTGATATGCAGGCTTTCCTTTTGTTTAAAGAAAGAAAAAGGCATTAAAATATTTTTGCAGGCTTAAAGAAAGTGAAATGTTCAAAATATTAGTCAAGGTTAGTCTTGGATAAAATTATTACAGACTTGCAACATGGCAAGCCCTGAAAAAATTGTTAACAGACTTCAGGCTTGCCAAAAACAAAGCCTGAAAAATTGTTTTCAGGTTTACAAAAAACAAGCTCTGATAAAACTGTATATAACACTTGCCTAGTGCCAGAAGTGCTAGATTGGGATGATAAGCCACCACCAGAAACATTATTCCACCCCACCCAGTGGCACCTACTAGTGACATTATGGCATTTGTTATTATGAAATTCCTGCTGTTCAGGGGTCTATGCATCAGGATTTGGCTGCTGCATTGAACTGGGTTAATCAAGTGTGATATGAGACAGGTGGTGATGTGATGATGGTTCCACTAATCTTAGTACTGCTAAGGCGGCAGATGCATCACAGCAAGCCCCCCCCCATTTCAGGTGCATCTGGTGAGAAGAAGTTGGCCAGTTATACTTGTCCTCCTGCACTTCACTGAACTAAAATCATGGGTGTGTTAGAATATTATAATTTACCTTGAGAGCAGTTATCATCAACAACTGCAAAGAGCACACTGTATGGAAACATTGTGAAAGGACTAGAAAGAATCACACTTTCATATCTCCTCTCAAGTTTCATATTAAGCACTAAGCAGAACTATAAACATTACCCTGATGTTTATGTTAACAATGTTAAATCATCCCCCAAGAAATCAGGTGCTGCTGTCACTATGGCCTTTCTCTGTTCTACTAAAGACTGGGTGGTGGTGAATATCCCTCCCTCCAATCAGCTTGGGACACAAGGTGCAATGGGTGGAGATGAACTGCCAGATCCTCACATCTGCAGACTCACTATCAGCTGGTGGTAATGGTGGCAATGGTGGAACTGTCAAAGAGGATCATGAGGGTGCTGGGGGGATCAAGGGTGATGTTTTCTCACATCCAGACCCTTGCCAAAGAAGATGACGATGACAAAAGAGGTGTTTTGCTCATCAAACTTTCTGTTTGGTGGGTGGTTTCACATTCTGTGGACTTTTCTACCATGTTCTTTGTTCCCATTGGAAGGTACAAGGGTCACACTTACATCAGCAGTCAGTCAATCTAATTTTTGGGGAAGAGAGTTTGACATGTTTAAAGGGATAGTAATGTTTCACAATAAAATCAGCTCCAATTAATCTTCACAGTATCTGGGCCATGGAGAGTGTTATTTCAATACTGTCAAAGTTGTTTCAAGAGTAATTGAATGATAAAGTATTCCCCTCCCTCCCCTTTTACCTAGTATAAGCCCCCTCCCCTCAGATGTGGAATCTGGTCACTTGACCAGACAGGTCAGAGCAAGGAACAATCTTCTTACTGTGAACATAAGGAAACTCCTGCCTCCTTGATAGGTTTTTCAGGTTTTTCCTTATGTTCACTGAAGATTGTCCCTCTCTACGATCCATCCAGACATTCTTGCTGCTCTGAGGTGAGCAGTATTACATCAGAAAAAGGGGAGTGAGGGGTATACTTTATCATTCAATTACTCTTGAACTACAACTCTGACAGTATTAAAATAACACTCTCCTTGGCCAAAATACTATGAAGATTAATTGGAGCTGCTTTTATTGTGAAAAATTACCATCCCCTTAAATGCAAATCAGAGTGTTTCTATTGCATATGATTAATGAGGGGAGGGCAGATGTGCCAAGGTGCTTTCCAACTTCTAACTTCCTGAAAAAGGGGCTGTGGTGCCCTGAAATGAGTCGAAGGCAGAATGGAAAATAACTTCTTCATATAGATATACTTTTATTATCATCAAGCCCATAGACAGGGGACATTGTATTGGTGACTACAGTTTGTAGGACTCCACTGATGCACGAGGTACCCAGAGGGGTAGAGAACAAACAGTGATCCGCCTATACAGATGTGCCTAAACCCAAGTGGTTATCCGGTGAGATTATATTGACTGTGCTGATGTATTTTATGTCAAGAGAGCATCTTGTGAGTGTTTAACTGTGGGTGGTCGGGTTCCAATACCCATCAGACATGCTCACTACCCTTCTGACACTAGTATCGGTGACTAGCTCTTTATCTGTCTGTACTGGCACCACTGTTTTTTCTATTTCCAATATTTTCAACATCCATAGGTTTTTTCTTTTAATAACTGATTCAAACAATACTCTTTTGGACTGGTTTTCAATCACTTCATAAGCTCTGTTATCTACATATGTTATTCACTGTATTATAATTCGTATTTGGCTTTAGGACTGTAAGTATACTCATCTGTAGTTCACTGTCATATCTGCTGTAGTGAACTATCATCAGGTGGTTCCTTTTTGCTATTTCGTTCCCACCTATTAGATTTCATGGGAAACCTACTCTCTCTCTCATTTATACTAAGAGCGCACCCATTATTAAAAAAAATCCTCTCTTAAACCCCCTATTCTACAATATATTGCATGGTGAGAAGCTCTGGGTGTTTATACTATGGTGGGGAGAACTTTCACCACCATAGAAAACAAAAGTGGAAAATGGAACCGTTATCAACGTAATGGTGAAGAATCTAGGGGTTCCTCAGTTGTTTGGAATTCCTGATGAAAAAACAACTAATCATTTTTTGTAAAAATTCGCTTGGGAACAAAACATGATGCTTTGCTATACAAAGTCAGCATGCTATAGTCCCTCATGTAAAAAGCACCATAACCCAGTGTATACATTCCACAATGGACAACATCACTAATGCGCAATCACCATTGTAAAATGAGCCTTAAAGAGTTATTGTTCTCACAGTATAGTTAACTGCTGCAACCAATGCATGAATACAGCACTGTTTAGAAGATTGCAACAAAGTAAAACATAGATTACCAGAAGAAATAACTATCTGGAACACCAAGTCACTTAAGAGCTGGTCAAGCAGGTTACCTAAGTAACAGGCTGACTATGGAACTGTCTGTTTAGGAACCAGAACAGAGAATTCCCACTCAAAGTAAAGATGAACTGTCACCTATTAGTGGGAGCATGCATGGCCATTCCTACACAGTTTGATGAAAGATGTGCTCTGAAGTGTGTTCAGGAGCAAGGCAATTTAAGGACAGGTAAGTAATTATGTATTCTGCTCCACACAGTCAGAGAACTCAGCTCTGTTGAAGTTATAGAGTATCTAACTACAAAACTATACATATCTAAAACCATAACATCACAAGGTATAGGTAGTTTAAATATATAACTTTTATTGAGACTAAAATCTGGTAATTGACTGGTACACTTTAATGTTTGTACTCTTAAAACACTGTATAGTGGATCTGTCACTTTTTAATAAATAGGTCATTTTGAAAGCTCCTTTAAACCCACCTGTATTCATATTTACCATTTTTTAATTTAAAAAATAATTTGAGATATTTAGCCTAAGTTGTCAATGTATGCACATTAGACAGTACTGGCAGGCATGCCTTCCATATACTAACATTCCACACTGCTTCCCATCCCAACTGTCACTTGCATAAAGTGAGAAACAAATAAAGCTAAATATCCCATAAACTATTGCTTGAAATAAAAACAATGCTAACTTAAGTATAGTTGATTTCTAACCTTTTGGCTGACAAAGATGTATCCAACAAATTGAGTTGCAATGTAATGGATACTTCTCTGGCACTCAAAGTGTTAAAGCTCTTGTAAAAGCAAGTTTCTTACAAAGTGACAGTTTACGTTAATCAATTTAAAATACTCAACCTCTGAAAGTGTGTTGTTAATTTGGCCACAGGTTCTTACAATCAAATGTTTTTTAAATGATCAGATCTCCCTATTGACAGTGTTTTGAGTGCTATTAGCTAGAAATGCAATAGTACATCTGTGTTTAGTCAGAGGAAATACTGCCTATTTCAGCACAATACTTAGCTGCACTTTGTAAATGTATATTTAAATGAGGCTTGTTGAAGTGTAAACCATTTTCTCCTTTGCCCTAGGCTGTCTGGTTCGTTAAGGTTAGTGAAGAGCAAAAATAGCTGAGACTTTGGTAGAATCAGTCCTATGGGGGGAAGCATACCGTTTAACAATGAGCATCTGTATACACAAATGACCTTTAAATAAGATATGTCCCATTTATTAACCCCTTTGTATGCCAGAAAGCTCTCCAATGCATTGTTAAGCAATTTGATGGAGACCTCTCTGGCATACAATAGGGTTAAAAGCATTACCAAACAACCACCTGCTTGCATTCATATCCAAAGCTAGACGGCCTTGCCATATGCATCTCCTCTAGTGTTTTATTTAGCAATCTGTTTTATCTGCGCAAGGGAACTAGCAAATTATGGATCGCTCATTTTGTCAGAGTCATCACTGATGACAATTCCAGCATCAAGAGACTCATTTTGTTCTGCAGATGTGTTTTGCTTTTTTTTTTAATACAACATAAATTGTAGTTTTTCAGTATCTCTTGTTGGCACGTCAGAGATAAAAGAAATTCCTATTTAAAAAATATAGAATACATGCATTCAATAGATCTTGACCTCCTGTGACTGGTAACTACTCATTAGAGGACCATGGTGCATTTTTTCTTGGCCCCTAACATACAGATATTCTATTGCATTTATTTCTGTTGAACCAAGAAAAAAGGGGTGCAATTCTGGAGCAAATCAAGTGCATCATAAGGGAAAATTAAAAACCTCCCCAAATACCCTTTATGGTTTGAAGACATATGATGCTAGCTTTCCCCCCTCCCTCCCCTTTCCCTGATGTCAGCTGTAAAGCTGACAGCAGGAGATTTGTGTTGGCCGACTCGAGGCGGCTCTTCAGCAGAGCCGAAATAGCACAATGTGAAAAGAAATACTTCATTGGAACGCTCTACACTTTGTAGACCATTCCAGTGAAGTATTTATTTTTACATTGAGCTATTCAGCTCTGCTGAAGTACCGCCTGCTTGTCTCAGGACAGCTGACATCAGTAAAAGGGGAGGGAGGGGAGGATTTTAGCATCGTATATCTCTCAAACCATAAAGGTTTGAGAGATGGGACTGGGATTGTTTTTATATAATGACGTCACTAGCCCTTTAACCCTTTGAGTACCAGAGAGATATCAACATATTGCATTGCAATGCATGGAAGGATACCACTCTGACACTCAGAAGGTTAAAATGCCATTTAAAATCAATTGTTTTTTTTAATTTATTCCCTACTAGTTGAACAGCCCGTTTCACGGGCCACAGTGCCTCTGGCAGCCGGTCGCGGGGCAGTCACCCGCAGCAGAGACTGCCCGCGCCACTGCTGATACAGAGCTGGACGCTCCTTCAGAGCGCCCAGCTCTGTATCAGCCGCGGCGCAGGCAGTCTGTACTGTGCATGACTGCCGCACGCGCAGCAGTGTCTACTGCGCATGTCGGGCGTTACACACAACTTAGCGAATTATTATATAGGATGGTACAGTTTTGGTTTGCTCCAAAATTGCCTCATTTCTGTTTATTATATCAGCCTCATTATGTCTTACCTGTCTTTAATTTACATCTCAGGCACCCACCCCTGAGCACCCCCCCCCCCAACAATTGACTACACCCATTATATTTTTCCTATACCCATTAAATAAGGGATGTTGCACTGGTGTAATAGTATTATTTGCAGGTAGAAATATAGAGGGAAAGCAACACAGTGAATCACTTGACTGCTAGTGCTGGTTCTTTACAATACACTGGAGACCTCGCTTACAGTCAAGAGGTTCACCACAGAATTAGATCCTTTAGTGGCAGCAAGTAAATGTATACATTTGCGCATGTAGCTCCATTGTTGTTAGACTCTAACTCCAGACTTAACCTCTAACTCAAGGGTTTTCACTACAGTGTATGATGTTTGTAATGAATACTGCATGAGCAGGGAAATGGCATGCACTCAATCTATTTCCTCTATAGCGAGTTTAGAGAAAGGCAGCAATTTAACTATAGATTGCTCATTCTTCTCCCTTGGCATGGGTGTGTGTTTAATAGGAATTTAGAAAATACCACTGTGGTACCAATAAATATAATTATATGGTTCAAGGTAACGTTTTAAACTGATAATAATGGGTAGTGTATATCTCTATGCATATCATAATGATAGCAAGTAAAGCTTGTTTTAAGCTTCCTAAAGTAGAGAGGAGACCAACTGCACGACCATCTAAATGTAATAGAACATAACACCCACAAATATAGGTGATAGTGCCATGTAGAATTTAAGAGGTACAAAAGACAGGAAAAAGAAAATAGAAAAACTGCTTGAAAAGGCAAACCTAAAGTTCCACTTAAATATTATAGTATTGGCCTTTCCCAAAACCTTTATTATAATTAGTGATGATCGAGCACCCCAATGCTCGGGTGTTCGGGTGCTCTGACCGAGCACCCCCGGAGGCTCGAGTGCTCGGCCGAGCACCTGAGCCCCATTTAAGTCAATGGGAGGACTCGAGCATTACACCAGGCACCCCCTGCTCTGATGAGGGGAGGGTGCCTGGTCCATAGGAAAAGGGCAGAAAATGATGGAAACACCACAGAAATGGTTCAGGGACAGCATAGGGAGGATGTCTGGATGCATCTTGGACTCCAACATCGCTGCTGGGAACGATGTATCGCCCGTAGTATGCCATTTTTACAGACTGACCGTAAAACACACAAAAAGGAAGATAAAAACGACTTTAGGCGAAAAATTGTTACCAAACAGTATTTGCTGTATATTTACTTGTATATCATCTGCAAATTCTGCAAAAAATTTCATCGATTTTTCGGAACTGGGGCCATGATTAAGAGGGAAACGTGCGCTGAGCCGACCATCTAAAACATTATGGGTGAGGGTCTGCTGCGGAGCTGACCATCCTAAACATTATATGCGAAGGCCCGCTAGTGAGCTGACGCTATAAAACATTATATGAGAGGGCCCGCTAGAGAGCTGACCCAATAAAACATTATATGAGAAGGCCCGATGGTGAGCTGACCTATACAAAAATTGTCAAACAGCGCCCGCTGGTGAGCTGGCCCTATATAAAAATTATATCACAGGGCCCGCTGGTGAGCTGGCCCTATATAAAAATTATATCCCAGGGTATATGGAAGAGAGTCAACCATATACCCATTTTTTGGGTGGAAGGGGTGAATGGGAATACAGAGTATTCCCATCATTGTAAATAACATATCTAAAGTGACTTTATGTTCCCCCGGGGCTTTCCTCCAGTGGAGTGGAGAAGTCAGGGGAAATCCAGGCCTTGTTCATTTTTATAAGTGTCAACCTATCAGCATTTTCGGTGGAAAGGCGGATACGCTTATCTGTTATGATGCCACCAGCAGCACTAAATACCCGCTCAGACAGAACGCTGGCGGCAGGGCAGGCCAGCACCTCCAAGGCGTAGAGTGCCAGTTCATACCACGTGTCCAGCTTGGACACCCAGTAGTTGTAAGGCACAGAGGGATCATTGAGGACGCTGACACGGTCTGCTACGTACTCCTTCACCATCTTCCAAAACTTTTCCCTCCTTGTGACACTAGGCTGCGCATCAGGGTGAGGGTGCTGGCGGGGTGTCATGAAGGTGTCCCACGCCTTGGAGAGTGTTACCCTGCCTTTGTCGGAACAGCTGTGTGCTCCCCTTTTCTCCCCTTCTCGGTTGGCCAAGGTAGCACGTACTCTGCCGCCAGCGTTGTCAGATGGAAAATTTTGGAGCAATTTTTCAACAAGAACCTTCTGGTATTGCACCATTTTGCTTGTCCTCTCCACCGGAGGAATGAGAGATGAGAAATTCTCTTTGTAGCGGGGGTCCAGAAGGGTGAACACCCAGTAATCCGTGTTGTCTAAAATGCGTATAACGCGTGGGTCACGGGAAAGGCAGCCTAACATAAAGTCAGCCATGTGTGCCAGAGTACCAACAGGCAAGATTTCGCTGTCCTCACCAGGAGGATGACTCTCAATCTCCTCATCCTCTTCCTCCTCTTCTGCCCACCCACGCTGAAGAGATGGAAATAAAGTTCCATGGCTACCCTCTGTAGCGGAGGCAACCGTGTCTTCCTCCTCCTCCTCCTCCGCCTCCTCCAATTGTCGCTGAGAAGACGAAGTGAGGGTGCTCTGGCTATCACCTTGTGTAAGCTCTTCCTCCCGCATTTCCACCTCTTCCACATGCAAAGCGTCGGTTTTAATTGTGAGCAGCGAGCGTTTCAGTAGACACAGAAGTGGGATGGTTACACTGATAATAGCGTTATCGCCGCTCACCATCTGTGTCGATTCCTCAAAATTGCGTAAAACCTCACAGAGGTCTGACATCCATTCCCACTCCTCACTTCTGATTAGAGGAAGTTGAACGGAGAGGCGACGACCGTGTAACAGCTGGTACTCCACTACTGCCCTCTGCTGCTCACAAAGCCGGGCCAACATGTGGAAGGTGGAGTTCCAGCGCGTGCTCACGTCACACAGCAGCCGGTGAGCTGGCAATTGTAAGCGCTGCTGCAGCTTCAACAGGCCGGCTGAAGCTGTTGATGACTTACGGAAATGTGCACACACGCGGCGCACCTTGGTCAAGAGATCATGCAAATTGTGGTAGGTTTTTAGAAATCGCTGAACCACTAAATTAAATACATGTGCTAGGCATGGTACGTGTGTGAGCTTGCCGAGCTCCAAAGCCGCCACCAAGTTACGCCCATTATCACACACAACCATGCCTGGTTGCAGGTTGAGTGGCGAGAGCCACTGCTCGGTCTGGTGACTAATCCCCTGCAACAGCTCTGAGGCCGTGTGCTGTTTGTCCCCAAGGCAGATCAGCTTCAGCACGGCCTGTTGACGCTTCCCCACTGCAGTGCTACACTGCTTCCAGCTACCGGCTGATGGGTGAGTGGCGCTGCGCGCAGAGAATTCGGAGGTGGAAACGGAGGAGGAGGAGCCAATAACGTAGGTGCTGGCGGAAACCCTGATGGAGGTAGGGCCCGCAATCCTCGGCGTGGGTAGCACCTGTGCCATCCCAGGGTCCGAGTCGCTCCCAGCCTCCACGACATTCACCCAGTGTGCCGTCAGGGAAATGTAGCGTCCCTGGTCACAAGCACTTGTCCATGTGTCAGTCGTTAAGTGGACCTTCCCAGTAACTGCGTTGGTCAGGGCACGGGTGATGTTAAGGGACACATGGTGGTGTAAGGCGGGGACGGCACACCGGGAAAAGTAGTGGCGGCTGGGGACTGCGTACCGAGGGACAGCTGCTGCCATCAGGCTGCGGAAGGACTCAGTTACCACAAGCCTAAATGGCAGCATTTCGATGGCCAGTAATTTGGAAAGGTGTGAGGTTAGTGCTATGGCCTGTGGGTGGGTGGCTGGGTATTTTCACTTGCGCTCAAATGCCTGGGGTAACGACATTTGGACGCTGAGCTGGGACAGGGAAGTGGATGTGGTCGCTGATGGTGCTTCAGATGGTACAGGTGCAGGGCGGGAGGTATGTGGGCCTGCGCCTTCGACAGGCGATTGGCCGGCACCGAAAACAGGGGAAGAGGAGGCAGTGGTGTGGCCTGCAGACACAGATTGGCGATCCGGGCGTTCCTCCCACTTATTACGGTGCTTGGATGCCATGTGTCGGATCATGCTGGTGGTGGTGAGGTTTCTAGTGTTCATGCCTCGGCTCATTCTGGTGTGGCATAGGTTGCAAACTACAATTTTTTTGTCGTCCGCACTTTCCTTAAAAAAACGCCATACCCCGGAACACCTAGCCCTTGGCAAGGGAGATTTACGCAAGGGGGTGCTCCGTGGAACAATTACGGGCCGGTTTGGTGCGGTCCGCCTTCTTTCTGTAGCCACACCACTGCCTCTTCCAGCCTGTTGCGGTGCTGCAGATGGCTCACCCTCAGGACTGCTGTCATCGCTCGGCTCTCCACCTTCCCAGGTGGGGTCAGTCACCTCATCGTCCACCAAGTCCTCCTCCACTTCCTCACTCTGATCATCCTCCTCATTTCTTGATCCCACCACATACTCAGTCATTGACAACTGTATATCATCCTCCTCATCAAGGTCTTGAGACAGTAATAGTGGTTGATTTGATGGCAACTGTGTCTCATCATCATCATCATCCACTTCCTTTGACCTTAAATGCCGTTCACCTCTGTCATCTTCTTGTGATTGGGTACCCTCTAGAGGTTGTGAATCAGGGCACAAGATTTCATGTTCCTCTGCAAGCGTGCTTGGAGAGAGGTTCAAATTAAGGATTGGTGATGAGACGAGCTCCTCACTATATCCCAGTGTGGGATCACTTCTTTGACCAGACCCTCTATGGTGGGAGGAAGGATGATCAGGGTGAGGATTATGTTAACCAGACTCTTGGCTACTGAGAGTGGACTTGGTGGAAGACAGGGTGGTGCTTAACCGACTGGAAGCAGTAGCACCAGAAATCCAACCGACCACCTGTTCGCAGTGGTCTGACGTCGAGAGTGATGTCCTGCGACGCCCTGTAAACTGAGACATGAAGCTAGGTATGGTGGATGTCTTTCTTTCTTGTGCTCTGGCACCAGGCACAGTTTCTACGCGTCCTGACCCGCGCCCTGAACTATCAGGATCACGTCCACTTCCCCGTCCCTTTTTACCCGCCTTCTTCATATTACACGGAATATGTGCTGCAAATCTGCAACTTTGCACACTAAACAGAATGTGCTGCTTATCTGCGGCTAGGCACAGTGAACAGAATATGTGACTTTTATTTTTAACACTTTGCACACTAAACAGAATGTGCTGCTTATCTGCGGCTAGGCACTGTGAACAGAATATGTGACTTTTATTTTTAACACTTTGCACACTAAACAGAATGTGCTGATAATCTGCAACTTTGCACACTAAACAGAATATGCTGCTTATCTGCGGCTAGGCACAGTGAATGGAATATGTGACTTTTATTTTTTACACTTTGCACACTAAACAGAATGTTCTGCTAATCTGCAACTTTGCACACTAAACAGAATGCGCTGCTTATCTGCGGCTAGGCACAGTGAACAGAATAAGTGACTTTTATTTTTTACACTTTGCACACTAAACAGAATGTGCTGATAATCTGCAACTTTGCACACTAAACAGAATATGCTGCTTATCTGCGGCTAGGCACAGTGAATGGAATATGTGACTTTTATTTTTAACACTTTGCACACTAAACAGAATGTGCTGCAAATCTGCAACTTTGCACACTAAACAGAATGTGCTGCTTATCTGCGGCTAGGCACAGTGAACGGAATAAGTGACTTTTATTTTTTACACTTTGCACACTAAACAGAATGTGCTGATAATCTGCAACTTTGCACACTAAACAGAATATGCTGCTTATCTGCGGCTAGGCACAGTGAATGGAATATGTGACTTTTATTTTTTACACTTTGCACACTAAACAGAATGTTCTGCTAATCTGCAACTTTGCACACTAAACAGAATGTGCTGCTTATCTGCGGCTAGGCAGAGTGAACGGAATAAGTGACTTTTATTTTTTACACTTTGCACACTAAACAGAATGTGCTGATAATCTGCAACTTTGCACACTAAACAGAATATGCTGCTTATCTGCGGCTAGGCACAGTGAATGGAATATGTGACTTTTATTTTTAACACTTTGCACACTAAACAGAATGTGCTGCAAATCTGCAACTTTGCACACTAAACAGAATGTGCTGCTTATCTGCGGCTAGGCACAGTGAACGGAATAAGTGACTTTTATTTTTTACACTTTGCACACTAAACAGAATGTGCTGATAATCTGCAACTTTGCACACTAAACAGAATATGCTGCTTATCTGCGGCTAGGCACAGTGAATGGAATATGTGACTTTTATTTTTTACACTTTGCACACTAAACAGAATGTTCTGCTAATCTGCAACTTTGCACACTAAACAGAATGTGCTGCTTATCTGCGGCTAGGCAGAGTGAACGGAATAAGTGACTTTTATTTTTTACACTTTGCACACTAAACAGAATGTGCTGATAATCTGCAACTTTGCACACTAAACAGAATATGCTGCTTATCTGCGGCTAGGCACAGTGAATGGAATATGTGACTTTTATTTTTTACACTTTGCACACTAAACAGAATGTTCTGCTAATCTGCAACTTTGCACACTAAACAGAATGTGCTGCTTATCTGCGGCTAGGCACAGTGAACGGAATAAGTGACTTTTATTTTTTACACTTTGCACACTATACAGAATGTGCTGATAATCTGCAACTTTGCACACTAAACAGAATAGGCTGCTTATCTGCGGCTAGGCACAGTGAATGGAATATGTGACTTTTATTTTTTACACTTTGCACACTAAACAGAATGTTCTGCTAATCTGCAACTTTGCACACTAAACAGAATGTGCTGCTTATCTGCGGCTAGGCACAGTGAACGGAATAAGTGACTTTTATTTTTTACACTTTGCACACTAAACAGAATGTGCTGATAATCTGCAACTTTGCACACTAAACAGAATATGCTGCTTATCTGCGGCTAGGCACAGTGAATGGAATATGTGACTTTTATTTTTTACACTTTGCACACTAAACAGAATGTTCTGCTAATCTGCAACTTTGCACACTAAACAGAATGTGCTGCTTATCTGCGGCTAGGCACAGTGGACGGAATAAGTGACTTTTATTTTTTACACTTTGCACACTAAACAGAATGTGCTGATAATCTGCAACTTTGCACACTAAAAAGAATGTGCTGCTAATCTGCAACTTTGCACACTGAACAGAATGTGCTGCTAATCTGCAACTTTGCACACTAAAAAGAATGTGCTGCTAATCTGCAACTTTGCACACTGAACAGAATGTGCTGCTAATCTGCAACTTTGCACACTAAACAGAATGTGCTGCTACTCTGAAACTTTGCACACTAAACAGAATGTGCTGCTAATCTGCGGCTAGGCACAGTGAACGGAATATGTGACGTTTTTTTTTTAAACTCTGCCCCCCAAAACAAAATATATCTGCTGCCCCCACACACAGTAGTCCTAAAAAGGACTTTTGGGTCTTTTTGTTGTTCAAACGCGCTTTTTTTCTGCCTACACTGACTTTCCCTTCCTATCCTCATCTCTCCCTGGCTAAGACTGAGCCGAACTCGCTGGTCAGGTGCTATACAGCACCCGATCACGGGTTCTGGCCAGCCAATCAGTGTAATGCCAGCAGCCAACATGGCTGCTGGCATTACACTGATGTCAGAGCCTCCCCGCACGTTTATTGGCTGCGCAGCAGCCGCGAAACGTGCGGGGAGGAGACCCGAACATGGCGGGCGAGCACATGCGGTACTCGTACGAGTACCGCCATGTGCCGAGCAGAGCGATGCTCGAGCCGAACCGAGCTTCGGCCGAGCATGCTCGCTCATCACTAATTATAATCAATAATACATAAAAACATATATAGAGGAGTATTTTATATTGTTTAATATGCACAAAAAAAGGGGAATACTGAAGTTCCCCTTAATATGTGAAAAAAGCTGAAATCTCTCACTGCTTTCAATGTTAGAGTATCCCACTATGTGGTATCAAATAGATAGAATCTGATTGATGTTTCTCTTATGGGTATATCATATGTCTGCCAAATGGTGCACATAAATCTAGCAAACACTAATGTGATTAGGAAACAAAAGCATTCAGGAGTTGCTATTATAAACTAAACAACCCGATTAAAGTGATAGCAATGTTTCACGAAAAAAGCAGCTTTGATTAATCAACATAGTATTTGTGACATGGAGATCATTATTTCAATACTGTCTGAATTGTAGTTCAAGAGAAATTGAATGAAATAATATCCCCCTTTTAGCAGGAGCAGGAGGCTAAGAGATAACTGTCTATCACGGTGCCCGTGAGTGCCCTCCAAGAGAGCTGCTGTGAGGTGTGGACGACATTGTCTTTCATTTCCTGAGTGTCGCGCTTATGCGCATTCGCTATTCTTATAGGCCTATGGTTAATTGCCAGAGTGAGTCTCCACCTACTTGCTAGGCCTTATAGGCCTCAGTCTACCAGTATCCTTTGACCTTTCGTGGTGTACCTGTGTATTTGCTCTTGTGATATTCCTATGCTCTGTTCCGTGTATGACCACTGGCTACATCTGACTCTGGCTACGTTTGATCCCTGACTTGTTGTCATCCGATCCGATCTGACCCTTTGGCTCCATCTGACTACCCTCTCTGGTCTGACCCTTTGGCTCCGTCTGACTACCCGCTCTGGTCTGACCCTTTGGTTCTGTCTGACTACCTGCTCCGGTCTGACCCTTTGGCTCCGTCTGACTACCCGCTCTGTGCTGACTCTGACTTGGCTGACTATCTGATACAGTACTGATCGTGGCGTGGCTGACTTACTGCTCTGTGTTCTCGACCCTTGACCTGACTGACTCCATTATCTCGCTAGACTGTGCTCTAGCTGTTCCCTCTGGTACAAGCTGTTCTCTTCTCCCGCTGTGCCGGACCTTGCCTATGGCTATTTCATCCTGCTTGTTACTACCTGTTAGTGCCTTGGGTACTCCCTAGCTTTCTAGGTATTTCTGTCACCATTGCCTATTGCTACTCTAGCATTCTAGGGATTCCAGTCACTACTGCTTATCGCTATCCTAGCGTTCTGGGGTACCCGTGAGTCTCCATTGCCTGTAGGTTCACCCTAGCTTTCTAGAGAAGATTCTCTTGCTTTGCTTGGGCATTTCCGCTTCACCCACACTAGTAGCTTCTACTATACTTGCTACCAATACCGTCTGTAGTCAGATTTGTATCAGCCTCTCTTCTGTCAGTGGATCCTGTGCTGTCTCCATACCTGGCTAGTGAAGGTTGGGGAAGTTCTTGTGCACTGTCTCCACACCTGGTCCTGTGAGGGTTGGAGAAGTACTGACCGTATCTTTTCTGTTCTTATTTTTAATAAAGATATTGATTTTACTGTATCTGTACTTGTCAATGTAGTTTTTCTTAGTCACTCTGTGACACTGTCAGACACTAGCTGTTACAGCAAACTGTTAGGAGATCCAACTCTTAATTTCATTAAACAGTATAATGAGATTATTGAGACTGCAAGAAAGGATATTTTGATAGACTCCAAAGAATACTCATTTTTACAAGTTACTAGTCCCAAAATTGCAACATTATATCGCCTAAGATCCATAAGAGTCTGGTAAAACCTAGTGGAAGACCTATTGTCTGGTAAATAGTGAATTTTAAAGCTAGGATTGCCTGAAATTCTGTTTTAAATGTGTGTAAATGATCTCATTTTTAAGAAACAATGGATTCTTTGCCTCAGTGGAGGGGAGGAATATTTAAATGACCTTTAAGGGAATATATAGCTAGTTCCTAGATGTTTAGTCTGGAAAATACTTACAATCTTATGAGTAGATCTCAGACATAGGATTATAAGTGACAGCCTGAAATGACGTGTCGTCACCTCCCCAAATACCTCAGTTTTTACAAATCAGAGAGTTCAGCTGTTAATATGTGCAGTTTTTAAAATGGCATTGTGCACCATCTTCAGGAGTAATAGTATTGCTATAAGAACTCTAAAAATCTAAACAAAAATCTAAATACCCAGATAATTTAATTCTGACATTCATGTTATAATGATATGGCTACTCATCCTATCAGAGGAGGATGGGTTGTGACTTCCTGATAAGGAATTTTACCTTATAAAATGCTAATGCCTAAGGAAGCTCTCTCTCTCTCTCTCTCTCTATTTGCTGGCTTCCTTGAAGTACCATTTAAGAATTCTAAAACATCTTGGTTATCTGGTAATTATATATATTTTTTTATTTATTAATTCTGTATAGCCCTAAGAATTATATATATTTCCTCTATAGTTCAGGAAAAATATATTTTATAATAATTTTACAATTTTATTCAGAAGGTATGCAATACTGAAAACAAAAATAAAGTGTAATTATTTATATAATCTAAATCTGGGATTTTTATTCCACATCAGTTTCTAAATTTTTATATATTTTTATATGGTACAAGGAAACTGTTATGAGACCTGTTTTTTTATTAGAAGCAACTCACCTAACAAAATTCCTTAGACCTTAATTAGCATAGTTTTTACAGTTTCTGGGCCAGGTATTTATAAACACTGCTGCCAACTGTATTATAATTAATTGTAAGGAACAATTAACCCTTTCTATGCTGCTGTGATCACATATTGTTACCAAATACTTCTGTATACACCTCTGTAATGTTTAATCCTGTTATGCTGGGTAATAGTATTTTGTGATATTGGTTATCAATTTACTGTGTGTCTATTTCAAAAAGATATCTTAGTATATGACTAAGTCATATAAAAAGATATATTTTTTAAGTCATTTGCTGTTCACTTATTCATATCATTCTGGTTACATTTTATATATAGTACATTTTATTTAAATAAATTATATATATTTTTGCACAAATATGCGTAATTGATTATTTTAATCAATTCTTTATTGGAAGTAACGTGCCAATACGTTATTGGTGTAAAGTTCTCAAATTAATTTAATTACCCATTATTTTTAATATCTATTTATGTGAAGATATACAACCTAATTTGGTCTCCTGTTTAAACCCTTTCCTGATATCCTCAACAATGTGATGTAGAATTGCTGTATACTAGTATTGGCCATCAGAATGGGTGCAAAGCAATGGAATATTTTTTAAATACACAATCCTGTGAGTGTTAAGAGACCAACTTTTTCCTTCTAAAATTCTTAAGGCTCATATTGACATTGGCTCATTTTTTTTACCTTTGATGGCAAAAACTATCTGCGAAAGAGAGGGACAGAAATGAGAAGTGCTTGTGCTCCCACATATGCCAATTTATATTTGGGGTGGTGGGTAGGGATGCCCGAAAATTTTCACCTCAAACTGAAATCGGCAAAAAATGGCACTTTCCGCTTGATGAAAAATTTCCAGCGAAAAGTGCAGTTTTTCCCACTTTTTCCCGCTTTTTTCACCTAGCTCATTGGAGTGAATGAGTAGGAAAAATTTTCTCTACCACATGAAAGTTTTCTACAGCCATATAAAAGGCTGTCAGGCTCTCACAGCATGCCATTCTGTGTTTGTTTTCTGTAGACAGTAGGGGAGTCTGGGGGCACAATGGGGGAGAAGAAGGGAGGTAGGAGGTTGACCCAAAATACCCCAAAATTTGGTGTGACTTACTGTCAAGACGCAGGCAGCTGGGGTCCAAATTGCTTGCTGATTTTATTTTTATTTTCTGGGGAAGTCTGGGAAATAAATTGTTGATTTTGTTTTTTAGTTATATATATATATTTTTGGGAATAACTGTGATAAGATAGGGTGGACAACTTAAAATAAATAAATAAAAAACATAAATAAATATATTAGACAGCTGACTGGGAGCTCTATGACTGAGACAGACTTGACAGACAGCAGACGGCATTGAGAATTTTGTTGAGGGCCAAGGCAAGACAACATACTCTATCAATTGTGTACTGTAGAGAGTAAAAACACACACAGTAGTTGAGTAATGTCTATTAAATGCACAAGCGGGAGGGGGAATGATGGAGGAAGTGCAGGGATGTGGGAATAAAGTTAGTACAAAAACTGCAATGGTGCAATGGTTGCTGCAGCATGTACAATAAATAATGATGATCCTTCTCTTCCTGGGGTGGATGCACACCACCAATCACACCACACCAGTTCCCCCACCACTGCCACATTGTAGGTTGTACTTAATTTTTTTTTAATCACTTGATGTCATCATGAATATGTGTCAGTTAAGCAGGAAGTAAGTGTTGTGGGCAAAGGACAAATGCACTCATTGCATTGAAATCAATGGGAAGAAAATTTGTTCTCTAGTTTTCTACAGTCATATATTGAGCTACAGAAGATAGGCAAATAAAGTGGAATTGAGGCTTAGTTTAGGGAGTCATTAGGTAGGACATTTGTTCTCTGTATTAGGGAAGTCTGGGGCACTCTGTGGGAGGAGAAGGGAGGAAGGAGGTTGACCCAAAATACCCCAAAATTTGGTGTGACTGACTGACAAGACACGTCAGCTGGGGTCCAAATTGCTTGCTAATTTTGCTTGTCTCTGTGCTGGGGAAAGACGTTTTTGATTTTGTTTTTTTTAGGCATAACTTTTTTGGACTGTGATAAGATGGGGTGGAAAACTTAAAAAAAAATAAATTAAAAAAATACATAAATAGTTAAACAAATATATATATTATACAGCTGACTAGGAGCCTGATGTGAGCTCTGTGACTGAGCCAGACTTGATAGACAGCAGACGACATTGAGAATTTTGTTGAGGGGCAAGGCAGGACATCAAACTCCATCAGTTCTGTACTGTAGAGAGTAAAACCACACACAGTAGTTGAGTAATGTCTACCAAATGCACAAGTGGGAGGGGAAAGGTGAAAAAGTGCAGGGACGTGGAAGTAAAGTGGTAGTACAAAAACTGCAATGGTGCAATGGTTGCTGCAGCATGTACAATAAATAATGATGATCCCTCTCTTCCTGGGGTGGATGCAATTTGACAAGGTCCCACCAATCGCACTACTCCAGTCCCCCACCATCACTACCATACACATGATATGTTGTACTTTATTTATTTTTTATCACTTGACATCATCATGAATAAGTGCCAGTGTCACTTAAGCAAGAAGTTAGTGTTGTGGGCAAAGGACAAATGCACACTGCATGCTAACACATTTTAAGGTATTTGTTGCTGTAGGACTCACAACTTTGACTTCCAGCTACTTATTTCTCCAATACAGCGCTTAGACGAAATAATATTGTGCTGTGAAATGTTGCATCATATTAACCATAGGATAAAAATGTGTTGGAATTGGAGAAAAATGTGTTGGACTAGGCAAATATTTGCTGGAATATATGAAAAGGAGGAACATTTTGAATTGGAGAAAAATAGAAAACTTTCGCGAAATGCAGGCTATTCCGAGATATAACATGTTATAAATGAGCTGGTGACATCAGGACAGGCTGAGGGATAGCTCCGTCTTGCAGCCTGCCAATCTTCACCTCTTCTCCTTCCCAAATAGTGTCTCATTCTCACCTCCTTCTCTGACAGTGGCTTCCTCCATGTGAGCTGGAGCGCTCATGTTGGCAAGAGAGCTCACTGGCTCATATGGAAAAATCCTCTGTCATTGGAGGAGGGGAGAATGAGGCAAGAGCTGAAGATTGACAGAGCTGTCCCTCAGCCTGTGCTGAACTGACATTACTGGCTCATTTTTAACATACCAAAGTGGGGGTAGTATGATTGCTATTTTGTTATAGAAGTAAAAAGGCAGTACATGAACCACAGACTGGGAACCCCTGAAACCTAGCATTGCAGTGTGTCTTTTTCTGACACACCAGTAGGAAATAGTAGGTTTCAGCCATTACTGCACACTAACAACAAATTGGATTACAGATTACCTCAAAAGGAATATTACGATGAGGAGAACTTTTATAGAGGTGAGAGTTCCCCTTTAAGGAATCAAGACAGGATGGAGAGTTGGATGTCTTAGTCCATTTAGGGACTAATGATTTGGCTTGTAATGAAGTTAGTGTTGTAAAATATATTTTTAAGAAACTAGGAAACGATCTGCAGTAAATTGCATCCACTGTATCCTTTTCAGAGGTTCTACCAGAATATAAAGAAGATTATTGCAGGATTCAGAAAAATTAGATACTTTAATTCATGGCAGGGGAAATGGGGCTAAGCACATATATTTGGTTTTGTTTCTCACACCGGTCCTATTTGGTGTAACAAGGAACTGTGTAAAAACTATGATTTACATCTTTATCAAAAGGAAGCAGTAGAGGGGGCAATGGAATGATACAGGTTGGCCACCATAGCATTGTGCAGATAATTTGGACAAGGTATGTCTGTTAATCATGGGGCAAAAAACATTAAGCTTCAAGCGATGTGTAAAAATGCCTGCAGTTTAGAAAATAAGATACCTGGGGGAGATTCACTAAGCGGTGATAAAGAGGTGATAAAATGGAGATGACTTCTCCAGTTTATCACTTTTCCAATTCCTATGTTATTCTATGGAGCCTATGCACTAAGATGTCTTCAGCTTTGAAGATTTTAGTGCATGGGCTTCATAGAATAACTGGAGAAGTGATAAACTGGAGAAGTCATCTCCACTTCATCATATCTGTTTTCACCATTGAACTCATTGCTCTCATAACAAGTGAGTATGTGGAGATTGTGGGGATTACCAAGACCTGGTACAATACAAAACAAATGATGAGGATGTAGTAATAACAGGTACTCTCTATTTAGAAAACACTAAAATAGATTCAGGGATTTCCATTTATGTGAAAAATAGCTTAAAGGTTAACCGTACACAGGGTATGGAGGAGAACACTAAGACAGTTTGGATAACTTTAGAATATGATAAGAAAATGGTCTCTCATATAGGTGTGATGTATACACCCCTGGACACTCATAAGAGTTAAATCAACTGCTGGTCAAGGAAATAACTAAAGTGACAGTGAAAGGTGAGGTTATCATTAAGGGGGACTTTAATCTGCTTGATGTGGACTGGAAAACTCAAGCAGCACATTCAGCCAGGAGTAGATATAGCCTAAATTCTTTACAGAGATTATCTCTTAGTCAGTTAGTAGAAGAGCCAACTAGGAAAGACGCCATGCTAGATTTATTATTTACAAATGGAGACTTGGTATCAGGTGTAACTGTAGAAGAGTATTTGGGCTCCAGTGATCATCAATCACTTTGGTTTAATATAAAGAGAGAGGGTAAGTTGCACCTCTAGGTTTTAGAAAGGCTGATTTTTCTAAAATGGAAACATATTTAGGTCAGTCTTTAACATCATGGAAATCTTTAGACAGAATCCAGGAGAAATGGGATTATCTGAAATATGCTTTATTAAAGGCAGCAGAGCATTAAAGGCAACAGAGCAACAGAGCACCAATAAGGGTAAAAGAAAAAGGAAACCAATGTGGTATGCAGCAGAAATGGCAAATATAAAAACAAGAAAAAAGAAGCATTTGGGAAATATATATATGAAGGAGGAAATATGTATCTGTACAAGGCTAGGCTAAAGGAAACTAAGGGCTTGATACAAATGTTGGAGATGGCTGTTTTTTCTGCCGACAGCATTTTTTCCAGCACAGTAAGCTATTCAAATGCCTGTGCTGTGAAAAAATACTGTCAAAAAAAGAGCCATTGTGTGATAAAGTTAAGAGGTGTTTTCATCCATAGAAAATGATGAAAACACTGTAAATATCAATTAAAATGTCTGTGTTAGGCATGAAAACCTGATAAGAGACTCAAGGTATAGCAGGAAAGTTAAGACCCAGTAAAAAAACAAAAAACAACCTAAGTCCTCAGTGGATGTATTGATATGGGGCCCTAAGCCCCATATCAATAAATCTAAAGTATGTAAAATGTGTCAAAAGTTAGTCAAATTAACCCTATGAGTGCCAGTGGGGTATAATTACCCTGCCGGCATTCATAGGGTTAAACCGACTAAGTTTAAAAAAAAACATACTGGGTCTTAGAGGGGATATGATAACATTATATAAATATGTTCGGGGCCCATACAAAGGGCTCTCCAAAGAGCTGTTCATTAACAGAACAGTACAGGAAGAGGGGTCACCTGCTTAGATTTGAGGAAAGGAGATTTCTTCTACAGCAGCGGAAGGGATTCTTTACGGTAAGGACAATAAAGGTATGGAATTCATTGCCTGAGGAGGTGGTGCTATCGAATACAGTAGATGACTTTAAAAAGGGCCTGGATACTTTTTTTAAAAGAGCAGAACATAGAGGGCTATGTTTGTTAGTATTGGGATTAATATTTATTTAGTGCTTGTTAATCCAAGGAGAAATCTGATTGTCACTTGGAATCAAGAAGGAATTTTTCCCCCTATTCAAAGCAGAATTTGAAATTACTGTATTGAAGGTTGTTTGCATTCTTTTGAATCAACAGTGGTAAACAGGGATAGGAAAAGGGTTGAACTTGATGGACTCAAGTCTTTTTTCAACCTAAACTACTATGTCACTGTGTAACTATGTAACTATCCCATTAAAAGTAACACTTACCATTAATCCTGATGTCCAGAGTTCTCAGCTTCCTGGTCATCATCTGTCCTTTTCTTCTATCCTTCTCTTCTATCCTTTAACCCCTTGAGTGCCAGAGAAGTACGCAACGCATTGTAAAGTAATACATTACGGACCACCCTGGGGCTCAAAGAGTTAAACAATGTATTAGTGCCCCCTTGTATAAAGAAATATGCCGCCATTATTATGTGAAGCCAGTATTTTAAAGCTGCAAAATCATATGTCCCAAACAATGATGAAAATATACTTAGCTTGCTGGAACTTATAACGTCTCTGCCACTGTGTACGTCCACAGAGAAGGAGGCAGTGAAGACATTGCCACAGACACTCCTCCTTATGCTGCCTCACAGGCCGATGCCCGTTCCGCATTGAGGGAATTTGATCAGACACTGCCTTTATATATGGGTAGCCTCTGATCAAATTCCCTCACATCCATTGGATGAGATGTGCTTATGCACATCCCAGCTAATCAGATTAAAGCACAGTCATTCAAATCTGATTGGCTGGAATGTGCATAAGTACAACTCAGCCAATGGCTGTGAGGAAATCAGATCAGAGGCTGCCAATATATAAAGGCAGTCTCTGATCAAATTCCCTCAATGCGGAACGGCCATCAGCCTGTGAGGCAGCAAAAGAGGGGGTGTCTGTGGCACACAGTGATTTCTCTGCATAAGTTCCTGCAAGCTAAGTATATTTTCATCATTGTTTGGGACATATGATTTTGCAACTTTAATATACTGGCTTCACATAATAATGGTGGCATATTTCTTTATACACAGGGGCACTAATACATTGTTTAACTCTTTGAGTCCCAGAGAGGTCCACAATGCATTGCTTTGCAATGTGTTGCGTACCCCTCTGGTTCAACAATGTATTGTATTCTGCATTGTATTAATACTATGTTTTCTTTTACAGATACCAGAAGAAAGAAGAGAAGACTGAAGAGAAGGACAGTGGATGACAGGTAAGTGTAACACAGATTAGTTCACAGTTGTTGATTGGCAGTGTGTCAGGCACCGATCGTTAGCTTTTTTACTGTTAAGTTCCCAATACTGCCGTTATTCAGAGTAGTTTTGGGAACTTAACCCACAAAATGGATGTTTGGCCACAAGACCATTTTTGGACCTAACTTCCTTTGTTCTTTTAGCCGGTAGGACATTTGGATACTGACCAAGACATTTTCTTTTGTCGGTCGGTATCCATTTTGCCCTATCAGCTTTTTTTATCTCAAACATTTGGATTGAGCCCTACATGCATTATTAGATGTGCCGAAGCACACAAAGAGGAGAGAACTGCACAGTCAATAAAAAAGGGGGACAAAACATATTTTAGGAACATAAGTGAAATGAGAAAAATAAAGCAAGGAATAGTTAGATTGAACACAAAAGATAGAAGTTATGAAGGTCCAGTCTGCTTCAATGAATATTTCTGCTCAGTTTTTACAGAAGATGGGCAAAGGATAGGACCTCTGTTACAAATTGCAAGACATGGGAAGCTTGGTTGTTTACAGATTAATAAATTCAACTCTCTAAGGTAAAAATGGATAAATCAATGTGACAAGATGGGATAAAGCCAAAATTAAAAAATAAAAATGACAGGAGTGTTCTGATTAAACCTCGAACAGAAATATTCAATAAGTCACCATTGACAGGAGTATTTCCAGAATATTGGACAGTACCAAATGTAGTACCACGTCAAAAAAATGTAGCAGGGAAGTGTCTGGCAGCCATTAATGGAAAAATTGAAATGGCTTTCAAGACCCTAAACAGCATGGGATTACAGCAGGGAGATCTTGTCAAACTAATCTTATAGATTTATTTGATTGGATAACAAAAAATAGACCGGAAGGGGGTGAACAGAAGATATAGCATATCTAGATTTCAGTAAGGCATTTGACACTGTCATAGAGGACTAATAAATTGCATTATTTTAGTCTGGATGGTAAACAGTTGAATGGTTGAATGGATAAGGCAATGAAGTGAAAGGAGACAGAGGGTTGTAGTTAATGGAGAATATTCAGAGGAAGATAATTTTACTAGTGGGGTACCTCAGAGATATCTACTGTGCCAATTATTTTTAATATTCTCATTGATGATATTGCAAAAAGTATTCAGTGTAAGGTTGGACTTTTTGCTGATGATATAAAGATCTGCAACAGGATAGACATTCCTGTTGGAATAAACCAATTGACAAATGAATTAGGTAAATTAGACAAAAGGATGAGAGTGTGGTAGCTGCAGTTTAATGTTGATACATGTAAAATAATGCACTTGCAATGTAGAAATCAAATGGCAGAATATTGTATTAAGGGTATTATGCTGTAAGAAACAACAGAGGAAAGGGATTTTGAAGTAATTATTTCTGATAACTTAAATGTAGGCAGGCAATGTAACAAAGCTGTGGGGAGTGCAAGCAGGTTGTTAGGCAGGATTAGTAACAGAAAGTGGGAAGTAGTCAAGCAACTCAACAGGTCTCTGGTTAGACCTTACCTAGAATTTTGTGCACAATACTGGAGATCCCATCCATAGAAGGATATAAATAATCTGGAGAAAATTCAGAGAAGAGCTACTAAAATGGTGAATGGTTTGCAGTATAAAAATATCAGGATAGACTAAAGTTTTTAAACATTCATTGCCTGGAGGAGAGAAGAGAGAGAGAAGGATCATGAAAGAAACATTAAAGTAAATAAAAGAATTCAACAATGTACAGAAGGGAAATAGATTTCAAAGGAGTAGAAAATGTTAGGGCAAGAGGTCATAATCTAAAACTATAGAAATAGAGACTTAGAGTTAATCTAAGAATGTTTGACTTCATTGAGAGGGTGGTAGATAAGTGGAATAGTCTACTAGATGGACAGACTAAATGGGCCAAATGGCTCTTATCTGCTGTCAAATTCTATGTTTCTACATATCAGGGTGGTGGGGAACTTTAGAACCCTCTCCCACTTAGATACTCCTGTTTGCCATCAGTAGATTGTTAAACTGCTTGACTGTATTCATTGCTGGCTGCACATCAAGTGATCTCTGTCAGGTGCTCAAAGTAAAAAGAAGAGTAGGCGTAATAAACAATACAAGAATGGAAAGCACATCAACACTATTCATATAAGATACTGATAGAGTTAATCTCACCAGCATCTGGCTCCACACAGATATTGATATAGCTGACATGGAATTATTTTACACCTGTCCCTGCTCAGGCAATCATAATACTTTTTGCGAGATAAAGAAAATATATATAAAAATATGTAAAAAAAAAAAAAAAGTGCATGAATAAACAGACTGCAAGAGATGAGTGTTTAATACAAGTAAAAATACATCCTAATTATTCAACATACAAATATTAAAAATGTTACATTCCATACGTATAGTTGAATTTCTACCCACCACTTTACCAAGAAGGAACTGGCAAGCAATCTCCTCACTGATTTCTCATAGTACTCATACCCTCATAATAATGGTAGTATTTAAATATATTTTTTCATAATGCAGAACTTCATATTTTTTATGTCTGTGTTTTTAAATAACAAAACGATTCTCTAAGGCTAAAAAAATATATACAATGTCTAATAATCAATTTCCGTGGCCTCGAGTTTTTCACAGGATCTGAAATGCATAAACTTCATAAATAAATAGGCAAATAAATAATCAATTCCACATAGTAAGTACAAAGCAGTAACACATGACCTTTATTTGTTTTCTTTTTTTCATAAATGAAGCAAAGCACCTTTCAACTTTGGTATTTCCATTATTTAAAGTAAAGTGTAATGTTATTTATATTCCGTTGTGATGCATAAATCACTGCAGGGTTGCTAGACCTAAGTTGTCGTATGTTTCTTAATACTTACACATTCTATTTAAAAATGACCTAATTTAAAATAATATTTAGAAAATACACATAGAAAATTAAACTTTGCAGGCTCTTAAAATCCGAACAACAATGCAGATAAAATTTCAGACGTTATAATAATGGAGCACTCCAGTTTCTCTGTATGTTTGACATGCTTTCCATTTAAATTATTTAAATGTGATTTTTCTACAGGGTTTTAAATGATTATATGCAGAAAAGCAATAATTTAACTAAATAATAAGGCCAATTGTTATGCCCAAAAAGTAACCTGTGGTCAAATTCAATGTATAGTCATTATTCATATATCTGCATCTTTGAGAAGTTTTAGTATTTTCTTATCATACTATTTGCATATCTTTAGAAAGTCTATACTGATTAGTGGCTTACAGTTTTCTACTAGTAGCAGCAATCACTGGGAAACAGAGCTTTTGTTACAACAGAAATAGCCTAAGACAGATCGTAAAGTCCCCAGTGATCAAGAAACTATATAATGCTTACTAGTTTCAGCAGCGACAGCAAAAATTTTGCAAGCCAGATGCTCAGATTTCAGTATCCTTAATGGTTTAACTCATTGTAGGGCTAGGCAAACAGAAATCTTTTAAAATTGTTTGTCATAAACATTAATGTATCACTTTTCAAAAATTATTTGATTATTTAACTTACAATGCATCCTACAATGTATCCATACATTGGACATTCTCACACAAATCTTCAACAAAAGCTCCGTGGAGAGTGCATTAATATTTGTGTCTGTCATATTTTGCAGTAATTGAATGAGCATGTTTTTGAGAGAAGGTCAAAAAGATGTATTGCTAATGTGTTCACCCTGCAAAATGACAGTGCTGTGTTTTACAAAATACATCCTGAAATGAAATTGTAAATTGAGACTTAAGCCACTGGGTCCCAAAGAAGCCTCCAACAAATTGCAATATAATAATGGAAACAAATGTTGAAATTATAGATTTTGTTTAGGAAGCTAAACAGTTGCAATTGTAGCACAAGTCAACTGCACCATAATGAACAAATTAAAATTCCACAAATTCCCATTTATTATAATGAAGTTTTGTGTCTTTGAAAATTAGAGAGGTCTCCAATGTATTACACCCCATTCAAGGGGTTAAAAATACCATTTAAATCAATGGTTATTTTCACTTTTTCCCGTATGGCACAGTTGATTTGCACCAGAATTGCTCATCATTAATTTCCTGAATTAGGCGCCATGTTTTTCTATTTTTATTGTAATCAAGGTAATCTTATTTTGCAACTTGGAGAGATTTTTAGTAGTGTAGAACACTGGATCTTAACCAGTGTGTTTACATTTTGGCTTACATTGATGGGCACCAACTTAGCCTGCCATGTTTATTCTAAAAAGACTCAAACACCTCCTGTGTCACTAACTCCATTCAGATGAGTATGCTTTAATTTCAATACTGAAAACTTCATGTAAGGACTCTTATTGGTAGATTATGCTAAGTGGGTGTGTCAGCACTTGGAGATCTTTGTTCACTTCCATGTAATTAGGGATAGGTGACAAGACCCTTTTTCTCCTTGGGAAATTCCATGAAAATATACGAATTTCTGCTTTTCCAGTGGAAAATTTCAGTAAGAGTTTGTCAGGAAAATTTCCACCCTATCATTTGTTTCAGGCAGAAATATCATGCAAGTTAGAATTTTCCAATGCTTGGAAGAGGAGCTACCATTATACTGATCAGACGTGTGCTAGTAAAGCTCCTAGACCTCACATGCCAATTTAGCTATTTTTTCTGTTTATCTTTGGAGAATTCTTATGGAACCTATTGGTTATTGATGATGCTCTCCTGGGCTGGTGTGCTAACATAAGGAAATGGCAGTCAGATTGTCCATTTACAGGATGGATCCTGCACAGCGTTTGCCCTTGCTTTCTCCCGCCATGGATGACTCTCCTGCCCAGATGCTGCCTCTACTGGAGGACATAGGGAGACATTATCTCCTAAAGCTTGCCCTGCACTTGAATTTACATTCTCAGCTACCTGTTCGCTTTCCTTGCTATCTTTCGTAAGATGATCTATCTCATCTCCTGACTAGAGAGGAGCTCGAGGCCTTGGTGGCAGAGATTCGAGAAGCTGTGCGTGAAGAAGTTGTCAGTGTGTGCAGCAACCTGGAGCACCTCAGCCAAAGTATGCTGATGCTGCGTTCTGAACAATAACAGAGATTGTGTATAAATATATTAATGGGTGCACCGCAGGTCCCAAATTATGTCAATAAAAATAAGAAAAAAAGAAGATAGAACAGATACTACTCAGTAATCCCTAAGAGATAAAGGAAATAATTACTATCCAGTTCTCAAAGGGTGCTCAGTGTAATTATGGGGACTAGTTCAGTGCTTTTATAGTTACAAAGGTACATAGAAATTTAAAACTAAAGCTTTATTCATACTAAGAATAAAAACATTATATATGTCACACCATTCAAGTGTGATCAATTGAAACAGAGATGCACATACAGTAGGTTATTAGGAGCTCAGTCGCATATGAGTGGACTTCCTTAAATGATAACCACACGATAATTAATGGAGATTATATCTAAGCTCTGAGTATCGTTCAGTAATAACAGTGTTATTAGAGATGTGTAATCCACTGCATCCAGAATTCAAATCCCGGATAATGTCACTATATATATAATCGAGTAATATAGATATCCAGCTTAATTACATACAGTTTCTCCGTGTTTATAATTTATTATAAATATGCACAGACCCTAATCTAACTGTTTATAATATATAGACAGCTAGAAAAGTGGGTCCCAAAACTCAAACAAAGTAATCAAGTGTTGCCACAATGTTTAATAATTCAGGCACCCGGTAAATCACAACTCGCCGCTCGCTGGCCAAATACTTTTCGCTCTACAAGTAAGGTCACTGATGATGTACATCAATCTCTCCAGTTAAGCGAAAGTAAATCTTTAACCCTTTCAATACAAGAGAGGTGTTATCCACCTATCCGCTCAAGCAGTAATATAGTATAGTGTAAACCCTTTCAATGCCGGAATACAGATCTTATCATTATATTACAGAGGTAAGTCTAGATAAGTTATCGCAGTCACTTTCTCCCTCAATCGATACATAATTTATCAGAGCAAATTAGACGGATGTCGAGTAGCGCTACTGCTAGCTAACTTGTGAAGTGAAAAAGTCACTCTATCTTCCTCGTGGTATAAGCCACATTCTAAAATAAAGTAATCAAGGTAGAGAATGATTCTATCTAATATGAATTCTCTCTAGCATTATAAGTGGAAAAGCCACTCTATCTATCTCCCTTGTGGATTAAGCCACATTCTATATCTGCAAACTAAATATTAAATTCTCTTAACTCCCTTCTAATAACAAACTGTCTCATCTCTTTATTTTACTGGACATAATATTGCCACTGTCCATGAAAAACACCCAACGCGTTTCTCCAGACTAGCTGGTTTCATCAGGGGAAAGTCATAGTTTCAAGCCGCAAAATTGCGCGCTTTTTTATACCTTCGTGTAATTGAGAGAGAGGCTTGAATCCAACATAGCCTCGATCTCAAAGCGACTCGCTACTATCTAGCAAGTTGCAACGAGCAATTAGGCTGGAGTGTCATGGTGAATTAACCCATGACCCAAGACACAATGGCACTTGATACTGATACTTATAACACAGATGGTAGCAAACTCAAATATTCAAGACTAATATTGAGTTACTCATGAATTCGAATATCATAATTGAATCACATACATAATTGAATTCTTCACAACATAATTATTAAAAAACAGTAGACAATCTTAATATATGTACTACCAAGATTGACAAATGTAGTTATGTTGCATATAATGATAGAACATCAGTAAATAAAACAAAACCAGAATGAATAAAGCTTTAGTTTTAAATTTCTATGTAACTTTGTAACTATAAAAGCACTGAACTAGTCCCCATAATTACCCTGAGCACCCTTTGAGAACTGGATAGTAATTATTTCCTTTATCTCTTAGGGATTACTCAGTAGAATCTGTTCTATCTTCTTTTTTTCTTATTTTTATTGATGCTGTGTTCTGCTCAGGATGACGTGGTACAGTGTCAGGCGTCTCTAGTGGTGGTCTCATCCCATCATGAGGATACCTTGGTTGACCTTGGAGAGTCTTCTGCGAGCCCCTGCTTAGTAAGGCGGAAATGTCACCCTACTGCTATCGTCCTACCTGGCATTATTTCTGGGATGAATGTGAAGCCTGCTATGACACTGTTACCATGGGAAGCTTTGATGGCATTCAGGAAATATGCCTTGTTGCTCTCCGGTTTGGAAAATACAAAATCCGGGTTGGGAACAATCCCATGGGACCCGGGAGTTCTTATGCATCTGAAGGAGTTCATCTCTATGCGGACCTCCTTACCTCATCCTGTCAAGTCAGCTAGTGCGTTGAAGAAGGTGATTCTGATGGGACTTTGTGTGTTCGATCCTGGTCAGCATCCTTCAGGAGACCGACAGAATTGTGGACAATGACTTAGATATGATCTTATTTCCCTCTCTGTACTACAGCAACTATATGAGTAATTCTTGCTACACATGTGTGGTTCGTGAAGGTTTTGTATCTACTCTGTGAAACTTGGATGCTCTCATGGTGTACCAAATTCTCCGGGTGGTCCCCCTAGGGCCCGAGGGGTTGACCCTAGACAACTGCTGCATTCTGTTTCTTTTGGGCACAATTGTTTACTTGTGTTTGGAGCACTCTATAAACAGGGGAGGGGGATTCCTTTGCTTTCAGGGGTCATGTCTCCATAAAGGTTATAGAGATTAGAAATGTACTTATTACAATTGGGCTGCTGCTGTACTTTGTCGAGGGATTATTTCACTTTATGTTAATTTGTCCCTTTTTTAATTTACCCATGTTTTATTTTAACAAGCTGTAATTAGTGTGTTTCTCTTGGTTTTCGGCTATTATTCACTAGTAGCCTCTGTGCACTCTTATTAGTCTTGAATAGAGTCTCGACCATTTATTCAGTAAGGTTCGGTTATATGCATCATTTCGAAGCTTCCTATGTATCCAAAGATGGATGGTCTAGTGTTTTGGCTATTTGTTAATGCTACTTATATAACTTTCAATGCTAGTAGATCAGTAAGTTTGATTATATAGAGTGTGCTGGACTATTGTCTCGGCTCTTTACTACTTTAAACTTAGGTTTCAATTATGCTCTTTATTTTTACCGCCCAGGACCTCTTGGAGGTCTATATGTGTATATGAGACAGGGTGTCTGGTTTATTGCATTATCACTCTGTCCATTTTTAATTTTCTTCTGTTTCCTTTTCCATCTCTTTCTTGTGCGATAAACAGTGAGGATACTACTGAGGAGGCTGTTGCAAAAGGAGGCTGTTGCAAAAGTGATATTAAATGTTCCGTCACCACTAATAGTAGTACTAAACATTTTTAACAACACTAAAGATGATGATGTCACATTCTATAGTTGTTGTCATAGTGGAGGACGATTTAGCAGTGAGACCAACTACTGCATCAGACAGTGACAGTAACAGCAAAACCAGCCTTAAACTAGAAGTCAATGTTCTATAAATCAAGTAAAAAGAAACTTTTTGAGACTTCAAAAATCCTTGAAAAATATCAAAATATTTGGAAGAAAGTGGTTAATGCTGATAGTAACCTAATTAATTATGATGTAGATGCAGAATATATTCCTCTACCATGCTCCTATTCTTCTGAAACAAATGAAGTAGAGCGAGAGAGAGAGAGATACCAAAAATAAAGGTGCCTAAAAATACACAATTATCACCTCTATCATAATCAACAGCTTAATCTATTCCATGTCCAATTCACCCCCAGTCACACACTTTTCTTGATTTAGAAGCAACACAGATTATTAGCATTCACAAATATAGCTATGGTACTTTTGTTTCTGTTCAAATGTACATTACCACTGGCACCTACTGTTAGTACTATCCCTTGTAGTAGTAGTAGTAGTCCCTAATTAATCTGTAATAAACCGCTCATTCTATAAATATACAGTATAGAGATCCAAAAGTTAAACATCTTGCTATCTATTGCCTGTAAAAAGCATGTGAGCATAATCCCATCTAAGCACATCCTAATTGAGATCCTACCAGAAGCACAATCACATCAGATGTGCAACAATTAGCAGCTGTAATAGCACTCCTGAAAGTTCATGGAGACCAGCAGCCTATACTAGTAGTGTTATAGTTCTTTCAGAGAGTAGAAGAACATTTTCTTCAGTCACAATAATACAAGTGTCTCCTGTTGCTATTCTGCAAATGCAAAACATTGAGGAGTATGACTGAGTCAGTTGGATAAGGTGACAACAGTTTGCGTTCCCACACATGCTGAAACTACCACCACCTCAGCCACCACTAGTCATGTTGTTAAAGTAATTAAGTTGCACAGTTCTTATTCTGTGTGCTTCCATTCCACACCTAGAGTTCTTAGAAAAAGTAAAACATTGCAAACAATAATCTAAAGGTACAATTGAGACATGATAAAGTTGAAAGATTTTCCATTTGACATGCTTCCCTATTCTTTGGATGAAAACAGAGGCTTTAAAGAACTTATTTTTAAAGGATGACTGTGTCATAGTTATATCAGGAATCAGGATGCTCTAAAGTGATCACATAAATGTAGATACAGGCACATGATTTTTAAGTTAAAGTGTAAGCATAGATAATGAGCTGCACTTGCTGTTTCATAGTTACCTCTTAGTACTTCTTCATGACAGGAAAGTCAATGGATCTGTTTTACATTTATATAAAAAGGTTTTTTTTAAGGATAACTTATTTTGCATGTTAAATCGACTGGATGACTCTTAAAGCAGATTAGCGTTACCTTTATTTATTTTTTGTTCTTTTGCTATTTTGATTTTTTTTAATTGACTTTATTTTATAGAAAAATAACCAAAGCCTGTAATGAATCTTTCATTTGGTAACCCCTGCTGTTCATTCTCTATTTCTCCACTCCATCAGGCAGCATGGACATGTTTTCCATGCAGACATCAAAGGATATAACCAGAAAAAATATACAATTATGTTCTCAACAGAAAAAGCTCTGATAGTGTTATTAGATAAGAGTGGCTTATCAGAAATACTGACATTAGTTCTGCACTCATTGTAGTAATAAAAACACACCATTAAAAAAATCAGTAAGCAGAGAATAAAATAGGCTGTTGAAGTCATATTTTATGTACACTATAAAGACAGAAAATATGAATACAGTCAGGACTGTCTTTAAAGGGACAGTAATACCTGGAAAAAATATAGCTCTGATTGATGCTCCTAAAAATAGGGTCATGCAACACTGTATTTCAATATTTTCTGTGTTGTAGTTCAAAAGTAATTCAAGGCTAAAGTATCCCCTCCCTCCCCTTTTACTCACATCACACTGCCTCTTTCAATCTTCACTAAGCATTAAAAAAATCCTGCCCTACAATGTCAAGGGGGGCAGGGTTATCCTAATTCTCTGTGTATGAAGATTGTCCCTCATTGCGCACTGTCCAGTCCAACGACTGGATTCCACATCTAAGGGGTGGTGGCTTACAGGATGTAAAAGGGATGGGAGGGTGGTATTTTGACAATGAATAACTTTTGAACTACAGTATGGAAAATATTGAAATAAATCATTACATGACCCTCTTTATAGAAGGATCAATCGGAGCTGCATTTTTTCAAGGTATTACTATCCCTTTAAAAAGTGTACAAAAAACTGGTAGCCAAATATTGAAGTACTAGTGTAAAAGCCCGTGTACACGGGCCAAGGTTCGGGTGATGTTAAGAGGCCAGTCCTGCTCTGCATCCTACAGCCGACGCAGTCATGCACTGTTGAGACGGGCTGAAAGCAGAGAATGCTTCCAGCATGGAACTCCCAGCATTCTGTGCGTTCAGGCAGTCTCTACTGCGCATGATGGCTTCTGACAAACATCCTAGTGAATTATTATATAGGATTGTGCACTACAGGTTAACAATATATTTTTAATAAATTACAAGAAAATAAAAGATTTATTCACATCAATGCTAGATGGAGTATTTTATCTTCAGGTGTGTGGGTTGTAACAAATTAACCAGTTCAGCTCTATGAAAGGAGTATCAAAGATGTAGTATGTTGGTTAATACTTAACTTTTAATAAATTCATAGATTAAAAACATCCAAAAACATGTTAAAGGGATAGTAATGGCTGATTTTCTAAAAATATAATATTGTAGATATTAAAAAAAGAAATTAACTGATGCAAGACCCGTCTGTCTAACATGTATAGTTTGAGATATATACTCTGATAAATTCCCCCCTCCCTCCCCTTTCACAGACGTCAGTGCGCTAGCTGACAGAAGGAGATCCTGGTCCTGGGACTGGCAGGCATCTCTTTAGCAGACCAGGCACACTTTGTAGACCTTTTCAATGAAGTATTTCTTTTTAGATAGAGCTATTTCGTCTCTTCTGAAGAGCCGCCGTCAGGTTGCACGACCCGAATCTCCTTCTGTCAGCTAGAGCGCTGACATCTGTGAAAGGGGAGGGAGGAGAGAACTTTATTAGTTTATACTTCTCAAACTATACATTAATTTATTTTTTTAAAGCTGAACTTTTAGATAATAGCCAGTCGCCATGCATTCATTAAATGCATGCCGACTAGCTCGAAAATAGATGTCTTACTGTAAAAAAATACATGTCTAAAGGACTCCGTCCCGTTTCAGGACTGATGGGCAGGTTAGTGCGGTCTGTGAGCCTGTGCAGTCAGTCCCTTCCGGAGATCATATGGTGTAAAGCAGTCTACTCTATGGAGACCGGGACTGACGGCGCATGCGCACAGAAAGATGTCTGCACTCTAGCCTCAGTTCCGGTCTCCAAACGGGACGGATTCCTTTAGACACATGTATTTTTTACGGTAAGACATCTATTTTCAAGCTAGTTGCCATGCATTTAATGAATGCATGGCGACTTGCTATTATCTGAAAGTTTCGCTTTAATCTCTACAATATTACATTTTATTAAAATCAGACATTACTAAGCCTTTAAAATCACACTAGCTACATAGAGACAAATCATATGTCTACTAGCCATAGTGTATCAGTAATTGGGGTGCTCACTTCACTTTAGCTTTTGGATCCGTTTCATAAACTCGGCTGCCGTACTGCACTTTCTTAGCACAGTTGTTATCATTCAATGAATTTATATTTCTTCGATGTAAGAGCGCTAGGAGCTTTGTTCAGTCTCTTATCACTGAACGATAACAACCGTGCTAAGATTAGAAAGTTCAGTATGGAAGCCTACTTCATAGAACTGAACTGGTTAATTTGTTGCAACCCATACTCCTGGAGGTATAGTACTCCATCTAGTGGTGAGGTGCAACAATATTTTATTTTTAATCCCTTTTAAAAAACAACAGAACTAACAACAACATCAATCCCCTCAGTGTCACATATACACATTGTTCAAAAGAAAAGTGGAGGTTTTCTAGAGAAAACCAGATGTATTATAGGGGTGAACTAAAACACCCATTGATTTAAATGGGGATTTCAACCCCTTAAATGCTAAAGAGGTCTCCAAGGCATTGCTTTGCAATGTCTTGGAGACCTCTGTAGCATTTAAGGGGTTAAAATCCCCATTAAAATCAATGGGAATTTGGGGAATTTTTAGTTCTCCCCTACTGTGAATTTGAATTGCTCCAGAACTCTTTTTATTTCTGTTTATTTTAACATACAGCCCATAGGCCTCAATTCAGTTGTCTCTGATGCCAAAAAAAACAGCCAACGGCAGTGTTGTGAGCATAGTAAGCCATTCAATTAGCCGTCGTATGAACAGTTAACAGCAGTTTTAAAATCACAACAGATGTTGAAAAATCACCCATTGAAAACAATGGAACAGCTATACACAGGAGCCATTCAGTTACGTGCGGTCAGTGCCAATGCAGTCCCATACCCTGGAATAACAACAGGGATTAACACACAGCAACTCATATGTACACACAACACAAGAAGTATACCTATCAAACTCAGAGAGACCCAAGTTCACCTGTGCAACATCTCCAGCCAATGGAGAGTCAATGTGCAACAGACAACGTCACACATGCACCTGACAGGTACACAGCAAGTACAACAAATAAGACAAAACAGCCACACCACAAAACACTTAGCTGGACAACAAAAGCACTAGGAGCTAGATTTAAAGGCAACCGACACAAAAAACAAACAGGTGATGGCATTTTTTCAAGCATGTAAAACAATTTAAAGGCCAGTGCTATGAAAAAATGCTGGCAAAACCCCTGAAGGCCACTACATTTATATGAGTTTTGTCCCATTAAAAATAAAAAAAAACACAAGTTGCCATTTAATAAACTGCCTTAGCCCTAAAGATCCGATAAGTGACTCACTTTAGTGCATAAAATGTAAGACCCATTTTAGCGCATAAAATTTAAGAACCAGGTTTTTTTTTTTACTAAAGTCCCTTATCGGACCTTTAGTCAGCCGACACAGCTATTAACACCTTAATGTCCAAGGACCTACCTGTATGTCACAGGTGAAAGTGCCTAAAGGGCACATTTCAGGGCTTCCCACATGGCTGCACGCCATTCAGGGAGCCCTGAATCCGATTGTAAAAAAAAAAAAAAAAAAAAAAAAAAAAATATATATATATATATATATGCTCCATGGCCCTTAAGTCCCGGACGCACGCTTGTGTGCGTGGTGGTCCTTAAGGGGTTAAAAGGCAAAAAAAAAAAAAGTTCCCAGTGGATGTATTGATATGGAGCCCTAAACCCAATATCAATACATCCAAAGTGCCTAGAAAGTGTTCAGTGTTAGTAGAATTAACCCAATGAGGGCCAGTGTGGTATAATTACCCCTGCGGCAGTCATAGGATTAACCCGATGAAGTAGCAAAGCAACATTGTTAAAAGTAACACTTACCATTAATCCTGATGTCTAGCGGAGTCCTCAGCATTCTGGTCACTTAGCTTGATTTTAGTTGTCTCCACTGCTATGTGCGTCCACAGTGGTGGTGGTAGTGGAGACAGTACTGTGTGCCACACCCCCGTCCTGTCCTTCATGGGCTGATACCCATTCCAAACTGAGGGAATTTGAACAGAGACTGCCTTTATATGTTGGCAGGTTCTGTTCTTATTCCCTCACAGCCATTGGCTGAGATGTGCTTATGCACAACCCAGCAAATCAGTTTAAAGCACAACCGCTCAAATCTGATTGGCTAGGATAATGATCAACACAGCAACGTGGGCATTAAACCTGGACTTGGACAGGATTTGGCCTGCTTAAGCTTTCACATTTCTGCTTGTATTGTTTAGTATTCTGTCATTGCTTGAACCCTTTCAGCACTGTGTTGGTGAACTTGTGGGAGTCAATGCTTGTCATTTGTTCAGCTGTTCAGCTGTCAGTGTGTTGGGCCATACTAGCTATGAGGGTTTGTGTGTTACATAGTTATGGAATGATGCACTTACAGGTACTCCACAGTGGTAGTCAAGAGGTTCTACCTCAGCATCTCCTTCCAGGGACTGAAGCTGATGTTGAGAGGAGGACCACCTCAGGTGCCTCGGATGTGCATGGCAACTTCTCAGATCTTATGCTTCACTCACCTCTTGAAATCACCCCGCCGCTTCTTAATCAACTCCACGGTCCACTTGCAGATGGAGACGGCATTAACTCTGCTGAGGACCTGATGTCAGGTGGCCTTCTTCTCAGCACCCAGATCACTGACTCTTTCTATCAGGTACAGGATACTATCCCTCTCAAGTATGCTCTGGTTTGCTCCATATTTGTGCTAATTATTTTAACTACTTGAGAACCAGAGGGGAGTGAAATGCAAAATATTGTGCATTCATCTGATCCTCAGGGTTCTAAGTATATAGGCCACACATAAGTTAATTTAATATTTTAACTTCCCTGAACATTTATCCACATGATCTTACTTTCAAAAGAAAATTGGAGTAATTCTAGGGCAAACTAACTGCACCACCAGGAACAATTAGAAAATCCTGATGATGTAAATGAGACTTTTAACCCCTCGACTGATAAAAAGGTTTCCAACACATTTCAATGCTGGCCTCTCAACCGTTCTGTGGATTAAAAGACCCATTTAAATCAATGGAATTTTAGACCTTTGTGTTTGTCCCCTAAAGTGCACTTAGTTTTCTCTAGAATTCCTTCTTTTGAACATATAGCCCATAGCCATGGAGTCTGACTTGTCTAGGAAAGAGTACAAGGATACACCATGTAAAATGTCATGTACCAGACTCTAGCTGGTAGTTTATATACTGTCTGTGTCCATGGATGCGACATCTAGGGCCAATTGAAGATACTGTTTCCTGAACAAAGGCACAATGGCAAAATTAGTTTGGGTCGTTATGATTTTCCTGCGATAGTAAGGTGTGTGTCAGGGTATTATTAGGAGGTTTAGCTCTCCTTTATATTGTACTTTTTTACCTAATTTGAGTTCTTTCTACAAAAGAGAGGAGCAGAAGTTCTAAGATGCTTTGGAAGTGATTGTAGATGTTTCTGATGAGTTGACATTAATATATACAGGAAAGGGACAACAGGAAATTGCAATACTTGATGGAGGGTGGAGGGTAGATGATCTTCATGGTATGGAAAAATCTACTTGGCTTTGGTGGGAACATCTACTTGCAAATGATCAAGGGGGGATGGGGGGGCATTCTTTCATTTTTCAATCTGTGTAATTAAGTAAGCAAAATAAAAGTGGCAAGCAGCTGAAAAACATGGTGATGAAGACAGTGGTAGAGCCAGGATTGATGTGTTTTCAAGAGTTCATATTCAAATGGCGGGGTACAAGACATTCCCATTTTTTAAGCATTCAATAAAATAAAGTTAAGGACAGCTGGTTGGGTGGGTCTGTGTGCAATCTGAGTAGACCAGAACAAGTTCAGGCTTGCTAATGTCTCTGGATAAGGCACATCGATGATAATGAAATATACCATAAAGCAAATGGTGTGAATGCACAAACCTGCCAGCCTAGCTTCAATGACCTTAGCCTTAAACAGCAGTGGCTGCAGTTCATGGTATATACTACAGCAGAGGTTCTCAACCCGTGCCCTCAGTGGCCACTAACAGGCCAGGACTTAGGAATTTCCCTGCTAGAACACAAGTGTGTTGATCAGAGGCTCAGTCATATTGATTAACTCACCTGTGCTCTTAAAAGGAAATCCTTAAAGGGGAACTACCACCCCGCAATAACTTATCATGCATTCATTCTTCATCTGACGACTAGCTGCTTAGTAGCGCTAGTCGCCAGAAATATTACCTGGTTCCAAAGATTTTGGCGTTTTACCGATGCTCACAGGAGCAGGAAGCACGGACATCTCGTCATAGTGACGTCCGTGCACCTGCGCTGTCAGTCCCTTTTGGAGCCAAAACCAGGTAATATTTCTGGCGACTAGCGCTACTAAGCAGCTAGTCGCCAGATGAAGAATGAATGCATGTTAAGTTCTTGTGGGGTGGTAGTTCCCCTTTAAATCCTGGTCTGTTAGTGGTGACTGAGGGCACGGGTTCAGAACCACTTTACTACAGTATATGATTTCTATAGTGTACCAGCGCACACACTCTCCTGTAATTATGTCTTTAATGCCAACCCATATGCCTTATCCATAGCATGCACAAGAAAAAAGTGAAACGTTTCACCATTTCCTCTATTTCTTATGTGTAGGAAATAGCTCCATGAACACCCATTATACTGCTTCACTATGCTTCGCTTGGTGTAAGCAGTGTTAAGGAGAGAATTTTAGGCTTAGTAAATTAGAGTTAGGAAGATGTAGGACTTACATTTTGATTCAAGTGCATGTTTTTTGAGCAGAATCATGTTTGCACATTCCCTCCACTTTTCTTTAGGGGCCATAGTGAAAAAATAATCCAAAAGCCATGCCACACAGTCAGAAATCCCTATTTTGCATGTTACTGAATTGCTTACTGGCATACCTCGGAACATGTTAGTGCCCGGACTCCTAAATACTTAGGAGGCTGTGGATGGGGTTACCTGTGGACTCTTTAACCTGGAGAAAGAGGTTCTATCCCTGTAAACCCAGTTGAAGGGTTGTGCTGGGGCAGATTCAGACAGCTAACAAGTTTTCTTACTGATATTCTACATGAAAAGAGGCAAACATTTCCCTAAAGGAACTGTACTTTGTAATGGGAAATACTCAACATTTAGGATTGAGGTAGGGGCATTAACTTAGACTACATTTGCATTAGTCAGTATATAATAAACATTTTTAATTAGGTTCAAAGAGTTTCTATTTTTTCTACTCTAAAGAGGTCCATTTACTAGTGGGAGGATTGGAAACAAACCAAAAATGCTACCGTTTTATAATGTATTCATATATAATTGATAAATACCAAAATGTTTTTCTCAGCATGTGGGAGACCATCTGATCACATTTCAGCTTGTATGCAACTTTCTGTAATTCTTATTAAATTAACTCTTCGGTGTTACTTCACATTGTATTTTTTTTACCTCTGTACTTTGCATACAAACGGCCGTAGGTAAAAACTGAGAGATCAAATACAATTTCCACAAATTTTCACTGATTTAAATGTTAACTTAACCCCATGAATGCTAGAAAGATCTCCAATGCATTGTTTTGTAATGTGTTGTAGATCTATTGAACATTCAAGGGATTAACCCTTTGAGTACAAGAGAAGTTTCCAATGCATTTGCTTTGCAATGCATTGTGCACCCTTTTTGCAATGAAAAGATTAAAGCCCTGTTTAACCCTTTGAGAGCCAGCAGGCTACGCAACGCATTGCAGTGCATTGCGTACCCCTCCGGCACTTAACGGGTTGTCAGTGGGCAGTTTTCTTTGCCCCTACAGTTTTACTTTGATTCTAGACTTAACCCTTTGAGTGCCAGAGGAGACAATTTTCTTCTTGTTGATATTTCTGTTGTACTTTTAGATGCCTTCAACAAACAAAGCAACACAAACTTTGCTGAAATAAAATGAACTAAGTAGAATGAGGAGACTGGAGAGAATCAGGTATTTATACACTGCTCCACAGTCATTTCTTGTTATGTATTTGTACGTGTGCCAGAAAATGCAGATTTGTGTTCTTTTGTCCTTTTTTAATTCAATTACATAAATAACTTTTGAATACATACCATGCTCTCAGGAGCTACTCACCAATGCCAGTATTTTCTTTTACATATTCCTCTAATTGTTAATTTTTAACAATTAGTTGAGCATTCAAATGCAAATGAGTGTGAATAGACTTGGGATGGAGATGCTAGTAAGTTTTTTTTTTTTTTTTTTTTTTTAAGAATAATAAATCTTCATAAACTGAGCCCATTGTTCAAGAACTGCAAAGGAACTTCTGCAAATTAGAATTTTCTGTCTTTTTATAATTTAAAAGTGGAGATGGGTGAATTATTCAGCATATTCCAATTTTAAAGTATTTGTAGTTTTAAAAGTGTATTGTGCTATTAATGTTGGGTACTAAAAGCAATGTTCATCTCGACTGAAAGATGGTTTAGAAAACCAGCAGCTTTTTTTGCAGTAGCTACAGTATAAGACTATAGAAGAAAGGGAAACAAGCCATTCTACTCCAAAGTAAAAGCATCTCCTTTATAAAATATATAGAAATACTGTTTTGTAGTTGAGCCAGTGAGAACTGTGCAAGTCTGATTAACTCCTTGAGGATCAGAGAAGTGCTGAATGCAACTTAGCAGTAAACTTTTTTTTAAATAAATATACATTGCCGCTATTTTCCTTCTGACTAAAGCAAAATGACTCCCCTTGTGGCAATCAAAGGGTTACAACATATACAACCCCTTACCCCACTTAAGATTCACACAGAATGGGAAGAACAGTTTTTTTACATGGAAATAGCAGACTCTCCAACAATTAGCTGTTTCGTGTAAACATAAGACTCAGTCATGCAAAGCTCTCCATTTGCCTTGCATAGTATAGTAGAGTCTTCTGTTCATATTAATAGCTTTTGGCAGATAGACCGCTGTGTACATGTAAAAGCTGATCTGCAGGTCAACACAGAATCTTCAGATCTACTGTTACATGTAACAGATGATATGCTGGTTCTGTGAGTACTTGAATCATCTGTTAAGTGGGGCACATCCTTATGGCACTCAAAGGGTTAAGGAGTGGTTGGTGCTGTTCTTGGTGATGAAGTCTAAAGGTGAACTCATCCTTTCTGCTCCCCCATTTGCCCTCCCTAACATATTGCCAGCATTACACCAACCTAAATCATACTATGTAATAATTTGCTAATGTATGTTTATCAGAAGCTGTCATGTGCAGTACAGACTGCTGCTCGTGCTGCAGTCATGTGCAGTAAGGACTGCCCCTGCCACGGCTGATAACGGAGAGGGGCACTCCAAATTCAGACCGTAGTTCTCTCTGCGCACCGAATTCAGAGCGCCCCCTCCATTATCAGCCGCGGCGCAGGCAGTCTCTACTGTGCATGACTGCATCACGGCCGTTGCTGCCTGACACTGTGGCCCGTGTACACAGGCTGTTCAACTAGCACTTTAATGATCAATTAACTTTTAACTATTAGTGCATTGTATTCTGCATGGCAAAGTGATGTCCACACTTTGCCAGGTACACTTCACAATTTGATTGAATCTTAGTGCCTCTGAAAAATATTGAGTCAGACAAATAGGCTAACAAAGCCATTAAACGGATAGTAATACTTCGTTTTATCTTTATTTTATTTTGTAGGCATTAAAAAACATGAAGAATGATGTAAGTCTTATCTCTCAAACCTTTATGGTTTAAGAGATATTCACAAGCAAAGTATCCCCCACCCTGTTCAGCCAGATCAGAAGGGAGGTGCCCAGGTAGACTGCAGAGAGGGACAATCTTCAATTAAGATAAGGGAAAAAGCTGAAAAACTTGTCAAGGGGGGGAAGGGTTTTCATTCTTTTCATACAAAGAAGATTGTCCCCTTCTGTTATCTGTCTTGTCTTACAACCAGATTCACATCTGAGAAGAGATGGCTTACACTAGGAAAAAGGGGCGGGAGGGGGAACTTTGCTTGTAAATATCTCTTAAACCATAAAGGTTTGAGAGATAAGACTTATATTGTTCTTCTTAATGCCTACAAAATAAAATAAATAAGATTTAAGTGCAAATATTACCGATGAGACATTCTATACTTTATCTTCCAACTCAGGAAAATAAAAATTCTTGCAAAAAACAAAACATCACATCACTAGCATCAACAATTCCTTATTTAGAAACCATAATAAAACACATGCTTCACACATAGAACAAACAAAAGAAAGAAAAAAAAATGATCACTACAAAGGGAAATTAAAAAAGTGGCATAAATAGTTGAACTCTGGGGTGACTATACAAACATGACTCCATGCAAAGATAGGAGCTATAATTTAATTTTAAGTCCTATGCCTGCCAACACCAATTTACTAAGCTACTTATTCAAGAAATACTCCCTTTAACTCTGCTTGCGCTAATGGAAGGGCAATGGAGTGTTTGGCACATTTCATTCCTCTGCTCCTTGACTAAAACTTTGTATTAAACAAGACACAGAGAAAATAATATGAATTTACGCCACTTTCCTGTTCATGCCACAAATCAGGCATATGAGGTTTGTTGGCATTTAATTCTTTGAGTCTGACAGTGGTGTCCAAGGCATTTCTTAGCAATGCCTTGGACACCCCTCTGGCACTCAAATTGTTAAGTCTGAATGATGGTGGATTATGTTCAGCAGTAAGTACATTCACCTCATAGTGGAATATGTTAAGACACTACCATATGCTATATAATAATTTGCTAAAATGTGTGTAACGCCGTAGTCATGCGCAGTAGAGACTGCCCGCACCGCGGCTGATACAGAGATGGATGCTCCGAAGCAGCGTCCAGCTCTGTATCAGCCGCACACGCGGGCAGTCTCTACTGCACATTACTGCCCTGCAACCGGCTGGCAGTGGCACTGTGGTCTGTGTAACAAGCTCTTCAACTAGTTTCGATCATAAAATAATCAATATTAAGGAAGGAGACAGTGCAGCTCATGTAATTAGAACTGGAGCAATTCTTGGGTAAACCTACTGCATCATAAGGGACAAATAGATATCGCTATTCACTGAAATGGTGTGACATTTCCAGGTTTTCACTCACCTGTCTGTCACATCCAGGCCTCCTCCTCACCTGGCATACCTGATTTTCTGTTGGCAGCAAGCACTTTTTATAGCTCAATTCCTATTTCCATACCCTTAAAGGAATAGCAATGTTTCACAGTAAAAGCAACTCCATTTAATCTTCATAGTATTTGGGCCATGGAGAGTGTTATTTCAATACTGTCAGAGTTGTAGTTCAAGAGTAATTGAATGATAAAGTATCCCCTCCTGCCCCTTTTACTGATGTAACACTGCTCGCCTCAGAGCAGCAAGACTGTCCAGATGGATTGCAGAGAGGGACTATCTTCAGTGAGCATAAGGAAAAAAACCTGAAAAACCTGTTAAGGGTGGCAGGGTTTTCATTGTTCTCACAGTAAGAAGATTGTCCTTGCTGTGAGCTGTCTGGTTCCAGAACTAGATTCCACATCTGAGGGGAGGTGTCTTACACTAGGTAAAAGTGGTGCGAAGCGAATACTTTATCATTCAATTACTTTTGAACTACAATTCTGACAATATTGAAATAACAGTCTCCATGGCTCAAATACTATCAAGATTAATTGGAGCTACTTTTACTGTGAAACATTGCTAATCCTTTAAGCATGGTGCGTGCATCTAGTACTGTCAGCTGTTCAACAATGCCAGTAAATTTATCCATCTACAGCTCATCTGTGCCTCCTCAGTCTGCTGAGCACTCAGATTCCATTCATAACCAGATCGGCTAACTTCTACCACTACTGTGCAGCTGTTAAACTCTCCTTTCCATTAACATTTTGTATTCTTACTAGTTGGCAAGCCAGCTGTGAATCTTATCATTGCTGCAGTTCCTCGGTTAACTGATCCCCTGTCTGAAGCCAGTAATTTTTTGATTTGAATAAATTCCTCTGCCAACCAGCTGCAACCTTTCAAGGTCATCAATCAGTCTCTGAGTCTCCTGTCAGTCACAGACCATAGCACCTACCATTACAATGGAGCTTTGACACCTTGAATGCTAGAAAGGTCTCAAACGCATTACTTTTCAACTAGACTAGAGGGTGTAATATGAAAGTTTATGTGACAAATTAATGCATCTCTTCCACAGGGTAAAGAGAAAGGAAAATAGGAAAAAAGGATTCTTCTGAGGAGTTGATGTAGTGTAATATAAGTGGATAGCGTGCATATGTATAAAGTGAATTGTAAAAGGTTTTCACCACATAAGAAGTTACACAAGGTGCTAACTGTATCCATTCCACTACCGGATTTAACTGTGAGTGCCAGTGGTGTATGGAATGCACTGAAAACTTTCTGACACCGTATGTCAAACATGGACCGGCAAGCTGACTATGACCTCTTATACCCTACCACCCCGTTCAATGATTTTATTTTTTTTTTTAATTTTTTTTTTTTGATTTTCAAAAAATCTTTTTTGTAAGATATAGTAAAATACAGAAGGCTCAGAAAAAATAAACATAATAGAAAAGGAAAAAAAAAATTGCAGTGTAATACAATGCAAGGTAAAATAAACATTCCAAGAACAGGGTCAAACTTGTGACAAAAGGCCTGTTGGTGGATAAAGAGAGAAGAATAAAAGAGAAAAGGTATGCAGAGAAGGAAGAGTAGGAGAAAGAAGAGAAGAAAGAAGAAGAGAGAGAAAGGGAGGGGGTGGGAAAGGGGGGGAAGGGAGAAGGGGGGGACGAAACAATGAAAAGAGGGAATCTGGAAAACAAGTACCCACAGTGAACATCCAGTAGCAGTGAGATATGCATCATTAGTAGTATCAGAGTTGAATGAGGAACATCAGTAAATAAATAAAGGCGGGAAAGAGGATCTAAGCGGGTCGATAGAGATAAAAATCACGTATCCCATTTCTCAGGAGCGAAGGGGCTTAGATAGATAAGTAGGGCAGTACAGTGGTATATGACATGGTGAGGCCATTTAAAAAAAAAAAAAAAAAACAGCAACCAACTAATCAATAAATTAAGCAGAAGTGGGAAGGGAGGAAAGTAAAAGAGTCGCCTCCTCAGGGTCCTTACCTCTGGAGATCATAGTCAAACGGAGCAAAGTAAGTTGGTCGCGAGTGGTCGCAAGCCACTCTTGAACTGTGGGGGGGGCTCAACATCTCGCCAATGCCGAGGGATCAAGCTTTTGGCCACATTAAGCATTGTGAGGAGGGCTCGTTTATGTAGAAAAGGGAGGGAAGGAAGGCGAAGGTAGAACAGTAAATGCCAGAGGGTCCTAGGCAGAGAGATATGGAGAATGGAGTCAATGTGGTCTAAACAAGCTCTCCAGTAGTTAACAATCTTTGTACATGACCACCAAATATGAGAGGGTCATCCGGGCTCCCGTAAGCATCTCCAACACAATGGAGAGATAGACCCATTCATAGCATGTAGTTTGGAAGGAGTGTAATTCCAGCGTAGAAGGAACTTATAGTGAACATCTAAGGCCAAAGCAGAGATGGAGGCGGAGGCTGCTGTGAGCCAAATGGAGTCCCAGTCATCCTGTGGTAGAGTATCTCCTAATTCTCGCTCCCAAGCTAAAGCATATGAGGTTTTCCCCGGGGAAAGAGGGGAAGAAAGAATAGAATAAAGTCGACCAAGGACCCCCTTAGAACAAGCCCGTGGGGAGAGCAAGAGTTCAAATGGTGTAGGAGATGAGGAAGACCAACTAGGTTTCATCACTCGCGATTCCAAGAAATGCTTGATTCGAAGATAATTCCAGTATTCTCCTTCCGATACACCAAAACGAGTACCTAAGGTAGGAAAGTCAACGACTTTACCATGCGCTACAAAATCTGATACCTGAACTACAGAGAGGGTGGACCATGGCTGAAAATCCTTGGATGGGAGTGAGTATGGGGACATAGAAGCGGAAAAGAGGGGGGAAGCTCTAGAGGGGAAAGAGCAAAGAGAATGGGATTTGTTGCAGCTGAGTATCGTGGATGAGACAACAGAAATTATAGGATGATGCTTCAGGTGTGAAGACCGAGCAGACGCAGGAACCAGAACCTCTACAAGAGGGTCTAAAGAGGGAATAGCGTTACGTTCCATAAGAACCCACTGTTTCGAAGGAGCGTTACGTATCCAATCAAAAATAGTAGACAATATTGCCGCTTGGTGGTATTTGCGCAAATCAGGAAGCCCTAAACCCTGTATGATTTAGGAAGATGTAAAGTAGATCGTTTCACTCTAGGGGGACAAGAGTGCCAAATAAATTTAGAGAAGAGGGAGTTGAGTCGAAGAAAGAATGATGCAGGAAGCTGGAGGGGTAATGTCTGGAAGAGGTATAAAATTCTAGGAAGCACATTCATTTTCAATACGTTTATACGACCCGACCAGGACAGAAAAAGTGGTTCCCATTTCCTCAAATCTTGGGAAATGGCTGTAAGCAGAGGAAGGAAATTCAAAGAGAAGATATCCTTGATATTTGGGGCAAGGTAAGTGCCTAGTTATTTAATTGCCGATGTAGAGCATCGGAAAGGGAAGGAATGACAAAGGGAAACCAGTAACCTCTGAGGGCAAGCAATAGGCAGTGCCTCCGATTTGGACGCATATATCTTGTAATTAGAAAAATTAGAGAATATACTGAGAGCCTGCATGACACGTGGGAGGGAAGTGGCAGGACTAGAGACTGTGAACATAATATCGTCTGCAAACAATGCCAGAGAATGCTCCTTGTTATGTATCTGAATACCAACGATCGAAGCATCATCCCGAACATGACAAGCCAATGGTTCCAAGAGTAAAACAAAGAGTAGAGGGGAGAGGGGGCAACCCTGCTGGGTTCCATTAGAGATAGAAAAAGGGGAGGAGAGAACGCCATTGACCTAAACTTGGGCATTCGGATTCTGGTATAAAGCAGATACAAGACTTATAAAGATGGGACCAAAGCCAAAAGATTCAAGCGTACGGAAAAGAAAAGGCCAATATACCCGATCAAAGGCCTTCTCCGCGTCTGTAGATAGAGAGAAGGGGCCGGTGAGTGAGAAAGATGGTGCAGGAGATTCAGTAAACGCCTAGTATTGTCACGTGTTTCACGTCTATGTACGAAGCCAATTTGATCAAAATGAACAAGAGTGGGAAGAATCGGTTTCAGTCTATGGGCCAGAATCTTCGCTTATATTTTGCAGTCTAAATTGAGTAAGGAAATGGAGCGATAATTTTCGCAATATTGAGAGTCTTTTCCCGGCTTAGGGATCACTGAGATATGAGCAGCTGATAGAGCAGGATGGGAAGAGATTTCCGAGGGAAATTCTGAGAAAACTTTAGTCAAGAGAGGGCTCAAGAAGTCAGCATAGGTTTTGTAGAAGGCTTCAGAGAAGCCATCAGGACCAGGACATTTGCCCTGCGGAAGAGAGCAAATGGCCTGTAGAACCTCCTCGAGTGAGATGGGGTCTTCCAAACGAGCTCTAAGAGAAGGGTCCAAGAGAGGGAGTTTGGCCTCTAAGAGATAAGAAGAAATTCCAGACTCTAAGGAGGAGGGATCGGCCAACGGAGGAGGCAGGTTGTAAAGAGCAGCATAGAAAGACTGGAACTTTTCCGCTATAGCCTCTGAATCATGAGATAAGGAATCAGAGGTGACTTTAATGCAAGGAATAAAATTCAACGAAAGCTTGCAACGGAGTTGGCGAGCGAGTAAAGAACCTACTTTGTTACCTTACTTGAATATTTTCTGTCTAGTGCACAAAAACAGCTTTTCAATCCTAAGTTGCAAGATAGCCTTTAACTGATGCCTGAGCGTAGTCAGTTGAGCAAGAACCGAGGCGGATCCAGAAGATTTATGACGCGTTTCCAACTGAGAAATAGCAAGTAGGAGGTTGTTCAGTTCACGGTTACGTATACGTTTTTTGTATGAAGCTAATTTAATGAACTCCCCACGAATTACACTCTTTAAGGCCGCCCAGACCGTCATATTGGAGACCCCGCAATCAGAATTATCAGCAATATAATTCTTAACTGAGGTTTTGATAGCAAGTTTAACATCAGAAGAGTTCAGTAATGTCTCATCTAGCCGCCAGATGGGTGAAGGTGAAAAGGAAAAGCGTGTGATATAATGGAGGAGTATAGGAGCGTGGTCTGACCATGTTATATGACCGATACAGGCTGCCTCTATTCTCGATAAAAGAGTCTGAGGTATGAAAAAATAGTAAATGCGGGAATAAACATTATGGGGATGAGAATAAAAGGTAAAATCTTTCCCATCTGGGTGACAAATCCTCCAGGGATCAATTAACCTATGAGAGGAAAGGGAAAGATTTAGGGCTCTAGTGAGCGATCTAGGGTAGGAGGAGATCCCAGTCGAACAATCTAGCAGCGGATGCAAGGGAGAATTGAGGTCTCCACCCAGAATCAAATCCCCTTCCGCGAAGGCATCCAATTTGTCTAGGAAAGACCGAAAGAAGGAGGATTGAGAGGTGTTAAGAGAATAGAAAGTTGCCAAAGTGATGGTGCAATTAGCTAGGGTACCCTTGAGCATAATAAAATGGCCCTCCAAGTCCCGAAGAACTGATTTGCAAAGAAAGGGAACATGCTTATGAATGAGAATAGCCACTCCATTGCATTTAGAAGACGCTGAGCTAAGAAATGCCTGAGAGTAGAACCAATTAGTGAGGGGCAACTCTCTCTTACGAGTGAAATGAGTTTCTTGAATCATTACTACATCACCTCTAAATCTATGAAATTCGTGAAGAGCTAAGGACCGCTTTGCAGGGGAGTTAAGCCCTTTGACATTATATGAAACGAGTTAATGGTTTCGAGGAAGATCGGGTAAGAGGTGAGGGAGCGGCAGACAGAGGTGTTGGATAAGTAAGATTATCTGCCATCATCCAATAATTTGGGGGATACTAGAAGTGATGTTCCTAGACTATACTGGAGGTACTTGGTCCAGAAGGGGGGGTAAGGAAGGGGAAAAAGGGAGGGGAAAGAGAGAGAGAGGAAAGGTGGGAGGCAGCAGGTGAGGAAGGAGGGGAGTAGAGTAGGAAAAAAGGTGGAGAGAAGAAAGAAGATATAACACAGAAGGCTCATCTCGGAACGACCAGGGATCCCGTGATCCCCGGCACCCAAGAACAAGGGTAGAAGATAGAGAGCCTAAGAAGGGAACGTGAGAAAAAGGAGAAGTACAATAAAACTCAGTAGAGAAGGACAGTTGAAGTAAGCGCACAAGGAGGAGAATTAAAGAAGAATAAAAGAAATAAAAGAAAAACCACATGGGATCAGGAGTGGTCCCAGGGACAAACTAACAAGAACACTTTAGAAAGTAAATAACAGGAGGATTGCCTGTCAACATTTCCTCTAAAAAGGAATAACATTAATAACATTAATAATAACAATAACATGAATTACATGAATAATAGGGCCAACTATTTGTCCAGTATTCCACCCCAGCATTAGAACATATGCTGGAGGTAGCAGCAATGGCTGAATACAATGTAGCGAGGGAGGATGTGAAAAGGAAGGGTACAAATGGACAGAGGGCGAATTATACACAGTATAAAAAGGAGTGGGAGGGGTGTCACTCGGCAAAAAGGGGAGAGATGGTGTGCCAGGAGGTAAAACACAATAACATGTGACAAAGTTACCTAATAAGGATGCATATCATTGAGTATAATGGAATATGAAGCCTGGAGTGATGCAATACACCATAAAAGAGATATATCTGTAGGTAAGGTATAAGGGAGGGAGAAAAAAAAAAGGGGGGGGAGGGGTAACCCCTACTCTCGCTCTTAAGGATGCAAAGCAATAAGAGAAGAGACAAACCCATTAGGGGCCGATAAAACATAGAATATCGCTCCAGACTTCACATACCAGACAGCAGGTAATGGGATAAAGTCAAAGGTACTGGATGTGTAATAGAGACCAGCTTAGGCTCAGATGATGAGGGGAACAAGCCACAGCCTACGGGAAGGGGTGATAGGGGTTTGGGGGAGGGAAAGGGGGGGAAGGGAGGTAGGGGCATGAAGGGGTATTATGCAAATGGTACAGGACTCCTAGAGTAGCACAGGAGGGTGCAATGCGGGAGGAAAGCTATAGGATTGCATACAAAACCAGCATATAAAAGCACTATACCAGTTAGTGCGGTTTGAATGGTCGTTGATATCATTGCAATAAGTTGCAAGTAATCAACCAAACAAAGAGCAAACATCAATATTTAAGAGAACATGATCTTGACTTAAGTTGTGTTTGGTACATATTGTTGGGGGAAAAGGGGGAGAAAGGAGGAGGGAGGAAAGGGGGGGAAGGGGGAAGGAGGAGGGGGAAAGAGGAGGAAGGGAAAGGAAGGAGGAGAAGGGGAGGAGGGAAACGGGGGAAAGGAGGAGGGGGAAGGAGAAGAAAGGGAAGGGGAGGAGGAGAAGAAGAGGAGGAGAAGGGGGGAGGAGGGAAAAAAGGGGGGAAGGGGGGAAGGAGGGGAAGGGGGAGGGAAAAGGGGGGGAAGGGGGGAGGAGGGGAAGGGGGGAGGGGGGAGGAGAAGGTGAGGGAAGAGGAAGGGAAGGGTGGGAATGAGGGAAAAAGGGAACAAAGCCAACATTAGGGCCCCTCCAGAAGGGAAGGTAACCACCACCATTGTCCTAGTAATACACAACACTGGACAGTTGCAGGTGCAGGAGAACCAACTGGGTGTCAAAAAGAGCACAGTTACCAAACATTAAAGTCACCCTGGTGTAACATTAGCAAGAGGACTTGCAGGGGTAGAGGAACTGTCCCATATAGCCTTCCATTTCCGTGAGACTGGCAGCCAGGGCCCCTCCAGTTGAGACCACTCCATAGGGAAGGTAGGTGGAGAGAGTCCCTTCAAGGAATCAGGTGTGAGATGTATATTGAGCGCAGACAGGAAAGACGTGCAGTCTTCTTTATAGCGCAAGGTATAGGTAGATCCATTATGTTGAACAACAAGAGCCATGGGAAAGCTCCAGCGATACTTGACTTGGTTCTTCCGCAATTCTGCGGTGATGGGATGAAGATCCCGTCTCCACTGGATGGTAAGAGGAGAAAGATCTTGAAAAAGCGCTAACTCATGTCCATCAAAGGTGATAGAAGATGAACCTCAAGCAGCTCTGTAGATCAAATCTTTATCTGGATACGAATGGAACTTGAGAATCACATCCCTCGGGGGGTTCGAGGGAGGGTTTCTAGGACGAAGTGCCCGATAGGCGCGATCCAACTTGAACTGGGCAAGAGAATCATTCCCTGTGATATGTTGGAATAAACGTTGGAGGTAGTCACCCAGAGAATCGTGGCCCACTGATTCAGGGATACCCCTAATACGCAGGTTGCATCGCCGCTGTCTGTTATACAGGTCATCTAGTTTCAGTGTCATATCATCATTTTGTTTTTGCAAGTAGGCATAATAGGTTAGGGAATTGTCCCTAAAAGAGGAAAGGTGAGAAACTTACGATTCAAGGGATTCAACTTGGGTCCCAATGCGTTTAATATCTTTGCGAACCTCCGTGAGCTCCTCTTTCATAAATAATTTCAGGTCCGACAACAGCTGGGTAATGTCCCCTTTAGTAGAGGGTTCATCCGGGTCTGGGGATGCTGAATCGTCTGAAGCTTGACTTAGTTCGTCATAGGCAAGAGTGCGCGATGGCGTGGCTGCTCTACGTTGGGCCGCGGTCTATGCCATATTGGAACTTTTCGTTCCACGCTGCGCATCTGATTTGGAAGAGAAAAAGTGCTGCAAATCTAAGTTTTTCTTTGTCGGTCTATTACGCACAATGATCTAGAAGATATACGGTTTCAATAGCTGCAAAGTACAGGCAGGATTTTTTCACTAGTCAGCTAAGTAGGCGATAAAAGCGTCCCTGGGGCCAAGAGCACCCGGTTCAAGCATCCATTAGGTCAGGCAGCCAGACCACGCCCCCCAATTATTTTATTTTGATGGGCGCAACCCCAGATGTTCTGCATTACATTAATGATCATTTTAGTTTGCTCTTAAACCATTCACAGGACCGGAGTTTAAATTAATATCAGCACTTGAGCTATGTGTATGTATCTTCACCTCTTCACCAATCAGATGTCTTCCATCAGAGAGCTTATCCCAAACTTGCTCTTCATTCAAAGACAGAGTGAAAGCAAGCTTGAAATGGGAAACAACTGAATGGAGCCCCTGGTGACTTTCATGTAATGGCCACTTTGCTCCTGCCACTGCTTTAACCCTTTGAATGGCAGGAGGTGTGAAAAGCTTTGCTTTAAGAGCAGTAGTCTAAGATGATCTATAGTGTAAAACAGGAGAGCTGGGGGTTGGGGCAGTTCTCAAGAGGAGCAGAACAACCAGTTTAGTCAGCAACAAGACTGAAACATATAGCTCTAAATGTGGTCAAAATCTCTCCTGTCTGTGTGTGTGTGTGTGTGTGTGTGTGTGTCCAGCATGCAGATCCTCCTTCTCAGACCCCCCCACCATACTCTCAGCTCCATTTCCTTCTATCTCCATCCTTTAAAAAGACTTCACATGGGTTACGATTTTGACATGACCCTGACCAAGTCTCTGCTGAACTCTCTGTAATGGTGAGAAAGAAGATGATGGTGGAGGCCATACTCTTCCTCACTTAATTCTATGGGAGAGAGGAGCAACATGTGAACCTTTAGCTGTTTTTGGCCTATAATTCCTATCATCTTCAGCCAATCAACAGCAGGCTGGAAATGATGGGAAATGTAGTCTAACAACTGTTGAAGCACCATGGGGTGTCCGCCACAGTTATTAGAAATAAGGTTGTGCTCTTGAACCATTCACAGCCTTCCACCTTCTTTCTCTTTTGATTATTTTCTCTTTCCCCACCTCCTTTCCACCTATTATATTAACTAGTCTATCACCATATATTCAATTTCTACCCATTATCTCTCTTCCACAATAAAAAATATGCGACTATCTTCTTATCAACCCTATGAATTCTGAACTCAGCACTGAATGCAGATTGCACATTGTATTCCTTTAGCAGAGGTGTGTACTCAATGCATTAAAAAGCGCATCCCACAGGCAGTGTGGGTAGACACAAAGCAGGGCTGTAATGTGGTCTTTCATAAGTAAAGTTAGACAGACACCAAATGGGTAAAGTGTAAAACTACTGACAGAAAAAAATGTGGCGTGTGAGCTCTGATAACTTACCACATTAATTCATGAGGGTAAAAAATGGGAGAGCAAGCAAAAAAAATATGTGTAAAATAGCCCTGATTGCCAAGTGTTACATACCTCCAGACACCAGGTCACATTGGAGCCCCGATTTTTTTTATACCTTTATTGACCATTTAAGCAAATTTAGGATGCAAGCTTTCAAGACCTCTCAGGTCTCTTCCTCAGGCATGTTATATAGATAAATATGAAAACATTTCTCTTACATACTAGTACACATTTAATTGTTTAGAATGGAAAGCAGATAAGATCAGCTCAGTCCAGACCCAGATTCTTTGATTAGTCTATGGTGAAGGAGTGTCATGTAAATTGCAGCCATTCTCTGGCAGTGTCAAAGGTATTGACACTTCCAGTGAGACTCTGTTGAAAAGGTTACTCCACAATGTAATAATGTGAAAGAAATTCCCTATCCCTGTTCAGGCCATTATTTAAAGTATTAAACTAGAGCATTAATTTAACCTCCCATATTTTTCTGTCTCTCTGAGTGCAAACAGTCCCATTAATATGGCCAGTTTAATGTTCCTGACACTATATTAATTTTGGTAAAAATGTTCTCCCACTGGTGTCTTTGTCTTTTTGTTATTAGCACTGGATCTGTAGGAATTAAAACTTTCATGTAGTGATTGTTCTGTTTTACCCACACAGAGAGCTGTTGGGCATTTTTCACACATGATGAGGTATATTATATTGGATGATTTGGCACTTCCAGAGGATGACTGCAATTTACATCACACTCCTTTATCATTGATTGATCAAACAATCTGGACTCAGCTTGTATTTAATAGAGATGTTTTCATATTTATCTGTATAACATGTCTGAGGAAGAGATCTGAGAGGATTTGAAAGTTTGCATCCTAACTATTCATAGTTAGCCAATAAAGATATTGACTGGTTATATTTGTATGGTGGCTTCTTCTCTCCACATTACTAACAATTATTCAGATTTGATATATAAAATGTTTTGACTTTATCTAGAGACAAGCTTGTTTACTTATATTTGCATTTACTGTCGCAATTTTCAAATTTACTGTTGCTGCAACTTTAAATAGTAAATCATTTTTCCCCTTAATTGATTATATTTTAGGTGTCACATTGTGTTATAAATGAGTTTGATGCATTTGAGGGGCACCTACCATGGAAAAAGACATGTTAAATACAGTCTGTAAGGGCTTTTTCACATGGGCTAAAAAGTCTAGCAGCCCCCTGCTATGGTTTTGTAATCTGAGTTCTGTCACTCACCTTCTATGTTCCACAGATAATCAGTATGTAGATGATGTATGTCAGTCAGCCAACCTATGTGAGCTCCAAGAAATATGATTGGCTGGCACATACGTGAGTCAGCCATTCATTGTAGGTTGAGACAATGCTCATGCAAATTGTCTGTTGGAGATCCCATTGGCCACAGTCTGTGCAAGCTTTCCCTACAAAATTTAATTGCTTTTCTGAGAGAATGCAGTAAAGATGCAGCCTGCTGGACTTTTGTGTGTTTACACAAGGGGATAATTGTCCATGTGAAATGCACCAAAACCAAGCAAGAATAGGACCTTTCACAAGGGGAAACATCCCCAGTGCAGCATCACTGCATTGCCCATGTGAAATGAGCTTCATTGCCATGCCCAACGACAGAAATAGTGTCTGCAAAACAATGATTAACTAGTTAAAGACTGAGCTTCAATATATGTTTTCTCTTATTGTGTTCGTTACGTGCCCTTTATTTACTATTTTTGTAATATATTTGTACTTTTTTTCTTTTTTTTGATATGCAGTGTTATTATTTTAATGCTTTGCCCAAAGTTCTGGTCCTTAAAGGGGAACTTTTACCCCAATTAAACTTAATATACAGTGCCTTGCAAAAGTATTCACCCCCTTGGCATTTTTCCTATTTTGTTGCATTACAACCTAGAATTAAAATGGATTTTAATTTGGATGTCATGTAATGGACATACATAAAATAGTCCAAATTGATGAAGTGAAATGAAGAAAATAACTTGTTTTAAAAACTTCTAAAAAATAAAAATGGAAAAGTGGTGCATTCATATGTATTCACTAGTGATGAGCGAGCACCGTGATGCTCGGGTGCTCGGGTGCTCTGACCGAGCACCCCCTGCTGCTCGAGTGCTCGGCCGAGCACCCGAGCCCCATTGAATACAATGGGAGCACTCGAGCATCAAACCAGGCACCCCCTGCTCTGATGAGCGGAGGGTGCCTGGTCAATGTCCCCCTTCATGTCCGCTATGCCCCTCTTCCACAATGTCCCCCTTCATCTCCTCTATGCCATAGAGGAGATGAAGGGGGACATTGTGGAAGAGGGGCATAGCGGAGATGAAGGGGGACATTGTGGAAGACGGGCATAGACTCTATGCCCCTCTTCCACAATGTCCCCCTTCATCTCCGCTATGCCCCTCTTCCACAATGTCCCCCTTCATCTCCTCTATGGCATAGAGGAGATGAAGGGGGACATTGTGGAAGAGGGGCATAGCGGACATGAAGGGGGACATTGTGTAAGACGGGCATAGCGGAGATGAAGGGGGACATTGTGGAAGAGGGGCATAGAGTCTATGCCCCTCTTCCACAATGTCCCCCTTCATGTCCGCAATGCCCCCTTCATCTCCGCAATGCCCCCGTACCTCCATTCCCTGGTGGTCCAGCGGAGCTTCTTCGGATCTGTGCCTCTTCCGGCACAGATCCTCTTCACCCGAGCTTGTCGGGCGAGCACATGGCGGTACTCGTACGAGTACCGCCATGTGCCGAGCAGAGCGATGCTCGAGCCGATCCGAGCATCGGCCGAGCACGCTCGCTCAACACTAGTATTCACCCCTTTTGCTATGAAGCCTGTAAATAAGATCTGGTGCAACCAATTGCTTTCAGAAGTCACATAATTAGTTAAATAAAGTCCACCTGGGTGCAGTCTGCAGTAAGTGTCATATGATCTGTCACATGATCTCAGTATATTTACACCTGTTCTGAAAGGCCCCAGAGTCTGCAACACCATCAAGCAAGCGGCACCATGAAGACCATGTGGCTCTCCAAACAGGTCATGGACAAAGGTGTGGATAAGTACAGATCAGGGTTGGGTTATAAAAAAAATCCCAAACTTTGAACATCCCATGGAGCACCATTAAATCCATTATTAAAAAATGGAAAGAATATGGCACCACAACAAACCTGACAAGAGAGGGCCGCCCACCAAAACTCATGTACCAGGCAAGGAAGACATTGATCAGAGACGTAACAAAGAGACCAAGGTTAACCCTGAAGGAGCTGCAAAGCTCCACAGCGGAGTTTGTAGTATCTATCCATAGGACCACTTTAAGCCATACACTCCACAGAACTGGGCTTCACGGAACAGTGGCCAGAAGAAAGCCATTGCTTACTGAAAAAATAAGCAAACATGTTTGCTGTTCGCCAAAAGGCATGTGGGAGACTCCCCAAACATATAGAAGAAGGTACTCTGGTCAGATGAGACTAAAACTGAGCTTTTTGGCCATCAAAGAAAACCTCTATGTCTGGCGCAAACCCAACACCTCTCATCACCCCGAGAACACCATCCCCACAGTGAAGCATGGTGGTGGCAGCATCATGCTGTGGGGATGTTTTTCATCGGCAGGGATTGGGAAACTGGTTGGAATTGAAGGAATGATGGTTGGCGCTAAATACAAGGACATTTTTAAGGGAAACCTGTTTAAGTCTTCCAGAGTTTTGAGACTGGGACAGAGGTTCACCGGGGGTTAAATGCTTATGCACGCTGAAGTTTTCTGTTTTTTTGTCTTATTTCTTGTTTGTTTCACAATAAAAAATATTTTGCATCTTCAAAATGGTAGACATGTTGTGTAAATCAAATAATACAAACCCCCCAAAATCCATTTTAATTCCAGGTTATAATGCAACAAAACAGGAAAAGTGCCAAGGGGGAAGAATACTTTTGCAAGGCACTGTGGATAGAATCCTCAGTTGTCGTGTGTTAAAACCCTGTATTTTTTTTTTTTTAATCATAATCTATATACAGAAATACTTGTTTGTAAAATTACCCGAAGGTAGCTCATTGTGGTACAAGCTGTAGCGCACTGCTTATTAGTTCCTCCCCTCTCACGGAGTTATAGCTCAGAAAGAGAGAGGAAAAAAACGGGGGCCAGTATTTTCAACGTCCATTAACACAAATGTCAAGAGAGAGCAATGCCAATCGACAGCTATGTCAGAAATGTGGCCACACACTTCCAACATTGCTCGAAGGCTTCAAAGGTATTATTTACACTGGCCATTATTATTCAGTCATAATACTGTTTTTTCTAAAGGATTTGGTGGGAGACATTGATTGGGGGAGAAAAGTGTGTGTGCGCTTTAAAGAGTTTAAATAGCAAGTAACAGATCTATGCTTTAAACCAGATGAAATATTACTGTCTGTAGCATTCAATGGGTTAAATAATATGTTAAGACATTAGTTTATATACAAGAAAGAAAACATTTTCCAGAATCATTATAACTGTCAATAGAACTAGTGGAGAAAATATTGATTATATATTGAGATAGTATTCATAAAAAAGTTCATAGTCATTAATGATCCAGTTCAAATACATGGACCTTGTAGATTGCTCCAATATATCATTGTAAACATGAAAATATTTTACAGAGAAAAGTATCTTCACAACAAATTAAGCATTCATTGCATAAACACATAAAATTCACGTGTCATTACATCAATTGACAGGGTGCTTTACATGCTAAAATATAATCATTATGCTTCACACTCCCAGCAGAACATTGATGTACAGTAAGTAATTCTGTCATTTCATTTACATCAGTTGTGTGTAGATCACACATTGTTTGTGTACAGTGATCCACAATTTATCTTAAACAATAACTTGTATACAGACAGACACTTTGATATACTGTGCTGGAACTGCACATGTATGGAGTGCCACTGATAAGGATGCATCTGGAAATTAATTCTTAGGCCTTCATGAACTATCGTCTATGAAACATGGGGAAAAAAATGGATATTATATATAACATTTCTAAACAGTTTTTATTTTCCTTGACTTAAAATTTGATCCCCAAATCTAAATAAATAAAACATAGCTATCTGCACAGCTCATTAGCTTTGATTAATGTCAAAACATGACACAATAATAATAACATATACTGGAGCATAATGACACTGCAATAAATACTCTAGTAGACACATCTTCGCACAATTAACTTTCAGCAGTAGAGACTAAAAATTACTTAAAGGGAAACCATACCTATGATATCCTATACTAAGGATATGTAGTTCTTAATTTGTTTAACAAAATTTTGTATCTGTCACCTTCGTACATCAGTCAGGATTTTCTATATAGTACAAGGCAAAAAAACTTACTTTAATGTCTATTTTATGATTCTTACTCAAATATGCAAAATTCTGAAAATTCATGGGTACAATTTGTCAAAGTTAACTCCAAGCCTTAACTATCCCAGTAGTTTATCTGTGACATGATACATAATCTCAATGCATTCTTCCTCATAAAACATTTTCTAAATAGAGGCATAATTAAAATAAAGAATAAGTGGGAGAGCAAAGTTTAATAAACCATAACCTTGTACACTTGAATAAGAATTATTAAGGCTTTACATTAAGCTTTTTGCATTTTAATTGCCACTGTTTTTATAAGGATATTTATTTATTTAAAAACTAGTATAAAAGCCCGTGATGTTAACCCTTTGAGTGCCAGAGGGGCATGCAACGCATTGCTTTGCAATGCGTTGCTTACCCCTCTGGCACTGAGGGCAGTCCTGCTCTGCGTCTTGCTGCGGATGCAGTCATGCACTGTAGAGACTGGCCGAAAGCACAGAATGCTCCCAGCACAGAACTCCCAACATTCTGTGCTCCCAGCATTCCGTACTCCCAGCATTCCGTGTGTTCGGGCAGTCTCTACTGTGCATGATGGCTTCTGACAAACATCCTAGTGACTTATTATATAGGATATTAATAGAAAAAGGACCATGCAAAAATACTGTTTAGTAGTCTGTCATAGATTAAGAAGCATGATATTAAGCAAAAATCCTACATTTACTCTGAACAACATAAATAATAAATGTAGCGAGGCCATTGATATCCAACAGTCTTCCAGTAGATCCTCCAGGACTGTGCCTACTTCTTCTCCACCAGCCTTGGTGTGTCCCATCAGCAGTTTCTGCCACAAGTGATCCTTCTTCCTAGGAGACCTGAGTGAGTACCACTTCTTGTTCGGAGATTACCATCCTCCCTGGGGTCCTCTGAGTATAGTTTGTCTGGGTTGGGGTTATCCGGCGTTACCCAGTGGCTTCTCTGCTGGGGAATAATGACGAAAAAAGCCGGGCACTCCAATGATTAAAACTTGTCTTTGCTTTATTACTTGATACTTAAAAATGCCGGTAACAGTCCGACGTTTCAGTCCATTCTCGGACTTTCATCAGGGACAACTACTTTACAGAATACCGGCTTACTTTACCCTTTATACCACTTCCTTTGTCCAATTCGCGCCGTTTCCGTCCACTGCGTTGTCATAACAACCATGGAAACAGAGCCGTAGCGAATCGGACTTGCTTAAAAACATACATTAAAGCATCCTCAAAACACTAACTCGTCAACTCCATACCAACATTCTTCAGCATACATGTAACTGTACATATCCATAATACTCTCACCATTACAACCTCAGCTCAAATATAGTGAATTAAACTAAATTGCTCGTTCAATCCATTTGGGGATAGAGTCTTTAACCTGTAAATCCAGTACAACTCTCGTCTGGATAGCTGTGTCTCTCTATCACCCCCCCGTGGTGCCTGCTTAACTACTTCAAACGGGAAACATCTCAAATCCTTGATACTATGTTTCAACCTAATGAAGTGTCTGGCTATTGGGGATCTTTTCAGTTGTTGTTCTGAAGCAGTATTGTTTAAACCCCGTAGAATTAGAGAACGATGTTCCCTCAACCTTATTTTGAAGGGTCTGCTGGTTTTCCCTACATAACACAACGAACAAGGACAAATCAACAAATAAATCACATATGAAGTGGTGCATGAAATTGGATCTTTAACTGTGATGACTACCTCAGAATTTGATACCTCTAAGGATGCACCAGTAATCATGTGCGAGCAGGTGACACAACCTGAGCATTTAAAAACACCCATATTTGAAGCCCCGCTTGCAATCTTGTATTTCATTACTGGGTCAGACTTAACTAACATATCCTTAATGCTTCTTCCTTTTTTATACGCAAACATTGGCGCTTGTTTGAACATATGGCCTATTGCTGAATCCTTCTCCAATAATTCCCAATGTTTTAATGTGGTGTCCCTAAATGCTCTTGAGATGTCAGAATAAGTAGTGGTAATCACCATCCGATTCTCCAATGTTTGTTTGGGACGCCCTGCATTTTGTAACAAGGCCTCCCTATCCATTTCATTCACTTGATTCACACAATGATCAATATCACTTCGTTTGTAGCCACGATCTACAAATTTTTGACCCATCTTTTCCATTTGAGATGCTGATTCAATTGTGACCTGGGCAATGCTCTCTTTAATAACCCCGGATGCTGGCTACGTGCACTCAGCAATGTGTTACGGTCCGTAGGCTTGGTATATAGTGAAGTCTGAATTCCCATTGCCTCTTTTTTGATCAGTACATCCAAGTAATTAATCTCCACTGTACTATAATTGAGTGTCATATTAATGGGTGTATCTGAGCCATTCAACTCATTGACAAATTCATTTAACATTGCTTCACTTCCTGACCACACCATGAATAGGTCGTCAATGTATCTAACATAATATCTAATGTAGGTCCAGTATTTCGATCCCATGATGTGGTTGCATTCATAATGCCACATGTATGTATTGGCATAAGTGGGCGCCATAGGGGACCCCATCGCTGTCCCAGTAAGTTGGACATAAAACCCATCTTCAAATTTAAAATAATTGTGTGTTAGTATGAGATCAATGAATCCCACTACATAGTCAATCATCTCAGAGTTATAGATGCCACTATCTTCAAGCAGTTTCCAGACAGCAGCTTTACCACCTTCATGTGGAATGCACGTATATAGACTGGAGACGTCCATGGTTACCAAAAACACTTCTTCAGTCCCCCAGTCTACTCCTTGCAATGAGTTCAAAAAATGAGTAGTATCTTTAATGAAAGTAGTAGTATTTTGAACTAATGGTTGTAAAATACTATCCACATACTGTGCTGCTGGATATAACAGTGACCCTCTTGCAAGATACACCCATTAATATGACACTCAATTATAGTACAGTGGAGATTAATTACTTGGATGTACTGATCAAAAAAGAGGCAATGGGAATTCAGACTTCACTATATACCAAGCCTACGGACCGTAACACATTGCTGAGTGCACGTAGCCAGCATCCGGGGTCATTAAAGAGAGCATTGCCCAGGTCACAATTGATGAGGGTAAAGAGAATAGTGTCGGATCCCAATGAATCAGCATCTCAAATGGAAAAGATGGGTCAAAAATTTGTAGATCGTGGCTACAAACGAAGTGATATTGATCATTGTGTGAATCAAGTGAATGAAATGGATAGGGAGGCCTTGTTACAAAATGCAGGGCGTCCCAAACAAACATTGGAGAATCGGATGGTGATTACCACTACTTATTCTGACATCTCAAGAGCATTTAGGGACACCACATTAAAACATTGGGAATTATTGGAGAAGGATTCAGCAATAGGCCATATGTTCAAACAAGCGCCAATGTTTGCGTATAAAAAAGGAAGAAGCATTAAGGATATGTTAGTTAAGTCTGACCCAGTAATGAAATACAAGATTGCAAGCGGGGCTTCAAATATGGGTGTTTTTAAATGCTCAGGTTGTGTCACCTGCTCGCACATGATTACTGGTGCATCCTTAGAGGTATCAAATTCTGAGGTAGTCATCACAGTTAAAGATCCAATTTCATGCACCACTTCATATGTGATTTATTTGTTGATTTGTCCTTGTTCGTTGTGTTATGTAGGGAAAACCAGCAGACCCTTCAAAATAAGGTTGAGGGAACATCGTTCTCTAATTCTACGGGGTTTAAACAATACTGCTTCAGAACAACAACTGAAAAGATCCCCAATAGCCAGACACTTCATTAGGTTGAAACATAGTATCAAGGATTTGAGATGTTTCCCGTTTGAAGTAGTTAAGCAGGCACCACGGGGGGGTGATAGAGAGACACAGCTATCCAGACGAGAGATGTACTGGATTTACAGGTTAAAGACTCTATCCCCAAATGGATTGAACGAGCAATTTAGTTTAATTCACTATATTTGAGCTGAGGTTGTAATGGTGAGAGTATTATGGATATGTACAGTTACATGTATGCTGAAGAATGTTGGTATGGAGTTGACGAGTTAGTGTTTTGAGGATGCTTTAATGTATGTTTTTAAGCAAGTCCGATTCGCTACGGCTCTGTTTCCATGGTTGTTATGACAACGCAGTGGACGGAACCGGCACGAATTGGACAAAGGAAGTGGTATAAAGGGTAAAGTAAGCCGGTATTCTGTAAAGTAGTTGTCCCTGATGAAAGTCCGAGAATGGACTGAAACGTTGGACTGTTACCGGCATTTTTAAGTATCAAGTAATAAAGCAAAGACAAGTTTTAATCATTGGAGTGCCCGGCTTTTTTCGTCATTATTGTGCAGTTTGTATTGGAAGCCTTGAGCACCCTTTTCAAATACATTGCCAGTGTGTGCGGCAGAGTTCATGTACAGTTTCTCTGCTGGGGACCACAACATCTAGCTTCACGGCCAGCACCTATAGGCAGCTCAGCCGCAGCACAACCCTGGCCTAGGCAACCTACACTCTCTAGCTCCGTTCCCTAGCTTCGCTCCCTAGCATCTAGCTCAGCGGCCCCTTGTTAGAGGTGTACCCTGTTCCTGCTCCCAGGCAGGGCCGGATTTATAATAAGGCAGAGTAGGCATCTGCCTACAGGCGCACCCCACAGAGGGGCGTCTGTCACTGGGATATTTTTTTATTCTTTGCCTTATGATGCTGCATCATCATCATCATCATGTCTGGTGGACGGGGGGGGGGTGAATTCTAGTTGCGCCTGCTGCACCTGCGCGCCGCTACCAGGTGTGACTGTGAGTGAGTCAGAACTGGAAGAGCTGGAGTCACAGTCACGGAAGAGCATTACTCCCCACTTGCCATAACTGCCCTGCCTCTTCCCACACGCTGCATAACTTAATGGGCGTATGAAGCATTTCTCTGTGTAAAACGTCGCTCTATATATCTGCTGCTTGTACCATCAACAACCTTGCAATGATCACTGCTCCGGGCTCTCCTTTAACCCTATGGCATTAATAATAATAATGTTTGCCTTACCTGCAATATTGGCATTAACCCTCGCTATACGATACAATCAGTTGTGCTCCTTTCACGATCAGATTTGCCTCCTGAGCGCCGCTCCGACTCTCTCTCTCCCTCTTCAGGCATTAAAATGAACAGCAAGGGGCATGCCTGAAGAGGGAGAGAGAGAGTCCGGAGCGGCGCTCAGGAGGCAAATCTGATCGTGAAAGGAGCACAACTGATTGTATTGTATATTGAGGTTTAATGCTGATATTGCAGTTAAGACAAATATTATTATTATTATTATTATTAATGCCATTAGGGTTAAGTGAGAGCCGGAGCAGCAGTCATTGCAAGGTTGTTAACCCTTTGAGTGCAGAGTGGTACGGAATGCATTGCTTTGCAATGCATTCCGTACCACTCTGGCACTCAAAGGGTTAATGGTACAAGCAGCAGATATACAGAGCAGAGTTTTAGACAGTGAAATGCTTAATGCGCCCATTAGTCACACGCTATTTTGTGTGCGACGTTTTAAAAGGATACCGGGAGGGGATGTGTAGTAGGGGATGACTGAGCTGAACTGAGGAAATGAGCGCATTGCCTCTTTAAAAAACTCTTGAGGTGTGTGAAGTTCAAGTTGGGGTCACCTGAAGTTCCTGAATCCTGCCCTGTGTTTTACCTTGTAGTTTAATATAGCTCCACATGGTGCACTAACAGCCTCAGTGCACATGCAGACTCCTTTATATGTCTGCCCTACACTGGTGCTGGAGCTCACCAAATAGCAGAGGAAGCCACAGCACAGGAAACTTGTGTCAGGCCCGGCAGTACTGATCAGAGAGGCACAGCCAGGGTTGCTCACTACACATAACAGATCAGAGGGTGGAACAGCAGCCTGGTAGGACTGGCATGGTGGATAGGAGGCTGCTAACTGGGGTTGAGGCACAGATCGCACCAAGAGGCTGGGGATGGTCACTCACAGATATCAGTTGCTTGGACACTGCTGGGCATCCAGGTAATGGGCAGTCACCCTAATGTGGTGTAAGGAACTCAGAGGAGTGTGGCACGGGACAGGGACCAAAAAAGATGGCAGGGGAAATGGGAATGCAGTGCAGATTGGATGTTAGTTGCAAGGACTTAACTATCAGATGGAAGGGACATGGGGCTGTAAAATGCCATGTGCACGAGAAACTTTTTGCACTTTTTCGGGGGGGGCAGCTTCAGATTTCTGTGCCTACAGGCTCCTGAGATGTAAATCTGGCCCTGCTCCCAGGTACTCTCAATCCCTTAGTTGTCCTTGCTCCTGGTCGTGACAGCCCCATAGACAAAAAAATTTTCACCGGGACCTTGTAATGGCTAGTTATGCTATAGACTAGAAACCCCATTTAAAGCAACAGAAATGTTTGGAACTGTAATGAATTCAGCATGGTACACTTGATTTAAACCAGGATTGAACCACATTTGCTTATTATATCAGCCTCAATATATAAAGGTCTCTACCATTCAAAGAATTAAATGCTTCATTCAATCCCCATTTTTTCACTGGAAAATGTTATTTGTCCCTTATGGTACAGTTAGTTTATTATGATTATTATTATTATTATTATTCAAGTTTTTCTTTGTACATCAGTCTCTAGGATTAACAGTTTACTCCACTTCTATTCAACATGGAAGTAATAAATACAGAGATGTCTTTTATCAGCATAATCAGGGAAAACAATGAATGTAGACGGACAGGTATTCTACAGACAGAATAGAGAGCTCGAGTCCCTGGATATCTGTTTACATGGGGTGGGGGGAGTGGTCATGTAAGAGAAGGCACCAATACTAATACAGCAGTATCTCAGATAGTGTGCCCTGTTCTCTGCATTTTGTGTGTTTCCCTTAACACAGTCTGCAGATTAACAAATGAAGTATTTTTAATTCTTACAATCATTTTTAAATAGTTATGTATTTTACACTTTTCATTTTAAGGGAAAATATATCTTTAAACTCTTGCTCTTTTCCTCAAAACGCCTTGAGAGCCTAGTCTACTCTCATCTGTTTACCTTTCTCAACTCCCATAACACTCTGGACCCACTTGCCCTTATGAAAGTAACAAATGATCTCCATATTGCAAAAAACAATGGGCATTTCTCTCTTCTCATCCTCTTTAACCAATCAGCTGCATTTGACACATTTGACCATACAATTGTCTCCCAGGTTCTCCAATTTTTTAGCATCTGTGGCTTGGCAAATTACTGTTTCTATCCTATCTCTCTCAATGATCTTTCTCTGTGTCATATGCTTACACCTCTCACCTACTATCCCCTTCTTAGTAGGTGTACCCCAAGGCTGTGTTCTGTACCCCTTCTGTTCTCTCTGTATTCCCATTCTCTGGGGCAACTGACCCTTCGGCTTTAACTACCATGTTTACGCAGATGATACATAAATCTTTCACACTGCCCCCTCACTATCAACTGAAATTCAGCAGCAGGCCTCAGAATGCCTTACTGCTATCTCTTCCAGTTGCTTATATCTTCAAAATATAGCAGAAATCCTCCTATTTCTTTTTCACTGTGCAACAAAATTTCATGCACGCTTTTATCCTTTCCTCTCTTGGATTACTGCAACTCTTTACTTATTGGTCTGAATACTATCAATATTGTTCCTCTCCAACTGATTCTTAACTCGACTACCAAAATATTCTTCCTCTCCTCTCGAACAGTACTTAACGCTTTCAAAATCTACCCATATAAATAACATATTACATTTTAAATTCTCCTCATTACCTTCAAGGCTCTCCATCATTCATCCCCACCTTCATTCATCTTTGATATCCCACCATATACCTGCACATCCTCTACGTACCACGCATTGTTGGACAACTCTCTGCTATTTTAACCTCTATCACTGTATCATAATTGAAGGCTTTTCCCTTAGCTGTTCCCTGCCTCTAGAACTCCTTACCACCTAGCATTTCCCAAGCCTCAAACCTTAACAACTTCAAATCCAAGCTAAAAGAACACATTTTAAATGTAGAACTACTGTAATAGGTAAACCATATCTCATATGCGCTGTCAAAAATTGCACTTCCTCCTCTGTCTGCTTGTACCTGTATGTCACCCTGCTATCCAAATGTATGCTCATCTAGTGTTCCCCTTATGATTGTCTGTATAACCACTTAATTGCTGCACTTATTGTACCCCCACTATTCAAAATGGAAACTGTAAAGTGCTAAGTACACCTGTTGACGGTATATAAATAAAAATATACATACATACAAATAAGGGGTTCTTTATTTGTGTAGTAAAAACACTTTCTTCATACAGCAGTCATTTATATCTGTTCACAGTTTATTTTGCATTTGATTTCTGCTGTAGTCTAAAACCAAACATAGATATTTTCAACCTTGAGAAGGGTTTCATGTCCTTTGGTAAGTCTCTCTCTTTATGGCTAATCCCATTTAAAGTCAGGCTAATAAGATCTATTGGTTATTGTGTGAAAATTAAATACATACTCAAACATTTGAGTCCCAGAGGGTTATCCAATGCATTGTGAAGCAAAATGTATTTTTTTTACAGCAAATCCTGTTAATAATCCATTTTATATACATAGTAACACTAATAACAGTAGACCAAAATTGTTGGAAACTTGCTGAGGAGGCCTTCATCCTGCAATGGATCAACAATAGCTGAAGATCATATGTATAGTTCAGTAATGTGGAAAGCACTCACAGATCTTGATTAAAAGCCAAAAGTACTGGCAGAAACATTGATCTAATAAACCACTGGTGTTTCAGCTACAAAGAATACTTAAAAGTATATATATATATATATTTATATATACAGTACTATGCAAAAGTCTTAGGCAGGTGTGAAAAAATGCTGTAAAGTAAGAATGCTTTCAAAAATACACATTGATATTTTTATCAATTAACAAAATGCATACTGAGTGAACAGAAGATGAATCAAAATCAAATCAATATTTGGTGTGGTCACCTGTTGCCTACAAAACAGCATCAGATCTTCTAGATATACTTGCACACAGTTTGTTAAGGAACTCAGCAGGTAGGTTGTTCCAAACATCATGGAAAACTAACCACAGTTCTTCTTTGTATTTAGACAGCCTCAGTTGCCCCTCTCTCTACATTTAGTCCCAGACAGACTCGATGATGTTGAGATCAGGGCTCTATGGGGGACACACCATCACTTCCAAGACCCATTGTTCTTCTTTACACTGAAAAGAGTTCTTAATGACTATGGCTGTATGTTTGGAGTCATTGTCATGCTGCAGAATAAATTTGGGGCCAATCAGATGTTTTATCCATGTTGTTTTGATGGATAAATATCTGCCTGCATTTCTCCACATTGAGGAGACCATTAATTCTGACCAAATCCCCAACTATATTTGCAGAAATGCAGCCCCAAACTTGCAAGGAACCTCCACCATGCTTTACTGTTGCCTACAGACACTGATTCTTGTACCTCTCTCCAGCCCTACGGTGAACAAACTAGCTACTGCAGATTTTGACTCATCAGTCCAGAGCACCTCTTACCATATTTTTGCACCCCAGTTCCTGTGTTTTCGTACATGCATAGTTGAGTCACTTGGCCTTGTTTCCACATCAGAGGTATGGCTTTTTGGCCACAAGTCTTCCATGAAGACTACTCCTGACCAGACTTCCCCGGACAGTAGATGGGTTATCAGGATCCCACTGTTTTCTGCCAATTCTGAGCTGATGGCACTGCTGGACATCTTTTGATTGTGAAAGGAAGTAAGCATGATGAGTCTTTCATCTGCTGCACAAAGTTTCCTTTGCCGACCACTGCATCTACAGTACTTAACATTGCCTGTTTCTTTGCGCTTTTTTAAAAGGGCTTGGACAGCACAACTGGAAACCCTTGTCTGCCTTGAAATGTCTGCCTGGGAGAGACCTTGCTGATGCAGTATATCTACCTTGTGTCTTTTTGCTGTGCTCAGTCTTGCCATGGTGTATGACTTTTGACACGAAACTGTCTTCAGTAGCCTCACCTTATTAGCTGAGTTTGGCTGTTCCTCACTCAGTTTCATTTCTCCTACGCAGCTATTTCTGTTTCAGTTAATGATTGTGTTTCACCCTACATATTAAATTGAGGATCATTAACACCTGTTTAATAATACACCTGACTATATGCCTACAAAATTCCTGACTTTGTGCAAGTGTACCTAGAAGAATTGATGCTGTTTTGAAGGCAAAGGGTGGTCACACCAAATATTGATTTGTTTTAGATTTTTCTTCTGTTCACTCACTATGCATTTTGCTAATTTATAAAAAAAAAAAAACGAGTAACATGTCTGTTTTTGAAAGTATTCTTACTTTACAGCATATATTTTGCACCTGCCTAAAATTTTTGCATAGTATATATATATATATATATATATATATATATATATAAAGACCCCCAAGGGGGTCGAAACGTTGATCCTTTTTTCTAATAAATTATAAATTATAGACCCAGTAGTGAGCTTGCTATTTGATGAGTTTTCTCATCTATACACTGCTATATATATATATCTATATCTATCTATCTATATCTATCTATCTATATCTATATATATATATATATATATATATATATACATATACATATCTACACTTAATGTGAAATGCATTGTCTGTTTCTGATAAAAAAAAGCAAGTAGTACATACAGTTTTTAGATGGAGAGACAGTACTCACAGGGTCTAATTTGTTGATCAATTGATGTTTCATTCATTTAAATCAATGTTTCAGACAAAACATTGATTTAAATAAATGTAACTTCACCTGATGAACAAAAAAAGACCCTGTAAGTGCCATCTTGTTATCTAAAAACTGTATGTACTACTTGCTTTTTTAATCAGAAAAAGAGAGTGCATTTCACATTAAGTGTATATATATATATATATACATACAGTAGTATGCAAACGTTTTAGGCAGGTGTGAAGAAATGCTGTAAAATAAGAATGCTTTCAAAAATAGACATGTTAATTGTTTATAGTCATCAAGTAACAGAAGAAAAATCTAAATCAAATCAATATTAGGTGTGACCACCCTTTGCCTTCCAAACAGCATCAATTCTTCTAGGTACACTAGCACACAGTCAGGGATTTTGTAGGTATAATATATATATATATATATATATTTTTTTTTAATTGTCATATATGCAAATTAAGTCCCACAATAAATTAGAAAGTGGAATTACAAATCCACAGATTTCAATAATCTAAAAAAAATTTCTCAGCTGATTCAACTAATTTTAACTGGAAAAAAAAACAGAGCAAACTGTGCAAATGCTTGAACTGAGTGAATAATCTGCACCCAGTCTGGACTACAAATCATGGTATTATTTACACATCTTTAACTAATAAGCTTGTTGGGTATAATGGTGCGTACAAATGGTTTTGATAATAAGGTAGACATAAGCTTCTGGAGGATAGATAAATTGCCTTGCTGCTATACATCTTAATGGTTAGCAAGAATGCCTTTAGAAATCTAATTAATTATTTACCATGCAATTCATGGGTTAAAAGGGTAATGTCAGTTTAAAAGCTTGCATAAAATCAAGGTAATAATGTTGGCTGTGTATATAGCAGGAGACTAGCAGAGTGAGAGTGATACTTTTACTTTCACTCTACTACTTAGTCAATAAAGGTATCACTTTCACTCCACTACTCTACTGTATATAATCAGGAAAGGGATCAGTGCAACTGTATGAATGGGATAGTCTGTATTTCTCTAGCATGGTGCAGGCAGAAATTATTGATGTAAAGCATTTAAAATACTGTACTATATTGATCCTGAATCCAGGTGATTGCAAGTTCTTCATATCATGAACCAAGTCAAAGCATCTAATTAAAACTAAGTGATTCAGCCTTGTGATAGTTATCTTCCAGAGCCACTGAAGCAAGGTAATGAATTATAAAGCCATATAATATGGCTAAACATTTTACTCATTTGGACATTTGTCTAAAGTTCATGGCTATGTAATATGTAGTCATTAACAATTTTAAATGTGTTACATTTCCTCTCAAATGAAATCCAAATAACTGTTAAATGGACTAATTTATAATACAAAGAATAACACCAAATTAATAAAAATACAGCATCTTCATGATAGTGGAACATTATGATTTCACAATTTAAGAATGATTAGCTTTACTGTGTGCATTAAAGGGACAGTCACATCTTATTTTAACTTTGCATATTCTGGAAGTGCATAAAATAAAGTCAGTTATTTTTTTCATCTTCACATATTTTTTATACTATTATGTCCCTGACAGTAAGGGCACTGTATTTTTTCCATAGAGCTTTCTGTCAGGGACTGTGAAAGCAGGGATATTTATTTAAAGGGATAGTAATACTTAGAATGTAAAAAAATATATGTTGTAGGGTTTACCCCCCTGAGTAAAACAAGGGTACTCCCACTGCTGAAAGGTGTTTCATTCTAAAGTTATGAATTTTCAAAGTTGAATTTTTTAGGTGCAATATCACAGTGGCCTGAAATTGTACAGTGGCGCTGTTGCTACACGATCCTATGGCCAGCTCTGGTCAGTTGACCATAAATCTCCATAGGATGGTGTAGCAACAGCGCCACTGTACAATTTCAGGCCACTGTGATATTGCACCTAAAAAATTCAACTTTGAAAATTAATAACTTTTGAATGAAACACCTTTCAGCAGTGGGAGTACTCTTGTTTTACTCAGGGGATAAACTCTACAACATATTTTTTTTTACATTTTAAGTATTACTATCCCTTTAATGTTGCAGGCTCCGTGAAGCACTGATTGATCTGAATGCTGTAGAGGCAGGAGTTTCTGTGGAAACATATTCAGTGTGTGTTTGTGTGGGGTAGGGTGGGGCTAAACATAAAAGGTAAGGATACAAATTATAGTATACACATAGGCAACCTGAATTGAAACTTTAATACAATCATTTCTAATTATTTAAAGCATAAGAACCAAGAACAATACAGGTAAATTTTAATTGAATTTTATATATATTCAATGTTAGCAAAAGTAATTATTTCTGTATGATATTACAAATGAGATACACTTTTATTCTATTCAGTTCAAACTGAGTAAATATACAAGAACTGTGTCCTATAAATCATTGTACATGGGTTTGTTCCTGGCCAAATTTGGCATTTCCAATTGTCTTACTGAGTGATAATATCACTATTTTCCTTCCCTCATTAATCCTTTCACATTTTTCATAGATTTCCATGCTTCTATTGTCATGCAATGAAGACAGGTCAAGAAAAGAATGATCGCTTTAAATATTATCTTATTCAATAGGTGGGAGTTAGGAACAAGGATGACTAATCTGAAATACATACTACATTGTTTAAAATGTTTAAACTCTAGAAATCCAAGTTTCTAACAATGCTGGAAGAAGCAATAGCTTTACTTTCTCAGACTGCTGAAACAGAACCTTGTTGTTTGCCAAATATGTCAAGTATGATCAGAGCTATAGATGGTGTCCTGTTCATGTGTATAACTTTCACTTGAAAGAAAATATTGCCTTTTTAAAAAGGCTGTTATGAATTTTCATAAGTACTAAATATGTTAATTTAGCTTTGTACATCAAATAGTTAAAGAAAGCTTAATTATAATATATTATATATACTAGAAGAAAAGAGCACAACCCCCCCCCATTGTACTTACATTACACCCATCTTGGGCTTATAGCATCTCAGGGGTCCCAACCCCTTGGCTGCCATGTAACTGTGTCTTAGGTCCGGGTAGTCAGTCTCTTAACCGTTGTAAATTCTTGCAGAAGTTCCAGACAGTACTTATATGGAATCTCCAGTTACAAAGTAGCATGCTGCGTTGTTGAGGCAGCCAGATGAAGTTGTTACAATGTCGCTGAACAACAATGTCAGAGTCCACGTGGAACTGTCTGAACGCTAAAGACGGCATTGTGCAGTAAAACTATAACTCTAAACCAGAACTGAGAGAACTCACAGGGGCCGGGGAGGTATTACGGTGCCCATGCTATGCTGGCGACATTTTGACACTTTGCTACTTCCTGATACCTTTTTATTGGCTAACGTGTTGTTGCTCCTCCCAGTGAGACAGCCCTTAAATACTCAGTCCTGTCACTTCTACGGTGCCCTTTCGTGGTGTTCCCATTGCTAGCGCTTGTTCCATTATATTCGTATGATTCCTGTGTATGACCCGGACTGCCTGACTACTCTGCCTGTGTACGTTCCTGCTCTGTGTACCGACCCGGATTGGCTGACATTCCTGCTCTGTGTATCGACCCGGCTTGGCTGACGTTCCTGCTCTGTGTACTGACCCGGATTGGCTGACGTTCCTGCTCTGTGTACTGACCCAGCTTGGCTGACGTTCCTGCTCTGTTTACTGATCCGGATTGGCTACGTTCCTGCTCTGTGTAACTGCCCGGTTCACACTCATTCTGGCTATCTGGTTTGGGGCTATAGCCGGTGCTCGCTCTCTCTGTCTGACTAGACCTCCGGTTGCCTCGGTTACTGCTCAGGCAGTTCTTACTGTGACCCGATCACTCCTGTGCCTAGTCCTCTCTCTCCGGTGTGGAGATCCCGGTTGCACCACGGTACGCTTGGCCTGTTACCTGCTATACCTGAGATTGGGTTACTCTTGGGCGCCTCTGTCTGTTATTCCATCTAGCAGTTGCCTCAGACCGGAGCATTCGTTAACCCCTTGCGGGGCTGTGCTGTGCACTTGGGTCACAGTCTATTGCAGTCTCGGTTTGGCATTACACTGCACCTCCCGGTGCTGTGCATTTGGGTTACAGTCTATTACAGTCCCGGTTTGGCTTTAAACTGCACTGGTTGCAGCCTACCTCTGGTGCTCCAGTAGCCAGTCGCACATCCTGGTCTCTGCTTGCTCCTTTGTGACTACAGTTGCTATTGTGTCACTCTCTGTGTAGAGAGTGCACTCTGAGCCTTCCACTATTAGGGCCTATTCGCTGTTCCTGGCTTAATAGTACCAATCTGCCATTGTCTCACTGAATCATACGAACTTTACCTGACCTGTGTCAGAATTGTATATTGTTTAACATATACTGGACCTGTGTGGGTTATTAACTTTACTGTAACCTGTCCTGTGTCAGTGTCATATTGCACCTATACTGCTGGACCCATGAGGGTTAATGTTGCTAAACTTGTTCAATAAAACTGTGTTTTATTCCATCTCCTGAGTCTGAGTGTCATTTAAACCGTAACAGGAGGGACCCGGCACACAATAGCAGTGGAGGGGGAGGAGGCTGAAGAAGATGATCACTAAGGTGTTATAAGGTAGAGATAACTTCTCCAGTGATATCACTTCTCCAATTCCTATGTTATTCTATGGTGCCAAATTCACTAACATTTTGTACGTTTTGGAGATCTTAGTGCATAGGCTCCACAGAATAACATAAGAACTGGAGAAGTGATATCACTGGAGAAGTCATCTTCACTTTATCACCTCTTTATCAAGCCTTGTTGTATAACCCCCCAATGTCTGTAATAAAACGACTTGAACCATAAAGATTTTGTAGAGTTACAGAACTTGCCAAAAAAGAGGTGACAATTCAGTCTTCTTCAGAATTCTGGACTGGAATATCAGTTTTTACAAAGCATTGGAAGTATGTAAAATACCTACATATGCCAAGGACCCATATAGTAAATTTGAATTTACAAGCCTTATGATTTATAGGAATTATTATTTCCACAAGCATCGCAATGATGTCTGTTATACAGTTATCAGAGCCTGGATTGTGCATGTGAGACAGGAGACCTAGATACCAAGCATAATTATACTATTTTACATGCAGTAGCTAATATATTCGCTGTTGTGGACACAATTACATAATTTTCAATGTCCTTACAAAGATCACCAGATATGCCTAGGATGGGATTTTGAACATATGTGGAGACAAAGACAAAATACAACTTACATGTAAGTCCAAATGGAACTGTGGTGAGTACAACATGTAGTGGAACTTTCACCTACCAGCTTCTAGACTCATTAAATGTATTTGTCATTTTTATTTTAAACTTCTTAAATAGTTTTAGAGAATTTTGAATTAGTACTTGGGGAATCTAATATCGGCACAGCTTTGTTCTCTGATCTGTCTGATAAAGAGTGTAAATTAATTACTCACATACATAAAATCACCTCTCTCAGTCTTCTGGGGATACTAGAACCTACCCACAGTGGCGTAACTATAGGGGTCGCACCTGCGACCGGGCCCTTCTCTCCAGGGGTCCGATCACCCCCTGCGACCCCTCTGCCTGGTGCCTTCAATCTCCCTCCGGTGTCTAGTAATGCAGAGCGCTGGGAGATGACATCATCTCCCAGCGCTCTGCATTACTAAGAGGACTGCGCGGGACCTCCAGGGAGGTAGGAGATGGGGCATTGTGAAGATTAAGGGGCATTGTAGAGGGGCTCATTGTGGTCAAGGGGGGCCAATGTGGTGGTGGAGGGGCCAGTGGCACTTCTTGCACCAGGGCCCGGAGGGCCCATGTTTAGTATAGGTAAAACAGACACGCAAAAAATCTCTGTTTTTAGATTTGCCCTGTGTGTCTGTTTAACCTATAATAAACACTGCTTTTAGATTTCTTTCTGTTTGCGCTTTTGTATTTAACATATATATATATATATATATATATATATAAATATATAAAGAAAGAATAGAAAAATGTTGAGTAATTGCGCTAGAATGCGGGCTACAGATTACCACCAGAATAAATAAAAACGATGTATATAGAGACACAGTTTGCTATTTTCCTTTCAATCTGATAGTGGACAGATTATAAAACAAAATCGACAAAAAAGAACAAGGAAAAGCAGTTCACATCTCTATTTAAGTATGGTTAATATAATAATCTAACAAATGAAAATAAATAATAAGAAAACTTAAAGATCGTAAATAATGATAGATAATACATAAAATAATATAGTACAAAAAATATATCTGGTACCAGAAATGAAGTGACGTAACTCAAAATAAAAACTTGTAGGGATAGATAGTCCAATATCAGTCACTAAGTTGGTGAAGTGATGAATAGCTCTATACAGCTCAACTATGTAAACAGATCACCTCCGTAAAGGTTCAGTGGGCAGGTACCGCAGTAGATGCAATAAGATGTGTGTAGTCCTCTGCTATGGAGATTGAGTGAGAGAAAGTTCTTTTGTTACTGTGTAATCCGGCTCTCTTTATCCCTCTCACAGTGAGATCAGGTATGGTGGACTCTCTCTTAACAGTTTATGTTCCAGTGGGCAGAATATTTGTTGGCTGTAATCTCACAGGGTGGTACGCAGATGGTATGGGCTATCCTCCTGCTTTCTTTTATCAAACTGCCAGAGGCAAGATTACTGGTTGTCATCTGATGCTGTAAGCTAGTAGTGTTGCCCACTGGTGGTGGCCTGGGGAATGTGGTCTCCTAGTCCCTTTAGCACTGGTGCCATTGCTAGTGTTAGAAGTAGTAGTGACACACTTGTCCACTGGGAGTGACTAGACTCAGGGTCCACTCAGCTTTTCTTTTTTTAACAACAGTGGAGAGGATCATATTGTCAGCCAGCACTATGAACCACTAAGTAATCATTTTGTTAATATTTGATTTAAATGTATTTATTTTCTCTCTCGCTCTCTCTCACTCTGTTTCTTTGCTAAAATACACCACACTAGAATACCAGATATTCTATATATTGGCAGGAATTTTCACTTAATTGAGTAACATAGGTCTATGGAAGAATTTTCACACATTTTTCTGTGTTCCTTGTGAAAAAGAGGTAAATTTACATGTTTCTATATGGGCAAAACTTCCTGCTGGTAAGAAAAAAAACATGATTTTTTTTCATGAAATTTTCCATGGGAACACAAAAGGACTTTTCCCATTCATAAAAATATGAATTTGACTTATATTAGGCTGTAACATCCATAGAAATATGTATTTGCCTTTTATCTAGCTGTAACATATTCACCTCCCTATTAGATTCTTCCTCTTCACCCCATGCCTCTTCCCACCTTGAGGGAAATTTCCATGAAAAGTGCAGTTTTACCTAGCTCAATCCATTGAAACTGAAGACTGAATTTCTCCCCACCAGTAGTCGTGATACAAGCTCCTTCATGAACTGGCTGTTATTACCTCTGTGCTGGGGGAGTCTGTGTGTGGTGTTATAAGGGAGCAAAGGAGGTTGACCCCAAATACACCAACATTCTGACTGATTTGATTTAAAACACATGCAGTTGAGTAATGTCCAGCAAATGCACAAGGGGATGGGGAAAGGAAGAGTAGTGCAGGGATATGGGAGTAAAGTGGTAAGTCATGGTTGTTGTAGCGTATGCTATAAATGATGATGATGTCACGGTTTCCCAGGAACAAACCAGGAGTCAGTACGGTATAGTAAAACAATCTTTACTGAATAAATATAAATACAGAAAATCACAGAACCATGAGTAAGTAAATCACAGAACAATGAGTAGAGGTCCTTCTAGTGGCCAACGACTCTATCAGAAATAGGAGTCTGCCAAAAGTTGGAATGCTCTTAAAGAGACTGGCAGAATCCTCTGGAGTCTCTATATAACAAAGGCCCATCAGGAATCCCAGTAAGAGACTAACTTGACTCACGCCTACAGTGAGCAGGTAGATCTAGGGATCTCCTCAAAGATGATACAGTAAGGAAGAAGTACTGACTCAAGCCTGCAGTCAGTAAGGAGACGGCCGTCTCTTTTCTCAGAGTCACCAGAGCGATCCTGACTCACGCCTGCATTCAGAGAGTAAGGTCTTAACCAGAGCCACAGGTCTGCACCAGATTGGGTGTCTACTACACAATGGGAGCAAGCAGGCGAATAGTCAGACAGAGCCATAGCTCAGCACCAGATCGGTTAGTCAGACAAGCCGGGTAATACACAGTTCAGGTAGTCAGCCAGAGCCACAGGTCCGCACCAGATTAGGTGTCCACTACACAATGGGAGCAGGCAAAAGAATAGTCAGACAGAGCCACAGGCCAGCACCAGATTGGATGGTCAGACAAGCCAGGTCATACACAGAGCCCAGACTAAACAGAACTGTTTGTACTACAATGCAAGGGCAACTGAGTCAGGACTCAGACTGCCCTTTAAACCCCTCCAAAGGAAGTAGGTAGGAGGAGCAGTTTCAGAGGAAGGAAGTAGGTAGGAGGCCACTATAGGAAGCATGGCATAAAACAGAGGCCTGCTTCACTCTAAAGCCTCGCGTCTGCAGATGACGCGTGGAATGACGCAGAGCGTCACTGAAGCGGTGGCGCTGGAACCAAGGTAAGCTGTAACAGATGATCCCTCCCCTTCTGGAGAGAATGCAGTTTGATAAGGTCCCACCAAAAGTTCCACCACCACGCCCATACTATAAAAAAAAATATAAGAACACTGAAGATGACAATGTTACATTCTAGTGTTGTTGATGGCATAATTTAGGAAGGTGTAGCAGCTGAAGCAACTACTGTATCTGACAGTGAGACAAACAAACACCAAACATCTGTCCTCAAAATAGCAGCAAGCAAAAGAAAGTAAAAGTAAAAAGAAATAGTTTGAGACAGCTAAAAGCTTAGAGGAATATAAGGGCAGTGGGCAAGAAGTGTCAGGCAATGCTGAGGATGACCAAATGATGGCTGCTGATGATGATGATGATGCCGATCTAGAATTTATCCCTCCAGCATCCACCTCTTCTTCAGATACTGATTAAGTTGAAAGTGAGAGAAATGATGACATGGCCAGAAAGTTAGCTGAAAGGCAAAGGCTCAATCTTCCACCACTGAAAAGAAACACTGTGCCTGTCTATAAACTGTCTGATAAAAACAGTGGAAACTCTGACCCAGGACAAACAAAGATACCTAAAAATAGACAGTCATCCTGCCATTCACCATCAGCAACATCACAGCTTCTAAAACCAAGCTCCACTCAGCCACACACACACATGTGTTAAGTAGCCAGCAGCAACAACAACAACACGTTATTCACATCCACAACCTTAGTTATGATGAGTGTCTTTGCTGCTGCTGGAAGTGCTGCACCTTTGACACCTAGTTGTAGTAGCAGTAGAATTTCATCTTCATCTAACACCCTCAGGAAATCCGCAGTCCATGAAGTCCTCACTTACGATTAAGTATGGGTGAAAGGTCCCGTCTTGTTCCCATGAAAAAATCCATGAAAACCTTGTTGTTGTCTGCTTTTTCACGGGAAAATCCACTTTAAATACAGCAATTAAAATCTTTACCATTTTTGCCCATTGGCGAAAATTTTTCGCCATTTCTTCAGGGGCTAGAAAGTTTTCTCCTCTTTATTAACGTGTTTTTTGCCATTTCACTATAAAAATGTGTCATTTCCCAAGAAGTGAAATACAATACAAGCAGCTATAGAGTTCCTCTAAATCATCCCTAGGGATCTTGGGGTAATGAATAGAAGGAAGAACAGTATACTAGTAACAGCAAGACAGGTCAGCTGCCTGTACCTGCTGCCAGTGCTGCACCTGCTGCCAGTGCTGCCCCTGCTGCCACCAGTGCTGTGCCTGCTGCTAGTGCTGAACTTGCTGCCAGTTCCAAACCTGCTGCCAGTGTGTCTTGTAAGTCTCTGGAGGGGGAAAGGAGAAGACAATGCCAAGTGTGACAACAGGGGACTCTAAGTCACACTTGCCAATCCCAAGCAGTCCCGCCACTGCTAATACTATATACAATTCCCCTGACCCTGTAAGTCCCCTTTCCCTTTCAGCATAGTCCAGGAGGAATAATATCCCGAAGATGGCAGAATTGTTGCCTGACAGCAATAATACCACCACCACAAGGAGCACATATCAGATGCCTGTATCTGCTGCTAGTGCTGCCAGTCTGCCTTCTTCAGGTCACCAAGAAATGGCAAGTATAGGGGACACTCTGTCACATTTCTCATCACCTCCTCCAACTAGTAATAGAACAGCAGCAGCATGGAGGGACTGGTGGTGGTGATGATGATGATAATGATGATGATGGAGAAACTGGGGTGAAAGAGACACTGATGGCCTTTTTAGCCCAAACTGAGAAAGAATGGGAGACAGGGATGAGGATGGGAATTACAACCACCAGCAGTGAGCTTTCAGAATTTGCAGAGTTTGCAACTGCTCTAATTTCTGCTGATGTTGATTTGCAGGGGCAGCAGGATGCTGAGGCACAGGCTAGTGTGCCACAAACCACCGTTGACACAGTGGTAATGGGGTCAACAAGAGAAGGTTCCACTTGCTAGTGGCAGCAATACTCCTGTTCCTAGTTGCAGTGCTGATTCTGAGGCCATAGCAGCAAAGAATCAAAATCATCCTCTGTCCCAGAAAGTGAAGGGGAATGTGGAGGAGAATAAGAAAGAGGCCATTCTTCTCCCCTCTGAAGTCATGGGTGTGTGACTATTTTTCTCTTGGGGCAGGCACAGTGCAGTCATCAAAAACAGCACTGTGTACAATTTGTGACAAGTCAGTGAGAAGGAGAAAGGAGGGAACACACCTTTGCACAAGCACCCTGATAACACACATGAAACACAGACACCATGACATTTATGTGAAACATGTTAAAGCCAAACACCCACCACATAAATTGAGCACCACTTTTGCTGTACCCCCTGACTCTCCCCAAGGGCAACAAGAAGCGAGTTCAAAGAGGAGGAAGAATAGAGAAATCCAGACGGAGGCTGGAAGTTCAGTGACAAGCAAAACAACTAGCTCGCCATCACCCTATTCCTCTAGGGTAACTACATTTTCTGCCAATCCACCTCATTAATGATTACCTCACCTGCCAAGTGATAGTCATTCTGTAGATGTTAGGATGTGGCATTTCGTGTCCACCCATTACACACTTTATGGTGTGCTGACCAGACCACACAGGGCAGTGTGGTGGAGGAGAATCGCAAGCAGGGTATCAAGCGGCATCTGAAGAGATTCCATCCTGCAGAATATGCTAAGCTGGTGGCAGGGAGGGTTCATCATTATTATTAATCTGTCAACAAGTTATCAGGTGTCCTTAGCGAGGTGTGGACAAGGGGCATAGTGACAGTAGCAGTACTTGGTTACTGGTGGGGGATTTCACACTGGGCACCCTAATTATCATGGTGGTTGGATAGAGTTGTGCTAGGTGTTTCATGTGAGTGCATATGTACCCATTGTTCCCAGTCCTTCCCTTATTTACACTGGTCACATTGCAGTTGCTGATGTGAGAGGCACAGTTCCTGCTCTCAAAGGAAACATTTTTATTTTCAACACACCCATGATTTTGGAGGAGGGGCAGGTGGAGAAGAATTATTAGCCAAATTCTTCTTTTCTCCACATATACCTGAAGTGGTGGGGGCTAGTTATGATGCTGCTACTGACTGAGGTGCGTGACTGGAGCTAATCATGGCAAGTGGGACCTTTTTTACCCATGTTACTGCTGTTGTTGATCCTATTCCCTTTTAGCTGACGAATCATCCTGCTGCTTAAACAACTCAGCAGTAGCTGCAAGAACAGTAGACCCAAATACCACACTTATATCAGGGCAATCAGGGCCAGCACAACATGACCTGCTGGCATTATGCCAGTAGGGCATTTTTTTTTCTCAGGGCTTGTGTTTAAAAAAAAAAAAAAAAAACAATAAAAAAACCCATAGCCCTAAGCCAAAGTCTTACAAATCAATGTTTCCTCAGGGTTTGCGCTTCTAATAAGTCTAAGTCCTACAAATCAACATTTCCTCAGGGTTTGGGCCTCTAACAACAAATCTTACAAATCATCCTTTGCAAAATACTCACACCACATCAAGTATCAGTCTACCCCAGTGGCAATTTACATCAGGGGCTCCCTGCCTTTATCACATTACGTACACATTTCTTATTTTATTTCAGTTATTTATTTATTCTTTTTTACTCTCCTCCCAATACCAGTCAACAAACTCCCCTTTATACCATATTGGTATGTTTTTTTTAATTGTATTTAGGTTTTATTTTTTTATTAACTATCCCCCCAATCCCAGTAAACACCCCTCCTAAAAAAAACATTCCCTGTTCAACTGATTCATTCCTCACACTCCACCAACACAGGCATCCTCATAGCCCATTTAAACTATGCCTCTGGGAAATAAAATAACATTTGATAGGTATTGTATGTAAATACAATGTTCCCATTGATTTCAATGGAATGAGTTGGTGAAAAAAGCGGAAAAAAATGCACTTTTCAAGGGAAATTATTCACCGAGAATGGATGAGACATTATTGGCTGATTTTCTTTTGAGGCAAACATTTTTGTCCATCTGTACTTAGGATCCAAAAGCATAGCATGTTTCTATCTGTTGTCTGTGCATAAAGCACGTGAGCAGGGGGAAGGTAGGCTTACACCTATGCACCTCCTCAATGAGATCTCACCTAAAGCACAAGCATAGATCTGAGTGGGAGAAACACCATGAACATGTCACAGGTGTCACAACTAGCAGCAGCCAAAGCACTTCAAAAAGTTTCCAGGGTCTGGGGCAGATAAGAGAATTTATGATGTTATTGATGTGTCAGAGAGTGTGCCACTGCCAACAGTTAGTTAATTCTGGCTGCTGAGGAGTATGCTGTAGGAGATGGCAAGAGTCATAGAGTGCCTACACATACTGCCACCCCCCCCAACTCCTCCATAAGTGATAACATTAAATCAATAAAGTTCACAGTTCTTCTGCTATGTACCTCCATCCCACACATACTGGGTTCTTAGAAAGAAGTCAAAACCTGCACAAACAAAGTTGACATGCTTCCATTTTCTTTTGTTGAAAAGAGAGGCTTGAAAGAACTGATGTCATGTGTTACACCCTGCTGGAATATCCCAAGCTGCAGTTATTTTTCAAGGATGGCTATGCCAATATTACATAAGCAGAAAGTTAGTGTTGTGGGCAAATGACAAAAGCACTCAGACTGCTAACATCCTTTTCAAGGATTTTTATAGACTTGTAGAGAGTAAAAAAAGAATCTCATTGCCACAAACCCCATCTCAAACAGCTATGGTTTGAGAGATATTGGCAATCGAAGTTCCCCCTTCCTTCTCCTTCTGTTGATGTCAGCTGTAAAGCTGACAGTAGGAGATCTGTGTCAGCCGACATGATGAGGCTCTTCAGCAGAGCCGAAATCCCATTATTGGAAAATAACTACTTCATGGGAACAGTCTACAAAGTGTGCTTACAAACCAGGCACACTTTGTAGACCTTTCCAATTAAGTAATTCTTTTTATAATAACGGGATTTCAGCTCTGCTGCAGAGCCACCGGCTGGTCCCCGGACTGGGATCTCCTGCTGTCACCTAGACGCTGATGTCAAGAGGAGGGGAGGGAAAGGGAAACTTTGACTGTGAATATCTCTCAAACCATAGAGGTTTGAGAGATGGGATTTGTGGCAATGAGATTCTTTTTTATCCTCTACAAATCTATAAAAAATGTTATGGGACATTACTGTCCCTTTAACTGCATCATTATTCAGTTGCTTTAAGATTTCCGTCAGGGAGCTTAAAACTGGCCCCTAAGCTACATTATCATTATTGTTTAAAGCACACTCACCAGATCTCACACATTAAACTACTTTATCATGGTCTTTGATTTCATGACTTTTCATTCAGGATGCTTGTCTGTTGTCTTTGATCTCATCTCAGGATCTCTTCTTTTTTTGCTGTGCAGAAGTGTAGCTTCTCTCTGGTCTTCTGGTGAGTAAGCTCACCTGGGAATCCTTTTCTTTCTTCCTGTATTCATTGATGTAATTCAAGAGGTTGTTTGTATTCCACTGCTGTGTCTGCATTGCTCCGCCTGGCTTACCCTGCCTTTTGTTTCCTCTTCTACCATGGGTGGAGATATATTGGGACAGCTTTGCTTTTCTCCCGCCTGCATCCTCTTTTTTCCCTTCAATTGATGCATCGGTTGTTTTGAGATCAGATAAGGGACTCTGTGGTGAAAAAAATAAAGTGGGCCCCTTAACAAATCTTAAGGGTTAAGTAGTCAATTGAATGGCATCTCGTAGTGTTCTTTTGATTTTGAATGGGTAAAAAGGCTGCTAACTTTATAGCCCAAGAGGTCTTTTTTTTGCTGGCATTTTTTCATAGCACAGGTAATTGAAAACCTTATCGTAGTTGAAAAAAGGCATAGTATAAAAGGGGCACGAGGGTGCCTGCGTTGGTGAGGTGTGGGGAAAGAATCAGTTGAACAGGGGATGATTTTGGGTGGGTTATTTACTGGGATTGGGGGTCAGTTAATAAAAAAATAAATCCTAAATAAAATAAAAAACAAACCATAAGACATGGTATAAAAGGGGTCTGAGGAGGGTGAATGAATGAACCATTTGAAATACTTGACTTGATATAGTATTTTGTAGAGGAGGATTTGTCTGATTTGTTGTTAGAGGTCTTTGTAGGACTTACACTTATTAGAGGCCCAAGCCCTGAAGAAACATTGATTTGTAGGACTTAAGCTTGTTTGGCACAAGCCCTAAGGAAACATTGATTTGTAGGACTTAAGCTTGTTCGGCACAAGCCCTAAGGAAACATTGATTTGTAGGACGTAGGCTTGTTAGAAACAAACCCCACAAAAATTGTTTATTTTTATTTGTAGGACTAGTTTTTTATTATTATTATTTTTTTTTTTTTAAACACAAGCCCTGAGAAAAAAATAAAAATGCCCTACTGGCCTAATGCCAGCAGGTCATGTTGGCCAGTGGCCACTGTCAAATGTCCTTCTGAGTCCTGAGTTGCAACTGCTGTTCGTACTACTACTGCTCAGTTGTTTAAGCAGCAGGATGATTAAGCAGCTGAAAGGGAATGGGATGAACAATAGCAGTAACATGGAAGATGGATGATGAAGGTTCCATTTGCCACAACTGGCTCAGTGATGCACCTGAGGCAGTATCAGCAGAATAAGTAGCCCCCAATATCTGTGGAGAAAAGAACAAGTTTTCCATTAAATCTTCTTCGCCTGCCCGTCCTCCAAAATCATCATGGGTGTGTTGTTATTAGAATATATTTTCCCTTGAGAGCAGGATCAGTGGGTCTCCTCAGCATCTGCAATGTGCACAGTATGTGTGTGGTAAATAACATCTGGGGGCACAACTGTATCCAAACACCATGATACTGCCGCTGTCACTGTACCCCTTGTCCAGACCACGCTAAGGACACATGACAACTTGCTGACAGTTTAATAGTAATGATGAACCCTCCCTGCCAGAATCCTAGCATATTCTGCAGGATGGAATCTCCTCAGATGCCACCTGATGACCTGGTATCAATTCTCCCCCCCACCACACTGGCATGTGTGGTCAGTGCACCACACAGTGTGCAATGTTTAGAGTTGAACTGCCATATCCTAACATTAACAGAGTGGCTATCATTTGGCGGGGGAGGTAACGATGAACGAGGTGGATTGGCAGGAGATGTACTTGTTACCCTAGAGGAAGAAGATGATGTTGATGGCGAGCTAGTTGTTTAGCTCGTCATGGAACTTCCAGTGTCTGACGGGGTTTCTTTATTCTTCCTCCTCTTTGATCTCCACCTCGCCTCTTGGTTCCTTTCTGGAGAGTCAGGGGGTACAGTAACAGTGATTTCTGTAATGGGTGTTTGGCTTTAACTGTGTGACATAAATGTCATGGTGTCTGTGTTCCATGTGTGTTATCAGGGAGGTTGTGCCAAGGTGTGTTCCCTCCTTTCTTCTTCTCACTAACTTGTCACAAATTTTGCACTGTACCATTGTTGATGATGACTGCACTGTGCCTGCAGGAAGAGAAAAATAGTCCCACAACCATGACTTCTGGGGGGAGGGATAGGGAACAGGTGGAGAATGGCATCTTTCTTCTTGTCCTCCACATTCCCCTTCACTTTCTGTGGCAGCGGATAATGTTGCTGCTGCTGCCTCAGATTTAGCACTGCAACAAGGATCAGGATTATTGCTACTGCTGGCAAGTGGCATCTGTCCTAGTTCCGCATCACTTGTTGACCCCATTCCCACTGAGTCCACGGTGGTCTGTGGCACACTAGTCTGCTCCTCAGCACCCTGCTGCCCTTTCATCTCAGCAGCAGCAGAAATTAGAGCAGTTGCAATTTCCACAAATTCCAGAAGCTGATTGATAGTGGTGGTGGTGATGCCCATCCTCATCCCTGTCTCCCATTTCTTCTCAGTTTCTGCTAAAAAGGCCATCAATGTCCCTTCCAACCCAGCTTCTCCAACACCACCACTAGTCCCTATGTGCTGCTGCTCTGTTCCAGACATCTCACTGTTGCTTGGAGGAGGTGACGAGCAATGTGACAGAGCATCTCCTGCTGTCACACTTGGCATCATTCCCCCCCCCGAGTACTACAATTAACACTAGCAGCAGGCAAAGTATTGGTGGCAGCAGGTTCAGCACAGGCAGCAGGTTCAGCATAAGAAGCAGGTTCAGAGCTGGCAGCAGGTACAACATTAGTGGCAGCACATCTGGCAGCAGGTACAACACTATTGGCTGCAGGTACAGCAATTGTGGCACTGGCAGCAGGGGCAGCACATCTTGCAGCAGGCACAGTCAGCTGACCTGTCCTGCTCTCACTAGTACTTCCCTTTTCTCCCTCCCTTCCCATTTGCTTTTCTTTCTTCCTTCCCATTCCCTTTATCTCCCTCCCTTCCCATTAAATTCCCCAAGATCCCTTGGGGTGTTTTAGGGGGACTGGACGGCATTGGTTCAGTAGTGGTCCCTTCCTCCTCCACCTCAGACTCAGTGGACACATAAGGGTCCTTCCAGCTTCTCCATTGATTATTTTTCACCCTGCTCATTGTGATAGCATTCACTATGAGCCTTCCCTGCCTCAATTTTTGCAAAATATCACAGCAGAACAGCACAGCACGTCTATCTTGCTCTGTAGCTGCTTCTATTGTGCCTGCCTTCAGCAAAAATGTCACTTTTTATAGAGGAAGTGCGAAAATAACATAAATCAATGGGCAAAAACTTTCTAGCCATTGAAAAAAATGGCAAAAGATTTTGGCCAATGGGCAAAAGATGCAAAAAGTTTAAGCTCTAATTTTCCCGCGAAAAAGAAGATAACAAAATGGTTTTCGCAAAATGTCTCGCGGGAACACGGCAACAACTTTCGCCCATCCATAGTCACTACCCCATGTACAAATTAATTTCCCATTGCTGTGTTTATCTCAGAGTGCCACAGTCATTAGCAACTACCTGAGAGCCAGTTATATACATCTCAGTAGTAAATGAGCCACTTCCTGTTTCCTCACAGGAACTGACTCATTCATTTGTGATAGCCTCTCCAGTAGGTGCTCATGACAGCAGAAGCACACAGAGAGGGAGACACAACATTGGGGATTAATCTATACATGAGTGGAGATCATGCTTTAACCCCCATTATGCCAGAGTAATCTCCAATGTGTTGTTTTTCAATGCTTTGTGTCTACTTTAGTATTAAAAGGGTTTTACCCTTTGAGTGCCAGAGGGGTACGCAATGCATTGCAAAGCAATGCATTGTGCACCCTTCTGGCACTCAAAGGGTTAAAATGGGAGCAGTTCACTGCAGTGTCACTAGTATCCACTGTGCATAGACTACCACTCTAGAATCCCTTTCTCTTTCTCACAATCCCTATTTGCGCTCTTTCCTCCTGGCAACAACATAAGCAGATCTTTCCTTCTACTTTATTTCTGCCTCTGATTCCAGACTTTTCTGCCTCCATGACCCCTTCTGTTTGTCTCTCGCTCTCTTAACCCTTTCCTTCTCTCATAAGTCCTTCTGTCTGTCCCTCAACCGTTCTCTTTGGCTTTACCAGCCCCTTCTTCTGTCTCCTTCAGATCCCCTCTTTAACTACTTTTCAATGCTCTTTTTCTGTCTCATTAACCAGCCCTCCTCTTCCTCTGTCGCTGTTCATTCAGACCCTCTCTCTACCTCAGAGCCCACCTTCTAGTATGCCCTTCCCCCTCTTGGGTTGCTGCTTTTGGAGTAGGTGGGCCCCAGATTGGCAAACTGACTATGTCCCTATGTGGTCTTAATCCAGTACTGAAAAGTATTGTACATATTGTCATACTATATTCTGCCAATAAAACTCCCATGTCATTTTTCTGTTTCCAAGATATTCAAAGTCTCTCACAACTCTTTTCCAGATTTGTAGCAGATTAACTGCCAAAAAGTGAGAGATAGCCCCAGGCTTAATTAAGCAAGGTAATCCACAATTACATCAGTTCTGGTACATTTGTGGCCTATTTTTAGCTGCCAGGTCTTTGCTGGAATCCCCATGCGACATTGAAATGTTACACTCTTGCATGGTTAATCAAAGGATCAAGTAAAAATCCAACAAGCTTATCTGTTTATCCCTTGTTATCATTTTGTTAGATATTACATTAACTCTACAAGTTGGTACTTGAACAACGTATATGAGCATAATAGCTTTTTGCACAAAAGAAAAGAGTAGAAATTATGGGGCAACTGTTTCACACAGGACAATTATACATTTCCAATTATTTAAAGGGGAAGTAACACCACAATCAGCACATACTAGCTTAATTTACTTTAACATTAAGCTACTGGAGCATTTACCAATCTTTCCTGTAAATCAAGTAACATAAAAATCCAAGTTGTTATCAGTCACCTGCTATTGTATTAGTCAACTGTGCAGATGCCATTTTTAAGTGTGCAATGTCTGACAGAAAACAAAGTAAAAAATTGAGTTGCAAACTACTGTGGAAGTAAGAGCTAGTGGCCAGGTGCAAAATTAATTATCATGGATTAGTAATTCTGAATGTGTGTGGCTTAAAGGGATAGTAATACTTCGTTTTAACTTTATTTTATTTTGTAGGCATTAAAAAAACATGAAGAATGATATAAGTCTTATCTCTCAAACCTTTATGATTTATGAGATATTCACAAGCAAAGTTTCCCCCTCCCGTCCCTTTTACCTAGTGTAAGCCATCTCTTCTCAGATGTGGAATGCAGTCCATAGACCAGACAGATAACAGAAGGGGACAATCTTCTTTGTATGAAAACAATGAAAGCCCTTCCCCCCTTGAACAGTTTTTCAGCTTTTTCCCTTATCTTAATTGAAGATTGTCCCTCTCTGCAGTCTACCTGGGCATCTCCCTTCTTATCTGGCTGAACAGGGGGGGGGGTACTTTGTTTGTGAATATCTCTTAAACCATAAAGGTTTGAGAGATAAGACTTATATCATTCTTCATGTTTTTTTAATGCCTACAAAATAAAATAAAGATAAAATGAAGTATTACTATCCCTTTAAAATCAGGAAGTGAAGCACTGTGCAGGTAAAATCCATTTTTGGGAGGGCAAATTCCATTTATTTTTGTTTCTAAATTAATGGAGATGTATTTTGTATAATTATTACTTCTCTTTTAAATGAAATTTAACCACTTAAACACTAGAGAGTTCTCTAAAGCATTACTTAGCAATGTGTTGGAGACCTCTCTGGCTTTCTAAGGGTTAAAAGCCCCATTTAAATCATTGGGTATTTTCATTTTTAATTGCTTCAGATTTGCTCCCCTTATATTTTGTGGATAATGCCATAAGTCTCATTCTTCTTATCAGCATCAGAAAATAACACATTTTTTGCTTTCTGTCGGGAAGTTTCACTCATATAGAAACATGTAGATTTACCTCCTTTTCGCTAGGATAACAGAAACATTTTCATCTAGGAAAACAGAAAAAATGCTGTAATGTAAGAATGCTGTCAAAAATAGACATGTTAATAGTTTATTTTTATCAATTAATGAAATGCATAGTGAGTGAACAGAAGAAAAATCTAAATCAAATAAATATTTGGTGTGACCACCCTTTGCCGTCAAAACAGCATCAATTCTTCTATGTACACTTGTACAAATTCAGGGATTTTGTAGGCATATAGTCAGGTGTATGTTTAAACAATTTTACCAAGCAAGTGTTAATGATCATCAATTTAATATGTGGGTTGAAACACAATCATTAACTGAAACAGAAACAGCTGTGTATGAGGAATAAAACTGGGTGAGAACAGCCAAACTCTGATAACAAGGTGAGGTTGCTAAAGATAGTTTAATGTCAAAAGTCATACACTGTGGCAAGTCTAGCACAGCAACAAGACACAAGGTAGTTATACTGCATGAGCAAGGTCTCTCCCAGGCAGAAATTTCAAGGCGGACAGGGGTTTCCAGATGTGCTGTTCAAACTCTTTTGAAGAAGCACAAAGAAACATTGAGGACTGTAGACACAGTGGTCAGCCAAAGAAACTTAGTGCAGCAGATGAAAGACACATCATGCTTACTGCCCTTCGCAATCAGCAATACTATCAGCTCAGAATTGACAGAAAACAGTGAGACCCTGGTACACCTATCTACTGTCTGAGAAGTCTGGTCAGAAGTGGTCTTCATGAAAGACTTCCGGCCAAAAAGCCATACCTCCGACATGGAAACAAGGCCAAGTGACTCTACTATGCAAGAAAACACAGAAACTGGGATGCAGAAAAATGGAAGCAGGTGCTCTGGACTGATGAGTCAAAATTTGAAATATTTGGCTGTAGCAGAAGGCAGTTTGCTTTTTGAATGGATGGAGAGTGGTATAAGAATGAGGGTCTGAAGGCAACAGTGAAGCATGGTGGAGGTTCCTTGCATGCTTGGGGCTGCATTTCTGCATATGGATTTGGGTATTTGGTCAGAATTAATGGTCTTCTCAATGCTGAGAAGCACAGGCAAATACTTATCCATCATGCGGTACCATCAGGGAGGCAGCTGATTGGCCCCTAATTTATTCAGCAGCATAACAATGACCCCAAACATATAGCCAAAGTCATTAAGCACTATCTTAAAGTGATAGTGATACCTGAAAACTTTTAAATTGCAAACCAGGCACACGTTGTAGACCATTCAAATGAAGTATATCTTTATAACTACCGCGATCACGGCTCTGCTGAAGAGCCGCACGACAGTCTATGGACTGCGATCTCCATCTCTGAGTTTGAAAGCTGACGTCAGTGCAAGGGGAGGGAAGGGGGAGCTTTGCAGACTTATATCTCCCAAACCATAAAGGTTTGGGAGATCGAAAATGGCACAATTAATGTATTTTTAAAATATCTATTGAATTAAATGTAAAAGTTTTCAAGTATTACTATCACTTTAAGCATAAAGAAGAAAAAGGAGTCCTGGAAGTGATGGTATGGCCCCCACAGAACCCTGATCTCAACATCATCGAGTCTGTCTGGGATTACATGAAGGGAGAGAAGCAACTGAGGCTGCCTAAATCCACAGAAGAACTGTGGTTAGTTCTCCAAGATGTTTGCAACAACCTACCTGCCGAGTTCCTTAAGAAACTGTGTATAAGTGTACCTAGAAGAACTGATGCTGTTTTGAAGGCAAAGGGTAGTTAAAGCAAATATTGATTTGATTTAGATTTTTCTTCTGTTTACTCACATTTTGTTAATTGACACAAATAAACTAACTAAAAATTAACATGTCTATATTTGAAAGCAGTCTTACTTTACAGCATTTTTTCACACCTGCCTAAAACTTTTGCACATTAATGTACATAATTTCATGCACTCTGGTGTGATGTATTTTAGGAGAAAGTCAGTGAAAGGAGACAGAGTAAGATAGAAAGAGAAAAAAAATATATATAGTTTTGTTAAAAAAAGATAAGCTGGATGGACCCTGAGGCTAATGACTGACTGAGGAGAAGTGTGTCACAATTACAAACACTAACAGTGGCACAAACAGTGCTAAAGGGACTGGAAGCCCACATTTTCCAGACCACCATCAGTGTTTTTTTGGACCCTGAGGCTAATGACTCTGTCTCTGAGGAGAAGGAAGTCACTAACACTAGCAGTGTCACCACCAATGCTAAATAGACTGGGGGCACACATTCACCAGACTCAATGAGGTAAAGACCCCCAACATCATCCCTCCCTTGTGATCTAGGGATGGCAGACTTGTTACATATGTCAAAGCATCAGGATGGTGATGAGAGGGCTAGTGTACCACAGTCCGAGCACCATAGCCAACATGGGGCTGGCTTCTGCAAACAGCAATATGGGACCAGGTCCTGTTCCACTTGACACCAATAATCCCGTTCCTAGCTCCAGTGATGATGTTGAGGCAGCAGCATCACCTACCACAGCCAGTGAAAGGGATTGTGGAGAAGAGGAACAAGACCATTCTTCTTCATCTCTCCCCTCCCTGAAATCATGGGTATATGAATAGTTTTCCTTTGGGTCAGGCACAGTGCAGTCATCAGTGACTTTACTGTTCTCTATTTGTGATTGTGACAAGGTTGTGAAAAAGGGAATAGAAGGGACAAACAAAGATGTCACAACACAAGCCCTGATCAATAAAAATATTACTCAGGGCTTTTCTTTGTGTAATCTGGCTGTTTTCTGGGTATGCCTGCTGTTATGCTTGCCAATCATTATTTTAAAAGCAATAAAAAAAATGGGTACAGCTTCCAATGTTGACCAGCTGGTGCATGTCTGTGTTGTTATTATGGTAAAATTCCTCAGCCATGCTCCTAATTTTTTCTGCAATAAGTATATCAGTGACATAATTTTACTAATTTCAGATCCTATGCGACTAACCAGCATTGTTACTAGGGATGCGTGAAAATGGTCACCTCAAGCCAAAATCAGCGAATAATGGCACTTCCTGCTTGGCGAATAATGTCGCACTAAAAGTGTCTAGCTCATTCCATTGAAATCAATTGGAAGATACATTTTTCCTCACCACAGGAAAGTTTTCTCTACTTTCCTACAGCTATATACAAGGGTATCAGGCTTTAATAACATGCCATTCCATCATTCCAGCATGTCATTCCATCAGGTGTGTACTGCAGAGAGTAAAAAAACACATAGTAGTTGAGCAATGTCCAACAAAAGCATAAGGGGAAGGAGGAAAGGTGGAGCAGTGCAGGGACATGGGAGTAAAGTGGTAGTTCAAAAACTGACTGCACTAATGGTTGCTGCAGCGTGTACAATAAATGATGAAGATCTCTCTCTCCTTCTGGGGTAGATGCAGTTTGTCAAGGTCCCACCAATCCAGTCCTCTACAACCACTACCATACACAGCTGCCACATTGTAGGTTGTATCACTTCACATCATCATGAATATGTGCCAGTGTCACTTAAGCAGGAAGTTAGTGTTGTGAGCAAAGGACAAATGCAGTATGCATGCTAACACATTTTGCAAGGTATATGTTACTGTAGGACACACAACTCTGACTTTCAGCAAGTTATTTCTCCACTACAGCCCTCAGAAGAAGTAATATTGTGCTGGGAAATGATGCACCATAGGAAACATAGGCAAAAAAATGTGTTCAGTAGTAGAATAAAGTGTTAGAATAGGCGAAAAATGTGCTGGAATAGGTGAACAGAAGGAAAATTTTGCATTGGAGAAAAGAAGATAACGTTCGTGAAAAAAGAGAAAGATCATTCTTTTTTCACGAAAAGTCATGCAGGAAATATTTCTCACTTTTCTCCCACCCCTAGTCACTAACTCTTTAATTCTGGTGGCATCTTATAGATAACCAAGGGCTTCTTCCCTGTAATCCCTCTATTTCCTAGTACATGTCCAACAAATACCAATGTCTTTTTAGGATATCAAAAACTTGTCTATCTACAGCACTACATTTGGTAATAAACACAGATCTACCCCTCTATTTATCATTAGTCTTCCTAGAAACTACTGGATTGTCTCTATTAATCATAACGCCCATATTTATAGCATTATTGAATACTATATCACTATAGCCTTTCTTTCTAAATATTTAGTTACCATAGCGTCATAGAGCATTTCTTTTAACTCTGAAAACCTGGTTCATAGGGTTTGCATCAAGCCATTTCTTTTTATGAACACTGTTATACAGAATATATTGATTCCTCCATATAAATTTCTGGTTGCCTAGAGGAGTTTATGCTCTTCGAAAGGGTCCTACATTTAAATCAAGGAATAGCATGACTGGGACCCTATGAGAGTTAATTTTTTTATATTATATAATGTGATTTTATATTTTTATTGATTGGCCAGTCAGATTAAAATTCAGTTTATTAAATACATTTTCAGACTTCTTGTGTCTTACATGTACATGTAAATGTAGAGGTTTGGGGTCTCACTGTGGTGGGGAAGGGCTGTTGGCTCGGTGCGTGTTGCCTTAGTTGATATGTTCACTCCCTATTTGTCCCTGAATGAGAAACTGAGGTTAGAGGACTGTATATTGGAGCATCTTCAGTGACTAATTCCTTCTTTTATTCTCTCAAAAATAGGAACTCTAGGTAATTGCCTACCCTGCCTTCTGAGAAAATCAATCCTAGCAAGAGCATCATACTTTATGAAAGCAGACAATCCTTTTATACAAACAATGTCTTATAGTAACACCCACTTACTTTGTTTCAGCAGAACGTATGGGTTAAATGCTGACTCCATTGAGTGCAAAGCAATGCGTTGCCTACTAAAAAGTCCTCTTGGTAGTTCTTTACTCCATTTGTACTGCCTTCTCCCATATAATGCAATTCTTTTTCCCAGACAAAAAGAAAGGGGTTAATGGGTTATGCAATGAGACTGATGTTCTAAGAAAGTGGGCAAATCCTGGAGCAAACCAACTGTAGTACAAGGGACAAATAAACATTCATCAAATTCCAATTGATTCAAATGGGGATTTTAACACTTCCAGAACACAAAAGAGGTCAATTCATTAACATTCTGTTGGGAATTTTCACTGGTTTAGTGTGTACTGTAAGTCATTTATGCACAGATGAGTTTGCTCCAATATGAGTCATAATAAAGATAATCTGTCCTGTAGTCATTCACTACACATACTGAATATTTTAGGTTAGTGTAGATCTTTATGTTCCATGGTTATTGTCAGTAATAAAAACAGGACGATAAATAAGTAAACACAAACATAAATAAATAAAGAGCCTTTTCACAATAGGGATTTATCTGTTCCAAATGCATAGATTCATATATGTATAATTTTATATAAGGAATGACCACACATTTGTTACAGATACTTAGAATCACAGCTTGTATTCATTTATACAATGCTGACCTTATCCATAATGAGTTGACGGTTTTCCTAGAAATGCATACATGCTGCAGAATCTTGGTCTGAATTTTGAGCCCCAGCATATCAGCAGAGGGAGCTTAAAATGGGTCTGGAAAGTGACCCCAGCGTTCTATAGTAGATCATGCAAAAGTGATCATGTTTTACCCAAGTGAAAAGTGAGATCAGTGTTCTAAGAACCCCACACACTTATTTCAGGACTTAAAGGAACACCTCCTCTTAATCAACCCTACCTTAAAGGGATAGTAATGTTTCACAAAAACAGCAGCTCCAATTAATCTTCATAGTATTTGAGTCATAAAGAGTGTTATTTCAATACTGTCAGAGTTGTAGTTCAAGAGTAATTGAATGATAAAATATCCCCCTCCTGTCCCTTTTACCTCCCCTCAGATGTGAAATCTGGTCTCTTGACCAGAGAGCTTGCAACAAGAGACAATCTTCTTACTGTGAGCATAAGGAAAACCCTGACCACTTTGACAGGTTTTTCCTTATGCTCACTGAAGTTTGTCCCTCTCTGCGATCCATCCAGACAGTCTTGCTGCTCTGAGGTAAGCAGTGTTACATCAGTAAAAGGGGCGGGAGGGGGATACTTTATCATTTAATTACTCTTGAACTACAACTGTGACAGCATTGAGATAACACTCTCCGTGGCCCAAATACTATGAAGATTAATTGAAGCTGCTTTGGTTGTGAAATATCACTATCCCTTTAACCTGGGCAGATATATCTAATGGCCACAATTAATCAACTCTGCATTATCTCCCTAAAATTAATTGTTAATTAATACTGTAGATTATGTCAGTTTTTAATATGTAAAGTCAGACTGCATATGCTTTTTTTTCATCTCTACCTTCTATTTTATATTCTCAGGGATTAAAGGGATTGATATCTCAATTTAAATCAATGGGACATATAATATGCTCTCTCTGATTCCCAATAAAATTCCATTCTTCTTTTGTGCATGTGGACTGATTTGTAATATAAAGTTATTAGCTTTTGAATTTTTTTTTATTAATTTAATTGAATTTTACTCACCATGTGGTGACAACTAATGTACACAAACTAAACATATGTACATTCACTCACCTAAAATTGTAATCTAACAGTGGCCATTTTTCCAAATGGAAGTATACATGGGCTAGAGATGTGCAAGAATGTTCATCTTAGGAAGAGATTCAGCAGAAAAGAGAACAAGGTTTCTTTTCTCCTCCCAGGGGAAGGAGGAAAGCTCTTTACAGTGACTTCTTTTGTGCGGATGGGGTGACTGAGAATGTGCATGTATGCTGGTGTGCACAATGGTGTGTGGTGATGTCTGGAACGTGATCTGGGAATGGTAGAATACAGGATTAGATGATGGAGAAGGTTTAAAAAAATGGGTTTAATCCTCTGAGGACCAGAGGAGTGTACGACACATTGCAAAGCAATGTGTTGCTCAACCCCTTGATACTAATTTACATACCTGGGAACTCTCCGGATTTGCCCCGGAGACTCCGGTTCTGACAGAGCTTTACCGGGTCTCCGGGGCAAAGGCAGATTTCTCAGGATGTGGAGAGTTTCTATTGAAACTCTGCCACATCTGCTTTTTCTCCCGTTGTGCCTCCGTCCCCAGCCTTCTGTGTGACACATTTAACCCTCTGAGTGCCAGAGTGGTACGGAATGCATTGCTTTGCAATGCATTCCGTACCACTCTGGCACTCAAAGGGTTAAAAAAAAAACAACACTCGAGTTAAGCCCCGCCCCCTTTTGACGTGATTAGCGTTATTTTTGTTACCCCCTGCTGAACAGAGGGCTACCCTCCGGGTAGCCCTCAACTGAAAGTTCCCAGGTATGCTAATTTATCCTATCATGAGGAAGTTTTACCTGTTTTTTCTTTATGTGGAAAGGATAAATATGTTTTTCTGTTTCTGAGAATTTCCCAGCATTCATGCTTAGTATAGATTTCCCAAAGTATCACAATCTTTGAAAAAGGCACTTGAGAAAACCCCACTCTTTTCTATATCTATATAAAGTTCTAGTTTGCTGACCCATTTAAAAAATATAATTGTCCTTGACACCTGTACCACTTTCAAGGAGCAATACCATTAGAAAAATGCATGTCATCTTAAACTGGCAACAAGGTTAATGTAACCATATTCGTCTGTGTGGAACTGGCAGCTGGGATAATATAGATTTAATTTGTTTCAAGAAGACATATCTTGAATCTAATCCTATCAATTTGTACTTGTCAGATTATACTTTTGTCTTACATAATTGATTCTCACTTTCTAACCACTTGTGGTTTTTGACACATAGTCAATTGTCATCCTCCTCAATTAACCAAAAATTAAAATATAACCATTTAAATAATGTTTGTTAGATATCATGAAATGCAAAGCTTTTACATGTATTATGGAAAAATGGAGATACCAGTAGCAGAAAACTGTACTATAGGAAAAAGAAATCTCAAAATTCCCATTAATTTAAATAGAATGTTTAACCCATTGAATGTTAGACAGCTTTTTCTTAGTTTGTCTTCTTATGTTTCTTCTATTTCTCCCTACTTATCCTTCTTAAGTCAGGCTCTTGAGAGCCTGATCAGATGGAAGATTTTTAATTCAAAAGTTATGGCAACTTTTCTTAACCTTTTGAATCCCAGAGGGGTGTGCACTGCATTGTCTTGCAATGCATTGCATACCCTTCTGGCACTGAGGGTGCCAGAGGGGTATCCAGCACATTGTTTTTAAAGGGATAGTAATGTTTCATAATAACAACCGCTCTAATTAATCATCATAGTATTTGGACTTTGGAGAGTGTTATTTCAATTCTGTCAGAGTTATAGTTCAAGAGTAATTCAATGACAAAGTATCCCCCTCCCGCCCCTTTTACTAATGTTACACTATTCAGCCAGAGCAGAAGGGAGGTGCCCAGGTAGACTGCAGAGAGGGACAATCTTCAATTAAGATAAGGGAAAAACCTGAAAAGCTTGTCAAGGGGGGACAGGGATTTCACTGTTTTCATAGGAATAAGAGTGTCCCCTTCTGTTATCTGTCTGGTCTATGGACTGGATTCCACATCTGAGAAGAGATGGCTTACACTAGGTAAAAGGGGCGGGAGGGGAAACTTTGCTTGTGAATATCTCTTAAACCATAAAGGTTTGAGAGATAAGATTTATATCATTCTTCATGTTTTTTTAATGCCTACAAAATAAAATAAAGTTAAAATGAAGTATTACTATCCCTTTAAATGCATTAGATAACCCTCTGGCATGCAGAAGGTTAAATTAAATGGCCTCAGATACAGCTGCGGGGGAGATGCATTAAAGGTCAGGGTCTGCTTTATTAGGGGTCTTATCTGTTCTTTACACCAACATTCCACACACGGATGGCATAGCAGCATGCCAGGGATATCTGGAACAAAATAACACACCCATGGAACCTGTAACAAAATTCATACAGTTTATTCTCACCCACAATTACTTCAAGTTTGGACAGGACCTCTACCTTCAGAAAATGGGGACTGCAATTGGTACCTGAATGGCACCACAATATGCCAACCTGTTTATGGCAAAATTGGAAGAGGACTTCCTGTCCACCTGCCATATAAAACCCCTGGACTATCTCCACTAAATAGATGATATTCTTACCATCTGGACCGCCAGTGAAGAGGAACTTCTCATATTCCATGAGAATTACAATACATTCCACCCCAATATCAACCTAACACTCAGTCACTCACGCACAAACTTTAACTTCCTTGACACAACTATCAGTATTCAGAACAACTCCATCCACACATCCCTATACTGCAAACCAACAGACAGACCAACCTACTAGAAAAACAATAGCTTCCACCCAAAACACACAAAGAACTCCATCATATACAGCCAGGCCATCAGATACCACCGCATCTGTTCTGACATGATGCAACTATTATTGACAGTCAGATACAAAAGGCTACCCAAATACCAAGAAAAAATCTGTTGTGCTACAAGGAAAAACATAAGGGAAACCGGGTGCCATTGGTGGTCACTTACCACCCCAGGTTGAAGAGCTATGAAAAATATCAAGAGAACTTCAAACGAAATTACATACGGATGAAAGACTTAAGAACATATTCCCACAGCCTCCCTTACTCTCCTTCAGACAGCCTCCCAATTTGAAACAACTGATGGTGAGGAGTGCCCTGAATAAAAATACAAAAAATGGAAAATCTCCCTGCCTACAAAAGAGATGTGAAACCTGTGCACACATTTACACCACGGACATGATACCAATTCCAAACACCCAGTTACACCATAAGATCAATGGTACCTTCACCTGTAAATCATCCAGTGTAATATACCTTATTGTGTGCAAAATGCCCAACAGCTCTGTATGTGGGAGAAACTGGACAAGCACTACATAAGAGATTTAATTCCCACAGATCTAGTGTAAATAACAAAAAGACAGAGACACCAGTGAGAGAACATTTTTGTCAAAATGTGCACAGTGTCAGGGACATTAAGTTAACTATATTGATGGGACAGTTCCGCACTCAGAGGGACAGAAAGGTATGGGAGGTAAAATTAATGTTAAAATTTAATGCAATTTGTAGTGGTTTAAATAGGGACAGAGAGTTTTTGTCACATTATCACCTAGTTGGTTGACCTTTCCAACAGACCCAAGAGCATTGTAAATACCTCTAAAGCCTCAGACGAAGAGTGTAGTTTACCACTGACTGAACAAAGTATCTGGATCTGGATTGAGTTCTGTTATCTGATTTCCATGGTAAACAATGCAATGTGTACTTGTATTTAAGAGAGATGTTTTCATATTTATCTGTATAACATGCCTGAGGAAGAGACCTAAGGTCTTGAAAGCTTGCATTCTAAATCTGCTTAGTTAGCCAATAAAAGGTATCAAAAACTATATTTGCTCCTGTGTTCGCAAAACTGGCGTTATTTAGCGATGTTTTGGGAACTTAACGCACAAAATGGACGTTTTAACACAACACCAGTTTTGTGTCCTTAAGTCCGTTGTGCTAAATGTTGGTAGGACATTAGAATACCGACCAAGACATTTTATTTTGTCGGTTGGTATCCATTTTGTCCTACCAACGTTTTTCTACTCCAACATTTGGATCGAGCCCCAGGTTAACAATCTTGCATTGTGTTGTTTCAATGGCATTTTGACAAGTGTGCACTGAGAAATCTTCACCATCATAACCCTGTGAATATGACACAAATATGCTGACATTGCCATGAACTGACCATGCCTTCAACAGGTTTATGACTTTGCACTGACTACACCAACGATGCCTCATTTTCAATATTGAGATGCAGTTTAATAAGCCATTGGTGTATTCATGTGGGTGTGTTTATATGTTAATATGGCACATTGCCACTAGGGGTGGGAGAAATCTCTCCCCATGTTCCCATGAGAAATTCCATGAAAACCACGTTGTTGTCCACTTTTTCATGGGAAAAGCCGCTTTAAAACCAGCGATTAAAATCTTTAAATTTTTCGCCCATTGGCCCAAATGCTTAGTCATTTTTTCAAAGGCTAGAAATTATTTCCCCATTGATTTTACGCGGTTTTTGCCTTTTCGTTATAAAAACGTGATGTATTTGCAGAAGTGGAACACAATAGAAGCAGCTACAGAGAGAGGTAGACATGCTGTGACATTCTGCTGTGATCTTTTGGAAAAATTGAGGCAGGATAGGCTCATAGTGACTGCTATCACTATGAGCAGGTTTAAAACGAATAAAAGGGGGAACTGGCAGTACCCTTATGTGTTCACTGAGGCTGAGGAAGTGAGCACAACTGAACCAATGCTGTCCAGTCCACCTAAATCACCTCTAGGGATCTTGGGGAATTTAATGGGGAGGGAGGGAGAAAAGGGAATGGGAAGGGAGGGGGAAAAGGGTAGTACTAGTGAGAACAGGACAGGTCAACTGCCTACGTCTGTTGCTAGACCTGCTGCCCCTGCTGCCACTAGTGCTATGCCATCATTGCTGCCCCTGTTGCAACTAATGCTGTGCCTGCAGTGCTGTCAGTGCTGAACCTGCTGCCACCAATACTGTTCCTGCTGTCAGACATGCTGCCCCTGTTGAAACCAGTGCTGTGCCTGCTGCCACCAGTGCTGAACCTGCTGCCACCAGTGTGGAATCTACTGCTAGTGTGTCTTGTTAAACTCAGGAGGGGGGAAAGAGAAGATGATGCCAAGTGTGACAGCAGAGTCCTTAAGTCACACTTGCCATCACCAAGCAGTGCCACCAGTGCTAGTACTACTACTATTAAGAAAGTCCAGCAGATTTTTAGTGTTAGGAGTGAAGGAGGGGGGAATCATCATATTACTAGTGACTGTGAAATGGAAGGCTCTGGGGCTGAACTTGATGTGGTTGGTGACAGTAGTAGTAGTAGTAACATTAATGGTGAAACCACCAGTGGGACTAGTGTTAGGGGAGCGGTAGATGAAGCATTTGAGAGCATCCAGACTAGCGGTCAAGGGAGCCCACACCATTTCTCTGGAAGTCCTCCACTTCCCTTCACTACAGTGTCCAAGTGGAACATGATCCTGAAGAAGCCAGAACTAGTGTTGGTGGAGAGCAGGTATCACGGTGCCATGGTTCCTTGTCCGTTGACATTGCTACTTCCTGTCTATTGCCTGCTGATTCTCATTGGCCTCTGGGTTCTGCTCCGCCCAGTAGTTGACTTTTTATACTCAGTTCTGACTACCTTTGGCACCCTTTTGTGGTGTTCCTGACCAGACGTTTGTTGCTGTATATCCTGCTCTGTGTATGATCCGGTTCTGCCTGACCTTGCTCCTGTCTTCGCCGCGTACTACGTTGACGACCCGGTTTGCCTGACTATTGCTATCTGTGTACCGATCCAGGCTTTTGGCTGACTACCGCTCTCTGTGTACTGATCCAGGCTTTGGCTGACTACCCCTCTCTGTGTACCGATCCAGACTGTGGCTTACTTCTCTCTCTGTGTACTGATCTGTTGTAGCTCCGTTGAGCTGGCAGAGTTGTCCACGTCTCACTGACTCGCTAGTTTCCTAGTGTGTACCGTTGCCTGTGCCTTTCAGTGTTGCTATTGGTCCTTGACCTTCCGAGAGTAAGCCTGTGCCTTCTCTGTTGCCTCCAGTTACGCTATTTCTGAGTAAGCCTGTGCCGGTCAGTGTTGCCTTCGGTTCTGATTATCCCTGGTAGAGCCTGTGCCTGTCAGTATTGCCTTTGGCTGCGATTATCCCAGGGTAGGGCCTGTGCCAGTCAGCATTGCCTTCGGCTGCAATTATCCCAGAGATAGAGCCTGTGCCTGTCTGTGTTGCCTCCGGGTATATACTTCTGAGAGAGACCCTGTGCCTGTCAGCATTGCCTTTGGGTTCATTTGCCATCAAGGTAAAGCCAGTACCTGTCAGTGTGGTCTAGGTTACCTATACCGCTGTTATAGCCTGTCCTGTCAGTGTGGCCTAAGGTTACCTATACCGTTGATAAAAGCCTGTACCTGTCAGTGGGGCCTAAGTTTACCTATACCGCTGTTCTTTCAGTGTGGTTACCATTGTCGTCTGGGCCAGTCCTTTTGCCTGGTTATCTTGTGTCTTACCTGGGCAGACTAGTGTAAGTCTCGGTGTTACCTGTTACCTGGGTCATGCTTCGTCTCAGTGCTCCTGTTGCCTCACACTAGGTCCCCTGTTCCATTGGGGATTCAGCCCTGCAGTACCTACCTCCACTTGTGGGCCACTTCCTAGGTGGTACTGTTGAGGTCCAGTTCCAGTTTCCAATCTACTGTTCCTGTACTTATCTTTGTTTTAACTGTTTGCTCATTTGTACCCTGACCTGTGTCAGATTTGGAAGTGCCTTGCACTGTCTGGGTCTGGACCTGTGAAGGGAGTCTATGTTCTTAATTCATTCAATAAGTAAGCTGATTTTATATTACCAAATTGTCTGAGTGTTCATTAAAACCGTGACAGTAGGTGCATAATTAATACCACCACTACCAGCAGGAGCACAGATCAGCTGCCTGCTGCTACTGCTGCCAGTCTGCCTTCTTCAGGTCAAATAGAAATAACAAGTGTGACATAAGGGGAACCTCTGTCACATTGCTCGTCAGCTCCTCCAAGCAGCAGTGAGATGTCTGTAATAGAGCAGCAGCAGTAGCACGTAGGGACTAGTGGTGGTGGGGATGATGATGGTGGAGAAACTGGGGTGGAAGAGACATTGATGGCCTTTTTAGAAGAAAATGAGAAAGAATGGGAGACAGGGATGAGGATGGGCATCGCACCACCACCACTAGCAATGAGCATTTGGAATTTGTGGAATTAGCAACTGCTCTAATTTCTTCCACCATAGACACAGTGGGAATGGGGTCAACAAGTGATGTGGGAGTAAGACAGGTTCCACTTTGCAGCAATAGCAATACTCCTGGTCCTGGTTGCAGTGCTGATTCTGAGGCAGTAGCAGCAACAGCAGCGGCATCATCCACTGCCACAGACAGTGAAGGAGGAACGTGGAGGCGAAGAAGAAAGAGGCGATTCTTCTCCACATGTTCCCTATCCCCTGAAGTCATGGGTGTGGGACTATTTTTCTCTTGGGGCAGGAATAGTGCAGTCATCATCAACACCACTGTGCACAATTTGTGACAAGTTAGTGAGAAGGGAACGTGCCTTGGCACAACTGCCCTAATGTCACACATGAAAAACAGACACCATGACATTTATGTCAAACATGTTAAAAACAAACACCCACCACAGAAATCAAGCACCACTGTTACTCCCCCTGACTCTCCAGAAAGGCAACAAGAGGCAAGACGGACATCAAAGAGGAGGAAGAATAGAGAAATCCAGGCAGAGATTGGACGTTCCATGACGAGCAAAATGACTAGCTCACCATCAACTTCTTTCTGTAGAATAACTACATCTTTTGCCAATCACCACATTCATCGTTACCTCCCCCACCAAATGATAGCCACTCTGTTGATGTTAAGATGTGGCAGTTCGTCTCCACCCATTGCACACTGTGTAGTGCACTGACCACACATGCCAGTGATATGGAGGAGAATCGCAAGCAGGGAATCAAGTGATATCTGAGGAGATAGCATCCAACAAAATATGCTAAGATGCTGGCAGGGAGGGTTCATCATTACTATTAAACTGTCAGCAAGTTGTCATGTGTCCTTGGGGTTTTGACAAGGGTTATAGTGACAGCGGCAGTACTCGGTTTCTAGTATGATGGTCTTTGGATACAGTTGTGCCCCCAGATGTTATTTACCACACAGACTGTGCACATTGTAGTTGCTGCAGCTCTCAAGGGAAACATTTCGATTCTAATAACAACACACCCATGATTTTGGAGGAGGAGCAGGTGGAGAAGACTTATTGGCCAACTTCTTCTTTTCACCACATAAGCTGGGGGCTACTTTTTTTGCTGCTACTGCATCAGGCGCATTACTAGAGCTAGTCCTACCCCAAAAAAAAAATTGGGGGGGTGGCATGGCCTAATGGCACACCTGGATGGATGCTTGCTTTACTAGCTCTGGGCCTGAGGGGTTTGATCCTGCAGAAATAGATCACTTTTAGAAAATATCTACACCTCTGTACCATCCTAAAGCTCTCTACGCTGTCCCGTCACAAGAATTCCAAAAAAGAAAAGGATGTGAAAGATTATTTTGTCAAACAGACTATCACGGTGCCCGTGATTATGGTCTGCCTGGTATGGGTTCGTATTCTGTCCCCTCTGGCGAACAGGCAGCAGTGTTGGCGGACGCTGCCGTCCGACTGCTGGCCTCTCTGTTGTGGGTGAGAGTCATTGACCTTGCGCTCTCTTTTTTTAGCCTTCGGCACTAATTGGCCGATTGTGTCCTGTCTTCTCTTTTGGCCTTATATACGGCCAAAATACTGGGCTTAGTTGCCCTTTCGTGGTGTACCTGTGAGTTACTACTGTCTGTGTGCTCTTGTTTGACCCTTCCTTGGCTTCCGTTGATTCTCAGATTCGCTCCTTCGCTTTGTCTGACTACCTGCTCTGGTACTGACCAGTGGCTCTGTCTGACTACCCACTCCATGTATGACCTAAGCCATGTCTGACTACTAGTTCCGGTCTGACCCTGATTCTGGCTGACTACCCGCACCTTGAGCTCTGTGGCTCTGGCTGATTACCTGATCCGGTATTGACCCGTGGCACCGTCTGACTACCCGCTCTGGCTCTATTGGCTTTTGCTGGCTCTTGCTCCATACAGACTACTAACAAACTTTATATCCCTGGTATTGTTGCAGCTGCCTTCCACTCGATAACTCAGGGTTAATCTCACCCCAGGTATTGCTCTAGAAGTCTTGCTGTACCCTTGAGGCTATTACCTGTCTGTGACTCCGGTAGTGCTCCTGTTGCCTGATCCATCCAGATATTGCTATAGCAGTCTCGCTCCATGCATTCTTGACTAGCTATACCTCCAAGGCTATTACTTGTCAGTACCCCGGTCTCACTACTGTTGCCTGATCCTTAGCTCTCTAGGTTTCTGCACGCTCGCTCTGTACAATCATAGGCTAGATTCTACCTCCGTTGCTGCCTTAGCGATCCACAGTCACAGGATTGGACAGTGTCAGCTCCTGGGTAGTGGACTGCGCACTGTCCTCACGCCTGTTCCTAAGAAGGTTGGGAAGTGGCTTGCTCTTGTATATTGATCTTAATAAACTGATTAAATTGACCTCTCCCTGTGTTATGCAATTCTTTATCATAAGTGTACCGTGACACAGACTCCACATTTCACATCCACCTGACAAGGTTAGAGGAGAACCGAAACGCAACCTTTTTATAACTCCTATCGAGCATAGTAGCTCTGAAGATGACTCTGATGCTGAAGGGATGGATACTCCATCCACCAAAAAAGATCTGCATGATTTACTCGCTGATCTAAAACTTTTTATCCGTGATGAACTAGTGGATATGAAAAATGACGTCACACAGCTTGGTGGGAGAATCGAGTCCTTAGAAGAGGAACGGGACGTGATGAGCACTTTTAAGGCCGAGATGATCTCTAAAGCCAATGCCTTATGTGACCATCAGACTGACCTGTTACTGAAAATAGATGATGTTGAAAACAGGCAGAGAAGGAATAACCTCCATCTTCTTAGTATTTCTGAAGAGGTCGGGGTTGACCTCTTAATGGAGTTTCTCCAACGTCTATTCCGATTTATCCCCAATGCAGCAGAAGATGTCCACTTCAATTTTGAGAGGGCACATAGGGCACCTTGTCTGAAATCAACATCTTCAGACCCTAGTGATGTTATACTTAGTCTACAATCGTACTCGGACAAGGAGAAAATCACTAAATGTGCCAGGAACATGGCAGCTAACTTTTTCGAAAATCACAATGTTGCTGTATATGGAGACCTTTCTCCCTTAACTGTGAAATGGCGATGTGACCTGAAACCCATCACCCAGATACTACATCAACAAAATATCCACTACAGATGGGGTTTCCCCCTTATGCTCATAGCTTCCAGAGATGGGCATAATCGCATCTTACGATACAGCGGTAGTGCCAGATTATGGTGTATCAACTACAAAGACTTCATTTCGATCTTAGATCTTCAGCTGGTCAATAATCCAACTCACCTTGAGCCTGGCCATCCCTCCTGGAGGACTGCTATGGACAGTCAACCTACCTGGAATATGGCTACCAAGAAGAGAAGAGTACCTGGCTCCCCTCCATCACTGCTGGTAGCCGCAAAATTTGCACGACAATCAAATGACTGACTCACCTCTGTAAACTGATTTCCTCTTACTAGAGTCTAGTTGGCTCTTTTGGAGAACTTAACTTTATCTCTACCTAATCTACTGATCTGTATTGTGTTCTGGAGGATACATACTTTTACTTGTTGTTCTAATTGTTGATGAGCCTTTACGGTTTCTCTTTAAGACATTTTAACTAGTTAAGAGTGGTCCTTTGTTAATGCCTTAAATGTTTGGCCGTTACAATTCATGTTCCCTTGTAGAGGATGCAATAATTATTTTTTACGTGTAGCATCTAACCTAGTCTAAACTAACCTGTTCAGGTATTTATGTTTGTCCTAATCATACTCTACTGCAATATTTAATTTTCTGGTTTTTGGGTGAACACTAGTGTTGAGCGAGCACCCCGATGCTCGGGTGCTCGGGTGCTCTGACCGAGCACCGCCGGAGGCTCGAGTGCTCGGCCGAGCACCCGAGCCCCATTGAATTCAATGGGGCGACACGAGCATTACACCAGGCACCCCCTGCTCTGATGAGGGGAGGGTGCCTGGTCAATGCCCCCCTTCATCTCCACAATGCCCCTCTTCCACAATGTCCCCCTTCCACAATGTCCCCCTTCCACAATGTCCCCCTTCATCTCCGCAATGCCCCCTTCATCTCCGCAATGTCCCCCTTCATCTCCGCAATGCCCCCTTCATCTCCGCAATGCCCCCTTCATCTCCACAATGTCCCCCTTCCACAATGTCCCCCTTCATCTCCGCAATGCCCCCTTCATCTCCGCAATGCCCCCCTTCCACAATGTCCCCCTTCCACAATGTCCCCCTTCATCTCCGCAATGCCCCCTTCATCTCCGCAATGCCCCCCTTCCACAATGTGCCCCTTCCACAATGTCCCCCTTCATCTCCGCAATGCCCCCCTTCCACAATGTCCCCCTTCATCTCCAAAATGTCCCCCTTCATCTCCACAATGCCCCCTTCCATCTCCACATGTGCCCTACCTCCAGTCCCTGGTGGTCCAGCGGAGCGTCTGTGTAAGATCTGTGCCTCCTTCGGCACAGATCCCTGCCACCCGAACATGGCGGGCGAGCACATGGCGGTACTCGTACGAGTACCGCCATGTGCCGAGCAGAGCGATGCTCGAGCCGATCCGAGCATCGGCCAAGCATGCTCGCTCAACACTAGTGAACACAGATGAAACTAAATTTTGCAGCTTACTCCAACTCTATCCAAAATAAATATGTCTTGAGCCTGTGACTTCCCCATTTAATGCCTTTGCTCTTTATTTAGGCCAATTTAACACTCCCATCCATCATTGATACACCATAATCTGACACTGCCATGATCACACACACACTGTCACATACTATCTTTCTACCGTTCACATCATATTTGTGTCTACACTCTCCAGAACACTCCTCTCCCCTTCCCACCCTCATTCTCCTGCCACAGACTCCTATCTTGTAATTTGTGATTGCCCATTCATGGTCTCTCATAATCCATTTTTTGTGTTTGTATGTGGTAATGAATCACTCTGACAGCTGGGGCGCTGCACTTTTACCTTCTTATTATTCTCTTGCTATATGAGGAAGGCATACAATCCACTCCAGTAAAGGATCTCCGAAATTCCCATCATACATAACTTATACGCTTGCACTTTTGACTGTCTGCTGGTGGATGTTATTCCCACAGACAATTCTATAGATGGGAACCTACTTATATAAGCTCTATATCTAGTAAATATCCCGGGCTCCTGATAATGGCATTCCAACTTCATCTGCCTAGACACCCCTGTTATTGTGAGTGGTAGTGGGGGCCGGGAGTACTTATGGCTCTACAGCTACTTAGCACTTAATTGATATATGTCATACTATCTATCTATACTTTAATTAGTTTTAGGAACTTTCTTGCAAGCATTTGTATCATCAGAATTTCCCCAATCTTTTCGTAAAAAAAAATTAAAAAAAACCCTATTACCCTTTTGTCCATCATATATTGCCTCACTTCTCATCCGAACTTGTTACCCACACATACCACACAACCCACTGCTTCTTCTAACAAAGCGTTATACTCGCTCCCTTCACAGACTATCATCACCTGGATATCATGCATCTGTCAGATGTGCTCAGGGCCCTTTTCTTATGAATTAGAACTAAACTATTTTTACCCCTTATCGCATTGCTATTGTATTATTGTCTGTTCCTGTTAGGGTCTGAGAACCCTATCTGTGTTCCACACATGACATATCTTATGGGGATGGAGATACAAACACCCCCTGAGGTCCAACCATTGTCACCTCTCCCAATATCTGCTGTAAAATTGTATCTAGACAGTAGACCTAGGTCCAATGTCCTGTCTAGACAGATTTTACTACTATCCTTTATACTCTTCTTTTCTATTCTTCTCTTGCTATGGACTCTGCACCCTGCCTTTTTCTTTTCCCCTGAGAGCTGTATCTCTTATGAATCAGCTGGGTTGCTCCATGTTGCCTACTTGGGGTCTCTACCACAACTGCAAATCTAGCCCTTACGTCTTGGATCTCCATTCCTAGCAATAGCCCCTAAACATCTAACATACCATCATGATGGCCAAAATTCCTAGCAAACCCCTTTACATTATATCGCAGAATGTGAATGGTCTCAGCTTCCCAAAGAAAAGGTCAATAGCACTGGGTGACTTCCACCTTGTGAATGGTGATGTAATTCTGCTCCAAGAAACACACTTTAAACATAGTCAAGTGATGAGACTTACAAACAGATTCTATTCTACAGCTTACATGAGCTCTGCTTTTACCAAGAAGGGCGAAGTTGCCATTCTGATTCACAAAATAATACCCTTTGACCTTTCTGATATATGGAGGGATCCAATATATTCACATTTATCTTTATCAAGGGTCTCATTCATTCTCAAATTTTTATGTTTGCCTCCGTTTATGCTCCCAGTGTAGATCAAATCAACTCCCTCTCGCCCACTTTAGATAAACTAGATGACTTTAAAGAGAGAACATTATTAATACGTGGTGACTTCAGTCTTCCCCAGCTGACTGAATTAGATTGATCCTCTGGAACCTCCTCTCACAACAAACCTGTTCTCAACTATTTACGTTGTCGCCTTCACACTTTCAGACTAGTAGATACCTGGAGAACAATTCACCCCGATACCAGAGACTATACCTTTTACTCCCATCCCCATAACATTTACTTTAGACTAGACTATATTATGATGCCACATTAAGCAGTTTCTATGGTTCAGAGAGCCGACACTGGTAACATAACATGGTCAGACCACGCACCTGTTATAATTTCACTGCACCACTCTTTGTTCAGACACCCAATTAATCAATGGAGACTGAATGAACATCTCATAACAAATAAATGAGTTATTGACAAAATTCATGAATCAAATGAATTATATATTAAAGATAATGAGCCTAGTGAAGTATCTCCGATATTAATATGGGAAGCTCATAAATGTGTGATACGAGGAAAATTCATAAAATAGGCTGCGTATTTATAAAAAGTGTGCCTTCAACAAGTAGAGGATACACTCCAGGAAATCATAAAATTGAAATCTACTTATAAGTCTACATTAGACCCGTCTGCTTTGGCTTAGCTGACTCAACTACATAAGGAACTCCAATCTCTTCTATTCCTAAAAGTTGAACATGCATTTTTTTAGAAGACGTCAAAAATTTTTGAACATGGGAATAAATCTGGGGGTCTTCTGACTCGACAGCTAAGAGCACAACTCCAGCGCTCCTATATCCCAAATATAAAAGACTCCTCTGGATCCCTTAAACATTCTCCTGCTGATATTGCAAACTCCTTTTGTTCCTATTACGAACAACTTTATAACCTCCACCTCTCTTCCACACACTCCCCACCTGCCACTTCCGACATAAACTCGTATCTCCAGAGCGCTAATCTTCCTCTCCTAGACCCAACAGCTGCCCAGTCCATGGAATTTCCGATTTAAGAGGAAGAAGTCTCTTCAGCAATAAAATATCTCCCTGTAGGACAAAGCCCAGGTCCGGATAGCTTTTCTCAAGTCTATTATGCGACCTACTGTGACCTACTGACCCCTCTATTAATTAACTGTTTTTCATGCCTTACACAACGGCATCTACACCCATCCTACTATGACTGAAGCTCATATAACTGTCATACCTAAGCCGGACAAAGACAGTACCATATGCTCTAACTATAGACCCATTTCTCTTTTGAATTTGGACATCATTATTTATCAAAAAGTCCTAGCCAACAGACTGAAACTCATACTCCCATCCCTCCTCCACTTAGAATAAGCTGGGTTTACTCCCAATCGCAAGACTAGAGACAATATGAGAAAAATACTTTCTTTGCTCCATCATGTTGATATGCTTAAACTACCAACTGTCCTTTTAACCACTGACACCGAAAAGGCATTCAATCATGTAAACTGAGCCTTCATGTTTTCCACCTAACAACATTTTGGCCTAGGCCCCCGTTTCATTTCTCATGTACGAATGCTATATACTATATGAAGATTAAAGTCAATGGCTATCTCTCGTCCTCTCTGCCTATTACAAATGTAACTACACAAGAATGCCCTCTATCCCCCTTACTATTTGCACTGGTAATGAAATCATTAGCCCAACATGTTCGAAACAAATTCATGGTATCAATCTCTCAGGTGTGACACAAAAATTGTCCACTTTGCTGATGATGTCCTGTTGACTGCCTGTCACCTGAAACAGTCTGTACCACAATTTCTTGCTGAACTTGACCTCTTCTCCAAAGTTTCTTATTTTAAAATTAATCTGCAGAAATCCGAAGCTTTGCCATTATTACTAGACCCAGACACATCTACTTTCCTAGTTTCTACACATCCTCTAAAATGGTTCTCCACATCGAGTACCTATCTGGAGTCACTATTCACCCTTCCACTACATCTACAGAGATCCTTCTTCCCTAAGGCTTCCAAAATATTCTCATCCTTCATCTGGGGAAAAAAGAAGCTGAAATTGAACCGTTGTATCATTTGTTCACACAAACTAAAAAGATGATTGATATCCTAGGTTTGCTTCAATATTTTCATGCGGTCATTTTATAATCTATACCTGACTGGCACAATAACCAGTTACATAAACTATGGGTCCAATTAGAAAGATCTTTTTACCCTGCTTGTGATCCCTTAACTGAAATTCTACTTCTCCGTCTGAAAGACATACCAGTCTAATCACACACCCGATTCTTCTAAATGTCCTTCTTATATGGTCCCAACTGAATGCTAGTGGATCTCTGATCCAACTCCCATCGCCTTTTACAAAAATTGTCTACCCTCTTCAAACTAAATACTCACTACCAATCTCCCAATTCCCTGGATGGGCACAACTGTTTGACCTCCTATTAGCAACTCTCAGAGACAACAAAGGCGTTACTCCATTTCCTGACATTCAGGTCCATTACTCCCTCCCCCCCAGAGAAATTACATACGGGTCAAGCATTTCCTCTCCAATCGTGACACTGCTGTGTGTTTCGCTCACCCACTGTCAAAGTTTGAAGTATATTTTCTTTCTCCAAACCTACCTAAAGGTAGATAGACTTATAAGCAGAATGTATACTCTTCTTACATCTGCCTTGGAAATAAAAAAAATCCTGTATGCATTGGCTTGGGAAAAATAAATGTATCTGACCCTTTCACATGACTCTTGGGCTTCTATATACTCAATACTACACTCCTCCTCCATATTGGCAAATCTAACTGAGATGAACCTCAAACTGCTAACACCATGGTATTATACACCAGAAAAACTACACACTATCTCCTCAACGATCCCTGCTACATGCTGGAGATGTAAAAAATTAAAAGGCACATTTCTGCACATCTGGTGGAACTGGTCTGAATGCATTTCACACATTGAACTCCTTTGGACATTAAGCTAGACAGAGACCCTTGGCAGCTACTTCTATACAAGGATTTGCCTTCTGGCCCTTCTCCTCAAAAAGTACTTATCTTGACTATGCTAAATGCTGAAAAAGCCTTGATAACTTCAGGATGGAAATAGTCCACCTCCCCACCCACTTTCATTGATTGGCTAGATAAAGTTGAAGACCATTTGCTTTTTACCAGACTTACATGGACCCATAGACGTCAGGATCCCAGTATATTGTCTCAATGGATTTCCAGGTGGTTTGAAGCCAAAAGTAATTGTAATTTATTGAACCATTAACTACTGTGTGCTGTCAAGAGGGACCCTGGCAGGCCCCTGCATGATCTCCTCTCCTCCTTTGTACGTGAATACCTCCCTTGCTCTCGGCTGACTTTGCATCTGCTCTCTCTCCTATCTTCCTTCCCACCCCATTTCTACTCTTTTCTATACTCTCTGCCTTTCTGGCTCTCATCTACAACTCAATCTTTCTGTTTATTCCTATCTCTCTTCCTTATCTCTCTACTCAGAAAATAGGTTACTATGTTTATCTGATCGCAGTGAGCTAGTGCCTGTCAAATATGCCACAACTGTTGATCATTGTTTTCTTTAAGATTCACCGTCATGTTAACAGCCTGTATGATGTCAGCTTCACCATGTCTATTGCTATTTGATACATGAATCAACTGTAATTTGGACTACTCATTTACATGTATTTGTTCACCCACTGTACCACCTTTATTGAGGGTATCCTAATAAAAAAATTGGGGGCGGGGGGGTTGTTTCTAACAAGCACAAGTCCTGCAAATCAATGTTTCCTTAGGGTTTGTGCCAAACAAGCTTAAGTCCTATATGTTTCTTCAGGGCTTTGGCATAGACTAATAAGTCTAAGTCCTACAAATCAATGTTTCCTCAGGGCTTGGCCCTCAACAACAAATCTAACAAATCATCCTCTACAAAATACTCTATCAAGTCAAGTATCAGTCCACCCCAGTGGAAGCTTATATCAGGAGGGTTCCTGTCTCTATCACTTTACATACAAATGTCTTATTTTATTTTATTGATTTATTTTTTATTAACTGTCCCCCCAATAGCAGCCAAAAACCCAACCAAAAACAAATAACCTGTTCATTTGATTCATTCCCCAGACTCCTCCCACCAACACAGGCACCCTAATCAGACCTATTTTATGCCATGTCTTATGGGGTTTTTTATTTGTATTTAGGATTTATTTTGTATTAACTGTTCCCCAATCCCAGTAAAGAAACCCCCCAAAAAATATTCCCTGTTCAAATGATTAATTCCCCACATTCCACCAACACAGGACCCTTATGCTCCTTTTATACTAAGCCTTTGGAAAATAAAAAAAAATATTTGCTATGTGTTGTGCATAAATTAAATATTCCCATTGATGTCAATTGAATGAGCTAGGAGAAAAAAAAGCATAAAATCTGCACTTTTTGCGGGAAATTATTTGCACAGCGGAAAGAGCCATTATTTACCGATTTTTGGTTTGGGGCAAAAATTTTCACCAATCGCTAACTGACACATGCACAAAGCCCCAAAAGCAGCTTTTGTTGTCATGTACATCTGAGGTTAGTGATGCTGAGATCTTCTTATTGCTCTCATTGGAGCTGTCATTAAGGATATCATAGTAAACAAAATTTAGAGTGGCCCTGTTAGTTTGTACCAACTTACAGTATTTTGCCATCTTAGCCAAGTTTTACTTAAAAAAATGATTTCTTATATGTTTGATAAGGCTAACATTTCCCCTTAGTGCATCTCCCCTGTGGAGTCCAAAGGACAGTTCTTATATATAATGTAAGCTGTAGGGACAACTTGAGTCACTAACTATTGCTGTGTATAGTAAGTGAATCATCTGAGGGAAGACACACTAAGTTGTGATAAAGAGGTGATAAAGAAGAAACAGGCTCCATAAAATAACATTGCAACTGGAGAACTGACCTCACTGGAGAAGTTATCTCCTATCAAAAGTTGTAATACCTTTTGAATAAATGAAAAATCTCCAAGAAGAGGTAGTACCCATGTTTACTGCTATTTAGTTCTTACTTAAAAAGGTAAGACTCCATCCATTAAAGTAAAAATGTTGCTTTTTAGTTTAATAAAAATATATTTAGAAATGTTTTACTATTTCCATCAATGTTAACCCCTTAAGGACCATGCTCACATACATCACACATTAGTTGCCATTGTCCAGTTAACAAAGAGGCTTCCTCCAAAAACTTCCAGTTTTGCATGGTGTACTAGCAAATGGCCTTATTCTCCTCGTACAAATGCTCTAGCATGTACAACATGGAATTCCACCTGGTAGGGACTTCAATTTTCAGCTGGGGGTGGGGAAGGTTGTTACACTCTTGTATGAAATATAGAGCATTGTGTGCACTGTAGGAGTGACTAAAGTGGGCACAGATTTTGTGGGCCATAGTAAGCATCTCTCTGAGAGTTTTGGGTTCTGCCAGGAATCTGGTCACAACTAAATTTAGTACATGGGAAAAGCAGGGCACATGCACCATACTACCTGTTCTCAAAGCAGCGATTATGTTGGAGCCATTATCAGCAGACACAAAACCAGCTTTTAGCGAGTGGGATACAAGCCATTCCTCTATCACCTGCTCTACCTTACTTAAAACATCTACAGCTTTGTGGGACTGTCTCTCAAAACTCTGCATGCACAAGGTGGGTGACGATGGAATGGGCTATCTGGCTGCTGCCTTTAAATCACACTGCCGCAACCAGAAGCATGATTACTGGCTTTCACCTGATGCTGTAAGCTAGTGTTGTCCACTGTTGGTGCTGGGAGGGAAATCCAATGAGCAGGCATATAGTCTGTGTTCTGCTCATTTGTCCACACATCTGTTGTCAGGTGGATTTTCTTGCCATATGCACTTTTCAGCCCTTTGCCCAGCACACTAACCACCTGCTGGTACAATTCAGGCACAGCCGGCCGGGAAAAATAACTACAGCTTGGGATATTACAGTGTGGAGCTACACATGACATCAGTTCTCTGAAACCTCGGTTTTCTACAAAAGAATACAGCAGCATGTCCATTGCCAACATCTTGGCACCTTGCCATTCCACAGGCATACTTTGGGATTGTTTTTGTGAAGTTTTTTACTCCTTTCTATGAACTCAGTCAGTGTAGGTTGGCAGGACATGGCAGAAGAAGTCTGAAACATTATTGTGTTAACAACATGAATCGAGGAAGTGTTGGCGGTAAAGTCAGCATGTGTGGGCAGTCTATGACCTTTGCCATCTCCTACAGCAAAGCTAGAGTTATCGTACTCCTCCTCAGCAGGAGCCATAGGTGTTATTTGGACTGAACTAACTGTTGGCACTGGCAGTAGCATACTCTCTGATACATAACTAACTTCTTTTTCTGCCCTAGAGCCCTAGGAACTTTTTAAAATGCCTCTGCTGCCGCTAGTTGTGGCACCTTTGGTCTGCTGATAGTGTGTCTCCCAGTCAGACCTGGGGTTGTGCTTCAGGTGGGATCTCATAGAGGAGGTGCCTAGGTGTGGGCCTGCTTTCCACCTGCTCCCATGCTTTTTGCACAGACAACAGATAGCAACATGATTAGCTTGAGGATCCTGATTGAAGTATCTTCATACTGTGGACTTCATGGACTGAGGGGTTCCTGAGGAGCTGATGCTACTACTACTGGGGCTAGATGTTGATGCAATTCTACTGCCAATACTACTAGGTGTCAAAGGTGTAGCACTTACAGCAGCAGCAGCAGAGGCACTCTTCATATCTAACATTGTGGATGTTAATAACTTGTGTTGCTGTTGTTGTTGTTGTTTTTGCTGCTTCTGGATACTCAAAACAGGTGTGTGTGTGGCTGAGTGGCACTTGGACTTTGAAGAGGCGATGATGCTGATGATGACTGATAGAGTGACCATGTGCTTTTTGACATCTGTGCTTGTCCAGGGTCAGACTTTCCAATGGCTTTCTCAAACACTTTCTGCTAACCTTGTATCCATGTCATCATCCTCACTTTTAACTTCATCTGTAACTGAAAAAGAGAGAAATTGGACTAAGCGCTTAGATCTAATTAATATCTATCTATCTCTCTCTCTCTCTCTCTCTCTCTCTCTATATATATATATATATATATATATATATATATATATATATATATATATGGCTCAAAAATGGTAAATACATACAATATTTATTAATGCAATCTGAAAACAATATATTGATAATAAATACTCTCTAATAGGTATTCTATATAGAATATTTAAATATATTTATATATATATAAAGTCTTGGTGAGGAAAGCACTCACTCCAAACAAAGTTCTAATGCCCAGGTGCACAATCCCTATAGTGATGTAAATAGTTAGAAAAGGATGGGTGATTATATTCAGGACATCACGGGATAGTGCCAGCGCTCACACGGCAGTATAAACTTAGCCCCTCTATACACAGAGGCGATTTGGATGTGACGTTGTCATCACCGCATTTTTTCTGAATTGACATTTTTTCTGAATTGGTATCTGTTTTGTCATCCTGCTTTTTGCTCATCATCAGGGTTATCTCGCTTTAGAGTATGGATCTCCGTGTACATTTAATACTATGTTTTTTACATCCAGATCGAGCCACTTGATTGACATAAAGCACTTCCAATCCAAGGTCCGGATACCCAGCGTCCCCATTTAGGGGCGTGGGGTACAGACTTGGAACGTGAGTGCTTGATACAATGTGGCATCGGTCGATAACACTCCTAAGGGTATGTTCCTTTTCTTTTATTTTAGCCATTGATTTGTGTGTTTTTACCATTTCCTATTTTATTTTGTAACCATTTTTGCATTATTATTTGCCACACTGTTCGTGAGATAGCACGAATGCTCATCTGCCTTAACATCCATTTGTTGAATGAGGTATGTCCGACCTGCCGTCAATTAAAGTGACGACGGCGGGCCAATGACGTCATCGGCGGCATGCTGGATGCTCTAGCACGATAGGGTATTTATGACATGGCTGTTTCACTTGTTTGGCGTCTTAAGAAAGGTCCTCACTGGACCGAAACGTTGACCATATTTGTTATTGTATACCTAATAAATTGGTTGAAAAGTCCCATGGGTACTGCCCCATCCTTTTCTAAAATATATATATATATATATATATATATATATATATATATATATATATATTCATTCTATATGAGACGGGAGGAGGAGCACCCTGCCCGCTGAATTTAACAGATTCTTTCTCGGTTAAACGGAACTTACAAAGACTTAACCAATTATATACTGGTTAGAATTCCTGGTATACCAGAGTGATTCATTTTGTGGGACTTTTGATTTAATTATTCTATATAGATTATCTCTTAGAGAGCATTTATTACTAATAAATAGTTTTTATGTTGTATTAATACATATTTTATGTATTTACCATTTTTGCGCCATCTTTTTGATATATATATATATATATTATTAATTGGATCCAAGGCTTAGTCCAATTTTTCTTTTTGTTTTTTTTTTTAAGTGGTGACTAATTACTCCCTAGTCACAGTGGACAATTAACAGCAAGATCGTATTTAGGAGAAATATAGTGAGCGCTATTATTCATTACTTTATAGCAATTTTGTCTGTAACTGAACAAGAGAAGGATGCTAGTGGGATATCTTCTAGATCTGCTTCATCACCATCATCATCAGTCATCATAATATCATCCTCAGCAGCATCAGAATCACCTGGCAGTTCTTGCCCACTACCCTTATATTCCTCTAAGCTTTTGGATGTCTCAAACAATTTCTTTTTACTTTTACTGTAACAAAGTTCACTACTACTTTGAGGACAGGTGTTTTGGTGCTTGTTTGTCTCACTATCTGATGCAGCAGGCAGTTCAGCTGCTACGCCTTCCTCTATTATACTATTGAAATCATCAAAACTTGAATGTGACTTGTTGTCATCTTCAGTGTTCTTCTTATATGGTTCTTTATTTCTACTGACACTGGTGGTGCTGGAAGTTTTGGTGGGACCTTGACAGACTGTACCCTCCCTTGTAGGAGAGAAATCATCATCATCATTTATTGCACACGCTGCAGCAACCATTGCTGCAATCAGTTTTTGAACTACTACTTTACTCTCACGTCCCTGCAATGCTCCACCCTTCTCCACAACCACTTGTGTGTTTGATGGACATTACTCAACTATTGTGTTTTACTCTACACTACACAACACAACTGATGGAGTATGATTTCTTGCATAATCCCAGTCAGCTGTCTGTCACTGTCAACTAATATATTTAGTTATTTGTTATTCTTTATTATTTTGTTTTTTTTTTCCAGTTGTCTTATCACTGTCCAAAAAAAATAATAACTGAAACACAAAATCAACGTCTTTCCCCAGATTTCCACACCCAGAACAGAGACAATAACAGCAAAATCAGCAAGCAAATAGGTCCCCAGCTGCCTGTGTCTTGCCAGTCAGTCAATCAGAATTTTGGGGTATTATTTGTGGTCAAACTCCTTCCTCCCTTCTTCTCCCCAGAGTGCCCCAATGACTTTCCTAAGACAGGGGAAAAATATCCTACCTAAAAGAATCCCTATACTAAACTTCAATTCCCCTATGTTCTCTAGCTTAAACAAGGTGCTGCTCTCTTCTCTCACAAACACAGAATGGCATACTGTGAGAGAATGACACCCTATTATATGGATGTAGAAAAGTTTTGTGTGGTAGAGAAACATTTTTCTTCCCATTGATTTCAATGAACAATGAGCAAGGTGAAAAAAGTGGAATATGTGGAAAATTTGCACCTTTTGCTGGAAATGATAAGCCAAGTTGAAAGTGCCATTTTTCGCTGATTTCTCTAGCCTTGAGTATCAAGACCAAATCCAGAGGTGGGAGAGAAAAATGAGATAGGGTGATCATGAGAGCAAATTATCCAAAATTACTAATTTTTGACAGCTGTACCCCTCTAATTTTTGACAGCTGTACCTCTCTGATGTCCCTCATGGGCATATACTGGGGCAATTGAGAATTCTTTGGGGGATCAGGGAAGCAGTCCCAGCTCCTACACCCAAATATTGGCATTAAAATAAGTGTGTTCATTTCACAATGTATGTCAAAGTGGGGAATCAGAGGGGATAAAAGAAGCAATCAGCATCAGTAGACACCCGGCCCCTGCACCTAAACAAATTGTTATCAGGTTAGAAAATGAAACATCTAGCACAAGCATGTAAAATATATAGCCCTGTGAGCCTCATGCAGACCTCTCACTGCTAAAACTGCCTCTTACAGGCTCTCCAGCTGTTTTTAGTTGTCCCTCTTGAGTTCCAGAGTAATCTTCAATAACATATTACTATACAATGCATGATGAAATACGGATTATAATTATATCATAGGCAGACATTGCAGCATTTAATTTACTGGACCAAATTTTTAAGTTCAACTTGGGGGCTTAGCGGCTCCAGTTAACTTTAAACTTCAAGATTAGATCCTCAGTCCCACACAAGAAACAAGGATGCACTTCAGCTCTGCACGAGTTATCATTTTCCATGGAAACACTGCAATGTTGTCCCCTAGAGACAACAACAGGTGTTTCATTGGATACCTTCTGTCCAGGACATCAAGATGTCTCGGTCTCATCTCACACAGCTCACTTACCCCCTTAAGTACAAGAGGTTCATACAGTGCATTGTTTTACAATGCACACTCCTCTGGTTCTGATTAGTTATTGTTAATTAAAAGATAAGTCCAACAAGACCAGTATAACACAAATCATGCTTTGGCCTAGCGGCACAGGGCTGGCCTAAAATACAGTCTTAATGTACCGGCCCATAACGTGTGATTGGCCTGGCGGCCTGGGGGGCAATTGCCCCCGTGCCCCCAGGGCCAGCCCTCCTCTGGGCATGTCACAAAACTAGGACCTATATTAAATTCTGACCACACACAATCCATTATATTAGGACTATAAATATAGAATCAATGCCATTGCATGATTTTAGAAATATGTGGTGCGTTGTTTCCCAATGTGTTTCACTGTCATCACTGCTTCATCAGGGATTCTATCATCTGACTGACCCTATCTTTGGTTGTATTTATATTAATATTACAAGGCATGTTTAAGTGATATCATGTCTTCATCATTACTCATGGGAGCCTGTTTTTACCTCTGTGGTCCATCATGACTGGTAGACAATAGTTATAAAGTAGCAGTTCTGCATTGCCTCAGCATATTTAACAAGAGATTTGGCCATTACGATTTATTATATGAAATTCTCTAGGACATATATATATAATATATACCAAAAATGAAGTAATTAATACCAATATATCTTGACAAGGTTAAGATTGCTGCCTTTACATGTCAGTTACCTGTAGGGGGCTCTCCATTGGCTGCTTGCCTTCAGCCCGCCCTGCATTGCCTATTTAGACAGAGCTTGGGCACCCTTTGGTTGCCCTTTCATGTTGTCTCTATGCTGCTTGTACCTGCATTGAGTTCCTGAGCTTCCTGGGCTTGTCGCTGTTCCTGCTTGCCTGTGGTCATCCAGTTCCTGCTTCCTAGTCGCCTGCTTCCTGATCCGGTTGGAGTTGCTGTTCCTATTTCTGTTTCCTGCTACCGGTCCAGATCCGGTTGACTGTCTGCAGAGCTGTACCTCTTCATCCACGACTGGGTTCCTGTTGTGTCATCTACCGGGTTTCTGTCTCACCCTGTGGACTGGGTGACATTTTCATTCTTGTTGGTTTCCCAGTATGCGGGTACTGGTTTGCTCCATTGTAACCGGCCGCTGATGCACCGGTAGAGTTACTGCTTACTCCAGTATGCGGGTACTGGTTCGCTCCACTGTAACTGGCTGCTGTGGCACCGGTAGAGTTACTGCTTACTCCAGTACGTGGGTACTGGTTCGCTCCACTGTAACCGGCTGCTGTTGCACTGGTAGAGTCATTGCTTACTCCAGTACGCGGGTACTGGTTCGCTCCACTGTAACCGACTGCTGAGGCACCGGCTGAGTCTCTGCTGTCTCCAGTACGTGGGTACTAGTTTGCTCCATTGTAACCGGCCGCTGATGCACCGGTAGAGTTACTGCTTACTCCAGTATGCGGGTACTGGTTCGCTCCACTGTAACTGGCTGCTGTGGCACCGGTAGAGTTACTGCTTACTCCAGTACGTGGGTACTGGTTCGCTCCACTGTAACCGGCTGCTGTTGCACCGGTAGAGTCATTGCTTACTCCAGTACGCGGGTACTGGTTCGCTCCACTGTAACCGACTGCTGAGGCACCGGCTGAGTCTCTGCTGTCTCCAGTACGCGGGTACTAGTTTGCTCCACTGTAACCGTATGCTGATGCACCGGTAGAGTCTCTGCTTACTCCAGTATGCGGGTACTGGTTTGCTCCACTTATTTGGAGGCTGTTCAGTCCTAGACAGCCTGACAGATTGTAGGTTTACTCCAGTACGCGGGTACTGGTTTGCTCCATTGTAACCGGTTGCTGTTGCAGCGGTAGAGTCTTTGGTAATTCCCGGTAACCGGGTACTGGTTCGCTCCACGTAACCGGCTGCTGTTGCACCGGTAGGGTCACTGCTTACTCCAGTACGCGGGTACTGGTTTGCTCCACTTATCCGGAGGCTGTTCAGTCCTAGCCTGACAGATTGAAGATTTACTCCAGTGCACAGCCACTGGTTCGCTCCCTGTTTATACCGGTAGCATATTGCTCTATCTAATATACCGGTTGTGACTGTGGTACACTGCTTGTATTGTTCCATTCATGCGTGGCTGGTAGTCTACTCCATTCTGGATATTCAGGGGGCCTGGCTTGTCATCTCAGGTGACTGGTGTCTCCACCTAGCTAGTCACCTTGGCCATCTGTGTTGCCACCATTGTCAGCAGTCTAGGCTGCCTTGCCCGGTATTGGTAAGGCCGGTAGAACCTGATCGCTTCCATTCCTCCTTGGGTTGCCTTACCCGGTATTGGCAGGGCCGGTAAAGCCTTATTATTTGCAGTCTCAGTTTCTTGGCTGCCTTGCCCGGTATATTGGCAAGGTCCGTAGAGCCTTCTCTAGTTGTGGTACCTGTCTCCAGGTTGCTTTGCCCGGTATATTGGCAAGGCTGGTAGAGCCTCCTCTTCATTGCACTAGCCTCCAGGCTGCCCTGCCTGGCATATTGGTAAGGCCGGTAGAACCTGATACCATCTTGTGCCAACTAAGGTTGCCTTACCGGTATTGGCAGGGCCGGTAGAGCCTGTATCTCATTCCATGTATCAGTATACTGCTACTATGTAAACCGCTATATATTTATCTATTGTATATGTATGCTACCCAATAGGGTTTATTTTAACTTTTCAAAGTTATGTTTTTACCTAACTCTGTGTCTGAGAGTCATAACAAACCGTGACAAATATACATGTAACCAGCAGGGATGGGTGAAAAATTTTGCTCAAACAGAAATAGGCAAAAAATGGCACTTTCAGCTTAGCAAATAATTTCCTGCGGAAAGTGCAATTTTTCCACTTTTTCCTGCCTTTTTGTCTAGCTACGTGTGCATTGAAATCAATGGGAAGAAAACATTTTCTCCACCACACAAAACTATTCTACAGCCATATAAAATGGTATCAGGCTCTCACAGCATGCCATTCTGTGTTTGTGAGAGGAGAGAGCAGCACATTTTTGAGCTAGATAAGATAGGAGAATTGAAGTTTAGTTTAGGGAATCTTTTAAGTAGGACATTTGTTCTCTGTATTAGAATAATGGGGCACTCTGGGGGGAAGAAGGGAAAAAGGAGGTTGACCCCAAATACCTCAAAATTCCACATGACTGACTGGCAAGACACAGGCAGCTGGGGACCTATTTGCTTACTGATCTTGCTGTTATTGTCTCTGTGCTGGGTGTGGAAGTCTGAGGAAAGACGTTGTTGATTTTGTTTTTCAGTTATAATTGGTTTTGGACAGACTGTGATAAGACAACAGGGTGGACAACTTAAAAAATAAATAAATACATATTTAAAAAAAAAAAAAGAAAAAGAATAAAGAACTAAATATATTAGGTGACAGTGACAGACAGCTGACTGGGCTTAAGGGAGGCATCATACAGCTCCATCAGTTGTGTTGTGTACCATACAGTAAAAAAACACAGTGTAGTTGAGTAATGTCCTGCAAATGAACAAGGGGAAGGGAGAGGGGTGGAGAAGTGCAGGGACGTGAGAGTAAATTAGTAGTTCAAAAACTGACTGCAGCAATGGTTGCTGCAGCGTGTGCAATAAATGATGATGATCCCTCTATTCCAAGGGAGGATGCAGTTTGTCAAGGTCCCAGCAAAATTAGTTCCAGCACCACCAGTACCAGTAGAAATAAAGAACCATATAAGAAGAACACTGAAGACGACAAGTCACATTCAAGTGCTGATGATGCTGGCAGTAGCATAAAAGATTAAGGTGTAGCAGCTGAACCGCCTGCTGCATCAGATAGTGTGACAAGCAAGCACCAAAACACCCTTCCTCAAAATAGTAGGGAACTTTGTTATAGTAAATGTAGAATGAAATTGTTTGATACCTCAAAAAGCTTAGAGGAATATAAGGGTAGTGTTCAAGAATTGTCAGGTGATGCTGATGCTGCTGAGGATGACTTAATAATGACTGATGATGATGCAGATCTAGAAAATATCCCTCCAGCATCCTTCTCTTGTTCAGATGCAGTTGAAGTTGAGAGTGAGGATGATGACAGGACTATAAGGTTAGCAGAAAGTCAAATGCGGAATCTTCCTCCACTTTTAAGGAGCACTGTGCCTGTCTATAAATTGTTTGATAAAGCCATTGGAAAGTCTGAGCCTGGAAAAGCACACATGTCAAAAAGAACACAGTCACCATATCAGTCATCATCAGCATCATCGCCTTTTCAAAGTCCAAGTGCCAATCAGCCACACACACCTGTTTTGAGTACCCAGCAACAGAAAAATAGGTTATTAACATCCACAATGTTAGATATGATGGGTGCCTCTGTTGCAACTGCTGTAAGTGCTGCACCTTTGACACCTAGTAGTACTGGCAGTAGAATTGCATCAACATCTAGCCCCAGTAGCAGTAGCATCATCGCATCAGAAACCCCTCAGTTCATGAAGTCAACAGTATGGAGATACTTCACTCAGGATCCTCAAGCTAAGATTGTTGCTATCTGTTGTCTGTGCAAAAAGCAAGTGAGCAAGGCTCACACCTAGGCACCTCGTCTATGAGATCCCACCTGAAGCACAACCCCAGGTCTGACTGGGAGACACATTATCAGTAGGCCAAAGCACTTTAAAAAGTTCCCAGGACTCTAGGACAGAAAAAAGAAGTAGATAAGTTATTTATGTGTCAGAGAGTTTGCTACTGCCAGTGCCAACAGTTAGTTCAATCCTAATAACACCTATGGCTCCTGCTGCTGAGGAGTATGATGACTCTGTCTTTGCTGTAGGAGATGGCAAGGGTCATAGACTGCCCACACATGCTGCCTCTACTGCCATCACCTCCTCTAGTCATATTGCTAAAGCAATAAAGTTTCAGACTTATTTTGTCATTGCATGCCAACCCACACTGACTGAGTTCCTAGGAAGGAGTCAAAAACTTCACGAAAACAATCCTAAAGTACACCTGTGGAATGGCAAGGTTGCCAAGATGTTGGCAATGGACATGCTGTCGTATTCTTTTGTAGAAAACTGAGGTTTCAGAGAATTGATGTCATGTGTAACTCTACTCTGGAATATCCCAAGCCGCACTTATTTTTCCCGGACGGTGGTGCTTGAATTGTACCAGAAGGTGGTTAGTGTGGTGGGCAAAGGGCTTAAAAGCATGCATGGCAAGAAAATCCTCCTGACAACAGATGTGTGGACAAGTGGGCAGAGCGCAGACCATATGACTGTGACTGCTCACTGGGATTCCTTCCCAGCACCAACAGTGGACAACACTAGCTTACAGCATCAGGTGACAGCCAGTTATTGTGCTTCTGCTTGTGGCAGTGTGATTAAAAGGTGGCAGCAGCAGCAGGATAACCCATACCATCCTCACCCACCTTGTGCATGCAGAGTTTTGAGAGACAGTCCCACAAAGTTGTAGATGTTCTAAGTAAGCTGGAGCAGGTAATAGAGGAATGGCTTATACCCCGCTCCTTATAAGCTGGTTTTGTGTCTGCTGATAAAGGCTCCAACATAATTGCTACTTTGAAAATAGGTGGTATGGTGCATGTGCCCTGCATTGCCCATGTGCTAAAATTAGTTGTGACCAGATTTATGGCAGAACCCGAAACCCTCAAAGAAATGCTTACTATTGCCCACAAAATCTGTGTTCATTTTAGTTGCTCCTACAGTGTATGAAACTCTCCATATTCTCTCCATTGTACACCCAAACTTACTAATGACCTCCGAGCATGTTGGTTGGTGCCAATGTTCAGTGTGTCTGTGTGTGTGTGTGTGTGTTTCTGTATACACAAACACACAGAGTGATGGAACACTCCACAAGTGTCTCAGCTGCTTTCTGTAGGACAGCATCTTAGGTAAGTATGTCTGTTAATAAATGTATTATATAATTCCCCTTTTACTAAATATTTAGCTAGGTAAACACATCACATTGTTTTAAGTGACATTACTTTTCTTTGATTAATACAATGCTGTTTTTGTCCAGATTTCCTTTTACTCAAACGAAAAGCTCTGGTAAATAAACCACTGACTGTAGTTGGATTCCTTTTAAAGGAAGCATTGTGTGGTGGTGACATTATTAATCCCTTTGCAATGACATTTGGATATAATAAAAAAATAGCATTGCATGCTTCTACTTATATAAAAAGATGAAAGATTTATGAGATGGCATTTTCTTGAATATGTCTTACCTTTATGATGAGGTATTGGAATATCATGTGGATTATTTTAGCTAAGGTTGCACAGACCAGGTCTCCTCTTTAATTCAGGATGTTATAAAGACATCGGTATGAATGACTGCATTTTAAATGCTGCAGTTTTCCTGCTTGCAATATATTTCACATACCTCTTATATTAAAGGTACAGTAACTATTATAAAAGTGTGTGTGTGTGTGTGTGTGTGTGATGAGTTCCCTGATGAGTAAAACAAGGATTCTTGTCCAACTGGGGGTGTCTCAAATTTCTTTATGGTACAAACATGGCTCAAACATGCTCATTTGTGAGGGCAACTGTTTGTGCTCTTTGAAATGAATGTTGGTCATGTTGTTATTGTTCTACAGAGCTTGTTCACTCCAGCAGTCCCTCTTTACCTTAAGGCAAGTTTAGTATTTTTTCCTATATTAAAATCTCTGCCTAGTTTTACTAACTATTTTTGTCTAAAATAATTTCTTGAAAGATCAACCTTTATGTTTTGGTAGCACAATATGTTACTTTATGAGAAGTATCTTCTAATTATCTTATTTGAGGCCAAACTTATTGCTTGTCATATTCAGAGAAATGGCAAAAGAATTTTTTGGACCTGTTGAGATTTGTTTCATAGCCCAATGCATAAAAATATTCACCCAGCAAATGATTTGCATAAACTACCACACTGTGGCCTAGATTTAAAGGCAACCGTTAAACCAGCCGCTAAGTGAAAAAGGCACATCACTCGCAAATAATACAGGAGTTACGGCAGATTCAATAGCTACTCTACAAGAATAGCTATCGAGCGTAGGCACACAAAAAACACGTAACACAAAACCCGTTGTCGCTCATGTTAATGCACAACGGGCGGCCAAATCACACGATAACTGAGCTCCAAACAACATGTAATATAACGGCTGCCGTTGTCAAGCAACCATGATTGATGCCAAAACAAATTCAAACACACAGCCAATCCCAAAGCCCCAATGTATCAAATAACTTCAAATACACCTATATATACCCAAAAATAACCGCCACACACTGTCTGTTATCGAGTTCTTCAGAGCCAGATATCAGGACCCAGGAGCGGAGGATAGTGATCAGAGAGAGGGAGACAGGAGCGTTAATTGGAGGTAGAGGAGTTTTGGAGTTTGGAGAGAGGAGAGCATTGCACAGAATACGACACATAGCACACCTTTGCACATATTACATACACACATACAAACACATACACATACATACACATAGTCCTTTTATTTTATAACACCTCACACATTTTACTTTTATTTTTGACAGTGTGAATCTGGGAGTGAAAGTGTGTGACAGAGAGTGACTGGATCGAGTGTGTCTGTGAGGGCCTGTGGGAGTGCCTGGGTGTGACTGGGTGAATGATGGCGAGGAGAGGAGGACAGGAGAGAGGGATGGGGAGAGTAGTGGAGGAGGAGGAAGCTCAGGAGGGGATCCCTCAGCAGAGCAGGGGTGGGAGAGGGAGATCCGCAGGGCGGAGGGGGACCCGGCCCACAAGAGCAGGAACACGCAGGACAGGGACAGAACCTGCAGTGGGACGAGGGGTAGTTGCTGGGGAGCACCCCACACAGTCAGGGTCAGACCAGGCAGGGCACTCCGGCTCTGAGTCATCCCATGCCGGAGCTGATGAGGCCAGGATCAGAGACCCAAAGTATACAGAGGAGGAGAACACGGCTCTTGTGGAAGCTGTCCTGGAGAGGCAGAGTGTTCTCCACCCGACAGTGAAGGTCCCTGGCCTGTCAGCGAGGAGGAAGGCAGTCTGGAACCATATCTGCAGCCGAGTCAACGTGGTGGCTCCATGCAGACGGGACGTGGAGTCCATCAAAAAGCGATGGGGCGACTGCCGGAGGGTGGTCAAGAACAAGCTCTCCGAACTCGCCAAGCACGCCCGAGGCACTGGAGGTGGCCCACCTGTCCCTATCACCTTCTGCGGCTGGGAGGAGATGGTGCGCCAGAATATGTCCCCAACCCTGATCGAGGGGGTTGTTGGAGGAGCTGACACTGGGGATGAGAGGAGCCTCCACACTACCGGTAAGTACAACACTACAGAACAACACACTACAGCAACCAACACCAGCTGCACACACAGTCACACCTCAACACATGCCCATCATTCATGCACACAACTGCACCAACACAGCACCCTGAGGGTTAAAAACAGGACACAACACAAGGACAAATATCAAGGTCCAACTTGGAACAAACCTGTCCAAGTCCTACTTCAACCCTCCTGTCGCTGTGCTCATCACACACAATACACAAACCATGCAGTTCCAAATGTCGACTGTCAACACTGTTCACACACAATGTCACCCATGTCCCCACTGGGATGTCAGCACTTAACCCCTCGAGTGCTAGAGGGATCATCAATGCATCGATCAACAATGCTTTGGCAACCCCTCTGGGACTCAAAGGGTTAACCAGACAACAATCAAGTCAATAGGCCAACGATCACATGCTACACAGGGGACATTCACTAAGCGGTGACAAACACATGGTGGAGAGAAATTCACCCTCACACATCCTCATTTCACCAATACCAGTGTTAACCTATGGAGAATATGCAATAACATGAATCAAGTTGCTAAGGTCCCATCGTATACACTCCATAGAAAACACTGGAAATGGGGAAATGAGATCACTGGAGAAGTCAGCATTATGTACACTCCATCATGTCAACAACACCGCTTACTGAATCACAAAAAGGATGGAGCAGGTCACACATCACAGTGGCACTGAGAATAACTGCTTGTATGTGCAACACACAGGCCTCAAACAATACCCCAGAATTAAAGGGGGAAAAAGTAGGCCTTGGTGTTGTGTCTGCAATCATTTACCCTAACTTCAAATGACATATCTCACATCTGATTCCCACATGGATCCTCAGGGGTGCTGATGCCATGGATGGATGGTACACCAGACACTGTTTGCAGGATACACATGGGAACCAAATATCATCCATTGTACCTTGGTCACCAACAGGCCATGAATGATAGATATCTCGGATTGAGTACGGTTGCCTCACTCAGAAGGATGGATGGGCTCATACTCAAAGAAAAACAGGCCTCAATCAGAGATATCCCTCACTACTGGCGTGATTGTTGCCCTTCAGGATTCAACTGGAACACACGACATGGACAGGATCCTGTCCAGTTCATCAATCTCTGATTGCCAGGGTGGTATCCCATGCCCTACAATGAAATGCATAGGATATGATCCTGACAACCAGAGAGTCAGCTGTCAAGTAATGAAAAATTGTGAATTGGACGGGATCAGCTAAGAAGATAGGGTTGAATAACACTTGATTCCCACTGCACATCTGTTCAAACAAAGATATGCACACAAAGGAAAATGGTCAGATATGTACCTTTCAAATGGCTCAAAATATGTCCCAACACGATGTGAACCCAGAGATCATCTCACTGCCTGTGATTGCCCTACTGGCCAGATATGTGCATCCATCAGAAACTAACTTACATTGATACCATCCAAATACACATACCTAGTATATCCCACTCTACGTAGATGGGATATACGAGGTATGTTCATATCCATCATATCAATCCAATGTATATTTTGATGGGTGCACATATATAGCCAGTAAGGCAATCACACCTACTGAAATGATCTCTGGCTTCATATCTGGAAAGGATATATTCATATCCATATGAAAGGTACACATCCACATGCATATATGACCATTTCTCCTTGTATGTAACTGTAATGGCATAGCAATTGTTAATTTCACCAACATGTGGATCCATGTTAGTCCTATCCCGCCAACCCTCATGGTTAGACAGATATCGCTCTATTTGACAGCTGGAGATTTCAGTCATTAGAACACACGGAGGCTCTTCAGCAGAGCCTAAATTGCCCCATTCAGAGATGGAGACATCTTTGAGATGGTCAACAAAGTGTGCCAGGTTTGCAAGCACACTCTGTTCACCATTCCAATGAAGTTTACATCTCTGAATGGGGCAATTTAGGCTCTGCTGAAGAGCCTCCGTGTGGTGAAATGACTGTCAAACATGTCAAAATGACTGTCAAATAGAGCAATATCTGTCTAACCATGTGGGTTGGAGGGATAGGACTAACATCGATCCACATCTATCTCTTACAATGCCTACAATATTACATCATGGTGAAATTAACCATTGCTATTCCGTTAAAGGGATAGTAATACCTAACATGTGAAAAGAAAAATATATTGCAGGGTTCATCCCCCGAGCAAAACAAGGGTATTCCCACTGCTGAAAGGTGTTTCATTCAAAATGTAGCACAGCTCATAGTTGACTACTCCAGCGGCAATATCACAGTGGCCTGGAACTCTAAAATGGCGATGTTGCTAGACCATCCTATGGACAGCTTACGTCCAGACGCAATAAATTCTCATAGGATAATGTAGCAACAGTGCCAATGTACAACTTCAGGCCACTGGGATATAGCACCAAAGCAATTCTACTCTGAGCTGGGAGACTTTTTGAACAAAAACCTCCTCCAGCAGTGGGAGTACCCTTGTTTCACTCAGGGTGATAAACCACAAAACATATATTTCCCTTTCTGCATTTCATGTATTAGTATCCCATTAATCCCATCATGGCTACGTTTACTAATCACACAATCTCAATTCTCCACACAGCTTATGGGCCTCCATCGCAGCAGGAGCCCGTGGAGGAGCCGACCACACCACCCAGTGAGGAGGATACAGAGGAGGGGACTAGCCACTGGGAAGCGTCTACAACCACCACACCTCCTCCCCAACTGGCTGCATCACCACTGCCTGCCTCTCAACTGCCTGCCTCTCAACTGCCTGCCTCTCAACTGGCTGCCTCTCAACTGCCTGCTTCTCAACTGCCTGCCTCTCAACTGCCTGCCTCTCAACTGGCTGCCTCTCAACTGCCTGCTTCTCAACTGCCTGCCCCACCACAGGATGCTCGACAAATGTACAGCGGCTGGATTCAGGGGGAGAGATGGATGCATCCCACTAGCACCGGGAGCTATTACCCTCCAGCAGCAGCACCACCACCACCAGGGAGGCAATGGCTGCCCGGGAATGTGGCCACCAGCCAATATGGGCCATATTCCACCGAGATGGATCTACCCTCCTGGATGGCTCCCCAGCATGGCCCCAGGTATGATCCCAGGTGGGGGCCAAGCACCTACCACTGGCCAAGGTATGACCCTTGGCCACTTGACTACCAACACCTGGGCCTGATTGGGGAGCCCCAGCGCCCTCAGCCAAGGGACTTGTTCACCCCACCACCTCAACCAGCACAGACATCAGTGGGCAGCAGTGGGTCCCTTGATGTGGTGGGCACCCACACACCGTCTGTGCAAGCCACTCCACCGACACAAACAGCAGTAGCAGCCACAGCACACCCAGTACCAGCAGAGGAGACAGCAGAGGCTGGGGAGATAGAGGCTGAGGAGACAGCTGAACCTGTGGAAGCAGAGGCTGAGGAGACAGCTGAAGCTGGGGAAACAGAGGCTGAGGAGACAGCTGAAGCTGGGGAAACAGCACATGTGTCACCGGCCACTCCCATCTCCAGCAGTCAACGCACCCCAGATCTGGAGGCTGAGTGCATGGCCCTTCAAAGAGGACAGCTCCGGGCAACCCACGCCACCAACGACAACCTCACGAGGAACCGGAGGGAATCCCGGAGGAACACGAACAGGTTGGAGACCAGAATCCAAGCTCTGGAGTCAGAGGTTGCCAGGGGGAACACACAACTCCACCAGATACATACGGGTATGATGGACATGTTTGCACAGGTGCTTGTGGAGTTGCGAGAGATTAACCGCAGGGAGAACCTGAGGATGGAGAGGGAGAACCTGTGTTCCACAGAGGGGTCCACTGCACCCACCACCCCTTCCAGTGTTACCCCAGAAGGCACACCTAGGGGACAGAGGGTGACAAGGCAATCAGCCAGGGCATCCACCTCTGGCACCAAGTCTAAGGCCCCCCCCCCCAAAAAAAAAGAAATGAAAGGCCCAACCTGTCATCTGCCCCCTCAATAAATGAAAATTGTGCTTTTGAATCCTGTCTGATCTGCTGTGTATTCACTTATAGATTGGGTGGCAGGGTTGTCTCCAATGCATTGCCAAACAATGCAGTGAACTCAACTCCTGCCTGGGGGAAATGTTTGTGTGATGTTACAACATGGGTTCACACACACCCACACCGTTGTCTAAATTCACCTGGCAACCCATCCCTGTAGCCATATAACACAACAGTGTTACATGGCCATGATGTGTGTCAGATTTGATCAGAACATACCCCTTAGCACAACAACTGGTGCAACACTGAACATTCGTCTGCATCAATTGTTGTGTTTGAGGGGAAAACCAAACTAACAGCTATGCGACTTAGCAGGGAAATAACAAGCAGGACAGATTGAACATGCATCAATATGGTCTTTAAATCAAAATTCTATTGTGCAGCTGACATACTGGGGAACACAATGTACACCCTAGGATCTCAATGTGTGTGTTACACATTGTGATCCTAGGGTGAGCATTGTGTTCTCCAGCAAGTCAGTTGCACAACAGGAGTTTGAATCACAGCCTAACTTACTGCATAACCCAATGATCTTCCTAAGATTTCATTGTGTAGCACGCACATTGGAACCTTAGGCTGAGCATTGGCTTATGTATTAAAGGGATAGTAAACCTTGAAAATAAGTTCATTCTATATTGTAGCCCTTAAAAAAACATGTAAAATGATATAAGTCTTATATCCCAAATCATATATGTTTGGTAGATAAGACTGATATCATTTTTCATGGTTTTTAAAGGGCTACAATGTGAAATAAACTTATTTTCAGGGTTTACTATCCCTTTAAGTTGTGTTGTTGTTTAACTAAGGTTATAACACACTTCACCAGTAATAACACTTGTCCACATGGTTGTTTTTGTTGATGTAGCCCATGTACTGAGATATGACAACCTACAGCAATCTCAGGACATTGATTATATTGAGCAACACACAAACCATGGACATCACATCACAGTGGAAGTGTGTCCCCTGTATCACCAGCTAATCACTCACAACACACATCAGTGTATCACTGCCATCATGTCATTGCATGTATACATCACAAAGTCCACTCATGGTCAGGCAACTAGTGGACTCCTGTGATGTAAATCATGCCTTCCTTTGTATGAGGGATACTCTAGCCTTGGTTACGGTTCCACATTGACAGGTGTTTGATCCAACATTCATTCATACAGACACGGATTGAGTAGTGATGTTTCTTGTGTATTTAGCCAATATGCATTAAACACTTGTATGAGCACAAAAAGGTACATCTGAACTAAATAGGAATACATTAGAAATGCTAGTGAACTGCTCATGTGTTGTCTACATCGTTTGGCATCTGTGTATGAGCAGTCTTACTGTACAGGTCTGATACCTGGATGTTAGTACACACATAAATTTGTGTCCATATGTGAATGTTCCAGTAGAGGTTGCTGTGAACATCAGGTCAAACATTGCATCACCAACACAATCACTTGGAACGCCAAGGGGTGAGCTTCATGGAAGTGTTGTCCAGACTTCAGTCCAGTCATATGGAAACTCCTCTGTTCAAGGATGGATCGTGCTATGGATGCCTGTGGGACAAGAGGACAGGATTTGGAACATCACCCACGAAGTGATCGTCATGCAACAGCTACAACATCATGATCTTTCCCGTTACATAAGTCTACACAAACCACTGCTTTGTAATGTGTTGTGTACTGGTCTATGAACCATCATGGGGGGAACTAAGGGGATGTTAACCATCCTTAGGGATATTTGCCCCTGACATGGTTACACACATCAACAAATATGTCCTAATAGCTTCCTGACAACAATATATTTGGGCTGCCACTGTCAGAGACAGGCCAAATATGTTTGGTTCATGGAGCTAGTAGGACATATTTGTTAATGTGTGTATTTCTTTCTGGGGCACATATCACTGCACACACACACAGGGCAGCATGGTGTCCATGGAGATGTGATCCACGTTTCATGAGCTCCATGTTGTGTAACACACTATTACTGTCGATCCACCCCTCTGCTGCTTTCTTCAACTGTAGCAAACTACTGGTCCCATGTCCCCACGAATGCCCCCTGAAGCCCTTATATGACAGAGTTCTATCCGATGCATTGGCTTGGATGAGACTCCCTTGCTACAGGGGTACCATGGTTGCTATGGGTCTGATCCTAGCAGAACACTTTAGTTGGTGCCTAGGGAGCTGTGGGATATGCTGAACAAGGTTAAAGTGTTGTACCTTGGTTTCCAGGGGGGGCATGCATGATATCCTTGAGGTAGCAGTATCAACATGGACGACAGGTTGTCAGGTGTATTCGGAATCTCTAGGCCCAATCTGACTGGTCCACGGAATAGTTGATGCTGGTGGTCCATACTGCAGCCAGTGACAGGGCTGTGTCACTGATCCTGTGGGGTGAAACAGAACATGTGTGTTGTGGTGGGTGTGTATGCATGGATTGTGTGCATACATGTATTATACTCACAGCAGAAGTGATCCCTGATCAATCTGTCCCTTGTCTGCATCCCTGTTGGGGTTTCCTCACACTCAACGATATCCACAGGGTCTTCAGGTCTGGGTGGGGGATGGACATCGTCGATGAGTCTGGTGTCCACCGCGATATTATGTAGGATGGCACATGCCACGATGATGTCGCAGACCTTGCCTGGTGCATACTACAATGCTCCCCCCGAGTGGTCCAGACATCGGAATCGGGACTTGAGGAGGCCGAAGGTCCGCTCAATGGCATTCCGTGTTCTGGCATGAGCCTGGTTATATCGTTCCTGGGCATCGTTTTGGGGATTGGCGACCGGGGTGAGGAGCCATGGCTTGCATCCATAGCCAGCATCACCTGTGGAAAGTGAGTGACATGGTGTGACAAGGAGCACATATTATGTAAATGTTGTTTTCTGTGGTGAACGTACTAGCACATGTGTATGTGGTGTCATTTGGTGCTGTTAACTCACCCAGAAGCCATCCGCCTGTATAGGTCCCATTTTCGAAATCCCTCTGCACAGATGAATTTCTGAGTATATGTGAATCGTGACAGCTCCCGGGAAATTTCGCACAGACATTCATTATGGCCAGGTTGCTGTCACACACCATCTGCACATTCATGGAGTGGAAGTTTTTGCGGTTCAGGAACATATGTCCCTGACGTGCTGGTGCTTTGATACGGACATGGGTGCAATCTATTGCACCCATGACCCTGGGCATGCCTCCCCTTGCATAGAAGCCCTGCTTCAGATGTGTCCACTCCATATCGGTGATGGGGAAATGTATGTAGGTACTGGCCTTGGCTTTGAGGGCTGGCAAGACCTGGGCCAGCACCCTGGAGAATGTGGCCTGGGACATGCCAGATGCGTAACCCTCTGTCGACTGAAAGGCGCCACTTGCCATGAAGTGTATGGCACACAGGAGTTTTTGAAGGCCAGTTAGAGCATGGTTATGGGTGCATATGGGATCCACCTGCTCCTTGATGACCTCATACAGGGCTATGGTGCTGTGTGGCCTCAACCTGTAGCGATCAATAACCTCGTCATCGGTCATTCCAAAGAGAGTGACCCTTGGGCGGTATACCCTGGGCCTTGGTGGTCGTCTATGCATCCTGGGCTGCTGCAGGGGTCCCTGTGGCAGCTGGGGAGCATCCTGTTGATGGTGAGCATCCTGTTGCTGCAGCTGTGCATCTGCAGGCAGGTGTCCTCCGGGTGGGGATGGGCTCCTGTGTGGCTGCTGAGCCAGAGCCTCCTCACTTGCAACAGGTGGAGGCTGTTGATGAGGCGTGCTTGGAGGTTGCTGATGTTCCCCAGCTCTCTCCCTTGCACGCCTTCTCCGCAGCCTTCGCAACAATATGTAACCCAACATACTGTTTGCTCTCTCTATCTGTCTCTCTCTATCTCTCTCTATCTACCTCTATCTCTCTCTATCTCTCTCTCTCTCCCTCCCTGAGTGGAAAACAAGCCACAAGTGAGTGTGTTGAGTTGTCCCTTTAAGTACTTGCTAGGGCGTTGTGTAGGTGTGTTGATGAGGTGAGTGCTGACCAATGGTGAGTTGTTTTTGTCCAGGTAAGTGTTAGCAGGTGTGTGTGTGTTATAAGATGTGGTGTGTTGTGCTTGTTCTGTGTGTGCCATTTGCGGACGTGCAGTTGTGGGGTGCAGGTGGCGTGTTGATGTTGCCCAGGTGAGCTTGTATTTGCAGGTGTCCGCTTTGTGTGATGACCCCCATTGTTCCGTGCCATGTTGTGTTGTTGTTTTTGTGTGTCGTTGTCCCTGTGGTGTTGGTTGTTGTTTGTGTAGTGATTTGTGTTGTGTGTGCATGTTTTTGTGTTGTTTTGGCATTGCACGGGTTAATTTTCCCATTTACATGGTTGTGCGGTAAGCATTTGGTGTGTTTTCCTCTGTAACGGGTGTTTTGTTTTGGCCGTTAAGTGTCTAACGTGTGTGAGAAGTGGGTCTTAACTTTTAGCCGTTAGGTGTGTCTTTTTTTCAGCCGTTAGCAGTACCGCAAGCCTTTGAATAGCTCTGGGGTATGTTGTTCCATGCGTCTGAATGCACGTAGGTGTATCGGCCGTTAGGATTGTGCAACTGCCGTTAGCTGTTGTTTAGACGGATCTTTGAATTGCAACATGACACTTAACGCACCCGTTAGTGATTTGTTTGCTAACGGCTGCCTTTAAATCGAGCCCTGTGTCACCAAAAAAAGAAAGTTAAAGTGAGTCTGAAATCTTGCAATTAATTGCACATTTAAAAACTTAATTTGAAACATTTGTTGCAACAAATGAGTTTGAAATGCATTGTAGACCTCTCTAGCCCTCAAATGGTTAATAGCATGATAGCCAAAAAGTCCAACATATACACACTTTAAGACATAGTCACACTTTTATTTCTGGAAAAAGTATAGATCTTAATTAACATTAATATAGTGAAGCTTCGTTAATATATGAAACCACACTAAACAGCTTCATTTGCATACAATAGCAAGCAGTACCACACTCACAGTTCAACATTAATATATAAAAGTATAAATATTACCTAAACGATATATCTGCTGGCCTTTTGCCTGTAATGAATCATAGGCAGTTTTTAATGATATTTTTAGATACACAAACTTGAATCAATGCAACATTTTCTTAAAAACTATATTACAAAGAAATGACTAGCAAAAATGAAGCTTTTAATTCTCTTAAAAGTTAACTAAACGTAAGTTATGGCAATAGGTCAACTTTAAAGACAAATTCGGTACCCTTAAAGGGATAGTAATACTTTGTTTTAACTTTATTTTGTAGGCATTAAAGAAACATGAAGAATGATATAAGTCTTCTCTCTCAAGCCTTTATGGTTTAAGAGATATTCACAAGCAAAGTTTCCCCTCCCGCCCCTTTTACCTAGTGTAAGCCATCTCTTCTCAGATGATGACTGCAGTCCATAGACCAGACAGATAACAGTAGGGGACAAGCTTCTTTGTATGAAAACAATGGAATCCCTGCTCCCCTTGACAAGCTTTTCAGGTTTTTCCCTTATCTTAATTGAAGATAGTCCCTCTCTGCATTCTACCTGGGCACCTCCCTTCTGCTTTGGCTGAGCAGTGTTACATCAGTAAAAGGGGCGGGAAGGGGACATTTTGTCATTGAATTACTCCTGAACTATAACTCTGACAGAACTGAAATAACACTCTCCAAAGTCCAAATACTATGATGATTAATTAGAGCTGCTTTTATTATGAAACATTACTATCCCTTTAAAGATAGTATATGATAAAGCGTTATTCAAACAGGTGATCAGAAAGCAGCCCTTGTAATTTGCCTGTGATGTCCTTCATTTATGGTTCATAAAAATGAAATGGAGGATAGATTTGGGTGAAAGTGAAAAACTACTTGTTATGAGAAGAGATGGGCACACTTTCACATAATGTGGGCATGACCTCATATGTTTTGGGAGGACTGCTTTCCATGTCTTGGCATGGTGATTGGAAGCCCCTTTATGGGTCAGCCAGATATAGCTCTTCTTTATCTGGGCCAGAATTCTTTTCAAGTACCCAATGTCTTATCTCTTTTATTTTAATTATGTCTACACTTTGTTAAACTAGACAATGGAGATCACCATCTTTTCCCTCTTGGTCTGAGGTTATTGCCCAAGTGGGTAAACATCCCAAACAAACAAAAAATATGTAACAGGACTCGTAATCTTTTTTAAAAACAGATTGTGCCAGATAGAGGCTATAATAATGGACTTATGGTTGGTACATGCTGGTTTCTCTCTTCAACATACCGTCCAGAAGCATAAGGGAATCCAATCCTGCCCCATTCAGGAAATAACAAGAATCTTGAAAGATATGCGCACATAAATAGTGGACAAACATAAGACAATTATAACAAATTTATCAAAAGTTTATGATATAATATATAAAAGAAAAATTGGCTAGAAACTGAAGCTTTTCAAAGCTATCCAAGTTTTTCCTCAAGGCATGCAGACAAAATTATAAAAACTGATGCTTCTGGACGGTTTGTTGGAAGGACAAACCGGTATCTACCAACTGTGAATATATTATTATATCCTCTGTCTGATACAATGAAGAAGATTAAGAGAGTCCCTATATGTTTTTTCTTTGTTCCTGTTTGATAAGAAATGCTTTTGTTTGGTGCAGTGGGTTCAGGGCCCTGACTAGGCCATGTGCTCTCTAAGCTGGGTGGTCATGTGGGGAGCATTGCTCTGTACCTGGGGATGACAACTACAGCTCTAATTCCAATTTCAACCCTAAATCTATGTTAAATTCTAAATTATCCACTACTTTTCCTACTTCTGTTTCTCCCCCAACCCTTTTTTCTTATCTGTCTGCATTCCTTCTTGGTTGCTTCCCCTTTTTCTATTTTATTTCTTTTCTTCCCTCCTCCTCTCCCAAATATTGTTTTCATCATAGTTTCCTGCCTCTTAATGCTCTTGTTGCTCTATATGCTGTATGTTGCACAACAAATCTTTTTATGAGCTTTGTTAATGGATTGTATTGTTCTTACTCCGTTCTATAATTCAATAAACTTGAATTATAAAAAAATAATGGTTATATCAATTGCCAAACAAGAGGCATAATCTAATCTTTGCAGTGTACATGCTCCCAACACTATGTAGGAGTGCATACAGAAATTATTACAAATTTTGAAAAAGATCTAAAACAAGGCAGACAGTTACACATTTTTAAAAATGTTAAATCCTTTTAAATCATTTTCATTGAGGAGCATCAGTTTTACAACAAATTCCATAAAAGGAAAAACATATATTATTAGTGAAGATTGAACATTCATACATACAGTTGAACAATAAACTAGTAAGATATATCATCCTAGCTTCTAGAAATATATCTAAAAAAATGTAATGAGAATATTATAATTGCATGGCAAAAGGTTTGGCTTGTAGAGTATACCATTGGCCCAATAATGAGTACACAGTATTATGTCCCAATTTGGGCAGGTATATTTTAAAAAAAAATCCTTTAAGTACTAGTTAGGTGAGAGGCAGTAACAGGGAGGAAGATAAGAAAAAAATAATCAGTGAGGAAAAGGAGAGTTGGGAGTGGGTGAAGGATGGTGAAAGGTTTGGGATCCTCTTAAATCTCGATGACCTAGTCTATAAACCAAAGATGTACATCTGTGGAAATGTAGACAGAGTAAGGTAGGACTCTATTGAAAGCCTTTTTGGCATCTAAGGATAAGGGAATGGTAGGAATGATTTTAGTCCTTGCATGGCATATACGGGATATAGCTGTAGGGATATTATGTCTCGCCTCTCTACCCGGAACAAAACCCCTCTGATCCAAGTGAATAAGTGAGGGAAGTGTGTCCTAAATATGTCTGCAAAGATTTTGGCAAATATTGTAATTTAAAAGAGAGATGGACAGTAATTGCTGCAAAGAGAAGGATCTTTATTTGGTTTGGGTATCACTACAATGTGAGCCTCTAAGGACTGGGGTGGGGGAGAACATTGATCTGGTAATATAGCCTTGAAGGTCCTTGAGAGGAAGGGAGAGACTGAGTCTTGAAAGGTTTGGTAATAAATAAGAGAGAACCCGTCCTGGCCAGGACTCTTCATGGTAGCCAAACCCTTGATACCAAATATAGTTTAGTCTAGTGTAACAGTTAGCTAGTATTTTATGTTAATTTAAGGTACATTTAGGGGAGTTAGCCTTGATTAGGAATATTTTAAACTCCTAAATGCATCTTGTGAGGTTGGAGTTTTGCTATTCAGATTGTATAAAGACTGATGGAAATTCCTGTAATATATGCAGATTACTATAATAACTTGTGTGTAAATGGTGCACTGCGGGTCTCAGAAAATGAATCAAAGAGAAAGAAGAATATCAGGTAGAGGAGATATAATGATGTCTGGGTACTGAAACAACGTACTCCTGCAAAATCACACCCCTCCGAAGAGTATCAAAAGCATGTCAAAAGAAAATAGATATCAGTATTGTTAGGCCTAAGAAATTCTTTACATGTGTAAAATTAAAGTTGCATATGGTGCTAAAGGGAGTATCAGGCTAGTCATAATTACACGTATGGGAAGGGAGATAAATTATAATATATATATATATATATATATATATATATATACACACTCATATGCACGTGTGTAAACTTAAATGAACCCACCTATACAGAGACACACAATATCATCACACATAGTTGTATATAACATGTGAGCTGATACCTCTACATGCCCACCATCCATAATCTACTGTGAGAACAATTAGTAATGTTTATAAGAATGGTAAGTTGTATTATAAAAGGGGATAAAAGAAAAATAAAAAATAAGCAGAGTATTGTTAATGAGGGGGAGGGATCTAGCAAATCATGGTGAGAAATTTGAAGTGAGGTCTCGTGCAACGTATGTATGTTGTTAAGGAGTGATTAAACTAGGTAAACAAGGCAATGGGGAACAGTTATTAGAAATATAGGAGATTTGGTGAGCGATGGAAAGTGTTGAAACTATTATACATCATTTAGTCATATTAGCAGCAGGTGCGCATAAGCGTCGGCCAACTAAGTCAGACACATTAACATATAAGTAAGGGTACTTATAGTAAGGTAATTAAGTTAAATTGGATTTAGGGGGATCAGCAGGCCTGACCTAAGAGGTTAAATGATGATGCTATAAAGTAAAGCTAACACCTGTGAAACTCAGGTGTCATTAGGAAGCATTAGCAATGGAAACTAAATTGTTGTGCATATTGAGACACCGTAATCCAAAGGCTAGAACAATGCAAAATAATATCCAACTTAAAAGTAATCAAATCCTTAGTGCGATAATCAAGCATCCATAAAAATACTTCCTATAAAGAGAAAAGGATGGCATTTGAGAGTCAATAAACAGTAGGTTATAAATAATTGAGCAGTATAACTTGAAATAAAATAACTATACTTAGCTACGGCCATGTTGAACAGGGAGAAAATACAACCAAGGCAACAGGATGTGAGCTTAGGTCCATTCCAAAGTGGATGCTATAGCAGAAGGCCTGGAGACCTTTCAACTTGTTGAATCGATTTCATCGACTGTGGTGTTTCATGGCAATCAGCTTGATAAGGTGCGAGGTGCAATGCCCAAGGTAGAACAGAAGGTGCTAATTTCCTTGGGGTTCTTGTGGGTAACGGTCACTCCATTCAGGGTAGCAGTTAAGGGGGAAGGAAAACCCCATCTATATTTTATGTGAAGGTGTCTCATAAGATCCGTGAGACTCTTGACTGATCTTCTGTCAAGGTGTGCAGGCAAAAGAAAGACAGACACAAAGATAAAATATAATCTCCTTTATTTATAATGTACAGCAATAATGGTAGAACCCCCACAGAACTTCAGACATATACAAACAGGACCCAAGGTCCCTCCGGAGCTGCACACTGTACTGTGCCCTGCATTACTCCTGGTCTCGAGACTACAGATCAGCAAGCAAGTATTGTAAGGAGCGAGTAGGCAGCCAGAGTCACAGGTCAGACAAGCCAGGGACTACATGGAACGAGAGTAACCAGGCCACTGGTCAGGAAGTGGAGACTATGCTGAGAGAGTAGGAGCCAGTGCCACTGGTCAGGCAAGCCAAGGACAACAAGGAAAGAAAGTAACTAGGCCCACAGGGAAGGCAACTGGAGGCTACACTGAGCGGGTAGTAGCCAGGGCCACTGGTCAGGCAAGCCGAGGATTACAAGGAGCGAAAGTAACCAGGCCCTCAGGAAAGGCAATCTGAGGCTACACTGAGCAGGTAGTAGCCAGGGCCACTGGTCAGGCAAGCCGGGGTCATACACAGAGTGAGTAGTCAGCCAGAGCCACAGGTCAGAACCGATGTGGGTAGTTAGACAAGCCAAGCTCATACACAGAGCGAATAGTCAGCCAGAGCCACAGGTCAGAACCGATGTGGGTAGTCAGACAAGCCGGGGTCATACACAGAGCAAATAGACAGACACGGATCACTACAGAGCAAGCAGAAGCTATCAGGAACACCACGCAATGACTCCCAGGCCCAGGGAGGTTTATAAAGGAGCAGGAGAAGGCGGGAACCAATTAGGCCACACAGAATAGGCACATAAACAGGTGTCCTAACCAGTGCCTGTTCCATGATGAAGCAATGCAGAGGTGGCCGCAAATATGCTGGCCGACACACCACAGAGGAAGGAAGCACAGGCTAACTAGGCCTCCAAGGTAGACTGTGATATCTTCTGAGCTTTAAAGTGTAGGGGGAGATATCTTGAAATATCTAAATCGATGCATCCACACATTGAAGATTGTTGGTGTCTCTCCATGCTCTTATAATCCGGTCCTTGATTTCAAATCAATTAAATCAGACAATTATGTCTGTCAGAGCTCAGTTCTTTTTAGGCCTCAATGCTTGATGTACTCTTTCAATATGTACCTCCTGTTATGCGAGGTCTCCCAGGAGTGATTTTAAAAAGGTAATAAAGGTGGGTCTCAAATTTGCAGGTATGACTGATTTGGGGAGATGCTTAATTTTAATATTTCAATATCTTCCCCGATTATCTGAAACATTCAACCTTTGGGTAAGGAAGTTTATGGTGTCATGTTGCTCCACCACCATTTACTCAAAATTAGGGATGTGCGAAACTTTTCGCCTCAAACTGAAATCGGCGAAAAATGGTACTTTCTGCTTGGCTAAAAATTTCCAGCGAAAAGTGCCAGTTTTTCACTTTTTTCGCCTAGCTCATTCCATTGAAATCAATGGGAACATTGAATTTACACACAGCACATTACAAATATTATTTTATTTCCCAAAGGCACAGTATAAAAGGGGCATGAGGGTGCCTGTGCTGGTGGGCTGTGGGGAAACAATCAATTGAACAGGGGATGATTTTTGGGGGGGTTGTTTACTGGGATTGGGGGGCAGTTAATAAAAAATAAATACTAAATACAAATAATAAAAAAAAACCTATAAGACATGGTATAAAAGGAATCTGAGGAGGGTCCTGTGTTGGTGGATGTAATCTGGGAAATTAATCAGTTGAAAAGGCAATTTGTTTTGGGGGGGTTTCTTGAATGGTATTAGGGGACAGTTAATAAAATAAATAAATAAAATAAAATAAGAATTTGTATGGAAAGTGAGAAACAGGAACACGCTAACATAAGCTGCCACTGGGGTGGACTGATACTTGACTTGATAGATTATTTTGTAGAGGATGATTTCTTAGATTTGTTGTTAGTGGTTCAAGCCCTGAGGAAAAATTGATTTGTAGGACTTAGACTTATTAGAAGCAAACCCCCCAAAATTGTTTATTTTTTTATAGGACTATGTTTTGTTTTGTTTTTAAATCACAAGCCCTAAGAAAAAAAAATGCCCTACTGGCCTAGAGCCAGCAGGTCATGTTGACCAGTGGCCACTGGCCATTGTGAAATGTCCTCCTCCTGAGTCCATAATTGCAGAATTTGCAACTGATGTTCTTGCTGCTGCTGAGATGTTTAAGCAACGGGATGATTTGGCAACTGAAAGGGAATGGAATCAACAACAGCAATAACATGGGTGATAGATGATGAAGATTCCACTTGCCACGACTATCACCAGTGATGTACCTGAGGCAATAGCAGCACACTATATAGCCTCCCAATCTATGTGGTGAAAAGAAGAAGTTGGCCAATAATTCTTCTCCACCTGCCCCTCCTCCAAAATCATGGGTGGGTTGTTATTAGAATATACATTTTTCCCTTGAGAGCAAGAACTGTGGCTCTCATCAGCAACTGCAAAGTGCACAGTGTATGTGGTAAATAACACCTGGCACAGCTGTATCCAAACATCATGACACCAGAACCCAAGTCCTGCCACTGTAACTAAACCCCTTCTCTAGACCCTGCTAAAGACACATGACAACTTGCTGACAGTTTAATAGTAAGGATGAACCCTCCCTGCCAGAATCCTAGCATATTCTGTGGGATGGAATCTCCTCAGATGTTGCTTGATGACCTGATATTGATTATCCTCCACCACACTGTCATGTGTGGTCAGTGCACCACACAGTTTGCAATGGGTAGAGACGAACTGCCATATCCTAACATCAACAGAGTGGCTATCATTTGGAGGAAGAGGTAATGATGAATGAGGTGGACTAGCAGGAGATAGTAGTTGAGGAAGAAGGTGAAGTTGATGGTGGGCTAGTTGTTTTGCTTGTCATGAACATCCAGTGACTGTCTGGGTTTCTTTATTCTTTCTTCTCTTTGATTTCTACCTCGCCTCTTGTTTCCTTTCTGGAGAGTCAGGGGGTACAGTAACAGCGGTGCTAGATTTCTGTAATGGGTGTTTGGCTTTAACATGTTTGACATAAATGTCATGGTGTCTGCGTTTCATGTGTGTTATCAGGGAGGTTGTGCCAAGGTGTGTTTCCTCCTTTCCCCTTCTCACTTGGGATAATGTTGCTGCTGTTGCTGCTACTGCCCCAGATTCAGCACTGCAACTAGGACCAGGAGGATTGCTGCCGCTGGCAAGTGTAACCTGTCCTAGTCCCGCATCACTTGTTGACCCTATTCCCACTGTGTCCATGGTGGTCTGTGGCACACTAGCCTGCTCCTCAGCACCCTGTTGCCCTTTGATCTCAGCAGCAGCAGGAATTAGAGCAGTTACAAATCCCGCAAATTCCAAAAGCTTATTGCTAGTGGTGGTGATGCCCATCCTCATCTCTGTCCCCCATTCATTCTCAGTTCTGCTAAAAAGGCCATCAATGTCTCTTTCACCACAGCTTCTCCACTATCATCATCCAAAGACTTAGTAGAAACATAAGGGTCCTTCCAGATCCTCCACTGATTATTTTTCACCCTGCTCATAGTGATAGCAGTCATTATCACATTATCACAGCCCTCTTCTCTCTGTAGCTGTTTCTATTGTGTCTGCCTTCCGCAAATACGTCATGTTTTTATAGCGGAAATGTGAAAACAATGTAAATCTATGGGCGGAAACTTTCTAGCCATTGAAAAAATGTCGAAAAACTTTGGCCAATGGGTTTTGCATAATTTCCAGTGGGAATATGGCGAGAGATTTCACCCATCCCTAATTAGTTAGATGTTCCACTGTAATTGACTTGTCCTCTTCAAGCAACTAAACACCTGTGTTCTGGATTCCTGTGTTCTGATTTGGCCTGTTCTGACTACGCTCCTGTGTTCCTGCTCGTGATTGACCCGGCTTGTCTGAGAACCACCTCCGTGATCTGACCCGGCTTGGCTGACGTTCCTACTCGTGATTGACCCGGCTCGTGTGAGTACCACCTCCGTGATCCGACCCGGCCTGGCTGACTTCCCGCTCCGTGACCTGAACCGGCCTGCTCCAGTGACCTGCTTGTTCCTGCTCCTGCTCCTGTTGTCGCTGTGGCGACATTCTGACTTCCGCTGCAACTGCCTACCGGGCAGGAAGTGTGACCTCCTTAACCCTTGCAGTGCCTAGTCCCCAGTGCTGAGTCTCCGTGCTCACTTGCAGAGCTGTGCTTACGTTACTGAGCCTTCTTGTACTTGCAGAGCTATTCCTCTATACTGAGCCTTCGATCCTTTAAGCTGCATATTAACCTCTGCTGTGCTGCCGCCTCCTTAGCTGAGCCTTCTAACACCTGTACAGAGCCTAAGCTATATTGCACTACTTCTGCTGAGTCGGCCGCATGTATGTCTGGGTTGGTCGGCAGCTCATCCTGTCAACCGCAGAGTAGTCGCGTTCGTTAACGCGCCCGGTAAGGCGTTATTGGCTCGTACTCATACGTTCGTTCTCTGGTTCACGCCCGTAGGGCGGTCTCCACTGGGAGGCTATTGGCTTCACCGTTAGCAGCGTATTATGGTCTCCGTTGTTATGCCCGTGGGGGCTACTGGCTCAAGCTCTTGCAGGTTGTCTCCGGTATACGCCCGTGGGCGCCATTGGCTCTATTTATCCCTGTACAGTTGGTCTCCATTATTACACCCGTGGGGGCTACCAGCCAGCTCTTGCAGTGCAAGCCATTACCGTTGTTACACCCATGGGGGCTACCGACTCACGCACTTGCAGATTTAGTTGTATCCATGGCTACGCCCGTGGGGGCTATTCTGTGCAACTATTCTGCTGATTCTACCTCTGGTCACGTATTGCCTAGCAGCTTCCCAGCCTCTAGAACTCTGGGTGTTTTACCATCTACACGTACAGCTGCTCTATCACTACCTTGGGCGTGCCAAACACCACAATAGAGACTGACTGATTATTGCATTTAACCCTTCATGTGTTTCACTACTGTGTGCCTGTCCTGAGACAGTATATGTGATACTCTGGTTCTGTATACTGGGCCTGTGGGGGCATATCTGTCCATATTTTTCTATTATTTGGTGTTGCCTGTAGAGGGCGATCTTTCACATAATTTTTCATTTAATAAAACTGTGTTTTATTCTACTAACTGGTCTGAGTGTCTTAAAAAACCGTTACAGTGGGGGTCAGATTTTGAGGGTAGGTGGGATAAAAGGAGCAGTAATTGCGGTCCCGGAATGGAATTGGGCATTCCTAAAGGAGCCACATTTTCGCTCATTTGGGGTGAGCAGTCAGTTGCAGGACCAGGAAAATCCATCCTTATTTCATCTAAGAAAGTTTCCCTCTCTGAAGGCAATGATGCAAATGCGTCTTAGGATCAGATGGCACTTGACATAGAGGAAGGCCTTGTGGAGAGGAATGGTAGAACTGAAGCGTTTGTTCCACCTGCAGAACTTTTGTTTTTTTAACCTCTCATCCGTGATTACAAGGTTTTCCTGTCCTTTTAGTGTTATTTCCATTATCCAACAGACACTATTTATCACTTATCCATTCGCATGAATACAGAAGCAGGGTTTATGGGACTGCCATGGTCAGTGTTCAGGCCATGCCCCCTACAAATTTTCCTGGTATGCTCTTCACAATGTCTAAGTCTGAAGACATACAGTGTGCATTATATAGAACACCCCTCTATGTAGATGGGCTTGAAAATTATCTCATTACTATCTTGATGAATGTATTTTAAATAGGTTGTGACTAGGGATCAGAAAAATTCAGAAAAAAATTCCTGCATAACTTTTCAGGAAAAAATGATTTTTCACAAAAAGTTTTCTACTTTTCACCACTGCCAGTACATTTTTCACCTATGCTTTTGTTACGGTTTTCAGTACACTCACAGGCAGGCAGTTTGGGAAAACAATTTTATTGAAACCAGACAGAATAAAGTAACCCTCGCGGGTCCGGCAATAGTTAACACTTAATACTGACAAAGGACAGGTTACAAAATAACATTAACCCACACGGGTCCAGTACATATATCAGAGAGCAAATACATATTCTGACACAGGTTAGGTGATAGTTCATGTGAATCAGTGAGACAACGATGTGAAGGTGCTATTAGGCTGGGAGGCTGATAGGCCCTAATAGCGAGGCCCAAGAAGCACTCTCTACTGGAGAGTGACACAATAGCGACTATGCCCCCAAGGGTGAGCGAGGCCCTGAAGGAATCACGGACTACTGGACAGTACAGTATCACTGTATCCGGAGGAACAGTGGAGCGCCAAACGGAATCAGCATGAACTGCGACCCAAGGATAACAGCACTGGACAACAAGGGTTAACGGATGCTTCGGCTCGATGGCAACTGCCAGGTGATAGAGACGACTGAGGCGCCCAAGAGACCAACCTCAGTATGGGAGCAGTAACAAGCCAAGAGTATGGTTTGCCAACGAGAATAGCTCCTACCCGAGTGTGCACCGGACAGCAAGGGTAAATAGACGCTCAGGCTTGATGGTGACTGCTAGGTGGTGGAAAACTAACTGAGGCGCCCAGGAGACCAACCTCAGTGGTAGTGCAGTAACAAGCCAAGCGTATAGTGAGCAATCGAGCTGAGGTGTGGAGATAAGGCACATGAGCGTAAATGGGTTGCAGTAGCTGAACGGCTAAAGCAGCAATCGAAGCAACTAACTGGGTCAGCACACTCTAGACAGAACACCAGAAAGTACTCTCTACCAGAATACCAGGCGTGGTAGTGAACCGGGCCAGAGATACACTGAGCAGGAACGGTAGCCAATCCAGGTCGGTACAGAGAGCAGGAACGTCAGCCAATCCAAGTCGGTACACGGAGCAGGAACATCAGCTAGGCTGGGTCGGTACACGGAGCAGGAATGTCAGCCAATCCAAGTCGGTACACGGAGCAGGAACGTCAGCCAGGCCGGGTCGGTAAACAGAGCAGGAACGTCAGCCAATCTAAGTCGGTACACGGAGCAGGAACAGAATCAGAGTGAGTAGTCAGGCAGTCCGGGTCATACACAGGATTCACAGGATGATGACAGAAAGCACTAAGCAACGGGAACACCACGAAAGGGCCCTGCAGAAGTGACAGCTCAGTACTTAAAGGCTACCACTGGGTGGAGCAATATCACACTAGCCAACAGGAAGGCATCAGGAACAATGCTGTCAAAATGTCGCCAGCAATACACAGGCACCGTGATAGCTTTCTATAACGGAAACATTTACCATCACAATATTACTTCTTTTGAGGGCTGAAGTGGAGAAATAAATAGCTGAACGTTAAAGTTGTGAGTCCTACAACAATATGTGCCTTGAAAACATTGTTAGCAGGCTGAGTGCCTTTGTCCTTTACCAATAACACTAACTTTCTGCTTCTGTAACATTGGCACCATCTTTCAAAAATAACAGAGGCTTGGGATAGTCCAGCAGGGTACAACACATGACATCAGGTCTTTAAAGCCTGTGTTTTCAACAAAAGAAAAGGGCAGCATGTCAACTGCAAACATTTTGACAAGTTTATTACTCCATAGGTATGACTTTGCATTATTTTTGTGCAGGTCTTGACTTCTTTCTAAGAGCTTAGTAAGTGTAGGATGGCAGTATATAGTAGAAGAATTGTGCAACATTGTTGTTTTAATGTCATGACTTGTAGAGGTGGTGGGGGGTGGCATTTTGTGTAGGCACTACTTGTCATCTCCAAAAACAAACTCAGAGTCTGCTGCTGCTAGTTGTGGCACCTCTGACCTGTTGATGGTGTTTGTCCCAGTCAGAACTGTGGTTGTGTTTCAGGTGGGAACTCATTGAGTAGATGCCTAGATGTGAGTCTGACTTCTCTCTGCTCGCAGACAACAGGTAGAAAAATGTTTAGCTTTTGGATCCTGAGTGAAGTATCTCCATAATATGGAATTCATAGTCAGTGGGGCTCCTAAGAGGCTGATACTACTACTGGTGTTAGTTGTACTGCTACTAGGTGTCACAGCAGCAGAGGCACTCATCAGAGCAAAGGTTGTGGATGCTGATAACTTGTGTTGTTGATGCTGGTTACTCAACACTATTGGTGTGTGTGGCTTAGTGGAACTTGGACTTGGAAGAGGTGATGATGCTGATTATGATTGACAGGATGAGGGTGTATTTTTTTGCCATCTTTTCTTGTCCAGGGTCAGACTTTCCAATTATTTTCTCAGGCAGTTTACAGACAGTCACAGTGCTCCTATTCAGTGGTGGAAGATTAAACTCTTGCTTTTCTGCTAACTTTCTAGCTATGTCATCAGCTAACACGGTGCCTGTGCTCCCCTTGCTACTTTCTGTCAGTCTACACTGTGCTTTGCTCCCACTTGCTATTCTGTGTTTGTTCTGCCCAGTATGGCCTTTATATACTGGGCTCTGGCACCCCTCCGGTGCCCTTTCGTGGTGACCCTGTACCAGTGCTTGTTTCTGCTCAGTGATTCCCAGTGCCTGCCTGACTACTCTGCATCTCGTCTCCTGCCTGTGTACCGAACTGGATTGCCTGACCATTCTTCTGCGCCTGCTCCTGTGTACCGACCCGGCTTGACTGACGTTCCTGCTCCTGTGTACCGACCCGGCTTGGCTGACGTTCCTGCTTCTGTGTACCGACCCAGCTTGGCTGATGTTCCTGCTCCTGTGTACCGACCCGGCTTGGCTGACGTTCCTGCTCCGTGATTTGACCCGGCTTGGTTGACGTTCCTGCTCTGGCTTCCTCTGTGTCGCCTTGGCGACATTCCTCTCCATCAGGCATTTTGTGGTGCTTCCGGTTGTTTACGACCTCAGGGCGAGTTGCTCGGTTGCCCAGTCAGTCCGGTCACTGCAGTGTTCACTTGTGTCTCCGTACTGCTTCTGTAGAGTGCAAGTAGCCTAGTCTCCATTACTTCTACGGCAGTGTGCCATTGGTCTTGTCTCCGTTACTGCTCCTGCTAAGAGCAAGTGGCCTAGTCTCCGTTACTGCTACGGCAGTGTGCTATTGACCTTGTCTCCGTTACCGGTCCTGCAGAGTGCAAGTGGCCTAGTCTCCGTTACTGCTACAGCAGTGTGCCATTGGCCTTGTCTCCGTTGCTGCTCCTGCAGAGTGCAAGTGGTCTGTCTCCGTTACTGCTACGGCAGTGTGCCATTGGCCTTGTCTCCGTTACTGCTCCTGCAGAGCGCAAGTGGCCTAGTCTCCGTTACTGCTATGGCAGTATGCCATTGGCCTTGTCTCCGTTACTGCTCCGGCAGAGTGCAAGTGGCCTGGTCTCCTTTACTGCTACGGCAGTGTCATATGTTGCTCAATTCCTGATATTACTCTGGAAGTTCACGTTTGTTCTGCTAACCTATTTCTGGGTGTTACGTATTCTTAAGCTCTCTATATGGATTGAGCTCCTTCACAGACCTCTCTTCACATGGGACTCTTTACACTCATTGAAGACCATTAACCTATGCAGTACCTTTCTCCTGGGAATTCATTGTATTCTGCCTGACCTGTGTCAGTATATGCTGTTATGGACTCTATGGTTATACTGGACCTGTGTAGGCATATGTATATGTAACCTGTCGTGTGTCTGTATTATTCTGCTTAAATACTACAGGACCTGTGAGGGTTATTATATTACTGTGATTTCAATAAAACTGTGTTTTATCCTAAACCACTGTGTCTGTGTGTCAAACAAACCGTTACATCATCTCTCTCATTCTCAACTTCATCTGTATTTGAAGAAGCGGAGGATGCTGTAGGGCTATATTCTAGATCTACATTATCATCATCATCAGACATTAGGTCATCCTGTCATGGTATGACTAATCTGGTCTAACACTTGCCTGTTGATTACTGCTGCCTTTCTTTCCCTGGGTCAGGCTGAGTCAGCCAATGCTTATGCACTGCCTTAACTCTCAGTCTCCATGATTGCTCACCTGATTGTTATTAGCCAAACACTTCCATGGTATTTAAAGCAGCTAGTCTCACTTTCTCCTTGTGTCTGTTTCTGACTGCAAGTGTGTTCTAATGAGTTAATGTTTATCCTTTCATGATCTGGCTTTCTCTGACGTTGCTTCTGACTCCTGACTCCTGACTTGTTCCTGACATTGTTGCTCTCTGTATTCCTGACTCTGGCTTGTCTGAGTACCTGCCTTAGTTTCTGACCCCGGCTTGTCTTTTGGATTACACTCCTGGATCACAATTTTGCTTTGTTTGCTTTGGTTATTTTAAAGCGGAACTACCACTTATTTTAAACTTTATGTCAAATAATTCCCCACTTGCTTTCTCTATCTCAATTAGCTGCTTTCTTATCTCCCAAACACATGGCATGCTGTGACACCCTTTTTATATGCCTGTGGGAAAAGAAGAGAAAATTACCATGTGTTGGGGAGAAATTCTGTTTTCCACTGATTTCAATGCAAAGAGCTGGGTGACAAAAGTGGGAAAATGGCACCTTTCATGAAAAATTTGCTGCTTGGGAATAAGTGCAATTTTTCTCCTATTTCTCATTTGAGGTATAAAAATCTCTACCTTCCCTAGTTGTGAATAGGTTTCTGTGGTTAGCTACCTCTGAATTTGTCCATCTACTCATTGAAAGTTTAAGGTGTGTAAGGTTGATCCTCTCTCTATTACAAGTTAGTCTGTTCTTACATTCCAGACCTTCCCAAGCACTTGAATCCTACACTTATTAAAGACTGCTGAACTTTGTAGGCAGTGTGGTGTTCATTCCAGTGATTCTGCCATGTGATTTTACTACAGTACCTTATGATTAGAGGTATGGAAATAACTGTACTGTTTCTCAGTGCTGTGGAACCTTTGGCATCTGGATCCCAGACTTTAGACTGTCTGATTGTGTAGACAGCATACAGACCTAGTGTTTGTGATTTATTTGATATTTGGGAACTGCATGTTGTGTTAAAGATCAATGGTATTTACAATGCTGTAGTATGATATAAATCTAGTGAGCCATCCTCAGCTAATAGCTTAATCTACAAAACTGCTCCTAGTTTACAATATCATATTCACAACACAAATGTTAACTTGGACATTTACTTCTCCAGCAATTTCACTTCTCTGGTTTCTATGTTACTGTATGGATCCTATGCACCAAGATTTCTCCAACTTTGGATGTCTTAAAGCATACACTCTGTAGAATTACATAGGAACTGGAGAAGTGTTATCAATGAATAGTCATCTCCACCTCTTTATCACATTTTAGTTCATAACCCCCAAGCTTGATAATGTTGATTAGAAATCAGTACTTGTAATTAGATTGTGCTTACCTGCATTCCTCCATCCATCCTATCATAGGATGTGTGACAGATGGAAGGCCAACATAGTTGTCAACCATATGTGATTGGCTTATGCCCATGTGGGTCATCCATTATAGGTTGTGATGAGCATTGCAATATGCAAGGTCAGCCATGTGAATAATTTCCACAGAGGTCCCATTGGCCATGCTGAAATTGTCACCATTTTGCTTTTAAAAACAGTTAAGCTATAGCATACTTCATTAAAGAGATAGCAATGCCACCATATACATTTATATTCAATTGTTAATAACAATTTTATATAATACACAGTAGTGTTTTCAATGTCCTTATCTTTGTATAGTGCTTGTAATTTGAGTTGAAAGTTTCCCCCTCCCGCCCCTTTTCACTACATCAGTCAAAGTTCCTCAGATCTGAAAGCTGGTGGGACAATATTGTGTCAGCATAAGGAAAACCCTGCTCCCCTTCGATAAGGGGGTGAAAGTTTTACTTATGCAGATACAAACAGTACTGTCACTTATGATCAGTCCGGTCAAGCCGGCTTTCATATCTGAGGAAACTATGAGGACGTAGTGAAAGGGGCAGGAGGGGGGAACTTTCAACTCAAATTACGAGCACTATAAAAAGATAAGGACATTGAAAACTGTATGTGCCTTATATAAAATTATAAGGAAGAATTGAATATAACATTACTATGCCTTTAATGTAAGGTAATACTGGTCCATATGAATAGGCCATCCAGACTCAATGTTATGTTTTGAACTGGCAACTTCATGTAGATATAACCATTGCACTTAAGTCACAACATGAACTAGCTTTAAAGGACAGCATTCACCAGAAAAGTGTCATATCAGACGGCGTGTAATGTGAGCACCTCAGACCAAGGGTTAACACAACAGTGGTTTGAAAAGAGACCTCCATTGATCCCATCAGAAGAGGTTGGACTGTGTGACTGAAGCCTCACATTTCAATCGCCTGTCCTGCATGATGCAAGTCCCGAAAAAACCCTCTGTATCTAGCTTGAACTCATGACACAGAGGGTCTATGGGAACTGAGACTGCAACCAGGAGTTTGTGGCTGAGAGATACAGACTCCTGGGTTGCATTCCAGCTAAAGCGGCAGTTTTCTTACTCTACCCAAATGGCTGAATGAGACAGCCCCAAAGCTTTCTATTATGTCTTAATGTAGTAGACTTAGTAAAATGTGATAATTGCCCTTTATTAGTGTTGTATATAAATAAACATGTGAATTTATATAATAGATACAGTATCTATATTTCGATATTTAGAGAAGCTTAGAATGAACTAAACAACCATCTAATAAGAGCACTGTTTACACCATTGTAACTTGTAAATCCTAGTGTAAGAGCTAACTTTCCACACTGTAAGACCCACCAATAATGTACCACTTATATATATAAGAGGAAGCAGCATGTGACCAACAAATCTTGCCCAACCAGGGGTGCCAGTAAGGAGTTATAAATATCTTCTACACTGCCTGTTCCATTGATGTAAGCAACCCCTGTGAAAATCCTGCAAGGATTTCACCCTCCACCATAGTACACACCTCCTCCCTGTACACCCTCCCTCCCTTTTGCCACACACAGGACTTCACCCTCTATCATAGTATACACCTCCTCCCTCTATATCCCCTCCCATACAGCCGTTTCAGTACCAAAGAAGGCAGAAAATGTCTTCGGGGTCACCCCATGGATCATCTATCCTTTTGGATAGATGATCCATGATAGGGGGGATATCAGGAGGGATCCTGGTGCCTGGTCGTAATGGATAGGTTATCCATGCTAGGGGGGTGTCAGGAGGGGTCCTGATGTCCCCCTCGAGGTCTGAATTTTATTTTTTAAATAAATATAATAATATATACAGTGGATATAAAAAGTCTACATACCCCTGTTAAAATGCCAGGTTCTTGTTATGTTAAAAATAAATCATGTCACCTTTAATGTGATCTATAACGTGAACAATTCAATTGCAAAACAAACTGAAATCGTTGAGGGGGAAATATAAAAAAATAAAAAACTCACAATAACCTGGTTGCATAGGTGTGCACACCCTCTTATAACAGGGGATGTAGCTGCGTTCAGAATTAACCAATCACATTCAATATCATGTTAAACAGAAGTCATTACACACCTGCCATCATTTAAAGTGACTCCGACTAATCACAAATAAAGTTCAGCTGTTCTAGTAGGATTTTCCTGACATTTGCTTAGTTGCATCTCAGAGCAAAAGCCATGGTCCGCAGAGAGCTTCCAAAGCATCAGAGGGATCTCATTGTTCAAAGATATCAGTCAGGAGAAGGGTACAAAAGAATTTCCAAAGCATTAGATATACCATGGAACACAGTGAAGACAGTCATCATCAAGTGGAGAAAATATGGCACAACAGAGACATTACCAAGAACTGGACGTCCCTCCAAAATTGATGAAAAGACAAGAAGAAAACTGGTCAGGGAGGCTTCCAAGAGGCCTACTGCAACATTAAAGGAATTTATGGCAAGTACTGGCTGTGTGCTACATGTGACAACAATCTCTCGTATTCTTCATATGAATGGGCTATGGGGTAGGGTGGCAAGACGGAAGCCTTTTCTTACAAAGAAAAACATCCAAGCCCGGCTGAAGATTGCAATAACAAACATCAGGTTCCCCCAAAAGCACGTGTTTTTGGCCATTATTCCAAAAGGTATGTTTGGCACAAAAACAACACTGCACATCACCCAAAGAAAACCATACCCACAGTGAAGCATGGTGGTGGCAGCATCATGCTTTGGGGCTGTTTTTCCTCAGCTGGAACCGGGGCCTTAGTCAGGGTGGAGGGAATATGAACAGTTCCAAATACCAGGCAATTTTGGCATAAAACCTTCAGGCGTCCATTAGAAAACTGAAGATGAAGAGGAAGTTCACCTTTTAGCACGACAACAACCCAAAGCACACATTCAAATCCACAAAAGCATGGCTTCGCCAGAAGAAGATTAACATTTTGGAATGGCCCAGCCAGAGCCCAGACCTGAATCCAGTTGAACATCTGTGGGGTGATCTGAAGAGGGCTGTGCACAGGAGATGTCCTCACAATCTGACAGATTTGGAGCGCTTTTGCAAATAAGACTGGGCAAATATTGCCACATCAAGATGTGCCATGCTAATAAACTCCTACCCAAAAAGACTGATTGCTGTAATAAAATCAAGAGGTGCTTCAACAATGTATTAGTTTAAGGGTGTGCACACCTATGCAACCAGGTTATTGTGAGCTTTTGATTTTTTATCTTTCCTCCTCAACGATTTCAGTTTGTTTTGCAATTGAATTGTTCACGTTATAGGTCACATTAAAGGTGGAAAAAGTTCTGACATGATTTATCTTTGTCTAATTCTTTAATATCACAAGAACCTGGCATTAACAGGGGTGTGTAGACTTTTTATATCCACTGTATTATAAGAAAGTCCATATAACATATGTTTCACGTGTTATATGGGCTTTAGTGAAAATGCCGGCAATTGTCACCTGCATTGATCACCTATCATTCTGGATAGGTGATCAATGCTAGGGGGTGTCATACAATTAACATTTAATAAAAAATAATAATAATAATAATAATACACATACTGTATACAGGCAAGGTATGCAGATGCATACCATACCTATTAACCAGTACCAGAGGGGTAACAAACACATTGCAATGCGTTGCTACCTCTCTGGTACTCATAGGGTTAATCATGCAGTACAACTGCAATTAGAGCATGTCAACAATGTCAAATTTAAATGGAGTAAGAAAGTCATGGGAGCACTGTAAATCGAATTTCAAAGAGGGGGGTTAAAATGTAGAATATGGACAATATTTGTTGAATTAAAATGGTGAAAGAAAGCACTATAATTCGAATTTCAAAGGGGTGGTTAATATGTCAAAGGGGGGCACTCTATGTCAGATTTCTATGATGTATACTGTATTCTGCACTGTTTTTGTTCGAACAACGATGGTTTTGAAACCGTCGTTGTGGCTTCTATGCCTGAACTTTGAGGCACAGGATTACTGACAGAAAATGTAACCACAAAGCAGACGGTAATACTGAGCGTGGGTAATAGAATCAGACCCGGGTGACTGATTAATTGATAAAAGGGCAGTGCTGCGCTTTCTAAGAATGACCCAGTGACAGGGTTCATTCAAGGTACAGCTTGTACTGCAGCAGCTTATTCAGCCGCTCCATTACTAAAGAAGGCAGAAAATGCCTTTGGGATCACCCCATGGATCATCTATGATAGGGGGGATATCAGGAGGGGTCCTGATGCCCCCCTCAAGGCTGAAAGTTATATTTACTTATAAAATGCATATTTATAAGAAACATAGGTTATATGCGCTTTATTTAAAAAGCTGCCACATGGATCATCTGTCCTTCTGGATAGATGATCCATGTTAGAGGGGTGTGAGGAGGGGCCCTGGTTCCCCCTCGAGGTCTGAAAGTCATACTTATTTATAATAAGTGCATAGAACCTATCTTAAACATAGGTTATATGCGCTTTAATTAAAAAATGGCAATGGTCTCCTGCATGGATAACCTATCCTAATGGATAGGTTATCCATGCTAAGGGAGTGTCATCAGTAGTCCTGATGCCCCCCTTGAGGTCTGAATTATATTTTTTAAATAAATATAATAATAGAGATTATAAGAAAGCCCATATAACATAAGTTACTCATATGTTATATGGGCTTTAGTGAAAATGCCAGCAATTGTCGCTTGCATTGATCACCTATCCTTCTGGATAGGTGATCAATTCTAGGGGATGTCAGGAGGGGTCCTGATACCTCCCTTGAGGTCTGAACTATTTATCTGACATACAATTTACATTTAATTAAAAAAAAAATACACATATACAGGCAAGGTATGCAGCCACATACCTTGCCTATTAACCCTATGAATACCAGAGGGGTAGCAAACACAATGCAAACTCATAGGGTTAATCATGCAATACAAATACAACAAGAGCATTTCGAAAAAAATTGGAGAAGAACAATGTCAAATTTAAATGAAGTAAGAAAGTCATGGGAGCACTGTTGAATTTTAAAGGGGGGGTTAAAATGTCAAATGTGGACAATATTTGTCGAAAGAAAGTAATATAATGCGAGTTTCAAAGGGGGGTTAATATGTTGAGGGGGGCACTCTATGTCAGATTTCTATGATGAATACTGTATTCTGCAATGTTTTTATTCGAACAACGATGGTTCTGAAACCGTTGTTGTGGCTTCTACGCCTCAACTCTGAGGTGCAGGATTACCATCAGAAAATGTAACCACAAAACAGAAGGTAATACTGAGCATGGATCATAAAATGCTATTTGCACATTTTTTTTACTTGTTTCCTATGGGCTTTTTTTGACTGGCGGCACATATAATTACCAGTGATTTGGGGTAATAGGATACTAAAATCTTACGTAAAAAAACACTCCTGTTTTTTTTAGCTCTGGTAATAGAATCAAGCCCCTCATCTTTTATGGTACATAATTCATTCATCAACTACTTCTGAGTAGGTCTTATTTTTTTTTTTTTCTTTATACATTTCCGGACCTGTAGGATTACAACATTTAACTCTTTGAGTATGACTAAGATAGCCAACACATAGCAAAGCAATGTGTTGCATACGCCTGTGTCACTCAAATCATTGACACACAGGCAATGCCTACCAAGACTGCTAGTTCAGTTATACAGTTCATAGAACCTGAGGCTGTGAGACCCACCTGCTGGATCTCTAATCATTAGTGATGAGCGAGCACCCCAATGCTCGGATGTTCGGGTGCTCTGACCGAGCACCCCCTGAGGCTCGAGTGCTCGGCCGAGCACCCGAGCCCCATTGAAGTCAATGGGAGGACTCGAGCATTACACCAGGCACCCCCTGCTCTGATGAGGGGAGGGTGCCTGGTCCATAGGAAAAGGGCAGAAAAAGATGGAAACACTACAGAAATGGTTCAGGGACAGCATAGGGAGGATGTCTGGATGCACCTTGGACTCCAACATCGCTGCTGGGAACGATCTTTCGCCCGTAGTACGCCATTTTTACAGACTGACCGTAAAACACACAAAAAGGAAAATAAAAACGACTTTAGGCGAAAAATTGTTACCAAACAGTATTTGCTGTATATTTACTTGTATATCATCTGCAAATTCTCCCAAAAATTTCATCGATTTTCTGAAGTGAGGCCATGATTAAGAGGGAAACGTGCGCAGAGGCAAATTATCCCAAAAATTTCCTTGATTTTCAGAACTGAGGCCATGATTAAGAGGGAAACGTGCGCAGAGGCAAATTCTCCCAAAAATTTCCTTGATTTTCAGAACTGAGGCCATGATTAAGAGGGAAACGTGCGCAGAGGCAAATTCTCCCAAAAATTTCCTTGTTTTTCAGAACTGAGGCCATGATTAAGAGGGAAACGTGCGCAGAGGCAAATTCTCCCAAAAATTTCCTTGATTTTCAGAACTGAGGCCATGATTAAGAGGGAAACGTGCGCAGAGGCAAATTCTCCCAAAAATTTCCTTGATTTTCAGAACTGAGGCCATGATTAAGAGGGAAACGTGCGCAGAGGCAAATTCTCCCAAAAATTTCCTTGATTTTCAGAACTGAGGCCATGATTAAGAGGGAAACGTGCGCTGAGCTGACCATCTAAAACATTATGGGTGAGGGTCTGCTGCAGAGCTGACCATCCTAAACATTATATGCGAAGGCCCGCTAGTGAGCTGACGCTATAAAACATTATATGAGAGGGCCCGCTAGAGAGCTGACCCAATAAAACATTATATGAGAAGGCCCGCTGGTGAGCTGACCTATATAAAAATTGGCAAACAGGGCCCGCTGGTGAGCTGGCCCTATATAAAAATTATATCACAGGGCCCGCTGGTGAGCTGGCCCTATATAAAAATTATATCCCAGGGCACGCTGGTGAGCTGGCCCTATATAAAAATTATATCCCAGGGCATATGGAAGAGGAGGAGGAGGATGAGAACATTAAGAGTCAACCATATACCCGTTTTTGGGGTGGAAGGGGTGAATGGGAATACAGAGTATTCCCATCATTGTAAATAACATATATAAAGTGAGTTTATGTTCCCCCGGGGCTTTCCTCCAGTGGAGTGGAGAAGTCAGGGGAAATCCAGGCCTTGTTCATTTTTATAAGTGTCAACCTATCAGCATTGTCGGTGGAAAGGCGGATACGCTTATCTGTTATGATGCCACCAGCAGCACTAAATACCCGCTCAGACAGAACGCTGGCGGCAGGGCAGGCCAGCACCTCCAAGGCGTAGAGTGCCAGTTCATACCACGTGTCCAGCTTGGACACCCAGTAGTTGTAAGGCACAGAGGGATCATTGAGGACGCTGACACGGTCTGCTACGTACTCCTTCACCATCTTCCAAAACTTTTCCCTCCTTGTGACACTAGGCTGCGCATCAGGGTGAGGGTGCTGGCGGGGTGTCATGAAGGTGTCCCACGCCTTGGAGAGTGTTGCCCTGCCTTTGTCGGAACTGCTGTGTGCTCCCCTTTTCTCCCCTTCTCGGTTGGCCAAGGTAGCACGTACTCTGCCGCCAGCGTTGTCAGATGGAAAATTTTGGAGCAATTTTTCAACAAGAACCTTCTGGTATTGCACCATTTTGCTTGTCCTCTCCACCGGAGGAATGAGAGATGAGAAATTCTCTTTGTAGCGGGGGTCCAGAAGGGTGAACACCCAGTAATCCGTGTTGTCTAAAATGCGTACAACGCGTGGGTCACGGGAAAGGCAGCCTAACATAAAGTCAGCCATGTGTGCCAGAGTACCAACAGTCAAGATTTCGCTGTCCTCACCAGGAGGCTGACTCTCAATATCCTCATCCTCTTCCTCCTCTTCTGCCCACCCACGCTGAAGAGATGGAACTAAAGTTCCATGGCTACCCTCTGTAGCGGAGGCAACCGTGTCTTCCTCCTCCTCCTCCTCCTCCTCCTCCGCCTCCTCCAATTGTCGCTGAGAAGACGAAGTGAGGGTGCTCTGGCTATCACCTTGTGTAAGCTCTTCCTCCCCCATTTCCACCTCTTCCACATGCAAAGCGTCGGTTTTAATTGTGAGCAGCGAGCGTTTCAGTAGACACAGAAGTGGGATGGTTACACTGATAATAGCGTTATCGCCGCTCACCATCTGTGTCGATTCCTCAAAATTGCGTAAAACCTCGCAGAGGTCTGACATCCATTCCCACTCCTCACTTCTGATTACAGGAAGTTGAACGGAGAGGCGACGACCGTGTAACAGCTGGTACTCCACTACTGCCCTCTGCTGCTCACAAAGCCGGGCCAACATGTGGAAGGTGGAGTTCCAGCGCGTGCTCACGTCACACAGCAGCCGGTGAGCTGGCAATTGTAAGCGCTGCTGCAGCTTCAACAGGCCGGCCGAAGCTGTAGATGACTTACGGAAATGTGCACACACGCGGCGCACCTTGGTCAAGAGATCATGCACATTGGGGTAGGTTTTTAGAAATCGCTGCACCACTAAATTAAATACATGCGCTAGGCATGGTACGTGTGTGAGCTTGCCGAGCTCCAAAGCCGCCACCAAGTTACGCCCATTATCACACACAACCATGCCTGGTTGCAGGTTGAGTGGCGAGAGCCACTGCTCGGTCTGGTGACTAATCCCCTGCAACAGCTCTGAGGCCGTGTGCTGTTTGTCCCCAAGGCAGATCAGCTTCAGCACGGCCTGTTGACGCTTCCCCACTGCAGTGCTACACTGCTTCCAGCTACTGGCTGATGGGGGAGTGGCGGTGTGTGTAGAGAATTCGGAGGTGGAAACGGAGGAGGAGGAGCCAATAACGTAGGTGCTGGTGGAAACCCTGATGGAGGTAGGGCCCGCAATCCTCGGCGTGGGTAGCACCCGTGCCATCCCAGGGTCCGAGTCGCTCCCAGCCTCCACGACATTCACCCAGTGTGCCGTCAGGGAAATGTAGCGTCCCTGGCCACAAGCACTTGTCCATGTGTCAGTCGTTAAGTGGACCTTCCCAGTAACTGCGTTGGTCAGGGCACGGGTGATGTTACGGGACACATGGTGGTGTAATGCGGGGATGGCACACCGGGAAAAGTAGTGGCGGCTGGGGACCGCGTACCGAGGGACAGCTGCTGCCATCAGGCTGCGGAAGGACTCAGTGTCCACAAGCCTAAATGGCAGCATTTCGATGGCCAGTAATTTTGAAAGGTGTGAGGTTAGTGCTATGGCCTGTGGGTGGGTGGCTGGGTACTTTCTCTTGCGCTCAAATGCCTGGGGTAACGACATTTGGACGCTGTGCTGGGACAGGGAAGTGGATGTGGTCGCTGATGGTGCTTCAGATGGTACAGGTGCAGGGCGGGAGGTATGCGGGCCTGCGCCTTCGACAGGCGATTGGCCGGCACCGAAAACAGGGGAAGAGGAGGCAGTGGTGTGGCCTGCAGACACAGATGGGCGATCCAGGCGTTCCTCCCACTTACTACGGTGCTTGGATGCCATGTGTCGGATCATGCTGGTGGTGGTGAGGTTTCTAGTGTTCATGCCTCGGCTCATTCTGGTGTGGCACAGGTTGCAAACTACAATTCTTTTGTCGTCCGCACTTTCCTTAAAAAAACGCCATACCGCGGAACACCTACCCCTTGGCAAGGTAGATTTACGCAAGGGGGTGCTCCGTGGAACATTTGCGGGCCGGTTTGGTGCGGTCCGCCTTCTTTCTGTAGCCACACCACTGCCTCTTCCAGCCTGTTGCGGTGCTGCAGATGGCTCACCCTCAGGACTGCTGTCATCGCTCGGCTCTACACCTTCCCAGGTGGGGTCAGTCACCTCATCGTCCACCAAGTCCTCCTCCACTTCCTCACTCTGATCATCCTCCTCAAGTCTTGATCCCACCACATACTCAGTCATTGACAACTGTATAACATTCTCCTCAACAAGGTCTTGAGACGGAAATAGTGGTTGATTTAATGGCAACTGTGTCTCATCATCATCATCATCATCATCCACTACTTCCTTTGACCTTAAATGCCGTTCACATCTGTCATCTTCTTGTGATTGGGTAGCCTCTAGAGGTTGTGAATCAGGGCACAAGATGTCATGTTCCTCTGCAAGCGTGCTTGGAGAGAGGGTCAAATGAAGGATTGGTGATGAGACGAGCTCATCACTATATCCCAGTGTGGGATCACTTCTTTGACCAGACCGTGTATGGTGGGAGGAAGGATGATCAGAGTGAGGATTATGTTGACCAGACTCTTGGCTACTGAGAGTGGACTTGGTGGAAGACAGGGTGGTGCTTAACCGACTGGAAGCAGTATCAGCTGTCATCCAACCGACCACCTGTTCGCACTGGTCGGACCTCGAGAGTGATGTCCTGCGACGCCCTGTGAAATCAGACATGAAGCTAGGTATGGTGGATGTCTTTCTTTCTTGTGCTCTGGCACCAGGCACAGTTTCTCCGCGTCCTGACCCGCGCCCTGAACTTTCAGGATCACGTCCACTTCCCCGTCCCTTTTTACCCGCCTTCTTCATCTTACACGATATATATGACTTTAATATATATGAGTTTGAAAACTTAACAGTATTTCTTACTATTCTGCAACTCTGCAGAGTACACAGAATAGGCTGCTAAACTGCGGTGACACACACTGAATGGAATATGTGACTTTAATATTTGAGTTTGAAAACTTAACAGTATTTCTTATAATTCTGGAACTGTACAGAGTACACAGAATAGGCTGTTAAACGGCGTTGAAACACACTGAATGGAATATGTGACTTTAATATTTGAGTTTGAAAACTTAACAGTATTTCTTATAATTCTGCAACTGTACAGAGTACACAGAATAGGCTGTTAAACGGCGGTGAAACACACTGAATGGAATATGTGACTTTAATATTTGAGTTTGAAAACTTAACAGTATTTCTTATAATTCTGGAACTGTACAGAGTACACAGAATAGGCTGTTAAACGGCGGTGAAAGACACTGAATGGAATATGTGACTTTAATATTTGAGTTTGAAAACTTAACAGTATTTCTTACTATTCTGCAACTCTGCAGAGTACACAGAATAGGCTGTTAAACGGCGCGTTGAAACACACTGAATGGAATATGTGACTTTAATATTTGAGTTTGAAAACTTAACAGTATTTCTTATAATTCTGGAACTGTACAGAGTACACAGAATAGGCTGTTAAACGGCGTTGAAACACACTGAATGGAATATGTGACTTTAATATTTGAGTTTGAAAACTTAACAGTATTTCTTATAATTCTGGAACTGTACAGAGTACACAGAATAGGCTGTTAAACGGCGGTGAAAGACACTGAATGGAATATGTGACTTTAATATTTGAGTTTGAAAAATTAACAGTATTTCTTACTATTCTGCAACTCTGCAGAGTACACAGAATAGGCTGCTAAACTGCGGTGACACACACTGAATGGAATATGTGACTTTAATATTTGAGTTTGAAAACTTAACAGTATTTCTTACTATTCTGCAACTCTGCAGAGTACACAGAATAGGCTGTTAAACGGCGTTGAAACACACTGAATGGAATATGTGACTTTAATATTTGAGTTTGAAAACTTAACAGTATTTCTTATAATTCTGGAACTGTACAGAGTACACAGAATAGGCTGTTAAACGGCGGTGAAAGACACTGAATGGAATATGTGACTTTAATATTTGAGTTTGAAAACTTAACAGTATTTCTTATAATTCTGGAACTGTACAGAGTACACAGAATAGGCTGTTAAACGGCGGTGAAAGACACTGAATGGAATATGTGACTTTAATATTTGAGTTTGAAAACTTAACAGTATTTCTTATAATTCTGCAACTGTACAGAGTACACAGAATAGGCTGTTAAACGGCGGTGAAAGACACTGAATGGAATATGTGACTTTAATATTTGAGTTTGAAAAATTAACAGTATTTCTTATAATTCTGGAACTGTACAGAGTACACAGAATAGGCTGTTAAACGGCGGTGAAAGACACTGAATGGAATATGTGACTTTAATATTTGAGTTTGAAAACTTAACAGTATTTCTTATAATTCTGGAACTGTACAGAGTACACAGAATAGGCTGTTAAACGGCGGTGAAAGACACTGAATGGAATATGTGACTTTAATATTTGAGTTTGAAAACTTAACAGTATTTCTTATAATTCTGCAACTGTACAGAGTACACAGAATAGGCTGTTAAACGGCGGTGAAAGACACTGAATGGAATATGTGACTTTAATATTTGAGTTTGAAAACTTAACAGTATTTCTTATAATTCTGCAACTCTGCAGAGTACACAGAATAGGCTGTTAAACGGCGGTGAAAGACACTGAATGGAATATGTGACTTTGATATTTTAGTTTGAAGACTTAACAGTATTTCTTCCTATTCTGCAACTCTGCACAGTACACAGAATGTGCTGCTACACTGCGGCGAAGCACACTGAATGGAATATGTGACTTTGATATTTTAGTTTGAAGACTTAACAGTATTTCTTCCTATTCTGCAACTCTGCACAGTACACAGAATGTGCTGCTAAACTGCGGCGAAGCACACTGAATGGAATATGTGACTTTGATATTTTAGTTTGAAGACTTAACAGTATTTCTTCCTATTCTGCAACTCTGCACAGTACACAGAATGTGCTGCTACACTGCGGCGAAGCACACTGAATGGAATATGTGACTTTGATATTTTAGTTTGAAGACTTAACAGTATTTCTTCCTATTCTGCAACTCTGCACAGTACACAGAATGTGCTGCTACACTGCGGCGAAGCACACTGAATGGAATATGTGACTTTGATATTTTAGTTTGAAGACTTAACAGTATTTCTTCCTATTCTGCAACTCTGCACAGTACACAGAATGTGCTGCTAAACTGCGGCGAAGCACACTGAATGGAATATGTGACTTTGATATTTGAGTTTGAAGACTTAACAGTATTTCTTCCTATTCTGCAACTCTGCACAGTACACAGAATGTGCTGCTAAACTGCGGCGAAGCACACTGAATGGAATATGTGACTTTGATATTTTAGTTTGAAGACTTAACAGTATTTCTTCCTATTCTGCAACTCTGCACAGTACTCAGAATGTGCTGCTAAACTGCGGCGACGCACACTGAATGGAATACGTGACTTTGATATTTTAGTTTGAAGACTTAACAGAATGTGCTCTAATCTGCAACTTTGCACACTAAACAGAATGTGCTCTAATCTGCAACTTTGCACACTAAACAGAATGTGCTCTAATCTGCAACTTTGCACACTAAACAGAATGTGCTCTAATCTGCAACTGTGCACACTAAACAGAATGTGCTCTAATCTGCAACTTTGCACACTAAACAGAATATATATATTTTTTTTTTTTTTTTTTTGTTTTTTTCCCCCCACACCAAATAACCTGCTGCCCCCACACACAGTAGTCCTAAAAAGGACTTTTGGTTCTTTTTTTTTCACAATTTTTGTTTTTTTCCTCCCTACACTGCCTTTCCCTTCCTATCCTCAGCTCTCCCTGGCTCAGACTGAGCCGAACTCGATGGTCAGGTGCTATACAGCACCTGACCACGGGTTCTGGCCAGCCAATCAGTGTAATGCCAGCAGCCAACATGGCTGCTGGCATTACACCGATGTCAGAGCCTCCCTGCACGTTTATTGGCTGCGCAGCAGCCGCAAAACGTGCGGGGAGGAGACCCGAACATGGCGGGCGAGCACATGCGGTACTCGTACGAGTACCGCCATGTGCCGAGCAGAGCGATGCTCGAGCCGATCCGAGCATCGGCCGAGCATGCTCGCTCAACACTACTAATCATCTACCCTCAGGATCAAATTGGTTAATGCCTTTTAATTATAAAGACAATGATTTTGCTTGAAATTTGCGTTCAGCAACATAATGGAAAATGGAGCTTAGGCACAAAAGAAAAATGAGAGAGTGAAAGCCTCCTTTAAATCAATGAGATTTTTGGCAATTTCTGTTTGTTGGTTGATGATTTTGCTTGAGGATTGTTCCACTTTTTCTTAGAAAGTCAACCTCAAGATGACTGATGTGGTAACAATAACTTGATCATTTCTGGAACAAACCAACTCCACCAAAGGGGATAACCAAAAATGATTTATATAAATGGGGGTTGTATACCCTTGAATACTAGATTCAAGGAGTTACAAAGGGGGATTTTAATTCCTCATTTTTATTTTGAGCCTAAGCTCCATTTTCCATTATGCTGCTGCATGCAAATTTCAAGCAAAATCATTATCTGTATAATTAAAGGGATAGTAATACTTTAATTTTACTATCCTCCCCCCCCCCCTTGTAGCCTTTAAAAAACTGAATTAAACACACCAAATGACATCTCCCAAAACTTTATGGTTTGAGAGATATTCGCTTTCAAAGTTCATTCTCCCCTGACTTCAGCGTTCTAGCTGATAGCAGGGGAATCCGGTTCCGGGACCGGCAGAGGTTCTTCAACAGAGCCAAGATCACATTATGGAAGAAGAAATCCTTCACTGAAATGGTCTTCTATGTGTGCTTGCAGAAGACCATTTCAGTGAAGGATTTCTTCTTCCATAATGCAATCCCGGCTCTGCTGAAGAGCCTCTGCTTGCTCAGGGACCGGATTCCACTGCTGTCTGCTAGAACGCTGATGTCAGTGGAGGGGGAACTTTGAAAGCGGATATCTCTCAAACCATAAAGGTTTGAGAGATTCCACTGGGCTTGATTAATTCAGTTTTTTAAGGGCTACAAGATGGGGAATAGTAAAATTGAAGTATTACTATTCATTTAAAATGCAGTTACCAAATTGATCCTGATGGTAGATGATTAGACATCCAGCAAATGAGTTTCACAGCCTCAGGATTTATGAACTGGATAACTGAACTAGCAGTCTTGGTATGGCTTTGCCAGTTTGTCATTCCTTTGAGTGGCACAGATGTATGCAACACATTGCTTTGCTATGTGTTGGATACCTTAGTCATACTCAAAGGGATAAATGTGGTAATCCTACAGGTCCCAAAACGTATTAAAAAAAAAATCAGACCTGCTCAGATGTATTGGGTGAACAAATTAAGTCAAATGTTTCACCCTTATGGAGTATTTAGACTGACCCAGAATCATTCCTCTTTTCTTTGCACACAAGTCGCAACAAATGATACAGATTGTGAAAATGTTATTATTCTGTTTTGCACAGATTGAAATGAATAACATTCTCTGCTATATACAGAATTTTGCTATGATAAATCTGCTGCACATTCTGACTTAAAGATATTGCAAGCTTTTGATACGTGATCATTGTTTATGACGGCTTTTATCAGCAACAAATCCATGAACAACAAATGCGAATGAGGTCTCTGCTAAGTCCTAGTGTGATACAGAGGTCTCTAATATATTGGTCCACAATGCATTGCAGAGCTCTCCAGCATGCAAAGGATTAATGTTATTTCATTAAACCCCATTCTGTGCATTAGTGGAGACGTATCACCCCTTAATAGTAACCCCCTGAACACACCTTACTACTACCAGAAAATCCAAATGATGAATATGAATTTTGCTTTGTTCAAGAAATTAGATCTTGAATCAGTTCTGGATGTCATGTTCATGGAGTCAGACATGATAGTTAGCTAAGCCACAGGATACTAACTCCTCCCACTGCTCATCATAATCTGTACCCTTTAAGGACCAGAGGGGTGTACAACACACAATGCGCTGCATACCCCCACTGATCCTTGAAGGGAAAAGTAGGCTAATACACTCTATCTGCTTTAGTTTGAAAAAAAAAATTGCTAGAAACTATATTGGACAAAATATCCGGACTGGTTAAAGATTATATATTTTGAACAAAGGCACAAAGACAAAATTTGTTGGTGCTATTAGTATTTTCAGGCCATGGTAAGATAACTGGAGTGGGTATTATAGATGTGTTACTTCCCCCTTAAATATTTTTTTTTGTAATCACTGACTCATCAATAATAATATTAAGAAAGTTCTGAGGGTATAACACAGAAATAGTCTTTTGTAAACTTTCTCTGAATTTCATGTCTCCTTCCATGCTTTTCAAGTTCTTTACTAAATACTTGTAACAAATTTCAGTTGTATAAGTATGCTATTACCATAATCATGCATGTGACTGACTATTTTGGGTGGTTTCTTTAAATGTAGCTATGCAATTGAAAATAATTGTACCCATTAAACACTGTGTCCTAAGGCAAGCCTGAGGTTATAGCACTCAAGAGACTTGGCAGGATTGGGCTAACAGTCTGGATTCCCATGCTAAATCTTATCTCAAGATTCAAATCTCTAATGGCAGATGGTGCTTGAGAACTACTTTATATTGTAGGTTTAATCTTAGGGATGAATGTGAGATGCATCTATCAGTCCAACATCTTGTATTAGGAAAGATAGAATTAAAGCAGATTTGAGCACAAAAAATTCTCATTTGTCATCCATCAAAGAAGTGAGAAAAAAATGTTATGTCTCTCCAACAATCAGCATTATTCTGCAAATTATTTAAACCAAATTGAAGAACATTTTAAATTTGCTGAATAAATGAGAATATCATAGAAACATTTTTTTCTAATCATAGAATATGGGTTTAGATGAATGTGCTTCAAAATGGCTTATTATTTCCATTTATTTCCAGATGATTTTACAAACATAACTAATATATTAAAGGAACTAGAATGTAAGTATGAAGAAGAAATAATATCACTACTGTTGATCCCATTCACTTGGAGCTGCCTAATCATCCTTCTGCTTAAACAAATCAGCACCAGCAGCAAGAACAGCAGTCGCAAATGCTACAATTACACTGTTGCATTTGCCAAAGGCCAGGGACCTCGCCACCATAACATACATGACCTGCTGGCACTAGTCCAGCAGGGCTTTTTTTTTTATAAAAACCAGAGGCCTACAAAAAACTATTTTTGGTGGTTTGTTTCTAACAAGCCTAAGTCCTACTCATAACTGATTTCTCTGGGCCTGTGATGTTAACAAGCCTGAGTGCAAAATATTATCACTGATTCTTCAGGTCTTGTGACACTAACAAGCCTGTGTGCAAAACATTATCACTGATTGCTTAGGGATTATGATGCTAACAATCCAAAGTCCTACAAATCAATGTTTCCTCAGGGCTTGGGGCCTAAGTCTATGTCCTACAACAAATTGATGTTTCCTTAGGGCTTGTGCCTAACAAGACTAAGTCCTACAAATCAATTTTTCCTCAAGGCTTGTGCCAAACAAGTCTAAGTCCTACAAATCAATGTTTCCTCAGGGCTTGGCTCTAACACAAGTCTATGTCCTACAACAAATTAATTTTCCTTAGGGCTTGTGCCTAACAAGTGTAAGTCCTGCAAATCAATGTTTCTTCAGGGCCTGGGCCTCTAACAACAAGTGTAAGTGTTACAAATCATCCTCTGTAAAGTACTCTATCCTGCAGAGTATCAATCTGCTTCATACACAGCTTACATCTCTGTCACTTTATGTTCCAATTTTTTTTTATATATATATTTTTTTTTTACTAACTCTCTCCCTAATACCAGTCAACACCACCACCCCTGTTCAACTAAATCTTTCCCCAGCCTCCACTAATACAGGCACCCTCCTCAGAGTCCTTTTATACCATGTCTTATTTTTTTTAATTTCATTTATTATTATTTTTTTATTAGCTGTCCCGAATCCCAGTCAATAACCTGTTCAACTGATTTTTTTCCCCACACTCCTCCAACACAAACCCCTTTTATATCATGCCTGTGGGAAATAAAATACAATTTGCTATGTGTTGTGTGTAAATTCAGTCTTCCCATTGATTTCAATGCAGGGAGTTAAGCTGAAAAAGAGCAGAAAAGCTGCACTTTTTGAGGGAACTTTCCTCAATGTAGGAAGTGCCATTTTTCACTGGCTTTGGTCTGAGTCAAAAATCTTTGCCCATCCTTTCTTGGGAGTGCATAACACATTGCAAAGCATTTCGATGCACACTTCTCTGGTGCTTAAAAGGGTTACAGACCTTGCCCTTTGATGTTTGCAACTCTGTCTTGCAAAAAAGATTGTGTGTGTTTTATGTAATATCCTACAAATCTAACTACACCTAAAGTCTGAAGTTCCCTCTCCTTGCTATTAGCAGGATTTGGACAAAAAGTTTGAAGGACAATATTTTGATATTAATGAAAAAATTTTAATCTGATGAAAATACAGAAATATTAGAGAAGGAGATACATGTTTTAACGCATGTAGTTCTGATATACTGCATTCTGACACAAAAAAACATCAGAAAATTAAGCCAGAGAATCTTGACAAATGACATTGGTTCAAATTATTGTTTTTTAATGCTGTCAATGCTGTTTAAATCCCAAGGGGAGGGGTGTTCTGAAATTACGTATAGTGGTAGCCACTTCTTGAACAAACATCTCAACATCTGGATCTAGTGCAATATTCCATTGAAATTAAATGGAAAGTACAGAGATATGTACTTTAACAAAATTGAGTATCAGGACTTTCTTTAGACCGCCTTGTAGAAATCATTAAATCTTAGGTTTATGGAATGGTCTAGGTAATACATGACACCTTTTGAAATATGCAGCCCATGATAACTCTTAGACAATGCCACTATGCCAGTACCAGATTGAACTTCTTGAAATTGAAAAGTCCCATCTGTGATACCGCAGTCTCTAAACATAATTTTAGATGGATTTGAAGGACTTCTGCTGATGGAGCTTTTATGAATATGTAATCAAAATAAAGGTTACTGGAAACATTGTTTGATCTGGTATTCCCCGCCACTGATGTCATAACCATGGTAAGGAACATTTGAATTGTTGCTTGGCCAAAGGGCAAAGCTTTAAATTGGAACTGTTTTATATTAAAGATAAAACTTAATACTTTTGAGGATTATTGCATATAGGAATGTATAAATAAACATCCTCTATGACTAGTGATACACTGATTTGTTGAAACACATGGCTGCTATTACTGGGAGTAGTAAAATTTGTTGACAACTGTTATATCTACTGGTCAGTACTCACCATCTTTTTTTCAGTACAACAAACAGATTGGAGTAAAAAAAACACCTGTATCTTTGATCCTGTGGTAGAGGTACATTTGCTCCCATTCTCAAAAGAGAACTACTGATTCTATGAATAATTTTGCATTTATTTATTTATTGGTTCTGTGTGTACCCTACACATGTAGAACCAGTGATAGGGTAGTTGATTCAAAACTATCCTGAATCCCATGGATATAATATGAATTACCCACAGGTCGTTCACTGATTTTTGCCATTCTTCCTGAAAGTTGTGCAGTCTTACCCCTATCAGCTGCTGTTTGGTCCAAGATATGCAAGTTGATTTTTCTCCCCCACAGATTTCTGGGAAGGCGTTTTGGTAGATCAACTAGTTTTTGTTTATTCTGTAATTGGTTGTTGGATGATGAAAACTGACCCCCTCCATACGAGGTTTGGATCTGTTGATGGAGATAGTTCTTTCAGGAATTATAAAAATTGAAATGTACGAGGGAAATCTATCTTTTTCTTGTTCATTTGTTCATTTAAGCAACATACTTTTACCTCCTCTTGCCTGCCGAAGCATTTTGTCTAGCTGTGGACCAAACAGTTTTCCCCCAAAAAGGGCAAAGTCATTAGAGATTGTTTTGAGGAAATACTGGCTGTCTATTTTTTATGGCACAATGTTCTTCTGTGTCACAACTCAAATGGTTCCTACTAGAGAATGAGTGCTAGAAGGCAGAGAGATTAAAGAGTGGAGCTGGTGACTGTGGACTACTATTGCTTGACTCTTCTCTGGACTTGACCATGTAAAGGTGCCAGCTTCAATGCTGGATAACACCCAACAGAGGAGATGGTGAATGTTCAGGATGACCAAGCAGTAGAAGAGTAATCTCTCCTGTAGGGGATTGTGTTGGCTAGGGTGTAAGGATAGGGAGCAAGGTTGGCTAGCAGGGCTACTAGGAGGTGGACAACACTCCAAAAAAGGATATACCTCAAGTGCTGGGACACTAGAGGATGCCAGAAGCACAAATAACAGCAACGCGTACAAGGTAAGAATAAGCAGGAAGAGGCACCTAACAGGATCTTGATATACAAGGCGGCTGTACACAGAGAGGAAACAGGGTTAGTCAAAGTAGCCACACACAGGTAGAACACTGACATTCTGCCTGCTACTGAGCATGCTGAACTTTTAGTAGTACATTTTGCTGTATCAGTTGCAGCACCTCATATATACAAATTAGCTTTCTGAGTCTGAGATGTCAGGTGTTTTAAATCCTCTCTAAGTGTAACCTACAAGGACACCAGATATCAATTGTTCTACTGTTTTTTTATTTTTTTTTAAGTGTAACAAGATTCTCATTTGCAGTTTCTTTGAAAGTCCCAGAGTCCACAATAGGTAAGGCAGCTTTTCTAGCTAGTCTGAAAACCTCTGGACTCGCCACTGGATTAGATTGCCACAGGTCTATGCTTTTCTCAGCAAACGGATACACCATGTAAATATAATTAGTCAGCTTAACTTTCCTATCAGGATGTTTCAATTTGTCCAAGATTATCTGATTAAGTTGCTGATATGCCTGATAGGCAGCATATTTCTTTTTTTTTTTTTTAATTTAGAGTGTCTAAAACTAATCAAACACAGATCAAACTTTCAACAAAATCTTCATCCTCCTCATTATCCATCTCACCTTCCTCTGTTGAAAACATATCTGATTCAACTGTTGTATTTATAAATTTGGTCATTTTCTCTGAGAGAGTTTTGTCTCCTATGTTGTAATATGTCTGCTTATTCTAATGTGTACTCTGTATATGTGCATATGTAGCATAGAAACCCTGCCCCTGTCAAGTGCATATTGTGCAGAATAAATTCTACTCTGATTGCCAGATGCTGCACTAAACAGTCCACAATCACTATATTTGTGTCCCCTGGACTGCAGAATTTGTGCCTGCTATGCACTAATGTTTACACTACCAAAAAATAGTGAACCAATGTCCTGGAATTACACTCTTTCATAATCACCATTCCACTGAATTATGTTCAGATACAGACTGCTTTGTTATTATCATCATCAAAAGAAATCACACAACATTGACCACTGTTTGTAATGTGGTCATTAAAGTCAGCAAAGTGATCTAGGCTTCACAGAAAATCAGTGATTTATAACCTCATATTATATTATGTATTCTGTGCAATAGAGGATAACAAACATCAAAGGACTCTCAACTCCTAATCGCAGCCCTGTTGACTTCTTTGTCACCCATAACCCAAGTGTCACCATGTTATCCCCTCTGTTAGGAAGGATAATCAGTTGGGAAGTAAAAATGTAAATCCACATATCTTCTTCAAATGTGTAATTGGTATTTTGGCAACAGTAATCCTATATAATAATTTGCTAAAACGTGTGTAACGCCGCGTCATGCGCAGCTTCCAGCTCTGTATCAGCCGCGGTGTGGGCAGTCTCTACTGCGCATGACTGCCCCGCGACTGGGTGGCAGTGGCACTGTGGCCCGTGTAATGGGCTCTTCAACTAGTTAATAAATAAAAAAAAAAAGGAAAACTCTTCCAAGAATTAGGCCTTGTACCTCCTTTGGAGGACACATATAAAAGTAAGGATAGGGGCAAAGCTACCCATCATGTAATGGAACTGAGAGAGAAGCTGCCTCAGCAAGAAGCTTTGTTTCTTAAAGTGCCCTGACTCCTGGAAGGAACAAGAAGACTCCTGTGATAGAACTATAGAGAGATGAACATAATTTTAAAACAAAATAATAGCAGTGGTCCAACATAACCATCATATCACAAAAAAAGTTAGAATCTGCACAAGGAAGCCTCAGTAGGAAGATGAAACTAAGGAACTGGATAAAACAAGAATAAAGCAGACTTCAAATGTAGCAACCATCTGTGCTAGCAATAATCGTGTAATAATGTAACACATTGTACAAGCAGTAAAGCTAAAAGCTTTGTGAGTCATGATCTCAAAAGTTTGTTGCTCTTCCTATTAACAATAATGTGGATTCCTAACTTTTAATTCTTGTGTTGTTGATGATACAAATCAGGAAAATTGAAAGATGATTTAAAACATGTATGAAAAAATGTTTTCCTTGTTGCAGACAATTACTAGATATCAGATATACCAGGGCTGAGAAACCTGGATTGCCCAGCCGGAGGTCTCATGTTGCCCCCATCCATATGTTATTTGTAAGCAATATTCTAAGGACAACTTGAACCATTCTGAAGCATATCAAGAGCCTCACAGGTGATTCATAAAATATTCCTCAAATTCTCATTGAATTAAATGGGGTTTAACCCCTTGAATACTGAAGAGATCTTTAAAGGGATAGTAATACATAAAATGTAAAAAAATATATGTTGTAGGGTTTATCCCCCTGAGTAAAACAAGATACTCCTACTGCTGAAAGGTGTTCCATTCAAAAGTTATTAATTTTCAAAGTTGAATTTTTTAGGTGCAATATCACAGTGGCCTGACATTGTACAGTGGCACTGTTGCTACACCATCCTATGGAGATTTATGGTCCCGGGACCAGAGCTGTCCATAGGATCGTGTAGCAACAGCACCACTGTACAATTTCAGGCCACTGTGATATTGCACCTTAAAAATTCAACTTTGAAAATTAATAACTTTTGAAGGAAACACCTTTCAGCAGTGGGATTATGCTTGCTTTACTCAGGGGGATAAACCCTACAACATATGTTTTTTTACATTTTAAGTATTACTATCCCTTTAATGCATTGCAGAGAAATATGTTGGAGACCTTTATTTGCCACATAATTGCTGCAGTTCATAGTATGTAACATACAGATAAGAAACTTGTATTGATATCAATAAAATTAATACATATGCATGGATAGTGTTATATGAACACGTGTCATCTATGTTACTATGTTACCTTTAAGAGAACTTACATTGTCAGAGTGACAGGTTCATTTTGAGTCATGTGACTCAGATGCAGGTGAATAGTAAGCCTGAACAGGGAATGGTGCATACTGTATGTTTCAACCCTCCTATTAATGTTAATTCATATGTGTTAAATGAAATGTTATTAAAATGTATTCAGTTTGGTTTTACATGTATTTATACAATGTTGATGTGTATTTTTTGTTTTCTTTAACATATGAATGTTATGGCTTATAACAGTTCATATATTAAATGTAATACTGCAACTGTGTAACTATGCAATATGTCAGCTTTTCATTTTATCCTCTCTTATGTTATCCTCATAAAGTGTCTTCTTTTATACTTTGTAGGAGATTATAAGTGTGAAAACCAGAGACAAGATGGTTAAAATATATTTTTATATACTGCAATTATGTACTTTCAATAATAATACTAATACAGTTAAAGGATATGTAATTTGTTTTCAGTATATAGAAGTTGTGGGGTTACATTGAAGGAATATATAGAGCATTGTTTGTGATGTGCTAACTGTGGCCATACTTTTGGCCGTTTATTCCAGAGGCATAGGCACATGAAGTCAAAGCCATTGCCCCCTTTCCTATTGGTATGTGACTGTGCCCCCATTTCCCTAGCTTTTCATTGGCTCTCAGCTGTGCACCTATCACGTTCTAGTGCACATTCGTGTCCTCTGTCGACTTGCCCTGCTATTGGTTACTTTGCGCTTTTAAAAGGGTCACCCGCTTCTGCAGGTTCCTGTTCCACCAGCTGAGTTGAAAGTAACTTTGCTTCATGCCAATTTATAGTTGTTTGACCTGGCCTTGGACTTCTGACCACAGTTCTTCTGCCTCACGATTTTGTTTCTGTTTGACTCCTGGTTCCTGAATCCGGCTATCCCTGACAATGGCATGTTTTCTGTGTGACTGAATTCTGGTTCCTGACTCCGTCTATTCCTGACTATGGTTTTGTCTTCTCCATTTCTGACTCCTGGTTACTGACTCTGGCTACACCCTTGGCTATGGCTCTGCCTGGGGACTTGGTAGGTCTTGACTTGTTTAGTTTGACCCAACTACCACAGACTACTCTTACAGATCTTGTTCCCAGTCCTTCCCCTGCTCCTGAAAGTTTCCCCTAGCCCTGGTTTTCTATGGATCCCAGTGCACTGTCATCCTGGTTGCTCCCTGGCTCCACTGGGGAGGGCAAATAGGGTTTCATAACCAGCACCTTTATTCAGCTTTGGCTGCAGCAAGGGAGTACCTGCCAAACCATCACATCACCCAAACTTCACTCACTAGCAATGCACTCAACTACTGGACCAGTGCTATGACTATGTGGGTTCTTACCCCTCACCTAGTGACACTTACCAACATTCAAATGGCCAAAGAGAGACACTTATTTTAGGAGGTGTTGCTGAGTGTTTGACTTGTAGGTGGGGCATTGCCAAGAATTTGTAGGTTATTTCATGAAATGTTGACACTTCTTTGTGTAACTGAATAAATAGTTTAGAATAGTGGTTCTCAACCCGTGCCCTCAGTGGCTACTAACAGGCCAGGATTTGAGAATTTCCTTTTAAGAGCACAGGTGAGTTAATCAATATGACTGAGCCACTTGTGTTCTAGCAGGGAAATTCCTAAGTCCTGGCCTGTTAGTGGCCACTGAGGGCACGGTCTGAGAATCTCTGGTTTTGAACAAGGCCAAAGTATTTTATTTACATAGACTAATTTATAAACACAGATGCTGATGTTTAAACAAACATAATGCGAGTTTTATTGCTGAAGAACAATGACAGACTTATATGCACACAACACAGTCTGATCTGCTAAAAAAAGTGGGACACCAGGGAGAGAGAGAGTGACAGAGAGGTTTATATCTCAAATATGGACTGTACCCGGAAACTTGGAATAGAGAAATGCTGCAACTCATTTGACAGTTACATGTGACTCAAATGCAGTTGAATAGTTAGCCTGAACAAGGAAAGGAAATTATAAGTGTGGAAAACCACAGACAATTAATGTAACCTGATTTTAATTAAAAGAACAACAATCTCATTATATGTGTGAATTAATCTTTAAGAAGTAAAAAAATATTGACTACAATGCAGATCAAAGCAGGGATACTCAGCAAATAGGTAATATATAGAGAACGTAATACAGATGGTCACAAGTACAACAGCCACAGTGAGGGAAATTTACAAATCTTTCAGTGTAACTTATTTTCTGTGCTTTCACATTAACCTCAAAACCATGCACATGCATATCAGGACATGCACAAGAGCATATGATCACTTTAGTGCATACCAGCTCACTTTGCCATCATTAGACTTTAGTGTGAATAACAAGCCCCAGACACTGCCCCTATATCAATCTTGGGAAAATGAAGTAAAGTTACACAGTTTTTCTATGCCCCTTGTTAGTACATACCACTACCCGAGTCACAAAAGAACATAACTACCAAATACATCCATATTCTCCCACACTGTCCACGGCATGAGCATTGTTAACCCTTTGATGGCCAGATTGGTATCCAATACATTACAACCAGTTGCACTCACATGATTAAACTTCTATACATTCTTTTTCCTTTTAACTGTGGTACTGCTTTTGGAATTCTGTGACTTACAGAAATGCTAGATGATACAACTGTTCACAAGGTAGGGGATTTTCTCAGAAAAAAGCATATTTTCACTTTCGTTCTGGCCTGTAATAGCACATCTGCCTAATGCATAGTCAGTATCATATGGTTCTATTTATATGAGCCTATAGGGTTTTGTTTGAATTTGTATTTGTTAGAGTTTATTTTACTTGAACATATGAACCAGTGGGTTTATGAAGGAGTGCATTGCTTAGAGTTGATGATCTCTTTAACCCCTTAAGGACCAGTGGTCCCGGAGTGTGGGGTCATTTAAAAAATACATGATGTACCAGGACTGTCACTGGTCCTTAAAGGGATAGTAACCCCCCCAGAAAACTTGAAGCCAAAAGCTAGTAATAAACACAACATATCTAACTCCCTTGTTCCCATCTCCACACCTGCTGTCACTTCTACCACCTCCATCATTGCTAATCATATTGTTAAAGAAATTAAGTTACAAAGTTCTTCTTCCACAACCCACATTTGCTAAGTTCATAGAAAGAAGTAAGAAAAACTGTAAAACAATTCAGACATACAACCATGGAATAGCAAAGTTGCCAAATTGTTGGCAGTTAACATGTTGCACTATTATTTTACTGAAACTGTAAGTTATAAAAAACTAAAGGCATGTGTTGCACCCTGTTGGCATATCCCAAGCCCCAGTTATTTTTCAAATATGACTGTCCTTCTGACCACAGATATTCTCACTTCCTCTCAGAATTCGGTAGTCCCAGAAAAATGCTAACTATTGCCTGCAAAATCTGTGCACATTTAGCCAGTTATACAGTAATTGCAATGCATTACATTCCATACACAAACATACCCATCTGCCCCATCATCAGTTGAAAATGAAGGTCCCTAGCAGATGAAACTCCATGGTGTTCATGGTAGATCATTTGCAAGAGCAGAACAAGGCCATTAGTTAGCATGTCATGTGAATAGTGAAAGCTAATGTGTGACTTATGTGACCTGCTGAAGTCTTAAAAGGCCACATTTCTGGTTAGTCATGCCAGTACAGGAATTGGTGAATTACTTACACTAATATATTTACTACATAAAATGAAGAGCATGGCTTACAATTTCTAGTGCATATTTTATAGACAGTTTTTGTGCCTAATTTAAAGATCTTTCTTTTTTCTTTTTTTTGGGGGGTTGATGGCTTGAAGAGATCTTTGACACACCATATATGATACATATGGTAATGTATTTTGTTACTGATTATAAATTATTAAGAGCAGGGAATACCCTAAGATTGGAAAGTTGAAAAATAAGAAGAAATGTAAGGAAAAAAAACATTTTTTTTACTGTGGCAAAGGTTTAACTTAGTAACATAGCAAATTTGGTTGAATAAAGAAACAATTCCATCGATTTCAACCTTTGTCTCATACCCTAGTGACATGAGAACTGTATAGCTGTCCTGATACCAAATAAGTCATTTATCAGACCTTCCTGATTTGCCTACTAATATTTAGTATAACCCTGTATGTTCCCTTTTGAAAGAAATGTATCTAATATTGTCTTAAATGTATCCATTGTATCTGCCATAACCACCTCCTTGGGCAAGGAATTCCACAATTTAATAGACATTACTGTAAAAAACCCTTCCTCTGCTGAAGTCTAAACCTCCTTTCCTCTAATCTCAAGGGGTGTCCCCTGGTCACCTGATCAAGCCTTGGAATTAATAGATCACCACCGAGATCCTTGTATTGACCTCTCATATATTTGTACAATGTGATAAGATCTCCTCTTAGTCATCTTTTCTTTATAGTAAATAAACCAAGATTGTTAAGTTGTTCCTCATACGTCAAGTCCTCCATTCCCTTAATTAATTTTGTTGCACTTTGCTGTACCCTCTCCAGTTCTGGTATATCCTTTATCAAAACTGGTGCCCAAAACTGTACTGCATATTTGAGGTGAGGTCTTACTAATGATTTGCACAATGGCAAAATTATGTCGTCCACTCTTGCTTCAATCACCTTTTTTATGCAAGACAGGATTTTGTTTGCTTTTGCTACTGCTATTTAGAATGGATTGCACCTCAAAATAATAAATTTTGCCAATTGTGCAAACAAGAGACATTTTGGATTTACACTTTGGGCATGTTAGGAGGGTATTGATTTACACTATATATAGCAACTTAATTTAGCACTGTGAATGTTAGTTAGGTCTATTGGGGTTGTGTATGGGGCCATTGGTGTGCTTCCAGATGCCACTGTTGCACTATTAGAAATATATATTTTTTTTAGTGTACTGGGATGTTTCTTGGCACCCTGCTGATCCTAAATACACATATATATGTATAAGGGTTTATATGTGTATGTGTAATATGGATTCTTAGTACTGAATGTCCTTTGAACTGATATCTCCCCCCCTTTTTTTTTATGTTTTCCCCCTATGTTGCTTTGTTCCTCTCCCCCTTGCTTTGCTTTTTCTTCCGGTTTAGATTTTGGCTCTCGCAGGATAGGGCAACTGCCTTTCCTATATTTTGATGTATATTAAGATTAGGTGCATCATGTATAGGTGCAAAGGGGGTATAAAGCCAATATAAGCATTGATCTGTGTTTATGTTTGTCCGGGAGATGCTGATGTACTCTTTGTCTTTTGGTGTGCTCCAGGACGAAACACATATTTTGTGCACATGCATCCCCTGTGATGAGCCTTATTGGTGCGCAAGCATTTATGTTTATGCATATTATTGGTGCTGTCCAGCTGATCTCTGTGGAAGGTTATTTGCGCCGGGTCATATAGTTTATGCACTGGCATCTCTGTTGTGATGTTTTATTCCTCGATAGGAGGATTTACTCCGGATGGGTGTGTACTCTATGGAGATCAACAGGTGATAGTCTGGAATGGGAGGAGTTGGAGATTGATCCCGTGGAGCCATGGACAACTCGGAAATGGATAATGGAACGCATGAAAAGGAAAAACATGCGATGGCGTGGTAGTAATTAACCGCCAATTAATTCAGTGGAGGAAAGTATTTAAGAGTTCAAGTAAGGTATTTATGTTTCTTCTGTTGGGCTCTGGAGAAGTGACATTCTGTCATGAAACGCATCAGCCATTTTTTATATTTGATATTGCTACTCGCATATTTTATATTTTAAATATTTACAATTTATATTATTGTATCAATATAGTTGTTTTTTGGAATATATTCCATTGTTTTATTATATATTTTTTTTATGAATAAATTTTGTACTTGAGTTAATTTAAGTACGTTGGCTCACTTGTCGAAAACTCCATCAGCCAAAGCTCCGTTACTATTGTAATTGGGAGACGATATACTATATATATATATATATATATATATATATATATATATATATATATATATATATAAATATTAATGAAAGAATTGGGGCAGCACCCGTGGGACTTTTAAATTTTTATTATTAGCAAATAAAGAGATAACAAACTGGGTCTCTTTATTTGCTAATAATAAAAATTTAAAAGTCCCACGGGTGCTGCCCCAATTCTTTCATTAATGCATACTTTCCTTAGGGATTGTGCACCTGGGCACATTATCATTGTAGAGTGAGTGCTTTCCCAAACCATCTCTTCTATATATATATATATATATATATATATAAAATCAGGTTCAGCCCATGGTAATATTGGGTGTGTGTTCATCCTTTGTTCAAGACGCCCATTCCACAATTGAAAAAAATACAGATATATCACCCCATACTGATAGAAGGAGGAGCAATTGTGTTATTTGAATTGGATTGAAAAGATCCACCATACAGGAGTGTGAGCCAGTGAAGGCATAAGAACCTAGAGGCAGGTGTGAGCCTCTATAAAATGTGAGTAGAATTTTGAAGAATTATCCTGTGGTGTCTGGTGAAGGACTGAATTGGTGAATTGAAATACTACGCTTAGAGAGACTTTTTTGTGCCTCTCTTTTTTTGTGTTATTTGACACTGGTCAATGTTTCCAAGTTTGTAGTTTACAAGGATACCCTGGTATTTCTGTAACAAAGAGTCCTCTAAAATTATTCCATTAAATTCATAAGTAGCTTCTTATTTATGGTGTGATTGGTTTTCTCCATAATGACTCCTCTTTTTCTTGTGATAATGCCCTTAGGTCGCATATATGTGCTCTGCTTTGTTCCTTAGGAAGTCTCTCAACAACTGAAGAAGAACTAACACCTCCTAATAATGACCCCCTTTTTACCTTACCCCCATAAATTGTGCCCTTCTGCCTGTGTTCAAGAGATCAGCAGCTGACAGTAAAAGTTGTTAGGTGGTGGTGGTTATAGCTGTGATTAATATAATAGCAGAAGTGTAACATGTGATCCCAGTTCTTTTTCTCTTTTACAATGTTTTCACCCACTGTTCACATTGCATTTGATAGCTGCACAGGTCCTTCCTGCTCTCATGGAAAATATTCCAATGCTAGGTATGGGGGAAAAGTAAATTTTTTTCCCATGGGAAAACTTGAAATGTCCTGCTTTTCCAAAAAAAAAAATCCATCTAATAGATAATAGATAAAGCTTTCTTGTTTTTGATACTGCCAATGAATTCCCCATGAAAACTCTATCTTTTTGCCTATGCAGTCTACTGCTTCTGTTGTTAGCAGTTATACAGCAATAAAGCCTTGAAAAAATTGAGTCCTTTTGTCTTTTATCCATGACCTTAACTACCTGCTTATACAATCGCTTCAAAGTCATCCTGGAAAAAATTGCGGCAACTTGGGACATGCTACAGCAGTACAACACAGGACACAAGTTCTTTAATATGTCTCTTTTCAACAAAATAATATGACAGCATGCAATCACCAACATTTTGGTAAGACTGCCATTCTACAGCCATACTTTTGGATTATTTTTGTACATTGATGGAGGTGGTGATTTAAGTGGGTTTTGGGGTTCTATGAATCTTTTCACCTCCAACTAAGTCATCTTTTTCTGTGCTTTATATTTGCTCAACAATAGCAGTAGGAGTCATGGGTATTATTGGTACAGAGCAAAAAAAATTGTATCACCACCTGTGACATATACAGCACTATTATTATGTGCCCCTTGGCTCCATGTACTTTTTAAAATTCTTCTACTGCTGCTAGTTGTGGCACTTACAATGTGCTACTGGACTGTCTCCCAGCCATGTCTCCTGTTTGTGCTTCAGATGGGATCTAAATGAGGTTGCCCTTAGATGTGATTCTGCTTTCCCCTTCTCAAATATTTTCACAAAGACAACAGATAGCAGTGTTCATTTTTTAGGCCTTGATTCAATTGAGTCCGTTAAAAAATGCAGTAGGGCAAAATTGGCTACCAACCAACAAAAAAGTCTAAGTCAGTATTCAATTTCCCTACCAGTTTAAACCACAAAAGACATTAGGCTACAGAAAAAGACTTGTGTCCAAACATCAGTTTTGTTTTTTAAGTTCCCAAAACACTGACTAAAACACAGGCAGGGATTCTTTACAGTAAGGGCGGTAAGGCTATGGAATTCTTTGCCTCGGGATGCTGTGCTTGCAGATAATGTAACTGCATTCAAAAAAGCAATGGATGCCTATCTAGCACAGAACAATATTGACAGTTATGACAGATGGATATTGAGCCGGGGAACTATTTGAGACACTCACACACACACACCTACATTGGAAATTGCTCCAGAGGGCTTTTTTGTTGCCTTCCTCTGGATCAACAGGGGTGTTATTGGCATGGGCTGGACTTGATGGACGCATGTCTTTTTTCAGCCTTATCTACTATGTTACTATGTTACTAAATAGTGGCAGTAATGGGAACAACAAAAGAAAAAAGCTAACTATTAGTGCCCAACACACTGTTAAGCGCAGACTGATAGCTCAAAAACACAGTCACCCTCCCCTACACTACCCCTAACAGTAAAGTGCAACAATATTACCCTTAACACGAGTCTAACACCCACATCTATGTTACACTTACCTGTCGTCCATCTTCTTCTTCAATATTCCTTCTTCTTTTTTTGTAATATTCTTCTTCTATCTCCTCTCTTATGCACCTCCCAGCCAATCAGCTTTAAGCAGGTTCCTTCAATCCCCTGCACCTCCCAGCCAATGACTGTGAGTCATTTCAACAGACACTGCCCATATAAAAAAAGGAAGTCGCTGTTAAAAGTTCTCTCACACTGTAATGGGCATCAGCCCATAAGGTACTTGGAGGGGTTTCTGTCTTCTATTCCTACCATTGCCTCCACCACCGCCGACAGTCTATGGAGAACACAAAGGGGCCATTTTTATAATTATTTATTTTTCTCCCAAAAGTTTAGTTTTGAGCCATAGATAGATTATGAGAGGAAAAATTGAGAAATATATTTTATACATTTGACATCATCTACTGTTTCAACTCAGACATATGTGCAGTGCTTAACCCTCTGAGTGCCAGAGAGGTAGGCAAGTCATTGCTCTGCAATGTGTTACATTCCCCTCTGTCACTCAAGTGGTTAACTTATGCTCATATGTCCGAGATATTTCTGTGGCATACATTTGATATTTCTCTTTCTTTCTTTTATAAGAGTGTGTGTGAGAAGGAACAGAAGAAGATGGAAGAAAGGAGAAGAAACAGAAGAAGAAAGTTGAGAGAAGAAGGTAGAGAGAAGTTGGAAGAAGAAGATGGAAAGTAGCTGACCAGGGTGTTGAAAACCCCGCTGGACATCAAGATTACTGGTAAGTTATTTTTAGGGCCTGTTGCTTAGTAACTTAGTAGGATTAACCTTGTGAGCTCCAGTGGGGTATCATACCCCACTGGAGCTCATAGGGTTAATTCTAATAACACTGGACACATTTTGGGTGTGATTTGTATGTATTGAAATGGGGCTTAGGGCCCCATATCAATACATCCACTGGGGATTTAAGCCTTTTTATTTTTTTTTTTTACTTTTTTTACACATTCAATTGATGCATCGACTGTTTAAAGTTGCATTAATACACATTTGTGCAGATTTTCCCAATATCAAGTGGGTCTCTTAACACATCTTACTGCTAATGTAATCAACTGAATGGCACTTTCCATCTTATTTAGTATGTTTCTATGGGGTCAAATGGGCGCTAAATTTGTACCAAAGATGCTTTTTTGTAATTGAATAGCTTACCATGCTTGAAAAAGTGCTGGTGTTTTTTTTTTTTGGCTAACGGGGTGATTTCAATCGAGGACTAAGACTATAGACTTCATAGACGGAGAGATCTTGTGGGACTTCTACTACTAAGGCAAATGCTATATGTTGCAATAGTGTCATCAATAGAGGTCATTGGGTTCAGACTTTCTAGATGGTAGCTCAAATAGTTTCTCAAAGAGTTTATAAACAGGCATACTATTCCTTTCCAGTGGTAGAAGGCTGAGTATTTTCCTTTCAGCTAATTTCGGGCCATATTGTTATTGCTCTCACACTCTACTTCTTCTGTATCTGAAAATGAAGGGCTGTATAGTAGAGGGATATTGTCTAAATCAGCTTAATCATCATCATGAATAATTAGGTAATCATCTGCAGCAGTATAATCAACCGCTTATTCCCCATTCCCACTACTTTCATGTTCTTAAAGTTTAAGTCAACCGCATAGGGCATCATACTTTCATAATATATATTGAAATGACAGGAAAAGCAATAATAATAGCGATACAGGCTCTACCGGCCTTGCCAATATACCGGGCAAGGCAGCCTGGAGACTAGTACACGGAGAATTAGTAGGCTCTACCGGCCCTGCCAATATACCGGGCAAGGCAGCCAGGACTGGTAATCGAAGGATAGTTGGCTCTACCGACCCTGCCAATATACCGGGCAAGGCAGCCAGGACTGGTACTCGAAGGATAGTTGGCTCTACCGGCCCTGCCAATATAACGGGCAAGGCAGCCTATAGGCAGACAGCAAGTATAAAGGCTCTACCGGCCTTGCCAATACCGGGTAAGGCAACCCAAGATGGTACAAAGAGGAATAGGTTCTACCGGCCTTACCACTAAAGCCTCAGTGACTGTCTAGGTGACAACAACAGTCACAAGGATGACATGCAAAGGCTAAATGAGCACAAGTGGCAAGCCAAGGAATTGCAGGAGACCACCAGTACCCGCGTACTGGAGAACCAACGGAGCTGCCTAGGACTTGACAGCTTTAACCAGCATAGAGAGAACCAGTACCCGCGTACTGGGGACACAGTAACTCTAAACCGGTACAATAGACTCAGATGTGGTAGAGCGAACAGTTCCTCGTACTGGGGAGACCAATCTCTCTTCCGGTGCAACAGCAGCCGGTGAATAGGAGCGAGCTAGTACCCACGTATTGTAATCATAGACTGTACTGGTGCAACGGCAGTCGGTAGTTGGTGGAGCAAACCAGTACAGTCATACTGGGGAAACCGTCACTCTTCTGGTGAACAGCAACTGGTAACAAATGAAGCAAACCAGTACCCGTGTACTGGAAGCACAACAGCAGCCGGGTGGCTGTGGAGCTAACCAGTACCACGTACTGGGAACACAAATCTCTATCGTGCAATAGCAGCCAGGTGGCTGTGGAGCGAACCAGTACCCGCGTACTGGGAACACTAATCGCTATCGTGCAATAGCAGCCGGGTGGCTGTGGAGCTAACCAGTACCCACGTACTGGGAACACAAATCTCTATCGTGCAATAGCAGCCAGGTGGCTGTGGAGCGAACCAGTACCCGCGTACTGGGAACACTAATCGCTATCGTGCAATAGCAGCCGGGTGGCTGTGGAGCAAACCAGTACCCGCGTACCGGGAATACAAATCACTATAGAGGCAACAGCAGCCGGGTGGCTGTGGAGCGAACCAGTACCCTCGTACTGGATTAACCAGCAAGGAGTGGAAATGTCGCCAAGGTGACCAGGGAGCAATAGCTGACTACAGGCGAACTGGATAAGGAGCACAGAAGGTGAAAACAGGAACCAGCACTCCAGATGGTCAACCGGATCAGGAACGGCAGCGGGGACTGGCAGCAGGAAGCAGAGACACAACAGCAACTCCAACCGGATCAGGAATGGAAACAGGAACCACTGAACTGGTAACTCAGGAACTTGATGATCTCAGGTTAGCAGGAACATAGCAAGGGGCCCAGGAAGCTCAGGAACATAATGGAGATGCGATCAGCATAGAGACAACACGAAAGGGCAACCAAAGGGTGCCCAGGCTCAGTCTAAATAGGCAATGTAGGGCGGGCTGAAGGCAGACAGCCAATGGAGAGCCCCCTACAGGTAACTGACACAAAAAGGCAGCAATCACGGGCACCGTGATAAGGCATGAGTCAGATATCGCTCCATACTGACTGCAGGCTTGAGTTGGTATGCCCGCTATGTCGGATCAAGATCCTGTGTTCCTGCTCCTGTTCCTGCTCCTGTTCCTGCTCCTGGCTCCAGCAGAGACTACCAGTGGCTTAGGCCTAGTTTCCAGCAGATTGGTCAGGCTCAGCAGCCTGCTATTCCTGATAGCAGAGCTTGCTTGCCTGTAACCATCTGCTTGTTCCTGCTGTATATATTGTATATATTTTGCTTACCTTTCGGTTGTTAATAAATTGCATTTAACTATACCGTACTGACTCTTGAACTTCTCTGGGAACCGTGACAGTACGCAAGGGCCATGAGTTCAGAAAGTGAACTGTGGGAAGGCCAGTCATTTGTTGCGGGCATGTCCTATTCGCCATTGTCCTGGCCTTGAAAGAATGGAGGCATTTGCTTGAAGGCACTAAAGCTCTTATCCTGAATCTCATCTACCTTTCTGAAGCCAAGCGGTTGTCTCCCAGACAGGCCAGATTTCTGTCTCGCTTCAATTTTGTGGTTTCCTATCTTCCTGGCTCTAAAAATATAAGGGCAGAAGCCTTATCCCGCCAGTTTTTTATCTCATCCCAAGACGAGGTTCCACCCTCTCCGATCATTCCGGCTGATCATATCCTCACTACTATTCAAACCTGTATCACTTCTCCTCTAGGAGAGGAGATTCTAGCGGCCCAAGACTCTGCCCCTACTGAGAAACCTGAGGGCCGTTGCTTTGTTCCTGCTCATTTGCGCATTAAGCTGTTGGAAACATATCATGCCTCGAAGGTGGCAGTTCACATTGGTCATGACCAACTGATATGGTCCATGTCATGAGTATTCTGGTGGCCTAGTCTCAGGGCCGATTGTACTACTTTCATGGCCACATGTACGACTTGTGCTCAAAACAAGTCTCCTAGACACCTGCCAGTGGGTTTGCTTCAGCCAGTGGCCAATGGAGAACGCCCTTGGTCACATTTATCCATTGATTTTATGGTCGAACTCCTGAGTTCTATGGGTTATACAGTCATTTTAATGATTGTGGACAAGTTTTCAAAGATGGCACACTGAAGGGTTTACTTTCCATGCAGGAATTGGAGGTGGTATTTGCCAGAGAGGTCTTACGTCTCCATGGTATTCCTAAGGTGATTATATCCGATAGAGGAAGCCAATTTGTGTCCCAATTCTTGAGGTGCTTTTATGATCAAATGGGTATTCAACTGGCATTCTCCTCCTCGTATCATCCACAGTCCAGTGGTGTGACAGAAAGGTTGAATCAAGCCTTGGAACAGTTTCTCCACTGCTATATCTCTGACCATCACAATAACTGGGCTACCCTGTTAACTCTTCCACAAAGAGTTCCCCATTCTTGGTTAACTATGGGTTCCAACCCTCAGCTCTTCCTGATACGTTCCAAGCACAAGAAATTCTGGCTCTGGACGAGCATTTAAGGGCACTCCGTTCCTCTTGGGTACCAGTACAGCATACCCTAAGTGATTCCGTGCAGCGACAAAAAGGCAGGCTGACCGAAGGCAACCTCCGACACCTACCTTTCAGTTAGGAGACAGAGTATGGCTGTCTTCCTGTAACTTGCACCTCCAGGTCCCGTGTAACAAGTTGGCTCCTCGATTCTTTGGTCCCTTTTGGGTGTTGCGCAAAATTAACCTGGTGGCTTATGCATTAGGACTTCCTGCCAACATGCACAGTCACAATGTCCTTCATGTCTCCCTGCTAAAGCCCTTGGTCTGCCACCGGTATACTTCAGCTCCTGTCAGTCCGTCCCCCTGGAGAGTTGCAGATCACAAGGAAAATGAGGTCCAAACCATTCTGGACTCCTGTGTGAGTAGAGGGCACTTACAATATTTTATTCTTTGGAAGGGTTATGGTCCTGAGGAGCAATCCTGGATACCTGCCAGTGATGTTCACGCTCCTTTACTGGTACGAAGGTTTCATGCTCGATTCCCTGACAAACCCCGGCTGGCTTCGTGGAGGGGGGCCTTTGAGGGGGGGTACTGTTACAACTTACCTTGGTTTCAGCTTCATCTACAGGCACGAGGCTTCAAGCATGCAGCAGGCCTCTGTTTTATGTGTTTGCTTCCTGTAGTCTCCTCCTACCTACTTCTCCCTACCTACTTCCTCCCTCTGAGCTGCACCTCCTACCTACTTCCTGTGAAGGGGTTTAAAAGGCAGACCGAGACCTGACTCGGTTGCCCTTGTGTTGTTGTTCATAGCAGTGCTATTACCTTGGGCTCTGTGTATGACCTGGCTAATCTTCCATCCAACCTGGTGCTGACCTGTGGCTCTGTCTCACTATTCATTTACTTATCCCTATAGTGGACACCTAACCTGGTACAGACCTGTGGCTCTGGCTGACCACCTGAACTGTGTATGACCTGGCTTGTCTGACTACCCCCTCTGGTGGTGACTTGTGGCTCTGTCTGACTACTCTTATGTTGGCTCCCTCTACGTAGCAGACACCTAACCTAGTGCGGACCTGGGGCTCTGGTAGATCATCTCTGATTCTGATTGTGCGCGAGTCAGCTATCTATTTCCCATTCTGACTGCAGGCGTGAGTCAGAGTTTGCTCCATTCTGACTGCAGGCGTGAGTCAGATATTGCTCCCTACTGACTGCAGGCTTGAGTCGGTATGCCCACTATGTCGGATCAAGATCCTGTGTTCCTGCTCCTGTTCCTGCTCCTGGCTCCAGCAGAGACTACCAGTGGCTTAGGCCTAATTTCCAGCAGATTGGTCAGGCTCAGCAGCCTACTATTCCTGATAGCGGAGCTTGCTTGCCTGTAACCATCTGCTTGTTCCTGCTGTATATATTGTATATATTTTGCTTACCCTTTGGTTGTTAATAAATTGCATTTAATTATACCGTGCTGACTCTTTAACTTCTCTGGGAACTGTGACAGTAATGCAGTGCAATCACACACCCAGAATGTAAAATATATGGAATAACCATTAAATAATGCTCAAAATAAATTCTTATTGCGTTATCATTTTACCGGAATTTAAAATATATCTATAATACTCAATAGAGTATTCTCATATATTTGTATGTAATTGTTCCCTAATGGCATTCAATATATTTCTGGAATGGACACTATGATTTACAATGACTTATAGTACCAGAGTGTAATGAGAATAAGACAGAGAGATGGAGGAATATTTATAATTATAAGTGGATATTCAAAGAAAATTCCTCATTTAACCCATGAGATTTCAGAGTGTTCATTTCAAAAATCCATCGATTCTCCTGTTGCAAGAGGGCTTTATCCAAATCACCACCTCTAATACCTAACTTTATATGTTGCAAGCCCCAAGTTAGTAAGGTATCAGGTCTATGTTCGTGGTGATTAAGGAAATGTTTTGCCACTGGAGTGATAAAATTATTTGGAATTTTAATGTCCTTCAGTGCATTTTGTATGCTATATACATGTTCTTTCAACCTGTGTGATAATTTCTGAATGGTTTTACCAATATATCTTAGCCCACAAGGGCATTGTAAACAGTATATCACTCCTTGTGTTTGGCAAGATAGATGTTGTTTTATCTTTCTACATCTCCCAAATCTGTCAATAACTTCTTTCATGGTAGTCGTATATTTGCAAACAACACAATGCCCACATGGGAAAGAACCCTGTACTGTGCTGCTTTGTAGACTAGAAAAATGGCTATGCACTAATTTATCTCTTATGTTTGGAGCTCTTTTGCAACCCATGGAAATTTGATTAACTAATTTCTTACTCAAGTCTGGGTCAGTAAGCAACAAATGGAAATTGGAATTAAGAATCTCTCTCAGTGAATCCCATTGACAGTTAAACGTGGTAATGAACCAAATCTTATTATCTAAAGGGAATTCCTTCTTGTTAAACAACAAGTATGGTCTAGAGGCATATAGAGCTCTCTTATATGCTTTTTTGATACAGCTATTGCTGTATCCCCTTACAAGAAATCTATCATGAAGTTCTTTGGATCTTATTTTGTAAGTTGTAACATCACTACAATTTCTTCTGAGGTGAAGGAATTCGCCAATGGGGATATTTCGCTTCATTTGCTGGGATGGTGGCTTTCAAAATGTAGAAGACTGTTAGTCGCTGTCTTCTTCCTATGTAGATCGGACTTCAATATATTATCAGGGCTTCTATAAATTTCGATGTCCAAGAATACCACACTCATCATATCGAATTCCAAAGTCAATCTCTTGTTGTTCAAATGTGTGATAAATTCTTGTAGTAATTATTTTGACCCATCCCACAAGATGAATAAATCATCTATATAACGCAGTCACATAAAGATCTTTGTTGTATAAATTTGGTTGTTGGAAGAAAAAACTATTGTCTCCTCCCACCACCCCAGATAGAGATTAGCATAAGATGGTGCGCATGAACTCCCCATTTCTGTGCCTCGTGATTGTAAAAAGAACTGGTTCTTAAATACAAAAAAATTGTTTCTCAAGACAAAGGATAACAAATACAATATGAATTGTCTTCTTCCTTCTCCTATTCTTTCATCTTGATTCAAATAATAAGCTGCAGCCTGTATTCCAATTCCATGATCGATAGATGTACATAGTGACTCAACATCGCAAGTCGCTGAAATTGTCTCTGGACCAATTGGAAACATCTATTTTTGTGAGAACATCAGTTGTATCTCTAACATGGGAGTTTAAGTTGACTACATATGGTCTTAAAATGCAGTCCACAAATTGACTGGCTTTCTCTGTTAAACTACCATTACCAGATAATATAGGACATCCAGGTGGTTGCACTTTATTCTTGTGTACCTTCGGAACCAGGTACAATGTGGGTATTCTTGGAGATGTCACTTGTAGTAACTGCCATTCTGATTTAGAGATATTATTGTTGGTTAAACCTCTTTTTATTAGAGAATTGTAATTTCTCAATAAATTTTCCGTTGGATTTCCCAGAAGCTTTTTATAGCAGTTGTGATCCTGTAACTGTTTATTTGTATCTGCAAGATACATATCAGTGGGCCATTGTACAACATTGTCCCCTTAACGGAGGGCTTAATTACAATATCCTCCTATTGCTGAATCTCTTGCAAAGCCACAAATTCTTGTTGTGACATATTTTTATTAAAAACATGATCAGGTAACTTCAGTACGCCTTTCATAACTGCATCATGAAACATCTGAACAGCTGGACATATCGATGGAGAAAAGGAAGATTTTTTCTTTGGCATAGTGGGTAGCCTATGTTGCCTTATTTCCTCACTGTCAGTCAAATCAATTAGTTAATCTAGAGAAATATCATCGGAGTCAGTCTTGGTTAAATCACTTTGTTCATTACCCTCCAACATGGAATTCTTATTAGAGAAAAACTTACATAATAGTACCTTCCTATTATATTTAATAAGATCCTTAAGAAATTCAAACTTATTCAGTCCATTGGAGGGAGAAAATGTCAATCCTTTTTGAAGCACCTGAATATGTAAAGGAGTCAAAGTATGTTCAGAAAGGTTTATGATTTGTGAAGTGTATAACTGAGCAAAGTACTTAACATGTCAAAGTGTAGTAGGAACTATTCCTTATTCATAGATTGCTAATTCGTGGTTTCTAAACAGACAGGAGTGTTTCTGATTCACAAAAATAAACTATTAGCAATAACATTCAGTTATTCTGTCGGCAGACAGATATCACAGTCTCTGACAATGATAGAGAAACCAGGTAGGTTTATTCGTTAACAGTAGCATTACCAATTATAAAAAGATACCTAAACGTTTAAAAAACTGCCTCTAACTGCCTATCTAAAACTGGCCCAAGTACTTTACATGTCAAGGCACAGTTTAAATTTGCACTGATTCCCTACACCCACTGCTACATATTTTCTAATTAGACCAGATCATCTCCGGTTTCCCAAAAAAGTATGTACATCTGATAGAGTGCACTGGGGAAGCAAAAAATGTGTATAATGCTGTGCAATCACATACCCAGAATGTAAAATATATGGGATAACCATTAAATATTGCTCAAAATAAATTCTTATTGAGTTATCATTTTACCGGAATTTAGCATTTATCTATAATACTCAATAGAGTATTCTCATATAATTGTATATAATTGTTCCCCAATGGCATCCAATATATTTCTGGAATGGACAGTATGATTTACAATTACTTATAATACCAGGGTAACCTTGAGATTTTGAGTGCATTGGATTTCTTTCTAAATGCATTATTAGATTTGCCAAAGCACATACAGAGGAAAAAAATGATCCAGTCAATAAAAAGGGTGATAAAACATTTTTAGATATATAAGTGAAAGGAGGAAAATGAATCAATGAATAGTTAGACAGAAAACAAAAAATGGAAGTTATGTAAATTAGATTAAAGGATTAGCTGACTGTCTCAATGAATATTTCTGTATAGTTTTTACAGAGGAAGGTGAAGAGAAAGGACCTCTGCTAGAAAAAAGAAATAACAAGACATTGGATGCATGCATGTTTACAAAGGAATAAGTTCTACTTCAACTCTCTAAGGTTAAGACAGATAAATTGATGGGACCAAATGGGATACACCCAAAGAACGTAAGGGTAGTCTGGAAAAACTTTTAACAAAATTATTCAATCATGCAGGAGTAGTTCCAGAAGATGATAGCAAATGTAGTACCGCTTCACAAAAAAAGGTAGTAGGGAAAAGTCTGTTAACTATAGACCAGTAAGTCTTATATCAGTAGTGGGAAAATGAATGTGAGCCATGTTAAAGGGAAGACTTGTTAAATAGCTGAATTTAAATGGCTTGCAAGATCCCAAACAGCACGGTTTTACGGCAGGGAGATCTTGTCAAACTTACCTCATAGATTTGACTGGGTAACTAAAATAATAGATCAGGGGGAAGCAGTAGATTTAGCTTGTCTAGACGTAAAATAATGCACTTGGAATATAAAAATCCAAAGGCAGAATATAATTTAATTTAAGGTACTCTGCTGTCAGAGACAAGAGGAAAGGTATTTGGGAGAAGTCATTTCTGATTACTTAAAGGTAGGCAGGCAATGTAACAAAGAAGTGGGGAATGCAAAAGTACCAGTAGAAGGGCAGTGATTATTACATATATCTGAGTAAGACTTCACCTAGAGTATTATGTACAGTACTGGAGACCCAATCTACAGAAGGATATTGATATTCTAGAGAGAATTCAGACAAGGGCTACTAAAATGGTCAGTGGTTTACAGGAAAAGTAATATCAGGATAGACTGAAGGATCTGAACATGAAGGAGAGAAGAGAAGGGGGTATATGATAGAAACATTCAAATACATGAAGGTATTCAACAAAGTGCAGGAGGGAAGTACATTTCAAAGAATTAAAAATTATTTATTTATTTAGGAAATGTTTTAGCAGGTAGAATACATCAAGACTTCTCTCATTTTCAAGAATGTCCTGGAGAGTTCACAGTAAACGGCTACAAATAGAGAAACATTATATATACAAACAAATAAACAGCCATGCATGCATTCTAAAAACTTACAGTTATATATTGTTTTTAAATAAAAAGAAGCAGTTATTTTTAAGGATTTAAGACTGGCAGAATGTTAGAACAAGAGACCATAATCTAAAACTAGAGGGACAGAGGTTTATATGTAATGTAAGAAAGGTTTACTGCACTGAGAGGGAAGTAGATAAGTGGAATAGCCTACCATCAGAAGAGATAGAAGTTAATATAGTGACTGAAGTTAAGAATGCATGGGATAGGAATAAGGCTTATCATAAGAGAGGAATAATTAAAGTTTGAGGTTTTTACAGGTATGGTCAGACTGGATAGACCGAATGGTTCTTACCTTCCATCAACTTCTATACTTCTATAACCATAAGTAGGCAGATAAAATAATCCTATTTAAAAGTTAAGGACCAGTGGGGTGTGCAGTGAATTTGGGATGTGTTGAACACCCCTTTGGTCATTGCATTGAAATCAGTGGGTAAAAACTTTTCTCCACCACATGAAAGTTGTCTACAGCCATATGAAAGACTGTCAGGCTCTCACAATATGCCATTCTGTGTTTGTGAGAGGAGAGAGCAGCATGTTTTGAGCTAGAGGAGATAGGCAAATAAAGGGGAATTGAAGCTTAATTAGGGAATCATTTAGGTAGGACATTTGTTCTCTGTATTATGGGAGTCTGGGGGAACAATGGGGGAGAAGAGAGGAGGAAGGAGGTTGGCCCAAAATACCCCACAATTTGGTGTGACTGACTGGCAAGACACAGGCAGCTGGGGTCCAAATTGCTCTCTGATTTTACTTTTGTTGTCTCTGTGCTGGGGAAATCTGGGGAAAGAAGTTGTTGATTTTGTTTTTAGATATATATATATATTTTGGACTGTGATAAGATAGAGTGGACAACTTAAAAAAATACATAAATAACTAAACAAATAAATATATTACACAGCTGACATCACACTCCAATATTTGTGTACTGTAGAGAGTAAAAACACAAAGAGTAGTTGAGTAAATGGACAAGTGGGAGGGGGAAATGTGGAGCAGTGCAGGGACATGGGAGTAAAGTAGTAGTACAAAAACTGACTGCAACAATTGTTGCTGTAGCATGTGCAATAAATGATGATGATCCCTCTCCTCCCTGCACGGATACAGTTTGTCAAGGTCCCACCAATCACCCCATGCCAGTCCTCCACCACCACTATCATTCACATCTGCGAAATTGTAGGTTGTATTTTATTTTTTTTGATCACTTGATATCATCATGAACATGAGCCACTGTCACATAAGCAGGAAGTAAGTGTTGTGGACAAAGGACAAATGCACTCTGCATGATAACACATTTTTTAAGGTATATGTTGCTCTAGGACTCACAACTTTGACTTTCACCTACTTATTTCTCCACTACAGCCCTCAGAAGAAGTAATATTGTGCTGGGAAATGTTGCACCATATTAAACATAGGAAAAAAAATTGTTGGAATAGGAGAAAAATGTGTTAGAATAGGATAATAATGTGGTGGAGTGGGTGAAAATTTTGCTGGAATAGGTGAAAAGGAGGAACATTTTGCATTGGAGATAAGGAGAAAACTTTAGCGAAAAATCGTGCGTTCGTGAAAAGTCATTCAGGAAATTTTTCTCACTTTTCGCCCAAACTTAGTCCTAATAGTAACTGTCTTGTCTGCCTCCACAGATATGACTTCCAGGATTAATTGAAATGTTGTCTGTTGGATCAGGCAGCAAGGTCAACATTCATAGGGCCTTTAGGACTATCTGGCTATAGTATGGTATGTAGGGGTTTTAATATTTGGAGTTGTTAGTTCTCAAGTGGATTACATTAAAGAATGGGCATCAGTGGGCAGAAGGTCTGTCCAGAGATTTATGACCACTTACTGTTGTTTCAGTGGCAGGTGAGTAGTTTTTTAGTCCTTCACACTTAAAGCATTTTTAAAATAAGCCACCATGTACTTTAATGGCTTCATTTAATATACATTGGAAACTACATAATATTTAATCACAAGCAGAACCCTTGCTACCAGTAAACATGTTACTACAAAATCATAAATGATGAAATACCTCTGGTTTATTTGCTGTAACATTGCATTTTGTGCTGTGAAATAAAGGAATAGCATCGTAGAACTTTGGATAAAGAGCAAAACAAGCACGACATGTGAGATCTAATACTTGGACATTATTACAGCTCAAGCTCCTATTATTATTTATTTTAACCCTTTGCAATGCTTTGTGTACCCCCTCAGACTCTCAAAGGGTTAAATCAAACTGCATTTAGGTCTTGGGACCAGGTATTGATGTTGTTACAGTTTACAACCAAAAATCTCTCCATAGACAGCAACAAAAAATTTTATTTTGTGATTTGGTCTTCAGGTTTGAGCTATAATACATTTTGGAATGAGGCATCACACAAAAGTCTCTCCATAGACAGCAACAAAAAAAAATATTTTGTGACTTGGTCTTCAGGTTTGAGCTGTAATATATTTTTGAATGAGGCATCACACAAAAGTGGGAGTACACATATTATTCCCAGAAGGACAAAACTGTCTTATTTTTTCCATAGTAAAAGATAACTATTCCTTTAAATAAACTTTCATTACAGCAGCTACAACTGGTTCCAGTTTCCACATTGTAAGCTATGCTAAAACATCTGGATTAAATAACTAAGCTCCCCATTAGCATTTCTAATGTTGTTACTTTTACTTTGTTTTTCAAACATCATTTCTCAGCAGATGTATAAAAGAGAACATTGCTGAGTTTCTGCTATTATGGGATCAATGACTGTCAATGGACGTAAAGTTTTTTTTATCTGTACAGTCTCCACACATCAAGGCTGTCTTTTACATCTAGTGAAGACTGAAACTCATACTTTTCACAGTTTTAAATCTCTTTCACATTACTGTTCCAGTTAGTGCTAAGAATGCACTTGGATATTCTATTTAATATCAGCTCAATAAGAACCATGCAAAACATTATTATTCTATCACAAAGTAACATATCAGTGGGGAGATGCACTGAGGTGTGGTAAAGAGATGATAAAGTGGAGATAACTTCTCCAGTCTTCATGTTATTCTGTGGGGGTATATGCACTAAATCATGATAAAAAGGACAATGGATAACTTTATCACCTCTTTATCACGCCTTAGTGCATAACCTCCAGTATATTTTTCAAGTCAAAGACACACTCCATGGAAAACCATAGGAACTGAAGACATGATATCACTGGAGGACTCATCTCCACATTATCAACTCTTAATCATCCCTTAATGCATAACCGCCAGTGTATTTGCCATGTTTTAACAATATGGAAACTTATTGCATTGTCTCTTAAAGTATCGCTATCACCTTAAAGAAGAAGTAATACCTCCGATTAGTAACAGCTCACTTACCTTACTATGAACAGAGAATCCAAATGGAAACTTTCATTTTTTCCCTTGTGCTTTTGTTCATCATCCATCCATGCTGGATTTCATGTCTATTGAGGTGAACATGGCAGCTTCCTAGAAGGACCACAGGATAGAAACCCCACCAGCCACACATGTAATCGTATTCCTTTAAACACCAGAGGAGTACACAACATATTGTTAAAGTGTTAAGTAAGATATGAAATAAGGACTGACTGAAGGTGTTTTCTCTTGAACAAAGGCACACTTCATTTGGGCCATTGGGATTTCCTGGACATAGTAACCTAAGAAGGGGGTTATTATTAGGAGGTGTTACTTTTCCTTTAAGACAAGTGTGCTTGTTTGACATAGAGTTAAAATCTGACTGCATCTTGTACTAGCCATTCTTGTAAACAATAAATTGCTTTTAAGATAATAACCTTTATGAAGGGGACCTGACTGTACAAGGTGTTGCCTCCATGGCGTTGGGGGTTGACTCCCCTTTTCACTTTTATTTCCTTTGGTTGCTGTTTTAGTGTAGTAGAACACTTTAAGTGTTGTCACGAAAGGTAATATTAGAAATATCTAGAAAGGCATTTTCCTGGCCTGCAGCTGTCACTGTGCTTGGCAACTGCTTCTGTCGTGGCTGCAACCAAGTTCACTCTTCTGCCCATGCAAACACATTTCTTGCTTCAGTGTGCTGCGCATGCACCTGCTCAGTAGTTTAGTGACCATACTGGCATACAGATGCACGGTCAGCATCCACTTCAATTACAGTTATGACTTACCATATATATATATATATATATCCTATATAATAATTCGCTAGGATGTTTGTCAGAAGCCGTCATGATCAGTAGAGACTACGTGCATTTGGGCAGTCTCTACTGCATATGATTGCATCCCGTGAGTGAGGCAACACAAATGAGGTACCCGGACCTTGGCCCGTGTACACGGGCTTTTACACTAATATATATATATATATATATATATATATATATATATATATATATATATACACACCCTGACAATGACACATCTGCATTAAATACAAGTATTCTGTTGCATACATTCCCGTTTTACCATATGCTATGCTCATATATTCAGATATGTACCACTGTAGTAGCCAATACAGTTTATTAGGGTCATAACCTTTTTGACATGATTCCACCCAGCAGGGATCTGATCAGCCCTGTTTCCTATTGGTCAGTCTGACTATTTAAACCACTCTCACCCATTACTCTCTGCCTGTTCCACAAGCTAGTATGTTTGGAGTTTTTTCTGTGCTCATTCTGATTTGACTTCTGGCTTCCTGACCCTACTTGACTGACCACTCTGATCTGACTTCTAGCTTCCTGACCCTGGCTTGGCTGACAACTCTGATCTGACTTCTGGCTTCCTGACCCCAGTTTGGCTGACCACTCTTCGATTGATCTCTGGTTTTGACTCCCTCTCTCCTCGTCCTGCCTTCTGGTCCTGGTTCTACATGTTTCCCAGCTACTCCCATCCTGGTTGCACCCTGGATCAACTGGGGTGGAACAATCTGGTTTCATGACCAGCACCATTAATCATCTTTGGCTGCAGCAAGGGAGTACCTGGCATGCCATCTCCACACCCGAGCATCGTTCCCTAGCACTGCACCCCAGCATCCAACCAGTATCAAGGCTACAAGGGTCCCTATTCCCCCTGTACTGACATTTGGAACAGACCATACCATTCCTGTGGATCCCGCTGACCTGTCACACCTGGCTGCCAGGCAAGAACACCAGGAACAAATTCTGGCGTTGTGTGCTTCCCTATTCCAGAGTCTAGAGAGGAAGATGGATGCTAGAGATGAGGCATGCCTCTGTTGCCCAGTCAGCATCAGCCCCTAAGTCAAGCACTGCTGCCACCTTGGGAGTCTCTTTGCTTTTTCCTCTTGACTACGTTCCTCCTCGGATTCCCCTACCCGACAAGGGGCTGGGTTCTATTGCAGGTGGTAAATGTTACCACTCGTTTTATCAAATATTTTCCTACTGAAGTCTATGGGAAAACCTTTTAATAAAAGCAGAGATAAAATTAGCACTTGCAATAGAATCCAGCCCCTCTTCTCTGGTCGTCCCGCAGATCTCCGGGGTTTCCTAAACCAATACACTCTTCATTTCCAGACTCTGCCTCAGTCATTCTGCCCTCATGCTGCACAGGTGTCCTTCATCATTTACCTCCTCAAGGGTGAAGCACTGGCATGTGCCTCACCACTGGTGGAGCAGCATTTTCCCTTGCATGGAGACTCTGAGGCCTTCAATGTTGCATTTAAGGAAGTGTTTGACATTACCTGCAGAAGTGCCTCTTTCAAACCAGCTCTTCTGGATCTGCATCAGGGCCAGAGGAATGTGAGCCAGTACTCTGGACCATTTTCTACCAAACCAACTGGGGTCAAGGGGCTCTGTGAGCAGCTTTTTGAGACAGTCTCAATGAAACCCTCAAAGATGTCCTGACACTCTGTGATATTCCTGAGGATCTGGAGGAGTTTATAATGCTGTGCCTCGACCTTGATAGATGAATGCATGACAGACAACAGGAACGAGAATAGGGCAGGAGGCAATGTTGGACTCCACTACCTGTTCCATCCGGAGGGTCTCCCCCACAAGAGACACCCATGGAGATAGTATGTGTCACACAACTGTCCAAGGAGGAAAAAAAGAGATGGCTCACACAGGGTCTATGCCTTTACTGTGGTCTCAAAGGACACATGCTTCAACAGTGTCCCACTAGGCCAGGAAACGCCATGGCTTAGCCAACCAAAGAGGCAGTTTGCTAAGCCCCAAGACCCAGCCTCTCCAGCCTTCCTGTCATGTCCATGTGCCCTTGACCATCAGGTGGTCTTTTGGTTCTGTAACAAAAATACAAAAAATAGGCAAAGCGGTCCAGTTATAAGTTACCTAAAAGAATAGTCCATAAAAAAGCATATATATATATATATATATAAAAAAAATCTATATATATGTCCACACCAATTAGCAAGGTAATTTTCCCGACCACAGTCTTGAAACTTGATAGTAGGCTCTGAATAGTGCAGCTCTTTCACTGGTGTCCTCAGTAACACCCACACATCACTAATGAAAACACAGGAAAAAGGAAAAAAAAGAGTGCAGCACATCTGAGAGCAACCTTCACAGTAGAAATTCACTTACAAAATCAATCCTTGTCTAGAATGCCTTTTAATAAGAGATCCGTGTTTAGTGGATAGTTCCATTTGCCGATCCCTATGATTCCTCAAAGCCACGTTGATCTTGAAGAGCAAGTTTCTAATGGATGAGAAAGAAAAGCACAACACAACTCCCTAAGAGAGTATCTGTATGCTCCCAATATGACTCTATATAAGGCCCCCAATATTATTGCACTCACCAAATGATGATAAACAAAATATGTATGTATAGTAAATACCGGGACCACACTGCAAGCCTTCAGGTGTTCAAGAGACATATTTTATTCTTTGGTTCTATTTTCCCTACGCATTTTGTAAAATAATTATCACTTCGTCAGGGATCCCCTTCAACAGCAGCCATCACAAGGCGCTTCAGTGCTCTCCTATCCTTGCGCTCAATGTTCTCCATCTCAACTCCCTTCCTCTCTCATCATCCCCTGGAGTACCAGCCATGGACACCCATCTGGATGACCTAGAAAGACATTGGCTGTGCACTTGTCTTGTTACGGCTGCCACGCAGCTGACTGTCGTTGGACTCTTGGTGCCCCCATTGGTGTAGGTGAGGAGGTGTGGCTGTCGACTATGTACCTCTGGCATCGCCAACCTTTGGCTAAGTTTGGTCCTTTGTTTGTTGGTCCGTTTCGTGTTCATACCCAGCTCACTCCGGTGACATACGCCCTTGACCTTCCTGCTTCTATGTGGATACCGGACTATTTACACGTTTCACTCCACAAGCCTGTCCTCCGCAGTTGCTTCTCGACCCCCTCCATGGGGCAATATCTGGGACAATATCTTATTTTAATTTATTTCTGTAAACCATTAAGATAACAATATGTATAGGATGGAACACTCATGGGATGGGGTACCTTGGCAAGTGAGTGGGCTTAAACATACTTTGGCCAAGCTATGTACCAAAACTCTAATTTTTTTAAACAAATAGATTGACACATTGGCGTAATGTATTCTATATACAAGGTTCACATTCTGGTAATTTGTATGAAGAGAATTGTTTTATTTCAGGTCTATTTCTTGTTTGGGGACTTGTAGAATCCCCTTATTCCTTGCTGCTCTCTATTACTTATTCAATTGCATTTTTAATTTTTTTAGATAGATAGATAGATAGATAGATAGATAGATAAATAGATAGATAGATAGATAGATAGATAGATAGATAGATAGATAGATAGATAGATAGATAGATAGATAGATATTATCTTCAGCCACTGACAGTCCACTGCAGGATGAAGGCCTCCTCAGCAACTTTCTGGTCTGGTGCTTTTTGTTACCACTGTGTACGAACAAATTGCATCATGTGCAATTAATGGTGATGATTCCTCTACTCCAAGAGAGGATGCAGTTTGTCAAGGTCCCTGCAAAACTTCCAGCACCACCAGTGCCAGTACAATTAAAGAACCATATAAGAAGAACACTGAAAACAAGCCACATTCAAGTGTTGATGATGCTGGCAATAGCATAATAGAGGAAGGTGTAGCAGATGAACCACCTGCTGCGTCAGACAGTGAGACAAACAAGAACCAAAACACCTGTCCTCAAAGTAGTAGAGAACTTTGATACAGTAAAAGTAAAAAGAAAATATTTGCGACCTCTTACATTTAGAGGAATATAAGGGTAGTTGGCAAGAACTGTCAGGTGATGCTGATGCTACTGAGGATGACCTAATGATGGCTGATGATGATAATGCAGATCTAGAATATATCCCTCCAGCATCCTTCTCTTGTTCAGATACAGATGAATCTGAGAGTAAGGATGATGACATAACTATAAGGTTAACAGAAAGTCAAAGGCTGAATATTCCACCACTTTTAAGGAGCACTGTGCCTTTTTGGGAAAGCCATTGGAAAGTCTGACCCTGGAAAAGCACAGATGTAAAAAAGTACACAGTCGCCCTATTAGTCATCATAAGCATCATCACTTCTTCAAAGTCCAAGTCCCACTCAGCCACACACACCTGTTATGAATACCCAGCAGCAACAACCACGGCAACACAGGTTATTAACATCCACAGTGTTAGATTTGATGAGCTTATTTGCTGCTGTAATTGCTGCACCTTTGACATCTAGTAGTAGTGGCAATAGAATTGCATCAACATCTAGCCCCAGTAGTAGTAGTAGTAGCAACAGCACCTCAGGAATCCCTCATTCCATGAAGTCCACAGTATGGAGATAATTCACTCAGGATCCTCATGCCAAGCATGTTGCGATCGGTTGTCTGTGCAAAAAGCATGTGAGCAGGTGGAAAGCAGGCTCACACCTAGGTACCTCCTCTATGAGATCCCACCTGAAGCACAACCCCAGGTCTGAATGGGAGACAAACTATCAGCAGGCCAATGGTGCTGCAAATAGCAGCAGCAGAAGCACTTTAAAAAGTTCCCAGGGCTCTAGGGCCGAAAAAAGTAGTGAAGTTGTTTGTGTCAGAGATTGTGCTACTGCCAGTGCCAACAGTTAATTCGGTCCAAATAACACCTATGGCTCCTGCTGCACCAGCTGGTAAAGGACATGTTAGTGTGCTTTTTTAACAAGATCCTCACATAGTGTCCATTAAAAGCAATGAGAAATACATTCTTGCCACTTTGCTGGACCCCCACTTCAAACACAACATTTCTGAATTTCTGCCAAAGAGCCATCAGCAGTTTGTTACAACAAGGAGTCATGATGATCATCAGCAACTCTCTGAGGAATCGAATTCTGTAAAGGAATATCGAGACATGTTTATTGATTGAGTGGAGGGTTTCATTGTGGAGAATGAGAGGGAGAAAGTGAGGGCACAACAAATGTCTAGACAGTATAGTGAAAAGGAAGGCAGCAAAGCATTTCAACCAGCAGAAGCAGCTACATCATCAACCAGAATATCCCATTCGAAACACAGGACAATTCATGGGTTTCAGCAGGTGTGGTAAAAATCCAACATTGATGGGGTGGTTGCAGCACATCTCTTTGGGACTTGCTCCCTGAGTGTCAGAGACATTGCCATGATCGGGAGGAAATGGTTAATTTTTCTTTTAAACCAAATTCTCTAAAAATCTGTGTTAAAATGTGTTTAAATTACCTCATGTAACAGAGACAATGAGCCTTTCTTCCTCAATGGAGGGGGGGAATATTTGGGAGACTTTAATGGTGATTGATATAGAATTGCAGACAACCACAGTCTCAAGCAGTATTAGTATCTTATGAGAAAATCTCAAAAGTCTAAAACAGAGACATACTCCCCTATGGGGAAGTCTAGTAGGGTGACATATTTATGTGACGTAGGGTAAAAGATCACATTCCAAATTTTTGATAGAACCCAGACCAGGTATCATTTTAGGTGGAATTTTAATGTAGAGTAATGGCGCCATCTATACATTACTAGTGCTTTGGAATTTTTCCATAATATTATGAGTGATGTCATATGAAAATTAGGGATTAGGAGTATCCAGTCAGGTACTACTGATGATGTCACTGCATAATGAGATGGATCTTTAGCCAATCAGAGCAGATTTTGATAAGAGGAATTTCACATTATAAATATGCAAGTTTAGAGAAAAAAGGGGGCTTTTCCTCTTGAGTCTTGGCTGGCTTTTTCCTCTTGGTTCCTGGCTCTTCAATTCCTGCTATGTTTTCTTGAAGTATTCTTGACTAGCTGATAAAGAAATCCTAAGAAATCTACACTTATTGGACTGGTAACTATATATCTTTCCTTATTTAAATTCTTCAACATTCAGAATCAAATAAATATTTCTTCTATATTTGAAGAAACATAATTTTTCTTATAATTTGTCTTAATTGGACTGGCCAACCATTTAGGATTAATTATAATAAGCCATATTAGCTATAGAAATTCTGTAATTAAGCAGAATTTATTTATTTATTTATTGGTAAATTGTTATATTTTGCCAGGTAAGCATAAAATAGTTTATAGCAGTAGATATATAAATAGCTTGGTTTATATATTAGTTAATATAATTATTGGTATTCTTAGAATAATATTTTGTGTTTCTGGAAATGTTATAATAGCTAATATTTGATCTGGGGAATTCTTTGAATTCATTTATTAACCCTTTAACTGCTATTTGTCTATTTACTTTGAGGTGTTTCTTGGATTTCTTTGTGTTGGTTTTGGATCTAAACTTTTGTACAGCGAAAAGTTTTTAAACATCTCACTAAACAAAAGAAGTAGCCATCTTGGGTGTGGCATCATATATTTCTAAGTGGATTAACCCTTAAAGTACCATACAGGTTTTACATAGAATTGCTATGGTGTGTATGATATATGTTGAATGAAGTTTAGTATGCTGTCTATACAAATATTATTAGATTGATTCTGAGTATATTCTTGGTATAATATATTATTTACTATATTAAATGCAATTTATATGCTGTATTCAGAAGGTATACAATATTTGAAATCAGTACATTATTAAATTATAGTGATCTCTATCTGGGATTTTTATTCCAGTTAGTTTCTCTACAATTTGACTATTGCATATGGTACAAGGAAAATTGTCAGAGGACCTGGCTTCATATTAAAGTTGACTTATTTGATAATATACCTTAAACCTCAATTAAAATAGTTTATACAGTTTCTGGGGCAGAAGGTATTCATATACACTGCTGCCAACTGTATTGTATTAATTGTAAGGATCAATTATCCTTTTCTATGCTGCTGAGTGCAATTATTGTTATCTAATACCTCTGAAAATACTTATGTGTGGTTAACCCTTTAATTGCTGGTAATCCTAATGGTGATAATTGTGGTTTGAGTTACTATATATCTATTGTAATTGCTGATCATTCATTTATATCATTGTTGTTTATACTTTATATATAGTATATTGTATTTAATAAATTATATATATTTTTGCACAAATATGCGGGATTGATTATTTTAATCAATTCTTTACTGTGAAGTAGCGTGCCAATACCTAATATAGTTCTCAAAATTATTTAATATTGTAATTTATCTATTTATGTGAAGATATCCAACCTGATTGGTTCTCTTGTTTTAACTCTTTGGATTCCTTCAACATAATTGGTTCGACATGAGTATGGGTTGGTAACTGACACACAGGAACACTGTGTAACTCCTAGAAGTGGTCCCAGTGCATGTGAGATGGTTTCTGCATACTTGCAGGATAGCTACATTTAGGCAGAAACAATGACCCCATGGACTACTTGCAAACAACGCAGTTTAGGTGTCCAGCATTGACACTTACTGCAATGGAAAACCTCAGTTGTCCTTCAGCAAGCATTGAGTCTGAGAGGGATTTCAGTGCAGCTAGTTACATTGTCAATGAATGCTGGACTCGGCTAACAAGCAGTAATTTTGGGAGACTAACATTCTTAAAAATGAACCAACATCTCATACCATCTGAATGTCAGGTAGCAGAAACCACACATGACATCAAAGTCAGGACAAATATATTAACAGCAGCACAGATGAGGAGGTGGAGGAGGGACGTGAAGAAGGGTTGCCACCATTTACCCCACTTGGGACCACTGTTATGACCAATAAGTAAGGTCTGTAAATAATCTGAGAAGGAGGATAGCGATTTGACACAAACATGACAATGGTAAAAAATGCTGTATATACATACACAAATTACATCACACCAGTCCCCCGTCACCACCACTACAATACACATCTGCCAAATTGTAGGTTGTACATTATTTTGTTTATTACTTGACATCATCATGGATAAGTGCCAGTGTCACTTAAGCAGGAAGTTAGTGTTGTGGGCAAAGGACAAATGCACTCTGCATGCTACCACATTTTTCAAGGCATATCTTGCTGTAGGACTTTCTAAACTACAGCCCTCAAACGAAGTAATATTACAGTGGGAAATGTAACACCTATAGGAAATATGGGCTAAAAATTTGTTGAAATAGACAAAACATTTTTTAAAATAGGTGAAAAGGAGGAAAATTTTGATTTGGAGAAAAGGAGAAAACTTTTATGACAAAATGAAAAATCAGCAAGTTCTTGTGAAGAGTCACACAGGAAATTGTTTTCACTTTTCACCCACCCCTAGAGAACACATTGGTCAAAAACCCTTTGTTTCCATCTGTTGACATTTACTGTCCAATGTAGACATGCTTGTCCACCTCTTCTAGTTCTTGTCTACCTACTGTAATTTTCCTTGGTATGGTAAATTTATTAAACATGAGTTGTATTTTGTTGATAGCCATCTTTGGAACAACATTTTTGTTTTCCTGTTGTAGCATTTCAATGTTTATGGTATGTATGCAAAATGTAAATGATGTAAGTAGTCTCCATTGATCTTAAGTCCTTTTTTTGTCCCAGTTTAGGGCTCGATTTAAAGGCAGCCTTTAAACCAGCCGCTAAGTAAAAAAGGCACATTGGCCACAAATAACACATGATTTATGGCAGATGTAAAGGTAAGGGTACAAGAATAGCTATCGAGAGTAAGCACAACAAAAACATGTAACATAAAACCCAGAGTTGCACCTGATTTTGCATCACCGTGCGTCCCAAACACACTTTAGAACACAACTTAAGTAAAAATGTAACATTACGGTTGACGTTGGCTAGTAACCCTGATAGATGCACAAACAAAATTCAAACCTACAGCCAATGCCAAGGCCCCAAAGTAGCAGAAATGTTCAAATACACCTATATATACACCAAAATAACGGTCACACCTTGTCTGTGTTTCGAGTTTTGGCGAGCTAGATCACAAGACCCAGAAGAGGAGGATAGCGTTTAGAGCTAGGGAGAGAGGAGCTTACATTGGAGGTAGAAGGAGTTTTTGGAGTTTGGAGAGAGAAGAGCATTGCACTAAATATACACATATCACACTTTTGCACATATTACATACACCCATACAAACACAAACATACGCATACATACACATTTTTTTTCCTTTTTTTTACAGCACCTTACACATTTTTTAAACTTTTGTTTGACAGTGTGAATCTGTGAGTGAAAGTGTGTGACAGAGAGTGAGTGGTATCAAGTGTGTCTATGAGGGCATGTGGGAGTGCTTGGGTGTGAGTGGGTGAATGATGGCTAGGAGAGGATGACAGGAGAGAGGGATGGGGAGAGTAATGAAGGAGGAGGTCCAGAAAAGCAGGCACACGGAGTACAGGGACAGAACCTGCAGTGGGACGAGGGATAGTTTCTGTGGACCACCACACACAGGCAGGGGCAGAGCAGGCAGGACACTCTGGTTCTGACTCCTCGCATGCCGGAGCTGAGTGGAGGCTGTGCTGGAGAGGGAGAGTGTCCTCTTTCCGAGGGAGAGGATCCTTGGCCTGGCTGCAAGGAGGAAGGTTGCCTGGAACCAAATCTGCAGCTGGGTTAATGCGGTGGCCACCTGCAGATGGGATGTGGACTCAATCAAAAAAAGATAGGGTGACTGCAAAAGGCAGGTTAAGAAGAAGATGGGGGATGCTGCCCTGGACGCACGAGGCACCGGAGGTGGTCCACCTGTCCCCATCACCTTCATCGGATAGGAGGAGAGGCTGCGGCAGACCCTATCATCTTTGCTTATTGAGGGGGTCCCTGGAGGACCAGATACTGGGGATGAGAGGAGCCTCCACACTACCGGTAACAGCATGATCCCATAACCACACATCACATCAAACCACACACCCATCACAAACAAACACAGTCACATCCCAACATTTGGCCTTCATTCATCCACACAACTGCACCAACACAGCACCCTGAGGGTTCAAACAGGATGCAAGACAAGGACAGATGTCAAGGTTCAACAAGGCCCAAACCTGTCCAACTCCCTGGTTAACCCTCATGTTCCTGTGCTGATCACACACAATACACACAAACCATGCTCAGAAAAGTGTTGTATGTTAACCATCAGAACTGCTCCAACACAATGTCACCCATGTACCTACAGGCAATCCAGGACATAAACCCATGTGTGCTAGAGGTATTATCAATGCATTGATCAAGAATGCTTTGGCAACCCCTCTGGTCCTCAAAGGGTTAACCAGACAATAAAACACAAGTCAATAGGCTAACGATTACATGACACACAGGGGACATTCACTAAGTGGTGAAAAAGAGCTGATGTAGAGAATTTTACTTACTTACCCTCACTTTACCAATTACAGTGTTAGTCTATGGAGAATATTCAATAACATGAATCAAGTTGCAAAGGTCCCATTGTATAGACTCCATAGAAAACATTGCAAATGGGGAAATGAGATCACTGGAGAAGTCAGCATCATGTTCATTTCATCAGGTCTACTTAATCGCTTACTGAATCACAAAAAGGATGGCGCAGGTCACAAATCACAGTGCCACTGAGAATAACTGGTTGTATGTGCAACACACAGGCCAAAAACAATTACACATAACTAAAGGTGAAAAAGATGGCATTGGTGTTATGTATGCAATCATTTACTCTAACCTGAATTTACATATCTCACATTTGATTAACACATGGATCCTCAGGAGTGCTGATGCCATGGATGGATGGTACACCAGCCACTATTTGCAGGATACATATGGGAAACAAATATTTGGTTATAGATTGGGTGCCAGAGTTGTCTCCAATTCATTGCCAAACAATGCAGTGAACACAACTTCTGCCTAAGTAAAATGTTTGTGGGATGTTACAACATGGGTTCACACAAACACACCGTTGTACAAATTCAACTTGCAATACATCCATGGAGCCATATTACATAACAGTGCTACATGGCGATGTTGTGTGTTGAATTTGAACAACAAAACACACCCCTTAGCACAACAAATGGTGCAACACTGAACATTCATCTGCATCAATTGTTGTGTTTCAGGGGATAACCAAACAAACAGCTATGTGACTTAGCAGTGAAATAAGAAGCAGGACAGATGGAACACGCATCAATATAGTCTTGGATTCAAACTCTTATTGTGCAACTGACTTACTGGGGAACCCGATGTTCACCCTAAGATCTTGATGTGTGTGCTACAAATTGTGATCCTAAGGTGAGCATTGTGTTCTCCAGTAAGTCAGTTGCACAATAACAGTGTGAATCACAGCCTAACATACTGGGGAACCTTGAAATCCTGGGGTGAGCATTGGGTTCTCCAGTAAGTTGAGTTGTTGTTTTCCTAAGGTTGTCACACACTTCACCAGTGATAACACCTGTGCACTTAGTCTGGTTGTTCGTTGATGTAGCCCATGTACTGATATATGTCTAAGTGAATCAATCTCAGAACATTGATTATATTGAGCAACACAGAAACCGTGGACATGAAATCATTGTGGAAGTATGTCCCCTGCATCACCTCTTTATCACTCCCAACACATATTAGTGTATCTCTGCCATCATCTGTTTGCATGAATACATCACAGAGCCCACTCGCTGGCAAACAAGTAGTGGACTCCTGTGATGTGGGTCATGCCTTCCCATGTATAGGGATACTCTAGCCTGGAGTGTGGTTACGCATTGACACATGTGTAATCCAACATTTCTTCATACAGACACAGATTGAATAGTGATGGTTCTTCTTTATTGTGTCTCAAAGTACATTAGAATGTACATGTGTTTTCTGGGTATATTGCCTATGTGCATTAAACACTTGTATGAGAACACTGAGGGGTAGATGTAAAGGCAGGAGTTAGCATAGCCAGTAGGGCCAAAGTGAATACCGGCTGAAAAAATAAAATGTCTGACGTGGTATTCAAAGGCTCTACCAGCTGTAATCATAATGGAAGTTAAGCCACAAAAACAGTCTTGTGGCTAAACGTCTGTTTTGTGAGTTAAGTTCCCAAAACGCTGCTAAGAGCAGCGATATTGGGAACTTAACAGTAAAAAAACAATTAACTATCGGTGCCTGTCATACTGCCAAGCACCGATTGTTAACTGATCCATGTTAAACTCACCTGTCATCCACTGTCTGTTTCCTTCTGTTCTCTATCTTCTCTTCTTTCTTCTCTTCTTCCTTCCTGTAAAAAAAAAGTATGTATAACTACAATGTGGAATACAAGATTTAGTTTAACCCCTTGAGTGCCAGAGGGGTACACAACGCACTGCAAAGCAATGCGTTGCGGACCTCTCTGGGCTTAATGGGTTAAGTCAGTGCCCAAGAATATACATATAAAGTGCCATTATATGTCTCTAAATAAAATATGCCCCCAAAAAACAAGTGCGCAAATATGGTAGCTGAGCGTTAGCTGGCATAAGATCCGATGAGGGACTCTACGGCCAAACAAACTGGGTCTTAAAGTTTAGGCGGTAAGTGAGTCCCTCATCGGATCTTTTTCAGTTAACGCAGTCTATTGAATGGCAAAGTGGAGCGTTTTTTTTTTTTTTCTGTGGGCCAAAACACACGTTAGTGTAGCGGCCGGCACACTGGATGAACTGTCGTTAGCAGTTAATTATATGGCCCTTTCAATGGTCTACTGCATGTTAAAACACCCGTTGGTGTTTTTTTATCTGAATGGCTGACTTTAAATCAAGCCCTAAATGTACTTTGAAACTAAATATTACTACTTTAGTAACACTACTGTCGTGCTCATGTGTTGTCCACAAGGTTTGACAACTCTGTAGATGAACATCCTAACTGTACAGGTTAGTACACACATGAATTTGTGTTTTCTGTGTCTATATGAGAATGTTCCAGTAGAGGTTGCTGTGAACCTCAGATCAAACATTGCATCACCAACAAAATCACTTGAAACAGCAAGGGGTGAGCTTCATAAAGGTGTTGTCAAGACATCAATCCAGTCAAATGGAAGTTCTTCAGTTCAAGGATGGGTCATGCTATGGATGCTTGTGGGACAAGAGGACAGGATATGGAGCAGAAGACTCGAACTGATCATCAAGCAACAACAATTTCGACTTTATAATCCCCTCAATCTTTTTAGTTACAGGTGAGTACACAAAACATTGCATTGTAATGTGTTGTGTACTCGTCTGTAACCCATTATGGTGAGAACTAAGGAAATGTGCACCAGCCCTATGGAAATGTGCCCCTGACATGAATACACACATCAACAAGTATGTTCTGAGAGCTCCATGGAAGTAATGTTGATGTGTGTATTCATGTCTGGGGCACATATCTCTGCACACTCACAGGTCAGCATGGTGTCCATGGAGATCTGATCTATGTTTCATGACCTCTACGTTGTGTAACAATACCACTGTACATCCACCCCTCTGCTTCTTTTCTCATCTCTAGCACAGTACAGGTCCGAAACTAAGTCCAATCACCCTTTAACCTCTGATGTGATAGAGGGTTATCCAATGCATAGCATTGGATAACACTCTTTCGCTACAAGGCTAGCATGATTGCTCTGGCTATGATCATGGCAAAGCAAGTTAGTTGCTGTCAATCAAGCCCTGTAAGGTGATGAACATGGGTTATATGATGTACCTTGTTTCTCCTGGGGTGTGTGTGATATCCTTGAGGTATGTATGTCAAAGTGCAGACGGGAATGGAAGATGGTTTTGGAATCCCCACACACAATATGCCACGTCCATGGTATGGTTGATGTTTGGGGCCATGCTGCTGCCAGTGCAGTGCTGTGTCAATGTTCCTGTGGGGTGAGACAGAACATCACGTGCAGAGTGGTTAGTGTGTTGGCACCAGTTCACAGGACTGATGGGGGGGACTTGCATGGATTGTTTGCATGCCTGTGTTATACTCACAGGTAAAGTGTTCCATGATGAGCCTGTCTTTGATCTGCTCCCATCTCAGAGTCTCCTCAATATGGCTGAAGTCCATGGGCACTTCAGGTGTGGGGGGTCCTGAATGTGATCCACCAGCCTGGTGTCCACTGCGATGTTGTGCAGTGTTGCACATGCCATAATTATGTCGCACACCTTTCCAGGTGCATGCTGCAGTGCTCCCCCCGAGTAGTCCAGACATCGAAATAGCGACTTGAGGAGGCCAGAGGTCCGCTCAATAGCATTCCTTGTTCTGCCATGAGCCTGGTTGTACCTTTCTTGGGCATCTGTTTGAGGATTGGCCACAGGGGTCAGTAGCCAGGACTTGCTGCCATAGCCAGCATCACCTGTGGAATGTGAGTGACATGGTGAGACAGGGAGCACATGTTGTATGAATGATGTTTTGTGTGGTGGCAGTACTAGCTGTGGGAGCATGCTGAGTGGCTTTTTGTGTACACCTTTGGATGTGGTGTAATTTTGTATTGTGAACTCACCCAAAAGCAATCCCCCTGTATAAGTTCCATTCTCGAAATCTCTGTGGACTGAGGAGTTTTGGAGAATGTAGGAATCATATGAGCTGCCAGGATACTTTGCACAGACATTCACAATCCTCATGTTGCTGTCACACACCATCTGCACGTACATGGAGTGGAAGTTCTTCCTGTTGATGAATAGCTGTGCATCACGTTCTGGGGCTTTAATATAGACATGTGTGCAATCTATAGCACCCATGAGCCTCGGCATGCCTCCCCTTGCGTAAAAGGCCTGCCTGAGGTTTATCCAGTCCATGTCAGTGGTGGGGAAATGTATATAAATACTGGCCTTGCTTTTTGAGGGCTGGCAAGACCTGGGCCAGCACTCTGGAGAATGTGGCCTGTGACATGTCAGATGCATAACCCTCAGTGGACTGGAAGGCCCCACTTGCCATGAAGTGTATGGCACACAGTAGTTTTTGCAGGCCAGATAGGGCATGGTTGTGGATGTAGATGGGATCCACCTGATCCTTGATGACCTCATACAAGACAATTATGCTGTCAGGCCTCAACCTGTAGCAATCAATCACCTCGTCATCGGTCATTCCAAAGATAGTGACCCTTGGCCGGTATACCCTGGGCCTTGGTGGTCGTCTACACATCCTCTGCTGCTGTGGAGCATCCTGTTGCTGTGGAGCATCCTGTTGTACATCTGCAGGCAGGTGCTGTCCTCCAGATGGGGATGGGTTCCTGTGTGGCTGCTGAGCCAGAGCCTCCTCACTTGCAACATGTGAAGGCTGTTGATCAGATGTGCCTGAGGGTTGCTGGTGTTCCCTAGCTCTCTTCCTTGCACGCCTTCTTCGCAGTCTTCACTACAATATGTATCCCAACATACTGATTGCGCTCTCTATCTCTCTCTTTCCCTCCCTGAGTGGAAAACAAGCCACAAGTGAGTGTGGCGAGTTGTCCCTTTAAGTACTTGATAGGGTATTGTGTAGGTCTGGTGATGAGGTGAGTGCTGACCAATGAGAAGTTGTTTATTGTCCAGGTAAGTGTTTGCAGGTGTGTGTGTGTGTTATAAAATGTGTGTTGTGGTTGGTATGTCTCTGCCATTTGCGGGTGTGAAGTTGTGGGGTGCAGGTTGCATGTGCATCGCGTGGTGATGTTGCACAGGTGTTTTGTATTTGCAGGTGTCCGTGTCGTGTGATAACCCCCATTGTTCAGTGTTATGTTGTGTTGGTGTTGTCTTGTAGGTCCTTGTCCCTGTGGTGTTGCTTGTTATTGTGTGTGCCATTGATTTGTATTGTCTGTCCATGTTTTTGTGTTATTTTGGCATTGCATGGGTTAATTTTGTGTGTTTTGCTATGTTGGGTTTTTTTGTCCGTTAAGTGTCTAACAGCTAAGGGAATTGGGTCTTACGTTTTGTCCGTTAAGTGTATCTTTTTCTCAGCCGTTAATAGTACCGCAAGCCTTTGATTGGCTCTGGGGAATCTCATTCCATTCGTCTCAATGCACATAAGTGTATCGACCATAAAGATTATCAAACTGCCGTTAGCTGATCTTTAGACGAATCTTTAACCCTTTGAGTGCCGCTAGTGTTTTTTTTTACTAACGGCTGCCTTTAAAAATACCCCTTAGTATTTGGAAAATTGTTTCTTCTTGTCATATGTCTATTCTATATTGATCTGAATTTTATCATTGTTTTGATGAAGTTGCATTTTCACATGTTGATTGGAGGATATTGATGTAACAGGATAACTATGTTATCTTCAGAAATTATGATTCAGTTGTGCACTACTGGCAGACAAAACAGTGTTTGTGGCCAGTATTAATGTTTAAAGGGATAGTAATACTTATCTTTATTTTATTTTGTAGGCATTAAAAAAACATAAAGAATGATATGTCTCATCTCTCAAACCTTTATGGTTTGAGAGATATTCACAAGAAAAGTTTCCCTCTCCCGCCCCTTTTACCTAGTGTAAGCAATCTCTTCTCAGATGTGGAATGCAGTGCATAGACCAGACAGATAACAGAAGGGGACAATATTCTTCCCATCAGAACAATGAAAGCCCTGCCCCCCTTGACAAGCTTTTCAGCTTTTTTCCTTATCTTAATTGAAGATTGTCCCTCTCTGTAGTCTACCTGGGCACCTCCCTTCTGATCTGGCTGAACAGTGTTACATCAGTAAAAGGGACTGGAGGCGGATACTTTGTCATTGAATTACTCTTGAACTAGAAATCTGACAGTATTGAAATAACACTCTCCAAAGTCCAAATACTATGATGATTAATTAGAGCTTCTTTTATTATGAAACATTACTATCCCTTTAAGGCTGTGGAAACCCTTATTTGTCCATCACCAAACTTGCAGTCAGAGTGAGTTTTCAGTGAAGAAAAGGATTATATCATTAATTACCACAGAACACATTTATCCAAAAGCTTTGTTGGTAGACTTGCATTTGTAAAAGAGATTGCACCCTAAGTGAAGGACACTAGACCTAATGAGCTGTTTGTATACCAGGTTCATAAGCCAAGCTGAGCATCTCTGACCTAAACCTATGTACATGTAAATTGCTCTTGGGGTTGCTCACAATAGGAGTAATGGGGGAAATACAAATGTGGACACTGTAACGGATCCTACTCCTTTACTGGAGCCCTTGTCTGGGCGTAAAGCTTATCAGCCCATTACACAAGGAACTGTGGACATTTCTGACATGCCTAAAACACATCCTCTCTAGGCGTATGGATTGCCAGCCCAGTGTCACAAGCTATGTAGAACTTTGGGACGTTATATTGGTGGACAGCTATGCCCAAAAAGACTAAAAATCATAGCCTGCTGGCTTGTTTTCAATGGACTGGCTAGTTAAGGGTTAAATATTTGAGTTTGACCAAGGATGATTCAAATGTATATTGCAGTCCCTCAAGTCTTTTACATAGTAATTTAGGTTGAAAAAAAGACTTGCGTCCATCTAGTTCAACCCTTTTCCTATTCCAGTTTACCATTGTTGATCCAAAAGAAGGCAAAAAAAAAAACCCTCAATACAGCAATTTCAAATTCTAACCTGAATGGGGGGAAAAAATTCCTTCTTGATTCCAAACGGCAATCAGATTTCTCCTTGGATCAACAAGCCCTAACTAAATATTAATCCCAATACTAACGTACATAGCCCTGTTATGCTCTTTTAAATAAGTATCCAGGCCTTTTTAAAAAGCATCTAATGTATTCGATAGCACCACCTCCTCAGGCAGTGAATTCCATACCTTTATTGTCCTTACTTTAAAGAAACCCTTCCGCTGATATAGATTAGATCTCCTTTCCTCAAGTCTAAGCGGGTGGCCCCTTGTCCTTTGTACTGTTCTGTTAATGAACAGGTCTTTGGAGAGCCCTTTGTATGGGCCCTGAACATATTTATATAGTGTTATCATATCACCTCTAAGACACCGAGTTGTTCACCCTAACCCAAGCTCTTTGTGTATTCTTGCCATTGTATATTTGTGAACTGTATGGAGACCCCCTGCTTTGTGTTAACTCAATCATGTTTGCCCTATTATGCTTCCCTGAACCATTTTTTGTTGGTTCTTCGTCTTATATGTTATGATTGTATTATCCCTGTGACTACCACATTGTGTTCTGCCCTACCATTTGCTGTGTCCTGTTGGTCAGCTGTGATTGTGTTAAGTCTCATGTACTGTGCTCCAAGTTAGAGTGGTTTGAAAATGTATAAATATGCTGTGGTTTCACTGAATAAAGGAGTTAGTTGTTCTGAACTAAGTAAGAGTACAGAGTCTTCATTCTGGATGGTAGAAAGGGGCCACTTTGCCCCCCATTCAGGCAACTGATGTTCCAGGGTCCATGGACTGAATGGTTTAAAGGGACGCCTCTGTCCCCCATTCAAGTATCTGAGGTTCCAGCGTTCCAGTGGACAGTTTGCCTATGTCCCAGCATTTTCCAGTGTTCAAGCCAGCCATACTGTTTCACCAGACAGGCTACCCATTTGTAGCCCATCTAGGAGGGAAAGACCCAGAACGATGGCTAAGGATAACCTGGCATCCTTAGCTTCCGTTACACTGTTGGCTAGCGGTGGGATCATCTCCCTCACCAACTCTGATTGTACCGGTGAGACGTGGCAGGAACAGCATACCCGGAGGCCATGAGACCCTATGCCTTTGACCCACAGCTATACAAAGACTTATAGGTATTGTGGGAGCCACTGCTGGGCGAACAACCCCTGAAAGAATGGAAACTGGAGCTGGATGACTGCATCAAAGAGGAGATGATGCTACATGATGGATACTGGTCTCTGTATGGGAAAATGAACAAGGAATACTTCCCTGGGTCACCCAGCACCCTTCCCCCACCTCACTGGGGATGCAGCACCCAAGGACTGATTTGGGACACGTTTCTGTGGAATGCTGACTTTTACTATCAAGGCTCCAGCCGCTAATGGGAGGTTAGAGCCACAAGACAAGACATGCTTGGGGAGTACGCTCTCATGAGCCTACAGGAAAATCGAAGTGACCTGGCCAGCTGGGAGTGTGATGTGGAGCAAATGTACCACAGTTTGCTGCACAAGGTACAGGAGTCCCAAAGAAAGGAAGAGTTAGAGCCTTGGTCCCAATGGCAACCCGATACACCAGGGACTGAGATCCCTATAGATGCTGTCCCTGGAAGTGAAACCCCCTGGGAGAAATTTGGTGACCTGGTGGAGTGGAGAGTTCAGAAAATTCTGCCCTTTCTGGGACCTCATCCCTCAGAAGAGATGGTGGACTGGCTAGTAATGATGGTGGAGCAACATTACCTCAGTATCACGGCTGCCGTGTTATCGGTGGCGACATTTTGACAGTGTTATTTCCTGAAAACCCTTTTATTGGCTAACGTGATGTTGCTCCTCCCAGTGTTAGCCTTTAAGTACTGAGCCCTGTCACTTCTGCAGGGCCCTTTCGTGGTGTTCCCATTGCTTAGTGCTTGCTTTGTGTTTCGTGTGAATCCTGTGTATGACCCGGACTGCCTGACTACTCTGCCTGATTACGTTCCTGCTCTGTGTACCGACCCGGCCTGGCTGACGTTCCTGCTCGGTGTATCGACTCGGATTGGCTGACGTTCCTGCAATGTGTATCGACTCGGATTGACTGACGTTCCTGCTCTGTGTATCGACCCGGTTTGGATGACGTTCCTGCTCTGTGTACCGACCCGGTTAGGAGGACATTCCTGCTCTGTGTACCAATCCAGATTGGCTGATACTCCTGCTCTGTGTACCACTCAGAACTGGTTCACCACTCCATCCGGTTATCCAGCTTGGAGATCTTTCCGGTGCTCTGTCTAGGTCTCGTATAGACCCTTTTGGTTGCCTTGATTACTGCTCTGCCATTCAGCTACTGCGACCCAGTCACTCTATTGTGCCTTGTATCACCATACTCCAGGGTAGGAGGTATTGCTGGTTGCACATGGTACGCTTGGCCTGTCACTGCTCCCCTTCTGAGGTTGGTCTCCTGGGCACCTCAGTTTGTCTCTACTACCTGGCAGTCGCCATCAGGCCTGAGCGTTCATAAACCCTTGTGGGTTGGTGCTGTTATCCTTGGGTCACAGTTACTTCTGTCTCAGTTTGGCGTTACACTGCACCCCCGGTTGCAGTCACCCAGTGTTGTTCCGGTAGTCCGTTACGCATCCATGGCCTCGTTCACCCTTGTGGTCACAAGTCACTATTGTATCAATCTCTGAGTAGAGAGTGTTCTTTGGGCCTTCCGCTATTAAGGCCTATTAGCCTCCTGGCTTATAGTGCCTTCCTATCTTGTCTTGCTGATTCACACGAACTGTGTCAGTATTATATTTTGCTCTCATTTATATATACTGGACTCGTGTGGGTTAATGATTCCTCTGTAACCTGTCCTGTGTTAGTAGAACATTTTATCTGTATGCTGGACCCGCAAGGGTTACTCTATTCTGTGTGATTTCAATAAAACTGTGTTTTACCAAACATTCTGCCTCTGAGTGTACTGAAAACCGTTACACTCAGTGAGATTAAGGAAGCCCGTACCATTGCCCCTGAACCGGTGAGTGGGAATATGTTCCTCACAGGCCCCCCTGAAATGCCTGCTGTGGTGAATGAGATGAAGGTCCTCACCAGCAACCCCTGTGTTGTGATCCCTGAACTGGTGAGTGGGAATGAGCTCATCAGTTCCAGTGAGACCCCTGCTGCGGTGAGTTAGATGAAGGTCCTCACCAGTAGCAATGTTTTCCCTGAACTGAGGAGTGGAAATGCGTTCCTCTTCAGTGCAAAAAATGGCCTTGATGTGTGTGGCGGCCTGGAAAATGAGGGATACAGCAGGCTGAAGGAATAGAGTGCTGCTGACCCTGTTGATCCTGAACTGGTGAGAGGGGATACATTCCTCACTAGGGACCCTTTTGTTGACCCTAAAGGTAATGGGCCCAGCAGACTGACGGAATCCAGTGCTGCTCCCCCTGGTAACCCTAAACTGGTTAGTAGGAGGAAGCTCACCAGCCCATGTGAAACCCCTGCTGCAGTGAGCGAGACTAGGGTCCTCACCAGCATCCCCAGGATTGTTGCCCCTTTCCCTGTTTCTACTGTCCTGAAAAGCATGGATGCTCCAGCCATGGGGAGTGGGACTATGGTCCTCCCCAGTGGCTATGTGATCCCTGAACTGATGGGTGCGAGTGAGCCCACCAGCCCCTGTGAAAGCCTGGCTGCAGTGAGCAAGACGCAGGTCCTCACCAGCAGCCCCCGGGTTGTTGCCCCAGGACATGTGGACCTCAGCCTGGTGGGTAGGAATCAATTCCCCACCAGGACAAAGGGTGCCCCTGCATCAGGAAGTGGGACAGATGTCCTTCCTGATGGGCAGGAGGCCCCTTCTACTGCTACTCCTGCTGTGATGAGTGGGAGGAAGGTCCTAATCAGCAGCCCCTGTAATGTTGGCTCCTGCCTTGCTACCCTGGCCATGGCGTGTGGGACTCAGATCCTCACCAGCAGGCCCTTTTCTGCCCCTTTCCCTGGACTGGTGCATGGGAGCTCGCTACTCACCAGTCATCTTGAGGTCCCTACTCTGGGAAGTAGTACCATTATCCTTCTCAGTGATCCCCTGAACTGTGCCCCAGCATAGGAGGGTAGGAGCAACCTCCTCTCCTACAAGAGTGGGGTACTGTCCAAAGCAGTACTGAACCCCTGCAAAACAAAGGGAGGTGGCCGGAATTAGCCTCTCCCCAGCACAAGGATGGTAAGGAAACCCCTTTGCCCCATGCAGATCCACCCCACAGATTGGCACTGGACCCAGAACCAGTGGCCCCAAACCCAGGAAGATCTGACCCAAGCTCTGTCTTGATCATGGACCAGCAGAGACCCCCCAACCTAGGCCTAGCACGGACTAGGAGCTACCTTTTTTCCCTGGCCCAGGACAAGGGGCTCAACATTTACTCCTGGCCCAGGACAAGGGGCTCAACGTTTATTCCTGGCCCAGGACAAGGGGCTCAGTGTTTATTCCTGGCCCAGGACAAGGGGCTCAAGCTTTACTACTGGCCCAGGACAAGGGGCTCAGCGTTTATTCCTGGCCCAGGACAAGGGGCTCAAGCATTACTCCTGGCCCAGGACAAGGGGCTCAAGTTTTATTCTCAGCCCAGGACAAGGGGCTCAAGTCAACATGGATCTCCCGTAGTGCCAAGCCAGTATTCCACCAAGCTACCGCTGTCTTGGTACAAAAATGGGGGAGAAATGTAAGGGATCCTACTCTGTTACTGGAGCCCTTGTTTGGGCATAAGGCTTATCAGCCCATTACACAAGGAACTGTGAACATTTCTGTCATGCCTAAAACACCTCCTCTCTAGGCATACGGATTGCCAGCCCAGTGTCGCAACCTATGTAGAACTTTGGGATGTTATATTGGTGGACAGCTATGCCCAAAAAGACTAAAAATCATAGTCTGCTGGCTTGCATTCAAGGGACTGGACAGTTAGGGGTTAAATATTTGAGTTTGGCCAAGGCTGCTTCAAATGTATATACACTTTGCTCAAAGGTGCCTGGACAAAACAGCTGCACCTCAGTGATGAAACTCAGTACAGCTGAAATGTACATCTGGGGTTGGCTGCTTCTCTCTCTCCTAGAGGAATTGTCTTGGGTTTGTTCACCCAGAGAGTAATGGGGGAATCCAGATGTGAACCCCTTGCTCACAGATGCTCATAGTGACAGCTGCACCTCACCTTCAAGGCCCAATAAGACCGAAACATTGGTCTGGGCTTGGCTGCTTCTCTCATTCAGAGAGGGATTGTCTGGCATTTAATCCCTGGACTGTCATTTTCACAGGCCAGTAGGATATGCTTCAGCATATTCTTCTCTGTGTATGACACTTTTGAGCTAAAACAGATTGTACATTGGGTGAAGAACAATAGTCCTATCAAGCTGTTTGCATATCCTTGCTGTCTTATAAGCCCACTTGATAATCTCTGACCAATACTATGCCCATTCCACAAAATACAAGTTACTCATAACACTCAATAAAATTTACTCTCCCTGCTTTGAACATGACATATTTTGTTGGATGGAAAGTCTGCAGATGACCTCTTAAAGGGATAGTAATACTTCGTTATATTTTTATTTTATTTTGTAGGCATTAAAAAAAACATGAAGAACGATATAAGTCTTATCTCTCAAACCTTTATGGTTTGAGAGATATTCACAAACAAAGTTCCCCCTCCCGCCCCTTTTACCTACTGTAAACAATCTCTTCTCAGATGTGGAATGCAGTCCATAGACTGGACAGATAACAGAAGGGGACACTCTTATTCCTATGAAAACAATGAAATCCCTGCCCCCCTTGACAAGCTTTTCAGGTTTTTCCCTTATCTTAATTGAAGATTGTCCCTCTCTGCAGTCTACCTGGGCACCTCCCTTCTGCTCAGGCTGGACAGTGTGACATCAGTAAAAGGTGAGGGAGGGGGACACTTTGTCATTGAATTACTCTGGAACTACAACTCTGACAGAATTGAAATAACACTCTCCAAAGTCCAAATACTATGATGATTAATTAGAGCTGTTTTTATTATGAAACATTACTATCCCTTTAACCCCTGTATTGATTTGGTCTCCACTATATTGCAAGGCATGTTTATTATACCATAAAATGTACAATGTGTATGGAGACAGTTTGCCTGGATCCTACCATCTGCAGATTCAATCTGCTGATGATACTACTGGCAAAAGTAGCAGTGCCAAGGAGGAACCTGAGGACATCAGGGGAAAAACAGGGATATTATCCTGGTCCTTAACCCTAGCAGAAAGCAACAACAATGCAAGTGTTATTGTTGTAGTGAATGACATTTCAGGTTAGTGGGGAGTTGAACCTAACTTGCACACTCTTGTGTGGGATTTTGTCCAACTTTGTTTTCATGGTTAGCGATTGAAAAGGTGCATAGTGGCAGCAGCACCTGTTTTTTCTGTTATTTTTTGTTTTGGAGGTGTTGCAGTTAACATGTGTAACATGTTTAACTGCATAGCTTTACTAGGGAAGATGTGCCAAGGTATGAACACTCCTTTCCCCTGTTCAAAAACTTGTCACACAGTGTGCACATTGCACTTACAGATAAATGCACAATCCCTGCCCCCAATGAAAAAAAAAAAAAAAAACAACTACCATGATTTAATTTTGGGAGCAGATGAAGAATGATGTTATTTAATGAAAGCACCTGAAGTGGCTTGTGGTGCTGCTGCCTCAGCACTAGTACTAGGAGAAGCATTACCATTCCTTCCCTACTTGGCTTATATTTCCATCACAGTTACTCCCCAAATGCTAGTAATACCCATGGGTTGGGTGGACATATCAGACCAATGACCCTGATGTGACATATGATACTCAGACTCAGACAACTCAGCAGCAGTAAAAACATCATCAAACACCATGTTACTGCTGCTTTAGTAATACCGATTTACCCATTTCCATCTTCATATCATGCTCCCACTCATCATTGGTTTGAACTAAGAAAGCTCTCATAGCTTCTTCATCTCCCTCAGAGACATGACCATCACTAGTCTTTTCCTTCTATATACTGGTGCTGAAAAGTGTGACAGAGAGGCCCATGGTATCACACTTATCATGCATCAGGCTCAGACACAGGCAGCTGCACTGGAGTGAGTGGTTGTCTTTGACTGTGTATTTGTTATACATGTATATATATATATATATATCCTATATAATAATTCGCTAAATCGTGTGCAACGCCGTGACATGCGCAGTACACACTGCTGCACGTGCTGCAGTCATGCGCAATAGAGACTGCCCGCGCCACGGCTGATACAGGGCTGGGCGCTCTGAAGGAGCGTCTAGCTCTGTATCAGCCGTGGCGCGGGCAGTCTCTACTGCGCGTGACTGCCCTGCGACTGGGTGGCAGTGGCACTGTGGCCCGTGTAATGGGCTGTTCAACTAGTATATATACTTGAGTGTGCATGGGTAGCATTGGGTGGATGAGGGATAAAGTGGGGAACAATGTGTTTGGTGGCTGATGCTTGAGATAGAGGGAAGTTTTCCTTTCTTTCCTTATGGTCATCTATATTCAGGTATTTTCGTTTGTCTTTCATTAAGATCCCAGGTATGGGGGGGAAGCCTTATATTCCAGTGAATATGGTACTGTGTGTGCATTGTTTCATTCATCAGTATTGGACATTTTTTAAGTCAGGGCCTTTTGCACAAAAGAAAAAGTACAGAAATTCAGGGGCAAAATAACTGGACCATAGGAGAAAAATAAAAAAATCCAATTGATTTAAATGGAACTTTTAACTTCTCTAGAACTAAAGGGGTTAAACGTTACAAATAAATAAAAGGATGTTCTTATTTGTCTGCATCACCCACAGGAAATTTGTAGTATATATCTTTATGCCCAAGGGTGCAGTAGTACTTTACATGCCTTGAACCCCAGCTTAGGGTTCTCCCCTGATACTATGAAGTATTTGACAATAATATTAAAGTTCAGGTTCTATTGATTATTTATGGAAATTATTATTCATTTCATGTAAGTTTGACTGTGAGACCTAAAAATAACTATAAATGTATGTACTGTACCTTTCATTAAGTAAGTGCTGTCCAAGTTGTCTGTCAAGGGACACCAACAGGCCAAGATGTAAGGATTCTCCTGATTAAGCACAGGTGAGATAATCACTGGATCATTCATTGTGACTGACACATCTGTGCTTAATCAGGGAAATCCCTAAAGCCTGTACTGGTGATGGTCCTTGAGGACTGAACTTGGAAAGGCCTGACTTAAGTAATTCAGAAAGGATCTAGAACAGAGGTTCTCAACCCGTGCCCTCAGTGGCCGCTAACAGGCCATTCATATTGATTAACTCACCTGTACTCTTACAAGGAAATTCTCAAATCCTGTTAGTAGCTACTGAGGGCACGGGTTGAGAACCACTGATCTACAAAGCACTGGTTAATATTACAGAGGCCTCTTCTGTACTGAGGTTATTGTACTAACTGAAAAAAACAAACGTACCATGAAGAAGTAATAAAAGTCCCTAAGTCCCGAATGATTTAAATGGGGCTTTGAATTCTTTGAATACTAGAGAGGTCTCCAACACATTAAGAAGTAGTGTGATGCAGCACTCTCTAGAATTCAAGAGGTTAAGAGCACCATTTAAAATAATGGGATTTTTATGTGTCCTTTAAGGAACAGTTGGTTTGCTCCAGAACTGGCCCTCTTCAGCTTATTGAATACAGCCCTATCATTTAGATTACATTTCAGTGATTAAGAGAGTGCTTTATTTCTAGCAAGCAAGTAATTGAACACATTATTAGCACACATGTTGCTATCATTGAGTAAATATGGTCCTTTACATGCATTTATATTCACAACAAAACCCTCTTTAAATGGCAAATTCACTAATCATTTCCGATAAAGAACCTTGTAATCAAATAAGATAACAAGAAAAACAAATGAACAGTAAGTACAAGGTGTTGATAAGGAAATCTGTAAGGAAAACACAACTATAGAGTAAGTGAATAGACACAATAATAACTCTGACTTTGACTTAAGGTCATACACACTCTTTTTCTGTAAACTAAGCACAGAAAGTAAAAGGCTATATGGAGAAAAGCAAAGGTGAAACAACCCAAATAGAATATAGGGGACAAATAAGGCTTCACCAAATTGCCATCAATATAAATGGGACTGGAAGTCCCATTTTAAAAGCCCAATTAAATTGGGTTAAAAGTCCAGTTTAAGTCAATAGGAATCTTTATTTGCTGCATCTGATGCCTGACCTGAATTGATCCACTTTTACTTTTTGGCCAGTGTTCTATGTCACTGATTTAAAGGAGGAGAACCATAAAAATATTATAATAAAAGCCTTTGGAAATGTGCTCTTTTGTTATTGGGATTCTCTCCCCATTGTCTAGCAACTGTCAAATCACCTGATGAAAAGCTTCCTGCAACAAATTTTCTTTTGGTTTCCTGGACATGAAAAAACAAGTTGGTGATACAGATGTAGAAAGTATTCTGAAACCTTCTTGAATCAGAGAAAACACCCATTCATCTGTAATTGACATCCTCCATTGCTGAATGAAGTGTCTGAGTCTTCCCCCTAGTGGAGGATTTGTGGGGTACTCCATATGCCAAATTCATGCTGTGGTGAGTTTGGATTCAGATGGCTTTTTGTTTTGTACCCATGTAGGTTTTGCTTTGTTGAAATTAAAAGAACCTCCATATGAGTGAAGTGTAGTCTGTCTGGAAGAAGTGGAAGATTGTTTTATTCATATGAAACCTTTTTGGCTTTATTCTGAGGTAAAAAGGTACTTTTACCTCCAGGGGCATGATTGACAATTTTGTCCAGCTCTGCACCAAATAGAAGAGTTCCTTTAAATGGTAAAGACACTAGCAGAGTCTTCATTCCACCCACAAGGTACGTCATACAGTAACAATTGTAGCGGAACATTTATATGCTAATTTATCTCATCCAAGACAACCTCACCAAAATAAGAGGTAGTTTCCTGAATAAGAGGCAAAATATCCTCATGTGGCACATTTTCTTACATGGCTTGAATAATTTGTGTTTGCCAAGCCTCAGCAGCTCTGCATGCCCATGCTGAAGCAAATGAAGCTGGAATGATAGCTCCTAGACTTTAAAACATTAGTCTGTTTAATGTATTAATCTTTTTGTCAACATAATCTTTAAGAGCTTCTGTAATTTGAATAAGTATAGATATAGTAGCATGTTTAGACAGTTTGGAGACTGTAGGATCAACCATTGGTGGTCTAGACCAAAGGTCTACCTTGTCTTTAGAAAAAGGGTAAACCCTTTCAAATTTCTTGGGTTTAACCATAGATTTATCTGGAGTCTCCCACTCATCTGTTACGATTTGTTCAAGTTCCTCATTGGCAGTAAAGGTGACAACGTGCTCACACTGTGAATGCCAAAATTTTAATTAAGTACTGTGAGTAAAAGAAGACTATAGCAGAGCACAACTGTATAGCACTCTGTACCACAATGGTGCAGAATTCTATACAGGAATAAGGAATTCAATATTAATAATAAATAAATTATAAGTGAATTAAATAAATAGAAGTGCATTACACCTTGCTAATGGTAAAGCTTATTTTCTTAGCCAAAGGCTGAGCTTGGGCCTCCATAAAGCTTAAATATTAGCTATTCCAAAGGAAGGAAGCTTGGCAAAATTGAGTTTGGTTAGGGTTACTCTTCTCACAAAGTGAGGGTCCCAAGAATCTTTGAAAAGAAATAAAATGAAAAAAGTCTAACAGGAGAAATTTCATCAGGAGAAATGCAGCCCTGTACCTCGTGGGGACAATCTCTTAAAACTGAAGGCAGTTAGATAGAGGGAGTGGTTGTAGTCAGGAAGTGCCCTGCCTCCTATAGGCACGCTGCTTAAGCCTATGGTCCTTGCATCCCTCAATAACGTTAGAGAAAACAGCTTTTTTTTTGGTGTGTTTAAGTTACTAGCACAGTATGAGCACCCAGAAAAACTGGAGGGCTGCTGCTGCTGTTGCTAAATCAGATGTGGAGTAATTCAACAGTAGTACTGAAGACAGCCAACCGCATCCAATTGAACCCCAGGCTCCTAACATCTTCCCCAGAGAGCTTGGGATGCATAATAAAAAGGGAGTAACTGTGTATCAGTGTGCCTTCTGAGATGACAGCAAGTGTGACAGCAGAGGACACTTTGTCCATTTTTTATCACAAAGAGACCTAGAGAGCAGCAAGAGACTGGTGATGTGGTGGTGGTGATTAGAGAGATGGTGTTAGTGCTGGTTGTATCTAGAGTATGACCAGTTTGTTGACAAAACTTGATAAAGAATGGGAGAAATGGGCATCGCTACTATCGCCAGCAGTGATATTCTGATGTTGGTGTAATTCCTACTACGACTGTGTCTTCAGAGACAGGTGTTTATCTGTCCCAGCAGCAGGCTGATAACCAGGTTAGTGTGTCACTGTTGACAGTGGCCACCATGGCATTGCACTCAACCAGCAGTGATATGCGACTGGGACAAGTAGATGTGGTATCTCTTCCTCATCCTTGGCGGTACAAACACTGCCACTATTACTACCACCACCAGCTAATAGCAAGTCTTATGATGTAGGGATCTGTAGGGATCTCCCCCAATTGCTTCTTGTGTGGTGCATTGAACACACATGACAATGTGGTGGAGAACAATCAAATGCAGCATATGCAGATTGTCCATTCTACTGAATCTTCAGATGGGGTTTATTATTTTATTAAGTGCTGTCTGCACATATTTTGCAGGTGATCAGTTGATCTTATCTGATGTTTATTATAAATAATACAATGCATACTTTTATTTAAAAACAGCAGCTCCAATTAATCTTCATAGTATATGAGCCATAGAGAGTGTTATTTCAATACTGTCAGAGTTGTAGTTCAAGAGTAATTGAATGATAACATTTTCCCCTCCCACCCTTTTTACCTAGTGTAAGCCTCCTCCCCTCAGGTGTGGAATCTGGTCTTGAGACCAAACAGCTCACAGCAAGGGACAATCTTCTTACAACAATGAAAACCATGCCCTCCTTGACAGGTTTTCCAGGTTTTTCCCTTATGTTAATTGTACATTATCTCTCTCTCTCTGTGATCCATCTGGACACCAAGCTGCTCTGAGCTGAGCAGTGTTACATCAGCAAAAGGGGTGGGAGGGGGATACTTTATCATTCAATTGCTCTTGGACAGTATTGAAATAACACTCTCCATGGCCCAAATACTATGAAGATTAATTGGAGCTGCTTTTATTGTGAAAAATTACTATCCCTATAAGAGAGATGTTTCATATTTATTTGCATAATATTTCTGAGGAAGAGACCTTAGAGGTCTTGAAAGCTTGCATCCTAAATCTGCTTAGTTAGCCAAAAACATGGTACCAACTATCATTTTTATCAACAAAAGAATAAGCCAACATGTCAACCACAAACATTATGGCAGCTTTACCATTCCATAGGCATACTTTAGGATTAATTAAGTTTCTAACTCTTTCCCAAGAATTCAGTAAATGTAATTAGGCAGAAGAACTGTGTAACTTTGTTCCTCTAACTACATGACTTGTGGTGGTGTACATAGTGGGTGGTGATGGAGGTAGCATGTGTGGGCACTCTATGACCCTTGTCATCTCCAACAAACTCACTCATACTCCTCTGTATTTTGCATTTGAAGGACAGCAGCAATAGCCATAGGTGTTATTTCAAATTAATGAATTCTTGGCAGACTCTCTGGCACATCAACATCACTTCTATTAAGTGCACCGGAGCTCCAGCAACTTTAGGAGCATGTCTGTCAATCAGACCTGTGGTTGGGATTTCTCTACTCACATACTTTTTACACAGGCAATAGATATCAACATGTTTAGCTTATGGATCACTGATTTACTGAAGGGTTTCTACTACTACTTGGGATATAAGGTACAAATGCACTACTTGTATATGTCAAAGGTGCTGCACTTCCAACAACAGCAGAAGCACTCACCCTATGTAATGTTGTGAATCTTGATGTCATGTGTTGCTGGCTATTCAATAATAGTATATTTAACTAGGTAGAGGCTGGACTATGATGATGATGACCAACAGGATGATTGTGTATTTTAGTCGCCTTCACTTGTGTAGAGTCAGACTTTCCAATTGATCTATTATATAGTTTATAAACACACATAATGCACCTTTTCAGTTGTAGAAGACTGGGAGTTTTCAGCTAATTTTATTGCCAACTCATCATTGCTCTCACTCTCATCTGAATTTGTATCAAAGGAAGGGAGGATGCTAAAGGGATATATTTTGCATCAACATCATCATCAATAATTAAGTCATCAGCATCACCCACTGTTTCCTCCTAAGTAATTTCACATTCCTCTAGGTTTTTTAAATTCTCAAATAAGTTATTTTTACTTTTCCCCTTAGGGAAAGTCAGGTGCAATTGTCAGTTCAACTCCTACACTCTCCTCCACTTCTGCCATCAACACAACTTATTACTACTGCTAGTGGTAGTTGTACTTTTCTTATTTTTAAAAACAGCATCCCCAGCAGGAGATGGAGAAGGATCGTTATTTATTGCACACCCTGTAGCAGTTAGTTTTGGGACTTCTACTTTACAAATACATTCCTAGACACTTCTCCCACTCAGTTCGCCCTACCCCTGCCCCTAGTACTGCTGGATATAATTCAATTAGTGTGGATTTTAAAACTAATGTATACAGAATGATGTGTTCATGATGTCTTGCCCTTCTCAAAATACTGTATCATGCAGCTGTCTTTAGTCAAAGTCCCTGAATGTCTCTGTCACCTACCAGTCAATTTGCATAAATGAAAATTAACAGATACTCTGTTCAAGCCTACATTTGTGCCTCTTTCTCCCCATCTGTAAGGGATAAACTGTGCAGAACCACCATACCACACTTAGTATGCTGGTCCTTCTTTATCTGGCACTTGTAGGGTTAGTGTCAGTTGTGTCTTCAAAGTATATCTGCTGGCCAGTCACATCATCTCAGCCAGCTCAGGAAGGAACCCCAAAATAAAATACAACTTCACTTTATTTGCCCATCTCCTCTAGCTCCACAACTATGCTGCATTGTTTCTCACAAATACAGGATACCAAGCTTCAGGACCTGACATCCTTTTATGCTATCCTGGTGGGAATACAAGACACAATCTTCACATGGGAGGGATTTCACTCTTACCATTGACATCATTTCCCACATGGTTTGAAGTGCCATTTTTTGTCTGTTTCTCTTTTGAGGTGAAACATTTTGCCCATTCCTAGTCATAAGACAGCTTAAGGTTGCAATATTTTTGCCACATCATATGTGGAATCAATAGTTAAGTTACCAAAGTTATAGAAGCCAGATCTCTGCCATTCATCTGAACCTTTTAACAACAAAGTTCAATACAAACTCTATGTCTTTAAGTTTACCAGTCTGTACTTAGCAAATGTTTATGTTTATTCTTTGCATTTTCTAAACATTATGCTAAACTGTTATTGTTAAATGTCTACTTTGTTACTAACAAATAAAAAAGCAAGATGAACAGTCTTTATAAATAAATTAAAAATCTGACCAAAAAGCTAATTACAAGGGTATTTATTTTGTTTGAGATAAGACACATCTATTATCATAAAGATAATTAACTCAGTCTGACAGATCCAATAAAGGGAAATGTTTGTCATTGGTTAAGCCAGAAGCTCAAGGCAAGCAATTTTTATAATTACTAGTTACAGCAACTGGGTTTAGAGAAAATAGCATGTGATATTAACATTAAAGTTGATTTGAATTTAGATCCATGTTTTTGTAGACATGATCTATTTACTTGTTACAAAAACTGATACTCACATAACTAAGCCAGGCCTACATTATTTTCTTTGAGCAGAAACAACATCTACCTATGTCATTGTTATTAATGTGTTCACAAGGTAAAATATACAATAGTGCAATTACTAGCTTTTAGAGAAACTACACGTAAAGTGGATGTATCACCTCAAAAAAATATTTTACCATAAGTTTTGTTAATAAAGTAGTAGTAGGAAAGCTGTTTTTTTTTCCCTAAAAGTAAGTGCTTTTAAAGATATCCCAGTCAGCGTAATGCAGCACACCGAATCACCGGCAAAGAGCTCACTGCAAAGAGCTCACTACCAAATTCTCCTCCTACCTTCCTCTCAGCTGACCCAGGGAGCGCTTTCACTCTTCCCTTTGGGGAGCTGTGAATGGCTTCTATCTTTAGATCAAGCTCCAGTTAGCATTATACTGAGGTTGCAACTGCAGTATAATGCTAACTGGAGCTTGATATAACGATAGAAGTCATTCATAGCACACAGAAGGGAAGAGTGTATGTGCTCCCTGGGGAGGCTGGAGGGAAGTGGGATGAGAAGAAGAGCTCTGCTGTGTCCATTATGTTGAAGAGCACAGCAGAGAGGTGTCAATATCTTTAAAAGTACTTACTTGTAGAAAAAAAAAACAGCTTTATTACTACTACTTTATAAACAAAACATATAGTAACATTTTTGTTTGAGGTGATGCATCCCCTTTAAAGGAAAACTAATACCAAAATACAAGTTCCTATTATATGATATTATATGAAATAGTTCGGTTTACTATTCACACATACATGGCTGGGTAAAAGTTTTTATACTTTCAAATGTCTTAGGATAATTTGTATGCTCATGCTGCTAAAGAAAAAAAATGCCTTATACAAATGAACTTTACTCTATGATCACTAGTACAAATAAATGAGGATGTATCTTCAGGTGACTTTATAAATCTGCTCACTCCAGGGCAGTATGTGCTAAGGTAGGATGTCCAAACTAAAGACTGGGGCCATTTGCAGTCCTCAGATATTGCCAATGTATAGCTTAATGCAAACTGACAAACTATTTAAAAAACTGTTACAAAGCTTTTCCTGTTGAATAGCAAGGGAACTTTCACTAATGGCAGTTGTTCTGTTAAAAAAGTTGTAAATGGTTATGCTCTGGAAACAGAGACACAGTGAACTTCCTGAAAATTAAAATTGACAGGAAGTGATTAAGTATTACATTTTGTATAAAATTGCCAACAATAACTGAACCTTTACATGGAATGAAACAAAATAACTAGTGATGAGCGAGCACCCCAATGCTCGGGTGTTCGGGTGCTCTGACCGAGCACCCCCGGAGGCTCGAGTGCTCGGCCGAGCACCCGAGCCCCATTGAAGTCAATGGGAAGACTCGAGCATTACACCAGGCACCCCCTGCTCTGATGAGGGGAGGGTGCCTGGTCCATAGGAAAAGGGCAGAAAAGGATGGAAACACCACAGAAATGGTTCAGGGACAGCATAGGGAGGATGTCTGGATGCATCTTGGACTCCAACATCGCTGCTGGGAACGATCTTTCGCCCGTAGTACACCATTTTTACAGACTGACCGTAAAACACACAAAAAGGAAAATAAAAACGACTTTAGGCGAAAAATTGTTACCAAACAGTATTTGCTGTATATTTACTTGTATATCATCTGCAAATTCTTCCAAAAATTTCCTCGATTTTTCTGAAGTGAGGCCATGATTAAGAGGGAAACGTGCGCAGAGGCAAATTCTCCCAAAAATGTCCTTGATTTTTCTGAACTGAGGCCATGATTAAGAGGGAAACATGCGCAGAGGCAAATTCTCCCAAAAATTTCCTCGATTTTTCTGAACTGGGGCCATGATTAAGAGGGAAACGTGCGCTGAGCCGACCATCTAAAACATTATGGGTGAGGGTCTGCTGCGGAGCTGACCATCCTAAACATTATATGCGAAGGCCCGCTAGTGAGCTGACGCTATAAAACATTATATGAGAGGGCCCGCTAGAGAGCTGACCCAATAAAACATTATATGAGAAGGCCCGCTGGTGAGCTGACCTATATAAAAATTGTCAAACAGGGCCCGCTGGTGAGCTGGCCCTATATAAAAATTATATCACAGGGCCCGCTGGTGAGCTGGCCCTATATAAAAATTATATCACAGGGCATATGGAAGAGGAGGAGGAGGATGAGAAGATTAAGAGTCAACCATATACCCGTTTTTTGGGTGGAAGGGGTGAATGGGAATACAGAGTATTCCCATCATTGTAAATAACATATATAAAGTGAGTTTATGTTCCCCCGGGGCTTTCCTCCAGTGGAGTGAAGAAGTCAGGGGAAATCCAGGCCTTGTTCATTTTTATAAGTGTCAACCTATCAGCATTGTCGGTGGAAAGGCGGATACGCTTATCTGTTATGATGCCACCAGCAGCACTAAATACCCGCTCAGACAGAACGCTGGCGGCAGGGCAGGCCAGCACCTCCAAGGCGTAGAGTGCCAGTTCATACCACGTGTCCAGCTTGGACACCCAGTAGTTGTAAGGCACAGAGGGATCATTGAGGACGCTGACACGGTCTGCTACGTACTCCTTCACCATCTTCCAAAACTTTTCCCTCCTTGTGACACTAGGCTGCGCATCAGGGTGAGGGTGCTGGCAGGGTGTCATGAAGGTGTCCCACGCCTTGGAGAGTGTTGCCCTGCCTTTGTCGGAACTGCTGTGTGCTCCCCTTTTCTCCCCTTCTCGGTTGGCCAAGGTAGCACGTACTCTGCCGCCAGCGTTGTCAGATGGAAAATTTTGGAGCAATTTTTCAACAAGAACCTTCTGGTATTGCACCATTTTGCTTGTCCTCTCCACCGGAGGAATGAGAGATGAGAAATTCTCTTTGTAGCGGGGGTCCAGAAGGGTGAACACCCAGTAATCTGTGTTGTCTAAAATGCGTATAACGCGTGGGTCACGGGAAATGCAGCCTAACATAAAGTCAGCCATGTGTGCCAGAGTACCAACAGTCAAGATTTCGCTGTCCTCACCAGGAGGATGACTCTCAATCTCCTCATCCTCTTCCTCCTCTTCTGCCCACCCACGCTGAAGAGATGGAACTAAAGTTCCATGGCTACCCTCTGTAGCGGAGGCAACCGTGTCTTCCTCCTCCTCCTCCTCCTCCTCCGCCTCCTCCAATTGTCGCTGAGAAAACGAAGTGAGGGTGCTCTGGCTATCACCTTGTGTAAGCTCTTCCTCCCGCATTTCCACCTCTTCCACATGCAAAGCGTCAGTTTTAATTGTGAGCAGCGAGCGTTTCAGTAGACACAGAAGTGGGATGGTTACACTGATAATAGCGTTATCGCCGCTCACCATCTGTGTCGATTCCTCAAAATTGCGTAAAACCTCACAGAGGTCTGACATCCATTCCCACTCCTCACTTCTGATTACAGGAAGTTGAACGGAGAGGCGACGACCGTGTAACAGCTGGTACTCCACTACTGCCCTCTGCTGCTCACAAAGCCGGGCCAACATGTGGAAGGTGGAGTTCCAGCGCGTGCTCACGTCACACAGCAGCCGGTGAGCTGGCAATTGTAAGCGCTGCTGCAGCTTCAACAGGTCGGCTGAAGCTGTAGATGACTTACGGAAATGTGCACACACGCGGCGCACCTTGGTCAAGAGATCATGCACATTGGGGTAGGTTTTTAGAAATCGCTGAACCACTAAATTAAATACATGCGCTAGGCATGGTACGTGTGTGAGCTTGCCGAGCTCCAAAGCCGCCACCAAGTTACGCCCATTATCACACACAACCATGCCTGGTTGCAGGTTGAGTGGCGAGAGCCACTGCTCGGTCTGGTGACTAATCCCCTGCAACAGCTCTGAGGCCGTGTGCTGTTTGTCCCCAAGGCAGATCAGCTTCAGCACGGCCTGTTGACGCTTCCCCACTGCAGTGCTACACTGCTTCCAGCTACCGGCTGATGGGGGAGTGGCGCTGCGTGCAGAGAATTCGGAGGTGGAAATGGAGGAGGAGGAGCCAATAACGTAGGTGCTGGCGGAAACCCTGATGGAGGTAGGGCCCGCAATCCTCGGCGTGGGTAGCACCCGTGCCATCCCAGGGTCCGAGTCGCTCCCAGCCTCCACGACATTCACCCAGTGTGCCGTCAGGGAAATGTAGCGTCCCTGGCCACAAGCACTTGTCCATGTGTCAGTGGTTAAGTGGACCTTCCCAGTAACTGCGTTGGTCAGGGCACGGGTGATGTTACGGGACACATGGTGGTGTAATGCGGGGATGGCACACCGGGAAAAGTAGTGGCGGCTGGGGACCGTGTACCGAGGGACAGCTGCTGCCATCAGGCTGCGGAAGGACTCAGTCTCCACAAGCCTAAATGGCAGCATTTCGATGGCCAGTAATTTGGAAAGGTGTGAGGTTAGTGCTATGGCCTGTGGGTGGGTGGCTGGGTATTTTCGCTTGCGCTCAAATGCCTGGGGTAACGACATTTGGACGCTGCGCTGGGACAGGGAAGTGGATGTGGTCGCTGATGGTGCTTCAGATGGTACAGGTGCAGGGCGGGAGGTATGCGGGCCTGCGCCTTCGACAGGCGATTGGCCGGCACCGAAAACAGGGGAAGAGGAGGCAGTGGTGTGGCCTGCAGACACAGATGGGCGATCCAGGCGTTCCTCCCACTTATTACGGTGCTTGGATGCCATGTGTCGGATCATGCTGGTGGTGGTGAGGTTTCTAGTGTTCATGCCTTGGCTCATTCTGGTGTGGCACAGGTTGCAAACTACAATTCTTTTGTCGTCCGCACTTTCCTTAAAAAAACGCCATACCGCGGAACACCTACCCCTTGGCAAGGTAGATTTACGCAAGGGGGTGCTCCGTGGAACATTTGCGGGCCGGTTTGGTGCGGTCCGCCTTCTTTCTGTAGCCACACCACTGCCTCTTCCAGCCTGTTGCGGTGCTGCAGATGGCTCACCCTCAGGACTGCTGTCATCGCTCGGCTCTACACCTTCCCAGGTGGGGTCAGTCACCTCATCGTCCACCAAGTCCTCCTCCACTTCCTCACTTTGATCATCCTCCTCATGTCTTGATCCCACCACATACTCAGTCATTGACAACTGTATATCATCCTCCTCAACAAGGTCTTGAGACAGTAATAGTGGTTGATTTAATGGCAACTGTGTCTCATCATCATCATCATCCACTACTTCCTTTGACCTTAAATGCCGTTCACATCTGTCATCTTCTTGTGATTGGGTACCCTCTAGAGGTTGTGAATCAGGGCATAAGATGTCATGTTCCTCTGCAAGCGTGCTTGGAGAGAGGGTCAAATGAAGGATTGGTGATGAGACGAGCTCCTCACTATATCCCAGTGTGGGATCACTTCTTTGACCAGACCGTGTATGGTGGGAGGAAGGATGATCAGAGTGAGGATTATGTTGACCAGACTCTTGGCTACTGAGAGTGGACTTGGTGGAAGACAGGGTGGTGCTTAACCGACTGGAAGCAGTATCAGCTGACATCCAACCGACCACCTGTTCGCAGTGGTCGGACCTCGAGAGTGATGTCCTGCGACGCCCTGTAAAATGAGACATGAAGCTAGGTATGGTGGATGTCTTTCTTTCTTGTGCTCTGGCACCAGGCACAGTTTCTCCGCGTCCTGACCCGCGCCCTGAACTATCAGGATCACGTCCACTTCCCCGTCCCTTTTTACCCGCCTTCTTCATCTTACACGGAATATGTGCTGCAAATCTGCAACTGTGCACAGTACACAGAATGTGCTGCTAAACTGCGGTGACGCACACTGAATGGAATATGTGACTTTGATATTTTAGTTTGAAGACTTAACAGTATTTCTTCCTATTCTGCAACTGTGCAGAGTACACAGAATATGCTGCTAAACTGCGGCGAAGCACACTGAATGGAATATGTGACTTTGATATTTTAGTTTGAAGACTTAACAGTATTTCTTCCTATTCTGCAACTGTGCAGAGTACACAGAATATGCTGCTAAACTGCGGCGAAGCACACTGAATGGAATATGTAACTTTGATATTTTAGTTTGAAGACTTAACAGTATTTCTTCCTATTCTGCAACTGTGCAGAGTACACAGAATATGCTGCTAAACTGCGGCGAAGCACACTGAATGGAATATGTGACTTTGATACTTTAGTTTGAAGACTTAACAGTATTTCTTCCTATTCTGCAACTGTGCAGAGTACACAGAATGTGCTGCTAAACTGCGGTGACGCACACTGAATGGAATATGTGACTTTGATATTTTAGTTTGAAGACTTAACAGTATTTCTTCCTATTCTGCAACTGTGCAGAGTACACAGAATATGCTGCTAAACTGCGGCGAAGCACACTGAATGGAATATGTGACTTTGATATTTTAGTTTGAAGACTTAACAGTATTTCTTCCTATTCTGCAACTGTGCACAGTACACAGAATATGCTGCTAAACTGCGGCGAAGCACACTGAATGGAATATGTGACTTTGATATTTTAGTTTGAAGACTTAACAGTATTTCTTCCTATTCTGCAACTGTGCAGAGTACACAGAATATGCTGCTAAACTGCGGCGAAGCACACTGAATGGAATATGTGACTTTGATATTTTAGTTTGAAGACTTAACAGTATTTCTTCCTATTCTGCAACTGTGCAGAGTACACAGAATGTGCTGCTAAACTGCGGTGACGCACACTGAATGGAATATGTGACTTTGATATTTTAGTTTGAAGACTTAACAGTATTTCTTCCTATTCTGCAACTGTGCACAGTACACAGAATATGCTGCTAAACTGCGGCGAAGCACACTGAATGGAATATGTGACTTTGATATTTTAGTTTGAAGACTTAACAGTATTTCTTCCTATTCTGCAACTGTGCAGAGTACACAGAATATGCTGCTAAACTGCGGCGAAGCACACTGAATGGAATATGTGACTTTGATATTTTAGTTTGAAGACTTAACAGTATTTCTTCCTATTCTGCAACTGTGCACAGTACACAGAATGTGCTGCTAAACTGCGGTAACGCACACTGAATGGAATATGTGACTTTGATATTTTAGTTTGAAGACTTAACAGTATTTCTTCCTATTCTGCAACTGTGCAGAGTACACAGAATATGCTGCAAAACTGCGGCGAAGCACACTGAATGGAATATGTGACTTTGATATTTTAGTTTGAAGACTTAACAGTATTTCATCCTATTCTGCAACTGTGCAGAGTACACAGAATGTGCTGCTAAACTGCGGTGACGCACACTGAATGGAATATGTGACTTTGATATTTTAGTTTGAAGACTTAACAGTATTTCTTCCTATTCTGCAACTGTGCAGAGTACACAGAATATGCTGCTAAACTGCGGCGAAGCACACTGAATGGAATATGTGACTTTGATATTTTAGTTTGAAGACTTAACAGTATTTCTTCCTATTCTGCAACTGTGCACAGTACACAGAATATGCTGCTAAACTGCGGCGAAGCACACTGAATGGAATATGTGACTTTGATATTTTAGTTTGAAGACTTAACAGTATTTCTTCCTATTCTGCAACTGTGCAGAGTACACAGAATATGCTGCTAAACTGCGGCGAAGCACACTGAATGGAATATGTGACTTTGATATTTTAGTTTGAAGACTTAACAGTATTTCTTCCTATTCTGCAACTGTGCAGAGTACACAGAATGTGCTGCTAAACTGCGGTGACGCACACTGAATGGAATATGTGACTTTGATATTTTAGTTTGAAGACTTAACAGTATTTCTTCCTATTCTGCAACTGTGCACAGTACACAGAATATGCTGCTAAACTGCGGCGAAGCACACTGAATGGAATATGTGACTTTGATATTTTAGTTTGAAGACTTAACAGTATTTCTTCCTATTCTGCAACTGTGCAGAGTACACAGAATATGCTGCTAAACTGCGGCGAAGCACACTGAATGGAATATGTGACTTTGATATTTTAGTTTGAAGACTTAACAGTATTTCTTCCTATTCTGCAACTGTGCACAGTACACAGAATGTGCTGCTAAACTGCGGTAACGCACACTGAATGGAATATGTGACTTTGATATTTTAGTTTGAAGACTTAACAGTATTTCTTCCTATTCTGCAACTGTGCAGAGTACACAGAATATGCTGCTAAACTGCAGCGAAGCACACTGAATGGAATATGTGACTTTGATATTTTAGTTTGAAGACTTAACAGTATTTCATCCTATTCTGCAACTGTGCAGAGTACACAGAATGTGCTGCTAAACTGCGGTGACGCACACTGAATGGAATATGTGACTTTGATATTTTAGTTTGAAGACTTAACAGTATTTCTTCCTATTCTGCAACTGTGCAGAGTACACAGAATATGCTGCTAAACTGCGGCGAAGCACACTGAATGGAATATGTGACTTTGATATTTTAGTTTGAAGACTTAACAGAATGTGCTCTAATCTGCAACTTTGCACACTAAACAGAATGTGCTCTAATCTGCAACTTTGCACACTAAACAGAATGTGCTCTAATCTGCAACTTTGCACACTAAACAGAATGTGCTCTAATCTGCAACTTTGCACACTAAACAGAATATATGAATTTTTTTTTTTGTTGTTGTTTTTTTCCCCCCACACAAAATAAACTGCTGCCCCCACACACAGTAGTCCTAAAAAGGACTTTTGGTTCTTTTTTTTTTTCACAATTGCTTTTCTTCTCCCTACACTGACTTTCCCTTCCTATCCTCATCTCTCCCTGGCTAAGACTGAACCGAACTCGCTGGTCAGGTGCTATACAGCACCCGACCACGGGTTCTGGCCAGCCAATCAGTGTAATGCCAGCAGCCAACATGGCTGCTGGCATTACACTGATGTCAGAGCCTCCCTGCACGTTTATTGGCTGCGCAGCAGCCGCGAAACGTGCGGGGAGGAGACCCGAACATGGCGGGCGAGCACATGCGGTACTCGTACGAGTACCGCCATGTGCCGAGCAGAGCGATGCTCGAGCCGATCCGAGCATCGGCCGAGCATGCTCGCTCAACACTAAAAATAACTATTTCAAATCTGGCCACTAGTAATAACTCTGGAAAGGTGCATCACCAGCACCTGGAGTACCCTTGCTTCACTCTGCAGGAAAAGTCTACAAAATATATATTTTTTTTTAATAAAAAGGTTTACTGCTTTTTTAAATAATAAAAATGTGACCTGCTGTGAAACATAATGTTCCTCACCTGATTTTTAGCAATGAGTCATACATTTAGACCTCGATTCAAATGAATCACTAAAACAGCAGGTATGGCAAACATGGCTACCAGTCATTATACACAGTGTCACTGGAGTGATTCAATTGGCCTACGAACTGAAGCCACAATGAACATTGGCACACAGAAACTGACTTGTAGTCAAAAGTCCGACATGTTTTTTTAGTTCCCAAAATGCACGCTAAATAACGTGAGCAATGAGAACAAGGGCTAACGACTGGTGCTTGACACTCTGCCAAAAACGGAGCGCAAGCTCAAACACACAGACACCCTCCCAAACACTAACTCTACACTACCCCTAACAGTGAAGTGCAACACTGCTAGCCCTAACACTAGCCTAACACTATGGGTGGGCAAAAGGTCCCATCGTTTTCCTGCAAAACATCAGTGCAAACCATGTAGTTTTGAGGGAAAATCTGCTTTAAAATCTTTGCAGTTTTCACCCAGTCAAAAATGTTTTTGCAATTTTTTTGATGGCTGTAAAATGTTCACCCCTTTAATTACATGTTTTTCACCTTTTCGCTATAAAAACATGGCATTTTCCAGGAAGTGAAAAACAATAGAAGCAGCTACATAGAGATAGAGGGTGCTAGGCTGTTGTGTTGTGCAAAATTGTCACTATGAGCACCTGGATTACTAATAAAATGAGCTGGATGGACCGTTATGTGTCCAGTGAGTCTAAAGAGGAGCAAGTGACCACTACAACATGAAAGGAACTGGATTCTGTGATTTTCCAGACCCAATGATGGCCATTCCCCACTACATGACCCCTAGGGAACTTAGGAAAATTTGTGTCACGGGCAGTGGAAAAATAGAGTAGTAGTGTGAGCAGAACAGGTCTGCTACCTGTGCCTGCTACCAGAACTGTGCCTGCAAGTGTGTCTTTTGATTTTCAGGAGGGGGTGGAGGAGGAGGAGATGATGTCAAGTGTGACAACAATCAAACAACAACTACTACTACTACTAAGAAGATCCAGCAGCAATATAACCAGAGTGTTAGGAGTGAGGGAGCGGTTGATCATACTAGTAGTGAGGAGAAAACTCAGAGATTGAAATTTATATGCTTAGTGTTAGTAGTAGATCCTCCTTCTGATGCGGAGTCGGTAGGGGAAGTATTGCAGAGCAGCCAGACTAGCTGCAAAGGAGCACAAAACATTCCGCTGACTCTGGGAGTCCCCCCACCACCATGCACTGTCCAGATGGAACATTATCCTGAAGAAGGCAGAAATGGTGTCTAGCAACAATAATACCACCACCAACATGAACACAGATCAGCTGCCTGTGCCTGCTGCTAGTGCTGCCTGTCTGCCTTCTTCAGCTCAACAAGAGATGGCAAGTGTGACAGTAGGGGACCCTCTTTTATATTTTTCATCACCTTCAAATGGTGAGACATCTGTAATGGAGCAGCAGCAAGGAGGGACTGATGGTGGTGATGATGATGGTGGAGAAGCTAGGGTGGAAGAGAAATTAATGGCCTTTTTAGCCTAAACTGAGCAGGAATGGGAGACAGATATGGGGATGGGGATGGGCATCACCACCACCAGTAGTGAGATTTTGGAATTTGCAGGGTTTGCTACTGCTGTCATTCCTGCTGTTGCTGAGTTGCAAGGGCAGCAGAATGTTGAGGAGCATGATAGTGTGCCACAGACCACCATGGACACAATGAAAATGGGGTCCAGTGATGTGGGACTAGGACAGGTTCCACTTGCCAGCAGCAATACTATTAATCAGAGTTGCAGTGATGATGCTGAGACAGTAGCAGCAGCAGCAACATCATCCTCTGCCCCAGACAGTGAAGGGGAATTTGGAGGAGAAGTAGAAAGAAGCCACTTTTCTCCACCTTTCCCCTTCCCTCTGAGGTACTGGGCATGGTACTATTTTTCTCTTGGGGCAGGCACAGTGCAAGCATCAGCGACGGCACTGTGTACAATTTGTGACAAGTCAGTGAAAAGGGGAAAGGAGGGAACGCATCTTGGCACAATACACTGATAAAACACATGAAACACACCATGACATTTATGTTAAAGCCAAACACCCACCACAGAAATCGGGCAAATTTGACTCTCCCCAAAGGCAACAGGAGGTGAGGTGGAGATCACATAGGAGGAAGAATAGGGAAACTCAGGTAGACCCTGAACGTTCGATGGCAAGTGAAACACCTGGCTCTCCATCACGTTCTTGCTCTAGGATAACTACATCTTCCTCCACCGGTTGATAGTCATTCAGCAGATGTCAGGATGTGGCAGTTTGTGTCTACCCTCGGTGGTTCACTGAGGATATTTCATTCTGCAGAGAGGTGGCAGGGAGGTTTCATCTTTATTATTAAACTGCAAGTTGTCACGTGTCCTTAGTGGGGAGTGGACAAGGGGCATAGTGACAGCAGCAGTACTTGGTTACTGGTGGGATGATTTCACATTGACCCTAAGGGTAATGGTGTTTGGTTACAGTTGTGCCAGGTGTTTGATGTGAGTGTAGAGGTGCCCATCATTCCCAGTCCTTCCCTTATTTACCACACACACTGTGACATTGCACTTGCTGATGAAAGGCACAGTTCCATTGTGCTCTCAAGGGAAATTTTTCTATTCTAACAATACACCAATGATTTTGCAAGGAAGGGCTGTTGGAAAAGCATTATTGGTCAACTTATTTTCTCCACATACACTTGAAGTGGTTGGGGCTAGTTGTGGTGCTGTTACTGCCTCAGGTGCATCACTGTCACTAGTAGTGGCAAGTGGTACCATGATCATCCATCACCCATATTTTTTCATCCCATTCCTTTGGAGCTGCCTAATCATCATTCTGCCTAAACTCAGCAGCAGCAGCAGCAGCAAGAACAGCAGTTTCAAATTCTGCAATGACACCGGGGGATTTGCCACTGGCCACCATAACATGACCTGATGGCACTAGGCCAGTAGGGCATTTTTTTCCTCAAAGCTTGTTCTTTAAAAAAAAAAAAAAAACAGACGCCTAAAAAAAAAAACTATTTTGGGGGGGCTTTTTTCTACAGTAAGGAAAGTACAATTCTATCCCCTGTTTTGAAGGCCATAGATAACACTTAACCAGCTTTTCAGTAATTGAAATAATCGAGACTCAATTGTGATGATCACAAACTATATGAGATAGTTTCTCTCCTCCTTTCTCCTCCTTTCTCCTCCTCCCCCTTATATTTATGATTCCAGTAGATCAGGGTGGTCTATGGGCAACTCAAACAGACATCTCTACCTTTGCATGTCTTCAAATGGGCTGTGTAGTCACCGTAAAGCACCAAAGGAGCCATAGTAACTAGTTCTCCCATGACTGACCGTATCTAGTGAGGATGGCAAATGAGGAGGTAGATTCCCTGATGTCTCTTCAATATTTAAGCAGGCCACATCCTGCATCAAGGCCTGTATTATAGTCACTCCTCAAGTCAGTGACTATCATATAACATTAGGTAGTAGCACTTACAGTAGGTCAAACTTGCTCAAAAGTTGTATCGGAGCAAAGTAGAAGGTGTAAAGTAGCAGGATCTAGGGGTGATTCGCTACACTTTATTTTAAAAGGGTGTAGTTTGTATCACACCAGTCAGAGTTCTCCAACCGTACGTCCTGTCCACTTGGCTGCCAGCCCCCCCCTAAAATAAATAAATGAATAAAGAAATAAATGGAATTGATTTAATGTACAATGCCTTACTACTTAATCTTCATATATATTATGTACATGTTTATTCCAAGAATTAGCCCCACTCTCCCATATGTGTTGAAAAGTGGAAACTTTCCCATTTCCCCTGAATTGATAGGAGTTTGCAGGACAAAAAGCCTGACCCCCCACCTCAAACACCAATTCAGAAATTAATAATTGTATATAATGCCAGGTAATCTCATAATCATCTAGCATGTTCATTTTTGTTGGAAAGTGGAGACACACCTCTTTCCAACAAGGGTACCTTAACATTTTTAAGATGCATGGGGACCAATATATAAGCTCCCTTGCCTCTATGCATTGACCTGGATGGGAACTCCACTCTAGTGTGGAAAAGGACCTTTGCTGATGTCACAGTGCATGCATTCAATGACATAAGTAGGCCTCAACAGGTCTACCTGTTAGCTTGAAAACATCCCTCATCAAAGGAGCAAGTATGCCTCTTATTGCTTAAAGGGATAGTAATGTTTCATAATAAAAGCAGCTCTAATTAATCCTCATAGTATTTGTACTTTGGAGAGCGTTATTTCAATACTGTCAGAGCTGTAGTTCAAGAGTAATTCAATGACAAAGTATCCCCCTCCCACCCTTTTTACTGATGTAACACTGCTCAGCCAAATCAGAAGGGAGTGTCCAGGTAGACCGCAGAGAGGGACAATCTTCAATTAAGATAAGGGAAACACCTGAAAAACTTGACAAGGGGGGCAGGGCTTTCATTGTTCTCATAGGAAGAAGATTGTCCCCTTCTGTTATCAGTCTGGTCTATGGACTGCATTCCACATCTGAGAAGAGATGGCTTACACTAGGTAAAAGGGGCGGGAGGGGGAACTTTGTTTGTGAATATCTCTCAAACCATAAAGGTTTGAGAGATAAGACTTATATCGTTCTTCATGTTTTTTTAATGCCTACAAAATTAAATAAAGATAAAACGAAGTATTACTATCCATTTAAGACAGTATGGAAGATGCCTTAACAGTTACAGAGAGTATGCTAGGGAAGTATAAAATAATATCCTTAGCAGCCAAATGGTTAAAAGATAATTAACAAATCTTAGCAATAACCACAATTGAATTAATTAATATGTTTATTTAACAATACTTTTTACAACTAATTAACACTCATAAATCCAACCCCCACCTCCTTTTTTCTACCTTTGACTCCCTTCTCCACCCTCCATCTGCCTCCCTTTCAAACTCTATACAACCTCAAGACTTTGCTGACTTCTTCAAAGCCAAGGTAGACTCTATCCAGGATGATATCCCTCCATGTAAATACACTACTATCCTCCCTCATTCCCCTCCTGCCACTATGGACTCCTTTACATGAGTCACGGAGAAAGAATTGACTAACATCCTACCCTCCTCTCCCTCCACTGTATGCGCTCTTGACCCGCTCCCCTCTCACCTCCTCCAGTCCCCCTCCCCATACTAATCCCTATCCTATAACAGATTTTTTACTCCTTTTTTTGCCGCTGCTACATTTCCTGACGACTTCAAACATGTAATAGTAACACCTATCCTGAAGAACAACTTCTCTGACAGTACCACAACCTCTAGCTACCGACTGGTTTCTCTCCTGTTTTTTGCCTCTAAACTCTTGGAACACCTAACCTCTTCCCTCCTCCCTCACAACCTGCTTGACCCGTTGCAATCTGGCTTTTGCACTGCTCGCTCCACTGAAATGGCTCTCACAAGAGTGGTCAATGATCTACACATTGCCAAATCATAAAATCACTATTTTATAATTATCCTTCTTGATCTCTCAGCTGCTTTTGACATTCTTGATCATGCACTTCTCCCCCAAATTCTTCATTGCTTAGGAATCTGTAACTTAGCACTGGACTGGCTATCCTCTTATCTAACTAACTGATCCTTCATTGTCTCCTCTACCATCTCTTTATCCTTTCCTGTCCACCTCTCTGTTGATGTTCCTCAAGGTTCCATTCTAGGACATCTTTTGTTCTCTCTTTACACAATAACACTTGGTGATCTTAATAACTCATTCAGACTCAAATATCACCTCTGTGCAGATGACACCCAGCTTTATCTGCACCTCGACTGACTTTGGATATTCAATCTAAAGTTATAGATTGCCTCTTGGCTATCTTAGACTGGATGTGTCACAGGCACCTCAAGCTCCATATGTCTAAAACTGAGCTAATACCCATCCCACCTAGGTCTGGCCCAGTAGTGCCCTTACAGGTAACTGTGAATGGTACTACCATATTATACCATAGTATCAGAAGCATGGTGGCTAGGGGTGATAATTGACACTTCTCTCTCATTCTCTCCACATATTAATGCCATCACTAAATCCTGCCGCTTTCTCTTGCATAACATAGCTAAAATATGTCCCTCCCTTTGTTCCTCCACAGCCAAAATTCTTACACAAGCACTCATCCTTTCCAGCATGGACTACTGTAACGTTCTTGTCTCTGGACTTCTGAATGGAATCCTCTTCAATCCATACAGAATGCTGCAGCATGATTTACGCTATTGCCACCTAGGTTTGTCCCTGCCCCCCTTCTCCTCAAATCTCTCCAATGGATGCCTATCAAACTCCGGATCTCTTACAAAATTCTGCTTCTCTCATTCAAAACTCTTCTCTCTTCTACCCCTTTCTACATTTCCACTTCTCAGACTATACCCCATCCCGCCACTTACCATAAGCCAATAACGATCTTCTTTCAGCTCCTTTTGTGTCTACAACTCTCTCTTGCATCAAACCTTTGTCTCTTATTGCTCCTTATCTATGGAATGTTCTTCGTCCCACTCTGCACCACTGCACCTCTCTCACTGTCTTCAAATCATGATTGAAACTACACTTCCTTAACAAACCTTAAACATACTAGAAGGCACTGAAGTTGTACAATTAATTTATGTCCCCTATCCTAACCAGAACTCTGGCACTGTATTCTGCATTTGACCCTTATGTACTCTGTATGTCTCCCATTACCACTTTAGATTGTAAGCTTTTGGGCAGGGATCTCAATTCCAGTGTTCACCTTGCAAAGCACTGATAACCCTGTATTGTCTAAACCCTGCGTACACTTGTGGCACTATATAAATAAACATATTCATTCATTCATTCATTCATTTAATGCCACAAGTGTATGCAGCATTTTACAAGTGGTTTGCAAAGAGAGGACATTTTTGGTAACTATTGACCTAGAGGCTCTGGGAACATAACAAACAAGAGGTGTGTCTTTATGTATTTTCTGCATTTGGGTCTTTTTCAGTATGGAGCTGGTAACTTTCAGTTTACAATCTTATACATTCAAGACTCCTTCATAATCATAGAGGATTTCTAATTCAGAATTTTGAGGTCTATTGTAGATTTTAAAGATGTGTGAAATAAACATCAATGAAGGTTCTTAAATACAGCCTGCTGCAGATATTGTACAAAAAGTTATATTAACAGATATACCGGCCTATGAAGGATTTCTAGGTACATTATTCTAGGAAAACTAAGCCTCCTAATAATAACCTCACACACAAATTCCTTACTATGGTCAGGAAATTCTATTGCCAACTAAGAATATCAGTAAAGAACCTATGCTAAGATCTCTCCAATTTGAGAATGAGGATCCATAGAATAACAAACATACAGGAGACTAGAATAATAAAAATGATACCTTTATTGGCTAACTGAGTGGCTCTAGGATGGAAACTTTCAAGACAACTAGGTATCTTCTATTAAGCATGAAGACGATACCTACTTGTCTTTATATCTTGCATCCTAGAAATTCTTGTTATGCCTGAAGAAGAGACCTAGGGCTAGATTTGATTGCAGGTGCTAAATTTTAGCACCCATTTTATCGAACATTTTCCTACTGAAGTCTATGTGGAAAACTGGAGATAAAAGCAGTGATAAAATAGCACCTGTAATCAAGCCCTAGTTGTTTTGAAAGCTTAGGGCAAAAAGCCACTCATTTAAACAAAACAGATATAATTTTTCTCTACTAGTCGCCTGCTTTTTCTATGGATAACATGGTACCACACTTTACCCACCTAGAATAAAATAGAAATTGGACAGTTTTCTTTCATTACAGAGCCTTTTCTCACATTCTTTTCAGATTAGTGCTTCTCCCATGATGAGCCAATAACTTGTTATTGGTATCCAGGTATATTTAGACTACAACTCCAATCATCCTCAGCTGACTGAGGATGATGGTAGTTGTTGTCCAAAAAAAGCTGGAAGAAAGCATTTTGGCATTATGGTCCTTGAGCACCACCACCCAAGGTGCAGGTTTTCAGGATCTCTTCATAAGAACACAGGTGAATCAATCTGTCTGAGTTAATGACATTTGCTTATTTTTAATTGAGGAAATACTGAAAACATGCACTATTGGGGGAGCTTGAGGACCGGTTTGAAGGCCACTGCTCTACATCCAAGTAAAAAGAGCTCCGGAGAATTTGAAAAATACATAGAGGGAGCAATTTTTATTTACATAAAAAGTAATGCTTATGAAGCACTCTAGTTTAAATGTTGTTTTAAAACTGCAATCTTGTATAAAGTTAATATTTTAAACCATCAAGTCAGCAGTTTTAGACAGGTGGTCTGCAGAACACTAGAGTAAGCAAAATTAGAAAATAGAATGATCAACTGTTGCTTTTCTTAGTGTGCTTAAAACTAACAGTAAATCTTTAACTAAAATGGGGAAATTGTATTCAAGCTCCAGTATGCATAGAAGTGCTATTATGTAAATCAAAAAGCAAAAACCCCTTGGTGACAAGGTATTTGTTGCACTGGAGGACAAGAGCAATGTTAGCCTTTTTACCAACTCTTTGAGCAACAATTGTTTCCCTTCAATGACTTGAGCTATTTATTCCAAGGCCTGATCAGATGACCAGGGGACACCCCTTGAGATTAGAGGAAAGGAGGTTTAGACTTCAACAGAGGAAGGGTTTTTTTCAGTGAGGTCTGTTAAATTGTGCAGTTCTTTGCCCAAGGAGGTGGTTATGCCTGACTAACTTATTTGGTAGCAGGAAAGCTATAAAATTCTCCGTTACTGGGGTATGAGGAGAAGGCTGAACTTGATTGACTTGTGTCATTATTCAGCCTAATTTACTATGTTACTATGATTTATGAAGGGTATCCTTTGAAAAAGTTTCACACAAAAGAGCATGCAACTAAATGGTGCATTAACCATGTGGCTGTGCTGAAAAGCACAAGATTCTCATGTCGCAGCATTAAACGTAGCTTGAACCTTTCAGTCCAGAGGGATGTCCAGTTCATTGCACTGCACTTTAAACGTCGCTAGGATAGATTAAAGGAAGAGGATTCAGCCATGCTACCCAGCCGCAATTAATAGAAAATGTAATTCAATCTGATTTCTAAATGTTGCTGAGCACAGCGCTGGCCTCTGCCCCCCTTTCTCTGCGTGCTCCACTCCACCCTGTTATTCTGAATGCAGGGAAGGGGAGAGAGAATGCTGGTGCAGTGCTCAGCAACATTTAGAAATCAGATTGAGGTACATTTTTAATTAATCACTACTGGGGTAGCATGGCTGAATCCCCTTCCTTTAATCTATCATAGCTGACAGCTGACTACAATTCCCATCATCCCCAGTAAAATATTACAACTCTCATGTAATCTTCTGGACATCCCTCAGGGTTGAAGAATTGAAGCGAGATTTCAAGTGAAATTAAATAAAATGGACATTCCTCCTGGTTGAAGCAATGTTTAATGCCGCAACATGAGAATCTAATGCTTTTGATGCAGGGCGAGATTCCTATGTTGCCGTTTCCATCACGACAACATAGTTAATACACCGTTTGGTTGCACGCTCTTTTGTATCCAACATTTCCAAAGTGAACCTTTATGAAGTATAAGTAGGAATTTCTTTTGTTGCCATATTTATAGGTATACCCTATAGTTTAGTTTGATAATAATATAAAACTGTGGGGGGGAAAAAACAAAACAAAAAAACCCAAATTTTTTATAGGTTTCCTATGATAGTTTATGCTCAATTTTTAGGTGGTTACTATCCCTCTGAGACCTAAATCCCTCTGTCACTCTTTCCTACCCTGTTGTTCCGTGTCCCGTCTTTTAGGAGATCAGACTGTGTGGTGTGTAAACAAGAGTATCACATTGCTCTAAAACAATGAAACTCACAGTCCTGCCCCCCAGCACCAGCACCTAAAATAATTTGAAACTTATGTAATTATGTTTAAGGATGGGTGAAAATGTTCACCTCAAAAGTGAAACAGGAGAAAAATGTAACTTTTTTTGTGAAAAGTGCATTTTTCATGCTCTTTTTGCCAACTGCATTGCACTGAAATAGGAAGACTGAATTTCTGCCCACCATGTGGCAAGGTTTGCTTATATTTCCACAGGCATAGAATAAAAGTTGGAGTGTCACGTTCCCACGGCATGGTATTCTGTGTTTTTGAGATGAAAACACAGCAGCAAATTTGTGAGCTAGAGACACCAGGCTAATAAAGTAGAGTTAAAGCATACTTTAAGGAGTCTTGTAGGCAGGACATATGTTCTCTGTATTAGGGGTGTCTGGGGGTCAGGAAGGGAGAAAGGAGTTTTATACAAAATACCCCAACATTTTGTGTAACTGATTGGAAAGACAGCTGTGATCCACGCTCCTTCCAGATCTGGCTGTTATCTCTGTGTTAGAGGAGTCTGGGGTGCGAGAAGAGGGGAGCAAAGGGGGTTGGTCCCAAATATCCCAACATTCTGTCTGACTGATTGGAAAGATACAGGCAGCTATAGTCCAAGTTCCTTCCTGATCTTTCTGTTATAATCTCTGTGCTAGTGGACTCTGGGTGTGAGTGAGAAGGGAGCAAAGGAGGTTTACCCCAATTACCCCAACATTCTGTCTGACTAATTTGAAAGGCACAGGCAGCTGTGGTCCATGTTCCTTGTTGAGTATTGAGTATTTTGTAGAGGACCAAAGTAAATCATCACAGTCAGTTATACTGTGTACTTTACAGTACAAACACACACACACAGTAGCTGAGTAATGGCCAGCAAATTCAGGAAGGGGAAATGAGTAGAAGCAGTGCAGGGACATGTGAGTAAAGTGGTAGTCTAAAAACTGACTGCAGTCATGGTTGCTGCAGCATGTGCAATAATTTATGGTCATCCCTCTCCTCCAGAGGAGTATGCAATTTGTCAAGGTCCCATGAAAAGTTCCACCACCACCACCACTGCCACAAACAGAGTCAGTACTATTAAAACACCATGTAAGAACAATGAAGATGACAAAAAGTCTAATTCTACTGTTGATGATGGCATAATGGCAGAAGGTGTAGCTGCTCAATCAGCTGATACATCTGACAGTGAGACAAACAAACACCAAAACACCTGTCCTCAAAGTAGTAGTGAACATTGTGAGAGTAAAAGTAAAAAGAAATTGTTGATGATTGTTGATCAAATGGAGGGTTGCATTGTGGAGGATGAGTGGGAGAAATTTAGGGCCCAAAAAAGTGCTACACAGCATAGTGAAAAAAAGGCAGTAAAGAGTTTATACCAGCATCAGCAGGATCAGCTATACCATCAAGAATAACATCTCATTCCCATTTTGAACATAGAGCGATTCATGGGTCTCATCAGGGGCGGCAAATATCAAACATTGGTGATGGTGATGATGAAACTCATGGTGGTACGTCACTGTGGTACTTGCTCCCTAAATAATGCATTGGTAACTGATACACAGAAGCACAGTGTAACTCCTAGGAGTGGTGCCAATAAATATGAGATAGTTTCAGCGTGCTTGCAGGATAGCTACTTTCTCGGCAGAAACAATGACCCAATGGACTACTGGCAGACAAACTAATGTGTGTGACCAGCATTGACACTTACTGCAGTGGAAACCATTAGTTGTCCTCCAGAAAGTGTTGAGTTTGAGCTGGTTTTCAGTGCAACGGGTTCTATTGTGAATGACCATAGGACATGGCTGAAAATGGTAGTAGTGAGAGCAGAACAGGTCAGCTGCCTGTGCCTGCTGCCAAATGTGCTGCTCCTGCTGCCAGATATGCTACCAACATTGCTGTGCCTGCTGTCAGAAATGCTGTTCCTGCTGCCACTAGTGATGTGCCTGCTGTCAGAAGCGTTGTTCCTGCTGCCACTAGTGATGTGTCTGCTATCAGATGTGCTGCCCCTGCTGCAACCAGTGCTGTGCCTGATAAAGTGATGAACCTACTGCCACCATCACTGTGCCTGCTGTCAGACATGCTGTCCCTGCTTCCACCAGTACTGTGCCTTCTGCCAGTGCTGGACCTGCTGCCACCAGTACTGTGCCACTGTGCCTGCTTTCAGATGTGCAGCCCCAGCTGCAACCAGTGCTGTGCCTGCTGCCATTTCTGAACCTACTTCCACCAGTACTGGGCCTGCTCTCCATCGTGCTGCCCCTGCTGCAACCAGTGCTGTGCTTGCTGCCAGTACTGAAGCTGCTGCTAGTGTGTCTTGTAATACTCAGGAGAGGGGGGAGGAAAGGTGATGATACGTGTGACAGCAGGAAACCCTAAATCACACTTGCCATCCCCAAGCAGTACCCTACTACTAAGAAGGTTCAGCATCTTGTTAGTGTTAGGAGTGAAGGAGGGAGTAATCAATATCATTGTATTGACTGTGAGGAGGTAGACTCAGGGGCTGAACTTGATGTGGTTGGTATTAGAAATAGTAACAGTACTGGTGAAGCAGCCAGTGGGGCTGGTGTTAGGGGAGTGGTAGGGGAAGCATTTGAGAGCATTCAGACTAGCGGTCAAGGGAGCACACACTATTCCTCTGGCCCTGGGAGTTCCCTTCCCTTCATGACAGTGTCCAGGTGGAACATGATCCTGAAGAGGTCAGAATGGTTTGTTGATAGCAGGCACATAAATAATAATACCACCACCACACCCAGGAGCACAGATCAGCTGCTTGTACCTGCTGCTACTGCTGCTAGTCTGCCATCTTCACGTCACCAAGAAATGCCAAGTATGACACACTGCTCGTCACCTCCTCCAACCAGCAGTGAGATGTCTGTAATACAGCAGCAGTACATAGGGACTAGTGGTGGTGACAATGATGGTGGAGAAGTTGGGGTGGAAGAGACATTGATGGCCTTTTTAGCAGAAACTGAGAAGGGATTGGAGACAGGGATGAGGATGGGCATCACCACCAAAACCACCAGCAGTGAGCTTTTAGAATTTGCAGAATTTACAACTGCTCTAATTCCTTCTGCTGCTGAGTTGCAAGGGCAGCAGGATGCTGAGGAGCAAGCTAGTGTGCCACAGACCACAGTGGAACAGTAGGAATGGGGTCAACATGAGATGTGGGACTAAGACAGGTCCACTTGCCAGCACCAGCAATACTTCTGGCCCTCGTTGCAGTGCTGATTCTGTGGCAATAGCAGCAACATCATCCTCTGCACTAGACAGTGAAGAGGAATGGGGCAGGCACAGTGCAGTCATCAACAATGGCACTGTGAACAATTTGTGACAAGTCAGTGAGAAGAAGAAAGGAGGGAACACATCTTGGCACAAGCGCCCCGATAACACACATGGAACACAGACACCATGACATTTATGTCAAACATGTTAAAGCCTAACACCCACCACAGAAATCAAGCACCCTGACTCTCCAGAAAGGCAACAAGAGGCAAGACAGAGATCAAAGAGGAGGAAGAATAGAGAAATCCAGACAGAGACTGGAAGTTCCATGAGGAGTGAAACAACTAGCTTGCCATCACCTTCTTCCTCTAGGGTAACTACATCTTCTGCCAATCCACTTTGTTCATCTTTACCTACCCCACCAAATGCTAGCCACTCTCTAAATGTTAGGATGTGGCAGTTCATGTCCACCCATTGCACACTGTGTGGTGCACTGACCACACATGACAGTGTGGTGGTGGAGAATCACAAGCAGAGCATCAAGCGGCATCTGAGGAGATTCCACCCCACAGAATATGCTAAGATGGTGGCAGGGAAGGTTTATCATTACTATTAAACTGTCAGCAAGTTGTCATGTGTCCGTAGCAGGGTGTGGACAAGGGATATAGTGACAGTGGCAGTAATTGGTTTCTGGTGTCATGGTGTTTGAATACAGTTATGCTCCCAGGTGTTATTTACCACACACACTGTGCACATTGCAGTTGCTGATGAGAGGCACAGTTCCTGCTCCCAAGGGAAAATGTTCTATTCTAATAACAACGCACCCATGATTTTGAAGGAGGGACAGTTGGAGAAGAATATTGGCCAAATTCTTCTTTTCTCCACATAGACTGGGGGCTACTTATTGTGCTGATACTGCCTCAGGCGCATCACTGGATCTAGTTGTGGCAAGTGGAGCCTTCATCATCCATCACCCATGTTACAGTTGTTGTTAATCCCTGTCTTCTACAGTTACCCTGGAATAACTCAGGAGTCAGTACGGTATATAGTAAAAACACCTTTATTAATAGTAATAATAACACAAGCAAAGTAGACAGGAAGGTGCAAAGGGTAACTGGAGAAGCCAGCAACACCTATCAGCAATAGGAGGCTGCCCCTAAGTGAATCACACTGCTAGAGACTAGGCCTAGGACAATGGTGGTCTCAGGTAGAACGGGAAAGTCACTGGACTCAGAAAACTCAAGATTTCCCACCAGGAATGCAACAAGGGAGATACTACTGACTCATGCCTGCAGTCAGTATAAGTGGTTAGTCAGCCAGAGCCACAGGTCTGCACCAGATTGGATGGTTATCACGGTTTGTTAAGACTCTCAGACGCAGAATTAGGTAAAAACACCATTTTATTGAAAAGTTAATGTAACCCCTTAGGGTATCATACAATGCAAACGATAGCAGTGTTGGCTCTACCGGCCCTGCCAATATACTGGGCAAGGCAGCCAAGGAATTGGAACTCGTGAGTTGAGGCTCTACCGGCCTTGCCAAAATACCGGGAAAGGCAGCCGCTGGACTGGAGTCTAGGACTGGCTCTACCGGCTTTGCCAATACCGGGTAAGGCAACCCAAGGAAACAGGACAGGTTCTACCAGCCTTACCATATACCGGGCAAGGCAGCCAATTGACAGGAGATAAACACCGGCTCTACCGGCCTCGCCAATACCGGGTAAGGCAACCCATGAGACAGGATAGGTTCTACCGGCCTTACCATATACCGGGCAAGGCAGCCAATTGACAGGAGATAATGATAACCACAAGCCTCAGTGACTGGAAGGTGGAGCAACAGTCACTACATAGACAAGAGGCTAAGTCAGTAAGTAAGCCATCAGCAGCAGTGGTTGCGGATGGATAAAGAGAAACTAGTGCCCTCACAGTTGGAATGCCATGACATAAAGTAGCAATGGAGCGAACCAGTACCCAGTACGTGGAACGCAGAAAATCTACAACATAGCCACAAGGCTTATGGGGCGAACCAGTACCCAGTACGTGGAACGCTATCAATCCTGCAATGCAGCCAGGTGGCTAGAGGAGCGAACCAGTACCCTGTACGTGTAACGCTTACAATACTGAGACAGCCGGGTGGCTAGAGGAGCGAACAAGTACCCTGTACATGGAACGCTTACAATACTGAGACAGCTGGGTGGCTAGAGGAGCGAACCAGTACCCTGTACGTAGAACGCTTACAATACTGAGACAGCCGGGTGGCTAGAGGAGCGAACAAGTACCCTGTACGTGGAACGCTTACAATACTGAGACAGCCGGGTGGCTAGAGGAGCGAACCAGTAACCTGTACGTGGAACGCTTACAATACTGAGACAGCCGGGTGGCTAGAGGAGCGAACCAGTACCCTGTACGTGGAACGCTATAATGCTAAAACAGCGGGATGGCTAGGAGAGCGAACCAGTACCCTGTACGTGGAACGCTATAATGCTAAAACAGCCGGATGGCTAGGAGAGCGAACCAGTACCCTGTACGTGGAACGCTACAATACTGAGACAGCAGGATGGCTAGGGGAGTGAACCAGTACCCTGTACGTGGAACGTTATAATGCTAAAACAGCCGGATGGCTAGGAGAGCGAACCAGTACCCTGTACGTGGAACGCTATAATGCTGAGACAGCAGGATGGCTAGGGGACTGAACCAGTACCCTGTACGTGGAACGCTACAATACTGAGACAGCCGGGTGGCTAGGGGAGCGAACCAGTACCCTGTACGTGGAAAGCTTACAATACTGAAACAGCCGGGTGGCTAGAGGAGCGAACCAGTACCCTGTACGTGGAAAGCTTACAATACTGAGACAGCCGGGTAGCTGTAAACCAGCAAAATAGAAATGTCGAGGCGACTCAGGAAAGTCAGCGAATTGGAGGCAATCAGGACAGGAACCAGCAGATAGAAGCAGGAACAAGCAGCAATATGACTGGAAACACTGGAACAAGTTGGACACAGGTCGCAGGAACACAGCAGGGGCCCAGAATACTCAGGAACAGGGTGTAGACTCAAACAGCATAGAGACAACACGAAAGGGCAACCAAAGGTTTAAATAGGCAATACAGGGCGGGCTGGAGATAGCCAGCCAATGGGGAGCCCCCTACTGGTGATAGACACAACAGAAGAGCAATCACGGGCACCGTGATAATGGTCAGACAAGCCTAGGTAATACATGGAGCGGGTAGTCTGCCAGAGCCACAGGTCTCCACCAGATTGGATGTCCACTAGTCAGGAAGCAACACAGAGAGGATAGTCAGACAAAGCAACAGTTCAGCACCAGATTGGATGGTCAGACAAGCCTAGGTCATACACTGAGCGGGTAGTCAGCCAGAGCACCAGATTGGATGTCCACTAGTCAGGACGCCACACAGAGAGTATAGTCAGACAGAGCCACAGGTCATCACCAGATTGGATGGTCAGACAAGCCTAGGTCATACACTGGAGATCAGGAGAATAAACAACTAGAACCGCACTGGACACCAATGTAAGTGCGACTGGACTGACAGTCCATTGCCCTTTTAACTCCATCCAGAAAGTAGCTGGGAGGAGTCTCAAGTAGCCCAAGGTATAAGGAGTACTTACGTCACTCTCACTGACGCGCGCCTGTAAGAGACGCAGCAGACCGAGAAGATGTTTTGCATCCTGCGTCATACTGACCCACCATGTTGACCAGGGAAAGGGCACAGCCAGCCGCCGGAGGCATCCAAAGTGGCCAGGCCGCAGGTAAGAAGAGACACGAGTAGTGACTCCAGGGTGCCACTCCTGGAACTAGTCTCCCAGCAGCGCCCATCCAGAAGATGCTGGGATTAGGGTAGGTGCTGTGACACTGTCCCTTTCAGCTGCCTAATCACCCTGCTGCTTAAACAACTCAGCAGCAGCAAGAACAGCAGCTGCAAATTCCACAGTTATGGACTCAGGACATTTGACAATGGCCAGTGGCCACTGGCTAACACAAAGTGACCTTCTGGCACTAGGCCAGTAAGGCATTTTTTTCTCAGGACTTGTGCAAATTTTTTTGCCAAGTGGGAAGTGCCACTATTCAGAGATTTTAGTTTGAGATGAAAATTTTCACCCATCGCTAATCTTGAAATTATTGTTCTCCCTGGTGCACTGATTGTAGTTATAGATACATGTTTATACAGGTTAGAGAACACACATTAATTTTTATTTCACAAAATGCACATTCTTGTTTATAGTATTGTAAATATCTTTATTGGGGGCATCTTAAGACTGGTGTTCTCTTTTATCCACTGATTCTAGTTATAGATACACATTTATATTGGTTAGGGTACACAAGTGGATTCCTATTTTACAGGTTGGATATAATAACCTTCTATATTTTTGAAGTATAATTGGTGAGGATATTTGTGGGTTTTCATATATATTGGTGGTCATTTTTGGTACGGTATATCTTGATTGTTGTGTTTATTTGGATACATGGGTTTTTGCTCACCATACACTAAGGGTTACATGGACGGAATGTTTCCATATAGATGACTACTCATCCACCATCTGGGATAACGGTTTTAAGTTATATTACCTTATATTTATATATCACCATCATTAGCCACTTGTATATATTCTTTTTATGTTTTTTATTTCTGTTCATTTTTAAGTATAAATGGAGGATATACTTTAAAATATTTTATTTTATTGAGCTTTGGTATTGTTTATATAAATCCAATCTGATGGAAAATGTTTCTGACTGTAAACCAATCTTACTTCTTAAGAAGAAACATAATTCTATTTTAGTATAGAAGAAATCCAATCCATACTAAATTACAAGTGTTTCATGCCAGTATTAAAACAAATATATCATAATTATTTCCCAGTAAATCCCACATGTAAATATAGTAAATTCTTAATTGCCAAATATTTGATTTTACATATTGACTGTGAAGTTTTAATTTCAGGCGATGTCAATTTTTCTCTCAATGGTTATATTCTCTCAACTAACATTATTACTATTTATATTAAATAGACACTGAAAATGAACAGAAATGTCTTAAGAAGAAAACTATCTAATTGTTTAATAAGACTCTCTGCGCTCTATTTTTAAAAGGAGGCCATATCTTGTCCCATGTCCCTGATAAATTGTTACGGCTGGCAAGCAAAACCAGGAGTCAGATGGTATAGTTAATAGAACCTTTTTTATGAGAATAATGACAGTAATGTAATATATAAATAAACACACAGTGGGTGATTAAAACGGCGAGCACTGTATCAGGAATAGTAGTCTCCCAATCTCTGCACCACGCTGTCCGAGACTAGGCCTCAGCCCACTGGAGTCTCATGGTAAGGTAACGCCCAAGACATACTGACTCAGCCTGCAGTCAGTAGCTAGGAGTCTGCTAGAGCCTCGGGTCAGTACTAGGAAGGATATCTGATTAACGGAACCAACAAACTGAGCGACAGACAGGGCCTTCTAGTAAGCACCAGATAGGATAGTCAAAGTCATACACGGAGCGGGTAGTCAGCCAGAGCCACAGGTTTGCACCAGAAAGGATATCCACTAAAGCGATGGAATGCTGGATGTGCAGTGGATAGAGCCCCAGGTCAACACCAGAGTGGGTAGTCAGACAAGCCTAGGTCATACACGGAGCGGGTAGTCAGCCAGAGTCACAGGTTTGCACCAAACAGGATATCCACTGGAGCGTATGTATGCTGGATGCACAGTGGATAGAACCCCAGGTCAACACCAGAGTGGGTAGTTAGACAAACCTAGGTCATACACGGAGCGGGTAGTCAGCCAGAGCCACAGGTTTGCACCAGAAAGGATATCTGAGCCAAATCAGAACACCAAGGAGAATAATCAGACAGAGCCACAGGTCAACACCAGAATGGATGGACAGACAAGATGGATCATACACAGGAATCAGGAATACCAGAAAATGAACTGCTCAGAACAACAACGTAAGGGTGACTGAGTCAGGAAGTAGGTAAGAGGAGCAGCTAAAGGGAGGAACTAAGTATGAGGAGACTACAGGAAACAAACACACATAAAACAGAGGCCTGCACCATGTTTGAAGCCTCTTAACCGCAGATGACGCATGGAAAGCGCGGGGCGCTGGAAACAAGGTAATGTCACATAAATCTCACAGAAAGGAGTCAAATGCCTGGGTTGACGGGGGTCAATTGCACATGAGCTATAGGGTAGAAATAGGTCAATAGCAATGGATAAACAGTACCAAATCATTATAAAAACAATAAGATATTGGGATCTACAGTATAGTCTAAAAAACAGGTATGGAGATAACATGAGCAGAGGTAGGGAGGCAAATCCTGTGACATGATAACTCACTAAAAGACCTACACATAGGAAAATGAGAGGTAAATAATAGGAATTCCACGAGGGGGAGATGCCACCAGGAAACATGTAGAACACCATTATTAATAAGAGCAGTAGTGTTGAGCGAGCGTGCTCGGCCGATGCTCGGATCGGCTCGAGCATCGCTCTGCTCGGCACATGGCGGTACTCGTACGAGTACCGCCATGTGCTCGCCCGACATGTTCGGGTGAAGAGGATCTGTGCCGGAAGAGGCACAGATCCGAAGACGCTCCGCTGGACCACCAGGGAATGGAGGTACGGGGGCATTGCGGAGATGAAGGGGGCATTGCGGAGATGAAGGGGGACATTGTGGAAGAGGGGCATAGACTCTATGCCCCTCTTCCACAATGTCCCCCTTCATCTCCGCTATGCCCGTCTTCCACAATGTGCCCCTTCATCTCCGCTATGCCCCTCTTCCACAATGTCCCCCTTCATCTCCTATGCCATAGAGGAGATGAAGGGGGACATTGTGGAAGAGGGGCATAGCGGAGATGAAGGGGGACATTGTGGAAGAGGGGCATAGACTCTATGCCCCTCTTCCACAATGTCCCCCTTCATCTCCGCTATGCCCCTCTTCCACAATGTCCCCCTTCATCTCCGCTATGGCATAGGAGATGAAGGGGGACATTGTGGAAGAGGGGCATAGCGGAGATGAAGGGGGACATTGACCAGGCACCCTCCGCTCATCAGAGCAGGGGGTGCCTGGTTTAATGCTCGAGTGCTCCCATTCATTTGAATGGGGCTCGGGTGCTCGGCCGAGCACTCGAGCATCAGGGGGTGCTCGGTCAGAGCACCCGAGCACCCGAGCATCGGGGTGCTCGCTCATCCCTAAAGAGCAGACATGATCTGAAGAGATACAATGAAAATAGCTCATAATATTAAACTGTGAGCCATAATAACTCAAAGTAATACCTGCAGATATTTGAATCCATCAGTGGGGAGATGTTTGTGTACCCCAATGGGGGGCACTAGTAAACACAGATCAGTGATGACAATGTGGGGTGCCACACCATAGTGGGGAGCGAAAAGCGGATCTCCCCAAAGAGCCAATTGGTAAGATGCATGGCAATGATGATGAGTATGGAGGGGCATGATATAACTTCCAGGGCAAGCGTTACACTAAACAACCTAATAATTGAGTACATTACTATGTGTGCCTAATGCAGACCATCTCAGATGACAAAGGCTACAGGGCAGGACACCACTACAAAGATCAGCATAACAACACAAAAAAGAGAGGATGGGACAGAGAAATTATAAAGAAGTAGGTATCAATGAGATACATGCAACAGGAGTACAACTCTTGGTCTAGTCGCTACCAGGTAATGGTAGAACTCCCCCCCCCCAGGTCTATCTTTCTTGTTATGGTGCCCAACCACCATATACCTGCTCTCCCATCTCACCTTCCCAGGTTGCTGGAGGGTTTCACTGAGTGGTATTTGTATTAAGATCCAGAACAGAAAACCCCAAAGACTTATAAAAGTTTGGAATCTCTTCAAGGTCTTGTACAATGGAAGATATGTCTTTATAGCTAGCAGAAAAGCTGAAGGGGAAGCCCATTTACACTTAAAATCAATCATAACTGACTGACTTCATCTTCAAACTTTCTTCATTTCTTCTGGATTTCTCCCATCTTAACATACTGCCTTCTTTCATCTTAACAGGTATTCCACAAGTCTTGGCAACGAGAAAGAGCGTGCAAATACATGACAGAATAACCATGTCACCATGACAGTGCAAAATTCTCATGTCCCCTACTGAAAGGTCGAATCCCGGTTTACTTTTAAAAGGTCTTTGCTGAGCACTGCCCCAACTCTATGTCCGCTTCTCTGCTATTTTAATCCACACAGATGTGCCAGTGCTGCAGGCTGAAGTACAAGGTATAGTTTGCATGTCCTGCTGCGAGTTCACTGTCAGCTCATTTAGGCAGTGGTCATTTCCATGTTAACTTGTTACCAACCAGGTGGGTGTGCATTGCGTTGCAGCAGGACCCTCAGACTGTAACTTGCACTTCAGCCTGCAGCGCTGGCTCATGTGTGTGCTGCAGAGTAGAGACAATCTGTGTAGATTAAAATATCAGAGAAGGGGACATAGAGTCAGGGCAGTGCTAAGCAAGACCTTTTAAAAGTAAACCGGGATGCAACCTTACATTAGGTGACATGAGAATCTCGCTCTGTCATCCATTTTTATTATGGAGACATGGTTACTCTGTCATATGGTCAGACATGAAAGAGCGTGCAACCTTTTAAAAGGATAATGACTGAAGGTAGGCATCCCTCCCTACAACAATATTTTTTATTTCTAATGTTTTACTTTTCCCATTTACCTGCCCTCCATTACCCCATAATGCAGCTTGCACTTTTACTACTATACACAACTCTCCTCAAATTAATAACTCCTCCTCCCTCCTCTCATTAATCCATTGCGCACACCCTGTATCTATTTCTCGCACTAGTCTATTCTGCTAATCTTACCCCCATCAGACACAAATCTCATTACCACTTTCATACTATACGTGTTATTCTTCTCCTTGTAGCTGTTGACAGTCCTCTCAAACCTGGCCTTAATCATATACCCATTTGTAGCATCCGACACCCCATTTCTTCTCCATTCCAAAAAGGCTCCAATACTTCTAACATCAACCCCATCCCTAGGCTTCCACTACTAGGGGTGGAGAAAGTTCCTGTCGTGTATCCATGAAAAAATCTATGAAAACCACATGGTTGTCTGCTTTTTCAACGGAAGATCCTCTTTAAATAGAACAATTAAAATCTTCACTGTTTTCGACAATTGTCAAAAATTCTTCACTATTTTTTCAATGGCTAGAAAGTTTTTGCCCCTTTAATGATGTGTTTTTCGCCTTTTGGCTATAAAAATGTGCTATTTTACAGGAAGTGAAACACAACACAATAGGCTACAGAGCAAGAGAGAGGTGCTGTGTGTTAATAGCAAAATTGAGGCAGGAGAGTCTGATTCTGACTGTTATCATCCTGAGCAAATTTAAGAATAATAAAAGGAGGGGCTGAAAGGACCCTTATGTATCCAGTGTTTAGGGGTGGGTGAAAGGTCCCGCTGTGTTCCCACGAAAAAATCTGAGAAAACCACTTTGTTGTCTGCTTTTTCACAGGAAAATTCGCTTTAAAAACAACAATTAAAATCTTCACATATTTCACCCATTGGCCAAAATTCTTCACCATTTTTTCAATGGCTAGAAAGTTTCCACCCATTGATTCACGTGTTTTTCGTCGATTCACTATAAAAATATGACGTATTTGCGGAAATGAAACACAATAGAAGCAGCTACAGAGGGAGGTATACATGCTGTGCTGCTGTTATTTTTTGGAAAATTGATGCAGGAGAGGCTCATAGTAACTGCTATCACTATGAAAAAGTTTAAAAATAATAAAAGGAGGAACTGGAAGGACCCTTATGTGTCCACTGAGTCTGAGGAGGAGGAGGAAGTGAGCACTACAAAACCAATGCTGTCTAACCCCCCTAAATCACCCCTAGGGATCCTGGGGGAAGTTAATGACAAGGCTGGAATAAAAAGGTATAATAGTGAGAGTAGGACATGTCAGCTGACTGTCTATGCTGCCAAACGTACTGCCCCTGCTGCCACCATTGCTGTACCTGATGCCAGATGTGCTGCCCCTGCTGCCACTAGTACTGTGCCTGCTATCAGATGTGCTGCCCCTGCTACTGCTACCACCATTGCTGTGACTATTATCAGACGTGGTGCCCCTGCTGCCACTAGTGCTTTGCCTGCTGTCAGATGTGCTGCCCCTGCTGCCATCAGTGTTGTGCCTGCTGCCAGTGTTGAACCTACTGCCACCCTACTGCCACCAGTGCTGAACCTGCTGCCAGTGTGCCTTGTAATACTCAGGAAGGGGGGAAGGAGAAGATGATTCCAAGTGTGACAGCAGGGGACCATAAGTGACACTTGCTATCCCCAAGCAGTCCCACCAGTGCTAGTACTACAACTAAGAAGGTCCAGCGACTTGTTAGTGTTAAGAGTGAAGGAGGGGGTAATCAATATCCTCATATTACTAGTGACTGTGAGAAGAAAGACTCTGGGACTGAACTTGATGTGGTTGGAGTTAGTAGTAGTAACATTAATGGTGAAACAGCCAGTGGGACTAGTGCTAAGGGAGTGGTAGGGAATCATTTGAGAGCATCCAGACTAGCAGTCAAGGGAGCCCACACCATTCGTCTGACCCTGGGAGTCCCCTTCGCAACATTGTCCAGGTGGAACATGATCCTGAAGAAACCTGAACTGGTGGTGGATAGCAGGCGCAGCAATAATACCACCATATATCCATATAAACCTGCAAAAAACACTAAGTGGGAAAAGTTTTCACTTTCTCTTTGGAGATTACAGGAGTAAATCAGTTATTTAACCCTGGTTGTGCAAGGAATATAATGGCATAAATTTGTTGTGAAACTTTTCATATACAGATTAGGTAGCATCATTAGACTGTTTATTTATTTTAAATTATTTTAAATTCGCTTGCTAATTTTATGAGGGAACAATAAGGGTTATATTTTATTATTTTTGTCAATTGCTCTTCCCAATATAAGAAGAGACACATCCAGTTCATCCCATTTGTCTATTATAATAGATGTGGGTCTGGTGCTGTATCGGATTTTTTTTCTTTTTCTTTGCATATTTACCTTACAATCTTAGCACATTCCCCATATTCATTGAATATCCTAGATACTAATAGCTTGGTGGTGAGACTATCATTTGTAAATAATACCAACAGGAGCACTGCATTAGTGTGACATTAGGGGACCTTCTGTCACACTTCTCGTCACCTCCTCCAACCAGCAGTGAGATGTCTGTAATAGAGCAGCAGTAGCAAGAAGTACTAGTGGTGGTTGTGAAGATGATGGTGGAGGAGCTGGGGTGGAAGATACATTGGTGACCTTTTTAGCCCAAACTGAGAAGGAATATGAGGCAGGGATAGGATGGACATTACCACCACCACCAGCATTGCTCTAATTCCTGCTGCAACTGAGTAGCAAGGGCAGCAGGATGCTAAGGAGCAGGCTAATGTGCTACAGACCACAGCGGATACAGTGGGAATGGGGTCAACATGTGATGCAGGACTAGGACAGGTTCCACTTGCCAGCACCAGCAATACTCCTGGTCCTAGCTGCAGTGCTGATTTTGAAGCAGTAGCAGCAAGATCAGCAATATCACCCTCTGCCACAGACAGTAAAGGTGAATGTGGAGATCAAGAAGAAAGAGGCCATTCTTCTCCACCTGTTCTCTATCCCCAGAAGCCATGGGTCTGGGACTATTTTTCTCTTGGGGCAGACACAGTGTAGTCATCACCAACGGCACTGTGCACAATTTGTGAGAAGAGGAAAGGAGGGAACACACCTTGGCACAATCACCCTGATATCACACATGCAACACAGACACCATGACATTTATGTCCAACATGTTAAAGCCAAACACCCACCACAGAAATCGAGCCCCCGCTGAAGCTGTACACCCTGACTATCCAGAAAGAAAACAAGAGGCAAGGTAAAGATCAAAGAGGAGGAAGAATAGAGAAACCCAAGAAGAGGCTCAAGCGGCATCTGGGGAAATTCCATCCCGCAGAATATGTTAAGATGGTGGCAGGGAGGGTTCATCATTACTATTAAACTATCAGCAAATTTTCATGTGTCCTTAGAGGAGTGTGGACAAGGGGTATAGTGACAGCAGCAGTACTTGGTTTCTGGTGTCATGGTGTTTGGATACAGTTGTGCCTCCAGGTGTTATTTACCACAAACACTGTGCACATTGCAGTTGCTGATGAGAGGCAAAGTTCCTGTTGTCAAGGGAAAAATGTCTGTTCTACTAAGAACACACCCATGATTTTGGAGGAGGGGCAGGTGGAGAAGAAATATGGGCCAACATCTTCTTTTCTCCACATATACTGGGGTCTACTTATTGTTCTGCTACTGCCTGTGGCAAGTGGAACCTTCATCATCCATCACCCATGTTACTGCTGTTGTTGATCACATTCCCTTTCAGCTGCCTAATCATCCAGCTGTTTAAACAACTGAGCAGCAGCAAGAACAGCCAGTCGCAAATTCTGCATCTACATCAGGGCATTTGACAATGGCCAGTGGCCACTGGCCTACAAGACATGGCCTGCTGGCACTAGGCCAGTAGGGCATTTTTTTCTCAGAGCTTGTGCTTTTTTAAAAAACAAAACAAAACCTAGTCCTATAAAAAATAAACAATTTTGGGGGTTTGTTTCTAACAAGCCTAAGTCCTGCCAACCAAGTCTACGTCCTACAAATAAATATTTCCTCAGGGCTTGGGCCTCTAACAACAAATCTAACAAATCATCCTCTACAAAATACTCTATCATGTCAAGTATCAGTCCACCCCAGTGGCAGCTTATGTCAGGGGGTTCTTGTCTCTATTGCATTACATACAAATTTCTTATTTTATTTATTTTTTATTATTTGTCCCCCCAATACCAGCCAACAAACCCTCCCAAAGCAAATTCCCTATTCAACTGATTCTTTTCCAAGACAACACCCACCAACACAGGCATCCTCCTCATACCCCCATTTATATCATGTCTTATGGGTTTTTTAATTGTATTTTGTTTATTTTTTTATTAACTGTCCCCCCAATCCCAGTAAGCAAACCCCCCTCTTCAATCAGATCTTAAAGGGATAGCAATGTCAGAAAATTTAAAGAGAGTACTTGCTCTTATTCCAATCTCACAAACCGTTATGGTTTGAGAGATATATAAAAATAAAGTTCTCCGCTCCCTCCCCTTTCTACTTGACGAGATGTAAAGCTGTCAGAAGCAGATTCTAGTTGATTGACCAGATGTGGCTCTTCAGTAGTGCCAACATAACGATTTCTAAAGATAAATGCTTGCAAACCAGGCACACGTTGAAGACCATTCCATTTAAGTATTTATTTTTAGGTATCGCTATGTGGGTACTGTTGAAGAGCCGCCGTCTGATCCAGGAACCAGGATCTCATGCTGTCAGCTATACAGCTGATGTATAGTAACATAGTAACATAGTAATTTAGGTTGAAAAAAGACTTGCATCCATCTAGTTCAACCCTTTTCCTATTCCTGTTTACCATCGTTGATCCAAAAGAAGGCAAAAAAACCCTCAAAAGAGAGAGGGGAGGGAGCAAAGAACTTTATTTTCATATATCTCTCAAACCAAAATGGTTTGAGAGATAGGAATAAGCACAAGTACTCTCTTTTAATTGTATCTAACATATAGTTAATACTTTTTTCTCCAGAACAGTACTTATCCCTAACTACAATAATCTGTGTTATGGATTACCATAGAACAACTTACACTATTCAAATCTTCCTCATTACCTTCAAGGCTCCCCAACACTCTGTCCCATCCTATATTTCATCTTTAATAACCCGCCATATACCTGCACTTCCTCTGTGCTTTGCGCATAGTGGACAGCTCTCTGCTTTTTTAATCTCTACTGCTGTATCTCAAATGAAGGCTTTTACCATTGCTGCGCCTTTCGTCTAGAACTCCCTACCACCAAGCATTTGCCAAGCCTCAACAGACAACAACTTCAAATCCAAGCTAAAAGAACATCTTTTAAATGTAGTACTACTATAACACGTAATCTATATCTCATGTCAGAACTGTCATAAGTTGTACTTCCACCTCTACTTGATTGTATCTGTATGTCAACCACCTTATATTTAGATTGTAAGCTGTATGGGGCAGGATCCTTATTTACTAATGTATGCATACCTAGTATACCCTTATGATAACATCTGCATAACTACTTAACTATTGTACTTACTGTGTGCACCCCTAAACGAAATGTAAACTGTAAAGTGCTAAGTACACCACATATAGATATATACATGTTACACATGTGTTTAGAGAGAGGGGTATAAAATGCTTGACATCTGAGTGTGTGGAGAGTGTGATCATTATATACATTAAGTGAACCACTTAATCTGCAATTTTTGTTTCCTAGGTCATGACTTCGCCTCATAATTCATTATTTAATCAATGAAATTATGCATACAGAAGATAACATATATTGCTTTAGAGCCTGGCAGATCTCTAAGTCTGTGAGTCCTATGGAAAAAATCAATTTTCAAGGGTACGTCAACTGAGGCTCCCAAAAGTTTGTCAAAAAGTGTTGTAAAGAGGAAATATATTGAAATATTTCAGGTGGATACCTTCTGCTCCTATTATTCACCATTTCCAACATTACTGATGAATGAGGATGATAGAAGGTCATCCGGCATAAAACAAAGGTTACCCTCAAGTCCTGGATAACCAAAAGAGGGCCTGAAGTGAGTAGCCCACTGCAGCAGAGGGTTATTTTCTGGAAAGCACAGGTCTGCCATTTGCTTAACAGGGAGATATTCCATGATCTTGAAATGTGTCCTCCTGGACCTCATGTAGTTAGGCATGAGTGTCTAGGCAAACAATTAAAATGTGATGAAGTGAAATACATGGGTATGAAGCAGAACAATAAACTGAAATTTCAGATGACATGAGGAGCAAGCAGGTGATGCATCCATCTTTGATCTCATTCAGCTCCCTTCCCCTCAAATGGTCTATTCTAAAATCTATTTATCCTCATTGTATAAATGGAAACTCATGGCTGGTGTTTTGTATATTTTATTTTTGAATAATAACTTCATGATTTTCTTTTTGTACTGAAACTGTATAGATTTGTATAATTAGTCATTTTCTTTCCTCCCTCTTCTTAATTAACTGTCTCTTTATATGTTATTTATTTTCTGAATATCCCTGTTAACAATTATTCATGTTTACAAGCTTTGCCAATATGCATTTTTCAATGTTATTTTTTCAGTTCAGAGTATGTGAATTTCCCATTGTGTGTAATATTTGCTTGTCTTGATGTGATCAACAAAATAAATATTGGGTTCACGCTATATTTATGAAACCACAAAAGTTAGTAGTATCTTTTGTAAAAGAGCAATACATACCCTATTGACCCCTTGGACTTTAGACGGTCTCTCTTGCATTAAGAGGTTAAAAGAATGAGTTTCATAGTTCATGTTCTATAAGTGAGAGTAAACTTTTTACATTTTTAACCCCTTAAGGACCGGGAAAATCTGAGTTAGATTTGACTTAAGGACCGGAGCAATTTTGATGTTTTTGACTATGTCTTTGTTAAACCGTATTTTCTCTTTAATTCCTTTTGTGCACCCACATAAATTATATACTGTTTTTTTAAGCACAAGTAGGGCTTTCTTTTGATACCACAATTATATGAATACCTCATTGTTTAATTTGATTAAAATAGAAAAAAAGAGGAAAAAAATTGAAAAAAAACAACATTTTGCTTACATTTTTCTGTCAGGATTTGCATACTATTAGTTAATGGAAAAAAAATACCCCTAAATATATTCATTTGCTTCTGAATATACGAGTACCCCATATGCCTAGTATTTTAGTCCTTTACTCACATTTACAAGGTACATATTACAAGATGGCTGCCGTTATTTCCAACTTGTGATGTTTCAACAATTGGCATGTGAGCATCATAGCTTAGCTGACGGTGCCAGAACCAAAAATGTCCCACAAAGGTATATGTTTCTGAAAACTACACAACATAAAGTAAATAATCAGGAGAATTTTGGAGTTTTTCATGCAGCTATTTTTCCAGAAAAAAATTTCAAAATTGTGGTAATATTTTGTTTTTTTGCAGTTTTCACACTTACATTTCAATACTACTGTTGATATCAAGCACATGATAGGTGAAGATTTTTAAAAATGCATTGTTTAGTGTTCAGCTCCTTCTTCTGAGTACGGCAATACCCCATATGCATAGGTTTCTCAAGGTTTGGGAGAGCTACGGGGCCCAAATTGGAACATGCGCGTTTCCAGTTTCACACTTTGAATTTTCACAGCTTGAATCACTGGTGCCATGTCTCATTTGGGGCTGTGTAACAGTGCTCCACTCTAAGATTTCCCCCCAAAAGTATATATTTTTGGAAAGTAGACACCCCAGGCTTTCATTTTATGTATGTTTTCAATTTTTTTACGCAGCCATTTTACCACCAATCGCTCGTAAATCTTAACGTAAGTTAAAAAAACACCGTTTTTCACACTTGCACTTCAATGTTGATGTGAATTTCAAGCACAGGATAGGTGAAGATTTTTAAAAATGCATTGTTTAGTGTTCAGCTCCTTCTTCTGAGCACGGCAATACCCCATATGCATAGCTTTCTCATGGTTTGGGGGAGCTACGGGGGCCAAATTGGAACATGCGCGTTTCCAGGTTCACACTTTGAATCTTCACAGCTTGCGTTACTGGTGCCATGTCTTATTTGGGGCTGTGTAACAGTGCTCTTTTTTAAGATTTCCCCCCAAAAGTGTATATTTTTGGAAATAGACACCCCAGGCTCTCGTTTTAGGTGTGTTTTCCAATTTTATACACAGCCATTTTACCACCAATCCCTCGTAAACCATGATGTAAGTAAAAAAAAAAAACAGCGTTTTTCACACTTAGGGTTGGCGGCAGTATACTGGGCTGCATACAAATTGGTTTGGGACACAATTTCACCTAAAATGTCTTCCCCCAAAAACAAATAAAAAAAATGATCATGGGTAAATCCTTCCACATCAATTTGAATCCCTGGGTTGCCTGTGAATTCTGAGATTTGTGGGCATAAATTGATACCCATTCATTAGGATCCGGAGTGGCAGGTGTTGGGGCATTTCTTTGGGCAGGTCTTTTGGCAGGTCTTTGGGCAGATCTTTTGGCAGGTGCTGGGGCAGTTGCCAGGGCAGCTCTTGGGGCAGCACTTGGGGCATTTCTTTGGTAGGTCTTTGGGCAGATCTTTTGGCAGGTGCTGGGGCAGTTGCCAGGGCAGCTCTTGGGGCAGCACTTGGGGCATTTCTTTGGGTAGGTATTTTGGTAGGTCTTTGGGCAGTTCTTTTGGCAGGTGCTGGGGCAGTTGCCAGAGCAGCTCTTGGGGCAGTGCGTCTTTTCTTGACAGAAGGCCCAGCGTCATCACTAGAGCTGCTCTCACTTTCTGAAAACTGCGCTATGTCAAAATCTGACGCAGTGTCTGTTGCCTCAGAGTCAGACGCCAAAAAGGCATATGCCTCTTCAACGCTGTACCTGCGCTGCATTTTGCCCACTAAAAAAACTTTTTTTTTCTTACGCTATCCGTAAACCTAAATATAACCCTAAAACTTACCCAAGCCTACGTATATCCTGAACCTACCTAACCCAAGTGAACTACCTATCTAAAATGCACTTATTATATTTTTTTTTTTGGGGGGGGTTTGTTTTTTGTTTTTTGTTTTCTTACGCTATCCCTAAACCTAAATCTAACCCTAAAACTTACCCTAACCTATGTATATCCTGAACCTACCTAACCCAAGTGAACTACCTATCTAAACTGCACTTATTATATATTTTTTTTTTTGGGGGGGGGGGTTTGGGGTTTTTTGGGTTTTTCTTTTTTCTTACGCTATCCCTAAACCTAAATCTAACCCTAAAACTTACCCTAACCTACGTATATCCTGAACCTACCTAACCCAATTGAACTACCTATCTAAACTGCGCTTATTATATATATATATTTTTTTTTTTTTTTGGGGGGGGGGTTGGTTTTTTTTTTTTCCCCTAAACCTAAATCTATCCCTAAAACTTTCCCTAACACACGTCTACACTAAACCTTCCAAACTACCTACCTAAACTATATTTACTATTTAAAAAAAAAAAAAAAATTAAAAAATCTAAAAAAATTCCAGGGGGATGGGGGGTGTCCCACAGATCAGAAAAACTGATCTGCAGCAAATTGATCACTCCAAGAGTGATCAGATGGGGGGAACTTATTGATCACTGCAGAACAGTGATCAAAGGGTTCATTTTTTTTTATTTAAACTTTTTTTTTAACTTTTTTTTTTTCCAGGCACACTGGAACACCATGTCTCTCTGTCTCTCTCCACCTCAGCAGTATGCAAGGTGGAGGGAGGCATAGAGATCTGACAGGGACAGTATTTACAAATACTGTCCCTGTCATTCAGGTTTTGCAACATGTGATTCGCTTATGAAGCGAATCGCATGTTGCAATAATGTTTCTGCCGCTTGTTACTAAGTGTCCCGATACCGGGACACTTAGTAACAAGCGGCTTGAACTCTTCCATCACTCCGTGCGGCCGCGATGGAAGAGTTTAACCCTTGACGTACCGGGACCGTCAAGGGTCGTTGGATCGCTTTTACCCTTGACGGTCCTGGTACGTCAAGGGTCCTTAAGGGGTTAATCCTTTGTACACTTTTATGTACCTGAGAGTGAGCTCTATAGATCTCTCCTTCCAGACATCTCATTACTGGTGGCAATGAAAGCAGAGGTCGTGCATGATATGATGTACTACTTTTTTTGCAGCAGAAAAGTCTGAAAAGCTCTCTCCTACCACTCTATAACATGCAACATACAGAATACTTGTATGCTGAAAAAGGTGCTCTTTCTTGGTACCTCAGATACAATTCCGAATGTCTGTGAATTTCTGTTGAGGGAGGTCCTCAGCATCAAGTGATTAATACACACTAGGCTTGACTTTCACTGAGCTATGTGTATTTTTGAATTATGTTTAGGAACACTGTATAACTCTACTCTATTTTCAGGCTACATTCATTAATATACATATGGTTTGGCATAGTGAAAGCCAAGTGTTTATTAAGCATTTTGGAGAGGCCCTCACTGGAATAGGAGTCTCCCAAATAGTAGTTATTACATCTGTGGGACATGGAGAAAACCATAGGTATACAGAACACAGAATGCTTTGTGTACTGTATAATAGATTGGAGGGAGAGAGCATTTTTCTTTCAATTAACCAATATTCCTGCATTCACTGTCCCTGACAGTAAGCTTCCTGGAAACAGAGATCGAGACAGCTCATTGTCAAATGAAAATATTAGATGGAAACTACTAAAAAAAAATCCCAAAACATGCCAAAAAAGTATAGGCATTTTAATTTTTCATGGTCTGCAATATAACCATATATAAAGTAAAAATTGTTACTTTCACTGTAATCTATCAATTCTTTAGGATATGTGCTAACCATTTCTGTATCACTATACAATAGTGTGATAAGACAATTGTACAATCACAGCCTGGAAATAATGAGGAACAATCTAACAAACAAAAACAAAAAAAGCACCAAAACAGAATAATAAAGTACTATATATGAATTGTTTTGATAATTTTGGTTTTCCACCAAATATTTAGCTTTTTTTAATTTCAGAAACATGTTTTACATACCAGGTTTTTCACAACAATTTTCAGAACGTCTGAAAATCAACTCATGAACCAAATTGTGAAATTGTATCACGGTGCCCGTGATTCCTGTTCTGGCAACATTACTACTTCCTGCTTCTTCCCTGCTAGACTCTTATTGGCCACTGAGTTCTGCTCCGCCCAGCGTGAGCCTTCTTAAACTCAGTCCTGTCATTCCTTTGGCACTCTTTTGTGGTGTTCCTGTGCCTGGCGTTTGTTCTGTTGTTGGTTCCTGATCCGTGTATGACCCGGTTTTGCCTGACCTTGCTCCTGTCTATTGTTCCGTTGCTGATTAGGACTGGCTGACTACCCGCTCCGTTGCTGACTGGGACTGGCTGACTCTGCTCTGCATACCGATTCTGGCTGTGGCTGACTACCCGCTCCGTTGCTGACTAGGACTGGCTGACCTCCGCTCTGTGTACCGATTCCGGCTGTGTCTGACTACCCACTCCATTGCTGACTAGGACTGGCTAACTACCACTCTCTGTACTGATTCTGGCTGTGGCTGACTACCAGCTCCAGTGACTGCCCGAGTTGCCCTACGAGGGCCAGTCAGTGTTGCCTTATCAGGGCCTGTCAGTGTTGCTGTGCCAGGGCCTGCCCGAGTTGCCTTACGAGGTCCTGTCGGTGTTGCCTTACTAGGGCCTGTCAGTGTTGCCGCATCAGTGGCTGCCCGAGTTGCCCTACGAGGTTCTGTCAGTTTTGCCTACCAGGGTCTTTCAGTGTTGCCACACCAGTTCCTGCCGAGTTGCCTACTAGGGTCTGTCTGTGTTGTCTTACCAGGGCCAGTCTGTATTGCCGCGCCAGTACCTGCCCGAGCTGACTTACGAGGGCCTGGTAGTGTTGCATTATCAGGGCTTGGCAGTGTTGCCACGCCAGTACCTACCCAGTTGCTCTACCCGGGCCTGTCAGGGTTGGCCTACCAGGGTCTGCCCATGTTGCTGCACCCGTGAGTGCGGAGTTGCTTTACTAGGGTCTTTCAGTGTTGCCTTGCCTGGTGCCCGTCAGTGTTGCCGCGCCAGTATCTGCCCGAGTTGCCTACCAGGTCCTGTCAGTGTTGCTACGACAGTACATAGGAAATGCAATGTGGGTCAGCGCAGGACAAAAGAAAAAAACAGAAAAAGTGATACTAAGTGTAATATTTAAAACTAGTTGAACAGCCCGTTACACGGGCCACAGTGCCACTGCCACCCGGTCGCGGGGCAGTCAACGCGCAGTAGATACTACCTGCGCCACTGCTGATACAGAGCTGGACGCTCCTTTGGAGTGCCCAGCTCTGTCTCAGCCTCGGCGCGGGCAGTCTCTACTGCGCATGACTGCAGCACGCGCAGCAGTGTCTACTGTGCATGTCGGGTGTTACACACGATTTATCGAATTATTATATAGGATAAGAAGGTAGAAACAAATTACCAAATGATTGGTTGATGTCTAAGTGAAATGGTGGAGGGGAATCTACATATACAACATACATCGTATTTATATATGGGAGTATAGAATGAAAAAAAATATATGATAGACAATTTCTTGGAATGTAGAAAAAGAATGGCAAACATAGATAACGATATACCCTTACTTGAAAGGTGAGTATATACGCTTGTCAAAAAAAGTAGTATAAGTCAATGTCTAAGAATATCAATATAAAACACAGTGGTACAGATGTACCCTTACTTGGTTTAAGTCTTGAAATGTGCCTTCAGTTAGTCTGAATACATGATGTATCGCTGCTCTCAGGAATGTCTCCTTTTTAGTATCTCTGGGTGTTGTAGATCCGTTCTGCAGTATTTGCAATATGACTGTATTCCAACGTAGACACTAAAGCAGTCCAGCGTTCAAATGTAAATTAAGCAGGTCTTTTTGGTCTAATTAAGAAAATAATTTCCTTACTTGGAATACCAGATAGAATTCGCTGTTCGCACTGGCGTGGACGGCTGTGCGATGTGTTGGAGATCTAATAGGTCCAACTTGCCTTAACCCCGGATCAGCTTCCCAACGAAGTGGAGGGATCACAGGTGTGTGAGGACTGGAAGTATTCCTGTATACTGGTCCCAAAATCATAAATAGTAATAATGTTCTTGGAGGATCCAAAGGGCTCTGTCCCAAATCACTGGATCCACGAGTCTCAATCCAAAGCTTTTCAGAGCTACAAACACACGCCTTTCTCAAGGATGATTAGCAGGGTGCCTCTACCTATTGTTTTATTTAAATGTAGAGCAGTCAATAAAATGTAATTGGGTGTGTTTATAAAGGACCATTTGTCCATTTAAACTACAGGTGATGCTGTATGGATGAGTGATCTGACTGTACGGCTCATATATATATATATATAGCCAGTGGTGAATTATAGGTGCAAAGGGCAAATAAAAACTGTATCAATGAAAAATCTATCTATAGGCTCATGCATATAGAGCCAATGGTGAACTGTGGGTACAAGAAGAAAATAATATCAAACTGAGAACTTAAAGATAATGGATAAGCTAAAAAATAATAGCTAATGGAAAGGAACAGCAAAGTTTAAAAAATCTCATGGAGAACCAAGATTTGGTTCTAAAAGAAGCAGACAAAGGAGGTGGTATAGTAATACAAACCAGAACAGATTACATGAAAGAAGCAGAAAGAATACTAGGAGACACCAGATTCTATCAGCAATTGAAAAACAATCCTATCAAAAATTCCAAGAAGATTACCTTATATTGATAAAAGAAGCTCTGAAGAATGACATATTGAACAAAGAAGAAATCAATTTTCTAAATATCAAACATCCAGAAATACCAATCTACTATCATATACCTAAACTCCATAAAAATCCGACACATCCGCCTGGCCGTCCAATCATATCAGGCATTGACTCTCTATCTAGTAATCTTTCACAATTCATAGACTTTTTCTTGCAACCACTGGTTCAACAACTACCATCCTACACCTGCGATTCCACTCATGTTTTAAACAGACAACAAGATACTATTTGGAGACCTAACTATTGGTGGGTGACATGTGATGTTACCTCATTATATACAGTCATTGAGTATCAGAAAGGACTCCTTGCTACCTCTCACTATCTTAATGCGCAAACAACAATGCCAGACAAATAAAAAAATTTTATTATTATGGCTATGCAATTCATTTTGGAGCACAATAATTTCCTATTTGACAACAAACATTACATTCAGAGGTGTGATATGGCCATGGGAATGCGCTTTGTCCCCAGTTATGCCAATTTATTTATGGGCTTCTGGGAAGAACACCATCTAGACCAGATCTGTGGGGCAAACCACATTATCTATTTATGCTACATTGATGACCTTCTAATGATTTGGGATGGCAGTGAAGACTCCCTTACTAACCTGGAAACCAAACTAAATGATACCAATATGTGATTACATTTCACAGTCAATTATAAACAAAGATCTATTGTATTTTTAGATATAGACTTAGATATCAATGAAAACAATCAAATCATCAGCAAAACACACTATAAGGAAGTTGATGCCAATAGCTATATACAAGCACAAATCGCACACCATCCAAGCTGGCTCAATAACATCCCTTTTGGTCAATTTCAAAGACTAAAAAGAAATTGTACAGAAGACCATACTTTTGAACAATAGGCTGTAATGCTCTCCAGCAAATTTCATGAGAAAAGATATAGACCGGAGACTATTCATTCTGCTCTCAAAAAAACAAGACAAATTCCAAGATCACCACTATTAGCTCAGACAAAAAGAGTAAAACAAAAGAAATATTTATCCAAAACTTCATTTATTACAAGATATAACTGTGTAAGTAGCAAGATTAAACACATAATTAAGAAACATTGCTCTATTCTACAGGGAGACAGATTTCTAACTACAGAACTACCAAAACATCCAGAAATCATTTTCAAAAAATATAGAAATTTAAAACAGTATTTAGCACCAAGCATGTTGCCATCCAAAAAGAAGGAAAAATTAAAAGGAACACAGAGTAGTATGGATGGTTTACCACTCAAAGGAAATTATAAATGTGGATATACAGGCAACCATATAGAAAACCGAAAAACTACATTTTTTTCCTCCAACACCAAGGAATCACATACCATTCAAGGCTTCTATAATTACAACTCCACCTATGCAATATATCTATTTGAATGTCCTTGTAAAAAGTTGGACGTACTATCAGAAAAATAAAAGAGCGCTTTTGGAACACAGAGGTAATATAATAAGAAAAAATGGTAAAAATTGTATAGCACACCATTTTTGGAAGAGCATGAAGGGAATGAAAAACTTCTACGGATTACCATAATTGACCAGATTAAACTGGAGGCTAGAGGAGGAGACTGATATGTCAAGTTAGCTCAAAAAGAAAGATTCTGGATTTATAAAATTAACACCATGGTCCCCCATGGCCTTAATGAAGAACTGGACCTCTGGTGCATGTAACGTTGCACTCTAACAATAAAATTGTCCATTTATTATACTATATATACTAAATATCTTTTTAATATTGTCAGCAAATCAAAAATGTAGCGCCTTGTAGTTTTTCCATTAGCTATTCTATTTTAGCTTATCCATTATCTTTAACTTCTCAATTTGATATTATTTTCTACTTGTACCCACAGTTCACCATTGGCTCTATATGTATGAGCCTATAGCCAGATTTTTCATTGATACAGTTATTTGCCATTTGCACCTATAATTCACCATTGGCTATATATGTATGAGCCGTACAGTCAGATCACTCACCCATACAGCATCACCTGTAGTTTAAACGGAAAATGGTCCTATATAAACACACCCACTTACATTTTATTGGCTGCTCTACATTTAAATACAACAATAGGTAGAGGCACCCTGCTATTCATCCTTGAGAAAGGTGCATGTTTGTAGCACTGAAACTCGTTGGATTGAGACTCATTGATCCAGTGATTTGGGACAGAGCCCTTTGGATCCTCCAACAACTTTATTACTGTTTATGATTTTTGGACCAATATACCGGAATACTTCCAGTCCCCACACACCTGTGATCCCTCCACTTCGTTGGGAAGTCGATCCGGGGTTACGGCAAGTTGGACCTATTAGATCTCCAACACATCACACAGCACAGCCGTCCAAGCCAGTGCAAACAGGGTTACGGCACGTTGGACCTATTAGATTTCCAACACATCGCACAGCACAGCCATCCACGCCAGTGCGAACAGCGAATTCTAACTGGTATCCCAAGTAAGGAAATTATTTTCTTAATTAGACCAAAAAGACCTGCTTAATTTATATTTGAACGCTGGACTGCTTTAGCGTCTACATTGGAATACAGTCATATCACAAATACTGCAGAACGGATCTACAACTCCCAGAGATACTAAAAAGGGGACATTCCTGAGAGCAGCGATACATCATGTATTCAGACTAACTGAAGGCACATTTCAAGACTTAAACCAAGTAAGGGTACATCTGTACCACTGTGTTTTATATTGATATTCTTAGACATTGACTTATACTACTTTTTTTGACAAGAGTATATACTCACCTTTCAGGTAAGGGTATATCGTTATCTATGTTTGCCATTCTTTTTCTACATTCCAATAAATTGTCTATCACATACTTTTTTTTTCATTCTATACTCCAATATATATATGATTTATGTTGTATATGTAGATTCCCCTCCACCATTTCACATAGACATCAACCAATCATTTGGTAATTTGTTTCTACCTTCCTATTTTAAATACTACACTTAGTATCACTTTTTCTGTTTTTTTCTTTTGTCCTGCGCTGACCCACATTGCATTTCCTATGTTCTTCATACTCACTCATGGATCTGAGTACTCTGGGAACTAGCAGCAATCAAAAAGAAAATATAGATTTTTTCATCGTTTGCAGGGTGCCTCTATAACACCAGCAACTGATTACGTATATACACAGATACATTTCTACTACACACTACTATAAAGTGATTAAAGTGTATTGATACATCTATTCTCTTGAAAATTGGGGTATCGAGAGACAGGAGTCAAGTGCTGGATTTTGTATATTTCTATTGCTACAACAGTGCCTGGCCGAGTTGCCCTACAAGGGTCTGTTTGTGTCGCCTCCGGTTACTCCTATCCTGAGGTGGGTGCCTTGTGCATTTTTGCCTGCGTACCTCCGGTTGCCCTAGCCTGCTAGGGGTCTGCCCTGCAGTCACCTACAGCCTTGCCATTTGAGTTACATCTTAAGCTTGGTACTGCTTAGGTTCTGTTCCTTGTTCCCGACGCCTGTTCCTGATTGCAGTATTATTGTTTTGTTTTGCTTGTCTCATTGCACCCTGACCTGTGTCAGATTTGGAAGTGCCACGATACTGTCTGGATCTGGACCTGTGAGGGGTGATCTTGTGAACTTTATTATCTTTAATAAAGCTGATTTTACCTTACAAACTGGGACAAATTATAGCTTATCTCTAAAGAGTACACGGCTCACTAAAGCTCACATTATGTAAGAAATGAGGGGGATCGATACCAAATGCCCAAGTCCTTGGTGGACAAGTCCCAGTCTTATCAAAAAGCGAAGGAAATAAAGAGTTATTTAGTAGCCATATAATAAACTGGTAGCAACAAAGGTGAGAGTGCAATAAGATGAGGCTGTGCAGAATTGAATGAGAAAAGTGTTTGGCAGTCAGTAGTGACAAGCAAGCAGGTTTAAAATTAAAATAAGGATGCAGCATGTTCAGTCACAAATCAAAATAAAAAAGGAGAAAGATAATGTTACACTGAAGGATTGAATTTAAATATATTATGGGGGGGTAATTTAGTTATGTCTTTCTGTTCTAACCATATTTATCAGTGACCAGCAACACTGCAGCATTTCACAAGTTCTTATATGGGAACAAGCAGAGGAGTCATTGTGACAGATCCACACACGCCAATGAAATCACAAAAACCTTTACTTTTAATGCATTGTATGAATTAGAGAAGACACTGCAGATACATTTATGAGTCCTAACTAATATAGCTTTCTACTTCTAACAATATTGTAACATAGAAGCTTGAGAAAACAATGTAAAGCTAACTGATCAGTTTCTACAACTCACCAAAATATATATACTAATTAAATTATACTAAATAATTCTGACATGAATACATACACACACACACAAACACTAACAGAGGGTGCTCACTATTTAACATTCTTGTAAAATCAGTTTGTCAGGCAAATAATCCTGGAAGAGTCGCTCTAAGCTGTGAGACAGTGTACAAATAGTGCTTCTAGCAGAATTCTGGGTTGGTTGACAGACTTATACATTATGCTAAATTATTATGTAGATGTTGATGCAGTAGAAGACAGGAGCATAACATTAGTCAGCGTTCAGCTGCTATATATACATACCATAGAGAACTTGTAGCATAGCAAAAGTCTAACCATAAAATAAAATAAAATAAGTGCTAATGCAGAGAAAGGGAAAAGTGAAGTTTTAATGATGCATTTTTTTCTTAATCTTTACACAGATAATTTGTTGTGTGAGTCATCACAGCATTTACACATAACTATTATTTGAAACTGTATTTTCCATTTGAAAATGTACAAAAGGAAGTTGCTATAGTGTCTGGTTTGCTTTTCCAGTTTGAAGGATGTCAAAAGTTGTACATTGTGGGCCTTATTCTCCATAGAAAGAAACAGCAACTCTTGACCAAGCTAACAACACCAGGAGGGACAAATAAACATTCCCCAAGTTCACTATAGCAGTCAAGTGAACTGAAACACTTAATATGTAATATATATATATATATATATATATATATATATATATATATATATATATATATATACACACAGTAATGTACAAAAGATTTAGGCAGGTGTGAAAAAATGCTGCAAAGTAAGAACACTTTCAAAATATACATGTTAATAGTTTATTTTTATCAATTAACAAAATGCATAGTGAGAGAACAGAAGAATAATCTAAATCATATCAATATTTGGTGTGATCATCCTTTGTTTTCAAAACAGCATCAATTCTTCTAGGTACACTTGCACAAAGTCAGGGCATATAGTCAGGTGTATGATTACAAAAAATGATCCCAAACAGGTGTTAATGATCATCAATTTAATATGTAGGTTGGAACACAATCATTAACTGAAACAAACAGCTGTGTAGGAGGAATAAAACTGGGCGAGAGACAGCCAGACTCAGCTAACAAGGTGAGGTTGTTGAAGGCAGTTTAATGTCAAAAGTCATACACCATGGCAAGACTGAGCACAGCAACAAGACACAAGGATTGCAAGATTGGGGCTACATTTCAGCAAATGTAGTTGGGGGATTTGCTCAGAATTAATAGTCTCCTCAATTCTGAGAAGTACAAACAGATACTTATCCATCATGCAATACCATCAGGGAGGCATCTGAATGGCCCCAAATTTATTCTGCAGCATGACAACTACCTCAAACATACAGCCAACATCATAAAGAACTATCTTCAGCATAAAGAAGAATAAGGATTCCTGGAAGTGATGGCATAGCCTCCACAGAGCCTTGATCTCAACATCATCGAGTCTGTCTGGGATTACATGAAGAAAGAGAAGAAACTGAGGCTGCCTGAATCCAAAGAAAGACTGTGGTTAGTTCTCCTAAATGTTTGGAACAACCTACCTACAGAGTTCCTTAACCGTTTCAGTGCCAGAGGGGTACGCAGTGCATTTCTTTGCAATGCATTGCATACCCCTCTGGCACTGAAAGGGTTAAAAAACTGCAAGTGTGCCCATAAGAAATTATCTGTTTTGAAAGCAAAGGGTGGTCACACCAAATATTGATTTGATTTAGATTTTTCTTCTGTTCACTCAGTCACTGTGCATTTTTTTAAAACTTTTACATAGCAAAATTTTATATATATATATATATATATATATATATATATATATATATATAAATAAATAAATATATATATATATATGTATTAAAAAATATGTTACACAGCAACAAGGCTGTAGCACACAAAATTATGGCAATATAGAGAAAAAATAGGTGAACACTCCATAGAGAATGAACAAATATACTCAGCCTGGATGTTCCAAGAAGTTACAGCACTCCACGGAGTATATCAGCAAAAGATGAATTTTTTGAACATTTCCATATATATATATATATATAAAATCTATATTATCCTCCTGAGTAAAACAAGGATACAGCTAGTGCTGAGGGACATTTTCTTCAAATATACTTGAATTTTCTTATGTGAAGAATCTCATTGGCCATCTTATTCCATCTTATGGACAGCTCTGGTCAGTTGACAGTAAACCTCCATAGGATGGTGTAGCAACAGCACCGCTGTAAAATTTAAGGCCACTTATATACTGCACTTAACAAATTCAAGTTTGAGCTGCAATAAACCTTGAATGCAACACCTCTCTGTAGTGGGAGTATTCTTGTTCTCACAGGAAGATAAACTCTACTATATATATTTGTGCAACAGCCTGCCAACTATCTACTATATTTCATCTTATTTTAACTCCTTTAATGCTAGTACTAGTGGTGTCTCCAACCTATTTCTTGCAATGCATTAGAAAGAACATTAGCATCCATGGTGCTAATAGCATGTCAACATTCTTTATACATATAGAAAACTATTTAAGAAAGTGTGGTTTGTCCTCACTGGTAATTCATCCTTTGATATTGTCATTGTGACTGTGATAACTTCCAGTCTGTATTAATGCTATTTATAGTAGCGTGAATACAGGGAAACTGTGTGCAAAGCTGAAAGAATCTATTACTGGAAAACCTCATATGTTGTAGAAAATAGGATTGCCACCTAGGAACACCTGCCAGGGAGGTGCTAGGCTTCCCAGAGAATATGCTTATACAGCAGTGGTTCTGAAACATTTTCCTTTAGTGAACCCTTTCGCTTCATTTGAAATTGTAGTGGAAAACTAACACTGAATCCTTTAAACGTCTTGGATGCAAGAGAGTTCACCAATGCATTGCTTCATAATATGTAAGAAACCCATCTAGCACCAAGTGGTTTAACAAAGTATCAGATATATGTGTAGCTACCTTGTACTGCAATGTGAGACCAAATTATTATGATACAATGAATTGGATACCAATTATGTTTATTAATCATCTTGAAGTGGTTATTGAAAGTAGTGTCTTATTTGCTGATGGCAGTATACTGTGATGACTGAATACTGTAAACTTGGGAGAAATATTCAGATAAACTGAGTGACCGGGTTGAAAAGAGGCAGATGAGTTTTAACCCCCAGTGCAAAGGTGGTAACAGCGTAGGGCTGTGCCAAACCCATACTCTGTACCTATGAATTGTGGTCACTGAATTAATCGGTGTTACCTGCATGCAGTGGCCTCAATAAAAAAAAAGGGGTCAGCCTTCTCTGGGGGGACATCAGGCCTTTTCCTGATGTCTCCCACTTATTGATCTCCCAATTGATTGTGTTGGGAGATTAATATTTGCAATACAGGACAGCAGCATGCTCTCCGCACTTCACACCTTCCTTCCAGGTAGGAGTGGGCATGATCAGGGAAAGTCTCCTCACATCACTGGTGACATGTTCACCAATGACATGAGAAGGCTTTCACTCCCTCTGGTTCAGGTAGGAGTGAAGCCAGAAAGCATTTTTCTTTCTGGGATATGAGGCAAACTTGATGTGCCACAGAGAGGTCCAACACATTGCTTTGATATGTGCTGTATATCCCAGTGGCACTCACAGGATTTCTCGTTTGGATTATTTTTTTTTATTATACTTTATTCAGACCTGTGAAAGGGAAATAATAATCTCCCCATGACGCCTGACTAAGAAATAATGGAAATAAATGTTCAACCCAGTGTGTGTGAGCCACAGGGGAAGGGGGCCAAATCCTCCCCATGTCCACTACACCCACCACAGTCTGGTTCGTCAGCCCACTTTCAGTCCCATTCCTGCACCCTGACCTCCACCCCCACCCAGCCTGATTCCGCTGCCTACTGGTGGACACAGACTACTAGGGTGCACTGGAATCAGGATGGGAATCACACAGTGTATGCTGACAGACATACAGTACACACTGGTAGTCACAGATGCTCTACATGCACTACCTGACCCCCTTCCCCACCAACCTCGCTTGCTGCCCATTAGTAGACATACCCATATACACTCCCTGCCCTTCCTCCCCCCACCTGGTTCCACTGGAAGTCACAGATTTGCACATTGACCCCCCCCAGCCTGTTTCAACTAATAGCCATAGAATCACATATTAACTGTTTGTTTCCCCATCCTAGTTCCACTAGTAGCCCCACTCCTGGCACTCAAACCCTAACCACTAGAACTGGAAGTCATTTTAATGTAGAATCATCATATAACATAGCCAAGTAGTAGTTGAAAAAGACATTTGTTTAGGGATGGGTGAAAAGTCCCTTTTTTTCCTGTGGGAATTTTCTCAAAAAAACTATTTTTCCACTTTTTCTACAGGAATTCCTGCCCATAGATAATCCCATAAATGTTCTGCCTTTTCACTTTTTTGCGAGAATGGTTCTATTTTCTGCCTATGTTTTCTTACAGTTCTAGTTTTTATTATATGATATAACAATAGTTCTGGTAGTCACAGAATCACACATACATGTTTGATACCCCCGCTTTGTTCTACAGAACCACACACACACTATCACCCACCCCCTTTGTGAGGTTATTGCTTTGTGATCATACACACAGCACAATGTGTGTGATGGGCTGCCTGTGTTCCAGTGGCTGATTGCAGCTTATGAAGCATAATCAGCTATTACTGTGATACAGTAAGGCTACTTGTGCTGTATATATGATTTGTGTGAAAAATGGTGAACAGTTCTGAAGTAAAACATGTGTGCTCTCTCTCTCCTCTGGCTCTTTCCCTCAATGACCTAGCAGACTGAAAAGTTAGTGTTTCTTTAATTTAAAACTTTGAGTGTCAGATGGTTGAGACTAGTAATGCACTGCACTGCACTGTTAATACATTCAGTGACTTACCTTTCCTCAGTGAGAAATGAGAAGCCAAACAGCAAGAAGCCTAGAAAAAGGCTACAGTGCCATGTCAGGGAAGAGTCAGTGTCATCATTGTGGGCCAGTATGACACTGTATGAAAGGAAGGCACATGGATGGTAAAGACATATGTGAAGGTACAGAAGTTTATTTATATAGGTACATAGTAAATCAGGTTGAAATAAACATAAATCCATCAAGTTCAACCTTTGCCATGATATAACCAAGAAAACAAGACTTATAAAGTCTTCCCATCTCCTAAATGGGTATTACTCTGTTTACCAGAACTTCATGTTTTACCTGCTAATACACAGTATAACCCTGGATGTTCCCTTCTGCTGTACATGCATCTAACACAATTTACACAAATTAACAGACCTTATTGTAAAAAACTCCTTTTTCTGCTGAAGTTGAAACCTCCATTCCTCTATCCATGAGGGGTGGCTTCTACTTATTTCATCAGACCTTGGAATGGATGGCTCACCAGATAGATTCTTGTATTGACCTCTAAAATACATATACAGTGTAACAAGATCTCTTAGCTGCCTTTTTCCGTAAGGTAAATAAACCAAGTTTCTCTAGACGTTCTTCATACGTCAAGTCCTCCATTCTCTTAATTTTGTTGCTCTTCGGTGTATTATCTCCAGTTCTAGAATATCTTTTCAGATCTGGTGCCCAAAACTGCACAGCATATTCAATGTGGGGTCTTAACATCAATATTTTACAGTGGCAAAAGTATGTTTCCACTATTGCTTCCATACCCCTTTTAATACAAGATAGAACTTTGCCTTTGCTTCTGCTGTTTGACACTGTCACTGTGTCCAACTTTGTAGTTTACATGGATTCCCAGATCTTTCTTTGGGAATTAGTCTCCTAAAATTATTCCATTAAGTTCATAAACAGCATTGTGGTTTTTTTCTTCCCAAATGCATAACTTTACATTTTCCCACATTAAATTTCATATTCCATTTGTTTTCCCAATCTGCCATTTTACCTAATGGCCTCTGTAGAGAACTAACATCCTGCACTGAATTTATCACCCTACATAATTTATAATTTGTCATTTGCAAATAATGAGACTTTTCCAGGTCATTTATAAACATGTTAAAAAGCATTGGACCAAGTACCCTGAGGTACTCCACTCTCAACTTTAACTGTATGGGAGAATTTTCCATTTACAGTAACAAATTGTTCCCTGTCCCTCAACCAATTTTCTTTGCAGGTGCAAAGGTTGCACCCTAGCCCCAATTTCCTTATTACATATACCAGCCTCCTGTTTCAAATGACTTTGTAAAATCTAGATATACTACATCTACCTTGGATTTACGCCAGTGTTGTGGCACAAAGTAGGGATGGGCAAAAAGTGAGAAAAAATTCCCGCATGACATTTTTTTCTCTTTTTTTTTTTGCAAAATGTTCTCTTTTTCTCCAATTCAAAATTTTCCTCCTTTTTGCCTATTTCAGCAAATTTTTATTCCAATACATTTTTCTCCTATTCTAAAACATTTTTCTCAACACATTTTCCTCCTATTCCAACACATTTCTCACCTATGTTTCCTATGGTGCAACATTTCCCAGTACAATATTACTTCTTCTGAGGGCTGTAGTGGAGATATAAGTAGCTGAAAGTCAAAGTTGTGAGTCCTATAGTAACATATACCTTGAAAAATGTGTTAGAATGCAGAGTGCATTTGTCCTTTGCCCACAACTCTAACTTCTTGTTTAAGTGACATGATAATGTCAAGTGATAAAAAAGATAAAATACAACCTACAATGGGGCAGATGTGTATTGTAGTGTTGGCGGGGGACTGGCATGGTGTGTTTGGTGGGACCTACAGTACACAACTGATGAAGTGTGATGTCTTGCCTTAGCCTCCAACAAAATTGTCAGTGTTGTCTGCTGTCTACCAAGTCTGCCTCTGTCATACAGCAATGGTATGGTTTTACTTGTTACTTTTTGAGACTATTTCTTGTTCCCTGGAATTGTGAAGCAATGCTTTGCATTTCCTTCTGGCACTTAAAGGGATATCCTGATGCAAAGAAAGTATTCAGTACATCAACCTACTCCTACATACTTTACTCACCCATCTCATTTTTGAAAGGTCCTGCACTAGGGATGGGCAAAAGTTGTTGCCGTGTTCCCTTGATAAATTTCATGAAAACCAAGTTGTTATCAGCTTTTTCGTGGGAAAATCCATTTTAAAACTAGTGCTTAAAATTTTCACATCTTTCTCCCATTGGCCAAAATCTTTTGTCATTTTTTCAATGGCTAGAAAGTTTTCACACATTGATTTACGTTGTTTTCGTACTTCCGCTATAAAAACGTGACATTTTTGGTGAAGGCAAAAAGCAGCTACAGAGCGAGATAGACGTGCTGTGCTGTTCTGCTGTGATCTTTTGGAAAAATTGAGGCAAGAGAGGCTCATAGTGACTCCTATCACTATGAGCAGCAAAAAAAGGAACTGGAAGGACCCTTATTATGTGTCCACTGAGTCTGAGGAGAAGGAGGAAGTGACTAGCAGTACTGAACCAAGGCTGTCCAGTCCCCCTAAATCACTCCAAGGGATTCTGGGGAATTTAATGAGAAGGGAGGGAGAAAAGGGAATGGGACGGAAGGGAGAAAAGGGAAAGAAGGGAGAAAAGGGAATGGGAAAGGAGGGAGAAAAGGGTAGTACTAGTGAGAGCAGGACAGGTCAGCTGCTTATGCCTACAGCAAGACGTGCTGCCCCTGCTGCCAGTGCCACAATTGCTGTTCCTGCAGCAACTAGTGTTGTACCTGCTACCAGACATGCTAGCCCTGCTGCCAGTGCCACCATTAATGTACCTGCAGCCACTAGTGTTGTACCTGCTGCCGGTGCTGAACCTGCTGCTAGTGCTGAACCTGCTGCCAGTGATAAACCTGCTACTAGTGCTGAACCTGCTGCCACCAATACTTTGCTTGCTGCTAGTGTTTCTTGTAATACTCAGGGGGGAAGGAGAAAATGATGTCAAGTGTGACAGCAAGGGACCCTAAATCGCACTTGCCATTCCCAAGCAGTCCTGCCAGTGCTAGTACTACTGCTACTAAGGTCCAGCAGCTTGTGAGTGGTAGGAGTGAAGGAGGGGGTAATCAACAATATCCTAATATTACTGGTGACTGTGAGACTAAGGAGGAAGACTCTGCAGCTGAACCTGAGGTGGTTGGTGTTAGTAGTAGAAGCAGTAATGGTGAAGCAGCCGGAGTTGTAGGGGAAACATTTGAGAGTGTCCAGACTAGCGGTCAAGGGAGCCCACACCATTCTTCTGGCTCTGGGAGTCCTCTTCCCTTCACTACAGTGTCCAAGTTGAACATGATCCTTAAGAGGCCAGAACTGGTGTTGGGGGAGAGCAGGCTCAGAATTAATACCATCACCACCAGCAGGGGCATAGATCATCCACCTGTGCCTGCTGCTACTGCTGCTAGTGCTAGTCTGCCTTCTTCTTCAGGTAAAAAAAAATGGTAAGTGTGACATTAGGGGACCCTCTGTCACATTGCTCGTTACCTTCTCCAAGCAGCAGTGAGATGTCTGGAATACAGCAGCAGCAACAACAGCATGTAGGGACTAGTGTTGGTGGTGATAATGATGCTAGAGAAGTTGGGGTGGAAGAGACATTGATGGCCTTTTTAGCAGAAACTGAGAAGGAACGGGAGACAGGGATGAGGATGGGCATCACCACCACCACTAGCAATGACATTTTGGAATTAGAGGAATTAACAACTGATCTAATTCCTTCTGATACTGAAATACAAGGGCAGCAGGATGCAGAGGAGCAGGCTAGTGTGCCACAGACCACAGTGGACAAAATGGGAATGGGTTCAACAAGTGATGTGGGACTAGGACAGGTTCCACTTTCCAGCAGTAGCAATACTCCTGATCCTAGCTGAAGTGCTGAATCTGAGGCAGTAGCAGCAACAGCAGCAACATTATCCGCTGCCACAGACAATGAAGGGCAATGTGGAGGACAAGAAGAAAGAGGCCATTCTTCTCCATCTGTTCCCTTTCCCCTGAAGTCATCCTGGGTGTGGTAGTATTTTTCTGTTGGGGCAGGCACAGTGCAGTCATAAGCAAGTCAGTGAAAAGAGGAAAGGAGGGAACACACCTTGGCACAAGCAACCTGATATCACACATGAAACACAGACACCATGTATCACGGTTCCCGTGATCTCTCTCTGTCACTCTCACCTGTGCTGCTCCCCTATTGGTTGAGCCTGTTTGGCCCGCCCCTGGTGACCTTTTTATACCTGACCATTGGCACCTGTCAGTTGCCCTTTCATGGTGTTCCAGAGCCAGTGTTGCCGTTGCTGTGTTCCTGATTTCCTGTGTACCGATTTGGCCTGTTCTGACTACGCTCCTGTGTTCCTGCTCCATGATCTGACCCGGCCTGGCTGACGTTCCTGCTCGTTACTGATCTGGCTTGTCTGAGAATCCCCTCCATGATCTGACCTGGCCTGGCTGACTTCCTGCTCCGTGACCTGTACCGGCTTGCTACAGTCTCTGCTAGTGTTCCTGCTTCCAGCTGCTGTTGTCGCTCTGGCGACATTCTGATTCCTGCTGTGTTGTGGCAGAGCTGATCGAGACTGCTACCATTAACTCCTGCAGAGCCGTGTCTCCAGAGCTGAGTCTCCCATTACACTTGCAGAGCTGTGCTTCCAAAGCTGAGTCCTTCCTTGGCACTTGCAGAGCGATTCCTTTACATGCTGAGCCTCTGATTGTACTTGCAGGGCTATATATCCTACCCTGGTGCTGTTGTTAACTCTTGCAGTGCTACCGTCTCCCTGTTCTGAGCCTGCTTAACACTTGCAGAGCCATTGCAGTTATCCGCTGCTCCTGTTGAGCCGGCCGCGTTGTGGGCCTTGGTTAGACGGCGGCTCATATTGTCAACCAAGCAGAGTAGTCGGTGTCCGTTAAAGCGCCCGTGGGAGGCGCTATTGGCTCTAGCTCCATCAGTGGTACTCTCCGTTACTGCCCGGTGGGGCTATTGGCTCAAGCACTTGCAGCACAGGTGGTTTCCGTTACTAACGCCTGTGGGGGCTATCTGCTCAAGCTCTTGCTGTACCCAGTGACCGTTGTTACGCCCGTAGGGCTATTGGCTCACGCTTTTGCAGTGCAAGTTGTCTCTGTTATACGCCCGTGGGGGCTATTGGCTCAAGCTATCACTGTATGGTTGGTCTCCGTTATACGCCCGTGGGGGCTATAGGCTCACGCTCTTGCAGTACCAGTTGTCTCCGTTATATGCCCGTGGGGGCTATTGACTCACGCTCTTGCAGTACAAGTTGTCTCCATTAAACGCCCGTGTGGGCTAGCTGCTAACTACTCTGCAGCTTTCTGCCTCAGTCCCTGTACTGCCAAAGCAGCTCTCTACACCTATGGACTTAAGGTGTTGCACAATCTAACACCTATTGCTGCTTCTTATTCACCTTGGGCGTGCCAAACAACACAACAGAGACTGACCATTCCTTTGTATTTAACTATTGATTACCAGTGGCTATTCTGAGCCTGTCCTGTGACAGTATATGTATTATCTGTACTTCTGTATACTGGCCCTGTGAAGGCATATGTAGCCTATCTAACGCTATTTACTGTGTTGCCTATTGAGGGCGATCTATGTTCTTTATTTTTTTTTTTAATAAAACCGTTTTTTATTCAAACCTGCTGTCTGAGTGTCTGAAAAACCGTTACACCATGACATTTAGTCCAAATATGTTAAAGACAAAAACCCACCACAAAAATTAAGCACCGCTTTTGCTGTCCCGACTCTCCAGAAAGGCAACAAGAGGCGAGGCAGAGATCAAAGTGGAGTAATAGAACAACCCAGGCAGAGACTGTAAGTTCCAGGACGAGTGAAACAACTAGGTTGCCATCACCTTCTAAGGAAACTATATCTTCTGCCAATCCACTTTGTTCATTACCTCCCCCACCAAACGATAGCCACTCTGTTGATGTTAGGATGTGGCAGTTCGTCTCTACCCATTGCACACTGTGGTACACTGACCACACATGCCAGTGTGGTGGAAGAGAATCGCAATCAGTGCATCAAGCAGCATCTGAGGAGATTCCATCCTGCAGAATATGCTAAGATGGTGACAGGGAGGGTTCATCATTACTATTAAACTGTCAGAAAGTTGTCATGTGTCCTTAGCGGGTCTGGAAAAGGGGTACAGTGACAGTGGCAGTACTTGGTTTTGGGTGTCATGGTGTTTGGATACAGTTGTGCCCCCAGATGTTATTTAACAAACACACACTGTGCACATTGCAGTTGCTGATGAGACCCGCTGTTCCTGCTCTCAAGGGAAAAATATATTCTAATAACTTTTGGAGGAGGGGCAGGTGGAGAAGATTTAATGGCCAACTTCTTCTTTTCCCCACATATACTGGGGGCTACTTATTTTGCTGTTACTGCCTCAGGCGCATCACTTGAGCCATTCGTGGCAAGTGGAACCTTTGTCATCCATCTTCCATGTTACTGCTATTGTTGATCCCATTCCCTTTCAGCTGCCTAATCATCCTGCTGCTTACACAACTCAGTAGCAGCAGTACGGACAGCAATTGCAACTAAGAATGACATTTGACAGTGGCCACTGGCCAACATGACCTGCTGGCATTAGCTGCAAAAAACACTCAAAAAGGTGCTCCTAGTGTAATATCTTCATATTGAATATCCCCTTTTCCTTGTATCAAGTTACTCACACTTTCTAGTGTCCAGTGCAGCACTTATGTGCCCACTGGAATATCGGGCTGGTGGGATTTATTCGACTGTCCCCACAACAGTACACCAGAAATCCTGGTCTTCAAAGATGAATTGGGCTGATCCTCATAATCATCCAGCCAAAGGCTTGGAAGTATATAAAAGAAAAACACAGAGGGTGCCCCAATAGTGCCCATTAACTTTTAGGCACCAATCTAAATGATAATAAGAATGGTACTCACATTTAGGAGTGGCTGGTCAATGGCATATGTCAAAACCTACAGAATGGCATGCAGGGAATTTATACCTGTCCCAACTCAGGTCACTTCAGTGGGTTCTTGAAGTTCTCTAAAAGGATCTCCAAACTATTCCCAGAGGGTTCCAAAAACAAACAAACAAACAGCTGCTCCAGACTAAGTCTTCCAATAAAATGTATTAACATATAAAATATATATAATTAAAACAAAAAAAGCCAGTTGTGAGGCTAAGATAACATACAGGGCGCTTTTTCAAATCAACTGGCTTGAATAACAGAGGAGAAAGGCAGAGCAGCTTTGACAAACAAACATTTAAATTTCCCTCCCTTCAAACTGATTGGATGACCTCTAGAGAAATGACCTCATAGGTTTAAAATGTCATTTTATTTCTCAAAATGCTAATAAATGTGTTTATTCATTAATCTATCACTTGTTAACTCCCATAATATTAATAGATCTAAAGGTATGCTAATAGAAACAGTCTAGAAATTGAAAATATTGAATTTTTTATCAAGGAAAATTGCTCTATAAACTATGTTTACAATTTGACCTGATGTTCCTCATATTTTTAATAAAGTGGCAAACAATCTAAAGTCTCCATTGAAATATGTAAATCGGACTGAAGGAAGAAATAGAATGAAACACCATCACTCATTTTAAATTGTTTTATTATTATTATTATTATTTTGCTGTTAATTTATGTATCAAACTGAGATGCCAAACATCAAACCTCTTTCTCTTTTTAAGAGAGGAAGTGACGTTTAACAGCTGGTTAACTGCACGATAATACCTATAGTGTGTTATTTGACCATAATATGTGTTCTATATAACGATGGCCTATATAGTTTATCAAAAAAATATATTTTTAAAACATGTTCATGAGGGATGGCCAAAAAACGCTTCAATATTTGTTTCTTTACATAGGAATTATCCCGTCAAAGGGTGTTACACTAAAATACAGCTCCCTCAAAAATCGGCTATCTAATTTTGGTTCCGCTTGAAAGGAAGGTCACACCGTATGTATGGTTAAGTAATGAACTGCTAGAAATATAAAGTGAATTAAACTATAATGAAAGTTATGGACAACTTTATATCATATTGCAAAATTCATAATAAAATGAGTCCCTAATGGATGTATGGAATTTGTACCATATATTTAAATGAATAACAAATAAATATTAGGAATGAATAGATAATTATAAATTAATATAAATCTAAATCCATTTTAAAAGATTCATTGATATAACAGCATTATATCATCACATACTAAAATAACAAATTGAAATGTAATGAAATTTTAGTTAGCATTATGTAACAATGTTACAAAAGATGATGATTATAACACAAACTAAACCATAGCTGTAACCTCAGCTCCTATTTAAAAAAAGGATGACTACACTATTAACATAATTAATCATTAGTTGTTAATCTAAAATTATGTTATAGATATATAATGCTATCATAATAGTGATATCGCTGGGTTACTAAACTAAATCCACTTATTTTTCTCTAAAATTTATCAAAAATAGTTCATCTTAACAAATTAATAGTCAAATTATACTCAAAATATTATTAATTTAATTAAAATAAAATAAAACTAATAGCAATATTTAAAGTGCTTCTATGTGAATAACCCCAATATGAAATGTATTTGTGACAACTTATTTAAGATATTAAATAATTTTAAATCTTAATGATGTGCTGAATTGTAATAACGATTTGAACATTTTTATGTATCTAAAAGTTTGATATTAAAACGATGCATGGCTTCATTTACCCTTAAATATTATCGGTAGATCAAATCTTTTTAAAATGATTTTTCTACCTAAATTTTTGTATGTTTTTCAAAACACGCCAGTCCCTATTCCTAAAAAATATTTTCGACAAATAGACAAAATTATTTCGCATTTTATATGGAGGGGGGGTCGGGCTAGAATCAAGCTAACTACTGTCATGAGACCCAAACATGAGGGGGGAATTGCTTTGCCCAATTTTTATAGGTACTACTTAGTGGCACAATGTCAATATGCGTTAGACTTTGTTTCTCCCCAACCTCGCTATCAGACCACCCAAATAGATCCATTATTATTACAGTCTGCTTATACGCTACCCCAGTTGCATGGAGGCCCCGCGGTTTTTACGATTCAGACTCCATTGGCAATAACTCTACATGAGGTGTGGGTGGAGTTAAAAAAGCTATTGGGATACATTGCCATGGACCCGGATACCCCCCTGTGGGGCGCCACGGGGATACACCATCTACTTGGCAGCGACTTTGGTCCTTTGTGGGCTAGATTTGGGATTAATAATCTTGGACAGTTATATCAGGATAATCAACTAAAATCCTTCGCACAATTGCATGACGAGCACCATATACCGCATAATCTTTTCTACTCATATTTATGTATTAGGCATGCTCTTCGAGCTCAGTGGGGTGATCGAGTCCCTATGATTTCTACATTTCCGCTTCTTACTAGATTGATGCTTCTTGAGCCTTTAAGACCACTTTCTTTCATTTACCAGTGGCTGGAATCTCACATGGAGTACCAGGAGTTCCCTTCATGGAACAAATGGGAAATGAACGTGGGTCCATTAGAGAACTGGGAGTGGGATTTGGCTAAGGCAGGACCAGCACTGGTGGCGACGTCTACTAGACATCAAATGATATAGCTGAATATTCTACACAGAATTTACTATACTGCTCCCATTGGGCCACTGCAATTGGTGTGAAAATCATGTAGGGAGTTGGCCCACCCCCACTATCCAGCCCGCCCACCACTATTCAAGTACAAAAAAAAAACATGGCTTCCACTTGCTCCTGCACCACAGACACACACACAAGCTCCACTCGCAAGACAGCCATTTTGTCACGGTTTTTGATGAACACTCAGACCAGACTGATAGGGTTAAAATGACTTTATTGAAAATAAGGTCACACACGTAATTAGGCCTTAGGCCTAAACCAACAGTATAGCAATATAGGCAGGTATTACAGAAATAGCAAGTAGTAACAAGAACAATTGTATGAATGATACAATCACTGGTAAGAAGGTTCTGACTGGAACTGAGCAGGCGGCAGGTAACACAGTCCGAGAACTGACCACAGGACCTTGGCACAGATGGTCCAGGAGGAAGTGATTGGCACCACCCAGACGCCTGGGAGGAACGGAACCCAGAGGAGCAAGGCAACACTGCTGGCACAGCCTAGACGCCTGGGCGACACTGAACCCAACGGATCTAGGCAACACTGACCCTGGCACTGGATGCCGATAGACCGAGACAACTCTCAAACAGACCCTAGAACCCTAGGGGTGGATCGCAACACAGTGGAATATATATAGGCAACCAGTGTCCCCTCCACAGAGGATGGTAATAGAGCAAAACTGGCTCTAGAGCCCAAGGCTACTGCAGAGTGGAACAGCACGACTTCACCTGGAGAGACCAGGCATGCAAGGGTCAATAGGTAACTCCCTATGATATCTGCAACTCCCAAGGGGAGTGAGCCCAACGCTGTAGGGAGGTGGACACAGAGAGATCAAAGTAACTCAGTCAGTGCAAGAACACTGTACCGGTACTTTGAGTGTGCACACCGCCACGGCGGTCAGAGAGTAGCTACAGCACGAATGCTTAGCAGCCGGTCGACAAAGTAATAGCGCCACGTGGCGCAACCGACTAGATAACGGCAAGGCCACAGGAAGACTAGCACAAGTAACAGAGGCAACCGTTAGATGCACTGACAATACGCTAGACACTGATGGCAACGGAACAGCGAGTCAGCCAGGAACGGTCAGTAGTGGAGCGGGTTAGCAGCCAGATACGATCTGCACAGAGAGGGTTCTCAGCCAGATATGGTCAGTAACGGAAGCGGGTCCTCAGCCAGATACAGTCAGCAACAGAATCAGGAGTAGAACAGCAAACTTCAGGAACGTTGTCAGGCAGGCCAGGTCATACACGAACAGCAATCATGGAGCATAAGTCAGGAACTAGTACACCACGAAAGGGCAACATAGTGATAAAATGACAGAGGTTATAAAGGCTGTCACTGGGTGGCGACAAGGATACTGACCAATCAGACAGAAGGTATGGAAATAGACTAGTCAGAATGTTGCCGCCTGCAACCAGGAGCACGGGCACCGTGATACATTTGCTCCTGCACCACAGACACACACAAGCCTCACTCACAAGACACACAGACTCACAACACACACACACACACACACCACCACCACCATCTCTGCCACGCAATACCCCACAGAAGCATGGCAAGGCCCCGCTCACTTCTACCTTACCTTGATGCCAACTTTATTAGACCTCTCTTCATACTATGCATGGCCTGACTGGCTTCCCAGGAAAATCTCCATATGCACTGGGCTTCCCTGGGGCCGGCCAGGGCTGCCTGCTTCTTAAATAAACATGCGCCAATTTCATTTATTATCGGCCGAAAGGTGACAGGACTGCGGGCCGATCTCATGAACCAACGGAGCTGGGAAGTGTCTACTGAGTGGGGGCAGGATGGGTCTACACCCAATGATGAGCACTGTATCTGCTGTGCACTGGGTAGGCCGGCCGGCAGCCGCACCTACCATAAACATTACTGCGGACACAAGAGAGAGCTGAGCTGAGCGGGAGGCCGACGGGAGCAGAGAGAGACAGTGATAGGTAAGATCTGTGTCCCACCTGCTCCCTTCTCGACGCTCTGTGTGAGGGTAGGGTAGGCCGCAGGCCGGGGACTTTACTGCCTTGGGGATTGGAGGGAGGTGCTGCTGTGCAGGCAGGGATGTCTGCGCACATGTGTCTGTGTGGTTCTCACCAACTATATCAAAATGTTCACAACATATTTGCCGTGCAGTCTTATATCACCCTTTCAAGACAACTGTTACAATACTATAATGTTACAGTTTCAAATGCCATTGCATTCCAGGGTCAAACAACTTACACCTAATGTTGGAGGCATATAGCGCTTACAACCTCATAAGTGTTTCACAACTTGCTCTGCCTGCCTCTTTCTTCACCAGCTGTAGACAACTCTCTCCCCTTCTTTCAGCTGCTCCCTACTGCCTACTCCTCTGCTCCAAACCCTTCATCTGCCTCCTCCTATCCCCTCTCTCTATACCTCCTCCACCACCACCTGCTGCCATCCTTTCTTCCTTCAACTACCACCAGCAGCCCTACCAATGAAAGCAATCACATGCCACTTCAATGCCTGCTGCTTCAGGGACTGTGGACTCCACGACTCTATGTACATACTAGGACAGCTGGTTAACCCTTTCAGAGCCAGAGGATTATGTAACACATTGCTGTGCAATGCCTTGCCTACCACTGTGGCACTCAAAGGCGTGTGTGTGTGTGTAATAATATCTGTATGTGTGTGTGTGTGCGTGTCTATGTATAATAATAGCTATATGTGTGTATGCATGCATGTATGTATGTGTCTATGTATGTATCAATGTTTGCATATGTGTGTGTGTGTCTATATATGTATGAATGTGTGAGTATCTGTGTGTGTCTATGTATGTATGCATGTATGATAATATGTATATGTGCAATATGTTTCTTTCTGCTTCCTCCAGTACACAAAAAAACATCAGCCAATACAGCTAAATCAAATATACAATACAAACATACACAAAAAATTCTTACTAAATACCTTCTACACACCACCTACAAAATTTCATACAAAACATGATACATAACAAATATCCTAATACAATGACGGGCAACGCCGTCCCATATTGCTAGTATCTAATATATTTATATTACTAAATATTTATATTAATCGTCTAATGATTATTAAATTATATGTATTACTAAATTAATTGGTCCCTTTAATACTAAGTGATTAAATAAGTGAAGTGAATATTATTTATGAATCTTAATTTATCTAAATTATGTGAATTTATATGATGTTATATTATACTCTGAACCTCTAGTCCAATTACCAAGCAATATCACTTGCCTCATTAAGGCCTCTAGGTATCATAGTATCCAGGCAAAATATCCAATAGCACTCATTCATTGTGAGCTTTGCAATGGGATCCTGTCCCTTTGTATGTGTTTCATGTTCAATAGATAGGACTTTAAGTCCTTTATGATCTTTATTATGATGTGTGGAAAAATGCCATGATACACTATGCAATTGATGTCCTCTTGTGATGTTGTAGCGATGTTGACAGACTAGTTTTAAAGCTCTGAGTAGTCCTGCCAACATATTGCAACTTGCACGGGAAAGTGAGCAAATAGATTATTGGTTTTGTATTACATTTCATATATGAGTTGATTTTAAACTTCTCACCTGTGGACACTGACATAAATTCATCCATCCTATTAATCAACATTGGACAACTTAGCGCAAAGAGGGGCACTTGAAAACTCCCTTTAGGGGTTTCAAATCTGGCAACTCAGTTGATTTTTTATGTTTTTTTTTTAAATAATGATATATTTCTTCTTTCCTCTCTACAGTCTTTAGACGTACTACTAAAACGACTAGGCACTAAAATATTTTTTAAGGTTTTAGAGCGCCTAAAGTGATTTTTGTTTTTTTTGGAATTGTTTTCTTCAGAAGAGAATCCTCTCTTAAAATACTCCAATGTTTATTAAGAATGTTTCATATTTGACTACCCTTGGAATTATAATTTGTTATAAAATGTGGAAAATCATCAAGATCTTTAGAACATATTTTCTTCTTTTCACTCAAAGAAAAATTTCTAGCTTTAACATAAGAGTCTTCAACTAGACTTCTTGGGTAAGATTTTTCTAGAAACCTGTGTTTCAAAATCTCTGATTGTATCTCATAATCTGCTGTGAAGGTACAGTTCCGCTTAATTCTGCGGAATTGGCCGTAAGGGATGTTATTTAACCATGGCCTATAATGGCAACTATTGTAGTCCAAAACGCTATTAGCATCAACCTTTTTAAAAAAGGTACAAGTGTTCACTTTGCAAGTATTGGAACACTTAAGTTCTAAATCCAAAAACTGGATATTCTCACTATTGCTGGTGAATTTCATCCCCCACAGATTGTCATTCATATAATCAACAAAATTTTTTTGTGGCGTCGGGTCTCCCTCTCCATATGATTAAAATATCATCTATATATCTGCGGTAGAGTACCAAGTTTGCGCCGAATGGACAGTCGTTATATATCTTCAAGTGCTCAAAGTAGCCCATGAACAAATTTGCATAACTCAGTTTGAACTTGGTACCCATTGCAATCCCCTTCAACTGAAGTAAAATCTGTTCATTAAATGAAAAATAATTATGAGTCAGAGTGAATTGAATGGCTCTAAGTATAAAATTGGTTTGTTCAATTGGCATTAATAGATCATCTTTCAAAAAGTGTTCTGCCGCTTTCAAACCCCCACTATGTGGAATATTTGAAGACAAAGATGAAACATCTAATGTAAGCCACAAAAATTCCTCTTCCCACTGAAAATCTTTTAATAATGAAAGTAAATGACTGGTATCCTTCAGGTACGATGGTAACCCCACCACCAATCTCTGAAGATGGAAATCTATATATTCAGAAAGATTGGCAGTGAGGGAATCAATGCCGGAGATTATGGGCCTCCCCGGAGGACTGGAGAGGGACTTATGAATCTTGGGTAGATGGTAATAAATAGACATCCTAGGGTGCCTAGAAAAATAAACTCCCTCTTCAGTCTGTCAAGTACTCCCAAAGCCATGGCATCGTCCAGCATATCTGTCAGATCAGCCAAAAATTCTGTAGTGGGAATCTATTGAAAGGCATTTATAGTAAACAGTATCAGACAAAATATTGTGGGCCTGCAGTAGATAATCACTTGTGTTTTATATTACTACCCCACCTCTCTTCTCTGCTTGTTTAATGATAATTTGATCATTCTCCAAGAGATTCTTAATAGCCTTTCTTTCACTAGATCTAAAATTGTTCTTATAAGTTTTATTATTTCTTACTTTCACTAGTTGTCTAAAATCTTCTAAAACCACTGTTGAAAAAACTTCTACGTGTTTACCAATGCTTTCAGTAGGGAGGAATCGAGATTTGGGCTTAAAATTGGCAGGGACTAGACCCTCCAAAATATAACTAGTGGTTTGATCTATAACTGGGATGATCACATTTTCCTGGCTATCAACTATCTTATTATTTGTGATTATGGGAAAGAGCTCTGGGGTCTTTTTGAGATTCTTACTGGAAAAATAACATTTCAATTATAACTTGTGCGCATATCTATGCAAATCCACATATAACTCAAAAAGATTGGGTTCTGATGTGGGACAGAAGGCTAGACTCCTTGAGAAGACTGATCTTTCAGATTCTGAAAGGATGTAAGTGGACAAATTAAAAATATTTTTACATTCTAACTTGCCCTGTTTTTTTTCGCAACTCCTTCATTTTCCCCTTCTGCCTCTGTACCTCCCCTTTTTGCCAACTCCTCCTCTCGTTGCGGTAGAAATCAACCTTGATTCTTCCACCAGGGATTCTCGACATTCCTGCGTGGACCCAAAAAAGGAGCTGGAGATGAAATGGAAGTGGCCATAGAGGAGGCACAGAGGAAATAGTGTTAGAATAAATACATCTATTTGAAGGACCTTCTTCTGGATCATCTTGTACATTATGTACCATTGTAGCTAATGGTGGCACACCAAAAGAGACCTTAGACTCTCTAGGTGTGTCAACGGAAGCAACACTGGAAATGGCACTTTGTACTGTATGCGACAATTTATCAATATTCTTCCTACCATGTGAATTATTATTATGGCTCTGATTGAAATTGATGGGAACATTTCTATCTTCCCTAGTGTTGATATGTTTGAAAGATTGATTTTGATTAGTTAAACAATTTTTAATTCCTTTTTTAGACCAATTCCAAACTTGATTGTTCTCATAGTCTGATCTATCTCGTATAAGTTTCTTCTTTTTCCTCTCTAAAATTTCATTTTGAAATTTTGCAACATTTTTATTCATTTGATCATCTATCCCTAAAGATGCTGAAAAACTGCTTCCCTTAACACTTTGACAGGTCTCATTTCTCTGGTTTATATCGGAATAGTTAACATCTCCCATAATTATAGCATGCCCAAGTTGATCAGCTTTTCCCATTTGCAATAACTGTTGGGCCTCAACATTCTTATCAATATTAGGTAGTTTGTAGAATATACGAACCAACACCTTTTTTACCTTTTACACCACATTTAGTTTCAATTTCTAACAACAAGGACTTCACATTGTCTCCAGTTTTCTCACAAATACATCCCATTAAACTTGGATTTATATCTGGTTTTAAATATAGGCACGCACATTCCCCTCATCTGTTAATCCTGTCTCTCCTAAACAGGAGATAGCCCTCATAGTTTAGAGCCCAATCCTGTGTATCATCTAACCATGTTTTGGTTATACCAATTATGTCCAAATTCTCATTAACTGCCAGCAATTCCAGCTCTCCCATTTTGGCTATCATACTTCTTGCAATTGCCAACATACAATTCATTTTGTTGTCATTATGTAGTTTACTCAATGCTTGTCTTTTTTCTACACCCACATTTAATAGAAGCTCCTCCCTATTAGCTACATTTATCCTCACCCCTTCTCTACTATCATGACCTTTTACTTGTACCAGTTCCTATCGACACTATCTACCTCATTTTTAATAGCTATACCCTCCCTCATATTGATTAGCATTCTATCCACTAGCACAGCAGCGTCCTTACCATTTAGGTATAATCCATCACCACCATACAGATTGTTTCCAAGAGCAAAGTAAGTCCACTGGTACTGGTAGTATTTTAGAAAATACTATCCCTGGAGGTCCATGTCTTGAGCTTGCACTCGAAATCCCTGAAATAATCTTCCTCCAGCTTTGTAAGTGGTACCAATATGTACTAAGATAGCTGCATCCTTTCCAATCCCTCCCAATAATCTGCCTGCCCTCTCTGCAATATGCCAAACCCAAGCACCCAGGAGGCAACATTCTTTTTGGTATTCACATTCCTGGTGACAGATTACCCTATCTACCCTCCTAATAATAGAGTTCTCTATTATCACCACTTGCCTTGGTTTCTTTCTTCTCTGCTTCTCATCTAAACTGAAAAATGACAGTTTCACTGGCTGATAGAGGAATCAGCTCTCTCAAGTAGTGCCAGTTCTGATGTATCCTCATCAACATCTTCAAACAATCTTGTAAATCTGTTGGATTGAGTCAGCAAAGAGCTGGCCTTCCTCTTACCCTGCCCACTACCTCCTTTCCTTACTGTTACCCAGCTGCCTACTACCTGCTGATCAACATCTTCAACTCCACCCTCTCCACCATTAACCCCACGTACTACCTGCTCAATGAGCTCCAAGCTCCTTTCCAAGTTTCCAGTATCACGCAGAGTTGAAATATTTATTTCAAGAGCTGATATCTTAATTTAAGATAATATGCTTACACTTGCTACTGTGGTATTGCACTTGGAAAGGCTGCTCCAGCTATTCAAACATGTGACAAGATGTACACTGCATGAGATCATCTAAGCTGCTGTCACTCGTGCTTACAGTTTTATTGTCCACTAACTCACACTCGTAGATCAAGTATACAAGATTTAAATACGTGGGTTGTTACATCTGCGTTTTTTCTTTCTCTCTGAAATGAAATTCCTGTCTGAAGTGTAAATCTTAATCTTATCACTAGACCAAATGCCTTGAACTTACCTGCACCACAGATATCCAGAGATTTTAAACTCCTGCTTCTGTTCTAAATCCTGGTCCTTTTGAGTACTTATCTGGAAGTCACTTAACTGCAAGTCACAATGAGCTGGCTCCAAAAGAGCCAAGGACTTGTTTTTAAAGCAGACCTACACACTGGTGGATCCCCTTTGCAATCAGACCGTCAAACACACAGAATGATAGTACAAAATGAAAACAATGAATAAAAATAATTTGCATTTTTGTAACCTTTATCTAACCGACCCTTACACACAGAGGGATAAAAAAAAAACAATGACTAAAAAGAATTTGCCTTTTAACTCTCTATATACCCAAGCACAACTCACAGCTACTTTTACCTGATTCCTTCAAACTCTACTTCAAGCCATTTAACTGCAAGCCACAAAGACCTGTCTCTAAATTAGCCAAGGACTTGCTTTTAAAACAGACCAACACACATGCAATCAGACTCTTCCGCATGCAGGACGATAGTAAAAAAAGAAAATAATTAATAAAAATTTATATTTTCTTTTTAACTTTTTCACCCTTACACACAGAGGGACAGAAAAAGAAAATTACTAAAAAGAAGTACAAAATGTCTGCCACATTCCTCACTGAAATGTTGACCCTGAATAAGCACTAAGAATATTTTCTCTTGCATATCATGTCCAGTAAGTGCTTTTTTTTTACCATCTTTTGTATCATCCTTTAACTTTCACCATGGCAGTTATCTTGTTTGGCACTAATGGGTCCACTTCTAGCAGATTATCTATCTATCTATCTATCTATCTATCTATCTATCTATCTATCTATCTATCTATTTATCTATCCATCCATCTCTATTATTTATATACTAGTTTAAAAGCCCGTGTACAAGGGCCACAGTGCCACTCAGCAGTCTCGGCTGGTGCCCGGAGCCTCTCTGCTCACTGCCCACTCTGCAGTCATGCGCAGTACTTACTGCCCGAATGCGCTGTGGCTGATACAGAGTGGGGTGCTCTGAATTCAGACCAGAGTCCTCTCTGTGCACCTTACTGGGACAACGGTCTCTACTGCGCATGGCGGCTTCTGACAAACATCCTAGCAAATTATTAGGATGATGATGTATATCCAGAAACATTTTGACCCTAAGGCTCATGTACTAAAAGAACTGGAGTAATTCTGGTTCACACCAACTACACCACACAGCAGACATATAAAAATACACAAATTTCCATTGGTTTAAATTGGAAATTTAACCCCTTGAATGCTAGAGGCACCCAATGTGTTGCAAGGCAATGCTTGGGACATCTCACTAGCATTTAAGGGATTAAGAGCTCCATTTCAAAGTTTTTTTTTTTATTATTTCCCCTATAGTGCAGTTGGTTTACTCCAGAATTGCTCCATGGGGGGAAATTCACCAAGGCATGATAAAGAGGTGATATCCAGTGATATCACTTCTCCAGTTACAATGTTATTCTGTGGAGCGTATGCACTATGATTTTTCCACCTTTGTAGATCTATAGATCTATATTCTATAGGCTCTATAGAATAACATAGGAACTGGAGAAGTGATATCACTGGAAAAGACATCTCCACTTTATCACCTCTTTATCACATCTTAGTGCATAACCCCTATTTCTTCTTAGTTTCCCAACTGGACATTTTTTTAGTTTCGCAGTTTTCTATTATTTTCTATTATTTCTTCCAATATATTGTTGATAGATATATATAAAACTGTAATATATATTGGAGGAAAATGACATAAAACAAGCCTTAATCCTTTCCTGAACATTCTGATTTGCTGAAAAATATAGAGAAAAAGGACTGAAACTGTGACTGTCATGGAAAGATACCATTTACCAAATAGTCTTTCCATTTTAGCAAATGCCACTCTAATGTGAGCTACATCTGTAGCTGATGAGCATCATTTTTCCCAAACCTGAATATCCGAAATGCAATCCTTAATATGTTAGAACAAGTAAGTGCTCTGTCTGAAGCACAGGTGTGTGAGGAATTCAAATCCCACTTTCCCTGACCATAGCACTGAGGAGGAGGCTAAGAGTGAGACAAACCACGAGACTCAATTCCTGGGTGAACATGTGCATATAATGAATATACTGATCTTTATGCCTAAACAAAAGTAGAACAATTTTGTAGCGAAACCAACTTCACCATAAGGGACACATAAACATGTCTTCCCAGTAGGGATTACAGTTTTATACATCTCACTCTCTGTCAATAATATATTGGGATAAATAATAGAGTAATAATTTTATCCCTTTACCAAAGCAACAGAGCATAATTTCTGTTGAAGCAGAATATGTTTTAAATATTAGACACTTTGGGGAAAAGAGCATGATTTCAGTTACCAAAACTCTATATTGTAGGAGTATATTGAGGTTGGAGTGTGTATACAATTGTACAAATATAAATGTATTAGCTTGCACATGTGTTTACTTGAGTTAGTATGTGTGATCGTATCATGCAGTGTGTCAATATGATTGTGTGTGTGTGTGTGTGTGTGTGTGTGTGTGTGTGTGTATGTGTGCGTCAGTGCTATAGGATATGTAAGTATTTTTACCTGCACCAACTAACTGCATTCTGATTGGTGTTTGCGCTACAATTTTTGGCCTCAATTCAATCACCTCTGTTAGTAAACCCAAAATAACATTGATAGTTTTAAGTTACAGTTTGGTATTCTATTACCTGAGCTGTGACAAACTACGACCAGTAAAAAAGAGGGCGCAGAATTAGTGGCCATTGTATAAAATTAAATGGGATTCAGTTACATGCGGTGGCTAGTAACACATGTTTAGGGACTCTCTTTTGCTCATTATTTTGGTACCTAGCAAACCTAGGCTTTGAGTTCCTAATGCATGTTAATAGATGCTGACAAGTAATTGAACAAAGTAGAATAAACAATACACGCATGCTCAACTAGGCATCCCTACACTAGTGACCCATGGATGCATTGATATGGGGCCCTCAGCCCCGTTTAAATACATCCAATATACCCAAAACATGAGTGAAAACAAAAAATAATTAACCCTATGAGTGCTAGTGGGGTATGCAACACATTGCAGAACGTTTCATACCCTCCTGACACTTAAAGTATTAATCCCCCTAAAGTTAGCACCATCCCATAGCCTTTCCTCACAACAGCAACAATAAGCACTTACCTTGAAGTCTAGGTCCAGCAGGGTCTTCTGCATCCTAGTCTTCCTCTTTAAATCATCTTTAAGTCTTCCTCTCTAAGCTTCTTTCTTCTTCTTCAAAGCTCTCTCCTGTCTTTGTAAAACAACAATAATAAATTAAATTCGATGGCCTCGTAAACTCTCGCCGCTGCCAGTACAAAAAAAAGTCCCAGCACTGTACCTTTTCAAGCCATTCCCGAAGTCAGACTGAGGGAAATCTGAACAGAGACTGGATTTTATATGACCAGTCTCTGTTCAAATTTGTTCCCACGTTCCCATTAGCTGTGATGTGGCTTAAACAGGTCACCAAACATGCCCTGAAGTAACCACACCTCCCAGCCAATCAGCTTATATCTGGAGGGGTCACAAATGCACGTTTCGTCATCCCTCCAGTGAGCCAATCAGCTCTGTGTGTGTATAATAATGTCACCCTGTGTGCATTCGTATGTGTGCAATACAATCAAAAATGTTGAGTCTAAAGTTGGGTCTGATTTAGTTGTCACTCTCTGTGCATGTAGATGTTTGTCATAAATGTTGATGCTTATCTATATATAATCATAAATACAAGTGTTGGCTAAAGAAGCAGTACACTTTTTCTTATTAGGCTTTCCTGCTTAATATAACAAGGATAGCCCCACTACTGGGATAATTTTTTCATTCAAAAGTTATCATCAAACTTGAGACTTGAGATTTTTATGACTTGGGGTTTTTATGTTCTTTTTTATATTATTAAATCAATGCATTTGTATACCTCTCTGGCACTCAAAGGGCTGACCCATAGAGTGCCAGAAAGGTATCCATGTAATGTATTGGATACACCTCTGGTGCTCAAAGTGTTAAACTGCAATTTTCTATTGTGTTTATGAGGTAACTAGTGTAAAAGCCCATGTACATGGGCCAAGGTCCAGGTAATGTTAACCCTTTGAGTGACAGAGGGGTAAGCAAAGCATGCCTTGCATCGCCTTACTCACGAGATGCAATCATGCACAGTAGAGACTGGCCGAACGCGGGCAGTCTGTACTGTGCATGACTGCATCATAACAAACATCCTAGCAAATTATTATATAGGTTGCTGTACCTACTTACTGTAATCAGATTCAATCTCTCCCATAGAGTGTTTTACTTTTTTTAAAAAATTACCCTTTGGATGATGTTTCTAATTTGAATTTACTAAACAATGTGATCTGTATGAAAAATCTGCCAGCAATGGTAGTATCATTGTTTTACCCAACAGAAAAAGCCCTATAACATTTAGATTTTTTGTTTTGTTTTGCTTTTCGTAAAATGTGTTTATCTGACATTTAACCTGCCTCCTTGGAGCATTGCTGAATATTTATCAGGCAATTCTCTCCTTTGTTTCTAATAGATCTCATAATGTCTGTTTTTAGCAGCCTATCAGAGATCAGGAATGTTAGAAGCCTTTTTCCCTACATGACACAGATAATCTCTACAAGACCTTTTTAGCATCTATGGGGTTAATAAATGTACTTATATAATAACAAAACATTTTTAATGCAGAGCTGGTAGCTCTGTGGGTAGAAATCAAATTTCAGACTACTTAGGAGATGCAAAATGCTGATCTTGCCATGATAAGAAAGAAAGAGGAACAGGAGCTGATTCAAGTGCATTTGCTAGGAAACAAGATTACAACATTTGTTATAGAATTCACAAATTCACATACTGTACTGTTTTTAATCCATTCTAATTTCATACAAAAATAACACATTTCATTGCCATTTAAGACCTTTCATGCTGAACTGGAGAAATGCTCTAGCCCCCTGTGAGCTGAAGAAATTAAAAACCAGCTTTAATTTGTAACATGGAATAAATGTAGATTTGTGCTTTTCATTTATTATAGTGCTGAAACATTTTTCTCATAAATACTAAGACCGGCATAGTTCCTTGAATTTTATTTCATCTAAATGAAGGAGATGATGTATATACTTTAAATTCATGTTTTCCTTTTCACAGGGTACTGCTTTCTATTGGCATGTTTTATTTCATTGACTGCCTGACTAAACATTTTATATGATCACAATAGAATGCTGCTCCAGTCTGTAACCTTTGTACTTACTTACATTGCACTTGAATTAAATCAATTAAAATTCTCATCTTTTGATATTTTACTTGAGGTAGCAGTTTAAATGAGAGTTCCATTTGACATTTACAAAAGGGGAGAATTATTTTTAGAAAACAGAATAAATTGAAGATGTATTTAGAATTTTTACTACTTAAGTATAAATTACTCTAGAATGAATTGTGTGTTGCCTTAGGGAAATTAACAGCTCTTTCAAATGGATTGCTTCTGTCACTATACGGACACCGTTTTGTTTGATGTCCTTCTACTATTTATCTTCAGTTGTGTATTTATCTGTAATCAGATTTCTCTATAGGTAGTTCTGGTCGATGAAAGAGAGCCACCCAGAGTGTACTCCCTGTTCAAAGTCTCAGTTATTTCCTCTTGTTCAATTAATTTTCTAAAGATTTGTATGTTGTACCAAACATTAGATTGTTGTTTTACTTTCCCATGATTACCAAATTTCTTGTCTCCTTTACCTCAAAAGAATTTGTTAAAAGCCAACTTATCATCCAAAACTATCATTAAAAATCTTTAGATTAGGTAATCAAAATCATGATGTTTGTTCAGTTATTTAATCTTTTCTTGGGAACAAATGATGCTGCTTGGTGTGACACTGATCCATATGCACAAACAAAAATTGGAGCAATTCTGGAGCAAAACTAACTGAATCTAAGGGAACAAATTAAAATTCTGATTAAACGGGGCTTTTAACATTTGAATGCTAAAATGGTTTATAACACATGTATGGGCGAGATGATCAGAAAGTGGTGGTAACTTAAATTGTCTGTAATCAAAATAAAAAAGTTCTTACACCATGATCCGTCAATTCTCAGACATGTTTCCGTCATTTTGTGCATCCAATTCTGCCATCTCCATCAAAGGGAAAAAGCCATATTAAAAGTGGGTGTGGTTTAATCTTCTGTCATAATGTAAGGTATTTTCAGAAAAAACATTAGTTTGACATCATTTTTTGACTTATTAACGTCATTTGTTCCCGACATAATAAAAACGGTCTAAACTTGGAGAAGAAAAATTAAAGTACTGAGAAGCAATTTTTCGTTTCAAAGACAAAAAAAGTCTTTGTTTCTTTGAAAAAAGACAAACTCAAGATCCGAATTTTTAACTGCAATGTTCAATTTTTTTTTTTTTTATATATTTTATTATCAGATTGCTCAATACAGTTTAAATACAAAGAGAAAAAGGGAACACATGTTAAATCACACAGGTACAACAATAATACATAGACCTTAGTGGCAATGAAAAGAACATATGCAGATCAGTAGAATGTATAGAGACAACCTGAGGTTTTTCATTATTATTTCAACTTCAATAACCCAAACTCATAAAAGCTAACCTAACTTATCTATTACTATATCTCCCACCCCCAAGTCCTCTCTCTTCCAAGCCCACAGCACCCCACCACCCGCCAGCCATTAGCGACATAAGATCCCATTACGCACAAGGGTCACACACAATGCTACGCATCAGTTATGCATCACAATCATCCACACAGCAAGTAGATATGATCACAATCAATCATTCATCACTATAAAGTTGCACATCATCAGGAGTCATAGCACCATCTGCTCTCTCTGTCCACCAGGTCTGCCATTGTCCCCAGACTTTGTCGAACTTAGTTGGGGTACCCCGATGTAAGTAAACCAATTTATAATGTGGAATACACTGTAAAACCAGGTTTATCCATGCTCTGCAATTGGAAACTCTGTTTGACATCCAGTTCAAGGCCACCATCTTTCTCGCCATCACCAAAAGCTCGCTCAGTAGAGATCTGTCTGTTGCGGTCTCAACCTGATCAGGAAAAATGGACAATAAATAAATCTTTGGATCCACAGGAACAGGCCTCCCCAACACCAGGGCCACAATGCACATTATTTCCGTCCAAAACCTCCTGACCCCAGGACATTCCCAAATCATATACAAGTATGTGCCCTGAACATTATCGCATCGGTGACAGCAGTCGGTGCCCGAATTCCCCATTTTGTACACTCTTACCATCATTTTTAATTCTTTAGCTGAATTTTCAAATGTGACAGATTTACTTCTGAAAATATTGTCATTCTTTTACCACCAACTCATGATTCGACAAGTTTTTCATTATGACGACTTTTTGAACATCTTGTCCTATGTGTTGCAGACCTCACTAGCATTCAAGGGGTGAAAAGCTCCATTTAGATCATTTAGAATTTGGAGACATTTTATTTGTTCCCTATGACTCAGTGGTCTGCTCCAGACTGGACCCAATTTCAAAGTGCACATGGCCCCAAGTTTGAATTGTCAGTAAATGTTAAATCTTTAATGGAAAACTAACACCTTAAAATTAAAATGGGGTTGTATTTCTTAAACCCGTTTGAGTGCTAAAGTAGCTTCCAACTCATTCTTTAATACAGTATCACAACCACCGGATCTTAAGATTGTTTTTTGATTATATTGAAGTATTTTCAGTATTCTTGGGGGGATTCACTAAGCAGTGATAAAGTGGAAATGACTTCTCTAGTTTATTACTTCTCCAGTTCCTAAGTTATTCTATGGAGTCAATGCACTAAGATCTTGAAATCTGAAGAAATCTTAGTGTACAGGCTCCATAGAATAACATAGGAATTGGAGAAATGATAAACTGGAGAAGTCATCTCCATTTTATCACCTCTTTATCACCATTGGTGAATCTCTCCCTGAAGTTAAAATGAGAATTGGCATAGAAAAGAAAAAGCCAGAAAGAGGAAAAACATCCATGAGTGAGCATCCATAGAGTCTGAGTAACGGCTTGCTAATATGCCACAGGTTCAAGAAGCTTCAGAGAAAATGGTTAACCAAGGGGGGAAATATTTTGTTACAGGCATTGTTGCAAGAATACATCTTTTAAGCAGATCGGCATAACAGTATTTTATTTCATTATATCATCTGCCAATATCTGTACATCTACGAATCATCCCACATATATTTTGATACTACTGCAATGAGATGTGCAATGGAAATCCTTCTTTCACTGAAAGGGTTACAGGCAGGCATCTCCTGACACTGCTCAGGAAGATCAGGAAGATCCCATTATTGCCAACCTCAGGTTGGCGATGTTGGGACTGTGAACTGCAACAGGGAATGCTGCTATCAGGGGTTAGTGCATGTGGCAATGTGCCACATTAACATATAAAAACACTCACATAAATACGGCTTGTTAAACTGAATTTCCATATGCAAATGAGCTATTGTCAAAGTAATCAGTGTAAAATTGTAAACCTGTCAAAGCCATGTTGGATTCATACGAGAAAAAAGGAAGAGGGGATACCTCATAGGGTAATAAAGTAAAAGAAGTGAATCTGCAAGAATACTTCATGCAATATACTTGCAAGAAAAGTGTGCTACACGTACAAGTAGTGTATTAGCATGTGGATGATATTAAAACTGCCCTCACACAGATCTGAAACAGCATCCACTTCTAATGGAGATGCCATGGTTCACATGTAAAATATATCGGTACTTACAATAATAGAATGCCGGTGAGACTCCTTTTATTCACCAGCAAATAACTGCAGGGGAAATGTGTCTCACCCCTGATCGAGCTGATAAACATGAAACAGGATCCTGTTTATCAGCTCGATCGGGGTATGGGGGGGCACATTTCCCCTGCAGTTAAATAGGTGATTCATGGCAATATCACTGTATTTGTGTTGTATTCACATGGATATGATGGAGAAGATATCTTAGTGCATGCTATAGATATGCCATTGACACAAATATGACAAAAGATCAGCAACCTAGTCTCTTGTTGACCTTTAGTGCATCTCCACCCAGGTGCCACTGTTAAAGGGATATTAATACTTCATTTTATCTTTATTTTATTTTGTAGGCATTAAAAAAACATGAAGAATGATATAAGTCTTATCTCTCAAGCCTTTATGGTTTGAGAGATATTCACAAGCAAAGTTTCCCCTCCCTCCCCTTTTATCTAGCGTAAGCCATCTCTTCTCAGATGTGGAATCCAGGCCATAGACAAGTTTTTAAGATTTTTCCCTTATCTTAATTGAAGATTGTCCCTCTCTGCAGTCTACCTGGGTACTTCCCTTCTGATCTGGCTGAACAGTGTTACATCAATAAAAGGGCCGGGAGGGGGATACTTTGTCACTGAATTACTTTTGAATTACAACTCTGACAGAATTGAAATAACACTCTCCAAAGTCCAAATACTATGATGATTAATTAGAGCTGGTTTTATTATGAAACATTACTATCCCTTTAAAGCATACAAATATTAACACAAATACAAAAAGATGGTGAGATTTCAGGCTCTACCAGTACAATGGATATATCAAATGTGCCTTGTATGACTCAACCAACAAACGTGTTCTTCGTGAGCTCTGACTTTCCAAGTCAAATGAAGCAATATTAGAATATCTTTTTGAGTGAGCTAGCGGTGCTATTATTATATTTATTGTACTTTAGCAGTCATCATAAGTGGACTACCAATTTAAGTCCCAATCAGTATGAAGAAACTTGTGGACAGGAGGGTAGATGTACACTAGAGGTACATGGAATGCACGTTTTAAAAGCAGTTGAATCAGTATTGACAGTTTTGTAATGGTTTCATGTTCACCATTTGGTGCAGCATGTGCTTTAGTCAAAACAATCTCTCAATCATCTTTCTCCTATAACATCAAAGAGGTATAATGCAAAGGCCAAGCTGAGGGATTATTGAGGCTCTACTTACAGTACTTCAATATACTCTGTATCAGTATTATCACTACTAATATGTCATATGTTTGTTCTATGGCTAGGGCATGATATTCAAGACTCTCTTGAGGACATCGCTCAAACATTTCTTCTCCCTGCAACATAGTAATAACTCCAGAGAATGTTTTTAAATCCTTTCATGAGGTCTTGTGACTGCAATCACCAATTTCCAGCTTCTGGATTCTTCCTGTGTATAGATATCTTATACAGAATGATATCAACAAAACACAGTTACTGAACATGATAAATGGCTCCATTGTATACTCCATCTGTTATCAAGCATTAATCAGTGAGTACACCCTATCTGTGAAGGTGAACTTTACCCTTGAGATATGTCTCTAAATGTGACTTATATGAGTAGGAGTCCTTCAAACAGAAGCTCAGTATATCTATATATTTCTTACATTGTACCTACAGTTTACTATATATATATATATATATATATATATATATATATATATATATATATATTGGTCTTTATTGAGGGATAATTGCCTTTATCAGATTGTAAACTGAAATAAACAATAGACTATAAAAATGCTGTATGAAGAACACCTACCTAAGTAAGTAGTTGTAAACCAAAAAAGAGCTCCAAGAATAGATGAAAATGTATACGACAGGAGAATGCAATAGAAATCCACAGAAATGTTAATATATAATTTTCACTTCCCTACTTATGGAGGTGCAATTTCTAACCCTTTTTTCAGTTTAGTTATGTTTTAATGCAGGTTCCTTGAAGCTAAATTAATTTAAAACTTTTTTTAATTCAACCATAGACATTAATTAAATTATAAATATGCATTTAAAACCTTGGTGAGCTCCCATTAATATACTCCCAGTAGTATAGTACAATCCTCTGGTTCTAGAACTGAACAGTATCATCACAGGGAACTTACAATTTTAAATAACTGTATTTAGGGATGTGTTTTCAAAAGTGAGTGGGCAATCCAACTATCCTATAGGGCATAGCTAAAATCCCAGTTGATTTAAATGGGGATTTTTTTTAACCCTTGAATGCTAGAAAGGTCTAGAAATGCATTGGTAAAGTTATGTATCATTCAAGGGATTACACTTTTAATTGAAATCAATTGGGATTTTAGGAATGTCTATTTGTACTCTAGGGTTCACTTGATTTGCTTCACCATAAATACAGCCTTTAGAGAACATTAAGTCCATGTTCAGAAAGAACAAATAGAAAGGGAGGCAGCATGTTGCAGAGAAGAAAGAAACCCCACAAAAATTGGGGTGAAAGTTCAAATTCACCAGTGCAACCCCACTGGCATTAACCTCCAATACCAGTGGATATACTTCATGGTATGTACTACAGTCTACAATCTCTGTAGTACATAACAGGGTTTGATCGATATATATATATATATATATATATATATATATATATATATATATATATATATATAACATTACAGTATATGATCACTGCAGTGCAGTAGTGCATAATCACGGAAGTGCTTTACAGTGTATTATCTCTGTAGTACAGTACAGCGTATCATATCTGTTTTGCAGAACAGTGTATGATCTATAGTTCATTACAGTGTGTGATCTATGCATTGCATAACAAGGTATGATCTCAGTAGTGTATTGTAGTGTATGTTCTCTGTAGTGCATTACAGTGTATGATCTGTAGTACATTACAGTATATGAAAGCTGTAGAGCATTACAGTGTATGATAACAGTCATGCAATACGGTGTATGATCTCTATTGTGTAGTACAATGTATGATCTATGTAGCACATTATAGAGTATCACTGTAGTGCAGTACAGTATATAATTGCTGTAGTGCATTACAGTGCATGATCTCTGTAGTGAATTACAAATACAATGTATGATCGCTTTAGGGCATTTCGCTACATCCACAGAGTGGAAACTGCACTAAGGATCGATACAATGGTAGATTTTTTAAGAGGCTAGCTCTGTTTCTAGGGTAGTGTAACAAATGAAGTTGCACTGAGCATTGTCCAGAAGGGGGTGCTGACACCCACTTCCCATTTGCTCAATATTATTTTAAACACGTTTTTAAAAATATATACCTATGTATGGACTCCTGATTTATACTGAGTTTGTTAGTCTTAACCATATGAGTTCCTGAGGGCTAATGGGGAGCTCCTGCACTCAGAGAGTTAATGGAGTGTTTTCTGGCACTGTGGGATCTGCCAAAGTATTTTTACCTCTTTTCACATTACCTTCACCTCTTCTTGATAACAAACCATTCTTCTCTATATGGTAAGACAACTCTCATGTTCTTCTGCAGTGAACCGAGCAGATTTTTTATGGGTTCAATGAAAAGGATAGAGGAACACTTTGGCAGGCTCCTTGTTTCTCCAGATTCCAGAGCCTATATATTTAGCCAGGAAGCTCCCTCTCTCTGTTTTTTTTAAATATTATGGAGCTCAGTGGGAGTATTAGTAAGGTGTGGCTCTCTAGCTGTCACTTCTATCACCCCCAGCCAGACTGTGACACCCTGATTAAGTGATTTTCAGTACAATTGCAGCTGGATAGACACAGGTCACAGAACTGGGTAAGAGAATGTCTTATCCATGGGCATATGAGAACATTTAAGACTACTGTCTTAAACTTACATGTTTTTTTTCCTGTAAGGGGATCCAATGAGGGCTTTGAGCTGGGCAGGCCTGCATTCTCTATTCAATTAATGTGCAGTGCTTAGTCATCTCTAGCAGTCCTATGAGTTTCATTCACAGTCATTCAGATCAGGAATCAGCGCAGAAACTAGAAGGATTGAAATTAAAAAAGGTCCCTGGATTTGGACTGGCCCACCAGTTCCCAATAAGTTTAGAACTTGTTAATAGGCATATTGTTTGTGATCATTCTGGTCCCTTTACATTGTGCTACAGAAAATATCTAAGATTAATTAGTGTGTCTTCCTGAGTGAGAGAGGTAGTGGTTTGACCCCCTCCCTCTCTCGCTGTGCACTTTTTACTACTGACCAATCCCAGCTTCAACTAAGTACAAGTCTCATTCAACTATAGTAGAGAGGATTTAAGAACCAACTCCCAGGCTTCCTGCAGACAAACAGGATATCACTGGATGATCAAAGGGTAAACTGCATTTATGTCTCTCTTTCTTCTGCTCTCCTTAAACCACATCTCTCTCTTATTTTCCTTCAATGTAACTAATTTTTCCCTACACTACACCAAAGCCCACAACCTATGCACTATGCAAAAGCTCTCCCTTCTCTTACCTGCCAATATTTCCACCCTGCCTCAACACTTTTTATCCACCGTGTGCCAGAGATATATCCAGTGCATTCCATTACAATGAATTGGATGTCTCTAAGGCACTCAAAGGATTAACCACTCTTTGTGTCAAATGTATGCACATGGCATTGATTTGCAATGTGTTGCACATTCCTCTTATAATCAAAGGGTTATGGCCTTACTCATTTTTTGCTGCTGATGCCTTCCACCATGAGTGTAAACAGGAAGTAGAGGTCTAAAGGTAAGTATGACAGCATGAAGACCTCCAGCTGCTGTTAGACTACAACTCTGTAGCTGCTGTAGTCCAATTATAGTTTGAATGGCTCAGGTTGTTCGGTTCTGATTTAGAGGGAACTAGACAAAACTAGATTAAGCAATTCATTCTTGGAGTTCTGAGGTATGAGCATTATATTGCCTTGCAATATTTTGCTTATTAAGGGTGGGTTAACGCCTTAAGGACGTACATGTATGTCATGGGTAGAACGTGCCTAAAGGACCCATGATGTACATGTTTTTCATGGAATTCAGGGGTCCCCACATGGCTGCATGGTGCTAGGGGATCCCTGAATTGGTTACAAAAAAAACTTCAATTGTCCTTAAGTGCCGCCGCGCGGCCATTCCTTAAGGGGTTAAACTCTTTACCTCAAAAACAAAAAAACGCACTTTTACAAGAAATTCTGTGAAAAGTGCCATGTTTTCCACTTTTCTCGGTGTGTTGAAATCAGTGACAATGTATACCCATATGTGGAGTATTACCCCTTGCATTCCCGCCCTGCTAAAGTGTTATATGGAGTGTCAGTTTACTGCATTTTGACAGTCTGTGTTTGGAAGAGAGAAAAAACAGGTGATTTTTCAGTGCCAGCTAGTATAGATAGACAGGCAAAGTAAGGGAGTTGGAGTTGCTTCATAGGAGTATTGGGGGTAGCAGGTTGTTCTCTGGGTGTTGGTGTGAAAGGAAAGTTAGAATATAAATAAATAAATTAATATAAACCAACAAACTTTTTTGACTTATAAGTGACTTATAGGTGACTGAGATGAGTGACAGATACTACACAGAAAACATAATACATAATACATTCAAGACAAGACAGACAGGTACAACTTGACAGACAGTGTTAAACACACTCATTCCTACATCCGTAAGAACAGGAGGGACAAGCATATACTGAGTTGTGTTGGAGCTTCACCATTTTATGTGCATTTTACTTTAAGCTGTTGATTCTGAAACATGTTTATTCTGTACTGCATGGTAAACATTAACATTGCATTGCTTGGGAGAGAAATAGAAATGTGCTAATGTGTAATGACAGACAGGCAAACAGTGGGAGCTGTAGGTGCTTGATTTAAGGAGTATTGGTATTAGCCAGTTCTCTGAAGAGTTGCAGACAGCAGATAAGAACCATTCGGCCCATCTAGTCTGCCCATTTTCCTACAGTAAAAACCTCAAACCTTTTTTGGTCCTTGGTCTTTTCTTACATTAAGGACAGCCTTATGCCTACCCCATGCATGCTTAAATTCTGTTACTGTATTAACTTCTGACACTTCTGCTGGTAGGCTATTCCACTTATCAACTACCCTCTCAGTGAAGTAAAACTTTCTTACATTACATCTAAACCTGTGTCTCTCTAGTTTTAGACTATGGCATCTTGTCCTAACATTTTTACTCCTTTGAAATATACTTCCATCCTGCACTTTGTTGAATCCCTTCATGTATTTGAATGTTTCAATTATATCCCCTCTCTCTCTTCTCTCCTCCAAGCTATATATGTTCAGATCTTTTAGTCTATCCTGATATTTCTTTTCCTGTAAACCAGTCACCATTTTAGTAGCCCTTCTTTGAATTTTCTCTAGAGTATCTATATCCTTGTGGAGATGGAGTCTCTAGTACTGTACACAGTACTCTAGGTGAGGTCTAACTAGAGATCTGTAGAGTGGCATGACCACTTCCCATTTCTGCTACTAATTCCCCTAGCTATACAACCCAGTACCCTGCTTGCATTCACCACTGCTTTATTCCATTGCCTGCCTAACTTTAAGTCATTAGAAATAATTACAGACAATGACAAAGTGACAGGGAAAATTAAAACAAAATACTATTAATTAATGATAGCAACAGGAGATTCTATTCTTACATTACATCAGAGGCACACATTAAACATTATTTTCAGACAAAACGTCACTCTGCATGCTAACAACACTGTTGTGCATTTTACCATCATTATGTCCAACAAATTATCTTGGCCATCATCGCTTTCACCACTTGCAAGTCCAAGCCATACAAAGTCACATTCACTGCTATTGATTAAGCAGCAACACAGGTCAACATCCACAATCTATGTTATGAGTTTTTCTGCTGCTGTCCAAAGTGCAACACCACTGATAGTACTACTGCAACATCTAACCCCTATAGTAGTGGCTGATGATCCAATAGCTAAGCTTGATTCAATCTGTGAGCAGGGGGAAAGCAAGATCACATCTTGGCACATCCTCAATGAGATCCCACCTGAACTATAACAATAGGTCTGATTGGGAGATGCACCAACTGTCACAGAACCCAAGGAGGAGTCAGAAGACGGTACAGTAGTTAGAAACAACACCTTTATTGACAATAATAAAGTATGACAAATAAATATACACTCTGGCAGAGATAGAGAACTAAGCAGGGAGCATTAGCTACTACCAGAAATAGTAGACTGCACCTGCAAGTCTAAGGGTAGGATACGTGCAATAGCACCGATGCTGATGTAGGACACAGCGATAGAAAGTATACAAACGTAGTAAGGCTGGGGCTAGGACCCAGAAATAGATAGTGTACTGATACAGTAATGCTGGGGCTAGGACCCAGAAATAGATAGTATACTGATATTGAAATGTTGTGGCTGGGACCCAGAAATAGATAGCATACTGATCTAGTAATGCTGGGGCTAGGACTCTCTGAGTGCAAGGGACCTCTACCGATGCCGCAGGAGCCGCAAGGGGCAGCAGCGAGGAAGCCAATTGCTCAGAGGAATACCAGGGTGCACCAGTTCCTAAGCCAGACAGAACATGGCAAAATCCAGTGAGGCTGCGGGCAGAGGGGCCGGCCTTCCCTAGCATCGGAACGGCCGGTACCCCTTCGAAGAAGGTAAGTGATCGCTTACACCAAAAGCAGTAAATAGCAGTAGGATAAATATAGGGTAAACTGTCTCTGAGATGGGGCAACAGTTTCTTCAGTTACAAAAATACCCATGTATCCTACTGATGCTACTGAAAAGCACAGAAAAGGATGACAGTTAGCTGGAGGTGACCAGAGGCATAGAGTTCAGACACCCACAGCCAGGCCCTAGTCATGTTGGCAAAGCAAGAAATCTATACAGTTCTTCTTTTATGTACTGTCAACCCACCCTTACCAGGTTCTTAGAAAGAAGTCAAACAATGGACAAAACATATACAAATGAACACCTGTGGAATAGAAAACTTGACAAAATGCTGCTGGTTGACACTCAATCCTGTTCTGGAGAACAAAAGTTTAAAAGAACCGTTGTCTTCTGTTTCGCCCAGCTGGCCTATCCCAAGCTGCAGTTAGTTTTCAAGAATAACTTTGTCAGAGTTTTACAAAAAGGAGGTACTGTTGTGGGAAAATGGCAAAGTGACTCAGCCTGCTAATAATTATTTCAAGGCTTGTTGCAGAATTCAGTCTATGGATTGCTCATGACCATAGTAAACATAAGCAGAAAATGTCAAAATTATCATGGGAAACTCATCTATAGTAGAAAAAAGGAGCCCACAAATTATGTAAGGAAGAGATAAGCAGTCTCAGGCTCTGCAGCTGTTTGGGCATTGTAGTCTCCAACAACTGGAGAGCGAGTCCTTGTTCCAGGGCTGCATTGATATTGGTATTCTGCATACATTAAAAAATTATATTTTAATTTGATTATTTTACACAGGTTAAAACTGTGTAATATTTCCAGTCTATTTTTCCTTTTAATTTTATTCCAGAATCTATTCCCTTTACAAATCCAATTTATTACAACAGCAGGGTGTACTAAAGCACTTTTGTGATAACTAATTCAAAACACTTTCTAATATGTAAAATGTCAGACTGAATTTTAACAACAAGTTCTACAGTTATCTTCCCTTGTCTTTTAAAGTATTTGAAGAAGGAGTAGTTCTGCTTTAACTCTTTGAGTGCCAGCAGGCATCCAACACTTTGTGAGGCAATGGTACTCTGGTATTCATGAATATAACCCTTAATTGCTTGGATGTGAAAGCGGTCTCCAAGGTTTTCATTTTATTCAATGGAGGCAATGATACTTACAGGGAAATTTATCTCTTTGTGCATATGGCCCTAAGAGCACTAGACAGTATAATGAGGAACAGAGAAAAATATGTAAAATAAGATAAATGCATAAATAGTAACCAGTATAGGAATCGCTTGTTTGCAGTATGTCTCCAAGCAAAAAAAAAAAAATAAATTAAAAAATACAAAGACTACATATTCGCCACTCAAAGCTAGATCCTGCTATATTGCACACAGTGAAATCCTCTCAATTATGCTGGACCCCTCACAAATCCAGGAAAGTTATCAACTAAGGTGAGAAAAACATGAGAATTTCTCCAGTGAGAGAAAATCGTCAATTCCTATTGTACTGTAAAGTTTATTTTTACAGTTAGCGAGAACTGCATGCAGGGGTGCACAAACCTCTCCTCAGCCCCCAAAAAGGTGCAGGTTTCTGGATCTCCTTACATGAACATACATGGATCAATCAATGGTTTAATCATTCTGGAGGATTTGTGTAAATTAACAGCCTTCCCTTGGGTTGATCCTCAAAACACACTGTTGATTGGGAGATATCCGCTTTCAAAGTTCCCTCTCCCCTGACATCAGCATTCTAGCAGACAGGTGGGGAATCCGGTCCATGGGTCGGCAGAGGCTCTTCAGCAGAGCTGAGATCGAGTTGTGGAAGAAGAAATCCTTCACTGAAATGGTCTTGCTTGGTTTGCAAGCACACATAGAAGACAATTTCAGTGAAGGATTTCTTCTTCCATAATGCAAACTCGGCTTTGCTGAACAGCCTCAGCTTGCTCAGGGACCGGATTCCCCTGCTGTCAGCTAGAACGCTGACATCAGGGGAAACGGCAAAAAGCAAAACTTTGAAAGCGGATAAAGGTTTGAGAGATGCCACTGGACTAATTTAACTCAGTTTTTTACTGGCTACAAGATGCCGTATAGCAATTTTAAGTATTACTATCCCTTTAAGATAAGATAAAGGTGAGATAACAATTACATTGGGATAAAGTTTACATTTCCTATGTTATTTGAAAGGCCCTATTTATTTATTATAAGAGAGTAAACCTAACCTCAGGGCCAATCAACCGTTTTTACTGGCTACAAGATGCAGGATAGTAATTTTTAAGTATTACTATCCCTTTAATGCAGCAATTCCCAGGAGTTCCAATTGAGCATCTCACAACCACCCTGGTGTATTGGCCAGTTTCAATTTTTTTTTCTGCTTGCATGTTATAGAATAAGGGTATTCTATGCATCAGGAAACAGTAGAGGGGTCTTAGCAGAAACATCAAATAACTTGAGTGTGGCAGTTAGGGGATCGGCAAAATTCTTTATTTCAAACTGAAACAGAGGAAAAATGGTACTAACCACCAAGTGGGAAATTTCCTGCAAAAATTGCAGATTTTCCACTTTTTTCCACTTTTCTTTTGCATTGAATTCAAAGGAAAACATTTTTCCCCCACATGGAAAGTTTATCTTCTTTTCTGACATATAAACAATCATCTTTTCAGTCATCTTTAGCATCTTCAGCACTTACAATTCATGCCTCACCCAGACACACACATACACATAATTGTTACGTAATCTGCAATACTGGTCATCCATAACCCTAGCATTGAGATCCTACCTGAAGCACAACCACAGCGAGACACACCATCAATATGTCAGAGGTGCCATGACTATAGCAGCAGAAGCCATCCTAAAATTTCCTGGGGCACATAATAGTATTGCTGTTGTTTTGTCAGAGAATGTGCCAAGATTTCATTCATTTACACTAACATCTATGGCTCCTGCTACTGTTCTGCAAATACAAAACATGGAATAGTAGGATTGTGAGTTTGTTGGAGGAGATTATAAGAGTCATAGAGTGCCCATACATGCCACCTCCACCCCCACCTAGACTGCAACAAGTCATGTTTTTAAAGCAATAAAGTTAAACAGCAGTTCTTCCACTAGGTACTGCCACCCCACACTTACTGACATTTTAGAAAAGAGTCAAAATCTGCACAAAAATTAACCAAAAGTACACCTGATGGCAGTTGACTTGCTGCCCTTTTCATTTGTTGAAAACAGAGGTTTTTTGCAGAAGTGATGTCATGTGTTGCACCTTTTGACATATCCCAAGCCACAGTTATTTTTCAAGGATGGTTGTGCCAGAATTACACAAAGGTCAAAGGACAAAGGGACTTGGCCTGCTAACAATTTTTCAAGGCATATGTTGTCATTTGTTGATCCTGCACTATGTGCTTTTGAAATATCAAATCAGACCTCATAGGTGTAGCATCGGGACCTTCCGGGTTGAGTTGGAGGACCTGCAATACTCACATGACATAAGTGGTTCTTGAAGATCCTCCTATCATGGTGCCCATGATTCTGGTGCTTTTGCTGGCTTGTTTGCTTCCTTGTGATTGATTGTTGGCAGCATGGCGGGTGACTACTTTCTGGTTATTCTCGCTTCATTCTGAGCACTCACTATTTTTATAGTTCCACCTTGATTGATCTATTTGGACTCCGCCTCCTAGAGAGGCCTTATATGCTGGTCCTATCATTGCCTCAGTGCTCTTTCGTGGTGTACCTGAGTGCTTTCTGAGTCTCCCATTGTGATCCGTTCCTGGCTGCTGAATCTGTTTCGTATATGACCCTGGCTCCATATGACTACCGATTTGTGCCTGAACCTTTTGACTGCTGACTGACTGCTCCATGCCGACTTTGGCTTGATCTGACTACCTGCTCTGTGTATGAACTTTGGCCTGGCTGACTAACCGCTCCGTGCTGACTTTGGCTTGTAAGATTACCCTCTCTGTGTATGACCTTTGGCCTGGCTGACTACCCGCTCCATGCTTAGTACTGTGGCTTGTCTGACTTCCCGCTCCATGATATGTACTTGGGCTTGACTGACTACTCGAATTGTTTAACCATTGGCTGGTTTGTCTCTCCCTCACTCCCTGAGACCTGGCACCCTCCTTGCAGGCTCTCAGTCTCAGTCCTTGGTCAGGTAAGTCCTGTCCATAGAGCAGCAGTGCCTAGTCCTACAGGGGATTGCTATGCCCCTAGCGTTCTAGGGTGTGTGTGTTTCTGTGACCCTAGCATCCTAAGGTATTCCGGTTTTCCTTTGCATTCTAGCTTGTGAGCCTCCAACTTCCACTCAGCTTACAGCCCGCTTACCACTATTGCTACCTCTGTGGTTCTGCTCTCTCTACTGGTTCACTCCAAGCTTATTCATCAGTCTGGCTAGGTTCAGTGTCAGCTCCTGGTAGTGGACTGCGCACTGTTTCTTCGGCTGACCCTGGGAAGGTTGGGGAGGTGTCTACATTCAACTATTCTTGTGATTTATTCTTAAAAAGTAGAATTAATTTTATGTACCTGTCTGAGTCTCCTGTGACACCTCCATCTCAACCCGGACATTTACATAACACCAGGTTGACGATGTTGCGGAGGAGATGGGAAGGCAGTGATCACCTTCCTGGTCACTGCAATGATCAACCATCAGATGCCCCCCCCCACCACCACCGCAAGATTTATTTGCTTTTTGGGGAAAAAATAATAAATTAAAAAAAATAAATAAAAATGATTACCCCACTACACCAATAACCCCAAATATACTTGTACACTCCAGTCTTGTTCGCCTGCCCACTGTTAGTCACAGATCCTCCACCTACACTGTCTGACCCCCCAGCCTTCTTCTCCTATCCACTGATAGTCACCTATTCCACATTGTCCACTCCCCCAGTCTTGTTCCTTTTCACACTGGTAGCCACAGATCCCCACATAAACTGTGTAGATCCACAGCCTTGTTCCCCTGTTCACTGAGCCAGAAATTCTCCACATTTACTTGGACCCCCAGTCTTGTTTCCCTGCCCCCTGGTAGCCACAGATCCCCCCATATACACTGTCTTCTCCCTCAGCCTTTTTCCCCTGTCCACTAGGAGCCACAGATTCCCCATATACACTATACGATGCCCGCTTCAGTTGTTTCACAGCCCACTGATCACCAAAGATTCCCAATATGCACTGCGTAATCCCCTAGTTTGGTTCAACATATTCCCCACATAAACTTGGTGACCTACCAGTCTTATTTCCCTGCCCACTGGTACCCACATATACTGTCTGTTCCCCTGTCCTTTGGTAGCCACTAGGGATGGGCGAAAATTTTCTCCTCAAACTGAAATCTCTGAATAATGGCACTTTCCGCTTGGCAAATAATTTCCTGTGAAAAATGCCATATTTGCGTTTTTTGCCACCTTTTCCGCTCATTGAAATCAATGGGAAGAAAAATATTTCTCTACCATAGGAAAGTTTTCTACAGCCATATAAAAGTCTGTCAGGCTCTCACAGCAGCCATTCTGTGTTTGTGAGAGGAGAGAGCAGCATGTTTTTGAGCTAAAAGAGATAGGCAAATAAAGGGAAATTGAAGCTTAGTTTAGGGAGTCATTTAGGTAGGACATTTGTTCTCTGTATTAGGGGAGTCTGGGGGCACTCTAGGGAATAAGAAGGAAGGAAGAAGGTTGGCCCCCAAATACTCCAAAATTCCATGTGACTGACAGGCAAGACACAGGCAGCTAGTTACCTATTTGCTTGCTGATCTTGCTGTTATTGTCTCTGTGCTGGGTGGGGAAGTCTGGGAAAAGACGTTGTTGATTTAGTTTTTTAGTTATAATTGTTTTTGGAAAGACTGTGATAGAACAACAGGGTGGACAACTTAAACAAAAAAAAAATAAAAAATAAATAAATAAATAAAAAAGAATAAAAACAAAATATCTTAGGTGATAGTGACAGACAGATGACTGAGCTTAGGCAAGGCATCACACAGCTCCATCAGTTGTGTTGTGTACCGTACAGTAAAAGAACACAGTGTAGTTCCGTAATATCCAGTAAGCACACAAGGGGAAGGGGGAGGGGTGGAGCAGTGTAGGGACGTGAGAGTAAAGCAGTAGTTCAAAAACTGATTGCAGCAATAGTTGCTGCAGCATGTGAAATCAATGGTGATGATCCCACTACTCCAAGGGAGGATGCAGTTTGTCAAGGTCCCAGCAAAACTAGATCCAGCACCACCAGTGCCAGTAGAAATATAGATACTGTAAATGGCATAATAGAGGAAGGTGTAGCAGCTGAACCACTTACTGCATCAGACAGTGAGACAACCAAACACCAAAACACGTGTCTTCAAAGTAGTGGTGAATTTTGCTAAAGTAAAAGTAAAAATAAATTGTTTGAGACCTCTAAAAGCTTAGAGGAATATAAGGGTAGTAGTGGGCAAGAACTGTCAGGTGATGCTGATGGTGCTGAGGATGACCTAATGATGACTGATGATGATGCAGATCTAGAATATATCCCTCAAGCATCCTTCTCTTGTTCAGATACAGATGAAGTTGAGAGTGAGGATGATGACAGGGCTATAAGGTTAGCAGAAAGTCAAAGGCTGTATCTTCCACTTTTAAGGATCACTGTCTATAAAGTGTTTGAGAAAACCATTGGAAAGTCTGACCCTGGACAGGTACAGATGTCAAAAAGCACACAATCACCCTATCAGTCATCATCAGCATCATCGCCTCTTCACAAACACCTGTTTTGAGTACCCAGCAACAGCAACACAGGTTAGCATCCACAGTGGTAGATATGATGAGTACCTCTAGTGCTGCTGCTGTAAGTGCTGCACCTTTGACACCCAGTAGTACTGACAGTAGAATTAAATTTAGCTCCAGTACTAGAAGTAGTAGCAGAAACCACATATGAAAGACAAAGCCAGGACAAATATATTAAAAGCAGCACAGATGAGGAGGTGGAGGACGGATGTCAAGAGGGTTTGCCCCCATCTACCCCGCTTGGGACCACTGCTATGACCAATAAATAATGTGTGTCAATAATCTGAGAAGGAGGATGGATTATGACAATGGTAAAAATACATACACAAATCACACCATGCCAGTCCTCCACCACCACTAGAATACACATCTGCCACAATGTAGGTTGTACTTTATTTTTTTCATTACTTGACATCATCATGAATATGTGCCAGTGTCACTTAAGCAGGAAGTTAGTGTTGTGGGCAAAGGACAAATGCATTCTGCATGCTAACACATTTTTCAAGCCGTATGGTGCTGTAGGACTCACAGCTTTGACTTTCAGCCACTTATTTCTAAACTTCAGCCCATAGAAGAAGTAATATTACAGTGAGAAATATAGTACCTAAAGAAAATATAGGCAAAAAATGTGTTAAATTAGGCGAAAAATGTCTTAACATAGGTGGAAAATTTGTTAAAACAGGCGAAAAGGAGGACATTTTTGCACAGGCGGAAAGGCGAAATTTTTCGTGGGAAAAGCAAAAAATCTGCACTTTTTTGCGAAAAGTCATGTAGAACATTTTTCACACTTTTCACACTTTTCGCCCACCCCTAGTAGCCACATTTGACACATACAATATGTGGATCCCTGCAGACTTATTCCCCTGCCCACTGAGCCACAGATTCTCCTCATACACCTGGATCCCCCAGACTGTCTGTCCCCTCAGCCTTGTTCCCCTACCCACTGATAGTCACAAAATCCTCACGTTCACTGCATGGACCCCCCTCCAAACACCTTGTTCCCCTTCCCACTAAGCCACAGATTCCCCACATACACCTGGACGCCCCAGTCCTGGTGCCCTGCTCACTGGTAACAACATTTTCCCCATCTATACACAGTCTGACCCCCCAACCATGTGCCTCTTGCTACTGGTATCCACAGATTCCCCACATGCACTGTATGACCCCATACCCGGTAGCCACTTCCCAGTGATAGCAGCAGATCCCCCCTATACACTGTTTGAACCTCCCTCCCAACCCAGCCTGGTTCCACTACTAGTCACACAGCCCCAAATGTACTGTCATCTCCTAGATGGCTTCCACTCTCCCTTGGTATCTCCCAAGGTCTGATCCCCATCCTGGTTTCAGTGGCAGTTGCAGAGCTCCACATACACAGTCTAACCCCCTCCAGCCTCATTTCATTGGTAATTCCAGAGTCTCACATACACTGTGATCCCTCCAACCTGTCTGGTTCCCCTGCAGTCACACAGCCCCACATACACCGGTAAATTTCCATACTGGTTAGACTGCCCTCTGATACCACAGATACCCCACATGCATTGTCCAAGATCACAACCTTATTTCACTGTCAGTCACAGAGCTCCACATATACTGTCTAACCCCCAGCCTGGTGTCACTGGTAGTTACAGAGCCTCACATACACTGTCTGGCTCCACTGACCCTGATATCTACAGATCCCCACATTCACTGTCTGACCCTCCCAAGTCTGGTCCACTGGAAGCCACAGAGCCACACATTACTCTATCCTACACTACAGCCTTGTTCCATTGGTATTCAAAAAATATCACACACACACACACACACACACACACACACATACACACACACATACACAAACACTGTGTTAACTGGTAACCTTGCTCCTGGCACCTGCTATTGTGTGTCAATCCATACGAAAAGAGTACCCTTTTTCTTAGGCAGGCAGTAGATATTGTATACACTTGCAAATTCCATGGTGTTGAAAGATTTTACTATCTTTGAATTAACTGAAGTTTAAAAACTCAAGTGTTTTTTCCCAATAGCACCACTTTCGGGAAATAATTGTGCACACTAGCCTAGGGGTAAAAAGGCAATTGATACCTCATATGATACGGGTGAATGTCTACTTTCCAAAATATTATGGCTCTGGCACCCCCCTACAGTATGTCAACCCATACCAATGGGATGCCATTTTTCTTGGATGAGAAGTAGTTAATGAATACAGTAGAACATTCCATTCAAACACTTCAGTGCAGATGAAGGAATGGAATTGTAAAAAAAAAAATAGTTTTCTTTTAGTACCACCTTCTGGAAACATTTGAGCCATAAGGTTAGAGGTAGAAAAGCAGGTGGCTTTGATGCTGTGGGTTGTTTTCTTTCCAAAATAATTTGAAACAGTGTAATGATGTAGTTTTGTACTTCTGGCATCCACTGCAATAGTTCGTCTCATACCAATAGGGTTCCATTTTATTCAGAAGAGCGGTAGATAATAAATACAAAAATAAATCCAATAGTTTGCAATGATTTCAGTACCTTTGAAGGAGTGTACATTTAAAATAATCTCTATTTTGTTCCTTTAAAATCACCTTTTGGAAATATTGGTGCACATTAGGCTAGGCGTAGAAAGGCAAGTAACCCCTCATTTTATGTGGTGAATTATCTTCTTTCCACAATGGTATGGTTTGTCTATCTTTTCTTCAATCATGAAGGATACCATAATTTTAGTCCAGGCAAGCCATTTATGAAAAAAAATGGAAGAAAAATTAGAGAGTGCAGATGGAGTAGTTTTGTACCTCTAGCAACCCCCTACAATAGTTCAGTTCCTATCAATGGGATGCCATTTTTGGGGAACAGCAGTAGTCAAGGACTACTGTAGTAAATTCCATAGTTTTCATTGATCTGTGTACCTTTGAAAGGGCAGAAATGAAATATACTACCATTTTTTTTCCTTTAGCTCCACCTCCTGAAAACATTTTGCATATCATGCTTGTGGTAGAAAGGCAAGTAAGCCCTCATTTTATGCAGTTGGATGTCTGTTATGGGGTAATTATGCCTTCAGACAAAATATATTGTGTTTAGGTCGGCTGCATGAAAATGTCAATAGAAATTATGTTATGTGCTGTTATTAATTTAGGGCCTAGGGGAAGGACATCCATTTCTACACATATACATATTGGGTCATGCAGCCCTAATTTGGCTGTGCTTGTGCTGAAGTGACCCTGAATTCAGTAAGCTGGTAGAAGTTTCTATCACACTGCATTGAGGGTGTGCATTGTTCCTCCATCCAAAATAATCACATTACTCCTGATGTCTTGCAGAAAGATGCAAAGTGGAAAAAAGGGCTCTTAATAATTTTGCACATTTGCCACTGGTTAAATGTAACCAATATCTTTTCAATTCACCATATCATACACAGTTCCCAAAATATTTACATAACCACAAAATCAGTTTGCTTGTAAATTTTGTGGTTGTGCTCTGCTTGATAAACAGGTGATAAAGTAGATATGACTTCTTCAGTGATATCACTTTTCCAAGTCCTACATTATTTTATGGTGCCAATGATATTAAGATTTCTCCAACTTTAGAGATCTTAGCGCATAGGCTCTATAGAATAACATAAGAAATGGAGAAGTGATATCACTGCAGTCATCTCAACTTTATCACCTTTCTATCAGTCTTTAGTGCATAACCCCCTAGATTCCAATTTAAATGATAATTGTCAACACTCATTTTGTCTCACAGATTACTTTTCAAGTCTATATACTATGGGCCGTATGTTCAAAACAATTGTAGGACTTCTGGGGCAAACCATTTCTGCTATAGGAGAAAACTAAAAATTCCTATTGACTTAAATGGGGATTTGACCCCTTCAATGCTTGACAGAGGTCCCCAACGCATAAAATCAATGGCAACTTGGGGAATTGTTAGTTCTCCTTTATAGAGCAAATGGCTGGAACCAGAATTCCTCCACTTACTAATTTATTTTTTTAACATATGGCCCTATGGAGAAATTTGTAGCTCAAACGCTTGCTATATATATATATCAGCCAAAATGAAATCCAGCTCTTATTAAGTATACTTCAGTGTATGGTAGATTTTGTTTTATAACATAATCCCCTTTAATTAAAAAAAAATTCTGGATAAGAAAGCATGTGATAAACAAACAAGGAGGAAAGATGAGAAGTGACCTTTTTCGGTTAATATTCCTTCAAAGGGATAGTAACACTTAATATATAGTATGATTTATAGGCCTAGATGCACTAAAGGTCGAAGCCAATGCTGTCTCAAGCGATGCCTTGAATCACTGCGCTCTCATCATTGAATCAGTCACCGGGGTCAGACTAGGTGACTGATTCAATGATGAGAGCGCAGCGCTGCTTTCTAAGAATGAACCCGGTGACAGGGTTCATTCATTCAAAGCAGCACTTGATACAGCATTGGCTTATACAGCCACCGGTAGTATCAAGAAGGCAGAAAATGCCTTTTATCCTTTTGAATAGATGATCCATGATAGGGGGGCTATCAGGAGGGGTCCTGGTGCCCCCTGGAGGTCTGAAAGTATTATTTCATTATGAAAAGCGCATATAACCTATGTGACACATAGGTTATATGAGCTTTATTTAAAAAACGGGCAATTGTTGCCCTCATGCTAGGGGGGTGTCATGAGGGGTCATGATACCCTCCTTAAGGTTTGATGTTTTAGTTAATGACATTAATCACATTAAACATATTATATTAAACATATAATTAAATGTTTTACACATATAAAGGCAAGGTATGCTTCCGTATACCTTGCCTATTAACCCTTTGAGTATCAGAGAGGTAGCAAATACATTGCTAAGCAATGCCTTCCTACCTCTCTGGTACTCAAAGGTTTAAGTGTCAAATAAAAGACAGGTTCATTGAATAAATGGTATTTCTTGAGGTGAAAGTCGAATGGAGTTAGTATGTCGAATATATGCAATATATGTCAACATACTAAAAGGGGGGTATATCGAAGGGGGGAATGTTGTTTAGTGCTTGGTGTACTAGTTCTGTTTATTTTAACCCTTTGAATGCAACAGGTGCATTGCATTCAATGATGTCCTTTGTGCTGAAAGCCTTCTCTTTATTCTCCTACTGGCTAGGTAGGGAAGCACAGTGAATGCTATTCAGAATTTTCGTAGTGTTGGTGATGTGGGAGGGGAGGAAATCCCTTCCACAGACAACACTTCGAAAATCCTGTATGCTAATACCTTCTCCAACCCTCCCCTTCCATCTGACAATTTTGGTGAATATGTCGATTTGTGTGCAGATCTAATTGTCGGAGTGATTCAAAGACATCAACAAAATCATACCAACACTTTTAGTGCAACTAGGCCATATTGTATGGTGTATCCTCCTGAGTACAACAAGGGTATTCCAAATACTGAGAGGTGTTTTAGTCAAAAGTTATTGAAGCTCAACCTTGAAATTCTTATGTGCAGTATCTCAATGTCCTGAAAATGTACAGTGGAGCTGTTGCTACATATTCTATGATGGTCAATTGACCATAACTTTCCATAGGATGATGTAGCAACCACTCCACTGTAAAATTTCAGGCCATTGAGGTACTGCACCTAAATAGTTAAAAGTCTGAGCTGCAATAACTTATGAAACAATCAGCAAAGGGCATACCCTTGTTTTACTCAGGAAGCTAAACCCTACAATAAATATTTTCTATATATTAATTGTTACTATCCTTCTAAAATGTCTTCTACAAGTTTAGAACATTTTTAGTTTGTCAGAAAAAAAGACGTAAATAAGAAGAAAAATGACAGCTAGAAGAATATTTTTGAAAATACCTGCCAATATGACAGTAGATTAAACCAGGCCCACTTTAAAGACTCTTTTTTTTTCCTTTTGATGGACACAGACAAATTACAATGACTGTAATATGTCTGAGAATTGATGGCACAAGAAGTATATACCAACAATTTCTATTGCCACAACTTTTTCAACCATCTCGTATCACATACCTTTGGATTTTCTTGTAAGAACAGCAGTATTGTGCATCAGTGACAAAGATCTGCTCTAATCCAAGAGGTTACATTTCTTTTTAAGCAATATATTACCCCTTTGAGTGCAATGCATTTCTATTAACTTACCTTATTCTAATCTCTTGGGCACTAGAAATGTATCCACCGCATTGCAAAGCTGTGCATAGGAGACATCTCTAGCATCTAGGTAGATTACTGTTTCTTTTAATTTTTCAAGTGCTAGAGGGGAATGCAACACATTTCTCTGTAATATGCTGCTCAGCCTATGGCATTCAAAGGATTAATGGAAAAATCTAAAGTATTATTCATTTGCTTTTATACCTATCCATGTAAAACAAAGTATTTACTTTAATTCAGGACAACTGAACCCTCCAGTGGAAGAAACACTGTATTGCAACACATACTTGTTTTCTAAACACATTAGATGCAGGTGCCGCATAAGAGAATATAAATGCTGAAAGGAAATCATAAAAATAATGCATTTTCTGCAGCTAAGAGCTCAGAATCTGCTTTTACTTTGATTGTGCTAGCATAATGTGGAGTATATTACAAGCTGTCCTGTTAATGCTGTACATTTCAATTTAAATAGCAGATTTAACGAAATAGAAATAAAGGTGGAAGAAATAATGTAAAAACTTAATCTTTTAGCTGATGCACTCATTGGAAATGTAGCTACTAAAATGTAGTAATTGACTTACGCAGATAGCATGTATTATACAGAGTCAATGGGCTGTTATATTCATTAAAAGAATAGTAATGGTTTATTATGTAAAAATATATATTGCAGTGCCTTTACTGCAAACTAAAGCAAGGGTACTCCCACTGCTCAGCGATGCTTCATTCAAAAGGTATTACAAAAAAAATATATATATATTTTTTAATTGTTATATTTCATTTCTGTTAATCATACTGCAATGCAATGTTATGGTATTGTCACCATGTGGCAATGATGCTTTGTTGTATATGGGGGGTTATGCACTAAGATGTGACAAAGTGGAGATGACTTCTCCAGTGCATTCCTCCTAACATATGAAATGGCCAAAGAGGGACACTTTTGGTTTAGGTGGTATTTATGGGGCTGTCACTGGTAAGCAGGGCATTACTGAGAATTCTTAGGTTATATCATGACCTATCGACACTAAGGGTGGGCAAAAGGTCCAGTCATGCTCATGCAAAAAAACCCATGAAAACCATGTGGTTGTCTGCTTTTGCATAGGAAAATCTGCTTTAAATAAAGCAATTCAAATCTTCACTGTTTTGCCCATAGGCAGAAATGTTTCACAATTTTTTCAATGGCTAGTAAGTTTTTCCCCTATAATTATGTGTTTCTGCTTTTTCTCTATAAAAATGTGCCTTTTTCCAGGAAGTGAAATACAATACACACAACTACAGAGTGAAAGAGATGTGCTAGGGTCTTGTGCTGTCAGTCGGTTTGCAAAATTGAGACAGGATACTGACTGATATCATTATGAGTACGTTTAATAACAATAAAAAGAGGAGGTAGAAGAACTGTTATTCATCCAACATGTCTAAGAAGGAGGAGGTGACCACTACCACCAGCATAAAAGGGTGTGGATGCCTTGGTCCCCCCAGACCCAATGATGGCAAGACCCCCTACATCACCCTTAGGGATATTAGGGAAATTTGTCTCATGGGAGGAAGAAAAGGGGTGGTAGTAGTAGTAGTAGTAGTGAGAGCAGTACAGGTCAGCTACCTGTGTCTGCTGCCAATGCTGTGTCTGCTGCCAGTGCTGTACCTGCTACAGTGTGTCTTGTAATTTTCAGGAGGGGGGAGGAGGTGATGATGCCAAGTGCAACAGCAGGGGACCCTAAGTCACACTTACCATCACCAAGCAGTGCCACCACTAATTCTACTACTAAGATGGTCACGCAGTTTGTACAGAGTGTTAGGAGTAGTGAATGAGAGTTGATCATATTACTAGAGAGGAGGAAGACTCAGGGGCTGAAACTGATGTGGTTCGTGTAGTAGTAACAGTGATGGTGAAGCAGCTTGTGGGACTAGCGTTGGGAGAGTGGTAGGCCAGACTAGCGGTCAAGGGAGCACACATTCCCCTGAACCTGGGAGTCTCCTTTTCCCAGTCCCCATGGCAGTGTCTAGATGGAACTTGATCCAGTAGAAGACAGAACTGGTGGCTAACAGCAATAATGCCACCACCACCAGGAGCACAGATCAGCTGCATGTGCCTGCTGTTATCACTGCCAGTCTGTCTTCTCCAGGTGAACAAGAAATGGCAAGTGTGACATTAGGGGACCCTCTGTCACATTTCTCATCACCTCTTCCAACTGGTAAGACATCTGTAATAGAGCAGCAGCAGCAAGGAGGGACTGGTCATGGTGGTGATGATGATGGTGGAGAAGCTGGGCTGGAAGAGACATTGATGGCCTTTTTAGCCCAAACTGAGAAGGAATGGGAGACAGGGATGGGGATGGGCATCACCACCAGCAGTGAGCTTTTGGAATTTGCGGAGTTTGCCACTGCTCTAATTCCTGCTGCTGCTGAGTTGAAAGGGCAGCAGGATGCTGAAGAGCAGGCTAGTGTGCCACAGACCACCGTGGACACAGTGGGAATGTGGTCAGCAAGTGAGGTAACGATGAATGTGGTGGATTGGCAGACAGTGTAGTTACCTTAGAGCAAAAAAGGTGATGGTGAGCTTGTTGTTTCACTCATCATTGAACTTCCAGCCCCTGAGTTGCTCTATTCTTCATCCTCTTTGATCTACACCTTGCCTCTTTTTGCCTTTTATGGGAGAGTCAGGCGGTACAGCAACAGTGGTGCTTGATTTCTGTGGTGGGAGTTTGGCTTTAACATGTTTGACATAAATGTCATGGTGTCTGTGTTTCATATGTGTTATTAGGTCGGTTGTGCCAAGGTGTGTTCCTTCCTTTGTGTTACGGTTTGCAAAACAAGACAAGGAGTCAGCTGGTATAGTTAAAATCACCTTTATTAGAATAATAAATAGTAGGAAAATAATGAAGATACTATAAGCAGAGGGTGAACGGAGAGGCTAGAGACTCTATCAGAAATAGAAGCCTGTTGGCGGTTCAACCCAAATGCTGGAGACTAGGCAGAAGCCAACTGGTAGTCTCAGGGTAATAGGTGGAACGCAACACAGAACCTACAGTCTCCCCTTAACGTAGCAACAAGGGAGACTACTGACTCACGCCTGCAGTTAGTAAGGAAGAGCTCATCTCCAATAAGGATGGTAACAATGGAAAATACTAACTCACACCTGCAGTCAGTAAGGCTGGAGTCTGCCAGAGCCCCAGGTCTGCACCAGGATGGATGTCTGTGGGGAACGGAGCCACGCAGCGGAGTGAACAGACAGAGCAACATGTCAGCACCAGCTAGGTATTACGGTGCCCGTGATTTGCTGACTTCTGTTGTCAGTCAGGTGTGTGTACTCTCCATTGGCCACCTGTCTTGTGCCCGCCCAGTATTGCCTTTATAGACTGGGCTGAGGCACCCTTTGGGGGCCCATTCATGGTGTCTCTATGTCAGCAGTCACCTGACTTGTACCTATTCCCTGGGCCTGTTTTGCTCTGCTACCTGTATCAGCGTTGCTCCAGTAGCCAGGGCCTCTCCTGTGTGGCTGCCTGCCTCCGTTCCTGATCCGGTTGAGAGGTCGTTCCTGCTTCCGTTCCTGATCTCGTGCTGCTGTTGTTCCTGCTCCATTCCTGACTTGGTTGGCGGTGCTGTCGTTCCAGCTTCTGTTCCTGATCCCGTGCTGCTGTTGTTCTTGCTCCATTCCTGACCCGGTTGGCGGTGCTGTCGTTCGTGTGGTGGTCCTGGCTTGTCTGTTGACGCTGCTGCTTGTCATCCATCTGGCTGCTGAGTCGCTATGGCGACATTCTGATCACTGTGCATTCGATGTTCACTGGTTGCTGATCCCGTTTGTATAGAACCAGTTGGACGTATCGTTTGTCCAGTACGTTGTACTGGTTGACTCCACGATCACCGGTTGCTGATTTCGCTTGTATAGAACCGGTTGGGCAAACGCTTATCCAGTACGCGGTACTGGTTTACTCCTATTTTACCGGTTGTTGATTCCGCTTGTATAGAACCGGTTGGGCAATACGCTTCCAGTACGCTGTACTGGCTTACTCCAATGTCACCGGTTGCTGATTCCGCTTGTATAGAACTGGTTGGGCATACATTTATCCAGTACGCTGTACTGGTTTACTCCAATTCACCGGTAGATAATTCTGCTTGTATAGTACCGGATGGGCGTTACAATTATCCAGTACGTGGTACTGGTTCACTCCTCAGACACCGGCTGCTGTTTCCACTTGTATAGAGCCGGCTAAGCGCTATTGTTGTCCAGTACATGATACTGGTTTACTCCACCATCCACCGGCTGCTGATTCCGCTACTTTAGAGTCGAGTGAGCGCTATTGTTGTCAGTACACGGTACTGGTTTACTCCACCTTCCCCCGGCTGCTGATTCCGCTAGTTTAGAGCCGAGTGAGAGCTATTGTTGTTCATTTCACGGTACTGGTTTACTCCACGATACACCGGCTGCTGATTCCCCTAGTATAGAGCCGGTTGAGTACTTTGTTGTCCAGTACGCGGTACTGGTTTACTCCACATCCACCGGTTGCTAATCCTGTTTGTATAGAACCGGTTGGGCTATACTGTTGTTCCATACATGGTACTGGGTTACTCCACAGTCACCGGTTGTTGTTGTCTCCGTTTCTACACCGGTTTGGTCTCCCTGGTTGGGAGACTGGTTTGCTCCTCTGTTCCATCTTATGCTGTTGCTCCATCTATGCAGCATTAGTGGAGCTGTTCCTCTGTCCTCCTGGCTGCCTTGCCCGGTAATTTGGTAAGGCCGGTAGAGCCACATTCAGATTTGCGTGTAACCTCCAGGCTGCCTTGCCCAGTATATTGGCAAGGCCGGTAGAGCCACAACCAGCTTGTCCTGTTAACCTTCCAGGCTGCCTTGCCCGGTATATTGGCAAGGCCGGTAGAGGCACAACCAGCTTGTCTTGTAAACCTCCAGGCTGCCTTGCCCGGTATATTGGCAAGGCCGGTAGAGCCACATTCAGATTGTCTTAACCCTTTAGGCTGCCTTGCACGGTTTATTGACAAGGCCGGTAGACCCTCCCTTGTGTATCTTGCAATAAATACTGTTTGTACCCATTGTGTATATGTGAGTTATGTGTATGACTAGGACCCGTGAGGGTTCCCATTAAACTTTTCAATAAAGTTTGATTTTTATCTTACTCTGTGTCTAAGAGTCATAACAAACCGTGACACTAGGATAGTCAGACAAGCCAGGTTTATAGACGGAGCGGGTAGTCAGCCAGAACCACAGCACTGCACTAGATAGGATGTTCACTAAGAGTAGGTAACGTTGGGAGGATACTGGGATAGAGTCCCAGGTCAGCACTGGAGCGGGTAGTCAGCCAGAGCCACAGGTCTGCACCAGATTGGATGTCTAAGACAAATGGAGCACACAGAGAGAATGTTCAGACAGAGCCACAGGTCAGCACCAGAATGGATAGTCAGACAAGCCAGGTCATACACAGGATACAGGAACAACTGGAACTAGAACTGCACTGAACAACAATGTAAGGGTAATGATACACAGGTCCAGGAAGGTTTATAAAGGAGTAGGAGAAGGCGGGGCCAATTAGGTCCCCCAGACTGGGCCTATAACAGGCGTCCAGGCAAGTGCCTGATTCCTGATTTCAGTAACAAGGAATCAGACGCTACCAGGCCGCAGGCAGAGAGGGACGTGGCTAGTAACACTGGAGCGTCAGTCCAGACCCCTGCTCTCGTCCGAATAGCGCAGTCCGAGGTAAGGCACTCTGACACTTTGCTCTTCTCACTGCCTTGTCACAAATTGTACAAAGCGCTGTTGGTGATGACTGCACTATGCCTGCCCCAGACCCATGACTTCAGGGGATAAGGGAAGAAAAAGGTGGAGAAGAATGGCCTTTCTTTTCTTGTTCTCTACATTCCCCTTCACTGTCTGTGGCAGCGGATGATGTTCCTGCTGTTCCTGCTACTGCCTCAGAATCAGCACTGCAAATAGGACCAGGAGTATTATTGCTGCTTGCAAGTGGAACCTGTCCTAGTCCCACATCTCTTGTTGACCCATTCCCACGGAGTCCACGGTGGTCTGTGGCACACTAGCCTGCTTCTCATCATCCTGTTGTCCTTACAACTCAGCAGCAAGAATTAGAGCAGTGGCAAATTCCGATATCTTACTGCTGGTGGTGGTTATGTCCATCCTGATCCTTGTCTCCCATTCCTTCTCAGTTTAGGCTAAAATGGCCATCAATGTCTCTTCCACCCCATCTCCTCCACAATCATCATCACTCTCTTGGTAGTGACAAGTATGACAAAGGGGCTCATGGTGTCACGCTAGTAATCACTGACACAGCAGCAGCAGCAGGTTCACACATACACACTTCTGCTGCTGCTTGTGGATTTCTCCACATCACCAGCATCCCTCCAACTCCTCTTGCTCATACTGCAGCAAGCAACAGTACGCTAAATGTCTCTCTCTCTCTCTCAATCACCTCTGCTTTTGTCTACTGTTAATTTAATGGGAAGTGCTGGGTTGGTAAAAGACAATGGCTCATATTTATAAACAAGGATTATTCTGGCGTAAACCAATGGCACCATAGGGCATAAATAAAACGTCATGAGCTCTAACATTCAAGAGGTTAAAAAAAGTTCTATTCAAGTCCATGGGAATTCATGAATTTGTATTTGTCCCGTGTGGTGCACTTGGTTTTCTCCAGGATAACTATAGTTTACTTTTAATAATATGGGCCAGGGTTCTCACAGGAAATTCATTCGTATTAGAGAAAAGGAGGAAATTCTATGTATTCTATGTATTTTCTTTGAGCAAGTATTTCAGGGAAAAAAGTATGACATTCCCAGGGAAAAAAACAAGACTTTAATTTCTCTTTCCGTTCATATGCAAACCTGTTGAGTTATTGGATGATCAGTATCCTTATTTTCCAGTGTTTTCTTATTTTAAGGACCATTTAAATATATAAACAATTCCTGTGAACCCACCTGTATTTTAAATTGTTTTCCTTTGCGAGGGTGTTAGAATATATCAACCAATATAAAAAATTACAGATTATACAAAGTTTACATTTTATAAAGCCTAATTTTGTACAATGTTTCAGACTTCAAATATTTTGTTTCTGGGTGGGATACTTAATGTTTTGAGAATCATGTTTTTTCATTGAACAGATATCCAGTTCTCCAGTTCCTCCTGATAAATAGCCAGAGTTACACAATAATTCTACTTGTTGTGTTTGAAAAATGTACAAGCTGAATATAAATCATTATTCATATCTTGTGTTCTCGCTTCCTGTTTAGCCAACTAGTCAACAAATCTTGCCTTTTTGTATTCACTACATCTTCATATTTTTATGCAACAAAGGCTTTCACTTCTCCAGTTATTCCGTTCCACAATAAGAATGTATTGTTTATATGTCTTTGATAAGGTTTCCCATATTTTATTAAGTCTGTATGAAACAAATTATATTTGTGCTCATACTCATTTATAAAAATACATGTTTAGCTAGCAGCCCCATTGGATACAATTTTCCATTTTTTTGCAGAAAAAATGCTACCCAAACTTAAAATAATTCTTATAAAGCACAGAATGGAGTATAATGGATTACCTATAGTGATGAGCGAGCGTGCTCGGCCGATGCTCGGATCGGCTCGAGCATCGCTCTGCTCGGCACATGGCGGTACTCGTCGAGTACCGCCATGTGCTCTCCCGCCATGTTCGGGTGGCGGGGATCTGTGCCGGAAGAGGCACAGATCCGAAGACGCTCCGCTGGACCACCAGGGACTGGAGGTACGGGGGCATTGCGGAGATGAAGGGGGCATTGCGGAGATGAAGGGGGACATTGTGGAAGAGGGGCATAGACTCTATGCCCCTCTTCCACAATGTCCCCCTTCATCTCCGCTATGCCCGTCTTCCACAATGTCCCCCTTCATCTCCGCTATGCCCCTCTTCCACAATGTGCCCCTTCATCTCCGCTATGCCCCTCTTCCACAATGTCCCCCTTCATCTCCTCTATGCCATAGAGGAGATGAAGGGGGACATTGTGGAAGAGGGGCATAGCGGAGATGAAGGGGCACATTGTGGAAGAGGGGCATAGCGGAGATGAAGGGGCACATTGTGGAAGAGGGGCATAGCGGAGATGAAGGGGGACATTGCGGAGATGAAGGGGGCATTCGGAGATGAAGGGGGCATAGCGGAGATGAAGGGGGCATTGACCAGGCACCCTCCCCTCATCAGAGCAGGGGGTGCCTGGTGTCGCCCCATTGACTTGAATGGGGCTCGGGTGCTCGGCCGAGCACTCGAGCCTCAGGGGGTGCTCGGTCAGAGCACCCGAGCACCCGAGCATCGGGGTGCTCGCTCAACACTAATTACCTATAATTTTATGAACTTGCCTTCTTCATGTGATATTGATGTGTACAAACACGCCATGTTAACGTAATCAAATTGTACACACACTTCCAAAGACACAAAAATTTCCAAACAACCCAACACTGTATCCATAAATTAAATTACACAAACAGTTTCAGAATATGTGGATATTCTGATATATTAACTTGTACAAATCTTTTTGTTTATTTGTAAGATACTAAATTTATTTGCATTTGATACAGTACATCACATTACAATTTTTACAACTGAAATTCTGTTTGTTTCCCTAGATTTTTGGGTGTGGTCTCCAGCCTATCTATCTATCTATCTATCTATCTATCTATCTATCTATCTATCTATCTATCTATCTCTCTTTCTGTATAGCTATCTACCTATACTTTTATTGCTGTATCATTTTATAGCCATTTTAATATACCGTTTGTATTTTTATAATTTTTTGGCATTTTTAATTAATTTAATATATACTATGTTTGTATTTGATACATATTGTTTTTATTGTACTGGTTACTAGCATGTCTTTGTTTTTTTACTACATGCAAATATGACTTACAACAATTAAATGGAAACTGGATCTTCAAGCCATTTTTTTGTAAAATTTATTTTTTTAAAAGTTAACCTTTATTTGTTGGTGGCACAGTCATACATTTTATGCCAGTTATTTTCTCTTCTGGTTTTTGTTTTATTTAACAGGGTGACAGGTCTACTGAAACATTTTCAAGTAGCATATAAAATGTTTGATATTGATACTATATTAGCTCCTTAGACCAGTGATACCAAACTGTGAAACATATCCCTCTGTGGGAGAGGGGCATGAGAGTGGTTGCAAGGCTTTGTTTCAGCACTAAAGTTCCATATTGCTACAGTATTTGTATTGTTTTTAAAAATCAATCTCAGCTGGACATTTGTAAATAGATGGTTAAAAGAACACTTGTATACAGCACAGATGGCTGTCTTTTTTTCCCCATAACATACTATTGCTTTCAAAGAAATCTATTTATATTGGTTTCTAGAATTACTTGGGGCAAATAAAATGATGTATGATGAACTGGTATCTTCAAAATATACTACAAAATAAATAATAATCACATATACCAAGGAAAAGGGATAAAGGTTTGGTGAAAATGAAAAGGGGGCACCATGTGAATCATTGTCTTTGATAAAATAAAATGTATATAGTATACTGGCACTCTATAGGGCCGTATGTTCAAAGTGATAAAAACAACAAAAAAAATTTGGTTTGAAAGACAAAAATAAGTAATTGAATGCATGAATGACATATTTTCTATAGATGATACGACAAAAAACTAGTAATGTCCGTTGTGTACGACACAACTCCAGAATTGACGGACAAAGGGGCGGGGCAGGGGCGGGGCTAAACTATCCTCCAGTGTCGTATAGGGGAAAAGAAAATTTGTCGTAACTAAAGAGAAAAAAATGTCTTTCAAAAGACAAAATTTTTACGTTAAGAAAAAAGTGGAGGGAATGTGTTCTGAATGTGAGAATTTTTGTCTTTAGTTAAGACATTTTTGTCATTAGTTAAGACATTTTTTTGTTGTTACATATGACAATTTCAGTCAGGACAAGCAACATATTTCCAATCACAACCGACACTCTCTGAAAATATTAATGAGCCCAACCACACTGTACTCTGAAAAGTTGTTACAAACGACAAAAGCTATTTTGCTACTTCTTTGAACATATGGCCCATACAGAAAGAGTAATAACTAGTGATGAGCGAGCACCCCAATGCTCGGGTGTTCAGGTGCTCTGACCGAGCACCCCCGGAGGCTCGAGTGCTCGGCCGAGCACCCGAGCCCCATTGAAGTCAATGGGAGGACTCGAGCATTACACCAGGCACCCCCTGCTCTGATGAGGGGAGGGTGCCTGGTCCATAGGAAAAGGGCAGAAAATGATGGAAACATCACAGAAATGGTTCAGGGACAGCATAGGGAGGATGTCTGGATGCATCTTGGACTCCAACATTGCTGCTGGGAACGATCTTTCGCCCGTAGTACGCCATTTTTACAGACTGACCGTAAAACACACAAAAAGGAAGATAAAAACGACTTTAGGCGAAAAATTGTTACCAAACAGTATTTGCTGTATATTTACTTGTATATCATCTGCAAATTCTGCAAAAAATTTCATCGATTTTTCAGAACTGGGGCCATGATTAAGAGGGAAACGTGCGCAGAGGCAAATTCTCCCAAAAATTTCCTTGATTTTTCTGAACTGAGGCCATGATTAAGAGGGAAACGTGCGCAGAGGCAAATTCTCCCAAAAATTTCCTTGATTTTTCTGAACTGAGGCCATGATTAAGAGGGAAACGTGCGCAAAGGCAAATTCTCCCAAAAATGTCCTCGATTTTTCTGAACTGGGGCCATGATTAAGAGGGAAACGTGCGCTGAGCCGACCATCTAAAACATTATGGGTGAGGGTCTGCTGCGGAGCTGACCATCCTAAACATTATATGCGAAGGCCCGCTAGTGAGCTGACGCTATAAAACATTATATGAGAGGGCCCGCTAGAGAGGTGACCCAATAAAACATTATATGAGAAGGCCCGCTGGTGAGCTGACCTATACAAAAATTGTCAAACAGCGCCCGCTGGTGAGCTGGCCCTATATAAAAATTATATCACAGGGCCCGCTGGTGAGCTGGCCCTATATAAAAATTATATCCCAGGGTATATGGAAGAGAGTCAACCATATACCCATTTTTTGGGTGGAAGGGGTGAATGGGAATACAGAGTATTCCCATCATTGTAAATAACATATCTAAAGTGACTTTATGTTCCCCCGGGGCTTTCCTCCAGTGGAGTGGAGAAGTCAGGGGAAATCCAGGCCTTGTTCATTTTTATAAGTGTCAACCTATCAGCATTTTCGGTGGAAAGGCGGATACGCTTATCTGTTATGATGCCACCAGCAGCACTAAATACCCGCTCAGACAGAACGCTGGCGGCAGGGCAGGCCAGCACCTCCAAGGCGTAGAGTGCCAGTTCATACCACGTGTCCAGCTTGGACACCCAGTAGTTGTAAGGCACAGAGGGATCATTGAGGACGCTGACACGGTCTGCTACGTACTCCTTCACCATCTTCCAAAACTTTTCCCTCCTTGTGACACTAGGCTGCGCATCAGGGTGAGGGTGCTGGCGGGGTGTCATGAAGGTGTCCCACGCCTTGGAGAGTGTTGCCCTGCCTTTGTCGGAACTGCTGTGTGCTCCCCTTTTCTCCCCTTCTCGGTTGGCCAAGGTAGCACGTACTCTGCCGCCAGTGTTGTCAGATGGAAAATTTTGGAGCAATTTTTCGACAAGAACCTTCTGGTATTGCACCATTTTGCTTGTCCTCTCCACCGGAGGAATGAGAGATGAGAAATTCTCTTTGTAGCGGGGGTCCAGAAGGGTGAACACCCAGTAATCCGTGTTGTCTAAAATGCGTATAACGCGTGGGTCACGGGAAAGGCAGCCTAACATAAAGTCAGCCATGTGTGCCAGAGTACCAACAGGCAAGATTTCGCTGTCCTCACCAGGAGGATGACTCTCAATCTCCTCATCCTCTTCCTCCTCTTCTGCCCACCCACGCTGAAGAGATGGAACTAAAGTTCCATGGCTACCCTCTGTAGCGGAGGCAACCGTGTCTTCCTCCTCCTCCTCCTCCTCCTCCGCCTCCTCCAATTGTCGCTGAGAAGACGAAGTGAGGGTGCTCTGGCTATCACCTTGTGTAAGCTCTTCCTCCCGCATTTCCACCTCTTCCACATGCAAAGCGTCGGTTTTAATTGTGAGCAGCGAGCGTTTCAGTAGACACAGAAGTGGGATGGTTACACTGATAATAGCGTTATCGCCGCTCACCATCTGTGTCGATTCCTCAAAATTGCGTAAAACCTCGCAGAGGTCTGACATCCATTCCCACTCCTCACTTCTGATTACAGGAAGTTGAACGGAGAGGCGACGACCGTGTAACAGCTGGTACTCCACTACTGCCCTCTGCTGCTCACAAAGCCGGGCCAACATGTGGAAGGTGGAGTTCCAGCGCGTGCTCACGTCACACAGCAGCCGGTGAGCTGGCAATTGTAAGCGCTGCTGCAGCTTCAACAGGCCGGCTGAAGCTGTTGATGACTTACGGAAATGTGCACACACGCGGCGCACCTTGGTCAAGAGATCATGCAAATTGGGGTAGGTTTTTAGAAATCGCTGAACCACTAAATTAAATACATGCGCTAGGCATGGTACGTGTGTGAGCTTGCCGAGCTCCAAAGCTGCCACCAAGTTACGCCCATTATCACACACAACCATGCCTGGTTGCAGGTTGAGTGGCGTGAGCCATTGCTCGGTCTGGTGACTAATCCCCTGCAACAGCTCTGAGGCCGTGTGCTGTTTGTCCCCAAGGCAGATCAGCTTCAGCATGGCCTGTTGACGCTTCCCCACTGCAGTGCTACACTGCTTCCAGCTACCGGCTGATGGGTGAGTGGCGCTGCGCGCAGAGAATTCGGAGGTGGAAACGGAGGAGGAGGAGCCAATAACGTAGGTGCTGGCGGAAACCCTGATGGAGGTAGGGCCCACAATCCTCGGCGTGGGTAGCACCTGTGCCATCCCAGGGTCCAAGTCGCTCCCAGCCTCCACGACATTCACCCAGTGTGCCGTCAGGGAAATGTAGCGTCCCTGGCCACAAGCACTTGTCCATGTGTCAGTCGTTAAGTGGACCTTCCCAGTAACTGCATTGGTCAGGGCACGGGTGATGTTACGGGACACATGGTGGTGTAAGGCGGGGACGGCACACCGGGAAAAGTAGTGGCGGCTGGGGACTGCGTACCGAGGGACAGCTGCTGCCATCAGACTGCGGAAGGACTCAGTCTCCACAAGCCTAAATGGCAGCATTTCGATGGCCAGTAATTTGGAAAGGTGTGAGGTTAGTGCTATGGCCTGTGGGTGGGTGGCTGGGTATTTTCGCTTGCGCTCAAATGCCTGGGGTAACGACATTTGGACGCTGTGCTGGGACAGGGAAGTGGATGTGGTCGCTGATGGTGCTTCAGATGGTACAGGTGCAGGGCGGGAGGTATGCGGGCCTGCGCCTTCGACAGGCGATTGGCCGGCACCGAAAACAGGGGAAGAGGAGGCAGTGGTGTGGCCTGCAGACACAGATTGGCGATCCGGACGTTCCTCCCACTTATTACGGTGCTTGGATGCCATGTGTCGGATCATGCTGGTGGTGGTGAGGTTTCTAGTGTTCATGCCTCGGCTCATTCTGGTGTTGCACAGGTTGCAAACTACAATTCTTTTGTCGTCCGCACTTTCCTTAAAAAAACGCCATACCGCGGAACACCTACCCCTTGGCAAGGGAGATTTACGCAAGGGGGTGCTCCGTGGAACATTTGCGGGCCGGTTTGGTGCGGTCCGCCTTCTTTCTGTAGCCACACCACTGCCTCTTCCAGCCTGTTGCGGTGCTGCAGATGGCTCACCCTCAGGACTGCTGTCATCGCTTGGCTCTACACCTTCCCAGGTGGGGTCAGTCACCTCATCGTCCACCAAGTCCTCCTCCACTTCCTCACTCTGATCATCCTCCTCATGTCTTGATCCCACCACATACTCAGTCATTGACAACTGTATATCATCCTCATCAAGGTCTTGAGACAGTAATAGTGGTTGATTTAATGGCAACTGTGTCTCATCATCATCATCATCATCCACTTCCTTTGACCTTAAATGCCGTTCACCTCTGTCATCTTCTTGTGATTGGGTACCCTCTAGAGGTTGTGAATCAGGGCACAAGATGTCATGTTCCTCTGCAAGCGTGCTTGGAGAGAGGTTCAAATTAAGGATTGGTGATGAGACGAGCTCCTCACTATATCCCAGTGTGGGATCACTTCTTTGACCAGACCCTCTATGGTGGGAGGAAGGATGATCAGGGTGAGGATTATGTTGACCAGACTCTTGGCTACTGAGAGTGGACTTGGTGGAAGACAGGGTGGTGCTTAACCGACTGGAAGCAGTATCAGCTGACATCCAACCGACCACCTGTTCGCAGTGGTCGGACCTCGAGAGTGATGTCCTGTGACGCCCTGTAAACTGAGACATGAAGCTAGGTATGGTGGATGTCTTTCTGTCTTGTGCTCTGGCACCAGGCACAGTTTCTACGCGTCCTGACCCGCGCCTTGAACTATCAGGATCACGTCCACTTCCCCGTCCCTTTTTACCCGCCTTCTTCATATTACACGGAATATGTGCTGCTAATCTGCAACTTTGCACACTAAACAGAATGTGCTGCTTAACTGCGGCTCAGCACAGTGAATGGAATATGTGACTTTGATATTTTACAGTTTGCACAGTTAACAGAATGTTCTCCTAATATGCAACTTTGCACAGTAAACAGAATGTTCTTCTTAACTGTGGCTCGGCACAGTGAATGGAATATGTGACTTTGATATTTTACAGTTTGAACAGTTAACAGAATGTTCTCCTAATATGCAACTTTGCACAGTAAACAGAATGTGCTTCTTAACTGTGGCTCGGCACAGTGAATGGAATATGTGACTTTGATATTTTACAGTTTGAACAGTTAACAGAATGTTCTCCTAATATGCAACTTTGCACAGTAAACAGAATGTTCTTCTTAACTGCGGCTCGGCACAGTGAATGGAATATGTGACTTTGATATTTTACAGTTTGAACAGTTAACAGAATGTTCTCCTAATATGCAACTTTGCACAGTAAACAGAATGTGCTTCTTAACTGCGGCTCGGCACAGTGAATGGAATATGTGACTTTGATATTTTACACTTTGCACAATTAACAGAATGTTCTCCTAATACGCAACTTTGCACACTAAACAGAATGTGCTTCTTAACTGCGGCTACGCACAGTGAATGGAATATGTGACTTTGATATTTTACAGTTTGCACAGTTAACAGAATGTTCTCCTAATACGCAACTTTGCACACTAAACAGAATGTGCTTCTTAACTGCGGCTACGCACAGTGAATGGAATATGTGACTTTGATATTTTACAGTTTGCACAGTTAACAGAATGTTCTCCTAATACGCAACTTTGCACACTAAACAGAATGTGCTTCTTAACTGCGGCTACGCACAGTGAATGGAATATGTGACTTTGATATTTTACAGTTTGCACAGTTAACAGAATGTTCTCCTAATACGCAACTTTGCACACTAAACAGAATGTGCTTCTTAACTGCGGCTACGCACAGTGAATGGAATATGTGACTTTGATATTTTACAGTTTGCACAGTTAACAGAATGTTCTCCTAATACGCAACTTTGCACACTAAACAGAATGTGCTTCTTAACTGCGGCTACGCACAGTGAATGGAATATGTGACTTTGATATTTTACAGTTTGCACAGTTAACAGAATGTTCTCCTAATACGCAACTTTGCACACTAAACAGAATGTGCTTCTTAACTGCGGCTACGCACAGTGAATGGAATATGTGACTTTGATATTTTACAGTTTGCACAGTTAACAGAATGTTCTCCTAATATGCAACTTTGCACACTAAACAGAATGTGCTTCTTAACTGCGGCTACGCACAGTGAATGGAATATGTGACTTTGATATTTTACACTTTGCACAGTTAACAGAATGTTCTCCTAATACGCAACTTTGCACACTAAACAGAATGTGCTTCTTAACTGCGGCTACGCACAGTGAATGGAATATGTGACTGATATTTTACAGTTTGCACAGTTAACAGAATGTTCTCCTAATACGCAACTTTGCACACTAAACAGAATGTGCTTCTTAACTGCGGCTACGCACAGTGAATGGAATATGTGACTGATATTTTACAGTTTGCACAGTTAACAGAATGTTCTCCTAATACGCAACTTTGCACACTAAACAGAATGTGCTTCTTAACTGCGGCTACGCACAGTGAATGGAATATGTGACTTTGATATTTTACAGTTTGCACAGTTAACAGAATGTTCTCCTAATACGCAACTTTGCACACTAAACAGAATGTGCTTCTTAACTGCGGCTACGCACAGTGAATGGAATATGTGACTTTGATATTTTACAGTTTGAACACTTAACAGAATGTTCTCCTAATCTGCAACTTTGCACACTGAACAGAGTGTGCTCTAATCTGCAACTTTGCACATTAAAAAGAATGTGCTGCTAATCTGCAACTTTGCACACTGAACAGAATGTGCTCTAATCTGCAACTTTGCACACTAAACAGAATGTGCTGCTAATCTGCGGCTAGGCACAGTGAACAGAATATGTGAAGTTTTTTTTTTTATATCTCTGCCCCCCCAAACGAAATAAACTGCTGCCCCCACACACAGTAGTCCTAAAAAGGACTTTTGGGTCTTTTTTTTTTCACAATCGCTTTTCTTCTCCCTACACTGACTTTCCCTTCCTATCCTCATCTCTCCCTGGCTAAGACTGAGCCGAACTCGCTGGTCAGGTGCTATACAGCACCCGATCACGGGTTCTGGCCAGCCAATCAGTGTAATGCCAGCAGCCAACATGGCTGCTGGCATTACACTGATGTCAGAGCCTCCCTGCACGTTTATTGGCTGCGCAGCAGCCGCGAAACGTGCGGGGAGGAGACCCGAACATGGCGGGCGAGCACATGCGGTACTCGTACGAGTACCGCCATGTGCTGAGCAGAGCGATGCTCGAGCCGAACCGAGCTTCGGCCGAGCATGCTCGCTCATCACTAGTAATAACTAAATTTAATTCAGGTCTCTCACTACACAGTCAATCATCAATGCAATGAAGTACGGAAGGAATCCTTGCAAATGTACTTTAAATTTGGACAAAAGGAATGAAGATTTTGTAAAGTCAATGTGCCTACCCCTTTCAGTATTGTAATGGGATAATCACTCCTTTACTTGTGCTGCTACTCCCTGAAATTCCCAAATCCCAGGAGACCTTGGATAAGCAAAAAGAAAGAACGTGTGACAATATGAAGCAACACTCTATTTGTAGCAAAATGTAAGTAAATATGTATTCATATATAGTAAACAATTGATAAATAAACAGTTGTGAGAAAAGGTGAATCATTTCCAGCAAATTACTTCAACAAGAAAAACAAATAAAAATAGAAACAAAATGTGTGAGGAGGATTTATATACTAGCAATTCAGCATAATAAGTCCAGTGGTGTAGCCAATCAATAAAATATATAGATTTAGTATACTTTAACCCTTTGAGTGCCAGAGAGGCATCTAGTGCATTGTTAGGGTTTTCTGTGGCTGATGAGCATTTCTGGACTTAAATTCTATTTATGGACTTCAAGATTATACTTGTTGCAGAAATGTTTGCATTATAACATAATCCCTAGAAGCTTTGATATGTAAGTGGCATCATCATTTCCTGTAAGAGTTTAGCAATGTGGGGGGGGAATGGTGGTATCATAATATATTCCAGTAATAGAAACTGTCATTTACTTTGAAGTTCAATGTTTTCTATTAGATCTTCAACTATTTTAAGCATCCAGTGTTTTTGCATATACCTTTGTGGTTAAAGTGAACTACTACTTGTAATGCTGGTTAGTAGGGATGGGAGAACATTTTCAACTCAAAGTGAAATCAGTGAATAATGGCACTTCCCGCTTGATTAATAATTTCCCACGAAAAGTGCAGTTTTTCAGCTTTTTTCGCCTAGCTCATTCCATTGAAATCAATCGGAACATTGAATTTACACACAGCGCATAGCAAGTATTATTTTATTTCCCAAAAGTATAGTATAAAAGGGGCATGAGGGTGCCTGTGTTGGTGTGGTGTGGGGAAAGAATCAGTTGAACAGGGAATTTGTTTTGTGGGGGTTCTTCACTGGTATTGGGGGAACAGTTAACAAAAAAATAAATACAATAAAATAAGAAATTTGTATGTAACGTGATAGAGACAGGGACCCTCTGGCATAAGCTGCCACTGGGGTACACTGATACTTGACTTGATAAAGTATTTTGTAGAAGATGATTTGTAAGACTTGTTATTAGAGGCCCAAGCCCTGAGGAAACATTGATTTGTAGGACTTAGACTTGTTTGGCACGAGCCCTCAGGAAACATTGATTTGTAGGACTTAGGCTTGTTAGAAACAAACCCACAAAACTTGTTTACTTTTCCACCTGCCTCTCCTCCAAAATCACAGGTGTGTTATTACTAGAATAACATTTTTTCTCTTGAGAGCAGACAATGTGCACAGGGTGTGGTAAATAACACTTGGCACAACACTATCCAAACACCATGGCACCAGAAACCAAGTAATGCTGCTGTCACTATGCCCCTTGTTCACACCCGGTAAGGACACATGACAACTTGCTGACAGTATAATAGTAATGTTGTGGGGGGAATCTTCCTCCTCACAGTCAATAGTAATATGATGATTACCCCCTTCTTCACTCTTAACACTAACAAGCTGCTGGACCTTCTTAGTAGTTGTACTAGCACTGGCAGTACTGCTTGGGGATGGCAGTACTGCTCCCTCCCCCCCCCCGAGTATTACAAAACACACTGGCAGCAGGTTCAGCACTGGTGGCAGTAGGTTCAGCACTGGCAGCAGGCACAGCACTCTTGGCAGCAGGGACAGAATCATGGGCGTCCGGAGGGGGGGCAAGGGGGGCACTTTTTCCCCCCTACAATTACCCCCCTCCATATAAATAAAGGGGCTAGATGGGCTGGCCTGGGGGTCATATTATGGCTTTGCCCCCCCCTGGAAAAATGTCTACGGACACCACTGGACAGAATGTCTGACAGCAGGCACAGCAATGGTGGTAACAGTAGCAGGGGCAGCACGTCTGGAAGCAGGCACAGCAATGGTGGCAGCAGGGGCAGCACATCTGCTTCTATTGTGTTCCACTTCCTGGAATACCTCACCTTTTTATAGTGAATCAGTGAAAAACATGTAAATCAATGGGAGGAAACTTTCTAGACATTGAAAGAATAGCAAAGAATTTTGGTCAATGGTCAAAAAATGCAAAGATTTTAATCACTGTTTTTAAAGCAGATTTTCTTGGAAAAATGCGGTTTTCGCAGATTTTTTCTTGGGAACACAGCAGAACATTTCTCTCACCCCTACTCATTAGACCACTGGGCTTATTCTTTGTATACTGAAAAAGCTAGTATATATAAATCCACCTCACACATATTTCTTGACACAATTGATTTGTGTTTTTTATTTTTATCTTTGTTTTTCTTTGTTTTCTTTTTCTGGGAATTATACCATGGAGCTGTTCAAGTTGTTCAACAATTCAGTATGTGTGAATACATTTTTACTTATATTGTTTTGTTGTGAAGTGACCCCTTTTTCTGTAACACCTCAGCACCTTAGCAACCAAAGCTATAATGTTTTTGATAGTAATCAAAACTGATTTACTAAAGGTTTCTATTCCAGTAAACTTTTGAGAAATAGATCATTTTTTTACCTGCCATTTCCTTCAGGTCTCTGTAGGTGGCTTACACTGAGAAAGGCTCCATTTCAAAAAGTAGGACATGAAAAATGAAAACAGTTATTTAATTACTTCCCACCAAAACCATTGTTTCACCAAAAATGAACCAGGCACAAAATCTGATGTGACAAAGGCTTTAATGGTAAACAAGCACAGAAGGCAAGGAAGTCTGTGTGCTACCTATGGAGGCCCGAAGGAAAAGCAATTAACAGGTATTAAAATTCTATCTTTCCCTCAGGGTTTCCACGGTTGCACACAGAGTCAATAAAACTAAACCAGAAGGGGAAAACTACAGGACTGCTTCTAACACTGTGACCACTGTGACATTAGATGTTTACATTGTGCACACAAATATCCTGCATTCCCTTTGCAAAGATGTAGTCATAGCTCTTCTCACATCACATATTGAATACATGGGATGGCCCACAGAATTCCATCTGTTACTGATCCATATAGTTTTACAGTGTATTTGCAGCTACACGGGGCAGAAATAGGCTCGGATATGTCCTTTTCATATGCTTTCATATTTTTGGAAATTACAATCAAACAAGAGATGTTTGATTAAATATGTATTTTAAAAGACTTAGAGATGATATATTCATGATTTGGGCTGGTTGAGAGGAACTGTTGAGATTTTTATTGACACAAACAGCATTGACTCCAGCAACCACTTCACATTCATGTTTGATAAATATCAAGCTAGTTTGCCTGATATGATAGTATATTGTAATTCCAAAAAAATTGAAAGTCAAAATCCATACCAAAGTACAGATGGAAACACCTTGCTACATACTAGCAGTGATCACCCTGTTCCACTCAAACATGGATAACAGTTTTCATCTTGAGTAGGGTTAGATTAACAGCAGCACCAGTATGAAGGTTTAACCAATTGAGTGCCAGAGTTGTATTCAATGCATTGCTATGCAATGCATTATATACCTGTCTGGCACTCAAAGGGGTAAATAAAATGAGAGAAAATGTCTTTAAAGAGAGTATTATCAATCTGAAGTGAAGGAAGCCATGTCTAAAGCCCTCACAATAAGCAGGACTGATTTCCTTATTTCTAACCAGTCTGATCACGCAAGTGACAAAATCCAAAGGCTTTTTTCAGATCACCAGGGGACGAAGTGGTGTACAGGTCATCCCTTGCAATTAAACAGGTTATCCAACAAAACAGGCACATTTTGGTCTGGGGACACCAAACTTACAATTCCAATTAATACCATTATTCAGTTACTGCAGAGTTAGGGGTTTAGGGTACACATTGGTAAGAGCTTATCATGTACATAAATCTACAAACAAACTGGTTAACACATCCTATAGATATATATACATTTACAGGTTGTTCCAACTGCCACAACCTGATAGATGGTAAATCATATCTTCATCCACACATTGGTAAAATAATTCCTATCAAATGTGGATTATATGATTAAATGTCCTTGTAATTTATATTATATCATGAAAACTACCACTCTATTAAAGGAAATAATTAATAACCACATATCTGCCACTAGAATGGTGCTAAATGGGGCCTTGGGAAAAAATACATTGCTAACCAATAAGTTGCTCATCATTTTGGATGGTTAAAACACAGTCTATCACACTTTACATTTAAGCCTATCCACCAGGTATATACCCTCACACATGGAGGCATTATACATTAACTATTGTTGCAATAAGAAGCTCACTTAATATACCAACTAAACTCATTGTTACCAATGAATCTCAACTGTAAGCTCCAACTCAGTTGTTTTTTCAAAAACATTTTTTTCCAGATAAGACTTTATTTGATTGGAGATGTTTTCTACTTGGGATTTATCATAATAGTCATGTACTGTTCTCACCTCACTACCTGATACTCCTCAGGACTAGTGAACCTTTTGCACCACACAGTAAGCGGTCTATATACTAGAATACCATTTGATTCAACAGGGCCATTTATCAACTTATTGCAGCAATGATACTCTATAAGGGTAGCCAACATTAGCTTACTGAGTGCTACATAATTGTCACATATATTATATGGTAATCCCCTGGATATTTTGGTATGATAATAGTCTGATTTAGCTATAGAGTGCAAACATGGAGCATTCTCCAGTTATTATATAGGGTCAGTTGTACTTATGTGTGTCACTGCCCCTATTTTTTTATTTTATATATATATATATATATATATATATATATATATATATATATAGAGAGAGAGAGAGAGAGAGAGAGAGAGAGAGAGAGAGAGAGAGAGACTTTTTTAATATGGTGTGTTATATGATATGATCACTGCTTACCACACATTTTAGACTTTAGTATGATTTTCTTTTTTATTATATGAAATAAGTTCCTGTTCTTAAAATTACCAGATAATAAGTTGTCTTATTTAGTGTTGACATTTTATTAGTTAAGATCTTTATTACTTAGAGTATAAATAACAGACTTAATGTTGAGTGTACATTTAGCGCCCAACTGAATGTGAAACACACTGAACTAAAATAATGCTGCTTGATTAGATCTTGTTTAGTATTAGCCTCCTCATATAAAATATGTTAAATAGAACTTTTATAAGAGACAATTATATGAAAGCATAACATTTATTAATAATGCCTCTTTTTATCAACTACTGAAAATTAATAATAGATTAACACATTAGAAAAAAAAACCTTTCTTAGATTATATATCATGTATGTATATATCAACAGTTGACAATAATAAAACAAAGCTTTACCTGTGAATTTCAGTTTTTTCTGTTTGCCTTAAAAACATATTTCTTATATATTATTTTCTTACTGAATTAATGAAATAGGACTAATAGAAAATGTAATTCATATTTTGCCTAAAAGTTGTATAGACAAAGATATGAGTTAACTGTTGACTGTATTTTTAAACAAGAAAACACCTGAAAAATGAGAAAAACGTAGATAGCTGTGGATAGTTTGAAAAAGAACTGCTATGAGAAAATCCAAAAAACATGACTAATAAAGATTTATTTTTAAACTCCAGCCCTTAAATTCTTTAACATGAAGGACATTGGACTGATATAACTGTGAACTACCTGGATTGATATTGTTGAATACGTTAATAGATAAAAGATCTGACATTGTTGACCTTGCACACTGGCACTTACTCAAATAAATTCTTTACAACCCTTTTTCTTTGAGAGCAATTTCAGAATAGACCTACTGTTCTGTAGAAATGGGTGAAAAGTCCAATATTTTCCCATGTGAATTTTAATAGAAAGGTTTGCTGCCTTTACCATGGAAATGTGTCATGCATAGATATCCCTAGCAGTTCTGCCTTTTAGCTAAGCCCAGGAAATTTTCCATGACAACTTTGTTAGTTGCCACCTATTTCTGAAAAGTGTCACAAGGGCCTGACCCCCATGAGCCTTACCACTCAGTTTATGTGGTTCTATGCTTACCAATGCAGTGATGTGATGTTGGATCAGTGTGTGTGTGTGTGTGTGCTTCTATGACTACCAGTGAAGTGGGACAAGGCTGGGACTGCATGTGTGTTTCATTGGCTACCAGTGCATTGTGGAAAAGCTTGGCTGTCCAGTAGGTGTGGTTCTGTGGAAGTGGAGGGCAATGTGAGGCCTTTCAGCTTCTTCTAGATTACAACATCCCAATTATGCAAGCTGTATTATGGCAACAGCTGGATGACCTCATGGTGCCCATTCCAACAGCTACCAGTGGAGTGGGACAAGACATAAGGGGCAGTTTGTGTGTTTCTATGGCTACTAGCTAAGTGGGACAATCTTGGTGTATCACCCTTATTAAATAAAGGTTATCAATTATTTGTTGATAACTATTATACCAGCCCCCTTTTATTTAAGTCTCTTTTTTGTTTTGACACCGTGGGTTGTGGCACTGTTAGGTGCAATTGCAGGGAGTTGCCCAAATTGCCAATTTGTGCCCCATAGTGAAATCCTTAAGGGAAACCTCAGATTTTCCTGGTCTTTAAGGGGTTAAAAACTACTTTATCCAAAAAAGCCTAGAGTTATCTATAGGAGGGTGAGAACCCCAAAGAACATTGTGGCACTGAGTAAGTTAAAGAAAACTAAAATCAAAAATAGGAATACTGAGATACAATTGCTTCTTGTTAAAGGTTCATACAGATGCGGGCATGCGAGATGTTTAACTTGCAAAAATACTTCTCATAAGAGAAGTTAATTTAAATCTCAAGTGACTGGGGAAGTATTTGATATTAGACAGTATATTTCCTGTGACAGTGCGTTCATGATAAATCTTATTGAATGTATTCGCGGAGCACAATACATTGGCAGGACTATAAAAGCTACGAACCAGATTTGGACAGCACCGCAGAAATGTAGAAAAAGGGTATCAGCTGCACAGTGTTTCAAGACATTGTGCAGTTGAACATAATAGAGATCAGTATTGAAAATCACTCCAATAGAGGTTATATGATCCTCTATACATTACAATTGGGTGCAGAGATTGATAAATAGAGAGTCCTATTGGATTTTTAAAATGGAAATCTTGGTGCCTCTAGGATTAAATTAATCCTTGGAGAGCACTAAATAATTCTAATATAGATATATTCTGCATGGTTTAGCATGTGGACTCCCATGTCTTTTGGTGAGAGGAGGTTTGTGTAAATGTAGTGGTCCACTGGACATTCATCCCTGTATTGTATCGTATTAATATACTGGAGATTCATAGCTTAGTGCTATTTGAATAATGATTTTTTATTTTGACTTTATTTTTGTTTTAGTTCATTCAATTTAAGGTGTATTTGTAGCTGAGTATAAGTACCCCGCATTTTCCGCAAAAAATGTCACCTTTCCGTCTATGCAAATATTTCCTCGTTTCCGCCTATTTTAACAAATTTTCCACCTCTATTTCCTATAGGTACTACATTTCCCACTGTAATGTTACTTCTTCTGAGGGCTGAAGTTTAGAAATAAGTGGCTGAAAGTCAAAGTTGTGAGTCCTACAGCAACATATGGCTTGAAAAATGTGTCAGCATGCAGAATACATTTGTCCTTTGCCCACAACACTTTCTTGCTTAAGTGACACTGGCACATATTCATGATGATATCAAGTAATAAAAAAATAAAGTACAAACTAAAATGTGGCAGATATGTATTGTAATGGTGGTGGTGGGGGACTGGCATGGTGTGATTTGTGTATGTATTTTTACTATTGTCATACTCTACTCTCACATTGTGCTCCGTAGCCCGTAGCTCTCGCGGCGGTTCGGGCCGGTTCGCGCATGCGCGCCCTATTATAACCTCCACTTCCGGGTCTCAGCGTTGGGCCGAGGCATGACGTCAGGCGCTTCCTCTCCCATAAAACTCGGGCAGAACTGTATCTCGGGGCTGTTTTATTGAGCTCTTCGTCAGAGGTTTGTGTCCTTTGGCTCCTGCTCTCTCTTCCAGCCTTCTCGTGTGGAACACTTTTTTGTTCCCTCTTCCAGCTCCTTCTGTCTTCCTCTGGTTTCTCCATCAGCGTTTCCTAGGAGTTCTTTTTCTTCTGGGTTTCCTTGTGAAGTTTCTTCCCAGCGGTTGCTGGCTCTCCTTCTTTTATATTATTTTAGCCACCTGCTACCCTCTGATCGCTACCTAGCTCTGAGAAGTTTTCAGGTGGCTTAAATTTCCTTATATTTCTCTACGCTCCTTATCATCTACTCAGATAGTCCCATCTGTCCTCCACCTCCTCACCTGTGCTGCTGTTAATATATTCATCCTGGCTTTGTCTGTCATGTGTGGTTTCTGCTACAACTACTACAGGAGCTAGATGTTGATGTAATTCTACTGCCACTGCTGTAAGGTGCAGCACTTACAGCAGCAGCACAAGAGGTACTCGTCATATCTACAACTGTGGATGTTAACCTGTGTTACTGTTGCTGGGTACTCAAAACAGGTGTGTGTGGCTGAGTGGGATCGTACACTGGTATTACTGACATTGTGAGTACTAATATCCTCTTTTTCTTTAAAAACGTGCATTTAAGGTCTTGGTTGGCAGTACAGCTATTGGCACTTCTTTTCTTTTGTATTTTTGGTTCGTCACTGCACCTGTGAAGGGGAAAGTTTTGGACGATTGAAGGAGCATCTAGAATACACTGAAAGAAAAGAACCCAAGTGGAACTGGGTAATATAATTTCTTTCACCAGTCTGAATTTTCTGTGGTGCAAATAAGTGCTCAGCAGACTACTTATAAATGTGAGTACCCTGTTATTGGGGTTGATTTGGAGGGTTCCCTTTTGTTTTGTTGTCTGGAAGATATTACCCGATGAAGCGCACCCTCTGTTGTCTGTTTCACTGACAGGTTTGCTTTTCAGGATTCTCCTGTTTGTTCACAGGCTAATGAATCAGAATGACTGGACATCAGATTAACCAAACTGTGTTCAAGTGGGAGATCTTGTGTACTAGAAGATTAGTGCTATCAAAGGCAGGTTTGAGAACCACTGTATTAAAACATTAACATTAATAACCAAGGGTTGCTAATTAAACCTTAAATGTTTAAATGCAATTAAATGCAATAATAATAATAATAATAATAATAATAATAATAATAATAATGATAATAATATAATTATAGGGTATAGTTTACCAGAAACATATAAACAACACTATAATCTTTGTATTACTAGAGGGTCAGGGCCAGAGGCAAACAGTATAAAATTATCAGCACGTATTCACTATTAAAATCATATATTTCAATCCCACTGTAGTTCAGAAACAACTGTGGAAAACTGTGGCCATGTGATCCTAAAAGAATGGATGATAAAAGAAATTCTTGCTCCTTGCTATGCTCTCAGATAAAGCCATGCATGTCTTTATATATGAGTAGCTATATTTTGCCAGATTCTAGATGAAGAGCATATGAAAAGTTAGCAACACCGTCAGATCTTTCTGCCTCAGGCTTTTCTTTAATTCTCTTGACATTCTAGCCAAACAAGAGAGCTACATCTCTCTGGAGTCCTGTTCTTTTCCTGGTGATAACAACCAAATTAGGGCCTTATCCTTTTAATTATTTCAAGTTAGGTTTCAGAGCCTTCTTGACTCACATGTGCATTAGTAATGGTGCCATCCTAGTTTTCCCTTAGGCAGATCCACATTCTTATGTCAGTAGAGTCATGTGCTTTTTTTTACCATCCATAAAGTCAATTGTTGTCTAACAACTATTTATTCTTCAGTTCTCATATCCCTTTACTAGCATTTCTTTAAAAAATCATGGAATTATTTTGTATGTTACGGTATTATTATATCTCTAACCTAAAGAAAGTGACAGTGAACTTATGAATAGTATTACTATTATTTATTTAGTAGACTGAGAAAACTCACTAAAAGTATGTTTTTTTCTTTCCAAAAATCCATTTGTAGAAAAGTCAGGATTCAAGATTAAATTAAAAAAGCATTCTAAAATTGTGTTAGATTTACAGTTTCCTTGTCCTAGGTATACTTCAAATGTCACAGATTTGAGGGAAGTAAACTTCCCAGATGTTTTTAACTTTTAAATCTTTCAACCTTTTTGCTACAGTATTATTGAGATGTTCTTCTCCACCATTAAAATAAAATTTAAAGCATATTAAGTTTATTTAAAGATGCACAAAATCTATCCAAGGCATCTTTATTGAATATTGTTTTAATTGCACTGATCATATCATTCTATAGATTATTAACATAACTTTTTTGTCATTATCTTTAACATGGCACATTATAGACACACCTATATTGTTATAAGTAGAGAGAAAAGTATAGATTTAATAAGGGGCGGACTCAATGATCGGGCACTTGGTCGCAGACCCTGGGCCATAGACCAAGGAGGGGCCCAATGCAGCAAGAGACCCAAGGCCGGGTTATACCACAACCACTTCTTTTCATTGAGTCTCCAAGAGATGCAATGAAGTGAAGGCAGTACATGCTTATGCAACCTTCTGGTCTGCATAGAATGGCAGTGGAATAAATGTAGGGGTGAACGTGCACCTGGGTCCAGTATCCCAGGAGACCCACACCACCTCTTCTGCCTTATCTTTCTGTGAACAACTTGTTTCTTTTATTGTGAGAGGCTCGGCAACAGCTGTCCAGCTCTGATACAGATTATTTGATGACACCGCAAGTTCATGCTTTCTCCATGGCTCACAGTAGTCACTGAGTAAGTTTGGACTTGGAGCAGCAACAACATGGTGTGCAACCTCACGTTGGAGCACCAAGTTCAACCTTGCTCAATGACTACTGAGAGCCACTGACAAAGCATGAACTTGCAATGCCATCACCACGATTTTCAGCAGCAGCTACAGAAGTGAAAATGATAGGTGTGGGATGGAAACCTCTATCTTCAGTCCAGCCCAGCATGATAAAAATCACTGTCACCAGAGGGAAGAATAATGAGTGATGAGGTGCTCCAAATGTTGATTTATTGTGATTATACCTCCCACCAACAAATCAGTGTGTTGTTGCCTGTAACATAAAGCTACTATGTTTGAGGATCATGTAGGCAGCAGTTAAGTGCATTGGAGCAAGATCTTTATTTATTTATTTTGAAAATGTTTTACCAAGAATAATAAATTGAGATTTCTCTCATTTTCAAGTATGTTCTAACACTTTACTCCAGTGCTACACCTCACTGGCACTAAAAGGATTAATCAACATAGGGCAGAAATACAGTTATAACAAAGTGTAATTTAAATTGGTCTTTTAACCCTTTAAAGCTAGATTGGTCTTCAAAGCATTGCTCTACAATGTGTTGAAGAACTTTAGCATTCAAGGGGATATAATCCCAATTTACATCTATAGGAATTCCTGTTTGTCCCCTTTGTGCAACTGATTTGTCATGGAATTACATCAGTTCCTTTTTGTACATAAACCTCATTTTTAAAGAAGAATAGATACATGTGACTTAACCCTCTAAGTGCCAATGCATTGCACACCCACTGGCACTCAATGCATTAATATGATTATATATTTTCTATAATTATTTAAGATTAACAAAAACACAAACTCTGTAAAACCAGTGACCATGGTTCATACTGTGACCACTGGGATGTGTTCCCTTCACACATGGTTTGTGGCTACAGGCTGCTGTGTTGGCATCCAGCTGTATGCCTGTGGAGATGGTATGGGGTCATTAAGTACTGGACAGATGGAGGTGGTTTGGGGGGCATCCAGTTGGGTGCCATAGGTGATGGTGGCATCCGGTACTGGTAGCATCCATCTTTGGTGTGGAATCCACTGCTGGGACTCCTGTGGCATCCACTGTTGCACTGGTATGGGTGGCAGCCTGTGCTGTGACTGGTGGTGGTGGCAGCCAGATGGTGCCCTCTGCTGAGGCTGTGTCACTGGGGGGTCATTGTGTGATCCGACTCCTCACTGTCCTCCTGCTCTGCTGCGGGTATGGATGCTGTGTGGGGAAAGTGACGTGATATAGTGTGACTGGTAACCTGGCCAATGACATGAGGATTGCAAGACAATTACATTCATCTAATCTATTGGGTGACAGAATGGTATCCAACGCATTATGTTGCAATATAGGGGATACCTTTCTGGCAATCATTGATTCAACAGCTTGACACAATTCTGTCCATTTATGGAAGTGATCTACTGCTGTTGACCTTTCATTATCATTTATAACCAGAACAATGGGAATGGCAAGGATCGATGTATACATGTTGAGGATGTGACATTGACAACACATATGTTTGAAGTCAGGGGTAGTTCACTTTGGCTACACAAATATTGTGACCACCATTCCCATTATCCACAATCAAGTATAATCTGCTTCTTAAGACGTATGTGTTGTGATTCAATATGGATATGGTTCCCAAGTTTGGCTAACCCTGGTTTGGATGTTTGTTCCAGCATCACATTTTGAATGTGTGTTTGGGATTGTTATGTGTTTTCCAGCTGCTTACCTTGATGTGTTCCCCCATCAAAGTATTTGCTTTGCCTGTGTGTGGTACTGCCATTGTCTCAACTTTACTGTTATGGTGGTGGCAAATGTTATGGTTGTGCAATGTGTCATTTAAGGCCATGGGAGTAGTGTGCATGCAGAATATGTGTTGAACATGCACTCAGTTTGTGTTTGTTCAACAATCAGTGGTGCGCTAACCCCTGTTGAAACTGGCAACATGACCCTGATGTTTTGTGTTAGTCCACTGTTAAGTGTTGACATCCCTGTGGTAACATGTCTTATGTTGTTCAAGAGCATAACAGATGTTTGTATCACAATGTGATGGCAATCCTTATTTGTCTGAATTGAGCATGTTTGAGCAATGCAGCATTGAGGGGTTAACCTTGTGATTCAAAAAGATTTAGCCTGCTTACTGTATCAGATTTCTGTTTGGATGTACACCATTATTTCCTTCATTCAACCCTATCAGCACTGTATTGATCAACGTGGAGGGCTCACACATGGCCATGTGTTCAGCTGCCACTGTGCATTACTAGCATAGAGGGGTTTTGTGATGGACAGTTATGTATTATGTTACTTACCAGGATTCTGGAGGTGCTGTCGTCTCCTGTATCACAACCACCTTGGATCCCTTCAACAGCTGTCATGGACAGATTTTGGCAGATCATCTCCTCCCAGGCGTTGAAGGTGATGTTCGTTGGTGGACCATTTCTGGTGCCTCTCGTATGCAGGGACAGTTCTCCCATCTTGTTCTTAACTCTTCTTTTGCAGTCTGTCCAGTGCTTCTTGAAGTAGGCTGAGCTGATTTTGCACTTAGACACAGCATTGAATACATTCTGCACCTGATGCCAGGCTAGCTTCTTCAATGCATCAATATTCTCAATCATCTCATTTGCTGGGAGAAGAGTATGTTTAGGATGTTCTGCACAATGGCCATGTTCTCATGGGAATACATGGGGTCCCACAGTCTGTCCTCCTCCACTGCAGTCTGGGATGTATGCGCAATCTGTGTGCCTATTTGGTTGTAAGACCCTGTCTGCACTGTCCCTGGATGTATGTACTCCTCTGCCACATTCCCTCTTCCCACTGCCGTGTCAGTCCCTGACTGCTGTGTGCCTACCAGTTCTTGGTTACCCCTCCGCCCACCAAATCTGCCTCTCACCCTCCTTCCCTGACCAGGGATCCCCTATTCACTTTTCTCCTCTCCTGCGCCTTTCCCAATCCCTCCCTGACATCTGACTACCACTCTTCTAGATCGCTCACACACTCACTCACACCCAGTCAAGCACAAAGGCATTAGGTCACAATCACACTCTGGCACTCCTTTACACTCACTCCAGCACATTGTATAAAATGAGAATAATAAATGTGTTATGTATATTATGTATGTATATTTTTATTTATATAGTGCCAACATGTGAACTTGGCACTTTACAGTTTACATTTAGTATAGAAGGGGTACAATAAGTGCAGTATTTAAGTGCTTATATAGAGAATCACAAGGGGAACACCAGGTGAGTATGCATTAGGATAAAAGGTCCATGCCCCATAGAGCTGTCCACAAATGAAAGGTGTGTGTGTGTTTTGTGTGTGTGTGTGGATGCAATGTGTGCAAAATGTGCTAAAGTGTGTTATGTGCTTTTTGTATGCAATTCTTTCTGCTCCCAACTCCAAGTCTACCTGTCTCTAAAGTGTGCTCTTGTCTCTCCCTGTCTCTATACGTGTCCCCTGCTACTGGGTCCTGTGTTGTAGCTCTGAGGTATATAGATTGGTTTGAATTGACTTGATAATTTGCTGTGTGGTGTTTGGCTGTGATTTTATTTTGACAGTGTTTAGCGTTGTCTGTTAACTTTAAGCGTTAGCTACTTTCCTTTGAAATTGACGTATCTGGCATTATTTATGGAATTAAACTCATGGCGAGGGAAAAAAAGATGAGACACACATTATCAGGTTATGTGGATTAGTGTGACCTATGCTCATGTCCATTCTGGTAGTTGGCTTATTGAATTGCTGTGGAACACAGGTATGGTTATTGTTCGGTATTGGTTTTCCATTACCGACTGTTTTATTGTGCCTAATTCAATCAAGCCCTTAGTCTCTAAGTATGTAAAATAGTCCTACAAGGATGCTTGTTCATGTTGCTGCTGTTTAAGGTGGAGTTCATGGTCCAGACCCCACTTCACAGTTCAGTGCATACAGCAGAAGGAAGAAAAATGGCGCAAACCACTTTTAAGAGCAGCAGTGCTCGGTAACTGCAGTACAATTCCCCAAACCCTTCTTCATATTTACTCACATTAGTTGGAGGATTCTCCTGACTCAGTAGAACCAGCATACACTGGAATATAGGGTCACTCCAGGTAGATGACAATCCTAGTTTTATCTCCCATTTATAGAATACTAAGTACCTAGATTTCTCATAGCCAAATATACAGTACTGTGCAAAAGTTTTAGGCAGGTGTTAAAAAATGCTGAAAAAGCAAGAAGGTTTTTTTTTAAAAAAAGATATTTTAATAGTTTATATTTATCAGTTAACAAAATGCAATGTGCATTAACAGAAGAAAAAGCTAAATCAGTCAATATTTGGTGTGACCACCCTTTGCCTTTGAAACAGCATCAATTCTTCTAGGTACACTTGCACACAGTTTTTTAAGGAACTCGGCAGGTAGGTTGTTCCATACATCTTGAAGAACTAACTCTGTTGATTTAGGCAGCCTCAGTTGCTTCTGTCTCTTTATGTAATCCCAGACAGAGTCGATGATGTTGAGTTCAGGGTTCTGTAGGGGCCTTAACATCACTTCCAGGACTCCTTTTTCTTCTTTATGCTGAAAATAGTTCTTAATGACTTTGTCATTGTCATGCTGCAGAATAAATCTGGGGCCAACGTCATGCATCCCAGATGGTATTGTATGATGGATATGTATCTGCCTGAACTTCTCAGCATTGAGGAGACCATTAAGTCTGAATAATTGTGAATAAAATCCCCAACTCCATTTGCAGAAATGCATCCCCAAAGTTGCACAAAACCTCCACCTCCACCTCCACCTCTCCAGCCCTTTGGCACACAAATTGCCTTCTGCTACAGCCAGATACTTCAGCTTTTGACTCATCAGCCCAGAGTATCTGATGCCATGTTTCTGTACCTCAGTTTCTGTGCTTTTGTGCATAGTTGAGTTGCTTGGCCTTGTTTCCACGTTGAAGGTATGGCTTTTTGGCCGCAAGCCTTCCATGAAGACTATTTCTGATCAAACTTCTCCAGACAGTAGATGGGTTCCCATTGTTTTCTGCCAATTCTAAGCTGATGGCAGTGCTGGACATCTACTGTTTGCAAAGGTAAGAAAGCATGAGGTGTCTTTCATCTGCTGCATTGGCCGATCACTGCATCTACATTCCTTCAAAATAGCTTGGACAGCACATCTGGAAATGCCTGTCTGCCTTGAAATTTCTGCCCGGGAGAGACCTTGCTGATGCAGTGTATCTACTACCTTGTGTCTTGTTGCTGTGCTTACTCTTCAATGGTGTATGACTTTTGACATTAAACTGTATTCAGCAACCTCCTCTTGTTAGCTGAGTTTGGCTGTTCTTCACCCAGTTTTATTCCTCCTACACAGCTGTTTCTGTTTCAGTTAATGTTTGTGTTTCAAACCACATATTAAATTGATGATCATTAGCATTTGTTTGGTATAATTGTTTATTCATACACATGACTATGGGCTTGATTCAATAACCATTGGCTTAAAAAACAGCCAACTGCATTTTTTTTCAAGCACGATAATTGTGCTATGAAAAAATGCTGGTAAAAAAACCCTGCTGGCCACTAAAGTTAGTCCATTAAAAGAAAAAAATCACCACTAGATGCAATTCAATTACATGCATTACCCATTGACATCCGATAAGGGACTCACTTTATTGCTGAAATTTAAGACCCAGAGCCTAACAAATCTTTAAACGGCTGACGCAGCAATTGAAATGTAAATGAAAAGTAAAAAAAGCCTAAGTCCCCAGTGGATGTATTGAAATGAGGCCCTAAGCCCCAGATGAACTTAAGACGAAACTTTATTAAGTACAAATAGTGGCAGTAATGATGACACAATAATGGAAGTAGCAAATGACACAACAGTAGCAGTATTGAGTGACACAAAAGTGGCAGCAAAGAGTGACACACCTTCACTAGACCAGGGAGGAACAGTGAACTCACTCTCCTCCCCTTTCACTAGGCAGGCGAGCAGTAACGGATAGGTCCTGGGAACTCACATAGGCTAGGTGGGACACACCTTCACGAGACCAGGGAGGAAGAGTGGACTCACTTTCCTCACCCTTCACTAGGCAGACGAGCCATAACGGAAAGGCCCTGGGAACTCACACAGGCTAGGTAAGAGGATAGTGCAGAGCATTTCCACACACACAGTCGGCAGGAAATAGGAAGCGCAACAATACCCAAATGCTAGGTATACAGTCGACAAGGTAACCGGCACTGAGGCTAGGCGAGGCAACACACAAACCGGGATGGCCACGGGAGGTCGGTACACGGACTGACCGACAAGCGCTGCTAGCGGCAGGAAGGCACAGGCAGCAAGGATTCCTAACCTAGACAAGGAATCACAATCGCAGTGTAACAGAGAGAGAGAACCAGAGGCGGCCAAGGGTCAGAGCCAGATCGGGTAGTCAGAGGTCGCCAGTGGTTGGAGCCGGATCAGGTAGTCAGACGTAGCCAGGAGTCAGAGCCGGAATGGGTAGTCAGACGTAGCCAGGAGTCAGAGCCGGAACGGGTAGTCAGACGTAGCCAGGAGTCAGAGCCGGATCGGTAGTCAGACGTAGACAGGAGTCATACACAGGAACAACAATGGACCAACAGAGCACTAGGCTCAGGTACACTACGAAAGGTAATGAGACATGCTGAGGTTTAAAAGGCCTGGCAGCTGGGTAGAGAGATGCCATCACCAGCATAGTGACCTAGAAGAACAACGACACAGCATAGAGCGACAGTTAGGCAGTAACAATGTCGCTGAATAGCAATATCTCATTAGAGGCAATCACGGGAACCGTGATACAAGGTAACTCTTTCATATAAGAGCAACATGAATTTTAGAATTTCTGTTTCTTTACATTTTTAATCTATTCAGTACCATTGATAGGGCTGGTAACCCAATGGTTACTGGCACATATGTGGGGATACAATTAACATTTTTTCTTTTAAATAACAATCATGTATCTGACCTATAAATATTTACTGTAACCAGGTATTCTTAAATGAGATGACTTATCTAAAGGTATGTTATAGTTCTCCTGCATGACACTAAAATTATTCATTTTTCAAATAAGAAAATACCTAACATTTGCACTCCATCCTGTCATCAGAAAACCCAAGAACGTGTTATTGCACAATTCATGACTTTGTATTTTATTATGCAGTGATCAATCTGTATATATATTCAGGAAGTGAGTAGACTAAACAGTGTTGAGAAATGTGGTTGGGTCCAACTGTCAATCTGTTTTAAATGGATAGTAAAACTTGAAATTACTAATCCCCATATTGCAGCTTTGTTAAAAAGAAACGTATTGCCCCTAGTGTCATCTCTCAAACCCTTATGAGAGATAATCGCTCTCAAAGTTCCCCCCTCCCTCCCCCTTCCCTGACTGAACTCTGACTTCAGGGGAAGCTGTCGTACGACAGTCTTATGTGCATCAGGTGGCTCTGCAGCTGAGTCAAAATCGCATTTATAAAAAAAGAATTTTTTCACTGAAATGGTCTTCTACGTGTGCTTGGTTTGCAAGCACACGTAGAAGACCATTTTAGTGAAAGATTTCTTTTTTATAAACGCGATCTCTGCAATGCTGCAGAGCTGCCTGATGCACATAAGACCAGATATCCCTGCAGTCCGCTAGAACGCTGACTTCAGGGAAGGGGGAGGGAGGGGGAACTTTGAGCGCTATCATCTCTCAAACCATAAGGGTTTGAGAGATAACACTGGGGGCAATAAGTTTCTTTTTAACAAAGCTACAATATGGGGATTAGTAATTTGCAAGTATTACTATACCTTTAAGTAAAAAGTGGTACTAATTGAGCTATGAAACATAACTCTGGCACTGCTTCTTCTGTAGTGCTGTTTAACTCCCTTGAACACTGATGAGGTCTCCATTGCATTTCTTTACATTGTATTCGAGGTATCTCTGGTATCCAAGGGGTTCCTACACAACTGCTTGTTTCTGGAAGGCCATTTAACACATTTTCAGTGCCAGAAAAATGAGAAATATTTTGCTTGGGGCTAAATATTTAATTCAAATTTATGTAACTAATTTGAATAAAAAATATTGTTAAAAAAATAAAAAAAACTCTGCAGGTCATCAGTTTCCTAGCATTAAATTAATGATTTTGGTTGGCACTCAAACAGTTATATGCATTGTTTTAATGGGTCAATCTTGTGCATGAATACTAAATGCAGATTACATTTTATAAAAGAAAATATATTTGTATTTTTTCTATAACTCAGTGGGACATGTGTACAAAGAAAAGATGAGTAATTCTGTATAGGTGACAACGGAAATGTTGCATTCATTGATTTACATTGTTCTTTTAACAAGAGGTGGGTGAAAATTCAGAACAATTTCCTACATGACTTTTTATGGAAAAATGGAAGATTTTTTGCATTTTGGCAAAAGTTTTCTCCTTTTCACAAATGCAAAATTGTACTCCTTTTTGCCAGTGCCAGCTAATTTTTTGCCTATATTTCCTACGGTGTAACATTTACCACCACAATATTACCTTTTCTGAGGGCTGTAGTGGAGATATAAGTGGCTGAAAGTCAAAGTTGTGAGTCCTACAGCAACATATGCCTTTAAAAAATGTGTTATCATGCAGAGTGCACTTGTCATTTTCCCACAACACTAACTTCCTACTTAAATAACACGGGCACATTTTTGTAATGATGTCATGAGAAAGAAAAAAAAAGTTCAACCTACAATGCGGCATATGGGTATGTGTCATGCCTCTAACAGAGTTGCTATGGTACTTGTACACTTCCACAGAGGGTTACCGGCCAGCTCTCCTCCTTGCCTTGTGTCAGATTGACGTTCTGGCTTCCTGGCCTTGTGCACATGCACGCTGCTTCTTCTTCCGGGTGGGTGCTCTGCCAGGAACACTACCTGTGCTTCCAGTTTGTGGCTTATGACAGGGGTGAGTATAGCATCTCCATTGCTCTTGTGCAGTTTAGCTTTGACGTCTCTTCTGTGTTTGACCCAGCCTTGCCTTGACTTTTGTAGATCCGTGCTATATGTGTATGACCCGGCCTGTGCCTTCTGTCTTTGGTACTTTTACAGAGATCTACTGTGTATGACCCAGCCTGTACTCCTGACTTTGTCTCTACCAATCTGGCTTTGCGGTTAGCACCTTTATACGGCTAGGCAGCTGCACAATTCCCTTTAGGCAACCACCGCCTCCTAGCCTCGAACCCTAGTGTTGTTCCCTAGCATCTTGTGTCAAATGAAAGCTATACTTCTTCTTAGATTATTGATGCACATTACTTATTGGTCATATCAGTGTTCCCAAGTGTGGTAGATGGTAGCAACCTAGCAACCCTTCTTCACATCCCTCCTCCTCATATGTGCTGCAGTTAATACATTTGGCCTGGCTTACTCTGTCAAGAGTAGTTTCTGCTACCTTATACTCAGATGGTATGAGATGTTAGGCCTCAAGTCAATTGGCCCAGTCAACCAAAAAAACAGTCAATGGTATTTTTTCAAGCATGGTAAGCCATGCAATTACCTGTGCTGTGGAAAAATACTGAATAACAAAAATCCACCTAAGCCCCATATCAATATATCCAAAGCAATCCCAAAATATGTCAAATGTTAGTAGAATTAACCCTATGAGTGACAGTAGGGTATGCTTATTAACCTAATGTAAGCATGTGAATGAATGAATGAATTATTTAATTAATTAAACAAATGTATGTGTATGTTTATGTATAAAAAATGGCTAATTGCTATGTGTAGCTCCTTGGATGATACTGTTGTTTCTAACAGTACTTCACAATGCACTGAAAACCTCTTTTTTCGAAGGGCTTAAGGCATCCACTTAAGACACTGCAATTTCTGGGGAGCAAATTAAAACCCAAGTGCAACTAAAGCACATTATACACCTCGGTGGGACAGACATCTGGACTGCTAGTCATATATGTGATGCAGTATGCTACCAGTATGCAAAATACCCTGTTTGCCATTGAAACAATATTTGTTATAGTACAAGGAATATGAAAAAGGGGATACTATTCCACCCTTAGCATAGAAACTATTTGCATGAAAAAAAAATATGGAAATAATGTTCAGACGCATCTAAAAGTGCCTGAATCTGTGCAAAGAATCCTATAAGCATTTATATGATATATTGTTACTGCTACTGACATGAAATTTGATGTCTGTAAATAATCTCCAGGAAACAATCTATAGAAGCTCAAAAGGTCATCAACACCCTTTGGCCATGTCAGTTCCATCAATGATGATTTTATCAAGACAACTGTGGCCTCAGACCAAGGAGCCTTTCAGCAATTGTAACATTAGTCTAATACACATCATTCTAAATCATAGAAGGCAGCAAAATAGAATAGTGACAAAAAGGTATGTGAACTGTTTCAGCATGTCATTTTCTCAATTTCTTCAGGATACGAGCATAACGACTATATAGTTATGAAATGTTACAAATTGTGGAAATGGCTGTGTAATCACTGATTAGGTGGTTTGCTGTGACATCTACTGTGGCAATGAATAAAATATCAATTCTTACCCCATTGAGTGCCAGAGGGGCACATAACTCATTGCAAAACAATGTGTTATGTATCCCTCTGGTGCTCAAAGCGTTACAATTTCTGATAAAATTTAAACTCAGTAAAAATATTTTATCACTAATGTTGCCATAAATGATACCTCCTATACCAGGTTGTGTCCTATTTGTTTAGTTGATTTGTTTAGTTTTGCTATAAAAGACAGGTGGTAATGTACCACTCATCTTGTGCAGCTCTGCTGGTGCTAGCACCGCCCCTTGCGCCCTCTTACCCATTTCTTCTATACCTTGTTAATACATAACACAAAACAAGAAACAGAGGAAAAGAAAGCCCAATACATATCCATATACTCCCACACTTCTCTCTACTTCAGTCATTCCTCTTTAACTCTTTGAATGCCAGAGGGGTATTCAACACATTACAAAGCAAGGTATTGGATGCCCTTCTGGCACTTAAGGGATTAAGGGTAAATTGAATTGGTTCTAGCATGTTAAAGATGGATTAGTATTTCACCCTAATGAAGTAGGTATTTTAAGAAGAACTGAAACAAACCAAAGAGCACATACAAAAATTTCTGTTGCTTTAATATAGGCCTTTAAAGGGATAGTAATACTTAAAATGTAAAAAATTATATATCATAGGTTTTATACTCCTGAGTGAAAGGGTACTCTCACTGCTGAAAGATGTTTTTTTTTAAGTTATCGTTGCTCAAACTTGAAATTTTTAGGTGCAGTATTAAGTTTGAGCTTTAATAAAGTTTGAATAAAATACCTCTCAGCAGTGTGGGTGACCTTGTTTTACTCAGGAGGATAAACAGTACAATATATATAGTTTTTTACATCTTAACCCTTTGAGTGCCAGAGGGGGTACGCAACGCATTGCAAAGCAATGTGTTGGATACCCCAATGGCATGCAAAGGGTTAAGTGTTACTATCCCTTTAACCTTTGAATACAATGAACAAGATAGCTCTTTAGCATCTGAGGGATTAAAATCCCCATTTAAATCAAATGGGAATTTTTATTTGTTCTCTATGATGTAGTTTGTTTGCAACAGAATTGTTTCAGTTCTACTTAATACATCAACCTCAATGGTTTGAACAATAATATGTATTATAAATGATTCGTCAACAAAAGGAGACATTTTGATTCTGATTCTCTGATGATAGAGTCAAAGTTGCACTGGCCAGACAGTAATGAATAGATTTAAAGGCAGCCGTTAGCATAAAAAAGCACTAACGGGTGCGTTAACGTGTTGTAAGCCATTTAAAGGTCCGTCTTAAGAACAGTTAATGGCAGTTCACAAATCCTTACGGCTGATAGACTGACATGCATTGAGACTCACAGAACAAGATTCCCCAGAGCAATTTAAAGGAGTGCGGTACTGGTAATGGCTAAAACTTGAGACCCAGTTTTGTTAGCCATTAGACACATAACGGTCAAAAAGAAACCACCGTTAAAGACAATCCACATACCGCACAAGCATATAAATGGCAAAATTAACCCGTGCAATTCCAAAATAACACAAAAACATGGACAGACACCACAAATCACTGTCACACACAACAACAAGCAACACCACAGGGACATGGACCTCCAAAAAAACACCAACACAACATGGCACAGAACAATGGGGGATATCACACAACACAGACACCTGCAAATACAAAACAAACTCACCTGTGCAGCATCACCACATGATCAGGATGCAACCTGCACCGCACAACTTCACACCCGCAACTGACACAGACACAGCAATCAGAACACACCACTTCTTAAAACACAGACACATCTGCAAACATTTACCTGGACAACAAACACCTTCCCAATGGTCATCACTCACCTCATCACCAGACCTAGACAACTCCCTACCACATACTTAAAGGGACAGCTCACCACACTCACTTGTGGCTTGTTTTCCATTCAGGGAGAGAGAGTTAGAGAGAGATAGAGAACAATAAGTATGTTGGGATACTTATTGATGAGAAGACTGGGGAGAAGGCACACAAGGGCAAGAGCTAGGAAACACCAGTAAGCCCCAGGCACACCTGATCCGCAGCCATCACCTGTTGCAAGTGAGGAGGCTCTGGCTCAATAGCCACACAGGAGCCCATCCAAACCTGGAAGGCAGCACCTGCCTACAGATGCACAGCTGCAGCAACAGGATGATCCACAGCAACATGACTCTCCCCAGCTGCCACATGGACCCCTGCAGCAGCAGAGGATGTATAGACTACCACCAATGCCCAGGGTATACCGCCCAAGGGTCATATCTTTGGAATGACTGATGACGAGGTGATTGATCGCTACAGGTTGAGGCCACACAGCATCATTGCCTTGTATGAGGTCATCAAGGATCAGGTGGATCCCATGTACATCCACAACCATGGCCTATCTGGCCTGTAAAAACTCCTCTGTGCCATACACTTCATGGCAAGTGGCGCCTTCCAGTCCACTGAGGGTTACGCATCTGGCATGTCACAGGCCACATTCTCCAGAGTGCTGGCCCATGTATTGCCAGCCCTCAAAAGTAAGGCCAGTACCTACATACATTTCCCCATTACTGACATGGAGTGGATACATCTCAAGCAGGGCTTTTACACAAGGGGAGGCATGCCTAGGGTCATGGGTGCTATAGATTGCACCAATTTCCATATCAAAGCCCCAGCACGTGACAAACATCTGTTCATCATCAGGTAGAACTACCACTCCATGAACATGCAGATTGTGTGTGACAGCAACATGAGGATTATGAATGTCTGTGCAAAATATCCTGGCAACTCTCATGATTTATACATTCTCCAAAACTCCTCAGTACACAGAGACTTCGAGAATGGAACTTACACAGGGGATGGCTTTTGGGTGAGTTCACAATACTACATCATACCACATCCACAGGTGTACACACAACACTGCTCACCATGCTCCTGACCCACAGCTAGTATGTCCACCACACAAAACATCATTCACTCAACATGTGCTCCCTGTCTCACCATGTCACTCACATTCCACAGTTGATGCTGACTATGTATGCAAATCCTGGCTTCTGACTCTGGTCACCAGGCTCATGGCAGAACTCGGAATGCCATTGAGCGGACCTTTGGCCTCCTGAAGTCTTGATTTCGATGTCTGGACCACTCTGGGGGAGCATTGCAGTATAGACTTGGAAAAGTGTGACATCATAATGGCATGTGTAATACTGCACAACATCGCAGTGGACACCAGGCTGGTGGATGATATCCAGGCCCCCCCATACCTGAAGTGCCCATGGACATTGGCCATGTTGAGGAGACCCTGAGAGGGGCACGGATCAGAGATAGACTCATCATGGACCACTTTAGCTGTGAGTATAACACAGGCATCCAAACAATCCATGCAAGTCCTCCATCAGTCCTGTGAAGCAGTGCCAACTCACAAACCACACCACATGATGTTCTGTTCCACCCCACAGGATCATTGACACAGCACTGCACTGGCAGCAGTATGTTCCCAAACATCATGCATACCATGGACGTGGCATATTGTGTGTGGGGATTCCAAAACCATCTTCCATTCCCTTCTTCACGTTGGCATTGATACCTTAAGGATATCACACACACCCTCAGGAGAAACAAGCTACAACACATAACTGTGAAGGAGGCTCTTCAGCAGAGCCAAAATTGCCCCATTTGGAGATGAATACTTCATTGCAATGGTCCACACAGTGTGCTTGCAAACCAGGCACACTTTGTAGACCATTACATTGTTGAGCGATGCATTGATAATCCCTCTAGCACTCAACGGGTTATGTTCTGGTTTCCCTGTGGTTACATGGGTGACATTGTGTTGGAGCAGTTCTGATGTTTAACATACAACACTTTTATGAGCATGGTTTGTGTGGATTGTGTGTGAGATCAGCACAGCAACATGAGGGTTAACCAGGGAGTTGGACAGGTTAGGGCCTTGTTGAACCTTGACATTTGTCCTTGTCTTGCGTATTGTTTTAACCTTCTGGGTGCTGTGTTGGTTCAGTTGTGTGGATGAATGATGGGCATATGTTGGGATGTGACTGTGTTTGTGCGTGATGGTTGTGTGGTTTGATGTGGTGTGTAGTTATGGGATGATGCACTTACCGGTAGTGTGGGGGCTCCTTTCATGCCCAGTGTCAGATCCTCCAGGGACCCTCTCAGTCAGCATAGATGACAAGGTCTGCTGCAGCCTCTCATCCCTTCCGCTGAAGGTGATAGGGACAGCAAGACCACCTCCGGTGCCTCGGGCGTTTAGGGAGACATCCCCCATCTTCTTCTTGACCTGCCTTTTGCAGTCTCCCCATCTCTTTTTCACTGAGTCCACGTCCTGCCTGCAGGTGGCCACCACATTGACCCAGCTGCAGATTTGGTTCCAGACAGCCTTTCTCCTTGCAGCCAGGCCAGGGACCCTCTCCTTCAGGAACAGGATGGTCACCCTCTCCAGCACAGACTTCACGAAGGCCCTGTTCTCCTCCTCACTATAACGGGGATCCCTGATCCTCTCTTCCTCACCTCCGGCCTGCGAGGAGTCTGAACCAGACTGCCCTGCCTGTGCTGCCCCTGCCTGTGTATGGTGGTCCCCACCATGTACACCTTGTCCCACTGCAGGTTCTCTCCCTGTCCTTTTGTGTACTTGCTGTTCTGGGCCAGCTCCCCCTCCTCCCTGTGGATCTACCTCTCCCACCCCTACTCTCAACAGGGATGTCCTGCTCTCCTTCCTCCTCCTCTACTACTCTCCGCATCCCTCTCTCCTGTTCTCCTCTCCTAACCATCATTCACCCACTCACACCCAGGCACTCGCACAGACCCTCACAGACACACTCGATCCCACTCACTCTCTGTCACACTCTTTCAATCACAGATTTGCACTGAGAAAATTAAGTTTAAAAAATGTGTTAGGTGTTATAAAAAAAAAAAAAGACTATGTGTGTATGTGTATGTGTTTGTATGGGTGAATGTGATGTTCAAAAGTTTGCTATTCTCTCTCTGCTCCAAAAACTCCTTCTACCTCCAATGACAGCTCCTTTCTCCCTCACTCTTGACACTATCCTCCGCTCCAGGGTCCTATGATCTAGCTCGCCAAAACTTGAAACACAGACAGGGTGTGACTGTTATTTTGGGGTATATATAGATGTATTTGAACATTTTTGCTACTTTGGGGCCTTGGCGTTGGATGTAGGTTTGAATTTTGTTTGTGCATCTATCAGGGTTGCTAGACAACGCCAGCCATAATGTTACATTTTGACTTCAGTTCTGTTTTAACGGGTGTTTGGGACACACAGTGATGCAAAAACATGTGCGACGCAGGTTTTTGTGTTACGTGTTTTTGTTGTGCCTACACTCAATAGCTATTCTTGTACTCATACCTTTAAATCCGCCATAAGTCATGTGTTATTTGAGGCTGATGTGCCTTTTTTACTTAGCGGCTGCCTTTAAATCGAGCCCTAACTCCTTTTTACATTTTTTTTTTTTTTCAAAAATAATGAGATAAGTCCATCTGAAGAAGACGTTATGAAACTAGATCCACCTAACTTATGCAGCTAATGTAATTGAATACAATTGTTGCTGGGATAATGTCAATGGTAAAAATTTAACAAAATAATCTGGAAAAGGGGGAACAGTAAGATACAAAATGCAATGAGACAGAAGTCTAAAACTCAGTATAAGAATTAATCAGTTTTGTTAGCATCTAACAGATTGCAATCCTAGCAGGGTAGAAGACATTTAAAGGTCCTGCTGTGATACTATAGCAGGCACCATAGACATAATATGGTGGTAAGAGTTGGTAAACTGATAAACTATTACTGCCTAAAGGAACTAATCTTTGGAAAGTTACACAAACTTTCATTTTTTTTAATTTGTAAGAAGCAGCTGCAAAAATTAAACATAGAAAACATAATTCCAATCTAATAATGAAACCTTTTTACATTATTGGAGTGAATAGTTTTAACCCTTTTAGACACATGAGACATGATCAGCACAATGAAGAGCAAGACTTTAGAGATGGGTCTAGGCTCCAAAGGACTGAGTGAAAAATAAATGTCTGCTATATTATATGTATCTTTCACCTATGGAAAACAATATATGATAAGATCTCTATTCAATAAGCTAGAAGTACTATTCTAAAGCAAATCAGCTTCACTACTGGAGACAAATAAAAGTTCCCCTGAAAACACATTGTTACACCTTGTAATAATTAATCACCATTTATCTTAAACTAATGCATTTGGAATTTCTGCCCATATTAATCTTATTTGTAGTTTATTATTAAGAGGTGTTTGTATTCCTTTAAACTTGACGTTTACATTCTTAAATGCTTGAGAGTGGTTAATCATAATTGGAATACATACCCTTTAACCATGGCTCTTCTGTTTTTTTACCCACAGCAGGAGCTATCAGCGAAACGGCACAAGTCTACGTTGACATCTTACATGCATCAGAGCTGCTTTTCTGTGATGTATGTCATTTTTTAATTCAAAATACAGTGAAAACCAACAGTTCAAAGGACAATATCTATACCCCAGAAATTTTCTCCTGCTTCACTGGTTGCCATAGAATCATTCATAGACACCCCAGTATTGATTCACTTTCCCATTAGTAGGCACAAAATCACACAGAAGTTGCCAGCCCAGCCTTATCCCATTGGTATCCATAGAATCTGCCATGTTTTTGAAGGTTGAAACCCAGTGGCAGGTTACTGTGATCCATGTAGGAGCAACCACTTGCACCCTGGGGTTGAGCCCCATAGATTATGTGGCCACGAGTGTTCAGATAAGCCTAAAACTCATTGACACTGTCACTGTCACAATAAATATATATTTTTTTAATTTATATAATATCCCCCAAACATTGCATCCCCCAGTCCTGCTTGGACTTTTGCTCAGGTCAAAAATAAACAGGGACTGGCTTTTACTAGGACAATACCTGTTTAAATATTTTCCATTGACTGGCATGTGGTGTTATGCAGGGCACAGTACTTACCCTGGATTAACTTCACATCTCAGCCAATCACAGGAGGGAAGTAGAGCACACATTCACAAGACATGACCTCCTCAACTATTTGCTTATTGCCTGTCATGCATGTTTGACCCTTCTTCTCTACTGTGTTTGGCTGAGAGGTGTGGTTACTTTAGGACACATTCAAAGCCTTCTGTAATCCAACCATCCAGCCAATGAGAAAATGGCAAATATTTAAAACCAATCCCAATTTATTATTCTCACAGTGACCTGTGTAATGGCCCAGATAGGACTGGGGCATATTTTCTTTTATATCTAGCAGCTGTGATTCTATGGGACAGTGAAACAAGATTGGGGAATCAATGCAGGATTCTTTGGCTACCATTGGGACAGTAGAAAAAGGCTGGTGTGCCTACGTATGATCCTGTTGCTACACGTGGGACAGTAGTAGAAGCCTGAGATGATGGCTTTTAACGATCAGGTATGATACCCTTGGGTTTTGTTGGCACAAATACCAAAGGAAAATATATCAATCTAATGTGTATTATCACTAACTGCATACAATAGAAGAACAAATGTATTAGGCTGTTTGATTGCTTTTTAATGGATGGAATTCTAGTGGACCTTGTATAACTTACTAGGTGGCAGTGGTTTACAGTGCAGAGATAACAGAATAGGTCCCTAGCTGCCTGTGACTTGCCAGTCTTCACATGGAATTTTGAGTACTTGGGGTCAAACTCCTTCATCCCTTCTACTCCCCAGAGTGCTCCACTGACTCTCCTAACAGGACAAATGTCCTACCTAAAAGATTCCCTAAACTAAGCTTCAATTCCCCGCTCTGTCTTCTGTAGCTCAAAAAACGTACTGCTCTCTCCTCTCACAAACACAGAATGGCTGCTGTAACAGTCTGACAGCCTTTTATGTGGCTGTAGAAAACTTTTTTGTGCTGGAGAAATATATTTCCTCCCATTGATTTCAATGGATGAAAAAGGTGGGAAAAAGTGGAAAAACTGCACTTTTCTCTGGAAATTATTCACCAAGCAGGAAGTGCCATTATTTGCAGATTTCAGTTTGAAGCAAACATTTTTGGCCATCCCTATTCTACAGACATTTTGCATAACCATTCACTCAGTTCACTGGAAGATAAACCATAGTAGACATGGGGCCAGGACGATCAGGATGTGCCCTATGGAAAGACCGTAGGCAGGCTGGGACATGAAGGTTGTCGACTGGTTGCCAGGAATGGTCCTCAGGTCCATAGCTCTTCCAGGGCACCAGGTATTCTAGGCGTCCTCGATGTAGACAGGAGTCCAGGATTTCCTGTACCTCATACTCTTCAGATCCGTCAATATCCAATGGAGGAGGGCAGGAAGGATGCTGGTCTGGAAAAGGACTAGGCGTCCAAGGTTTTAGATGAGAGATGTGGAATGTCGGATGGATGCAAAGTGAGTCTGGTAGATAAGAGAGAGGGCATAATATCAAAGTGAATTTCCTCCTTATGTCCTTCAGTGGCTATGAGGACTAACAGCATGGTCTCCGAAGTAAGAGGCCCAGATTGCAAGCGCCTTTGGTCGGCCATTAGCACTGCCAATGGATGTCTTTTGTTCCTGATGGGAATTCCCAGCGTAGAAACCAGGTCTTGACTGATGAAGCAGCCACTTGCTCCGGAATCGATTAGTGCGGTCACCTCACTCTGCTGACCGTTCCACTGGAGGGTGACAAGAACAGACATGTAAGTGAAGGGAATGAGCGCAGGAATTGAACAAGACGCTAGAGAAAAAAATGGTAGGAATGTGGTCTAGACAGGCAGGACCTCAATAAGTGGCCGTCAGCTCCACAATATAGACAGAGATTAAGTTGTCTGCATCGCTCCTTATCAGACCGGGAGAGAGGACCACGGATGACACCAACTTACATGGGTTCTTTTGACATATTGGAAGGGGTCGTAGCCATAGAAGCAGGGGAGTCTGCCATTACAGAAGGAGAGGGTTGATGTCTTCTTACTGGTGTGGAAGTGGATACCATTCTCTCCCTTCGTCTCTCTCTTAACCTCCGATCGATTTGTATGGCGAGGTGCATTAAATCCTCTAGACATGAGGGTAATGGCCCCCTAGCGAGTTCGTCTTTCAGATTTTCTGATAGACCGTAACGGAACTGGTCGAGCAAAGTGCCTTGTTCCATTCGGTGTCACTAGATAACCTATGGAATTCCGTTACGTAGTCTTCCACCTGTCTTTTGCCCTGAACTAGGGTCCGTAGGGTGTTTTGAGCAGTAGATACCCGGAAAGGATCCTTATATAATGTTTCCATAGCAGACCGAAAGGCAGACCAGGTATCTAATACTGAACTGGAGGTCTGTAGTATATGGTGAGCCCAGGACTGCGGTTCTCCTGACAGGAGGGTAATGGCAGTACGTACCTTGACGTACTCAGTGGCGTACGTACGAGGGTTTATGGTGAATAGTGACTCACAGGAGGAGATAAAACCCCTGAACCGAGTCCTGTTCCTGTCAAAGCGCTCCGGGACAGGCACTCTAGGTTCAGGGAGTTGAGCCCCTTCGCCCTCTTGTACCACAGTACCTCCAGAGGCAGAGGGAGACAAGGAAGAAGAAGGCTGCAGATCATGCAACTGTTGCTGCAGATGAGCTTGATTGGCTTCTAATTCTTGTATTGACAGAGTCAGTGCAGATATCCAATTCCCCAATGAGTTGAGGGCCTCAATGAGTCCAGAAGGTTCCATCCTAACACTGTATATTTGAAGATGGCGTTTAGTATACAGATGTATAGATATGTGCTCTCTTGTGCTGTCAGCTTTCTGAAAACTGTCCCCAAGCAGATAGAAAAGATCAGAGTTAGCAGAAAGCTAGTATGATATAAATAGCAGGAGGGAACCCCAAAAGAAAAACCCTGAGAGACAAACCGAGGGGCTGGCACTAGGTATCAAGAAACACGGAGAGGGGAATGCGAGGAAACAAACCCGGCGAAAGAGTACTCTGGAAGGAGAACAATGGACACAAGGTAAGGAGCCCGACAAGAGAGCGCCGACCTGAAAGGGAAGCAGGCTTATATAGGCCCGCATACGTCCTGACGCGTGACGTCAGGGACCTGGAAAAAGGAAGCGACTGGTACCGTGCACGCACGAGGCAGCTCCCGGAGAAAAACACAAGTGTGACCAGGCGAGCTATCAGGTACGGGGACCGAGACATGATACATGCATATGGAATTCAATGGCATAGTCTGCAACCGTACGGGTGCCCTGTTGGATTCTCATTAGATGTTTAGCAGCAGAGGTGGCGTGCCCGGGAACCTCAAACACACTGTGGAAGGCCCTTACAAACTCGGCAAAGTTTGTGGTAATTGGTTTAGCCGTCTCCCAAATCGGATTTGCCCAGGCTAGAGCTCTACCTGTCAACAATGATATCATGAACCCCACCTTGCTCCTTTTGCTCGGAAAAGCTTATGGTACTAGTTCCCAAAAAATTTCTAGTTGGTTCAAAAATCCACGGCATAAAGTGGGCTTCCCGTCATATCTTAGTGGGAGTTTGAGCGGTTGCTGACAACCCTCTACTGAAAAGACTTAGAGCCGGAGCTTGTGCCATTGGTGCCTGGACTGGGGTGGCCACTGAAGGCTGTACAGGTTTTTCAAGGTATGCGGTACACTCCAACATAGTCTCTATAGCCAGGGACAACTGATTCAATCTTTGCTCTTGCGCGTCCATTCTCCAAAGGAGATTTTGAGAGCTACCTTCACCTGTATTGTCTGAGATCATATCCCTTTCATACTGTCACAGTTTGTAAGAACACTCAGACAAGTTAGTAAGGTAAAATCAGCCGGAGGCAACACTGACAGGCACTGGCAAGGCACTAGTCAGCAACAAATCAGGTAGTCAGCCACAGCGAGGATCGGTACATAGAGCGGTAGTCAGCCACAGCCAGGATCGGTACACGGAGCAGTGTTCAGCCACAGCCAGGATCGGTACACAGAGCGGTAGTCAGCCAAGCCCGGAACGGTACACAGAGCTTTAGTCAGCCACAGCCAGGATCAGTACACAGAGCGGTAGTCAGCCACAGCCAGGATCGGTACACAGAGCGGTAGTCAGCCACAGCCAGAACTGGTACACAGAGCATTAGTCAGCCAAGCCAGGGTCGGTACACAGAGCGGTAGTCAGCCAAGCCAGGATCGGTACACAGAGCAGTAGTCAGCCAAGCCAGGATCAGTACACAGAGCATTACTCAGCCACAGCCAGGATCGGTACACAGAGCAGTAGTCAGCCAAGCCAGGATAGGTACACAGAGCAATAGTCAGCCAAGCCAGGATCGGTACACAGAGAGGTAGTCAGTCAGTCCGAGTCAGCAACGGAATCACGGGCAGCGGAGAAAGGAGCAAGGTCAGGCAAAACTGGGTCATACACGGAGCAGGAATCAACAGTAAAACAAACGCCAGGTACAGGAACACCACGAAAGGGCGCCAAAGTAATGAAAGGACTGAGTTTAAAAAGGCTAATGCTGGGTGGGGCAGAACCCAGCGGCCAATAAGAACCCAGCAGGAATAGGACAGGAAGTAGCAATGTCACTGGCAAAGCAGATCACGGGCATCGTCATATGAACCTGCGCTCCTCCAGTATACTAGTGACTAGTGCGCACTGTATTGGAATATATAATAATACTGTGAATAAATATGAGACATTAGTGCCAACCTTTTTGGCCAAAAAAGAGGTGGTAAGCTCGCCAACCACACCAAGGTTCCTCAATTGTGGCAAGTACCTACTCTCAACACTTGAAATCCCTATCTAGAAAAATTAAAATAAAATTTAAAAATGCTCCCTGACAAGATGTTATAATAACTCAGTCAGTAATTTTTAGATTTGTACATTGGTTAGCTACACAAATAAGATTGATTCATTCTGAATCTAGCCTGCATATTTTGGGAAAACTGGATACTATTATTTGCACTAACTCTAATAACCTATGTTGATTGTCAAAGTCAATTACATTTAGGGTACCTAGGGGTAAAGTGTCAATCCTTTGAAAATCAGTACATTTGTCAGAATTTTCATCTTAAAAGAGATGAGACACATCTGAATTATAACCCTACCCCTGCCTTACCTTACTTTGGTCTTAAATTCCTGATGGTCTCCATGAATGTTGCCTTTTTCCTTTATCCAAGAGGTAAGCTCTTAAATCAGTCATGGATATCATGTCAAAGGAGACATACATATCAGCTGCAAGCATAACCACAAGAATATTGTATAATTAACCCTTTAAGGATCAGTGTAGTATACCACACTTCACTTTGCAATGTTTCACACACACCCTGATTCTTAAATGATAAAGTAAACTCGTGCATCAGCTGCTTCAGTTTCAATAAAAATGTAAACAGCTGTCATGTTTACCACCATGGACATAACATCAAGGACTGATTGAGGATGCTACCTCTTGAACAAGGGCACAAAGGCAACATTCACAGGTGTCATAAGCATATTATGGCCATACTAAGGTAACAGTGGTGTTATCAGGCGGTGGTAATTCTGTGTTAACACTTTCAACTAGTGCCTCTCACATGGTAAAGCACTTCCATAATGATGTCATCTAGCTTACTTCCTAGTATAGGAAATAAAATGTTAGCCTACTGCAACAGTATATATTTATCAATGTTTTAGATTTTCAAGCACCATTGAAACACAGCATATTGCATGATTTTTTTTCTAAATGCTAAAGATTTACCAAGCATCAAATCAACAGTCATTGGACATGAAATGCATCATATAAAATGCTAAGATGAATCATAAAACTGTCCGTGAAGCTTACTGTGCTGTATTAGCAAGCAGATTTTTATGAGAATTTCACGTGGATAAGGTAATTTTGGTATGAATCTGGAAATTCTAGAGGCAGATAACCTATGGCTTTCCAGCCATTTTACACTACAACTCCATTCATCCTCACATAGTCAGTCTGAAGAGTCACAGGCAGACATCCCTAGTCTACCTGATTGTCAATTTCTTTCTTAGGCTTAAAATAACACAATAACATTTTAACCCCTTAATGACTGATGACATCAGGACTGTTATTGGTAGACGTGTGTAAAGGACTGGTGATGGTCCTGGCATGTCATGGAATTCTGGAATTGCAATGCGGCTTCACGCCACTCTACTATCCCAGAATGCATTGCAGCAAAAAAAAGTGATGTGGTCCTGTAAGGCTGCCCACCCCCAGAACAGGTGGTCGTTAAGGTGTTGAAGGGATATAATTTTTGTGGTATGTAATCATCAATAAATAATGCCTATCATGTTTTTCTATACATTTATTTTTTTTTCACATGTTTTAACCCGTTAAGGACCCATGACGTGCCAGGACCGTCATGGGTAAACTTTCCATAAGGACCCATGACGGTCCTGGCACATCATGGGTTAAATGATCGCAGCAAGCCTCAGTGCACGCTGCTATTGTTTTGTACAGGCTGAAACTTAGTGTTCCAGGACCGGAGTGCTCAGTTTCAGTCCTTCTCTGCTTTGCCGTTACATGTGATCACTCCTACAGCGTTCATGTGTACTGGCGTTTCAATTCACAAAGGCAATGTGTTTTGCACATTGCCTTTGTGACTTCTCTCTGCCTCTCTTCCTTACTATGAGTGTAAGGAAGAGAGAAGCTGAGAGCAGACTTGAGATCAAACACAAAGTTTGGGGTATTAACCCCTTCAGTGCTGGTCCTGTGGGCAAGATAAATGTACATCTCTTTATGACCTGACACCACTCTGATTATTTTAAAATTATGTTGCGAAAGATCAAATAATTTTATTTACAAAATTTTATTTTAAAACACAAATAATGAAATAAAATTAAAGTTTAATGTGAGTTTTATTAACGTGGAGCACAGTAATACACTTATATAAACACCAAACAGTAATAAAAAAATGGAAAATCTGTGAGGGAAATTGGGACATGGGACATTTTGTAGTCATACCTTTCATGCAGTCTTCATAAAAAATTAGCCCCTTGGGCACAAATTATAACAAGAGAACCAATAAAAACTTAATGTTTTAACTTCTTTTTATAGTTTTCTTTATTCTTAATAAAATAAAAGCTGGGTTATCCATATACGTTTGGTAGCAAAAGAAAGCCCTGCTTGTGTGAGAAAAAACTGTATATAATATATGTGGCTGGAAGAAAATACTTAGAAGGAAAACGCTGTTGAACAAGGATATAGTCAAAAAGGTTAAAATTGCTCTGGTCCTTCTTCAACTGCAAACCATCCCAAATTTACCCAGTCCTTAAGGACTACACTTACCTTATATGATAAGAAACTCCTAGTGGCCTCTATGCATTTTGACCATGTGGCTTTGTTCAAGACATAACATCTTCAAACATTCCTGGATGTCATGTTCATGTTGCTTACAGATGTTTAAACTGAAGCAGGCAGAGTTTGAGTGTACTTAACCATTTCTTGACCAGTGAGGTATGCAGTGTAATCCTTGCAGGGTTAAGAACAATATGTGCAGTGGGCAGAGTTTGTGTCCTGTTGTCCTGCTAGCATACAGGTGTCATGTCCACATCTAGGACTGACTGAAGTTGTCTTTTGAACAAAGGTAAATGGTAACATTCATAGGGCTAGATTTAAAGGTTCGCGTTAAGTCAGCCACTAAATAAAAAAGGCACATTGGCCGCAAATAACATATGACTTACGGAAGATTTAAAGGTATGAGTAGAAGAATAGCTATCGAGCGTAGGCACAACAAAAACACAGAACAAAAACCTGCGTCACACCTGTTCTCGCCTCACCGTGCATCCCAAACACCTGTTAAAACACAACTTAAGTCAAAAACCTACAGGCAATGCCAAGGCCCCAAAGTAGCAAAAATGTTCAAATACACCTATATATACCCCACAATAACGGTCACATCCTGTCTGTGTTTCGAGTTTTGGCGAGCTAGATCACAGGACCCAGGAGCAGAGGACAGTGTCAAGAGTGAGGGAAAAAGAAGCTGTCATTGGAGGTAGAAGGAGTTTTTGGAGTTTGGAGAGAGAAGAGCATTGCACTAAATATACACATAGCATACTTTTGAACATATCACATACACCCATACAAACGCATAACACATTTTTTAAACTTTATTTTCTCAGTGTGAATCTGTCTGTGAAAGAGTGTGACAGAGAGTGAGTGGGATCGAGTGTGTCTGTGAGGGCCTGTGCGAGTGCCTGGGTGTAAGTAGGTGAATGATTGCTAGGAGAGGAGGACAGGAGAGAGGGATGGGGAGAGTAGCGGAGGAGAAGGAAGGAGAGCAGATCATCCTGTAACGGTTTGTTTGACTCACAGACACTGAGTTAGGATAAAAAACACAGTTTTATTGATTACAATAATACAATAAGAACCCTCACGGGTCCTGTAATATACAATGTATAGTAAAGACACACGACAGGTAATATTTAGGCCCACACAGATCCAGCACAAATATAGGAGACAAACAGTTTATGCTGACATGGGTCAGGCAGAGTATTAGGTTTCCAGGTTTCAGCAATGTAGGAGTTAAAGTTCATCAAGGCAGGAAAATAGTCTCATATGTGAAGGTATTGAACTGATTCATAAACATGCCAAAGTCTGCATCCACTGATAGTTACCAGTCCACTGAAGTAAAGGGAGCACACCGGTGCAGACATGGGGGCAGCATTTGCAACCGGTTGACAGAGTAGAGCGTAAGCCAAAGGCGAGGTACCGGAGCAATCACGGAGGCAACACTTGCAGTCGGTTATACAGAATGGAGCATAAGCCAATGGCAATGTACCGGAGAAATCTCGGAGGCAACACGGCAAACGGTTTGACATAGTGGAGCATAAGCCAGAGGCAATGTACTGGTGCAATCACGGAGGCAACACTTACAACCGGTTTGACAGAGTGGAGCGTGAACCAATGGCAATGTACCGGTGCAATCACGGAGGCAACACTTGCAACCGGTTAGACTGAATGGAGAGCAGCCAAAGGCAATGTACTGGTACAATCACGGAGGCAACACTTGCAACCAGTTAACTGAAACTGAGGACTAGGCCAGAGGCGCTCAGTAGAGCCGAAATGGGACAACACTTGGCAAGCCTGCGGGTGCAGAGGTGCCAGAAAATCAAGGCACCGGAAATCAGAATGTCGCCCAGACAACTAGGACCAAAATGGAGAACAGCTGAGTCGGAGCACAGGAACAGGAACTTCAGCCAGGCCGGCTCAGAACACAGAAGCAAGAATGTCAGCCAGTCCGGGTCGGTACACAGGAGCAGTAACGTCAGCCAGGCCGGGTCGATGCACAGGAGCGGACACTGAAGAATAGTCAGGCAATCCGGGTCGGCACACAGGTGCAGGCACTGGAGAGTAGTCAGGCAACCCAAGTCAGTACACTGGAAACTTCTTGAGCAAACATAGCGCTGGCACAGGAACACCACGAAAGGGCAATGTGTGGGTGCAGGAGCCCAGTATATAAAGGCCATACAGGGCAACCAATGAGAGTCAAACAAGGATGAAAAAATATAAACAAGGGATCATGGGCACAGTGATACATCCCTGTTGACAGTAGGAGTGGGAGAGGGAGATCCGCAAGGTGGAGAGGGAGCCATTTGCGAATAGGTTATATGGTACATGTACCTTGCTTTACCCATGTGCTAAACTTAGTTGTGACTAGATTACTTTCAGAATCCAAAACCCTCAGAGACATATTTAATATCACCCACAATATCTATGCCCACTTTAGTTGCTCTTACAGTGCTCACAAGTCACAATGCATTATATTCCATACAAGAGAGTAACCATAACCAGTATAAAATGTAGGCCTCCACCACATTTGTATGAGTACAATAATAAGGCCATTAGAGAGTAAAAATGCAAAACTGGAAGTCTTTGGAGAGAACATCTTTGTCACCTAATGTATGACCTATGTGAGCTGATGAAAACATTTTGAGGAGACCACCTTGCTAGTTAGTCTAAGGGAGACATTTGTGTGATTCTTCCACTGATATATTTACTGCAGAAAAAAAACTAAGTAGCATGGCTGGCAAATCGTTCAATACTGACAACACAGACATGTACCAGCTAGTGAAGGACATGTTAGCATGCTTTGAGCAGGATCCTCACATACTATCCAGTAAAAGCAATGAGGAAAACCTTCTTGTTACTTTGCTGGACCCCCGCTTTAACCTTAACATTTCCTTTCCAAACTGTAAATGTGATGCATGAGTTAATAGGATCTTGATGAGATTGAAGACTGGTTATGTCCATGGGATCTGTGTTTTGGCCGAGTCTTGTGTAATGATCTGGTAACCTCTAAATACGGAGTCCTCAGTCAAGCTAGAGAGCAAGGATTTGAAAGAGAAAATAGCGCTGGGTGTCAGCTCCAGGTGTGCTCTTGCTACAACCTAGGCTGAGTTAAAGGTGCTGACTACAAAGTCAGATTATCTGGCCCCATCTGAACCGGGGTCAGAGCATGATGAGCTCACTTGTTACCGGAGAACTTGTGAGTCCAGCTGTAGAGGTTGCAGGTTCTTGGCTTTGGTTTTCACATGCTTAACTCATAGTGTGAGACAGCATTATGAACCTGTATTAGATTTATATTTGCTTTAAATTTAATTTTTTTTTGTATCACTCTCTCTATTACCTTCCACTCTGTTTACTGGCTATTCAACAGTATACTGCTTAACTGTTGGGTTTTTATAGTATGTGGGTTGGAAATTTCCCACATTTTTGCTAAATATTTTTTTGTCTAAGCAAAATGGTGAAATATTAATGTTTTCACTATGGGTGAAATTTCCTGCTGAAAAAGCAAAAAGCCACTTGGTTTTCACAACATTTCTTGAAGGAACAAAACAGGACTTTTTGCCCATACCTATACTTGAGATAAAAACCTTGGCAATCACAATTCAGAAAATCCTCTCCATCTCTGCTTGGCATGTTGGAGACCAAGACCGTACATTGACATTGTTTGCAGATTATCTTGTTTTTGTGTTATCGGTCACACACATACTCTTCCAGCTATACACAGGAATGGCATAACTTGAATGAGGTGAGCAGTTTTAAAACCAATATCTCCAAATATCCACTAGCAAAGCTAGAATTTTAAAAACCTCAGCCCTATTTAAATGGTCAAATTCCTCCATCAAATAACTGCTATCAGGTTACCTCCTATGCATCCTTACTATTCCACCACATCTACCTACTCCTGTTCAAGAACATCTACCTTGACATCTGAAAATATAACCAAATATGCATTTCCTGGCCAGGGTGAATTTATTTGATTAAGATGATAATTCTTCACAAAATATTGTATGTATTTCCAACCATCCCTTATATTAAAAACTTGCAATTATCTCTCAATATTTTTATCTGGAATCATAAGCCTGCTAGGATGGGATTTTGCATTATTTCCAGGAGTAGATGTAAATGGGGTTTGGATGTTCCCAATATTATCCACTACTACAAATCGATACATATGTCCTTGATACTGCCCTGGTATCATTGCCACAACCTCAAAATCACAAAATCAACCTCTGTGAGTCATGTTCCCCTGCTCAGAAACTGTATCTAGGGGGTGAAGCCAGAGAGCGGGGCCTGAGAGTGGAAACTGTCAACTGGACCTCTCTTGCTGTAGCCGAATGTCACGGTTGCAAGCAAGACAAGAGTCAGACAGTATAGTATTATTCACCTTTATTAAAGTAAGTGTTATATAATAATGGTATACTGGATGGAGCAGAGGGAAACCAAGAGACAGTGACTCTTGACAGTGAGTCTTGCCAGGATCCTCCTTTCTCATTGGCTGTAGTGCTAGGACAGCAGACCGGAATCTTACGCAAGACATGCAGAGCTGGACAAACAAGAGGAAATATGCCTCACCTCTTCTGCAAAACCACATGTTTAGGACACATGTGCCAGAACTGTTCCTGTGGTCCTGGCACATGTGCAAGTGTGGGAGAGAGTATTAAGTCATGCTGCAGCCCAGCTCTATAACCATAGAGTTACAAGAGTTCCCGCCCCCTCCTACTTTTGGCCTGCAGGTCTGTCGGACTCCTCTTCAGCAGAAAGGAATGGCAGCCAGGCACATCCACAAGGTAAGGTTTTAAGATATGGGAACTGAACAATCCCATTTGTCCTCATAACTAACAAAATACTACTGTAGTTCTGCACAAAAAGAGTAAAGAAAACTTGCCACATAAATATAATGTTTAAATTGGATGAGAGTATAGCCCAGAAAATAACTATCAACTGATAAAAAAGCATGTGTTAATATTCTATTCTAAATTAAAGTAGTAAATGCAAAAAGAAAAAAATAATAAAAAACAAATGTGGCAACAGGGTTGATACTAGAGAGGGATATCACATCATAGTAGAGTGAAAGTACAATGGTGATTGCATATAATCGGGGGCAGTACAAGTGGGAGATTAGCAGGCACGTGCACACATAGACACCAAAGGGGGCTTGAGCACCTGCCCTTTTTGTCCACAGTGCCCTTGTGCCCTTTTTTTAAATATATATTTTTAATAAATAATTATGAGAAGTGCCCTTTTTTCATTTGAGCCCCTGCTCCCCAAAATGTCTATACACGTCCCTGGAGATTAGGGGTTCATTAGGGGGATGTAAAAAAGTAATTCCACTAAGATAGAGTGGTCAGGCAATGTAGGTGGTGTGGCACTAGAGTGTATGGAACAAAATGAAAGACAGAGGGAGTTGACATTGGATAATAACAGTTAACCCTTTGAGTGCCAGAAAGATATGCAACAAGTTGTTTTGCAATGCGCTGGCTACCTCTGGCAATCAAAGGGTTAATACATAATACTAAGATTCATCCCCTCCCCCTCTTTTAGTTGGATGCTTACAGGAATAAGTTAAAAATGTTAATTAAAAAAAAACATATACTTTATATAATTGGAATATCCTTTCATATGTGCTCCCCCCCATAAATTATTTGTAATGGAGCCTCTTAACTTAACCCTCTGAGTGCCAGAGGGGCCCTCAGCACATTTTTCTGCAATGTATTGGGCACCCCTCTGTCACTCAAAGGGTAAAAAGGCTCCATTACAAAGAATTCATATGGGGAGCACTTATGAAGGGATATTCCAGTTATGTAAAGTATATGGGTGTTCCCATTTACATCACCTGCATAAAAAATATGCATGAGCAGCTTCAAAGTTAATGGGGACTGCTTGTTACCACCTAGACCCAGTCCCATCTGACAGGCTGAATATGTGGGAGGGTCATGGAAGTTGGGGGGTGGAACCTCCTCCCTCATGTGGTTCTTTGCATTGTAGCACTGGCCACAGCATAACTGAAGCCCTACTCGTTTTATTTAATAAACATGTTGGGGAGAGTCATTGACATCCAGTATGGAGGCAGGTCAGTGATAATCAGCTAAGGAGTTGTGTGTGTTTTATAGTGTTGGTGAAGGATAGTGTCTGTGATTCAAGGAGTTAATGTGAGATAATGCATGTATGTATCTGTGAGGCAGTATGTATGTATGTATGTATGTATGTATGTATTTCAGGTAAACTGTGTGTCAGGTAGTGTATATGTGTTGATTTGTGGCTTTATATGAGTCCAAGGTAGTGTGTGTGTATATATGAGGTAGTGTGTATGTATGTCTGCATGTATGTGTGAGTGTGAGGGCGTGTTTGTGGGTGCATGTGTATGTATGTATGTATGTATGTATGTATGTATGCATCAGTTCCAGATATTGTGTGTGTGTTTATGTATATGAGTGTCAGGTAGTGTGTATGTATGTATATATGTATGTATGTATGTATGTATGGGTGTGGGGTAGTATTTGTGTGTGTATGTGTGCATGCATGTATCAGTTCAAGGTAGTGTGTGTGTGTGTATGTATAAGTGTGAGGTAGTGTATGTGTGTGTATCTATGAGTGTGAGGTAATGTGTGTATGGCCCTTATGATCCAGGTTACTCATTTTACTATGAGAAATATTAACACTGTGAGTGCCAAAGGGCTGTGCAACACATTGCTCTGCAATGCATTTCACACTCCTCTAGCATTCAAATATGAATCCCACTTAGTGCTTTTCCTTCTAACCACATTTGTATAGTGGACATGAACCTGTATACTTCAAAACAAAAATTAAGGTCAAGACTCAGGGCAGGAGCAGTAAATAAACTTGTTTTCACCCTTAATCACCCTGACATGCTCATAACCCTTAGAGTGCCAGTGGGGTATGAAATCATTGCTTTACAATGCACGGGATACCCTTTTATCACTCAAAGGGTTAACTTTCTGAGTGCCAGAAGTGTGTGAAACTGATTAAAAAAGCAACACAATACACACCTCTTTGGCATTCAAATCAAAGGGTTAATGTTTTCTTACTGTAAAATGAGTAATTATAATCACACATTTTAATGAAAACTTTAATAACACTTAGAGTGCTAGATGGGTGCATTACTATGAGTAAACATTAACCCATTGGGTGCCAAAGTGGTGTGCAATGCATTGCTCTGCAATCAGATACACACCCTCCTGGCATTCAAAATGTTAACAGCTTCCCAGACTTTCAGTGCGTGGAAGTGGACAATGTGGGAAGTGTGGAGGTGGGAAGAGTGGACAGCATGGAGAGGGGCAGGGTGGACAGGATGTGAGGGTGGAAAGGGTGTGGGAAGTGTGTGGTGAGGGTGGACAGGGTGTGAGAGTGGACAGAGTGTGGGCAGTGTGTGGACATGGTGTGAGGGTGGACAGGGTGTGGACATGGTGTGAGAGTGGACAGTGTGTGGACAGGGTGTGAGGGTGAACAGAGTGTGGGCAGTGTGTGGGCAGGGTGTGAGGGCGGACAGTGTGTGGACAGGGTATGAGGGTGAACAGAGTGTGGGCAGTGTGTGGACATGGTGTGAGGGTGGACAGGGTGTGAGGGCGGACAGTGTGTGGACAGGATATGAGGGTGAACAGAGTGTGGGCAGGGTGTGAGGGTGGACAGGGTGTGAGGGTGAGCAGTGTGTGGACATGGTGTGAGGGTGGACAGGGTGTGAGGGTGAGCAGAGTGTGGGCAGGGTGTGAGGGTGGACAGAGTGTGGGAAGTGGACATTGTGTCGAGAAAAAAAAATGTCCCTGGATTTCATTTAAAAAATCTGGTCACCTTATCATAACTTCATAAGTGCTCCTGGTCCTGCCTCCTGCTCTCTTGTGGCATTTTTGAATGCATTTCTATATACGTTTGAAACCACAGTAGCATTTAAGGCGTTTGCTGTACAATACAGAGAACTTTATCAAGTTTGTACATTTAGCTCCAGTCCTTCATACAGTTGATGCTGGCCCAACACTGGTAAATAATATTGAGTAGCATATTCTCTTCTGTATTTATTAATCTATTTTTCATCTCTGAGGCACTGCCACTTTAACCCCTTGAGTGCCACTGTGCCAGAGTGGTACAACGCATTGCTTTGCAATGCATTGTGTACCACTCTGGTACTCAAAGGGTTAAAGTGGTAGTGCCTCAGAGATAAAAAATAGATTAATAAATACAGAAGAGAATACAGAGAAGCCTGTCCCTAAAATTGTTACATTGTCCCTCAAACGTTGACTGCCAGAGGGGTATCCTTGTTGCAGATTGTTAACCCTTTTAATTCCAGTGTACATGTACATATTACATAGTTTACCTGCTTTAGATTTGCCATTTTTTTTTAAAACTTGGTTGCGTATTTCACAGAAGTTGCTGGAAATAGAGAAATCTGAATTTTGTAAATGTATATTTTCCAAGTGTGTGTATTTATATATATATATATATATATATATATATATATATATATATATATAGTGTTTTATAATTGCCCCCTACTTTTGTCCCTGGCCCCCATGTGCCCCCCTAAATATGAATGCTGGAGATGCTACTGCAGATGGTCTCTCCTGTAGATGGTCATGGGAAAGATGACTGACTCACGCCTGCAGTCAGTTAGGAGAAGTCTGTAGCTTAAAGGTGAGGTAACCAAAGAACCCACTGACTCACGCCTTCAGTCAGTAGGGCCAGAGTCTACCAGAGCCAAAGGTCTGCACCAGATTGGGTGTCTGCTACAAGGGTATGCAAGAGAGTAGTCAGACAGAGCCACAGGTCAGCACCAGGATGGATGGTCAAACAAGCTTTGGTCATACATGGAGAGAGTAGTCAGACAGAGCCACAGGTCAGCACCAGGATGGATAGTCAGACAAGCCAGGGTCATACACGGAGAGGGTAGTCAGCCAGAGCCACAGGTCTGTACCAGATTGGGTGTCCACTACAAGGGGTCAGACAAGAGAGTAGTCAGACAGAGGCACAGGTCAGCACTAGGATGGATGGTCAGACAAGCCAGGTCATACACAAGGATCAGGATCAAGAACTAGAACTGTACTAAACACCAACGTAAGGGTAACTGGATGAAAATCCAGTTCCCTTAAGTACAAGTGCCAGGAAGTAGCTGGGAGGAGCCAGACCCAAACCCAAGTATAAGAAGGATCCTGCGTCAAGAACGTCTCCTCGCTCCCATAATGACGCATCTCGCAGCAAGATGTGTCACACGTCTTCAATGCCGCTGTGTCAATTAGAGCCACAGAAAGACCTAACACGGGGCACAGGCACCCGCTATTGATGCGAATCGTGCCCAAGGCCAGTCCAACCAGTGATGTGTGGGATGACGCGGAAGCATCATTTAGAGCAATAGAACTCCAGCGCCAGCTGAGGTGGCGATGCTGGATATAGGTAGGCTGTGATGCCAGGGTGCAACCTGGATGGGAGGATCAGTTACAGCTGAGGACTGAGCAGGGGATAAGACGTCCAACCAGGTTGAAGACCCAGAGACACAATGTCAAACTTCCAAGGAGGAGGAAGGAGTGAGAAAGCATCAGAGGCAAGATTAGGAGAAGGAAGAGACAATTAACCTAGGCAGACCAGAGGGAGAAATTTCAGAGAAATGGCAGGCCACTAGATGGCAGACAGGAGCAGAGAGCAGGGTAAGGAGAAAGTGAAATGGAGAAGGAAGAGGTGAATGGCCTAGATAGTCCTAAGAAGAGACTAGAGTAAGAGGATGAAAATTGCAGAAAGGTAAGGGGAAGACTGACAAGTGCACTCTGAGTCAGTGCGCTGGAAGAAGGCGAACAGGAACACACCAGGCAGAGTCTTCTCTGATAAAATGTGCGATAACACAGTAGAGGTGCCGAGATGGAAGCTGGAAGATGAAGTCAGAAGGGAAAACAAGGTTCAAGCTGCGTTACACAGTAGAGATGTAGTCAGGAAGCAGGCAGAGTTTCAAACCGATGATCAAGGACATAGGCGCAATCAAACTAACTCAAGAAACTAGAGTGCAGAATGGGCGCCAAATACAGTAAGTGGTCAGGTTATAAAGGACAGATGGCCAATAGAATACAAAGGGTGGAAAAGGGCCTCGCCGGAGTGAATAGGAACCGACCATAACACTGTGCTTCTTTACCTCTCTATATTTCCTTTTGTGGCTTCCCCATATGCATTGCCCTATAGTTGTGTAATCACACCCTCTCTCCTAATCTTGCTGTCTGCGATACCACCCCTCCCAGCGTCTCTACCTTCCCTTCACCCCTGCTTTTAGTTTTACACAATCCTGATATTCTTCCAGTTTTAACAGATATAGATTTCTCTAATTGAAAGATGGCTGATAAACCCCTGATAACACATCTTATTAAGGAAGACTCCCTGCCCTCCTTTTCTTACTTCCAAGAAACTCTACAATCCCATTGGCTGAACCAATAATTACCCTCCTGTGATTAAGTAGGAATATCTTGAAGATCTGACCTGCTGGAAAATACTGGTTGGGGATGATAAACATTTGAACCTCTTAGTAACTAATCTTTTAAATGTTGTCAAGCTGTGCATCCCTCTTCATTGAAAACAAAGTGAACCTCCAATTCTATGTGATTGGTGGGAGAAAACATGTGCTGGAATGGCTTACCCATATTATTTCTGATGATGAACTCACTTTGCCTGCTATATGTTCCCTCTGATTTATAGCCTGGAGGTGGCCAGCAGGGTGCTTATTTCACCCTCTGTTTTACTTCACTTTTCTCTGGGAAGCCCATCCCTTACCTCAACATGATTTACTTTTTGTCTGTAAATTATATGGGCCCTCTGGTGCTGGCCGGAACATCCACATATCCATAATCCATTCTCTCACTCATGCTGCCTTCTTAGTCTTTCTTGGGCTTCAAAAAAATCATAGCTTCTATTTTTGTCAATTTAAAACATTCTGACATGGCATCGTTCAATCACCTAGCTGAAACTGACAGTTGTTTACATGTTTACCTTTAATGGTGCATATTTCTTTGTGTACTTTCCCAGTTGTTATTAAACGTCTTTAAAAAAAAAGTTATCTATATTCAAGATTGCTGAATAACAAGCATCTATCTAAATATATGCTTTTGTTAAAAAATGTAGAGACATATATTGTTATACACATGCTACCCTCACAGGAAAGATTAAGAAATTTTAGTATATCAATAGATAAGCAATTATTAACTTTGCAAAAGTATTTTATTAGTATCAGAAACTAGTGATTATAGAATTGTAACATATATTGCTGCAAATTATTAAAAGAAAAATGAGTCAGTTTTTGTTACAGCATTACATTATTGAATATACAGCTAAAATATAATCAAGCTTTCTAAAAAAATATCCAGATTACTGGAAAATGGATAATTATCTTCATAACAGATCATTATGTGTTTTACCTTCATGTATATAATGAATAAAAAATGTTATTTAATCTACTTCAATGACAAGATCTCATCACTAAGTACACAGTGGGTAGCTGTTGGTTATTGAATTAAAGCAAGCATGAAAATTCAATAATGGAAGCTTGAGAAAAGTCATAACACAGTATAACCAATATTATTTGTCATTTTCTCAATTGCGGGACATTTTTCCATCATACAAAGGCAAGAAAATGAACAAATAAATGTTTTAAAACAAATTAAAAAGAGTCAAATGTACATTGCTTGAAATCTGATTATCATCTGATTTCTTCATATAAAAAGACAATATGTTTATCAAACATTAACTATGCTTAAGAAATTATAACATACTGTTAATGTTTTATTGTAGCAAGAATTATTGCTTTAGTATGAAACCTGCTCAACTTGGAAAATTATCAGTATGCACTAAAAATATAAAGTAAATACTGACCAGGTTCAAAGAGAAACAACAAATCAGGCTGGAATCTTTTTAAAACTCTTAGATGATATGTTTGAATGAATTAAGATTACAGTCACCCAAAGTGCAGCAAAACTAGCTAATTAGTGTGGCATATATTATATAGATATTAAAATATTTACATTACCCAAAACTGTATGCTTATGCGTAGCTCTGTGTGATAATTATTACCTATGGTGATGATTAGAAAGGGTATCCCTCTATTTATCGCAAGATACTCCCACTACTTAAAGATTACAATTCTGCTGTAATATCTGTGTCAGAGAGCTTTTCCCTGGTCTCAGGCCAAAACAGACATTGTGAAAGAAGTGGCTTACGAGGCTTCGCTATCAATTTCTCACCAATCACTATTTCTCTGAAGTTTCAAGGAGAAGTTACTTTTGTGTTCTCCCTTTTCCATTCAGAATCAAGTGGCCTCTGCAATTCCTGAAAAAGTGTGGGGTCCCCAAGCCTTACTCTGTCTCTTCTGCACCAAGCAGTTTCTGTTTTTGTGATTTCAGCTCACTGAACAGGTCTACTGCTTCTTCTGTAATGTCCTTTAGAAATGTGTTTGCTAAGCCTAACCATTGTGCATAAGGTAAACACTGAAATCGGTGGTTTGCATCAACTGGGTGAGGTCTCAGTAATCACTGGTAAAGACTAGGCTCTCCAGTCCCCACATCCCCTTCATCCATGTTTAGTGGTGTGAGCAGGAGCACATACAATTGGTGTTTTACCCTATTTGGAATCAATGTCTTATGAGAGAAAGTAATATTGTGGCTCTCTGCTTGATCCACAACACAAATCATAGAGAGTGTTTTATTTTTCACTAAATAGTTAAATTAATATTATATGTGCGGGAAACTTTATATAAATCATACAAAAGGTGGGACTATTTAGATGACAGGCCTACTTTAAATGGATATTAATGTTTCACAAAAACAGCAGCTCTCATTAATCGTCATAGTATTTGGATCATGGAGAGTGTTATTTCAATACAATCAGAGTTGTAGTTCCGGAGTAATTGAATGATAAAGTTTCCCCTCCCACCCCTTTTACCTAGTGTAAGCAACCTCCCCTCAGATGTGGAATCTGGTCACTTGACCAGACAGATCACAGCAAGGAACAATCTTCTTCCTGTGAGATCAATGAAAGCCCTGCCCCCATTGACAGGTTTTTCGGGTTTTTCCCTTATCTTAATTGAAGATTGTCCCTCTCTGCAATTCACCTAGACTCAACTCTGCTGCTCTGAGGTGAGCAGTGTGACATCAGTAAAAGGAGCGGGAGGGGGAATACTTTATCATTCAATTACTCTTGAACTACAACTCTGACAGTATTGAAATAACACTCTCCATGGCCCAAATACTATGAATATTAATTGGAGCTGCTTTTATTGTGAAACATTACTATCCCTTTAAATAAAGTATAGATTAACATTTTTCAATTTAATTTAAAACAAACATGCATTGTGATAGTTTTCCATTTAGAGTATATTCTGCTTTGGATTATATTGTAAAACAAAAGATGGGAATTCATCTTATTATATATTTACAGTACATTCAGTTGAAGTTGGGTTCATGTGCTTTTAACCAAAGTACAGGAATCATAGCACACTATGCACTGATAACCCTAAAGACATGCTTCAGAGAACCATTTAAATCCCATAAGAACATGTTCTATGTGTCTATGCTTTATGAGTTTTGGAATAGATTAGATTTATACACATGAATATAAATATTGTTAGGGAATGAGAACATTTATATTTAAAAAGTAATGACACAGTGTAAAAAGATTAGCATTTATTTATTTATTTATTTAGAAAATGTTTTACCAGGAAGAATACATTGAGATTTCTCTCGTTTTCAAGTATGTCCTGGACAGTTTACAGTAGAGGGTTGCTTATTTATACAAATTGAGAAACACTATATATTACATGTTATTAAATATACATACAAATATTCTTATGTAAATTTTAAAATTATAAACAGTTACACTCTATTTTTAGCTATAGAGAAGCATTTACTTTTAAGGATTTTAGACTGGGAGCAGATCTGGTTATTTCAGGCAGATTGTTCCAGGCCTTTGGCGCTCTGAAGGAGAAGGCGGCTCTTCCTGCTTCTTTCTTGTATTGTGGTATACGTAGCGAGTTGTTTGCGGTGGAGCAGAGGTTATACTTAGTATGTAGAGCAGGAGTGAGCATACTGCTCAGGTAGTGTGGTAGTTTTCCAGAGAAATGGTTGTGTACTAAGCAAGAAAGGTGAAGGGCACGTCTAGATTTGAGTGTTAACCAATTTAGTTCTTTTAACATATCGCAGCGATGAGTAGTGTAATTACATTGAAGGCTAAAGAGGCATATTGAATTATACAGGGTGTCAAGTTTACTAATATGGATTTCTGGCGCTGGAGCATAAACTACATCACCATAGTCTGACAGGCAGCAACATCTGTTGCACAATACGTTTTCTAACCAGGGTACTTAAACATGATTTGTGTCTAAAAAGAGCACTGATTTTGGGATAAAGCTTGGAGGTTAACTTGTCAATATGATGTCCAAAAGTGAGGTTGGGGTCAAGCCACATACCAAGATATTTGTAGGAGTCCACTGGGGCCAATTTACGATTAGACTCCGTTACAATGGATATGTGGGTATAATCAGAAATGGGAAGGAAGGTTAGAAAGGAAGGGAAGATGGAAGGAAGAAAGGACCATCATTTATCTGAGATTTTCTAAATTAATATAAGAAAATAATATTTTCACCCTACATAAAACGTTTCAAGTCTTTCTATAGTTTCATTGTTTCCAATTTCATTCCTCGGCCCAACATTCATCAAAAGATTATAAATAAATTAAAATATCTGTAATTGTTTGTTAGGCATTTGTTAGCTACTGTTTATCCAAGGATTCATCTGTTTAAATATATAATATGGAATAACAATAATAGCTTTATTTTAAGAACTCTAACATAGACCACACAACCAGAAGTCAAGTCATTATTGGCATTATTAAGCGAAGTTTCAAGCCACTGAATACTTTTTAAATATTCATGGATTCACTAAACAGTCCCTACTGTCTGGTATATGAAGAAGTTTGTTTATATCCTTATGAATATAATTAATTTTAATATTGGTAGTTTATACAAAGTATTGTAATCCACTTCAATCAATTATGTGCTTCTCATCACATAACTTAATAGCTTATTCACTTTTGGTTTTCCAAAATATATATTAAAATATGTAGAGTCACAAATGTAAACATGCAATTGCATGTTTTAGATAATTTTCGAACAGTGAAAGAGTCTAAAAAAAAATAATGTTTTAGCATCAATGTTTTACATTGGTTAGTAGGGGTGGGTGAAAAGTGAAACAAATTTCCTGAATGACTGAACTGGACGATTTTTCTCTTTTTTTTCACAAAAGTTTTCGTCTTTATGTCATAGCCAAATTTTTCTCCTTTTCTCCAATTTTTTTTTTAATTGCCTATATTTCCTATGGGTACTACATTTCCCACTGCAATATTACTTCTTCTGAGGGCTGTAGTTTAGAAATAAGTGGATGAAAGTCAAAGTTGTGAGTCCTACAACAACTTATGAATTGAAAAATGTTTTAGCATGCAGAATGCCTTTGTCTTATGCCCACAATACTAACTTCCTAAGGTGACACTGACACATATCCATGATGATGTTAAGTAATAAATAAATAAATAAAGTACAACCTACAATGTGGCAGAAGTGTATTGTAGTAGTGGTGGTAGAGGACAGGCATGGTGTGATTTGTGTAGGCATATCATTTTTACCATTGTCATGTTTGTGTCAAACCGCTATCCTCCTACTCAGATTATTGACACATATTACTTTTTGGTCATAGCAATGGTCCCAAGTGGGGTAGATGGTGACAATCCTTCTTCACATCCCTCCGCCTCCTCTTCCTCCTCATCTGTGATGCTGTTAATATATTTGTCCTGGCTTTTTCTGCCATATGTGGTTTCTTCTACCTACTCAGAGGGTATAAGATGTTGGTTCATTTTTAAGAATGTTAGTCTCCTAACATTGCTACTTGATAGCCGCATTCTGTGATTATTGACAATGCAACCAGCTGCACTGAAAACCCTCTCAGACTTAAAGCTTGCTGGAGGACAGCTAAGGATTTCCACTGCAGTATATTTCAGTGCTGGCCACACACACACACTGCTTGATTACCACTAGAACGTAGCTATCCGGAAAGAATGCAGAAGCCATCTCACATGCAGTGGGACCACTTTTAGGAGCTACATGGTGTTCCTGTGTGTCAGTTACTAACCCATACTCAGGGAACAAGTCCCAAAGAGATGTGCCACCATGACCACCAATGTTGGGTTTTTGCCCCCCTGCTGAGACCCATGAATTGCCCTGTGTACCGAATGGGATTTTCTGGTTGATGATGTAGCTGCTTCTGTTGGTTGAAATGCTTTGCTGCCTTCCTTTTCACTATACTGTCTAGATGTTTGTTGTGCCGTCACTTTTTCCCTCTCATCCTCCACAATGCAACCCACCACTCAATCAATAACCATATCTCGATATTCCTTGACAGCAGAGGTGGCACGCCCTGGAATTTCGAATACACTGCGGAAGGCCCTTACAAACTCGGCAAAGTTATTGGTGATCGGTTTACCAGTCGCTCAAATTGGATTTGCCCAAGCTAGAGCTTTGCCCGTCAGTAGTGAGATCATGAACCCCACTTTGCTCCTTTCACTAGGAAATGCCTGAGGTACCAGTTCAAGAAAGATCTCAGGTTGGTTCAGAAACCCTCGGCACAGAGTTGGCTCCCCATCGTATCTCAGAGGGAGGGGAGCAGTAGCGAATAGCCCCTTAGAGGATAAACTAGATGTATTAACCCGTGCCAATGGTGCCAGAACTGGAGTGGCCACTAGTGATGATCGAGCACCCCAATGCTCGGGTGTTCGGGTGCTCTGGCCGAGCGCCCCCGGAGGCTCGAGTGCTCGGCCGAGCACCCGAGCCCCATTGAAGTCAATGGGAGGACTCGAGCATTACACCAGGCACCCCCTGCTCTGATGAGGGGAGGGTGCCTGGTTCATAGGAAAAGGTCAGAAAATGATGGAAACACCACAGAAATGGTTCAGGGACAGCATAGGGAGGATGTCTGGATGCATCTTGGACTCCAACGTCGCTGCTGGGAACGATGTTTCGCCCGTAGTACGCCATTTTTACAGACTGACCGTAAAACACACAAAAAGGAAGATAAAAACGATTGTAGGCGAAAAATTGTTACCAAACAGTATTTGCTGTATATTTACTTGTATATCATCTGCAAATTCTGCAAAAAATTTCATCGATTTTTCGGAACTGGGGCCATGATTAAGAGGGAAACGTGCGCAGCGTAAAGCAGGTGTTCAACGTGGTTATGGCCCGGGTAAGGTACAGCATTCAGGAACGGAGGCCGCAGCTACCACAGGTTTTACAACATGTCCGTTTGCCCTTGTTAGTCGGAACAGTGGGGTCTGATCCATTGAGTAAAAGTGACGGAGTGACTTAGTGGATGAAGCCAAGAACTACCTTCTGCTCTGTCGAACACCCCAGCCCTATTTAATTCAATGGGAGGACCTGAGGCACTCCGATACAACCTGTATATCACAAAATGGAGGGCCTCATTCACATTGTGGTACAATAGTTCAGGTAGTGGTCCAACACTCATAAAGCCTATGCACTAAGTGAAAGGGCTGCCAAAAATTAGACAGAAATGTCACTCCAATACACCCTTTATTACACATAAAGGAGGGCATCATACACACCCTTGAAAAATTAGGATTAATGGCCTGCTGGTGACCCTCTAAAACATTAGGGGCGAGGACATGCCGCTAAGCTGACCATCTAAAACATTAGGAATGAGGGTCTGCTGCTGAGCCGACCATCTAAAACATTATGGGTGAGGGTCTGCTGCGGAGCTGACCATCCTAAACATTATATGCGAAGGCCCGCTAGTGAGCTGACGCTATAAAACATTATATGAGAGGGCCCGCTAGAGAGCTGACCCAATAAAACATTGTATGAGAAGGCCCGCTGGTGAGCTGACCTATACAAAAATTGTCAAACAGGGCCCGCTGGTGAGCTGGCCCTATATAAAAATTATATCACTGGGCCCGCTGGTGAGCTGGCCCTATATAAAAATTATATCACAGGGCCCGCTGGTGAGCTGGCCCTATATAAAAATTATATCACTGGGCCCGCTGGTGAGCTGGCCCTATATAAAAATTATATCACAGGGCCCGCTGGTGAGCTGGCCCTATATAAAAATTATATCACTGGGCCCGCTGGTGAGCTGGCCCTATATAAAAATTATATCACTGGGCATATGGAAGAGGAGGAGGAGGATGAGAAGATTAAGAGTCAACCATATACCCGTTTTTTGGGTGGAAGGGGAGTATTCCTATCATTGTAAATAACATATCTAAAGTGACTTTATGTTCACCCGGGGCTTTCCTCCAGTGGAGTGGAAAAGTCAGGGGAAATCCAGGCCTTGTTCATTTTTATAAGTGTCAACCTATCAGCATTTTCAGTGGAAAGGCGGATACGCTTATCTGTTATGATGCCACCAGCAGCACTAAATACCCGCTCAGACAGAACGCTGGCGGCAGGGCAGGCCAGCACCTCAAAGGCGTAGAGTGCCAGTTCATACCACGTGTCCAGCTTGGACACCCAGTAGTTGTAAGGCACAGAGGGATCATTGAGGACGCTGACACGGTCTGTTACGTACACCTTCACCATCTTCCAAAACTTTTCCCTCCTTGTGACACTAGGCTGCGCATCAGGGTGAGGGTGCTGGCGGGGTGTCATGAAGGTGTCCCACGCCTTGGAGAGTGTTGCCCTGCCTTTGTCGGAACTGCTGTGTGCTCCCCTTTTCTCCCCTTCTCGGTTGGCCAAGGTAGCACGTACTCTGCCGCCAGCGTTGTCAGATGGAAAATTTTGGAGCAATTTTTCGACAAGAACCTTCTGGTATTGCACCATTTTGCTTGTCCTCTCCACCGGAGGAATGAGAGATGAGAAATTCTCTTTGTAGCGGGGGTCCAGAAGGGTGAACACCCAGTAATCCGTGTTGTCTAAAATGCGTATAACGCGTGGGTCACGGGAAAGGCAGCCTAACATAAAGTCAGCCATGTGTGCCAGAGTACCAACAGGCAAAATTTCGCTGTCCTCACCAGGAGGATGACTCTCAATCTCCTCATCCTCTTCCTCCTCTTCTGCCCACCCACGCTGAAGAGATGGAAATAAAGTTCCATGGCTACCCTCTGTAGCGGAGGCAACCGTGTCTTCCTCCTCCTCCTCCGCCTCCTCCAATTGTTGCTGAGAAGACGAAGTGAGGATGCTCTGGCTATCACCTTGTGTAAGCTCTTCCTCCCCCATTTCCACCTCTTCCACATGCAAAGCGTCGGTTTTAATTGTGAGCAGCGAGCGTTTCAGTAGACACAGAAGTGGGATGGTTACACTGATAATAGCGTTATCGCCGCTCACCATCTGTGTCGATTCCTCAAAATTGCGTAAAACCTCACAGAGGTCTGACATCCATTCCCACTCCTCACTTCTGATTAGAGGAAGTTGAACGGAGAGGCGACGACCGTGTAACAGCTGGTACTCCACTACTGCCCTCTGCTGCTCACAAAGCCGGGCCAACATGTGGAAGGTGGAGTTCCAGCGCGTGCTCACGTCACACAGCAGCCGGTGAGCTGGCAATTGTAAGCGCTGCTGCAGCTTCAACAGGCCGGCTGAAGCTGTAGATGACTTACGGAAATGTGCACACACGCGGCGCACCTTCGTCAAGAGATCATGCAAATTGGGGTAGGTTTATAGAAATCGCTGAACCACTAAATTAAATACATGCGCTAGGCATGGTACGTGTGTGAGCTTGCCGAGCTCCAAAGCCGCCACCAAGTTACGCCCATTATCACACAACCATGCCTGGTTGCAGGTTGAGTGGCGAGAGCCACTGCTCGGTCTGGTGACTAATCCCCTGCAACAGCTCTGAGGCCGTGTGCTGTTTGTCCCCAAGGCAGATCAGCTTCAGCACGGCCTGTTGACGCTTCCCCACTGCAGTGCTACACTGCTTCCAGCTACCGGCTGATGGGTGAGTGGCGCTGCGCGCAGAGAATTCAGAGGTGGAAACGGAGGAGGAGGAGGAGGAGCCAATAACGTAGGTGCTGGTGGAAACCCTGATGGAGGTAGGGCCCGCAATCCTCGGCGTGGGTAGCACCTGTGCCATCCCAGGGTCCGAGTCGCTCCCAGCCTCCACGACATTCACCCAGTGTGCCGTCAGGGAAATGTAGCGTCCCTGGCCACAAGCACTTGTCCATGTGTCAGTTGTTAAGTGGACCTTCCCAGTAACTGCGTTGGTCAGGGCACGGGTGATGTTAAGGGACACATGGTGGTGTAAGGCGGGGACGGCACACCGGGAAAAGTAGTGGCAGCTGGGAACTGCGTACCGAGGGACAGCTGCTGCCATCAGGCTGCGGAAGGACTCAGTCTCCACAAGCCTAAATGGCAGCATGTCGATGGCCAGTAATTTGGAAAGGTGTGAGGTTAGTGCTATGGCCTGTGGGTGGGTGGCTGGGTATTTTCGCTTGCGCTCAAATGCCTGGGGTAACGACATTTGGACGCTGCGCTGGGACAGGGAAGTGGATGTGGTCGCTGATGGTGCTTCAGATGGTACAGGTGCAGGGCGGGAGGTATGCGGGCCTGCGCCTTCGACAGGCGATTGGCCGGCACCGAAAACAGGGGAAGAGAAGGCAGTGGTGTGGCCTGCAGACACAGATTGGCGATCCGGGCGTTCCTCCCACTTATTACGGTGCTTGGATGCCATGTGTCGGATCATGCTGGTGGTGGTGAGGTTTCTAGTGTTCATGCCTCGGCTCATTCTGGTGTGGCACAGGTTGCAAACTACAATTTTTTTGTCGTCCGCACTTTCCTTAAAAAAACGCCATACCGCGGAACACCTACCCCTTGGCAAGGGAGATTTACGCAAGGGGGTGCTCCGTGGAACATTTGCGGGCCGGTTTGGTGCGGTCCGCCTTCATTCTTTAGCCACACCACTGCCTCTTCCAGCCTGTTGCGGTGCTGCAGATGGCTCACCCTCAGAACTGCTGTCATCGCTCGGCTCTCCACCTTCCCAGGTGGGGTCAGTGACCTCATCGTCCACCAAGTCCTCCTCCACTTCCTCACTCTGATCATCCTCCTCATTTCTTGATCCCACCACATACTCAGTCATTGACAACTGTGTATCATCCTCCTCAACAAGGTCTTGAGACAGTAATTGTGGTTGATTTGATGGCAACTGTGTCTCATCATCATCATCATCCACTTCCTTTGACCTTAAATGCCATTCCCCTCTGTCATCTTCTTGTGATTGGGTACCCTCTAGAGGTTGTGAATCAGGGCACAAGATCTCATGTTCCTCTGCAAGCGTGCTTGGAGAGAGGTTCAAATGAAGGATTGGTGATGAGACGAGCTCCTCACTATATCCCAGTGTGGGATCACTTCTTTGGCCAGACCCTCTATGGTGGGAGGAAGGATGATCAGGGTGAGGATTATGTTGACCAGACTCTTGGCTACTGAGAGTGGACTTGGGGGAAGACAGGGTGGTGCTTAACCGACTGGAAGCAGTATCAGCTGAAATCCAACCGACCACCTGTTCACAGTGGTCTGACCTCGAGAGTGATGTCCTGCGACGCCCTGTAAACTGAGACATGAAGCTAGGTATGGTGGATGTCTTTCTTTCTTGTGCTCTGGCACCAGGCACAGTTTCTACGCGTCCTGACCCACGCCCTGAACTATCAGGATCACGTCCACTTCCCCGTCCCTTTTTACCCGCCTTCTTCATATTACACGGAATATGTGCCGCTAATCTGCGGCTAGGCACACTAAACAGAATGTGCCGCTAATCTGCGGCTAGGCACAGTGAACGGAATATGTGACGTTAATTTATGAATTTGCACACTAAACAGAATGTGCCGCTAATCTGCGGCTAGGCATACTAAACAGAATGTGCCGCTAATCTGCGGCTAGGCACAGTGAACGGAATATGTGACGTTAATTTATGATTTTGCACACTAAACAGAATGTGCCGCTAATCTGCGGCTAGGCACACTAAACAGAATGTGACGCTAATCTGCGGCTAGGCACAGTGAACGGAATATGTGACGTTAATTTATGATTTTGCACACTAAACAGAATGTGCCGCTAATCTGCGGCTAGGCACACTAAACAGAATGTGACGCTAATCTGCGGCTAGGCACAGTGAACGGAATATGTGACGTTAATTTATGATTTTGCACACTAAACAGAATGTGCCGCTAATCTGCGGCTAGGCACACTAAACAGAATGTGACGCTAATCTGCGGCTAGGCACAGTGAACGGAATATGTGACGTTAATTTATGATTTTGCACACTAAACAGAATGTGCCGCTAATCTGCGGCTAGGCACACTAAACAGAATGTGCCGCTAATCTGCGACTAGGCACAGTGAACGGAATATGTGACGTTAATTTAGGATTTTGCACACTAAACAGAATGTGCCGCTAATCTGCGGCTAGGCACACTAAACAGAATGTGACGCTAACCTGTGGCTAGGCACAGTGAACGGAATATGTGACGTTAATTTATGATTTTGCACACTAAACAGAATGTGCCTCTAATCTGCGGCTAGGCACACTAAACAGAATGTGACGCTAATCTGCAGCTAGGCACAGTGAACGGAATATGTGACGTTAATTTATGAATTTGCACACTAAACAGAATGTGACGCTAATCTGCGGCTAGGCACACTAAACAGAATGTGCCGCTAATCTGCGGCTAGGCACAGTGAACGGAATATGTGACGTTAATTTATGAATTTGCACACTAAACAGAATGTGACGCTAATCTGCGGCTAGGCACACTAAACAGAATGTGACGCTAATCTGCGGCTAGGCACAGTGAACGGAATATGTGATGTTAATTTATGAATTTGCACACTAAACAGAATGTGACGCTAATCTGCGGCTAGGCACACTAAACAGAATGTGCCGCTAATCTGCGGCTAGGCACAGTGAACGGAATATGTGACGTTAATTTATGAATTTGCACACTAAACAGAATGTGCCGCTAATCTGCGGCTAGGCACACTAAACAGAATGTGACGCTAATCTGCGGCTAGGCACACTAAACAGAATATCCCACCTTAAAAAAAAAAAATGAAATTGTGCCCCCCCAAACAAAATATAAATGCTGCCCCCACACACAACAGTCCTAAAAAGGACTTTTGGGTCTTGAACTACTACCAACACTTTTATTCTCCCTACACTGACTTTCCCTGCCTGATCGCATCTCTCCCTGGCTGAGAATGAGCAGAACTCGTGAGTCGGGTGCTATACAGCACCCGATCACGAGTTCTGCCCAGCCAATCAGTGTAATGCCAGCAGCCAACATGGCTGCTGGCATTACACTGAAGTCAGAGCCTCCCCACATGTTTATTGGCTGCGCAGCAGCCGCGAAACGTGCGGGGAGGAGACCCGAACATGGCGGGCGAGCACATGCGGTACTCGTACGAGTACCGCCATGTGCCGAGCAGAGCGATGCTCGAGCCGAACCGAGCTTCGGCCGAGCATGCTCGCTCATCAGTAGTGGCCACCAAAGGCTGTACAGGTCTCTCAAGACAGGCAGTGCACTACAAAATAGTCTGGATAGCCATAGATAAGTGGTCTAACCGTTCTTCCTGAGCGTCCATTCTCCATAGGAAATTCTGGGAGCTACCTTCACCAGTCTTGTCTGAGGTCATGGCCCTTTCGTACTGTCACGGATTTAATGAACGCTCAGACAGTTTGGTTAAGGTAAAACAATGAAGCTTTATTAAACAAATAATAATGAACAGAAATGCCCTTCACAGGTCCAGACCGAAACAGAGGATAGCTCTTTTGAATCTGACAAAGGTCAGGGTACAATAGAGACTGATACGTATAAAATACAGAAATGCAGAATGAGGACTGGAACAGGAACTGGAACAAAACCCCAGCTGTACTGGTCAGGAGGAGCCCTAGGAGAGGTAAGTACTGCAGGGCAGAAATCCCCAATGGAATAGGGAGAGAGTAGGCTCTACCGGCCTTGCCTGTAACCAGGTAAAGGCAGCCCACTTGACAGCTCAAATCACCACACGGAGGTATGCCCGGAGGCAACCAGAATAGGCACAGTCTGCACAGTAGCGTAACCGGAGGTAATAGTAAATCAGACTGAGTATAGCGCAACCGGAGGCAATAGTAAGTGCTAGCAGTACAGCAGCGCAACTGGAGGCAACAGACCGGTACCAGAAGCTATAGGGAGATAGCTGTATGGTACAGGCAGTACATTAGCGCAACCGGAGGCAACGGATAGGTGCAGACTGGCAGGTAGTGCAACCACAAGTGACCTCTAAGACACAGGCTGTATAGTAGTGCAACTGGAGGCAACAGTGAGGCACAGGCTGTATAGTAGCGCAACTGGAGGCAACAGATAGGTGCAGACTGACAGGTAGTGCAACCACAAGTGACCGCTAAGGCACAGGCTGTATAGTAGTGCAAACGGAGGCAGCAGTGAGGCACAGGCTGTATAGTAGCGCAACCGACAACCGTAAAGCAAAGGCTATCGGACACGAGACCGGAGGCATCAGCTGCACTAGCAGTAAGCTAAAGCTAGGCGAGTAGCCAATGCAGGGACGGTACCAGAGAGCGGAGGTAAATCAATGCCTGGATAGACACGGAGAGAAGAGTCAGCCACAGCCTGGATCGGTACACAGAGAGCGGGAGTCAGCCAAAGCCTGAATCAGTACACAGAGAGCTGTAGTCAGCCAAAGCCTGGATCGGTACACAGTGAGCAGTAGTAACAGAATCGGTCATGGGATCGTAGTCAGGCAAGCCGGGTCATAAACAAATCGGGCAGGGAAGACAGGAGCAAGGTCAGACGAAACTGGATCATACATGGAACAGGAACACAGCAACAAATGTCTGGTCAGGAACACCACGAAAGGGCGCCGGTATAGTGACAGGAGGGCGTATATAAAGGCAAGCCCTGGGAGGGGTTGAAAACCCAGAGCCAATAAGAAGCAACCAAAGCAAACCCGGAAGTAAGAATGTCACTCAGACAGAATCACGGGCACAGTGATACTGTGTTGCTGTTGTTGTTGCTGCTGGGTACTCAACACAGGTGTGTGTGTGGCTAAGTGGAACTTGAACTTTTAAGAGGCAATGATGCTGATGATGACTGATAGGGTGACTGTGTACTTTTTTACATCTGTGCTTGTCTAGTGTCAGACTTTCCAATGGTTTTCTCAAACAGTTTATAGACAGGTACAGTTCTCCTTTTCAGTGGTGGAAGATTCAGCATTTGACTTTCTGCTAAATTTATAGCAATGTCATAATCCTCACTCTCAACTTAATCTGTATCTGAACAAGAGAATGATGCTGGAGGGAATATATTCTATGCATCATCATCAGTCATCATTAGGTCATCCTCAGCAGCATCAGCATCACCTGCCAACTCTTGCCTACTACCCTTATATTCCTCTAAGCTTTTAGAGGTCTCAAACAATTTATTTCTATTTTTACTGTAACAAAGTTCACTACTACTTGCAGGATAAGTGTTTCGGTGCTTGTTTGTCTCACTGTATGATGCAGCAGGTGGTTCAGCTGCTACACCTTCCTCTTTTATGCTATTGCCATCATCAACACTTGAATGTGACTTGTTCGTCTTCAGTGTTCTTCTTATAAGTCTTCTTACATGGTTCTTTATTTGTACTGGCGCTGGTGGAGCTGGAAGTTTTGCTGGGACCTTGACAAACCGCATCCTTCCTTGGAGGAGAGGCATCATCATCATTTATTGCATATGCTACAGCAACCATTGCTCAGCAACTATTGCTGCAGCCAGTTTTTGAACTACTACTTTACGCTCACATCCCTGCACTGCTCCACCCTTCCCCTTCCCCCTGCCCCTGATGCATTTGCTGGACATTACTCAACTTCACTGTGTGTTTTTACTCGACAGTACACAACACAGCTGATGGGGGATGTCTTGCCTAATATATTTAGTTGTTTGTTTTTTTTGCCTATTCCATCACATTATTCTCCTATTCCAACACATTTTTTCCTATTACAACACATTTTTTTCCTACTTTTAATATGGTGCAACATTTCCCAGCACAATATTACTTGTTTTGAGGGCTGTAGTGGAGAAATAAGTAGCTGGAAGTCAAAGTTGTGAGTCCTACAGCAACATATACCTTGAAAAATGTGTTAGCATGCAGAGTACTTTTGTCCTTTGCCCACAACTTTTACTTCCTGCTTAAGAGACACTGGCACATATTCATGATGATGTCAAGTGATTAAAAAAAATAAAGTACAACCTACAATGTGGCAAATGTGTATGGTAGTGGTGGTGTGGGACTGGCGTGGTGTGATTGGTGAGACCTTGACAAACTGCATCCACCCTGGGAGGAGAGAGATCATCATTATTTATTGCACATGCTGCAGCAACAATTGCTGCAGTCAGTTTTTGCACTAACACTTTACTCCCACTCTCCTGCACTTCCTCCACCCCTCCCCCTCTCGCTTGTGCATTTGCTTTACATTACTCAACTACTGTGTATGTTTTTACTCTCTACATTACACAACTGATATAGTGTAATGTCTTACCTTGGCCCTCAACAAAATTCTTTTATCATAGTTAGTCCCAAAAAAAAATATATATACTAGTTGAACAGCCCGTTACGCGGGTCACAGTGCCACTGCCACCCGGTTGCGGGGCAGTCACGCGCAGTGGACACTGCCCGCGCCACGGCTGATACAGAGCTTGACACTCCTTCGGAGTGCCCAGCTCTGTAATAGCTGCGGCGCGGGCAGTCTCTACTGCGCATGACTGCAGCACGCGCAACAGTGTGTACTGCGCATGTCGCGGCGTTACACACAATTTAGCAAATTATTATATAGGGTAACTAAAAAACAAAATCAAAACTTCTTTCTCAGACTTCCCCAGCACAAATATAATAAAAGTAAAATCAGCAATCAATTTGGACCCCAGCTGCCTGTGTCTTGCAAGTCACACCAAATTTTGGGTCAGCTTCCTTCCTCCCTTCTTCTCCCCCATTGTGCCCCCAGACTCCCCTACTACAGATAACAAATGTCCTACCTAAATGACTCCCTAAAACTAAGCTTCAATTCCCCTTTATTTGCCTATCTTCTCTAGCTCAGAAACATACTGCTCTCTCCTCTCACAAACACAAAATGGCATGCTGTGAGAGCCTGACATCCTTTTATATGGCTGTAGACAACTTTTGTGAGGTGGAGAAAAATGTTTCTACCCATTGAATTCAATGCAATGAGCTAGGCTAAAAAAAGCAGGAAAAAGAGGGAAAAAACTACACTTTTCAAAGGAAATTTTTCACTGAGCAGAAAGTGCCACTTCTCGCCAATTTCAGTTTGAAGGGAAACATTTTCACCCATCCGTAACAGAGAGATATAAGCAGATGTGTTATAAGTGTAACGGTTTTCAGTACACTCAGAAGCAGTTTGGTAAAACACAGTTTTATTGAAATCAGACAGAATAAAGTAACCCTCGCGGGTCCAGCAATAGTTAACAATCAATACTGACACAGGACAGGTTACAAAATAACATTAACCCACACGGGTCCAGTATATATATCAGAGAGCAGTACATATACTGACACAGGTCAGGAACAGTTCATGTGAAACAGTGAGACATCGAGGTGTAGGTGCAATTAGGCCTGGAGGCTGGGAGGCCCTTATAGCAAGGCCCAAGCAGCACTCTCTGTGGATGAGTGTCACAATAGCGGCTAGGCCAGTGGTTCTCAACCTGTGGGTCGGGACCCCTTTGGGGGTCGAATGACTATTTGCCAGGGGTCACCTAAAACCATCAGATATTTATATTTCGATTCATAACAGTAGCAAAATTACAGCAATGAAGGAGCAACTAAAATAATTTTACTGTTAGGGGTCGCCACAACTTGGGAAATTTTATCAAAGGGTCACAGCACTAGATAGGTTGAGAACCGCTGGACTAGGCCTAGGAAGGGTGAGCGAGGCCCTGGAAGGATCACGGATTACCGGCAGTACTGCAACCGGAGGAATAACGGAACTCCCTGGAATCAACACAGACTGTGGCCCAAGGTAACGGTACCGGACAACAAATGTAACGATGCTAGGCTCGATGGCAACTGTCGGGTGACAGAGCCATCTGAGGCGCCCATGAGACCAACCTCAGTTAAGGAGTAGTGACAAGCCAGCGTATAGTGTGCCAATAGAATAGCTCCTACCCGGGTGAGCACTAGACAGCCCTGGTAATAGATGCTCAGACTTGATAGTGACTGACAGGAGTGGAGACTAACTGAGGCGCCCAGGAGACCAACCTCAGTGGCAATGCAATAACAAGCCATATGTTTAGTGAGCAACGAGATCTGCATCTGCCCTGGGTAAGGAGGAAGGAGGCAGCAAGGCACAAATGGGTCGCAGTCACGGAACAGTAAAGCAGTACATGAGGAAACCTACTGGGCCAGCACATTCAAGACAGAGCACAGGAGATACTCTCTACCAGACTACCGGACGCGGTAGTGCACCGGGCTGGAGGCACAAAGAGCAGGAACGGAAGCCAATCCGGGTCGATGCACAGAACTGGAACGTCAGCCAGGCCGGGTCGGTACACGGAGCAGGAACGTCAGCCAATCCAAGTTGGTACACGGAGCAGGAACGTCAGCCAGTCTGGGTCGGTACACGGAGCAGGAATGTCAGTCAATCCAAGACAGTACACAGAGCAGGAACGTCGGCCAGGCCAAGTCGGTACACAGAGCAGGAACAGAATCAAAGAGAGTAGTCAGGCAGTTCAGGTCATACACAGGATTTCACACGATAACGAGAGCAAGCTCTTAGCAACGGGAACACCACGAAAGGGCCCTGTAGAAATAACAGGGCTCAGTACTTAAAGGCTACCACTGGGTGGAGCCATATCACTCTAGCCAATAAGAAGGACTCAGGGACAATGCTGTAAAAATGTCGCCAGCAATACACGGGCACCGTGATAATAAGTTATTAGAAGATCAGAGTACTTATAAAAAATTAAGAGGAGATCCCACTCTAGAATATTTTTCAGAATTAGAAAATCTTTTGGAAATGGGTAAAAATTAAGTTATTTTGAGTGCAAAAGAGAATGGATTCATTCAGGGAGGCAATTCCAGACTACCTGTATTTTACTGTCTGCCCAAAATACACATGAATATATCATATCCACCTGACAGACCAATAGTGTCTGGGATTGGCTCCCTGACTGTTAATCTATTTCAATATATTGATACGCATCTGCAAAAAGAGGTAAAAAAATTACCATCTTATGTTAACGACACTACAAAAGTGATTAAAGTATTGACTTTATGGGAACATTGGACATAAAGTATCTTATAGATTCAAATAAAAGGTGTCAAGCAGTGAGATCATTTTTAGAAAAATCAGAGGAATTAGCCTGTACACAAATAGATTTTTTGATTCAATCTATTGATTTTATTTTAATACATAATGATTTTTGGTTTGATTCCCAATATTATTGTCAGATCATGGACATAGCAGGTTTGCCCCAAGTTATGCCAACTTATATATGGGTTGGTGGTGGTGGTGAATGAACATTTATTTATAGGGAACACCAACCCAATTGGGGCAAACCTGTGTTACGGTTCAGTGCACTCAGAAACGGAAGGTCTTGGTAAAACACAATTTTATTTGCACACAATGAATAACAGTAACCCTCGCGGGTCCAGCATACAGAAAAACTGACATAGGACAGGTTACAATGGTATGATTAACCCACACGGGTCCAGTATGTAAAACAGATATACAATACTGACACAGGTCAGGTAAATTGCAATTGATACAGTGTAAATATGACAAAGAGATACTAATTAGGCCAATGACAGAGTTGGCCCTGATGTTGGGAGGCCCAATGTAACTCTCTACACAGAGAGTAACAACAGCGAATGAAGTATGCAACTGGTTAAGCCAGCGTAGATCAGGCTAAGGCAATATAGGAGGAAGGCTGCCAAAGTGAACGCCCACCGGAGACTACAAACAAATGTGAGTCAGTGCTTAGTGCTGTAGGATAACGTACACCCAACTGAGACTTCAAACTCATATATGAATGCCCAGCATGGCCCCTGAAGGGGTTAACGAATGCTCCAGTCTGCAGATGGGAAGTAACCTGAGGTGCCCAACTGAACCCAACCTCAGGAACGGCAGAAACAGACCAAGAGAATGTGGTGCAAATTGGAATATACCGGAGGATAACACAGGCACTATGAGTGAGCGGATCACGGACAGGACTACTTATGTGGAACCGGACCACCAGAGCTCTGGCAAGACAACTGAAGCGTTAGCAACAGCAAGAGTAGAGTGACTAGCAAGCAGGAACAGTACAGGAACAGGAACTTCAGCCCAGCCAGGTCGGTACAAGGAGCAGGAACATCAGCCAAGCCGATTCGATACATGGAGCAGGATCGCCAATCACGCCGGGTCGGTACACGGAGTAGGAACACCAGTCAAGCCGAGTCGGTACACGGAGCAGGAACGTCAGCCAGGCCAGGTCAACACAGGAAGCAGGAACGTCAGTATCACGGTCCCCGTATTCTGTGTGTTACTCTCATCTGTGCTGCTCCCGGATTGGTTGAGCTGTGTTGGCCCGCCCCTGGTTACCTGTTTTATTCTGGCCACTGGCACCTGTCAGGCGCCCTTTCGTGGTGTTTCTGAGCCAGCGTTGCTGTTGCAGTATTCCAGTATCCTGATCTACCGTGTACCGACTAGGCCTGTACCGACAACGTTCCGGTGTTCCTGTTCCGTGATTGACCCGGCCTGGCTGACTTCCTGCATGTTCCTGATCCGGCTTGTCTGCGAATCTCCTACGGCATCCGACCCGGCCTGGCTGATGATCCTTCTCCGTTACTGATCTGGCTTGTCTGCAAATCTCCTGCGTGTCCTGACCCGGCCTGGCTGACGACTGACTCCTGTGATTGCCTCTGTTCCTGCCATTCTGATGGACGGTTCCCGTTGTTGCCTCGGCGACATTCCGATACTGCAGTGTGTGACTGAGCCTCCGCTTCTCCGTTGCTGAGCCATTGCTGAGCCTTCCATTGTTTGTCTTACGTGTGCTGAGTCCAGACCCTTACTGTGCTGTGTCGTTTTCTGTACATAGACGCTGGTGTTGCCTCATCCGATTACTGCTACTCTTCCACCTACTGCCTCAGCCTGTTACGCTGTTTCTGTGAGCCGGCCGCTTGTGGGCCTCGGTAGTCGGCGGCTCTACCTTGACAGAGCAGTGGTTATATTACGTCCGTTGGCAAGCAGTACTGAACCCAGTGGTCTCTGTTACGCCCGTGGGGGGGCTATCGACACAAGCAATCACGATACTAGTAGTCTCCGGTTATGCCCATGGGGGCTATTGGCTCAAGCAATCACGATACTAGTAGTCTCCGGTTACGCCCGTGGGGGCTATTGGCTCAAGCAATCACGATACTAGTAGTCTCCGGTTACGCCCGTGGGGGCTATTGCTCAAGCAATTACGATACCAGTAGTCTCCGGTTACGCCCGTGGGGGCTATTGGCTCAAGTATCATGGTACTCTTGGTCTCCGTTACGCCCGTAGGGGCTACCACCTTATCACCTGCAGTTCCCGTTCAGTTGCAGTTATATGCTACAGCTTCACACAGTGAATGGACTTGGGTGCTATCATCCAGCACATATCGCTATATGCAGCACCAAGGGCATGCCTAACACCACATTTGAGACTGATTACCAATACTATTAACCTCTTGTTCCCTGTTTTGTGCTTCTATACTTAGTGATTTATTACCTGTTGCACCAGGTATCTCTGCCTATATTCTGCCTATGCCAGTACCGCCCCAGTGGCGACCTTGTCATTTATTTTGCTTTAATAAAACTCTATTTGTTTTATCTAACCACTGTCTGAGTGTCTGTAAACTGTAACAGTCAGCCAAGGCGGGTTGGTACACAGAGCAGGAATGGTAAACAGGCAGAGTAGTCAGACAGTCCGGGTCATACACTGGTATCAATGAGAGTATAAGCGCTAGGCAACGGATACACCACAAAAGGGCAACCCATAAGTGCCAGCCCAAGGTATTTAAAGGCTGTCACTGGGAGGAGTTAGACAGCTCAGCCAATAAAAAGGCATCAAAATGTCGCTGATATCACAGGCACCGTGATAACCTGGTGCTATGCTTAGGTATATTGATAACATTTTCTTAATTTGGAGAGGGAATTTATCATATTGAATACATTTTTGATTATATAATACATAATTATTTTAATTTTGAGTTTACGCACACATTTGATAAAAAAGATTTTAATTTAAATATCTATATAGACAACAATATATTTTGCATTAACTGTAGGTCTGTGGTATATTGTTTTTTGTAAGGATATTATGTTTTGCTTTGTCTGTTTCTAAAAAAGAATTTTGTAGTTTGATGTATTCAGATGGAGGCTTGGATGTCCCATCAAAGAGAAAGAGAAAAAAGCAGGAAACGTGACGTCATATGAAATCAACATTCTATGCCAACCACTATATTAATAGGGATAGATGAGGGGGAGAAAGGTATGCCCAGAGGACGGCACATTTTGTTGAGGATTGATCTATCCCGAGGAACAGTGACGAGTCGGAGATACTCCTACAGCTGTACCAGTAGGAGAGGACTGGGGACTCTGGACTCTATCCATAAGGAAAGTGCAGGGGAAGGTGTCCCTTGATTTACACACACATTATATTGCTATACTTGTGAGTGCATTTTTTTTCTTATATACTATTCAAACAAACGATACTGTGTGTTTTATTATTTGTTCTTTTGGAGGGATAACACCATTGAAGATGTTGATGGTTTGAAGGTTTCATATACAAGAGGAAGAATAAGTGAGTGGCCATTTGGTACATACAAGAAATATATCAAGTCTAATACTTACATATTACATTGATATAATGATCTTCGCTGAGTAATACGAATAAGCATTGCACCATACTTTGTTTTTTTCTGTATTTTCACATGTAAGGTGTATGAGCGCCATGCTTTTTTATTTTAAGTGATATTTTCACATAAGTGATTTAAGTTAAAGCATCACTTTCTGTTTACATTTGAGGTGGAGGAGCACTGAGTCACATATTTTTGTTGTTTCTTTGGACATTTAAAGATGCAGTATTGAAGTGAAGGTGCCATTGTTCAGGGAGTAGTGGTACATATGAGTGGTATTGTCCAGATAACTTTTTGGACAAGTTTGTCTTTGAAGATTGTACCTGAAATAAGCAATATATATTTATAATTTTTGATATATGCATATTGGTTGTTGGGGCAAGGTCTAAATGTCACCTGTTTCTCAGGTCCCTCCACTATGGTCTCCTTTCTGCCCATGCCTCTGTGCACTGCACGAGGCTCTGTTGGTCCGGTGACTCCTCTTCATCGGTCCCTTCTCCACGTGCCTACATTTTGGGTGCGAGCCTCAGTTGGGTTGGCCTTTTCTTCCTTGAGGTCTGACGTCGTGTGCGGGTGACGTATCACGCAACGCTTTATCTGACTTCCGGGCCCTGGCTTCGGCGCACTAGTATTGTGTTCTTATAGCTAGTAGGACTAGTTCTTGCGAGCTCCCAGCTGCTTGTTCATGTTTGCTTCTCCAGTCTATGACCTACCTGTGTATGACCCTGTTTACCAAAGACCACTCTCCTGTTAAGTGATTTAAGTCTATGACCTACCTGTGTATGACCCAGCTTACCAAAGACCACCTTCCTGTTAAGTGATTAAAAGTCTATGACCTACCTGTGTATGTCCCTGCTTGTGAAAGACCATTCTCCTTTCAAGTAATTCTAGTCTGTGACCTACCGGTGTATGACCCTGCTAGCCAAGACTACTCTTCTGATACCATCCCAGTAGTGTCACTGCTCTTTTTCCCTGTGCTTGGTCCTGTCTTCATCTTAAGAGAGTTCCAGCCACTGTTGTGGCCTACACTGTCCATCCACGCACTCTACTCTTCGTTCCCTAGCCTGCACTCTCCCCTGCAGTAGAGATTGTGCTGTTTATTGTCAGCCTATCCTGGGTTCACTTCCAGCTTCTCTGAGGTTTACCATCCAGCCTTGCAGCTAGCAACTTTATCCAGCCGTAGCCTGATAATAAGCAGCTAATGTTCTACCAGTCACGTACTCCAGCGACGCTCCCTAGCACTCCCTCTCTTGCAGGATTCCTGCAAGTGGTTGACACTAAGTCAAATGTAGTGAGGCGCAACTTTTGCATGGTTCTTTTAACTTCTTCTATATCCACATATGTAAAAGTAGACCATAAAATGGGGGGAATCTGGCCCTCCACTGTAGTGGTTCTGGTTGGCCTGCTGTGATAGAGGCTCGGATGGAGGAAATGTCTTGAGCACAAAGGAGCCTGGGAGCAGGGATGGTTGGAACTCATAGTTGATCAGGAAGGGAGAGCTCCCGTACGAAGAGTTTATGGCACAATTCCTGGCAAACTCAGCCCATGGCAACAGGTCAGCCCAATTATCATAATGGTCAGAGATAAAACAAAGCAAAAATTGTTCCAACCCCTGGTTGGATCTCTCAGCAGCACCATTAGTCTGGGGATGGTAGGCAGAAGAAAACAACAATTGGATACCCATCTGGTCGCAAAATGCCCTCCACAACTGTGACACGAACTGACACCCACGATCAGAGACCAAAACCTTGGGCACTCCGTGGAGTCTGAACACGTCTCTAGCAAACACCTCAGCCAATAACTTGGAGGAAGGCAGTCCCTGGAGAGGGACAAAATGAGCCATCTTGGAGAAACGGCCCACTATCATCAATATGACCGTACACCCTTTGGATACTGGCAACTCCACCATAAAATCTATGGACACGTGTGACCATGGGCACTCACCATTAGGAACCATCTGGAGCAACCCCAGTGGAAGGTGTCTTGGGGTCTTAGCACGAGCACAAATGGAACAGGCCTCCACAAATGCTGCACAATCTGCTCTTATGCTAGGCCACCAAAAGAGCTGCGAGAATGACCAAATCAGTTGGTCACGAACTATGTGTCCAGCTGCCCTCGAGGAGTGGTACATTTCTAGTAATCTGATATGGAGAGGTTCATCTACGGAACATTTACCACTAGGTTTCTCTGCTTGAGCATTGTCCTGGAATGCCAAAATCTCTTCGCCCATTGGAGACGTGATACTAGTGCATACGGTGGCCAATATGAGATCTGGAGGAATAATAGGCAAAGGTGCACTTTCAGTCTCGTGATCTGGCCCAAATTGCCTAGACAGTGTGTTGGCTCAGACATTCTTGGACCCCAGAAGATATGAGACCACGAAATTAAATCTGGATAGGAACAGTGCCCATCTAGCCTCCCATGGTGACAGCCTTTTGACTTCAGAGAGATATGTCAGATTCTTACTGGGTCATATATATATATATATATATATATATATATATATATATATATATATATATATATATATGACCCATATATGTTCTTTAATGTGGGAAATGTACATGGCAGGGCTTGAATAAGACTCTATGTTTGTATTTTGTTTAGAGATATTTAATTTCAGGCATCATAATCTATTTTAGGAGTTTTCTGAAATAGAATAATTTAACTTTTTGTTTATTCCCTTATGAATAAAATGTGAAAATTTGTTCATATACATTCAACTTGATAAATGATGGGACTTTTCTATCTTATTATGTTCTCACACTGAGAACATTTCCAGTAAAAATCTTGTTTAGAAACAACATGAAACTGACACACAGCATATGCATTCACAGATTTATTTTTCTTATTGCAAAGTGATTCTCAGTTTCCATGTATCCTTTAAAATTGATGCAATATAAAAGCTTTTAGCATTTCGTAGATCTCACAGCAATTGCCCTTCTTTTACTTTGCAGTGTCATTATCATAATGTATTATTCAACAGTAGAAAATAATTTGATAGTCATAGGGATACAGGACCCTGTGCAGGAATCTAAATTGGAGGAGCAATTCTGGGGTAAACAAAGTGTACCAAGTAAAAGATCCCCAAATTCCTATTGATGTAATTGGGACTTTTAATTCCTTGAATCTATCTAGCCTACAAAGTATAGAGCAGGCAATTGCCATCTAATGATCTTGTGTAACATAGTAACATATTTAATGAGGTTTAAAAAAAGACATGCCTCCATCGAGTCTAGCCCTATCACGGTGCCTGTGATTGCCCACTGATAGGGCTGTTGTGGTGTGCGGGCGACATTGTCTATCACTTCCTGAGTGTCGCGCTTATGCGCATTCGCTATTCTTATAGGCCTATAGTAATTGCCAGGGTGAGTCTCCGCCTACTTGCTAGGCCTTATAGGCCTCAGTCTGCCAGTACGCCCTTGCCCTTTCATGGTATACCTGTGCACTAGCTCTTGCGATATTACTATGCTCTGATCCGTGTATAACCTCTGGCTACATTTGACTCCGGCTACGTTTTGATTCCTGACTTGTTGCCTTCTGCTCCGGTCTGACCCTAGGCTCCGTCTGACTATCCGCACCAGTCTGACCCTTGGCTCAGTCTGACTATCCTCTCCATATGACTGTCTGCTCCAGTCTGACCCTCGGCTCCATCTGACTAACCTCTCTGTGCTGACCCCGGCTCCGGCTGACTATCCAATACAGTACTAACCTTGGCTTGGCTGACTTACTACTCTGTGTTTACGACCCTTGGCCTGACTGACTCCGCTCTCTCGCTAGACTGTGCTCTAGCTGATCCCTCTGTTACAAGCTGTGTTCCTACCACTGCTCCGGACATTGTCTCTGGCTATTCCATTCTGCTTTTTACCAACGGTTAGTGCATTTGGGTATTCCCTAGAGTACTAGGGATTTGAGTCACCATTGCCTATCGCTACCCTAACATTCTGGGGTATCTTTAGTCACCGTTGCCTGTAGGTTTACCCTAACATTCTAGGGGAGTTTCTGTCATTTTGATTGGGCATTTCCTTTTGGCATTGGTTGATTTCATTTAGAGTCACAACTATATAAAGTTTGAGGATAATATTACATACACTTAACTTAGGGTAGCCTTGTTAGTCCTGTGGTGTATTGTCTCTCTCATCTGACTTTGAAGTTTCATTTTGATGATTAGTATTGCTTTTAATCTGATAAACAAAGTTGTTACTCTCAAAAGCTCTTCTTGGAAATTGAATGTTAGTCTTATCACATACTGCAATGCTCACTTCATTTTGAATGTTATATATACTTCGCCCATGGCACCTGTTCATGCAAATGCATACATGTGGTATTATATGAATATAATGACTATGAAAATATTATGTTGCCTGAATATGGGAACACACATGGTTTTATGTTAGGTTGATTTATGATTTGCTTATGATTTGGATGGGAGGTGAGGCAAAACAGCTAGAACTCTATGATGAGTTGAATCAGGTAAATACCACAATTAATTTTAAATAATTTTAAATAATCGAGTAATCAAGATGGAAAGTATAGGAAAAAATATATGTGGAAATTATAGATGTAATAAAATAAGATGCAAGACTTGTTGTTATATAGTTAATGGAAATAAAACTTTTAAAAATGTAGCAGGGGATAGAACATATCAGGTTAAACAGTATATAAACTGTGGTACCTCATATGTTATATACCTTTTAAGTTGTAAATGTGGTTGTTTATATGTTGGAAGAACTACCAGACAATTGAGGACTAGGATGGGAGAACATAGAAGAAAGATAATTAATAAGAATTTGGATCATGGAGTATCTAGACATTTTTCTACATGCAATGGAGGTAACAGTAATTATATTCAAATTATGGGCATAGAGCATATACCAGCTGATAAATCAAATAGATATGCACTTCTGTGTAAACGGGAGGCATATTGGATATATACTTTAGGAACTTTAGAGGGGGGCTTAAATGAAGATATAGATCTATATTCTTTTTGATTAATATGGCACGATATAATCACAAAATAATAATAAATATATTAAAAAAAGATATAGGTAATAAATAGTAAAAATAAAAATAAAAATTTAAATATAATCAATTTAATGAAAGAATTGATAGGAGAGACACAGGTGACTAAATAAATTTAAGAAAAGTAGGTTGAGGAGGACACTTTATTAATGATATAACATCACAAAAACATTTTTTATATATTTGATATATTTTATATATATATATTAGTGAAGTTAGATGGTTTATTGGATTTGTAGGTTTGAGTCTTCTGCTCCTCTCTTTTATGTTCTTTGTGTGGTTTGTTCGGACACTGGAGAGACGCATAATAATAGGTTCTAGTGGAGTCCTTGCGTCGGCCCAGTGTCCGAATAACTGATGTAAAACTTTGGAAAGATGGTTTGCTTATTTAAATATGCCCATGATTGTTGCTTTCTATATATTAAGAACGATTTTATATTTACTTGCTGCCATATTGACCTGCCTCTCCGTCTATGTAGTTGTCCCGTTAGTATTGGGACACATAGAGTACATGGCGCATGCGTAGGAAACGTGTTTGGACGGAAGTGGGGTATTTGGAATGGGAGGAGCGCTATGCGTTCCAGGGATTGTACGCATAACCATGGGATCGTGAGATCTCGCGGTAGGATAGCGCGATGTTCGGAGACGCAGGGAATTTGGCGCCAAGTAAGTTTGTGCCTCACATATAAATAAACATTAAGGTTGTATGTATACTATCTTTGGCTCCTGACGAAGAAACAAGAGTTTCGTAACGCGTAGAGCTATTGTATAATTGTTTTTAAGATTTTAATTTTATCTGTGTTTATAGATAATAAATTTTTATATATTCAGTATCTCTGATATTCCAGCCTGAGTGCTTGAGAATATATATACTCATATACCCACCCAGCTTATTTTAGCTGAACCATTGGGCATACGAACATCCACTTGGGTTTATACCTATAGTGAGAAATAGTGTGGCCCTATAATTGATTTCAGCTTACCCAGAAACATCAAGCGATCTGGTGGAGAGTCACGTGGGATTACCGACCTGGGGTATATACCAGGAGTGCTCGTGCGATCTAGAGGCGATCTTTTATAGCCTCCATTTATGTGAGTAACATTTCGAGAGCACCGGGTGATGGTGTTGGTGATGTGCTTTATTACATACTACGCTTAGAGAGACCTTCCTGCGCTGCTGTTTTTTGTTTCCTACTACAGAGTGTGCCGTGGAGAACCCATATCCATTATCAGCTAGCTGCGGAAGGACTAAAGTGGACTTTCTTTCTATGTCTTTGGAATATTGACATAATACTCTTTTATTACTGTACATTGATATATTTGGTAGGCGCCTCCTTAGTGTATACGTCCAGGGACTGCCGAGTGGTGTCTTGTGGAAGTCTACACATACTTTGTATTTAAATACCACAATTAAGGTGTCCATGAATTTTGAGATTAAATATTTGGATGTATTAATCAAGAAGGATGAAGAGGGATTTCAGACCACTCTTTAAACCAAGGAAACAGATAGAAACTGCTTTCTGCATGCATGAAGTCAGCAACCTGTATCATTAAAAAGAGGCATACTTGTATCACAGTTAATGAGGGTGAAACAGATAGTTTACAAGCCAGGGGAACTAGATAGCAAACTGCAAGAAATCCATTCTAGATTCACTGGTAGAGGATATAGTAAAGAGCAAATTGCAAATAGCATACATAAGGTGGCTGGGATGGAAAGGTGAATTCTGTTAAAGAAACAAAAGAGATAAGAGACTATAAGAAACAGACAGGATGATCATCGCCATCACCATAAATTCACATTTAAATAAAAAGTTAAAGGAAACAACCTTAAACAATTTATAGCTATTATCTACTGATCCTGACACTGAGATTGATCATATGTTTTCAAAAAGTCTACATATCTGGACACAAATGAGGCAGATGTATTAGATATGAATTGGTACAGTTAGACCCCATTGATAAATACAAGAAAACCTTAACATGTACGCAGAAACAGAAAGGAGTTTTTAAATAGATCGGGTGTATGTGTCATGTGGGCTGATGATACCGGACACAAACACCATTGGACCCCATCAAAGAACAAGATATGTGAAAGATAACATGACTTGTGTAGTAAATAATCAATCAATGTACCTACATATAATAATAAATACACAATTTCAATGGTTGTCTACTTTTCGGCAGTATTTAATATAGAAAACTATAATACAGAGATTTGCATTCAAGAGTGCAATTCCTTCAAAGCTATAGTAGGCAAACTATCTCTCTTCTTCTCCTCCTTATTGAACATCCCAATATTACCTGAGATTACAAAATTCAGCAAACATTAGGATTCCGGGCTAGCATCAACAGAGGTGGGGAGGGATAGGCGGGAATGGGGGAGAGGGAGGTACATATAAAAGGGAGCTGGACCCTCCACCAACACACAGGATAAAAAGAGAACCAGCCAGAGCAGCATTTGCTCCATACTATTACCTACTTTCTAGCCCTGCCCCCTTATTTCATATTGGCTAAAGGCTATTATATCACAAAACATACCACCATCCATTTCCAACATGGGCATGTCACAACATTTCCCCACTTTTACTCGTCCTATGTTAACCAGTTCCAAAGTATTTTCCCCCAGGGCAGGGAAGCCCAGTGGGCGCATAAAACCTTTTTGAGGTGAAAATTCACCACTGTCCCTCCAGAGAAACTCCCTCAGTGATATGAGCTTCCCTGCAAACGTCCTAGGTTGGATACTTATTTTAACATCCGTCTATAGGTGCACACTTCTGTACAAAATATAGACATATTTACAAGATTCTATGCTTAGTTCTTTGCTGAACAGGATTCTGACCATGGTCAGTTCATGTTTGTATGGACGATTGTATGCGAGTACTTTGTCTCCCATCACTCTTTTAGCATCGGTAGATTCCCTGCAGTTGAGGCCCATGACATCCATTGAAATCCACACCCCAGTCATGTTGCAACTACTCCAGAAATGGTTCCTCATATTCCCAGTTCCTTTGTTTTGGACCACTATTGATGTTATTCCAGACATCTTAAATGAAGTGAACAAAAATTAAAATCCCACCATACTGGAATATTTGAAAAACATGACAATACAACTCTTTGGGAATGTGATTCAACTATACTTTTTATGGATCTCTCATCAGATCCTTACCATGCTGTCTGTTTAAACTCTGAATACAATTATTTGAGCATGCCAGAGCATGCCAATCGCCACCTTGATTTAAACTGATGTTGCTCACTTACTATTTTGTTATAACTACTGCGCCATACAAGATACCCATTCCCAGGTGTGTCCTGATTTTCAGGGTACCCTGAACATAGTCCCTTTTTGTTGTAGTGTAATCTATTTCTAAATTTTCATGTTCTCTTTTCAGTGAAGAAATTGGTCCCAAAATGTTTTTTCACACTTCTATTATTATTTCCTCAATGTTTGTTCTTTCTTTCCTTCCCAATTTTTCTTTGCTGTGCCTCCCCGAAAAATGTCCTCATCTCTTATCCACCAGTTTTCACTATCTCTCTTTCGCTGTTTTGCATCCCATCTCCTCTTAAGTGGCCTTACTGATGAGACTGCGCATACCCGTTCAGTGTATGGGTGGTCAAGCCACCACTTATCTGCTCTCTGTAATAACAGATCTAAATCTGTGGGGGTTGGATCAAACAACCTCACAAATTCCTGACATTGCCTAGGAAGAGTGTTCAGATCCCTTGCTTTGTGTTCTGGTGAGCCCAGTGCCATTGGCCACTGTGGCTGGCACAGAATACGCCAGAACAAAACCCTTTGTTCCACCCCACAACGTCCCTCTGTTGGCATCATGGTAATCTGACTTACCTCTTTTTCTATATTATTTATACAAAAATGAGTTGCTGTTATTCTTCCTGCCTGATCACACATACTTGCATTGAAGCCTTGCAATCTGCTAGCCATAGGGCCTAGAGCCTGTTCCAACAGCTCAGTTCACTCTGCTAAGTTGAACCCTCCCTTTTTGGCTCTTTCAACCCCTCCCTGGAACCAGCGGGTAAAATCATTAAAGTTAGAAGTTGACATAGCATCCCATCATTGCTGAAAATTGTACTTGTCCCCAATGGACGTTGGGTGTGTCTGTATAGTAAACCCTGTGGACATCTGTCTTGCATTAACTATTACAGAAATTATGACGGGTGCCTACTCATTAGGCATCCTGGGGTAAGGCCTCCATTAATGATAGTAAAGGACTCTCCCAACACCTAAGCATGGCCATACATAAATCTCATAAAAAACATGCAGACATTATAAAAATGGATATGACGAATCATAGGGTATGTGAAATGAAAAGGAGGAAATGGATAAAAAAGAGAGAGGGAAAGAAAGAAATGGAATGAGAAGGAAGGAGAGGGGTCAAGGGGGGCTAGGGCCATGTTGCGAGACGTACCATATTAAAAAATATGTCTTGTATAATATAGTAGATATAAGGCAGAAGAGAGAGTAGGAGATTGTCAACCTAAACATCTTAGGTGGAAATCGTATGAATTCGTAAGAGCTGAGGAAGAAAAAAAAGAGGATCAAGTGCTCCATATGTCATGCAAAGTGGGGACCAATCTGTGGTTTCTATATATCAGACCTCCTCCGAAAGGAGAGGAGGGATAGGGAGTTTCCACTTAGAGGGTATGCAAGTTTTGGCCGAGTTGAGGAGATATCTAAAAAGATAAAGCTATGGAGGAGAAAGGGGTATCTCTAAGTTCAAGGGGGGAAAATTGAAGAAAATCATCCATAGGTCTGGTGATAGTTTGGCCTGTAAGACCTGAGACATGATGTTGAAAACCCCATACCAGAAGGAGGATAATAAGGGGCAATCAAGCCAGATGTGAAGATACGAGCCAGGAGCAGAACCGCACCTCCAACAAGTGTCGGGGGTAGACGGAAAAAGAGTGTGTAAAACTGAAGGAGTCCTATACCACCTATGTAGGAGTTTGAAATTAGTTTCCATAGTATTTACGTTACGAGTGCTAGTAATAGTGTGTTTAATAGCCTCCATCCATTGATTATTAGAAATATCAACTCTAAGATCAGGAGACCATTTTCCCTTTGCAGTGTCAGTTGTTGGATGAGCTTTGGAAACCAACCGATATAGAGAGGAAAGTTTATAACCTTTAGAGTTGTGGGATAAGTATATTTTCTCAAAAGCTGTCAAGGATTGAAACATTTGGGATTTAACAGGTTGAGATTGAATAAAATGTAGAATTTGCATATATCTCCAGTGTTCATTCGAATGTAAGTTAAAGGTATTTTGTATGGAGGAGAACGATAAAAGTTTATGATCTTCCATGACAGTAAAGGGGCAAAGATAAGTGCATTGTGACCAGTGTTTAAAGTTACCGTGGGAATTACCCGGCGGAAAATTTGTATTCCCCAGAAGGGGTGTTAAGGGTGAGGTGAAGGAGGACATTCCCATTTTTTCATTTAGCATGTCCCACACAGCTAGAGATGATGTGAGAAGGATAGAGTCATGTAGCACAGACTGTCTCTCAGATCTGTGCAGCCAAGACAGAGTATGAGACTGATGGGGAAATACAATATCATCCAGTAAGCGGGTCCAAAGTTTAGTATGATTTGAATGGAACAAGTGGCAGATAAGTGATAGATGGAGTGCCTGATAGTAATGTAGAAGAATGGGAACTCCCAGGCCCCCTTCTTTTTTATTTCTAGCAAGCAATAGTAATTTTATCCTAGCAGGCTTATATTGCCAAATTAATTTGTTTAGGGAGGACTGGAGTTGCTTGATGTAGTAGTGGGGTAGATGAATTGGTAAAGTCTGGAATAGATACAATATTCTAGGTATAATCACCATCTTAATTACGTTTATCCTCCCTGACCATGAGAAAAATTTTTGCTTCCAATGTAACTGGGTAGAAGAGATGGACTGTGAAAGTGGGAGAAAGTTGATCCTAAATAAATTGGAGAGGGATGATGGCAAGAGAATGCCCAGGTATTTTACATGTCCTTTAGTCCATTTGAATGGCAGTAGGGCAGAGAGATGGGACTTCATAGATGAGAGTGCATTTATGTTCAATAGTTCTGATTTGCATAAACTGGGTTTGAAGTTGGAAAAGGAACCATAACGTTTGAGTTCTAGTAATATTTCCGGAAGAGAATCGGAAGGATTGGTCACTGTAAGCATGACATCGTCAGAAAAGCGTGAAAGCTTATGTTCCTTGGAGGTTGTATAAATACCTGATATTCGGGGATTAGATCTGATAGAATTAGCTAAAATTTCGATTGTGAGGAGGAATAAAATTGGTAATAGGGGGCAACCCTATCAACAAAATGTGGGCACAGTGCTAAAATACGCCAGTGACTCCAAATATGTGGAGACAAACACAGATTTATTAAAAATAACATATGACTATATAACCAATAAAAACAAATAGAACAGCAGCCTGATGCGTTTAGTAATACACAGTTACTCATCAGAGGCTGCAGGTGTTCAACACCATCATAACTCAGTATGTGGTTGTCTCCACTGTTCTTGTTAATGTAAGAATGAGTGCTTGTATGTATAAGTACACACGGTATCTGAAATTCTACCTGTCTGTCTTGAATATATGCTGTATTATTTATGCCTGTATGTAAAAAATCTATCACTAATTCAGTAGAGGATTAGCCAGGTTAGAATTGCCTGCCCATCTATTACTTATTTAAAAAGTTTATTTTTTTTACATTCTCTTTGATTTCAATTCAGTAAAAAGAGAGGAAAAATTATTATTTTCACAGGAACTCCCACGTAAAACTAAAAGTGGTTTTTAAAAGGTCCATTTTAAATTGAAGGGGATTGATTTGTCCCCTGTAGTGCAGATGCTTTTCCAAAAATGCATCCACTTTACTTTTATACATAAGGCCCTGTGTGTTTAATTTTCATTGACATTACAGGGGAAGCCATTTAAACCACTGATTGTCAGAATAGTGTCCAAGACATTGCTTCGCAATGCAATGTCACCCATTGGCACTCAAGCAGCTATTGTTAGTCACTTCAAGGAGGGATTTGAAATAGAAGTATAAAAAATGGATATTGAAACAAGGAAAGAAAGCTGGTTTATGGTGGTAATTGTCCAGTTAGGCAAGTGAATGTGGCACACTGAAGACTTATAGTCCTTTTAGGATATAGGTGCTTCAGGCTAAAATATAGCAAAAGGCCATGAAAATGATAGTCTGGCTGGCACACTAATGTATAAATTAAAATATTAATTCTTTATTTGATGTTCTCTTAAAACATTAATTCTTTAATGGATGTTGTTTAAAAGGATAGCTAATAAAGAATTCATGTTTTAAATTACATTGTTTTAAATTACACTGTTCCCCAGTGGCAAGCTCAATGGAGTAGCTGGTCCATAGTGAAATTTAAACTTTTTAAACTTATTTATTCATATAAGACAAAAAAAAGATCAAACCGTTAAAATGAGCAAATGAAAGACCCCCCCACAAAAAAAAAACAAAAAAAACTCATGGGCCATATGCAAGCTACAGATTTGCAATTCTGGTACAAAGCAACTGCACCACACGGATAAATAACAATTACCATTGTCTTAAAGTTGATTTTCTCCTATTAAATATCAATTCAAATGAATTTCAACGCACTGAGTTGGAGACTGTTTTAAAATCCAAGGTACACAATAGGAAACTATAAAGAGCAATTGATCAACAGAGCCAAAAGCCTTTAATAAATCCACATATGTTATACTCACATTGGGTAGTAGCTTATGTGCTAACTAAACAAAAAAGGGAGAGAAGCTACAATGAGAGGACTTTAAAAAATCCTTACTAGTATCTGATTGGATGGACGACATACCTCTTCATACAAGCTTATTGGGCAAGAGAAATGGTCACCAATGTGCACATGTTCGGTATATCCTATCAACCATAGATCTTTCAGATGTAGACAAATTCCTAAAAAACTGTATCAACATTGACAAGTATAAAATAAACATACACATAGAAGAACGAACTCTGTCTTAACCAGATCTACAGATTATATTAGTCTGCAAATATGGGTCCTCTACAAAGATCAAAACCATTTCATAGTAGATGGTATCCATCTCCAGTGATACATATAAACAACACAGGCTACCTAAAGCTTAAAACGATAAATGCTTGAGGTACAAGAGCCTCCAAGTTACAAATAATGACAATTTAGGCTGTGAATTGCTATTAATAAGAACTGAGATGATAAGATATGTCCTCTTCCAAGTCAGATTGCTGTGATCTTATACATGCATATCTCATCAAATCCCAAAACAAGTGTCAAATATAGGCAAAATCAAAGTGTGACATAAAGATCTTTAGAAAATTATCTATTAAAAATTAGTTGAAGTATTAATTAATATTAAAGCATACATTAAAAGCTGGGATATACTATATAAATATATGACATATGAGAAAAGCATATGATATTGACACTAATAGCCATGGTGAAATTTGAATACATGCAAGTGAACATCTAATAACAATAATAACAGTGATAATAATGACTAATAACAATTCAATCAAATCTATATACCTATGAAATAGTGACTGTACAAAAGTTAACATAAGAAAGGAATGTTCTCCTCCAAACATTACCTCTTCAACAACCATACAAAAGTGGAACAATCAGATATGCTCAACTAAGCTGTTAGACCTCATAAAAAACACAATATATAGACTCATAATTAAAATAAAATCTCTATAAAACCTCTCAAAAAGGTGTCTATAAGGACTCATTGGGGGAGATGCACTAAGATATGATAAAGTGGTGATAAAGCATCGAGAACTTTTCCAGTGATATTGTTTCTCTAATTTCTATATTATTCTATGGAACCTATGCACTAAGATGTCTGGGAGTGCACAGGTGCCCTACAATAATATGGGATTTGAAGAAGTGGTATCACTGGAGAAGTAATCCCCACATCATCACCTACTTATCACACCTTAGTGCATAATCCCCATTGTGTTTTGGTGGAGACATGGATGTCCGTTTGAAAATCTAACAAGATCCCTTATTGGTCAGACATTGATCAGACATTGCACTTATGATGTGTAGAGCTATATGTGCTCAATTGTAGTAACCTTCAGACCTCCAGGATCCTTCTCATGGTACAAATAATTGTTGAAAAATTATATGCATCTGGAAACAATTCTGTATATTCCTAGGGTGCCATACAACTCATGTTTGTAGATTCTGAATTGTATGACCCATATTCTGGAGACATTTGTATGTCAAAAGATAAACAACAAATCAGGTTCCAAAATTCATCATGGTCCTGATTTGAAGTTTCCCTGTAACTATTAAATTTAAAAAAGTATATTTTTGTACAATAAACCCACATCATGCACTTATAACTTTAACATTTGTAGATCCCCTTGATGCTATTTTTGTTGAGAACCAGATTTAAATGTGAATTCAGTGTGAATTTCATACTGATTTGCTGCAAAGACTCACTTTCCGTTATTAACTAAATTGTGAGTATTCACATTAAGTGTATAATTTTATGCATGGGCATGCAGGCCCCCTTTTAGCCCCTCTTTCTTACCTTTCTCTCCCATCTCCATTTCTAATTCAATGAGGACAAAAGAAAAGAAGAAAGTATAATTGACAGAATATCTAAATAAAATGTATTACAGTATGGCATTAACTTCTCCTTTGGGATTTTAAGAGCTACAGGACCTACAATCTTTCCGTAATACCTAGCATGCTATAAATATACAGAAAGCTACTGTGCAATGATAACTGGAAAGAAATGCGATCAAATAATAACACACTGTGCAATTTATTGTAACGTTGTAAGCTAACATAGTCAACTTTTAGACCTCCTTGTGTTGGGAATTTCAACTCGTATCATCTTCAACCAACCATCACCTAGTTGCTGATGCTAATAATGTGAGTTGTAGTCTCCAACAGGTGGAAGTCAAGATTAACCTTGGAGTAGATGTTCCACTTCACAAAAATGGAAGACGCAGTACCACCTTCAGTGAAAGGACTAGTTTCCAGAATAATAGAAGTCAAGACAACATGACAAATTACAAGCAAAGAGTAACAAAAGTAACCAAGAGGAAATTCCTTCAGCCCCAAACATGCTAGTCCTAGAGGAAAACATAATTTGTCACCGCTAAGCTCATCAAGTCATTCAGTGCCTGACTATACTCTCATGCCATCTTGGTAGAATAATAGTAATGTTTTTATGAAGATAAAAATGCACAAACTAATCCAAAGGTTATTATAACTGAAACATTTTAAATCAATATACTATTTTATGAAAAGTCAACAATATCTGGCACTATTGGTGATTAAGGAGAATGTAATTTATGAACCAGAAGCTCCTCCCAATGAATAGTGATATAAAATGCATTTTGTAGGTTTGCTTTGTGTTATAATAATTTTAAATAAAGCATTTCCTACTTGGTGTGCCTTTATTTTCATCTGCAGGTAATGCCCTAGAATACATTGTTTACATTTAAAATGTTTTCTTTGAAACTTTTTAAGACCAAATAGCTCCTTTCTATAATGAATGGAATATTTATTCCTATCATGATGAAATAGGAAAACAATTAACAATCAGGTGAAAACAACCATCAAGGATTTTTCTTTTTATTTAATTTTAATAAAATAAAACTACAAAAGAAATACAATGGAGAAAAACACAAATTCAGGAGAAAAAAACACAAATTAGTGGTTGGAAAACTAGTCCACATGGGTTTGAATAGAGAAAAATTATTTCCCTTTTTCCAAAGGAATCTGCGTGCAACACAGTAACTTTTAAATGAATGCTCAGCGTTCATTTAAAAGTTACTATGTTGCAAGCTGCTTCCTTAGTCTGTATATACACCTTCACATTTGAAAAAGTGGTGCTGGAACCACGAAACGCATATGTGGTGTACTGGTATAGTATTTTATTGAAAAATAACATTTTTTACTTTGAGAAAGGAGCAGTGTGATTTCTGGTATTTTAACCCTCCGGAAGATCTGGTGAGGAGTCCCTGAGCTTAGACGGGTTTATAATCTCCTCTAGCCTGTATGCTGGGACCAGTATAAGCTGGTGTCTCAACCAAATGGAAATATGAGTAAAATATTCTTACAATTTATTCTATTCATTGTATTTGTGATAAAGCACCATTGGTGTCCCTTCTGTCTTTTTTTGTTTTCTCTACAAAAATATAGGTGATATCCCCGGTACTCTTGAATAAAACAAAGGCACTGATATTTTACAATTAGTGTAGTAAGGATGTGTAATTCTCTTCTCTGGGAGACTGTGTTGGATACTTTTGAAAAAAGTATTGGATACCTTTTTAGATCAGGACAACACAAATAATTATGACAGCTGGTTATGATGTTGAAAGTATATTGATCCAGGGAGATATCTGATAGTCTTTTGGAGTCAGGAAGGAACTTTCTATTGCCCACTTGGGACATAATTGGAAATAGCTTCAATGTTTGTGTTTTTTTCCTTTGGATGAATAGAAACAAGGGTGGAACCTCATCATCTATGTTACTTTGTTACAATAAAACCAAGTCTATGTTTACTCCTCCTCCATTCTAGTTTCCTTTTCTTCTTTATCAATACAAATGCACATATCCTCTACCTAAGTGGATGGCAGGAAGTATAGTTTGTGTTATATAAATGTTGCAAAAACTTAATGTGGTGTACAAGAGGGTGGCAGAAAGGTTTTTCCATGTAAGTATATGAGGTTCATAACTAAAGGCATCAAATTGGAGGCTCACAGAGCACCCCTCTGACAAGAGAAAATGGACTACTGTGATTCTGCACTGCAACCAGCATAGGCAGTTATTTTTAAATGCTGCACCTTCAAATAACTATTTACTAAACTATTTAGAAAAGTGTCTTCTTTATAACAATTGCACTAGTGATGGGGCAGTTGGGAAGTGTATGGGGATTGAGTCATTCTGTTCTTTTGCACACTGTTTGACTCCTTGTGATGCAGAGGAAATCTGCATATACATCTTCTATTTTCCTTTGCATGCTTTAGGGGTGGAATTCAGGCTTGCACACATTAAAGTATCAATGGTGTCCGTATGCATTGTGTTCATTCGCGAGCATAAGTGAAGGAGAATGATTTTTAATGTGTAAACTCAGAAAATGGATACTGGCAGATTCTTATATTACCCCGTTGTTTCAAACAGAAGTAAAAAAAGGACAGTGCTAATTTAGTAGTAGAAATGTTTTAAAAATATTGAACGTGTTCCTTTAATTCTTCTTAAAGAAATTCTTGGAGCAATTGATGATTAATGTAAATGCATCTTGAGATCATTTACTTTAATTAGATACAAGAAAACTGATGCACCATCAAGCGTGATGATGTGCTATTAATTGTAAAACTTAGAAGTACTGGTATACTAAGGAAAAAAATCTAAAATCATAGCCTGTGAAGACATTCTCATTTAAATATTTTGTGTGAAAAAACAGTGTAATGATGACAGATGTCAAGGTCATTCTAATTATCAGCTTGATCATTCCAGTACAGATTGCTTTGGGCATTGCATAAAACTGGTTTTAGCAGAAAATATTATCAACTTTTGAGGGAATCGTTATCATTTTAAAAGTAGATAATTTGTGAAAAGAAGTGGTAAGCTACTAAGATAAAATTGTATATTTAGCTTAAAATCCAGATTTAGGCCTGTATTACATTGCAGTTGGTAACTTTATCAAGGGTTTCAGCAACATATTTCTCCATAGACATCAATGGGAATCTGTTAGTTAAGAACAATGAAATTGCATATTAACTACAATGTGATCTAGGTCTTAGCTTGAACACTCTTTTAATCTAAATTATTATTTTAAATTGAGTCTAAACATCATAGTATTATACAAATATTCATAATAACAGTGCGGTTAAGATGATACCTGTCACTCGAAGGGTTAATTATAGGTATTACTATTTGTAAAATGTTTGCTTAAAATTATCTTAATGTAAAATGAATGTCATACATGAATATATATACATAATATAATAAATCTGACATTATATATAAAAGCAGTATATTGTTATTTTTTTGTCACCTTGTTATAGAGTGCCAGTGTTTCTTGGTTCTAGAATTATGACAGGGCCATTTTCACACTTACAATTCAGTCAGTATGAATTTTTACTCAAATATATAACTGCCAAAGGCAGGTACATGAGAATTTATAAATACTCAAAGGGTATGTAATAATTATGGTACCAAAGGGTGGCAGAGAGCAGCATATCAGATATCCTGCTCTCCACCATTATTTTATCAGTTTTGGCTTTAAGGGTTTGAGTGAAGCCATATGATGGTTGCCTAAGGAACCAAGGTGTCTGCATTTACAAGATGACCATTAAAGTTGTGCATAAGAAGAAGCATTAATAGCAGCTGGATGACATTTTTATCATATTTAATGAAATAACTAGACTTGTTTGTGTTTGTTTTTCTCATTGAAGAAGGATTATGATACAATATGTAGGTCTGTAACTATTGTAATGTAATATGAATCAAGCCATTACTCTGAGCTATAATTATCACATGAAAGAATTAAAATGTGTTTATGGCAGCAACCTGAAGTTTCCTGCCAAAATATATTTCAAGATTCCATATGTGATCAGAGTTAATTAGCTGAAACACTGCATAGCCTGGGTTTGCAATTTTGTTGTTATGCATAATAAGCTGGCAACATTATTTTCTACACGTTATCTGAAATTACAAGCACATATAATAAAAGCCAAATGGGTAATCATACTCTAGCCATGAAAATCAAAGTTGGACAGGTTATTCAAGTGTCGACAGTATGTGTATGTATACACTAGTGTTGAGCGAGCATGCTCGGCCGATGCTCGGATCGGCTCGAGCATCGCTCTGCTCGGCACATGGCGGTACTCGTACGAGTACCGCATGTGCTCGCCCGCCATGTTCGGGTCTCCTCCCCGCACGTTTTGCGGCTGCTGCGCAGCCAATAAACGTGCAGGGAGGCTCTGACATCGGTGTAATGCCAGCAGCCATGTTGGCTGCTGGAATTACACTGATTGGCTGGCCAGAACCCGTGGTCGGGTGCTGTATAGCACCTGACCATCGAGTTCGGCTCAGTCTGAGCCAGGGAGAGCTGAGGATAGGAAGGGAAAGGCAGTGTAGGGAGGAAAAAAAAAAATTGTGAAAAAAAAGAACCAAAAGTCCTTTTTAGGACTACTGTGTGTGGGGGCAGCAGGTTATTTTGTGTGGGGGGAAAAAAACATAAAAAAAAAAAAAAAAATATTCTGTTTAGTGTGAAAAGTTGCAGATTAGAGCACATTCTGTTTAGTGTGCACAGTTGCAGATTAGAGCACATTCTGTTTAGTGTGCAAAGTTGCAGATTAGAGCACATTCTGTTTAGTGTGCAAAGTTGCAGATTAGAGCACATTCTGTTTAGTGTGCAAAGTTGCAGATTAGAGCACATTCTGTTAAGTCTTCAAACTAAAATATCAAAGTCACATATTCCATTCAGTGTGCGTCGCCGCAGTTTAGCAGCACATTCTGTGTACTGTGCAGAGTTGCAGAATAGGAAGAAATACTGTTAAGTCTTCAAACTAAAATATCAAAGTCACATATTCCATTCAGTGTGCTTCGCCGCAGTTTAGCAGCCTATTCTGTGTACTGTGCAGAGTTGCAGAATAGGAAGAAATACTGTTAAGTCTTCAAACTAAAATATCAAAGTCCCATATTCCATTCAGTGTGCTTCGCCGCAGTTTAGCAGCCTATTCTGTGTACTGTGCAGAGTTGCAGAATAGGAAGAAATACTGTTAAGTCTTCAAACTAAAATATCAAAGTCACATATTCCATTCAGTGTGTTTCACCGCCGTTTAGCAGCCTATTCTGTGTACTCTGTACAGTTGCAGAATAATAAGAAATACTGTTAAGTTTTCAAACTCAAATATTAAAGTCACATATTCCATTCAGTGTGTTTCACCGCCGTTTAGCAGCCTATTCTGTGTACTCTGCACAGTTGCAGAATAGGAAGAAATACTGTTAAGTTTTCAAACTCAAATATTAAAGTCACATATTCCATTCAGTGTGTTTCACCGCCGTTTAGCAGCCTATTCTGTGTACTCTGTACAGTTGCAGAATAATAAGAAATACTGTTAAGTTTTCAAACTCAAATATTAAAGTCACATATTCCATTCAGTGTGTTTCACCGCCGTTTAACAGCCTATTCTGTGTACTCTGTACAGTTGCAGAATAATAAGAAATACTGTTAAGTTTTCAAACTCAAATATTAAAGTCACATATTCCATTCAGTTTGTTTCACCGCCGTTTAGCAGCCTATTCTGTGTACTCTGCACAGTTGCAGAATAGGAAGAAATACTGTTAAGTTTTCAAACTCAAATATTAAAGTCACATATTCCATTCAGTGTGTTTCACCGCCGTTTAGCAGCCTATTCTGTGTACTCTGTACAGTTGCAGAATAATAAGAAATACTGTTAAGTTTTCAAACTCAAATATTAAAGTCACATATTCCATTCAGTGTGTTTCACCGCCGTTTAACAGCCTATTCTGTGTACTCTGTACAGTTGCAGAATAATAAGAAATACTGTTAAGTTTTCAAACTCAAATATTAAAGTCACATATTCCATTCAGTGTGTTTCACCGCCGTTTAGCAGCCTATTCTGTGTACTCTGTACAGTTGCAGAATAATAAGAAATACTGTTAAGTTTTCAAACTCAAATATTAAAGTCACATATTCCATTCAGTGTGTATCACCGCCGTTTAGCAGCCTATTCTGTGTACTCTGTACAGTTGCAGAATAATAAGAAATACTGTTAAGTTTTCAAACTCAAATATCAAAGTCACATATTCCATTCAGTGTGTATCACCGCCGTTTAGCAGCCTATTCTGTGTACTCTGCACAGTTGCAGAATAGTAAGAAATACTGTTAAGTTTTCAAACTCAAATATTAAAGTCACATATTCCATTCAGTGTGTATCACCGCCGTTTAGCAGCCTATTCTGTGTACTCTGTACAGTTGCAGAATAATAAGAAATACTGTTAAGTTTTCAAACTCAAATATTAAAGTCACATATTCCATTCAGTGTGTTTCACCGCCGTTTAGCAGCCTATTCTGTGTACTCTGTACAGTTGCAGAATAATAAGAAATACTGTTAAGTTTTCAAACTCAAATATTAAACTCACATATTCCATTCAGTGTGTTTCACCGCCGTTTAGCAGCCTATTCTGTGTACTCTGCACAGTTGCAGAATAGGAAGAAATACTGTTAAGTTTTCAAACTCAAATATTAAAGTCACATATTCCATTCAGTGTGTATCACCGCCGTTTAGCAGCCTATTCTGTGTACTCTGTACAGTTGCAGAATAATAAGAAATACTGTTAAGTTTTCAAACTCAAATATTAAAGTCACATATTCCATTCAGTGTGTTTCACCGCCGTTTAGCAGCCTATTCTGTGTACTCTGTACAGTTGCAGAATAATAAGAAATACTGTTAAGTTTTCAAACTCAAATATTAAAGTCACATATTCCATTCAGTGTGTTTCACCGCCGTTTAGCAGCCTATTCTGTGTACTCTGCACAGTTGCAGAATAGGAAGAAATACTGTTAAGTTTTCAAACTCAAATATTAAAGTCACATATTCCATTCAGTGTGTTTCACCGCCGTTTAACAGCCTATTCTGTGTACTCTGTACAGTTGCAGAATAATAAGAAATACTGTTAAGTTTTCAAACTCAAATATTAAAGTCACATATTCCATTCAGTGTGTTTCACCGCCGTTTAGCAGCCTATTCTGTGTACTGTGCACAGTTGCAGAATAGGAAGAAATACTGTTAAGTTTTCAAACTAAAATATCAAAGTCACATATTATATTCAGTGTGCGTCACCACAGTTTAGCAGCCTATTCTGTGTACTGTGCACAGTTGCAGAATAGGAAGAAATACTGTTAAGTTTTCAAACTAAAATATCAAAGTCACATATTATGTTCAGTGTGCGTCACCGCAGTTTAGCAGCCTATTCTGTGTACTCTGCACAGTTGCAGAATAGGAAGAAATACTGTTAAGTTTTCAAACTCAAATATTAAAGTCACATATTCCATTCAGTGTGTTTCACCGCCGTTTAACAGCCTATTCTGTGTACTCTGTACAGTTGCAGAATAATAAGAAATACTGTTAAGTTTTCAAACTCAAATATTAAAGTCACATATTCCATTCAGTGTGTTTCACCGCCGTTTAGCAGCCTATTCTGTGTACTGTGCACAGTTGCAGAATAGGAAGAAATACTGTTAAGTTTTCAAACTAAAATATCAAAGTCACATATTATATTCAGTGTGCGTCACCACAGTTTAGCAGCCTATTCTGTGTACTGTGCACAGTTGCAGAATAGGAAGAAATACTGTTAAGTTTTCAAACTAAAATATCAAAGTCACATATTATATTCAGTGTGCGTCACCGCAGTTTAGCAGCCTATTCTGTGTACTCTGCACAGTTGCAGAATAGGAAGAAATACTGTTAAGTTTTCAAACTCAAATATTAAAGTCACATATTCCATTCAGTGTGTGTCACCGCAGTTTAGCAGCCTATTCTGTGTACTGTGCACAGTTGCAGAATAGGAAGAAATACTGTTAAGTTTTCAAACTCAAATATTAAAGTCACATATTCCGTGTAAGATGAAGAAGGCGGGTAAAAAGGGACGGGGAAGTGGACGTGATCCTGAAAGTTCAGGGCGCGGGTCAGGACGCGGAGAAACTGTGCCTGGTGCCAGAGCACAAGAAAGAAAGACATCCACCATACCTAGCTTCATGTGTAATTTTACAGGGCGTCGCAGGACATCACTCTCGAGGTCCGACCACTGCGAACAGGTGGTCGGTTGGATGACAGCTGATACTGCTTCCAGTCGGTTAAGCACCACCCTGTCTTCCACCAAGTCCACTCTCAGTAGCCAAGAGTCTGGTCAACATAATCCTCACTCTGATCATCCTTCCTCCCACCATACACGGTCTGGTCAAAGAAGTGATCCCACACTGGGATATAGTGAGGAGCTCGTCTCATCACCAATCCTTCATTTGACCCTCTCTCCAAGCACGCTTGCAGAGGAACATGACATCTTGTGCCCTGATTCACAACCTCTAGAGGCTACCCAATCACAAGAAGATGACAGATGTGAACGGCATTTAAGGTCAAAGGAAGTAGTGGATGATGATGATGATGATGATGAGACACAGTTGCCATTAAATCAACCACTATTTCCTTCTCAAGACCTTGTTGAGGAGAATGTTATACAGTTGTCAATGACTGAGTATGTGGTGGGATCAAGACTTGAGGAGGATGATCAGAGTGAGGAAGTGGAGGAGGACTTGGTGGACTATGAGGTGACTGACCCCACCTGGGAAGGTGTAGAGCCGAGCGATGACAGCAGTCCTGAGGGTGAGCCATCTGCAGCACCGCAACAGGCTGGAAGAGGCAGTGGTGTGGCTACAGAAAGAAGGCGGACCGCACCAAACCGGCCCGCAAATGTTCCACGGAGCACCCCCTTGCGTAAATCTACCTTGCCAAGGGGTAGGTGTTCCGCGGTATGGCGTTTTTTTAAGGAAAGTGCGGACGACAAAAGAATTGTAGTTTGCAACCTGTGCCACACCAGAATGAGCCGAGGCATGAACACTAGAAACCTCACCACCACCAGCATGATCCAACACATGGCATCCAAGCACCGTAGTAAGTGGGAGGAACGCCTGGATCGCCCATCTGTGTCTGCAGGCCACACCACTGCCTCCTCTTCCCCTGTTTTCGGTGCCGGCCAATCGCCTGTCGAAGGCGCAGGCCCGCATACCTCCCGCCCTGCACCTGTAGCATCTGAAGCACCATCAGCGACCACATCCACTTCCCTGTCCCAGCACAGCGTCCAAATGTCGTTACCCCAGGCATTTGAGCGCAAGAGAAAGTACCCAGCCACCCACCCACAGGCCATAGCACTAACCTCACACCTTTCAAAATTACTGGCCATCGAAATGCTGCCATTTAGGCTTGTGGACACTGAGTCCTTCCGCAGCCTGATGGCAGCAGCTGTCCCTCGGTACGTGGTCCCCAGCCGCCACTACTTTTCCCGGTGTGCCATCCCCGCATTACACCACCATGTGTCCCGTAACATCACCCGTGCCCTGACCAACGCAGTTACTGGGAAGGTCCACTTAACGACTGACACATGGACAAGTGCTTGTGGCCAGGGACGCTACATTTCCCTGACGGCACACTGGGTGAATGTCGTGGAGGCTGGGAGCGACTCGGACCCTGGGATGGCACGGGTGCTACCCACGCCGAGGATTGCGGGCCCTACCTCCATCAGGGTTTCCACCAGCACCTACGTTATTGGCTCCTCCTCCTCCGTTTCCACCTCCGAATTCTCTACACACAGCGCCACTCCCCCATCAGCCAGTAGCTGGAAGCAGTGTAGCACTGCAGTGGGGAAGCGTCAACAGGCCGTGCTGAAGCTGATCTGCCTTGGGGACAAACAGCACACGGCCTCAGAGCTGTTGCAGGGGATTAGTCACCAGACCGAGCAGTGGCTCTCGCCACTCAACCTGCAAGCAGGCATGGTTGTGTGTGATAATGGGCGTAACTTGGTGGCGGCTTTGGAGCTCGGCAAGCTCACACACGTACCATGCCTAGCGCATGTATTTAATTTAGTGGTGCAGCGATTTCTAAAAACCTACCCCAATGTGCATGATCTCTTGACCAAGGTGCGCCGCGTGTGTGCACATTTCCGTAAGTCATCAACAGCTTCAGCCGGCCTGTTGAAGCTGCAGCAGCGCTTACAATTGCCAGCTCACCGGCTGCTGTGTGACGTGAGTACGCGCTGGAACTCCACCTTCCACATGTTGGCCCGGCTTTGTGAGCAGCAGAGGGCAGTAGTGGAGTACCAGCTGTTACACGGTCGTCGCCTCTCCGTTCAACTTCCTGTAATCAGAAGTGAGGAGTGGGAATGGATGTCAGACCTCTGCGAGGTTTTACGCAATTTTGAGGAATCGACACAGATGGTGAGCGGCGATAACGCTATTATCAGTGTAACCATCCCACTTCTGTGTCTACTGAAACGCTCGCTGCTCACAATTAAAACCGACGCTTTGCATGTGGAAGAGGTGGAAATGGGGGAGGAAGAGCTTACACAAGGTGATAGCCAGAGCACCCTCACTTCGTCTTCTCAGCGACAATTGGAGGAGGCGGAGGAGGAGGAGGAGGAGGAGGAGGAAGACACGGTTGCCTCCGCTACAGAGGGTAGCCATGGAACTTTAGTTCCATCTCTTCAGCGTGGGTGGGCAGAAGAGGAGGAAGAGGATGAGGATATTGAGAGTCATCCTCCTGGTGAGGACAGCGAAATCTTGACTGTTGGTACTCTGGCACACATGGCTGACTTTATGTTAGGCTGCCTTTCCCGTGACCCACGCGTTGTACGCATTTTAGACAACACGGATTACTGGGTGTTCACCCTTCTGGACCCCCGCTACAAAGAGAATTTCTCATCTCTCATTCCTCCGGTGGAGAGGACAAGCAAAATGTTGCAATACCAGAAGGTTCTTGTCGAAAAATTGCTCCAAAATTTTCCATCTGACAACGCTGGCGGCAGAGTACGTGCTACCTTGGCCAACCGAGAAGGGGAGAAAAGGGGAGCACACAGCAGTTCCGAGAAAGGCAGGGCAACACTCTCCAAGGCGTGGGACACCTTCATGACACCCCGCCAGCACCCTCACCCTGATGCGCAGCCTAGTGTCACAAGGAGGGAAAAGTTTTGGAAGATGGTGAAGGAGTACGTAGCAGACCGTGTCAGCGTCCTCAATGATCCCTCTGTGCCTTACAACTACTGGGTGTCCAAGCTGGACACGTGGTATGAACTGGCACTCTACGCCTTGGAGGTGCTGGCCTGCCCTGCCGCCAGCGTTCTGTCTGAGCGGGTATTTAGTGCTGCTGGTGGCATCATAACAGATAAGCGTATCCGCCTTTCCACCGACAATGCTGATAGGTTGACACTTATAAAAATGAACAAGGCCTGGATTTCCCCTGACTTCTCCACTCCACTGGAGGAAAGCCCCGGGGGAACATAAACTCACTTTATATATGTTATTTACAATGATGTGAATACTCTGTATTCCCATTCACCCCTTCCACCCAAAAAACGGGTATATGGTTGACTCTTAATCTTCTCATCCTCCTCCTCCTCTTCCATATGCCCTGTGCTATAATTTTTATATAGGGCCAGCTCACCAGCGGGCCCTGTGATATAATTTTTATATAGGGCCAGCTCACCAGCGGGCCCTGTTTGCCAATTTTTATATAGGTCAGCTCACCAGCGGGCCTTCTCATATAATGTTTTATTGGGTCAGCTCTCTAGCGGGCCCTCTCATATAATGTTTTATAGCGTCAGCTCACTAGTGGGCCTTCGCATATAATGTTTAGGATGGTCAGCTCTGCAGCAGACCCTCACCCATAATGTTTTAGATGGTCAGCTCAGCGCACGTTTCCCTCTTAATCATGGCCTCAGTTCAATAAAATCAAGGAAATTTTTGGAAGAATTTGCCTCTGTGCACGTTTCCCTCTTAATCATGGCCTCAGTTCAGAAAAATCGAGGACATTTTTGGGAGAATTTGCCTCTGCGCACGTTTCCCTCTTAATCATGGCCTCACTTCCGAAAATCAAGGAAATTTTTGGGAGAATTTGCAGATGATATACAAGTAAATATACAGCAAATATTGTTTGGTAACAATTTTTCGCCTAAAGTCGTTTTTATTTTCCTTTTTGTGTGTTTTATGGTCAGTCTGTAAAAATGGCGTACTACGGGCGAAAGATCGTTCCCAGCAGCGATGTTGGAGTCCAAGATGCATCCAGACATCCTCCCTATGCTGTCCCTGAACCATTTCTGTGGTGTTTCCATCCTTTTCTGCCCTTTTCCTATGGACCAGGCACCCTCCCCTCATCAGAGCAGGGGGTGCCTGGTGTAATGCTCGAGTCCTCCCATTGACTTCAATGGGGCTCGGGTGCTCGGCCGAGCACTCGAGCCTCAGGGGGTGCTCGGTCAGAGCACCCGAACACCCGAGCATTGGGGTGCTCGCTCATCACTAGTATACACTAGTGCTCTCCTTCAAACATAAGATATCAGACAGCAATTGGGTTATGGAAAATATCTTATTTCTCTGACATATCCTTGTTCTCATTCATTTACAGTTATACTGATGTCTAAACATAGAAATACTAAGTTATTTTTCTGTAGGTTTACCCAGTTACTATTTGGCAGTTTGGGGGATTAGTGAGTGTGTTGACATGTACTGTAGCTCTTCAAGACTCCCATATTTAAGGGTCTATTATCAATGTTCATAGTGCTCAGTAGATATATATACTGCTCACACATGCTATTCACTGTTTACTGATACTCAATATTCATTCATAAATTCCATCTAGATATGAGGGAATCAGTGTTGGAAATACATCTCTATCATCCCTAGGTAAGGCACCCTTAGTTTTGCCCATTGCCACCCCCACTCATTACATGACCCTACTTCCAGACCTATCCATTGTTTCTTGTCACAGAAATATCTTTAGCGTACAACATGCTTAAAAAAAACTTAAATACCCTATTAGCTAAAGGGCTATGTAGAATGGTGATTAAACAAGCCAAACTAATATTTAATCTAGATAGCATATCAATATATAAAAACTGTTAAATAAAGCATCCACCATATAGCTAAGCTAAGTAAGCAACTCTGTGTTCCATCTCTCTATATTTAAGTGTACTCCTTCAAGCTCATTTGGGCACACCTACCTGTGCTTTATAAACGCATACACAGAGCACTGCAGAACACATTCATTGCTTTCTATAATTCAGTCTAAAGCAAAATAATAAATGGTATCTTACTTGATCAGTTAAGTTGCACTGCAGGTAAATATTTGAATTGGAAAAAAAAAAGAAAAGAAAATTGCTGTAAATCTCAGGAATGATGTCCTAATTGTAACCATCGAATACCTGAGACACACTTAACTCATTCAGTACTAACTGGAACTTCAGAGTGGGTTAAAATTTAACCTTTAATGATTATTTTTAAGAGAAATAAAAATACTGATATTACATATTTAAAATAACACAACTGTATAAGAGCTAAGCCTTGCTCTTTTAGTTGTATGATTCAGTACTAATGGGGTACTCACCACTCGAGTAAATGATCAGTTTAAGTGTTGATAGCACATAATAATATATTCGCTACTAATTAAGCATAGGGACAGAAAAAGACCCTATAGTCCATGTGAGAGAACCATGAACCCTAATATACCTCCTTCATTGGTTCTTGCCTCACCGGTACAGTCCCTAACATAAATACAGAGAAGTCAGATAGAGAGAAAAGAAAAGGAAAGAAAAACACCTAGAGCTTGTGTAAGTATATTACAAGCATTATATACCTCCCGGATTGGTTCTTGCTGCTCCGGTACAATCCCTGACTCTAATTCACAGAGTGTTTAGTAGAGCAAACAAAGAGATCACTCAGAGCCTGCATGTATAACACAGGCACTAAATACCTCCCGGATTGGTTCTTGCCGCACCGGTACAATACCTGACTTAAATACCAAAGTAGTTAGTACAGCAGTCAAAACACCTAGAGCCTGTATAGATAATACAGGCACTAAATACCTCCCGGTTTGGTTCTTGCCTCCCCGGTACAGTCCCTATCTAAAAACACTCTACTTTGTTCTGTATTCAAAACGTAGTTAATATCAGCACTAATATAGTGACTGGTATCAAAATCACTCTTTTTCTGTGGCGACTAATTGCCCCCTAAAACGAACACTTACGTGTTTTGCCGCTCTAATTGGCGGCTTCGTCAGGTGCTATAATTCAGTCTAGTCCCAGATCTGTATCCAGCCTATTTCCAGTTCTGTTCTTTACCCTACATTCCACTACTCCTCTTCCTTTGTTCAACATAGTTATTTGCCTCATGATCAATCTGCCTCAAGTCTCTCCATTGCATTGAATTCCAGTCTGTCTCAAGTCTGTCATTATGTATCAGTTCCAGTCATTCTCAATTGAAGCAAGTTGTTTCTTTTTTAGTTCAGTTCACATTCAGTACATTCATACCTCTAACTCTTCAAGACCACTCCAAGCACTTTTCTCCTAATCTTGTCAGTTTCTGCATTGCCTTCCAGTTATGGGCTTAAATGGATAGTAATGTTCCTCAATAAAAGCAGCTCCAATTAGTAGTAGTAGTCCATAGTATTTGGCCCATGGAGAGTGTTATTTCAGTACTGTCAGAGTTGTAGTTCAAGAGTAATTGAATGATAAAGTTTCCTCCTGCCACCCCTTTTACTTATGTAACACTGCTCACCTCAGAGCAGCAAGACTGTCCGGATGGATTGCAGAGAGGGACAATCTTCAGTGAGCATAAGTAAACCCTGAAAACCTTGTCAAGGGGGGCTGGGTTTTCCTTATGCTCACAGTAAGAAGATTGTCCCTTGCTGTGAGCTGTCTGGTCCCAGGACCAGATTCCACATCTCAGGGGAGCTGCCTTACATTAGGTAAAAGGGGTGGGAGGGGGATACTTTATCATTCAGTTTACTCTTGAGCCACAACTCTGACAGTATTGAAATATCACTCTCTATGGCCCAAATACTATGAAGATTAATTGGAGCTGCCTTTTTGTGAAACATTACTGTCCCTTTACATTTGTCAGTCACTTGCCATAGGGTGTCCTCAGGTCTCCCTCACTATCGCTACTGTGGTACAGCTCTCCAGTCTTTTCTCTGCTAAGTAAACATATCTTCTAATACAACCCGACATTATATTAATCACCCTGCAACCCATTGAGTGCCAGAGGGGTACCCATGTAGTACTCCTTCAGTGCTCTTGCATGGTGTTCTCAAGCTACATATTATCAAGCACTATACTAAAACTTGCCTTCATTTTGCAGTACCCTTGCTCAGTATTAGCAACATACTTCTTCCTATACTGTAAAGCAGTGCTACTGCATTCTTAATTAAATTATTGAAATGTAGTTTTTCCTGTGCGTTAAACTGTGCATACTTGTAGTGCCAGTTTGCTGCATATCCAGACTTGTCCACCCTTCCAGTCATTGTGTTGCCTCCAGTACCTACTTCATTTTGACCTATTGTCACAGTTCATACAAGGAAACTCAGGACAAGTACTTAACGTTAACAGCAGCTTTATTAGGTACAATCAGTGAATCAGAAATATCACAATAAATGGTGAGAGAGAGAAGCGCACAACAGTAAGCGACAACTATCAGGAATAGGAGACTGCTTCCGTGTGATTCTCTGTAATCAGTCCCAGGAACAGGAGTAGTCTGCAATGCCACAAATCCGCACCTGGGAGAAGTCAGACTAAATCGGAAGGCAACAAGGAGAAAGTCTGCCAGAGCCACAGGCCCGCACCAGCTAGGGTATCTGACTCTAAAGGAAGGCCACAAGGAAGGATAGTCAGACAGAGCCCCAGGTCAGCACCAGAATGGATGGTCAGACAAGCCAGGTAATATACGGAATGCAACAAGTATAGAACTACACTGGACACTAACGAAAGGGCGACTAAGCCCTGTGTCCAGGCAATATTTAGCCTGCTCCCAGGAAGAGTATGAGCAAGGAATGAGCAGCAGCCCCTAGAAAAGAAGCGCACGTCCGTACCTATTCATATGTTACATCTGTAAACTATCATCATAAACTTGCTTTTTAATGCATGTGCAAATTATCCTGTTGTATTGAGAGATATAAGCTAACATCAGGTAACTGATTGTAGTTCGTCTCCACTGCTTGTGTGTTCAGAAAGGCTGTTTTATTTCAATCCATTTACAGGTAATCATAGAAAATTAATGGGAGCCCTGGAAAAGGCAGACATTTCTGCTGAGTACGAAGTACAGGCAGGGCCGGATTTATATCTCAGGAACCTGTAGCCACAGAACTCTGAAGCACCCCCCACCCCCTGTGAGCCATCTGCACTGGACACCCCCACAATGCTCCTAATCTCCATCATCCCCCCATCATCTCCATATTGCCCTCACATTGCCCCCATCATCTCCACATTGCCCCCATCATCTCCACATTGCCCCCATTAGCTACAACTTGCCACCACCATCTCCATATTGCCCTCACATTGACCCCATCATCTCCATATACCATATTGCCCTCACATTGCCCCCATCAACTCAATATTGCCCCCATCAACCCCATATTGCCCCCATCATCTCCACATTGCCCCCATCAGCTCCATATTGCCCTCACATTGCCCCATCATCTCCATATTACTCTCGCATTGCCCCAGTGTCCGTTTCCTACCTCTTCCCTGGTGGTCCAGTGGCAAGAAAGGTCTGTGTCTCCTCCTTCTGCACAGAGCTGTAGTTGCTGGAGCTCCCACGCGGTCTTCTCTAATGCAGAGCTCTGGGAGATGATGTCATCTCCCAGAGCTCTGTATTACTAAAAACCCAATGAGGACACGCAGCAGCTGTGCTGAAGGAGAAGGCACAGACCTGTCTTCATGGCCCGGCCGGGGAGGTGACTCAGACGAATTTAATTAAAAAAAAAAAAAAAAAACACCATAGACATAATCCCAGTGACAGGTGCCCCTCTGTTGGGTGCGCCTGTAGGCAGATGCCTACTCTGCTTAATTCTAAATCCGTCCCTGAGTACAGGGCTTTATATGTATATAACCTCAGTACAGATGTCAGTGTTCCTTTAAAAAATAATATGGGGTCCACATCCCCATATTAATAAAGAAAACAGTGTGTGTAGGTTTAAAGCATATACTCACCTTCTCATCTTGATGTTAAAGATCCAGCAATATCCATAACATTCAATTTCATCTGCCTAAAGATATAAAAAATAAATACGTAGAAAGACCTAAAATATTGTCTCTGCTAAAAAGAAAGGTTAACACCTCCAATCAGACAGGGAAATTGGGGGGGGGGCATTGTCCCTATAACTTCCCTTACTCAAGCCAGTGTAAGAAAAGCTATTAATCTTCAGCCACTTTCCCTGGGCTTCCCCTAACCTCAGTTTGGGTAATTTTGGAACATTTTTCAGCTCTGTTAAAATCCAATACAATTCTGACCATCGGTCAGAATGTAATAGAACTGAACAGTTGGAACTTTCTGCTGAATCAGAAAACAGGCAGACCTGCAGAGCTTCACTAATGCACCCAATTGCCCCAGAACCTGACCCCCAGGCTTTGAAAGTCCACTGTGATTTGCACAGGAAAACTTGAAGTAATCAGGAAGCAGAGAGCAGGTGTAGTCTAATGGAATAAGAGGTCTTATTAACCCTTTGAGTAACAGAGAAGTAAGTAGTGCATTGATTTGCAATGCATTGCGCACATCTCTGGCACTCAAATGTTAACAGGGAGCAAAGTGTCACATTACCTTCTCTTGTACATGGTCTCAGGCACATGTAGTGTATCAGTCTCACTTGTGTGTGTGTACTGTGGTCCCGAGATGAACAGGTCACATGTTTGCATCAAAATACAAAAGGCTGACATCCTAATACAATTGCTCATTGGATGAATTTTCCTACACATGCACACTGTAGAGATTGCTCAGATTTCTATACCTACACTCTTTTTTAAGGATGGTGCATACTACCATCAATGCTCAGTAGTCTTACCTTCCATCTTAATGCTGTTTCCAGGTTAATCTCTTGTTGTGAGCTTTGTCTTGTTTCCTGACCTGTGATCCCATGTTGCCAGTCCTGACTTGGCTTTGGTACTGACTGTTGATCCTGACAATTTAGAACATGACAGTCTGACTACAAATCTGTTTCACATGAAGTGAGCTTTGTCTTATTCCGACTTAGCCTCAGAACTACACTTTGGACCAACTATGGCCTCCTGCCCTAGGCTACCTAGTCAATACACAGGTGTATATATTCTGATTCAGTCTCCAAATCAGCTGGGAATGGATATTTGGCCTTGTGTCTGATACAGTTAACTCCACTCTTAAGAATCTCTCTCAGCATTGCTTTTCAGCATCTTGGTAGCTACTTTTCTGGTTCATGTTGCTGAGCACCTTGCCATTGGGCTTTAGCACCCAACAAGCAGCAGTTCACTTTGAGACAGATTCTCCTAAAATTATGACTGAGGCTTACATTGAGTCCACATAATGGATGGCTCAAGCCATAGCCTCCTTGATCCAGGAACTTGAACACCTCACTCAGTCAATGCAAGACCTACAAAAGGGTTACTCATAGTTACAAGGACAACGTAGCAATCTTTGTAGCTCAGGCATCCCTCCACAGGTATCCGGTTCTACTGCAACAATCCCAGTACCTCCAACTCCTCACAGGTTTTATCAGCAATAGAACCCTAGGTCCTATTAACTGAACATTTTGACATTAATCATTTCCAGTTCAAGATCTGTCAGTTTCCTTAAAGGGATAGTAATACTTCGTTTTATCTTTATTTTATTTTGTAGGCATTAAAAAAACATGAAGAACGATTTAAGTCTTATCTCTCAAACCTATATGGTTTAAGAGATATTCACAAGCAAAGTACCCCCCCCCGTTCAACCAGATCAGAAGGGAGGTGCCCAGGTAGACTGCAGAGAGGGACAATCTTCAATTAAGATAAGGGAAAAAGCTGAAAAACTTGTCAAAGGGGGGAAGGGCTTTCATTCTTTTCATACAAAGAAGATTGTCCCCTGCTGTTATCTGTCTGGTCTTACAACCAGATTCACATCTGAGAAGAGATGGCTTAAACTAGGAAAAAGGGACGGGAGGGGGAAACTTTGCTTGTGAATATCTCTTAAACCATAAAGGTTTGAGAGATAAGACTTATATCGTTCTTCATGTTTTTTTAATGCCTACAAAATAAAATAAAGTTAAAATGAAGTATTACTATCCCTTTAAAGCTGAACTTATTTTTAAATTTTACCTACTTAAGGGAGATCAACATCCCCATGCAGAATTCTCATATGGACCCATATTTTGTTTCTAATAGCTCAAATCCTAAGGGAGCACCTTGACTAGAATCTCAAGAAGGGATTTATCAGACACTCCATCTCCCCAGCAGGGGCTGGGATCTTCTTCATGTAAAAAAAAAAAAAAAAAGACTACTCCCATCGACCCTGGGTGGGCAACAATGCTCTGATCAGATCATGGATAGGAACTGGTATCCCTTACCTCATATTCCAAAACTATTCCAGAAAGTGAGTGCTGCTAGAATTTTCTCAGACCTGGTCAGAATTTGTGAGGATGATGACTGTAAGATGGTCTTCCTCCACCAAATATGGGCACTTTGAATACATACTCATGCCTTTCTGGCTTTTCAATGCACCAAACACTATCCAGCAATGTATTTATGATATATTTGGAGACCTTCTAAACCTTTTTTGCTGTTATGTGTTTAGATGAAATTCTTGTATTTTTAGCGCTAAAGAAGAACACTGCATCTTTATGAAAAAGGCTGTCTCGATTTAGTGTGTACCACCTTTACTCCAAACTCCCAGTCCCTTTTAGACTGACAATAGAATAACTGTGTTTTGTCATTTTTCCCTTCGCCATTAGCACTGATCCCAGTAAGATCTCTGCAAATCAGAAAGAGGACCAAAAGCTTGTGATATTCTCAAATTTCTACAGATGGTTAAACCAAGACTTTTCAAAGATGATTGCTCCTATTACTTTATTGACCCATCATAACATATTTTTTCTGGACACAGGAGGCCCAGAGAGAATTTGAGTAATTAAAAATGTGTTTTACCCCTACATCTGTCTTCCCCCACCCCAACATGCCTTTTCCATTCATGCTGAAGGTAGACTCTTCCGAACATTCCATTAGCTTAGTTCTTTCTCAAAGACAAGGACTCAAGGATCTTCTGCATCCAATCACTTTCCTTTCTCATAAACTTCTTCCCACTGAAGTGAATTAGAACATGGGGGACCAAAAGATTAATCTTTAGCAAGGCTGCCATAGAAGAATGATGACATCTTTTGTAAGGGACAATCAATTTGATAACCATTCTCATAGCTCAGAAGAATCTGGAATTTCTACAGTCAGTATGTCTGCCTCCATTCCACATAAGCTTGGTGGGCTCTATTCTATTTCACTCATAAAATTCCACATCACCTCCTGCCCTGGGTCCAAGAATGGGAAGGTGAATGCTCTCTCTCCAGTTTACTGTTTTGTTCCAATTTCACTAATATCCTGTAGCCCTTGTACTTTTCTTTGGCCTATATCTCAGTTCTAGAATGCATCCATAAGTTTCCTAAGAACTAGATCCAGATTTCTGATAATGTCCAGCTTGATCTAAGAAGTGGGGATTACTATTGGCAACTGCATATAGTCATTCCTGAATCTTTGATATTAGAGGTCATGAAGGCTACCTACTCAACCTGCCTGTATATCTATTCTGTTCTGGTTTCTTACTCAAGTGGAATCAAATATTAAGCTGACACTTCTACCTTCTAGACTAGAACCATAGGAATGGTATATCTGCAGTCAACTCCACACTCAATCATCACTCCTTTTTCCTAATTGGCAATTGCTTATGAATTATCCTTATTAGTGTGTGCAAGCACATGTATGTAAAGGTTTAATCAAAACTACAGCAGAGCCAATTATGTTTTATGAGGGCATGATATTATAACAAATGTATGTCTAGCCCAGGCTACTTACCGCAACAAATGGAATAATCAGTTTTTTGTTGTGCATTTGTGAACTTAAAATCACCCTTTAGTTATGACCTAAACAATAGTGATGAGCGAGCATGCTCGGCCGAAGCTCGGTTCGGCTCGAGCATCGCTCTGCTCGGCACATGGCGGTACTCGTACGAGTACCGCATGTGCTCGTCTGCCATGTTCAGGTCTCCTCCCCGCACGTTTCGCGGCTGCTGCGCAGCCAATAAACGTGCGGGGAGGCTCTGACATCAGTGTAATGCCAGCAGCCATGTTGGCTGCTGGCATTACACTGATTGGCTGGCCAGAACCCGTGATCGGGTGCTGTATAGCACCTGACCAGCGAGTTCGGCTCAGTCTTAGCCAGGGAGAGATGAGGATAGGAAGGGAAAGTCAGTGTAGGGAGAAGAAAAGCGAGTTTGAAAAAAAAAAAGACCCAAAAGTCCTTTTTAGGACTACTGTGTGTGGGGGCAGCAGATATATTTTGTTTTGGGGGGCAGAGTTTAAAAAAAAAACATCACATATTCCGTTCACTGTGCCTAGTCGCAGATTAGCAGCACATTCTGTTTAGTGTGCAAAGTTTCAGATTAGCAGCACATTCTGTTTAGTGTGCAAAGTTGGAGATTAGCAGCACATTCTTTTTAGTGTGCAAAGTTGCAGATTAGCAGCACATTCTGTTTAGTGTGCAAAGTTGGAGATTAGCAGCACATTCTGTTCAGTGTGCAAAGTTGCAGATTAGCAGCACATTCTTTTTAGTGTGCAAAGTTTAAAAATTAAAAGTCACTTATTCCGTTCACTGATCCTAGCCGCAGATAAGCAGCATATTCTGTTTAGTGTGCAAAGTTGCAGATTATCAGCACATTCAGTTTAGTGTGTAAAGTGTAAAAATTAAAAGTCACTTATTCCGTTCACTGATCCTAGTCGCAGATAAGCAGCATATTCTGTTTAGTGTGCAAAGTTGCAGATTATCAGCACATTCAGTTTAGTGTGCAAAGTGTAAAAACTAAAAGTCACATATTCCATTCACTGTGCCTAGCCGCAGATAAGCAGCATATTCTGTTTAGTGCGCAAAGTTGCAGATTTGCAGCACATATTCCGTGTACTATGAAGAAGGCGGGTAAAAAGGGACGGGGAAGTGGATGTGATCCTGATAGTTCAGGGCGCGGGTCAGGACGCGTAGAAACTGTGCCTGGTGCCAGAGCACAAGAAAGAAAGACATCCACCATACCTAGCTTCATGTCTCAGTTTACAGGGCGTCGCAGGACATCACTCTCGAGGTCAGACCACTGCGAACAGGTGGTCGGTTGGATTTCAGCTGATACTGCTTCCAGTCGGTTAAGCACCACCCTGTCTTCCACCAAGTCCACTCTCAGTAGCCAAGAGTCTGGTCAACATAATCCTCACCCTGATCATCCTTCCTCCCACCATAGAGGGTCTGGTCAAAGAAGTGATCCCACACTGGGATATAGTGAGGAGCTCGTCTCATCACCAATCCTTAATTTGAACCTCTCTCCAAGCACGCTTGCAGAGGAACATGACATCTTGTGCCCTGATTCACAACCTCTAGAGGGTACCCAATCACAAGAAGATGACAGAGGGGAACGGCATTTAAGGTCAAAGGAAGTGGATGATGATGATGATGAGACACAGTTGCCATCAAATCAACCACTTTTACTGTCTCAAGACCTTGATGAGGAGGATGATATACAGTTGTCAATGACTGAGTATGTGGTGGGATCAAGACATGAGGAGGATGATCAGAGTGAGGAAGTGGAGGAGGACTTGGTGGACGATGAGGTGACTGACCCCACCTGGGAAGGTGGAGAGCCGAGCGATGACAGCAGTCCTGAGGGTGAGCCATCTGCAGCACCGCAACAGGCTGGAAGAGGCAGTGGTGTGGCTACAGAAAGAAGGCGGACCGCACCAAACCGGCCCGCAAATGTTCCACGGAGCACCCCCTTGCGTAAATCTCCCTTGCCAAGGGGTAGGTGTTCCGCGGTTTGGCGTTTTTTTAAGGAAAGTGCGGACGACAAAAAAATTGTAGTTTGCAACCTGTGCCACACCAGAATGAGCCGAGGCATGAACACTAGAAACCTAACCACCACCAGCATGATCCGACACATGGCATCCAAGCACCGTAATAAGTGGGAGGAACGCCCGGATCGCCAATCTGTGTCTGCAGGCCACACCACTGCCTCCTCTTCCCCTGTTTTCGGTGCCGGCCAATCGCCTGTCGAAGGCGCAGGCCCGCATACCTCCCGCCCTGCACCTGTACCATCTGAAGCACCATCAGCGACCACATCCACTTCCCTGTCCCAGCGCAGCGTCCAAATGTCGTTACCCCAGGCATTTGAGCGCAAGCGAAAATACCCAGCCACCCACCCACAGGCCATAGCACTAACCTCACACCTTTCCAAATTACTGGCCATCGAAATGCTGCCATTTAGGCTTGTGGAGACTGAGTCCTTCCGCAGCCTGATGGCAGCAGCTGTCCCTCGGTACGCAGTCCCCAGCCGCCACTACTTTTCCCGGTGTGCCGTCCCCGCCTTACACCACCATGTGTCCCGTAACATCACCCGTGCCCTGACCAACGCAGTTACTGGGAAGGTCCACTTAACGACTGACACATGGACAAGTGCTTGTGGCCAGGGACGCTACATTTCCCTGACGGCACACTGGGTGAATGTCGTGGAGGCTGGGAGCGACTCGGACCCTGGGATGGCACAGGTGCTACCCACGCCGAGGATTGCGGACCCTACCTCCATCAGGGTTTCCGCCAGCACCTACGTTATTGGCTCCTCCTCCTCCGTTTCCACCTCCGAATTCTCTGCGCGCAGCGCCACTCACCCATCAGCCGGTAGCTGGAAGCAGTGTAGCACTGCAGTGGGGAAGCGTCAACAGGCCGTGCTGAAGCTGATCTGCCTTGGGGACAAACAGCACACGGCCTCAGAGCTGTTGCAGGGGATTAGTCACCAGACCGAGCAATGGCTCTCGCCACTCAACCTGCAACCAGGCATGGTTGTGTGTGATAATGGGCGTAACTTGGTGGCGGCTTTGGAGCTCGGCAAGCTCACACACGTACCATGCCTAGCGCATGTATTTAATTTAGTGGTTCAGCGATTTCTAAAAACCTACCCCAATGTGCATGATCTCTTGACCAAGGTGCGCCGCGTGTGTGCACATTTCCGTAAGTCATCAACAGCTTCAGCCGGCCTGTTGAAGCTGCAGCAGCGCTTACAATTGCCAGCTCACCGGCTGCTGTGTGACATGAGCACGCGCTGGAACTCCACCTTCCACATGTTGGCCCGGCTTTGTGAGCAGCAGAGGGCAGTAGTGGAGTACCAGCTGTTACACGGTCGTCGCCTCTCCGTTCAACTTCCTGTAATCAGAAGTGAGGAGTGGGAATGGATGTCAGACCTCTGTGAGGTTTTACGCAATTTTGAGGAATCGACACAGATGGTGAGCGGCGATAACTCTATTATCAGTGTAACCATCCCACTTCTGTGTCTACTGAAACGCTCACTGCTCACAATTAAAACCGACGCTTTGCATGTGGAAGAGGTGGAAATGCGGGAGGAAGAGCTTACACAAGGTGATAGCCAGAGCACCCTCACTTCGTCTTCTCAGCGACAATTGGAGGAGGCGGAGGAGAAGGAGGAGGAGGAGGAAGACACGGTTGCCTCCGCTACAGAGGGTAGCCATGGAACTTTAGTTCCATCTCTTCAGCGTGGGTGGGCAGAAGAGGAGGAAGAGGATGAGGAGATTGAGAGTCATCCTCCTGGTGAGGACAGCGAAATCTTGCCTGTTGGTACTCTGGCACACATGGCTGACTTTATGTTAGGCTGCCTTTCCCGTGACCCACGCGTTATACGCATTTTAGACAACACGGATTACTGGGTGTTCACCCTTCTGGACCCCCGCTACAAAGAGAATTCCTCATCTCTCATTCCTCCGGTGGAGAGGACAAGCAAAATGGTGCAATACCAGAAGGTTCTTGTTGAAAAATTGCTCCAAAATTTTCCATCTGACAACGCTGGCGGCAGAGTACGTGCTACCTTGGCCAACCGAGAAGGGGAGAAAAGGGGGCACACAGCAGTTCCGACAAAGGCAGAGCAACACTCTCCAAGGCGTGGGACACCTTCATGACACCCCGCCAGCACCCTCACCCTGATGCGCAGCCTAGTGTCACAAGGAGGGAAAAGTTTTGGAAGATGGTGAAGGAGTACGTAGCAGACCGTGTCAGCGTCCTCAATGATCCCTCTGTGCCTTACAACTACTGGGTGTCCAAGCTGGACACGTGGTATGAACTGGCACTCTACGCCTTGGAGGTGCTGGCCTTCCCTGCCGCCAGCGTTCTGTCTGAACGGGTATTTAGTGCTGCTGGTGGCATCATAACAGATAAGCGTATCCGCCTTTCCACCGAAAATGCTGATAGGTTGACACGGGTGAACATAAAGTCACTTTATATATGTTATTTACAATGATGGGAATACTCTGTATTCCCATTCACCCCTTCCACCCAAAAAATGGGTATATGGTTGACTCTCTTCCATATACCCTGGGATATAATTTTTATATAGGGCCAGCTCACCAGCGGGCCCTGTGATATAATTTTTATCTAGGGCCAGCTCACCAGCGGGCGCTGTTTGACAATTTTTGTATAGGTCAGCTCACCAGCGGGCCTTCTCATATAATGTTTTATTGGGTCAGCTCTCTAGCGGGCCCTCTCATATAATGTTTTATAGCGTCAGCTCACTAGCGGGCCTTCGCATATAATGTTTAGGATGGTCAGCTCCGCAGCAGACCCTCACCCATAATGTTTTAGATGGTCGGCTCAGCGCACGTTTCCCTCTTAATCATGGCCCCAGTTCAGAAAAATCGAGGAAATTTTTGGGAGAATTTGCCTCTGCGCACGTTTCCCTCTTAATCATGGCCCCAGTTCAGAAAAATCGAGGACATTTTTGGGAGAATTTGCCTCTGCGCACGTTTCCCTCTTAATCATGGCCCCAGTTCCGAAAAATCGAGGACATTTTTTGCAGAATTTGCCTCTGCGCACGTTTCCCTCTTAATCATGGCCCCAGTTCCGAAAAATCGATGAAATTTTTTGCAGAATTTGCAGATGATATACAAGTAAATATACAGCAAATACTGTTTGGTAACAATTTTTCGCCTAAAGTCATTTTTATCTTCCTTTTTGTGTGTTTTACGGTCAGTCTGTAAAAATGGCGTACTACGGGCGAAACATCGTTCCCAGCAGCGATGTTGGAGTCCAAGATGCATCCAGACATCCTCCCTATGCTGTCCCTGAACCATTTATGTGGTGTTTCCATCATTTTCTGCCCTTTTCCTATGGACCAGGCACCCTCCCCTCATCAGAGCAGGGGGTGCCTGGTGTAATGCTCAAGTCGTCCCATTGACTTCAATGGGGCTCGGGTGCTCGGCCGAGCACTCGAGCCTCCGGGGGCGCTCGGTCAGAGCACCCGAACACCCGAGCATTGGGGTGCTCGATCATCACTACTAAACAATACTCTCACACCCCGTATTCCTGATAAGTAAAGAGTCTGATTTGTTTTTCATCTGTTCAAAAATACCAATAGGAGATGGACTGTTTTAGTGGTAGTGTAACTCCAGGTCATCAAATGAGATTGGTGAGCATATCCCATCAGCCTCGAGTAATCTTAACACAACCAATGAAAAACCTTGAACATGTTATCAGATGCAGGTAAAACAATATTATTATATTTTTTATTTATATAGCACAATCTTATTCCGCAGAGCTGTACAATGGAGACTAGGCATACAGAGATATTAAACAGTACAAATGAGCGCAAAAGGATCAGTGGGCCCTGCTCATGAGAGCTTGCACTGTAGAAGAAGTTAGATGGCACACAGAAGGAGTAAGTGCTATGGAGTGCCTCCTGTAACATGAACTGACAATCAGTGGGTGGGAGAAAGTGCTTTTAAGTACAGTGGTCCAAGCAAGTAGTGGTTCTGCTTGGGAGAAAAAGACTATGTTAACAAGGAGGTTGTGGTGGGATTATAGGTGCTAAAGGGATTTTAGAAGGGAATGAGTGTGAGCAGAAGTTGGACAGGCTGTTGGTCTGGCCTTGTCCAGAATGGTTATGGAGGTTGTTGATAGGCTTTCCTAAAGAGGTGAGGGAGCATCTGAAGATCTGAAAACTGGGGGGGGGGGGGGAGTCTGATGGGCGGGGGCAGGGGATTCCAGAACTCAGGTACAGAGCAGGAGAAGTTCTGTAGGAGGGAATGGGAGGATGTAATAAGAGATGAAAAAAAAGTTAAATAATAATATCTCCAAATTTCTGTTTCTGTAGTATTATACACATTTTTTGAATTTAGTAAGCTTTAAAGAGATAGTAATGTGAAAATATAAATATACATTGGACTGTTCAGTATAATTTTTATAATGCATAGTATCTCTTGCAATGTCTGTACTTTTGTACTGTTCTTGAAAATCGAGTCAAAAGTTCCCCCTCCCTCCCCTTTCCATCAAGTCATTCAGAGTTTACTGAGATCCAAAAGCTGACGGATCACAATGAGGGACAATATTGTGTGTCAGTATAAGTAAAACGCTGCTCCCCTTGATGAAGGGTGGCAGGGTTTTCTTTATACTGACACAATATTGTCTCTTGTTGCAATCTGTGCAGACCAGCTTTTGGATCTCATTGAACTTTGAATGATATGATGCAAATGACCAGGGAGGGGGATACTTTTAACTTGATTTACAAGAACAAGACTAAGCTACAGACATTGCAAAATATACTGTTGAACATGTAATGAATAGGGCTCATAATGTCGTAGTCCTGTCTAAGCAGTGTCAAAGGCATCTCAATAGTATGCACTAAAGTGTCTTCGACATCATATGCCCATCAGTCTGACAAAAATCTGCCCACATCCATCTAATATGCCTTTATAGGCTTACAAATTTTCACTCATCACATTGACAATTGCCTGTTATCACATGGAAAAGCAGCATAAATTGTAATTTCCATATGCAAGTGCAGGATAATTAGCCATTATAATTTTCAAGGGGCTGTGTTTATATATTAATGTGGCACTTTACCACATGCACTAAACTCCAATAGAAGCCCCTGCTGTCATAGTTCACAGTCTCAACTTTGCTTACCTGAGGCTGGTTAAGTTGAGATCTCCCTGTAGTTTCCTATGCACTAACAGCCCTCGATCAATCATAAGCATGGAGGGTTGTGAACTGCTGTCGATGTGGGATTCTCTCTGCTTCCCCACTTGCTCAGTAGGGGAGCTGAGAGGATCCTTTCAGCACCATAAATGTCATCAATCCCTTAACCCTTTCAGTGCCATAGGGATGTGCATTGTACACTCCTGTGGAACTTAAAGAATTAACAAAAGTACACCAAGCAGAACACAATCATCCCTTCAGCTTTGTATAATATTTCATACATATTGTATGCTCCCAAGGGAACAAGGCTGGGGATCAGACAGAGTCCATGGGGATTTGAGGCTACCAGCTGTCCTCGAGCTTTGTTCCCTTGCTCACTGGTAGCCATGGAACCTCATGTACACTGCATGGCCCCCAGACTTTTTCCTTGCCCACCGGTAGCCACAGATCTCCATGTACACTGTCTGATCCCTCCTGATTTTTTCCCTTACCTATTGGTAGCCACAAATCCCCTTGGGCACTGCCTGGGCAAGGGAAAAATGCCAGGGGGTGTCAGTGTATATGGGGCTAACACACAATTGTGATGTTCCCCATGTTGCCCCACAATACCTATGTTCAACATGCTGCCCACATTTAAAATATGGCATAAGTATGTGCCACACAGTTAAAATTTGACATATGCTCCTCCTCCAGTAAAATTCGACATATGCTGCCCCATAAGTTTGACATATTGTGCCTCCACACAGTTAACATTGTGAGTGTCAGAGGGGTTCCCTTCAGATTGCACAAATGAGATACAGAGCTGATGGGGATGATCTTGAACTGCTTTGTGTATTTTTTAAACCCTTTGTGTGCCACAGGTGTGTGCAGTACTATGTATATTTATATTTTCACATTACTATTGTCACCTTCCAAAATCTGGTAGAAAGGAATATTAGGGCATAAAAGGAAAGTACAAGATATAGACATAATTTAAGCAGGACAGAGAGACAAGAAATTAAAGATTTACAAAATAATAAACAAACAACCATACAACCAGCTGATGGGGGGGGAGAAGTACTGTTGGACGAACAATATAAAAGAGAAGCTATACGAATTTTGTTGGAAGAAGCAGGATCCTACCTGCGAATTTAATGGAAATTTAAAAGAGATTTTGAAGAGTGGTTTGGAGAAGGATCTGTTAACAAGACAGAATATAAATATATTTGGATACAATTCCCGAGAACACCAGTCTTCTACTTTTTACCAAAGATCCAAAGGATTAAAAAAATCCACCTTGTAGAACTATTGTCTTGGGAATTAAATCCATAATCAGTAACTTAAGCCAGTATATAGATTGATTTCTCCAAACAATGGTAGTCACATTACCATTGTTTGCCATTACTATTACCTAGAGATTTGTTTACGAAAGTAGGGAAAGTACACCTTGAGGGAAGACGTGTTTTAGAATCTGCTTTCTCCAGAAGTTCCTCCTGTTCTTAACCAAACATGGCTCCACATTGCAAAGGCATAGTACATAGATGGTCCTTAGATACAGCATCCTCTATCCAGGAATTCAGCTCAATTGCTCTCCTGGCAGTGATAGCTAAAGCAGAGGCTCTAAGAAGGCATCACATAGAAAATACACTGCTAGACTAACTGCTAAAAGTTTACACAGGATTTCTTCTTTGGAAACTTTAGCAGAAAGACTAGTTTGAAGATCTTATAACCAGACTTACAAGGAGAGAGCCCCAGAAACAGCAGCAATACCTGGTTGAAAGCCAGAAGCCTCAAAATCCTTCTTAATTGCCGTTTCAACCTTTTGATCCATAGGATCATCAAAGCTAGACCCATCTTCCAAAGGTATAGCAGATCATTGAATACCTCTGGATACTACAGCGTTCTTCTTAGGAATATCCCATTACCGGACTTCTGAAGTGTCAACAGGTTACAACTTTCTTGCTTGCCTAGAGACTGCCAATTTTCTGTCCAGTACCTGCCATTCATCAGAGATCAGGGAAGCCAAGACTTCATGAACTGGAAAATCTTTGACATGGTGGGAAAAAGCATTGAAAATGTGGTCTATAATTTGTACAGACTCTTTTCCATTTTCCAGATTCATTACGGCTCTTACAGCTGAGACAAGCTTGTCTAATTCTTCTACTGGAAACAGGTGTCGTCAGACACTTCCACTTCCTCCTCAGAATAATCTTCCCCCAAGGATCTAACCCCCATTTTTGTTCCCCACTGGTATACTGTTGTATACATTTCTGCAACCTTAATTTAGATTCTGACCATTTTTCTCAGTATTTTTGCTTTTAAATAATATATTCCAATCTATATATTGCATTGATGCTCTTCTTAACATTTTGAAGTTAGCTTTTTAAAAGCAAGAGCTTTGGTTTAACCTAAACAGTATTGCTTTGCCAATCTGATCCCAAATGTAACCATGTTGTGAACACTGTTTCCCACATGATCACCTGCCTTATTATTGGATACCATGTCTATGTTATTTCTTATCGCTAGGTCCAATACTTTATTATTTCTTGTCTGCACTTCCATCATTTGTGACATGTAGGTTTCCCTAAGCATGCTCACAAACCTGCTTCTCTTAGCACTCTGACAAGTCTCATGTTCCCTGCTGATGGATAGTTAAAATCTCCCATTAAAATATGCCTAAAATAAGCAGCTTTCTACATTTGCATTAGCAATTGGGCCTCAACATTCTCACCAAAACTTGGTCGTTTGTAGCATATACCCACCAAAACATTTTTTATTAAATTGTACAAATCAGTTAGCCTCAATTCCTACCCACAAGAACTCCAACTTATGGCCAGTTTCCGCTCTAATATCACCACTTAAAACTGGATTTAGCCCTGGTTTCAAATATAAGCACACACCTTTCCCTTTTCTATTAATCCTATATCTCCTAAACAGGTAATAGCTCTCTATATTTACAGTCTAAACTAGTGTATCGTCCTACCATGTTTCAGCTATACCAATTTTGTCCAAATGCTCATTAACCGCCAGTAATTCTAGTTTTCCCAGTTTACTTGCATTTGCCAACATACAATTAATTTTTAAATCTTAATAGGAGTTCCTACCTATTGGCAAAATGTTTCCCTACCCATCATCACCCCGTGATCATTTACTTGGACCAGTTCCTATCTACTTTATCTACCCCAGTTTTGCTATCTATACCCTCCTTCCCCTTTCCTAGTTTAAATGCTCCTTCTCATCCACAGCTTCAGTGTCAGACATGCTATGAATACAATAATATAAAACAGCTACAGTAAATATAGAGAGGTATACTCACATAGGGCAAAGGGAAGTTGGACTAGCAGGACTAGAAGACTACTTGAGGTAGTCATCTGAATCCAGAGCAGAGAGAAAACCAGCAGCATCTAAATGGAAAGAATCTGGGTATAACAGCATCACAGTATACAGTGCCTCTGTCATATATACAGTGGGGAAAAAAAGTATTTTGTCAGCCACCAATTGTGCAAGTTCTCCCACTTAAAAAGATGAGAGAGGCCTGTAATTTTCATCATAGGTATACTTCAAGTATGAGAGACAGAATGAGACAAAAAAAATCCATAAAATCACATTGTCTGATTTTTAAAGAATTTATTTGCAAATTATGGTGGAAAATAAGTATTTGGTCAATAACAAAAGTTCATATCAATACTTTGTTATATACCCTTTGTTGTCAATGACAGAGGTCAAACGTTTTCTGTAAGTCTTCACAAGGTTTTCACACACTGTTGCTGGTATTTTGGACCATTCCTCCATGCAGATCTCCTCTAGAGCAGTGATGTTTTGGGGCTGTCACTGGGCAACACGGACTTTCAACTCCCTCCAAAGGTTTTCTATGGGGTTGAGATCTGGAGACTGGCTAGGCCTCTCCAGGACCTTGAAATGCTTCTTACGAAGCCACTCCTTCGTTGCCCGGGCGGTGTGTTTGGGATCATTGTCATGCTGAAAGACCCAGCCATGTTTCGTCTTCAATGCCTTTGCTGATGGAAGGAGGTTTTCACTCAAAATCTCACGATACATGGCCCCATTCATTCTTTCCTTTACACGTATCAGTCTTCCTGGTCCCTTTGCAGAAAAACAGCCCCAAAGCATGATGTTTGCACCCCCATGCTTCATCATAGGTATGGTATTCTTTGGATGCAACTCAGCATTCTCTCTCTTTTTTACCAAAAAGTTCTACTTTGGTTTCATCTGACCATATGACATTCGCCCAATCCTCTTCTGGATCATCCAAATGCTCTCTAGCAAACTTCAGATGGGCCCAGACATGCACTGGCTTAAGCAGGGGGACACGTCTGGCACTGCATAATTTGAGTCCCTGGTGGCGTAGTGTGTTACTGATGGTAGCCTTTGTTACTTTGGTCCCAGCTCTCTGCAGGTCATTCACTAGGTCCCCCCGTGTGGTTCTGGGATTTTTGCTCACCATTCTTGTGATCATTTTTACACCACGGGGTGAGATCTTGCGTGGAGCCCCAGATTGAGGGAGATTATCAGTGGTCTTGTGTGTCTTCCATTTTCGAATAATTACTCCCACAGTTGATTTCTTCACACCAAGCTGCTTGCCTATTACAGATTCAGTCTTCCCAGCCTGGTGCAGGTCTACAATTTTGTTTCTGGTGTCCTTCGACAGCTCTTTGGTCTTGGCCATAGTGGAGTTTGGAGTGTGACTGTTTGAGGTTGTGGACAGGTGTCTTTTATACTGATAACAAGTTCAAACAGGTGCCATTAATACAGGTAATGAGTGGAGGACAGAGGAGACTCTTAAAGAAGAAGTTACAGGTCTGTGAGAGCCAGAAATCTTGCATGTTTGTAGGTGACCAAATACTTATTTTACAGAGGAATTTACCAATTCATTCATTAGAAATCCTACAATGTGATTTCCTGTATTCTTTCCCCCCATTCTGTCTCTCATAGTTGAAATGTACCTATGATGAAAATTACAGGCCTCTCTCATCTTTTTAAGTGGGAGAACTTGCACAATTGGTGGCCGACTAAATACTTTTTTGCCCCACTGTATAAATGCCTCCATTTAATCAAATATGTCCAACTTGTTAAAAATAATGTATCCAGAAATGCCATGTTTAGCTTTATGCCATAAGAAAATAAGTAGCTTATTTTCATATCTCCGCCAATGTGTGTGGCTGCGGAGGCAGCGGCAGTGGAGACAATGATGCTTGGCACAGTCACCAGTCCTCTTCACGGGTCCATGCCCATTCTACACTGAGGGAATTTGATCAGAGACTGCCTTTAAATGTTGGCAGCTTCTGTTCAAATTCCATCACAGCCATTGGAATCTGATTGGCACATCCCAGACAATCAGATTCAAGCAGCTGTTTTTTAAACTGATAGGCAGGGATACGTGTAAGCACATCCCAGGCAATGGCTGTGAGGGACTTTGAACAGAAGCTTCCCCTATATAAAGGCAGTCTCTGCTCAAATTCCCACAGCGTGGAACAGGAATCTGCCTATGAAGGACAGGACTGGGGACTGTGACAAGCATCACCTTCTCCGCCGCCGCCTCCTCCATGACTGCACACAGCAGTGGAGACATGAAAATAAGCTACGTATTTTATTATGGCATTTCTGGATATATTATTTTTAACAAGTTGGACATATTTGATTAAATGGAGGCATATTCATATTTTCAATTGGATAATAATACATATTTTAACCCTTTTGATCCCCAGAGGTACGCAACGCATTGCTTAGCAATGCGTTGTGTACCCCTCTGGAACTCAAGGGATTAAACTATGTATTACTGTACCTGATATTTCTGCATTCTATTATTTTTTTTTTTTACAGCAAGAAGAATGAAGGGAAGACTGAGGAGAAGACTGTAGGAGAAGGACAGTGGATGACAGGTAAGTGTAAGACATATAAGTTAACGATCGGTGCATTACTGTATGTCAGGCACCAATAGTTAGCTTTTTCCTTTGAAGTTCGCAATATTGCCGCTACTTAGTGGTGTTTTGGGAGCATAACACACAAAACAGACGTTTGGCCACAAGACTTTCTGTGGCCTAATGTCCGTTGTTCTTTTAGCCGGTAGGACATTTGAATACCGACTTAGACATTTTCTTTTGTCGGTCGGTATCCATTTTGCCCTACCGGCTTTTTTATCTCCAACATTTGCATCAAGCCCTAAAAGAGTCTGATGTAGGGGGTATTGGGATGGTGCAGGACATACCCACAAGTCAGAATGGTAAGTGTAGTCAGTATAGCTGAAGCATCCCTCACATGTATTACAATGGCTTCATGCTGAGAAAATTAATTTGTAGCATTCTATATAAATTATGGTACAAATAGTTCACTTGAAGAGAAACTATAAGGGTTATTAAAATTTGGTAATTAAACAGCACATAAACAAGCAATAAATTCACTCAGCAGTTTGCACGAAAAAGAAATGCCTCAGTGGTAATTTTGTGGGAATGTGATAAGCCATTTAGTATTTAGTTTAACCCTTTGAGTACCAGAGGGGTGGACAACGTATTGCACTGCAATGAGTTACTTACCCCTCTGGCACTCAAAGGGTTAAACTGTTTATTCAGGGGAAAACCACATTTAGGTAACCATTTCATTATGGTAGCAAAAATAGCAAAAATACCCTTTAATTGAGAAAACTGCAATGGGGAGACCATCCTTGCACTATTATCTGGCATCATATTTTTAACCCATTAATTGCGTAGATGTCTCCATTGCACTGCATTGAAGATTTCTGTAGCATTCAAGAAGTTAGTAGTAACATTGGGGGAGATATATAAAAAGCAATCTTAGTATGTGTTTAAGAACTGTCACTAAAGTTGGCAACAATGGGTCATATTTATAAAGAAGGAAAGTCATGTTGATTAATAACCTCCCTGTACACAGTTATTGATCATAATAAAGGCATTGACGCTGTGTGGAGGGCTCTGGTTAAACAAGATAGTCTGGAGAATGAACAGATTAAATTCTTGATTCGTTGTATCCAATTTATTCTAACCAGGAATTATTTCTGGTTGGAAGGAGATTTCTATCTCCAATTGCTTGGTACGACAATGGGAAGTAGATTTGCTCTCAGGTTCGTCAATATTTTTATGGGAGACTGGGAGGAAGAATTTATCAACAGTTGACAGGAGTAGAATGGAGGGATCATCTTATGGAAGTGCAATATTGACGACTGTCTCTGTATTTGGAAAGGGACAGATGAATCCCTGTTGGAATTTTTGGAATACATTAATATGAATGACAAGGGCCTTATCTTTACTTCTACTTCTAGTAGAGAGATTATTAATTTCCTGGATTTGAGGATACATGTTGAGAATAACTGTTTAAAAACATGTACATATAGAAAACCTAAGGATAGTAATGGGTATATTAATCCAAAAAGCTGTCACAATAGACCATGGGTGAGAAATATCCCCCGTGGAGAATATACACGAATTCGGAGAAATTGTACTGACAGTTCAGTGTGTGTACAGCAAATAGAACAGCTGGAAAAATTGTTCTTTAGTAAAGGTTATTATGAACCTACTTTACTAGAAGTAAATAAGAGGGTCGTTGAAGGAATACAACCGAAAGACAGTGAAAATGTAAGAAAAAGAAAGGAGAAGAGCAATGATTGTCTGAATTTCATAACTCAATATAATGATGACCATAAGAGTGTGGAAAGGATCCTTAAGAAATATTGGCCAGTACTTATGAAGGACCCCCTATTAAAGCAAATCTTACCTGAATATCCTAAAGTTACTTATAAGTGTGCAAAAAATTAAAAACAACATCTTGTCCAGAGCTATATTAATTATAGTGCAACCAAGATACAATATTTTAAAAAGGAGTTAAAAGGCTTTTACAGATGTAATAGATGTCTGGCTTGTAGAACTAGTAAGAGTACATTATGAAATATTACACAACTTAAGAGTAATCAAACTATTATGAATTATAATATACAAAAGGTAATTATGTTTAGCAGTAAAAAATGTAATCTACTTATTGGAGTGCCCTTGTGGCCTCCAATAAGTGGGATGGACTTCTAGATGTTTACATATTCAAACTGAAGAACATATTCGAAATATTAAAAAAGGCTTAGACACATAGTGTCTCTGGGCATTTTGCTAGAAAACATAATAAAGATCCCACTGTATTGAGATTTATAGCGATAGATCAGATGAGTAGGAATTAGAGAGGGGAAGACATTATTGTGAAGATATCTAAAAAAGAAACAGAATGGATGTATCAATTGAAAACTTTAGTCCTGAAGGGTTTTAATATTAATATAGATTTAAACTGTTTCCTGAAGTAATGTCTTCTTCCTTCTATTCTGCACATATATGATGTTCTCATAAAATAGTGAGATCTATAATAGATTGTGAGTATACTAGGAAGATCTAGGTGTAGGAGCAGGATGGATTTGATATATTGTTTACTGGGTATTGATAAAGTTTGATTAATTGAATGGGAACGTCAGTGGACATTGACGCTGTATCCCAACCATTAAAAGAAAGTTTGCAATGGTAAACAGATGATTGCCCCTGAGGAAGTACTGACGTATGAAACACGTTGGGCAGAGGTGGTGAGTGCCGGTCCTGATACCATATTTGTCCCACTACGTTATATATACCTATTTATTATCTTGGGGAAATATAGAGTATTTAGAACACTGAGTGGTGCGGGTCGCTACGAAGGTGCTCTGACGGATATATGTATTTGGTTCTGGACGAGGCAACTGCATTGGTTTTACTTATTCTGTATTTATAAGTATATTTGTTGGTGTGTTTAATAAATATATTTTATACTGGAGCTATTTAGTTTTAATTGACGTTATTGGACATCCTGAGGGATGTTGCCTAACGTGTGACGAGAGAAAGATCTGATAAACAGGGACTTTCAGAGGTCTGAATTGGCATTCCAAAGTGACTACACTGGAGTTAAAACATTGCAACGTGAGTGGATATTTTTCACTATTAAAGTGTTGAGGTGATATTATATTGAACGTTTGTATCTCTTTATGTCATTCGAATACTGTAAGGGATACTGAACGGATTAAAAGAACATACAAAGGAGAGCCCGTCACCCGGTCAGGAGGATGGACTATCTGAGGGAGATCATGACAGAGATCATGGAAGTCAGAAAGAAAAGTGACAATAGGATCATATCTGTTAATCTACTGGAGCGGGTTGAAAACTACTTAACTGTAAGTGGATATTGCTGGATTTATATCCGTTACAAGCATTGGAATCTGATTGGGTTTATCTGTCCTTTTTTGTATATACTGTGAAACAACTTGGAAGTTAAGACCTCTACAAGCAATTGTTGGAGAATATTGCCTGATCAAACTATACGTTGATAGTGATAACCGTGTGATCGCCTGAATTTATGTATTTCTGTATGTTATTTGTGAACCTGTTGTGAGTTTTCAGTGCTGACCCAGAGGTGTCATTTTCTTGTATAAACACTGTATTTGGGATACATAGCACTGGATTATTTACATTTTTTTCTATTTTGATTAATAAGTCTATCTGAAAATTTTCTGAGACTATTCAGAGAAAATTCACATAAAATTCTTAAATGAGATTATTTTTGCATACATAAATATCCTATATAATAATTTGCTAGGATGTTTGTCACAATGCAATCATGCGCAGTAGAGACTGCACGCGTTTGGGCAGTCTCTACTGCGCATGATTGCACCGTGTGAGTGAGGCGAAGCAAGACTGCATCGCGTGGAGTAGTGAGGTAGAGGCCTCTTAACCCTTTGAGTGGGGTGCCCCTCTGGCACTCAAAGGGTTAACATTACCCGGACCTTGGCCTGTGTACACGGGCTTTTACTCTAGTTACTATGTACTTCCATTAAGAACAGAAATAGTCCTAACCGCATTCATATACTGCTAACATTCAGTTATAATACATACAATGCTTATTGATCTGATAGAGGTACTCTCTCCATACACCTGTTTCCAAGGTGAAGCTTGTATATACAGTAAACCAGAAGAAGGAAGGCACTCACCCAGTTGTTGACATTTAACAAAGTGTGTTTTTGTTCAGGTAACAGAAATTTGTAGTGCATAGATACAGAGCAGAAGTTTCAGGCCATCAGATGTTTTGGGGAACCTACTCCATCCCTTCCACAGCACAGCCCACTGTGATGGAAAACCAGCAATTTTCAAGCATTCCCATATTTAGAACCCCCCAAAATTACTTAATTTTTGCTAACCACAAGAAATATCCTATAGTAGGATGCTGTTTTAGCTTTACAATGTGTGGTTCTGATTATACCAGTGGAGTGGGACAAGGCTTGAGGTTGGTATGAGTGGTTTTATGGCTACAAATGCAGTGGGAAATGGTAGGGAGTCAGTATATGTGGTTCTATAGCCATAATTGACCAATGATGGGGGTTACTATGTGTGGTCTATGGCTACAATGGGAAAAATCTTGGGGAGATTGTATATATTGTTCTATGACTACCAGTGCAGTGAGACAAGGCTGGAGGTCCAAGCAGTGGTGGTGGGCAACATGAATCCCTCCAGCTACTGTCAGACAACAACTGCAGTAATTCCCCACCAGCTATAACCTTACATTTATCTATATTAAAACTTATCTACCACTTTTCCACCCATTATCTCAGTTTATTCAAATCACTCTGCAGAAAAAAAACATCCTGCTCTGTGTCTATTTCCTTACATAGTGTTCAGTGTTATTAGCAAAGATTGAGATACTACTTTCAATACCCACATCAAGATCATTAATAAAAAAAAAATATAAAGCACTGGACCCAGGACCAGACCCTGAGGCACTCCACTTAAAGCTTTAGATTAGGGGTGGGCAAAAAGTCAGAAAAGTTTCCTGCATGACTTTTCATGAAAAAAACAAACATGTTTCACTTTTTTTGTGAAAGTTTTTTCCTTTACACCACTGCAAAGGTTTTCTACATTGCCAATACATTTTCTATAAATCCCCCTATGGAAAAAGTAAAAGAAAACTTTTTCAGACTTTAAAAAAACCACACAGGAAAAAGAAAGTAGTGGGAAGGAAGCTGAAGTTGCTGCTGATACTCCTTCTAATGAGAGAATTATTGATGATGATGATGATGATGATGATGATGATTTAGAATAGGCCCCTCCAGTATCCTCCCCTTCTTTTGAAACAGATTAAATAGAGAGTGAGCGTGATAATGACATTGCCAATAATTAGCTGAGAGGAAAAAGGTCAATCTTCTATTATAAACTCTTTGACATCAACTGGAAAGTCTGACAGTGGACAAGTAAACATGACTAAACATTTTCTAGGTTACCATCATCAATATCATTACTTACAAGTAGAAAAATCAAAGGGGAGACAGGAGGCGCTCTTAGTATAATGATGTCAGAATACAATTAAATCACCGGTTCCCTTCACCATCATAGGACTAGGGGTGGGCAAAAAGTGAGAAAAAATTACCCACATGACATTGTAAAAAACTGCAGATTTTTTGCTTTTTTCACGAAAGTGCAAGATTTTCCTCCTTTTCTTCTATTTTCTCCTATTCTAACACATTTTTTGCATATTCTAGCACATTTTTCATCTATTCAACACATTTTTCTCCTATTCCAAAACAATTATTCCTATTTCAATACATTTTTCAGATGTTTAATATAGTGCAACATTTCCCAGCACAATATTACTTCTTCTGAGGGCTATAGTGGAGAAATAAGTAGCTGAAAGTCAAAGTTGTGAGTCCTACAGCAACATATACCTTGAAAAATGTGTTAGCATGAAGAGTGCATTTATCCTTTCCCCAGAACTCTTACTTCCTGCTTAAGTGACACTGGTACATATTCATGATTATGTCAAGTGATTAAAAAAATAAAGTACAACCTACAATGTGGCAGATGTGTATGGTAATGGTGGTGGGGGACTGGCGTGGTGTGATTGGTTGGACCTTGACAAACTGCATCCACTCCGGAAGGAGAGGGATCATCATCATTTACTGCACATGCTACAGCAACAATTGCTGCAGTCAGTTTTTGCACTTACACTTTGCTCCCACGTCCTTGCACTGCTCCACCTTCACCCTCCCACTTGTGCATTTGCTATACATTACTCAACTACTGTGTGTGTTTTTACTATCTACAGTACACAACTGACTGAGTGTGATGTCTTGCCTTGGCCGTCACCAAAATTCTCAATGTTGTCTGCTGTCTATCAAATCAGACTTAGTCACAGAGCTCCCAGTCAGCTGTCTAATATATTTATTTGTTTAATTATTTATGGTTTTTTTTTTACTTTTTTATTATTTTTTTAAGTTGTCCACCATATCTTATCACAGTTAGTCCCCAAAAAAATATAACTATATATAACTAAAAAACTATAATCAACAACTTCTTTCCCCAAATCTCCAAAACAGGGTAAAAGTACAAAACAGAAAGAGTATCTATGTGTAGTAGTTTATTCAACATAAAAAAAATAAAAACAGTACCTCAGAAAAGAATGGATGGAAAGTTCAATGGATGGATAATAATGGAATGGAGAAGATAGATGAATGTATGATGAAGAGATAACGTCAATGGAAATTAAATGCCTCTCTTTACTGATGCCGCTACAAACCACAGTGGCCTTGTCCACATATACTCAAGAAATCTCCAAAATAGGGTAAAAGGGCAAAGAAATAATTGTTTTTTCAATATAAAAACAAGTAAAACTATATAGAAATGCACTCACACTGTGCCCATCTTGGACTTTATGCATGTAATGGATCCCAAACCCTGGTAGCCAATGTGCTGTGCTTGCCTCATTAGATAACCCTGAGGTAGTAAAGTCAGAGCTCCATGATATGCGTCAGGGTCATAGCACTCCTTTTCAGTTGGGTCCCTCCCACGCCCCCTGTGAGAACCCGTCTTCCTTTCCCATTCACTGACTCTCACCATATCCCAAAGTGTTGGCCTATACATGTGGAGCACTGTTGTTCCTTTAGACAGTTTTGGGTGTCAATTTTTTCAACAATCCAAGAGGACCGTTACTGTGATTATTTCTTTGATAACACACAAGGACTATTATCATTAAATACTGATCACCTAGGCAACAGCCACTGGACATCAAGGGATTTCATCACGCAGAGAGCTGTCAAGCATCAGGACCAAGAGAGAGGATGAGGCGAGCACAGCCTGTCGGCTACCATGGTTTGGGACCCTGTTACATGCAAAAAAGCCCACAATGTGAGTGCATTTCCATATATTTTGACTTGTTTTTATGTTCAATAAGCTACTATACTTAGATACTCTTTATTGTCTCTACTATTCTTTCTGTTTTGCATTTTTACCCTATTTTGGAGATTTTATGAGTATATGTGGTCAAGCCCATTGTGGCTTGTAGCAGCATCCAGAAAGAGAGACATTTCATTTCCATTGACCTCATCTCTTCATCATCTATTCATCCATCTTCTCCATTCCATAAACATGCATCCACTGAACTTTCCATCCATTCTTTTCTGAGGTACTGTTTTATTCCTAACAGCACTGTCATATGCTGTAATATTTAGTCACTTTTAGTGATCATTATTATTATTATTATAATCATCCTTACTTTTACAATTTACTTGTATATTGTGGACTTTTGCACAGGTATGCCATTTGTATCATTTTGTCTGTATAACTTCTTTCCCCAGACTTCCCCAGCACAGAGACAATAAAAGTAAAATCAGCAAGCAGTTTGGACTCCAGCTGCCTGTGTCTTGCCAGTCAGTCACATCAAATTTTGGGATATTTTGTGTCAACCTCCTTCCTCCCTTCTCCCTATTGTGCCCCCAGACTCCCCTACTACAGAGAGCAAATGTCCTATCTAAATTACTCCCTAAAACTAAGCTTCAATTCCCCTTTATTTTCCTATCTTCTCTAGCTCAAAAACATGCTGCTCTCTCCTCTCACAAACACAGAATGGCTGCTGTGAGAGCCTGACAGCCTTTTATATGGATGTAGAAAACTTTCATGTGGTGGAGAAAAAATGTTCTACCTATTGATTTCAATGCATTGAGCTAGGTGAAAAAAGTGGGAAAAAGCAGGAAATTTTCCACAAGCAGAAAGTGCCATTTTTAGCCAATTTCAGTTAGAGGAGAAAATGTTCACCCCTCCCTATATAGGACATCTACTCACAATGATATTGTCCAAATGGTAAGTAAAATTACTCAAAATCGTGAGGGTAAAGAGGGGGCATACGGGAATGAAGTAGGGGGGTTTGGGGAAGTGGGGGTGCACAGGATATAACAGTCCAGCCAACCACCAGGTTGATTTACCTAGGCATTGAAACTGATTTTGTGGAGGGGCAAGCGAGTGGCAAATATGGTCCTGGAAGAAAAGGTGAAATTGAGAAAAAGGGGGTGGGGCATAGAGTTTAAAATCTCTTACCTGTGTAGGGGTAAGCAGAATTGTTTTATTTTTTCCCCACCCTCCCTCTCTGTTTGTGTTTCATTTCAGGTCATCTAGGCACAGTTGTGACCTCACAATTTTCCACCTTATTTTGTTGCCAGTGTGATTATTTCAGGGAAAAAGGGGGGGGTGGAGGGAGGGGATGTTGTTTGCGGTTAGTGGCTGGAGGTAAAGTAAACGGGGGAATAATCCACAAAGGTATGCCTGTGGAATAGCAAATTTGCCAGCATGTTGGTGGTTAACATGGTATTCCATTTTTTGTTGTAAAAAAAGGTTTCAAAAAGCTGATGTTTTTCACCCTGCTGGCATATCCAAACACGTAGCTTTTTTTTCAAGAACTGTTCCAGTGTTGTACAAATAGGTTGTTAGCGTCACGGGCAAAGGGCTGGAAACATCATACTGTGACGTTTGTTGACAGTGTGAAACCATCCCCCAAGATAGAAATCAGATTATGCTACTGTGACTCAGCCTGTAAATAATTGATCAAGACTTATGTTGCTGTAGGCCTCAGCCTGCTAACAAGTTATCAATGCTTATGTTTATGGATGGGTGAAAAGTCAGCACTTCACCGTTTTTCCTGTGAAAATTCCATCCAATCCACAAAAGGCAAAAATTCTCACCATTTCACTAACCCCCAGAAATTTTTCACGGGAATCGGCAAAGAGGAGTTAGACTCAGTAGTTTGTTTCTATGACTACCAGTGCAAAGGACACATATGGGATTCAGAGGTAAATGCAGTTCTAAGGACAATACTGGGGGATCAGTAGGTGTGTATCTATGGGGGGCAAGGATGGGGGTACAGTATGTCATTTCATAGTTAAAATTGGGCAAGGATGGGGGAACAGTGTGTGGTTCTAAGGATAACATGAGGCAAGGCTGGGGGAACAGTCTGTGGTTCTATGGATAAAGTGAGGCAAGGCTGGGGGAACAGTGTGTGGTTCTAAGGATAACATGAGGCAAGGCTGGGGGAACAGTGTGTGTTTCTAAGGATAACATGAGGCAAGGCTGGGGGAACAGTGTGTGGTTCTAAGGATAACATGAGGCAAGGCTGGGGGAACAGTGTGTGGTTCTAAGGATAACAAGAGGCAAGGCTGGGGGAACAGTGTGTGGTTCTATGGATAACATGAGGCAAGGCTGGGGGAACAGTGTGTGGTTCTAAGGATAACAAGAGGCAAGGCTGGGGGAACAGTGTGTGGTTCTAAGGATAACAAGAGGCAAGGCTGGGGGAACAGTGTGTGGATCTATGGATAAAGTGAGGCAATGTGTTCTGTGGATACAATGTGGCAATACTGGGGGCACATTGTGTGTTGTTCTATGGATAATATGGGCCAATGCTGAGGATATAATGTGTGGTTATTTGGTTACTGTGAGGGAAATCTTGGGTGTGGCAGAGTGTGGTTCTATGGTTAACATGGCTGCAGTGGAAAAAAAGTAGAAAAACTGTACATTTGAGAGAACCCCCACCAAAGGTGATGGTACCATTTTTCACTGTTTTATCTTTTGTGGGGAAATTTTTTCCCTTTCTTACTTTTGTTGCCATAGGCCACAGCCTGATTAAAAATGTTCAAGGCTTATGGTGCTGTAGGACTCAATTTGCTAACAATGAGTTACATTCCTTTCAACAGCACAATCACCTGCCTCATCACCTACACAAGCTAAAAATGGAGGTACCTACTAACCTGCTAAGAATTTTCAAGGTTTCTATTGCTGCTTAATCATGCTTAGGGGGGAAGAAGGTGTATAAGAAGAAGATCTGATATTAAAAGGCAGTAATTACTATTTCAGCTCTCCAGAATGTAAATTGCTAAGACTTGTGGCTACAACTTGACTTCACAGCTTAAGTGACATGTTACCTAAGGTTGTTCACAGTACGTTGCATTTTGGGGCAGTTAAATAAGGAAGTAGGGTAACAGCAGGTTTTAGGTTGCAGCACAATTGGATCAGATCTTCATCTTGAGCACCATGAGGTGGAGGGGGTATCAAATAAACATACATTATAAATAAGGGTGAGGGAGGGATTTATCTAATGGGATCATATGCTTGGGGAAACAATATCTATACTCTTTTTAGCATATATATGTTGCTCTTGGGCAATATGTTAAAACTGTTAGCATACATTCTAAGAGCCTCATTGTAAGATAATAGAATTTACCTCTTTTGTCCTGTTATAAACACATGGGGTCATATGTTCAAAAAATGGCAGTAACTGAAATTAAGCCATGGTCCGTCAATTTCAGACATGTTACTATCATTTTTTGCATCCTGTTCACCATCTCTGTCAATGGGAAACAGCAGTCTTAAAAGTGGGCATGGTTTAATATACTTGCATATTGTGAGGTATTTTCAGAAAAAAATATTCTTTTATTTGTCACTTTTTTGTCTGATTAACATCTTTAGGGAACTGGTAAAATAAATCTCTTTGTTTCCTTGAAAATTTGTAAATTTTCAGACAAAACGTCTTTGTTACTTGAAAATTTTTGCTTCAAAGACAAAATCAAATACATTTTTTAACAGGACAGATTTACTTATGAAAATATTGTCCTTTTACCATCAACTCATGATGCGACAATTTTTTCATTATTATGCCTTTTTGAACATCTCACCCATGGAGTAGAAGTAAAGCATAGGTTCTTAAATCATCCTATCATAGAGCTCCAAATTGCACTGACATTATTACATATAGATCACCAGCATCAGGTAGCATTTAAAAGCTTGAGCATCTGTGGATTCAAGTACTAATGTGGTACTGCTGCTCTCTGTGTCAGAAATTTAACCTGAAGCATCACTATTGAAGTAAGGAACAGAGGGATTTAATTTCTCTTTTATTGTCTCCACTTCAATAATTCTTCATTTCCCACCTCCCCTTCCTTCCCATCCCATTCTTTCCATCTTCCTTCCCATCTACCTTTCCATATTCCTTCTCAACCTCCCCATTTTCTTCTTCATTCCCAGAACTCTCACTCCCCTTCTTTTATCCTGTCATGGGTAGGCACATATGTGTTTTCATGGACAGAGCTGTAGGAGAAGGAGAAAACCTGGTAGGAAAAATAACAACTTTGGAGTACACCAACTGTAGCATAGGGCATAAATGCAACTTACAATGTATTTAAATGGAGCATACTAACTGCAAATATGAACCATTTGGTCCATTCCATCTGCCCATTAAACATTCAAAGGGTTAGAAAGTTCCATTTAACTTAATGAGAATATTGTGCATTTTTATTTTACCCTCAAGTGCAGTTGGTTTCCTCTAGAATTGCATCTCTTTCCTCTTGTGGATAAGGCTCTGTCTGTCTTTGAGGTGGTATGGGGGCCTGGGAAAGGAGGTAGAGAGATCTGATTGTGGATGAGGAAGAGGGCTCAGCAGGCAAAAGGTGCCGCAACTAGCAGCAGCAGAAGTACTTTAAAAAGTTCCCAGGGCTCTAGGGCAGAAAAAAGAAGAAGTGAAGTCAGATTTCTGTATGCAAATCCCCACGTTGCTAAAACCAAAACTGGTGGGTTTTCTACACAAAGTCAGTCAAAACAGCACCCGTGGCCTCAATGCAAATGTTGGAGCCCAGGGTGGTTTATAATGGAGCAATAGAAGGCGGGACCCAATTAGGCCACACAGATTAGGCCTATAAACAGGCGTCCTAGCCAGTGCCTGTTTCATGATGTCAACAATGCGGAAGTGGTTGCAACTATGCAGGCCGACACACCACAGAGGAAGGAAGCACAGGATACCCCAAGGGAGACTGTGATAGTTGGGCAAAGGGCTGAAAAGTGTGTATGGCAAGAAAATCCACCTGAAAACAAATATTTGGACAAGTGGGCAGAGCACAGACTGTGACTACTCACTGGGTTTCCCTCCCAGCACAAGCAGTACACAACACTAGCTTACTGCATCAGGTGAAAGCCAGTAATCATGCTTCTGGTTGTTGCAGTGTGATTAAAAGGTGGCAGCCGCAGGATAGCCCATACCATCATCACTCCACCTTGTGCATGCAGAATTTTGAGAGACAGTCCCACAAAACTGTAGATGTTCTAAGTAAGCTAGTGTAGGTGATGGAGGAATGGCTTGTACATCTTAAAAGCTGGTTTTGTGTCTGCTGATAACAGATCCAACATAATTGCTGCTTTGAGAATAGGTGGTAGGGTGCGTGTGCTCTGCTTTGTCATTGTGTTAAATTTAGTTGTGACCAGATTCCTGACAGAATCCGAAACCCTCAGAGATATGCTTACTATTGCCCTTCAAAATCTGTGCCCATTTATTCGCTCCTACAGTGTGCGCAATGCTCTATATTCCATACAAGAGAGTAACAACCTGCCCCATCACCAACTGAAAATGGAGGTCCCTACTAGGTGGAATTCACAATGAACATGCTAGAGCACTTGTAAAAGCAGAATAAGGCCATTAGCGAGTACACCATGCAAAACTGGAAGGCTTTGGGGGGGGAGCCTCTTTGTCCCCTGGCCAATGAAAACTAATGTGCAATGTATATGAGTTGCCGAAACCCTGCCGGCTCAATGCTCTGCCTATTGATGAGTGTCCAGGCAGGGATGTGCATCCCATTTAAAGTGACAGCACTCATTAGTGGCTCCTCGTCTTCCTGGGTTACTGTCCATATAAACTTCCTGGACACAACTCTCAGTCGACCTTTCGTGGTGTCCAGTATTGTTGGCTAGTGGTTACGGTGATTTGTCTGACTATCTGTCCTGGTTCTGACCAATTGGCTCTGTGTATGACTACCCGCTCTGTGTATGACCCCGGCTTGTCTGAGAACCATTCTGGTGCAGAATCTGCAGCTCTGGTAGACACTCATCTCTGTGTATGACCCTTGGCCTGGCTGACTATCCGTTTTGGTGCTAACCTGTGACTTTGTCTGACTACCCGCTCTGTGTATGACCTTGGCTAGTCTGATAACCAATCTGGTGTAGACCCACGGCTCTGGTTTATGATTTACTCCATATTGCTCTAGCGTGTCTGACTATCCACCTTGGTGTTACCTGAAACTGTTCACTGCGCATCCAGCATCAAACACTCCAGTGATAGCCTGGGCGTTCTCCTGGTGGCTCTTGCAGACTTCCCTTGCATCCATTCGTTAACTGGGGTACTCAGGTGTGGACTTGAATCGGCTTTCCTCCAGCTTGTCTTCCGTGGCAGAGTCTTCTGGTACTCTAGCTATCTTCGTTGCTCCATATATTTACGGGGGTGTTCAGGTGCAAACCTGTAACTCAGTGTCCAGTTTGAGATCGCAGTCTGTACAGGTGTGGACCTGTGGTAGATCGCTCAGGTGCATACCTGAGTTGGCCTTTTCTCTGCTTGCCTCCCAGGATTCCATTCGGCACCACTCAGCTGCATTTCTGGCCGAACATTCCTATACTATATTGTGTACCGATTGCCATATCTTTCTGTATGTTGTGTATTTTAATAAAGTTGGAGTTACCTACAGTACTGGTCCAGTTCTGGTTCTTACGATCCATGACAGTGTGTGGCCAGCATTGACATGTACTGCAGTGGAAACCCTCAGTTGTCCTCCAGCAAGCATTGAGTATGAGAGGGTTTTCTGTGTGGCTGGTTATATTGTCAATGACCACAGGACACGGCTATCAAGCAGCAATATTGGGAGACATTCTTAAAAATGAACCAACATCTCATACCATCTGAGTATCAGGTAGCAGAAACCACACATGACAAACAAAGCCAGGACAAATATTTTAACAGCATCACAGATGAGGAGGTGGAGGAGGGACATCAAGAAGGGTTTCTACCATCTACCCCACTTGGGACAACTGCTATGAGCGACGACTAATGTGTGTCAATAATCTGAGAAGGAGGATAGAGATTTGAAGCTGCCTGTGTCTACTCGGTCACACAAAAGTTTGCAGTATTTGCTATCTTGTCACGCCCACAGACTCCCCTATACTGAGATAACAGCTAGAGCAGGAGGAAACTTGGAACATGGCTGCCTGTGTCTTCCCAATCAGTCACACAGAATTTTGGGGTATTTGGAGTAATTCTCCTTTGCTCCCTTCTCGCTCCATTCTCATACCCCAGACTCCCCTGGCAGAAATAGCAGCCAGATCAAAAAGGAACTTGGATCACAGCTGCCTGTGTCTACTTGATGACACAACATTTTGGGGTATTTGGGGTAAAATACCTATGCTCCCTTCTCACAACCCTAGACTTCCGTAGGACAGAGATAACAGTCAGATCAGGAAGAAACTTGGAACACAGTCACCTGTGTCTTCCCAGTCGGTCACGTGAAATTTTGTTGTATTTGGGGTCAAACTTCTTTCTCCCTTCCTGTCTCCCAGACTCCACAAGACTCCCTAAACTAAGCTTCAACTCACTTTATTAGCTTGCCTTTTCTAGCTCTAAAATGTACTGCTTTCTCCTCAAACCCAGAAAGGCATGCTGTGGGAGCCTGACACCCTTTTATATGCTTGTGCGAAAAGAAGAGAAACTTGCCATGACATTTTGTCTTTCCGTTGATTTCAATACAAGGTGTTGCCTGGTAAAAAGTGCCATTTTTCCTATTTGTCATTCGAAGCAAAAACTTTCGCCCATCCCCAGATTTGAAAAGTTTCAGGTCTCATAAAAATTGACAAAGGACTAATTGGTATGAGACTTTTGTCCTTTCCTGGTCTCCCATCACTCATGTCACAATTTAATATATTTTTATGAGCCAGTAAACACTTCAGATTTGCTTATTAGATTCAACTTCTTCCTTGTGATGATGTATGAAGCAGGGAGGAACATACCTTTTGGAGCCTTGGTGTTAGAGCGGTAATCTAGAGGCCCTGAAAGTGTAACTCATTTTATCCCTATGGGTTTCAGGCTATTTTTTATTACCCCTTGTTAAATAATGGCGTATTGTACACATATTGTACAGATGAGTGAAAGTTTGAAATAGTGGAAAAGTGCTTATTTTAATTTTATTTGTCCCCTATGATGCAGATGGTTTGCTCCATATTTATTACAAGTCTTCTAGTACATCAGTCTCACCGTGCCGCACACACATAAATGCTGACATAGGATCTATTTATTAAGCACTATATAAGATAGATACTGAAATGCTATACATGCGATACATATTTGAAAATAAGAGAATTCTTAATGTATTTCTCCTGGTAAACACTTTTTATAACTAAATAACATAAATAAGATAAGTTGCACCCCACTGCTGATCACCATGACCACTGAATCCCTAAATGCCCTTTTGAACTAAAATATGTACTTCATACATGCCCCTTATTGGGACTTTACTTAGGGTCCGTGGCACAATCCATGCCAGACTTTATCAATCATGATCTTCCATTACCCTGGGTGTGTAATTAGTGTTTCATTCAAACTGATTACTTCACCATTGCTCAGAATGGGTAATCCTTAAAACTTGTACTGGTTGAGAAACTCTGCTCTGTGTTACTGAGTTAACTATGTTTTGATTAATCTGCAAGCTAACATGGGCAATGTACTTTCAAGAACTGGAAGAATTCTGGAACAAGTCAACTATATCACAAAAAATATAATGAAACATTCCAACTGATTTAATTAGGGCTTTTATCCCCATGAATGATAGAGATGTCTCTAATTCATTACTGATGCTAGAGACCTCTGTAGCATTGAAAGGGTTAAAGATCAAATGTAATTAAATATGAATTTTGCTTTGTGTCCTGTGGTGCAGTTGTTTTTTCTCTGAATGTTCTGCTTAGTACAACAGGCTTAATATGATTGGCTACTTTTGTGAATTTTAACCATTCATTTTCATAGACTTGCACACCAATAACTTTTTGCTGCATCTGAATTAGAACTGGTATGAGTCTATTATTCGCATCATCAAATAAACATGAAACAAATTTGTATTAAAACAAATGAAGGTGAATCATAAAGTGCGTACAATTAATTTATTTTCTTATAATATAATGGAAATGAGAATGCACAATAACATCTTTTTAAATAGTCCCCCTCTTTTTTAATACACTCAGGCAATTAGTCCACAAGCTTCTGAATACATCACCTCTTCTTTCATTTCTTAATCATTTGGTTATAGATGATTTCACCTTCAGAACCATGATTGATGCTCAGAAGATGTGTCACTTTATCGACAGTCACCCATCCACAGACACGTTCAATGTTTTTCTATGTGGTGAGTGTGGAAGGGCATACAGACCACTCTTCATCAGTGACACTTCAAGACCATTTTCGAGCATGGGTTATACATTTCTACAATCACTGTTTCCATTTTGGGTTGAAAAGTTTATGTTGGATTTCTGCTCCAGTACACCTTCATTCCACAAAAAATGTATTTATTTCTCTTGTTTGGTTCATACAGAAGGCAGAGAATCCATGTTATCCTTGCTGTAGAAACAACTTGAGGGCCAGGTTGAAACCATTTTACAATCGTGTAGGGTGTTTATGCTCCCCACTGAATGGGGATTTCCATGTACAAAGAAAAATTTTTCTCTTTTTCTCTTTTTTGCCTGCTGATAAACAATATATTAAAATTTTGGCCTTTTTGCTACCTGCAATGAAATTCCCATTGAGAACATTTTCATTTTATGCCCAATTTCTGCTGCTAAGTGATTCCTATGGCAACATAAACCTTCAAAAACTGTCAGCAGGCTAAGACCTACAGCAATATACATAAGCCTTGAAAAAATGTTTAATACGTTGAGTCTGACAGCAAAATAAGTCTTGATTAAATTGTTAACAGGCTGGTAAGGCCTGCCATCTAAGCAGATGATGGAGCAGGTGGTTACACTCTTGTAAAGAATGTAATGTATTATTAACAGCCTGAGTCTGACCACAATATAAACTGTCTGAAACAGTTGCTTTTTACTTTTCCCCATAGGGGGATTTATAGAGCATTGACTTCTAGTTTGTGCAGGGAAATCACTCACTGTTGGATGCAGCAGTTGGTCTCACTGGAAGGGAAGGGTGAAAATTTTCACCCCAAACCAAAATTGACGAATAATGGCACTCCGGCTTGGCAAATAATTTCCAGTAAAAGTGCAGTTTTTCTGCTTCTTTCGCCTAGCTCATTCCATTGAAATCAATGGGAACACTGAATTTACACACAGCACATATCAAATATTATTTTATTTCCACAAAGGCCTAGTAAAAAAAGGGTGTGAGGATGTCTGTGTTGATAGACTGCAGGGAAAGAATCAGTTAAATAGGGAATTTTTTGGTGGGGGTTGTTTACTGGGATTGGGGGGGCACATGTCTGTTGAGTGTATGTGTGTGTACATCTCTGTAATATGTGTGTGTACATGCGTGCATCTCCGGTGTGTGTGTATGCTTGCATGTCTTTTGCATGTTTCTGCCTCTCACTATGTACATGTGTCTGCCTGTGTGTTGCATATGTCTGTGTTTATCAGTACGTGTTTCAGACACGTACTCCCAATGGTCATAACATAACGGGCAACGACGTCCCACATTGCTAGTACAAATAAAAAAAACAAAATACAATTAAACAAACCCCATAAGACGTTGTATAATATGGATCTGAAGAGGGTGTCTGTGTTGGTGGGTAGAGTCTGGGGAAAGGAACAGTTGAACAGGGAATTTGTTTTGGGGGAGCTTCTTGACTGGTATTGGGGGACAGTTAATAAAAAAAATAATTAAATTAAAATAAGAGATTTGTAAGTAACGTGACAGAAGCAGGGACCCCCTAACATAAGCTGTGACTAGGGTACACTGATACTTGACGTCATAGAGTATTTTGTAGAGGATGATTTGTAAGATTTGTTGTTAGAGGCCTAAGCACTGAGGAAACATTGATTTGTAGGACTTAGACTTATTAAAAGTATAAGCCCTGAAGAAACATTGATTTGCTGTAGGAAATAAGATTTGTGTTAGGCACAAGCCCTTAGGAAACATTGATTTGTAGGCCTTAGGCTTGTTTGAAACAAGCTACTAAAATTTTTATTTTTTTGTAGGCCTATGGGTTTTTTTTTTTGTTTGTTTGGCCTACTGCCAGAAGGTCATGTCGTTGTTATGGTCACTACAGCAAATAATCACACAAGACAGTACAAGCGAATTTAAACCAGTTTATTGAGTAAAATAATAACAATAATAATAATAGCGAACACTTCCTCAGTCAAAGGGGAGATAGACGTGAGGACAGTGTTTAGTCCACTACCCAGGAGCTGACACTGAACCACCGCAGATATGATAGTACTGAGTCTCAGAACAAACTCGCTTGACCACGGAATGTAATCAGAATGCTTAAGACTAGCACATGAGCATACCCAGAGAGTCCTACGGGAAGGAATGTTAGCTAGAGGATTTGAGTAGCCCAAATATGAGTAATACCCAGCGGAGGCACAGAGTATACGATAACCAGCAGATATCAGGACAGTATACTGATAGCACTACTCGAGGCAGCAGAGTGAGTGCTTGGATAGAGGCAGCCAGATAGGAGCGCACAGACATGAGACAAAGGAGCGAGGTAAGCTGCACTACTGCCCCGAGAGTAATTGGAATGCACTGAGCGAAGGCAACCTGTAAAGTTACCAGTTTGGTAGCTGAGCAGCAGGGTAATGGAGTGTGCCCTTAGATCGGCCCAGTGGTAGTCAGACAGGAGCGAGGGACAACACAGAGCATCAGTCAGACAGGCCACAGTCAGGAGCCGGATAAGGTAGTCAGCCACAGCTAGGGTCAGCATTGAGCGGGTCGTCGGAAAAGCCAGATTCATACACGGATCAGGAAGTCAGCCACAGCCAAGGTCAGCACGGAGTGGGTAGTCGGACAAGTCAGAGTTGTACACGAATCATGAAGTCAGCCACAGACAAGGTCACAACTGTAGTGAGTAGTCAGACAAGCCAAGGATCGAACACCAGGAGACAACGTAAGCCAAGCAAGTGTCAGAGGAACAAACTGGATGTGCACAGGAACACCAAGAAAGGGCAACTAAGCCCAGTTCACGCCCAGCATATAAGGCCGTCACACGAAGGCAGAGCCAATCAGCCAACTAACAGAAAGCTACAAAATAGCGAGCGCGACATCAGAGACGTGCGCCCGCAGACAACTCAGGCAAGTAGCAAATAGCACACTCAGGTCACTGAACTGACACAACAGGCAAGTAATCATGGGACCGTGATAGTCGTGTTGGCCAGTGGCCACTAGCCATTATCAAATGCCTTGATGTAGATGTGGAATTTTTGACTGCTGTTCTTGCTGCTCCTGCTAAGTTGGTAAAGCAGCAGGATGATTAGGCAGCTCAAAGGGAATGGGATCAACAACAGTAGTAACATGGGTAATGAAGTTCCACTTCAGGTATATGTGGAAAAAAAGAAGAAGTTGGACAATAATGCTTCTACACCTGCCCCTCCTCCAAAATAATGGGTGAGTTGAGAATATAAAAGTTTCCCTTGAGAGCAGGAATTGTTCCTCTCACATCAGCAACTGCAATATGCACAGTTTAAAAAAGGAAGGACTCGAAACAATGGTTACATCTGCACTCACATGATACAGCTGGCACAACTCTATCCAAACACCATGACACTTAGGGCCCCCACCATAAAACCAAGAACTGCTGCTTTCACTATGCCACTTGTCCTCACCCCACTAAGGACACATGACAACTTGCAGAGGGTTTAATAGTAATGATGTACTATCCCTGCCAACAGTTTAGCATATTCTGTGGGATTGAATCTCCCCAGATGCCGCTTGGTGCCCTGCTTGTGATTCACCTGCAATGGGTGGACACTAATTGCCACATCTTGACATCTACAGAATGGCTATCAGTAGGTGGGGGGAGGTAATGATGAATGAGGTGGATTGGCAGAAGATGTAGTTACCTTAGGGCAATAAGATGATGGCGAGCTAGTTTCACTCGTCATCAAACTTTCAGCCTCTGGCTGGATTTCTCTATTCTTCCTCCTCTTTGATCTCCACCTCACTTCTTGTTGCCTTTTGGGGGAGCCAGGGCATACAGCAACAGTGTTTCCCGATTTCTGTGGTGGGTGTTTTGCTTTAACACGTTTCACATAAATGTCATGGTGTCTGTGTTTCACGTGTGTTATCAGGGCAATTGTGCCAAGGTGTGTTCCCTCTTTTCCTCTTTTCACTGTCTTGTCACAAATTGTGCACAGTGCCATTGTTGATGATGGCATTGTGCCTGCCTCAAGAGAAAAATAGTCCCACGCCCATGACTTAAGGGGGAGGGGAAAGGTGGAGAAGAATGGCATCTTTCTTCTTGTCCTCCACATTCCCCTTAACTGGTTGGGGCAGAGGTTGATGTTGCTGCTGTTGCTGCTACTGCCTCAGAATCATCACTGCAACTAGGGCCAGGGTTATTGCTGCTTCTGGCAAGTGTAACCTGTCCTAGTCCCGCATGACTTGTTGACCCCATTCCCATTGTGTCCACTGCGGTCTGTGGCACACTAGCCTGCTCATCAGCAAACTGCTGCCCTTGCAACTCAGCAGCAGCAGGAATTAAAGCAGTTGCAAACTCTGAAAATTCTAATACCTGGTGGTGGTGGTGATGCCCATCCTCATCCTTGTCTCCCATTCCTTCTCAGTTTGGACTAAAAGGCCATCAATATATCTTCCACCCAAGCTTCTCCACCATCATCACCACCACCACCACCAGTCCCTCTGTACTGCTGCTCTATTACAGACATCTCACTGGTTGGAGGAGGTGAAGATAAATGTGATAGAGGGTCCCCTAATGTCACACTTGCCAATTCTTGTTGATCTGAAGCAGGCAGACTGACAGCACGGGTAGCAGGCATAGTCAACTGATCTGTGCTCCTGGTGGTGGTATTATTGTTGTTAGTCAACAATTATGTCTTCTCCAGGATCATGTTCCACATAGACAATGCCGAGAGGGAAAGGGGCCTTCCAGGATCAGGAGAATGGTGTGGGCTCCCTTGACCGCTAGTCTGGATGGTCTGCATTGCTTCCCATACCACTCCCCTAATGCTAGTCCCACCAGCTGTTTAACCATCCCTGTTACTACTACTAACACCAACCATATCAATTTCAGTCCTCCTCACAGTCACTAGTAATATGATGATCACCCCCCCTTCACTCCTAACACTAACAAGCTGCTGGACCTTCTTAGTAGTAGTACTAGTGGCAGGACTGCTTGGAGATGGCAAGTGTGACTTGCTGTCATCATCTTCTCCTTACCCCCCCACCCCGAGAATTATAAGACACACTGGCAGCAAGTTCAGCACTGGCAGTAGGTTCAGCACTGGAAGCAGGCACAGCAATGGTGGCAGCAGGGGCAGCACTGGTAGCAGGTGCAGCCAGTCTGGCAGCAGGCACAGGCAGCTGACCTGTCCTGATCTCAATACTATCCTCTTCTTCCTCCTGTGAAATACACGTCCCCAAGATCCCTAGGGGTGATTTAGGTGGACTGGCCAGCACTGGGTCTGGGGAATCAGGGTGAGCAGACCCTTCAATGCTGGTAGTGGCCTCTCCTCTGCTGCCTCAATTTTGGTATAAATATCACAGCACAACAGCACGGCACCTCTCTCTCACTCTGTACCTGCTTGTAATGTGTTTCACTTACTGGAGAATGGCAATTTTTATAGAGAAAAGGGGAAAAACATGTTAATAAAGGGGCAAAAACTTTCTAGCCATCGAAAGCGAAGAATTTTTGCCAGTGGGCGAAAATGGCAAAGATTTTAATTGATTTATTTTAAAAGGATTTTCCCATGAAAAAGCAGACAACCATGTGGTTTTCGCTGATTTTTGTCACGGGAACACGACTGACCCTACCACAACTCACTGGTAAATCCATCTCCTCTATGGCAAACTCTTTATTGTCTTTAGTGTTAAAAGTCTTAGTTTTACTACTGTGTGGAACTTTTCACCTCACTTTTACAAACAGAAGGAGGAATATCATGATTAGTTCCTGCATTAGTTACTGCAAAGCTACAACAACCATGGCCACAGTAAGTTTTTTTAGCATGATACTACCACCAACTCATTCATGCAGTCGTTTTAGTACTACTCCTAGTCCTTTCTCCTTAGTCCTGCATTTACCACAAATCACACATATACTCTGTGCAACTACATTAAATTCCAGCTGTCCCATTTTACCTATCTGCCCCAAGGATTGCAGTGTTAATTTTTAGAGAGCAGCTGTCGATAGCTTCACAATCAACAATTTGAAACAATGGCTAAAATGCATAGCAGTAGGTACAGCGCCAGAGTTTACAGCACTTCAGTATATGCTTGTTTCTCTTGTTTGAATGGGTGTAGAAGAGAGTGTGTATAAGTAAAACCGTGTGTCATATTGTACATGTTGTCTGTTTGTCTTCTCTTGAATGTAGGATGCAGTATGTTTGTCTACACAGTATATGTCACCTAGTCCCAGTCAAGGTTCAGCTAACTCAGGTAGGATGGATAACCTGCCTGCTGACTGGCTGGCTACCATCAATACTCCTGTCAACAAGTCTATATCCCTATCTTCCACTGTTTGCCTACATTCCATAACATACAAAATTACTCTGTTTCTCAAGTACAGGTGGACCCACCCTCATTTATACTTTACATGGCAAGAATACATGAGGAAAAATCTCCACATGGGGAATATTATTTTATTATAATTGATTGAACATATATGCTGGGAAAGGCTAAAAGTGCTGTTTTTCACATGTTTCTTTTGAAGCAGAATGTTTCACCCATCCTTATCCATTCACAAACTAAGCAGTGTACCCAACACAGCAAGTTATAAAATAAATTCCTGTTGGTACCTTTATGACCCACCCTCATGCATCCCTTCCCATACCATATAGCTGCACATGCAACACAGTGGGGGCATATACATAGAATAAATGTGGAGCTATTCTGGGGCAAACCAATCATACCACAGAAAACAAATACATATCCCCATATTCCCATTGACTGAAATGTAACTCATTGAAGGCAACAGAGGACTCCAATGCATTGCAAAACAACTCAATGTAACTACTGATCTGTGCCTTAGATATAGAGACTGATTTCCAAAAATAACTGGAGCACACCAATGTTACATAGCAAACATATAAAAATTGCCCCAAACCCCATTGATTTAAATGAGGCTTTAACCCTTTGAGTGCCAGAGGGGTGCTCAATGCACTGCTTTGCAGTGAATTGCGTATCCCTCTGGCACTCAAAGAATTAATCTACTGGAGCCCTCTCAAATATTCAAGGGGTTAAACCCCATTTAAATGCATGGAACATTTTATGTGTCCTCCTATGGTGCACTTGGTTTAGCCCAGACAGTCTCTCAGTGCATGTTAATCAGAGTTGTTCTCAGCACCAAATATGTCAGATTTTAATTTCTACATTATTTTTAAAATTGTAGTTTTGAGCAAATTTAAAAAAACATCTACTTTTAGCAATTTAAATTCACGTGAATCTTTAATCATTCTTAACCCTTTGAGTGCCAGAACGGTGTGGAATGCTTTTGCTTTGCAACACGTTGATTACCCCTCGGTCATTCATTTCCAGTGAGTCTATAAGAGAATGCAGCTGAGTGTTTTCACACAGACAAAAAAATATTAAGTTAGAAACCTGCTGGGTGAATGACTAAATCTCAAGTACTTCTTGCCAAACTGCTGTCAAGTTAATTAGGACACTTTTCAGGCAAAGGTCTAGGAGTGGGCAAAATTGCCTCCTACTCTCAGTTCTCTGCTCATTACATTCTTTTTGCTTCTAAAGTACATCACTCACGATCTTTTGGTGCTGCCATAATGATGGCTGAAGATTTTTAAAAGTAAGTAAACACAAAGCTTAAAATAGGTCTTAAAAAGGCTGTAAACATCCATAAAATATGTGTGAGATGGGATGAGTGTTCCTGTTTGTTTGTTTGTTTGTAATACGCAAGGATGTAAGAGAATAACAATGCAGTTTAGTCACAGTTGTAGACATGTTTAGGCTTTATGTATAAATGCAAAGAGTAGCAATACTGGGGCAAACCAACTGCCCATAGAGGACAAATAAAAATTACACAAATTCCTATTGATGTAAATGGGGCTTTTTAACCCCTTGAATGGTCTCAAATGCATAACTTCTCAATGCTTTGGAGACCTCTAAAGCACAAAAGCACAGAGGGAGTTAAAAGTACCATTTAAGTCAAATGGAATTTTGCTTGTTCCCTGTGGTACAGTTGGTTTACCCCAGAATTGTTCCACTTTTTTTTTATACATGACTTACAATTAGGGATGGGCAAAAACATTCACCTCAAACCAAAATCGGTGAAAAATGGCACTTTCCCCTTGGTGAAAAATTTCCTATGAAAAGTGCCATTTTCCCACTTTTTTTGCCTAGCTCATTGCATTAAATCAGTGGGAAGAAAAATTTTTGCCCACAGCATTAAAGTTTTGTCTTCAATTCCTGCAAGCATATAAAAGGGTTTCATCCTCTCACAGAATGCCATTCCGTGTGTGAGAGGAGTAAGCAGCATGTTTTTCAGCTAGAGGAGATAGGCAAATGAAGGGGAACTGAAGCTTAGTTTAGGGAGTGTTTTAGGTAGGAAATTTGTTGTCTGTATTAGGGGAGTCTGGGAGCACTCTGGGGGAGAAGAAGTGAGGAAGGAGGTTGACCCCAAATACCCCAAAATTTGGTGTGATTGACTGGCAAGACACAAATTGCTTGCTGATTTTGCTTTTATTGTCTCTGTGCTGGGGAAGTCTGGGGAAACAAGTTGTTGATTTTGTTTTTTAGTTATTTATAAATCTATAAATATATATATATATTTTCTGGATGGACTGACTGTCATAAGATAGGGTGGACAAAATAAATAATTTAAAAATGAATACATAAATAATTAAACAAATAAATAAATATATTAAGTGACAGACAGCTGACTGGGAGCCTGATGTAATTTCTGTGACTGAGGCAGACATGATAGACAGCAGGCACATTAAGAATTTTGTTGAGGGCTAAGGCAAGAAAGACATCACATTCCATCAGTTGTGTACTGTAGAGAGTAAAAACACACACAGTACTTGAGTAATCTAGCAAATGCACAAGCGGAAGGGGGAAAGGTGGAGCAGTGCAGAGAAGTGGGAGTAAATTGGGAATACAAAAACTGTCTGCAGCAATCGTTGCTGCAGGATGTGCAATAAATGATGATGATCCCTCTCCTCTCAGGGCGGATGCACTTTGTCAAGGTCCCACCAATCGCACCACCAATACCATACACATATGCCACATTGTAGGCTGTACTTTTCTTTTTATCAGTTGACATCGCATGAATATGTGCCAGTGTCACTTAAGAAGGAAGTTAGTGTTGTGGGCAAAGGACAAATGCACTCTGCATGCTAACACATTTTTCAAGGCATATGTTGGTGTAGGACTGACAGCTTAGACTTTCAGCTACTTATATCTCCACTACAAAAGTAATATTGTGCTGGGAAATGTTGAACTATAGGAAACATATGCAAAAAAATGTGTTGAAATAGGAGAAAAATGTGTTGGAATAGGCGAAATGGAGGAAAATTTGCATTAGAGAAAACTTTCATAAAAAAAGGGAAAAATCGTCTAAGTCATGTGGGAAATTTTCTCACCTTTCACCCACCCCAATTCAGAATTCATTTAGCTAAAGAGGTGAATACTAGAGCAAGTCAACTACACAAAAGAGGGAAAATGAAAATTTCCATTGATTGAAATGTTTTTAAACCGAGTGCCAGAGAGGTACACAATGCATTGAAAAGCAATGAGTTACGTACCCCTCTGGCATTCAAAGGGTTAATCTCTGAATGCTACAGAGGTCTCCAACTCATTGCAAAGTTCATATTCTAATTTCAAAGAGGGATACTTACTGTTTCCACATTAAGGGTGGATTACTTTGAATCTCCAGAACATGGAGCTGTTTTCAGCATATCGTAGATACTGAAATATTTCAAAAACATGGAATTTCATATGAGACTAGAAAAGGCCTCCCAAGTAGGGATGGGCAAAAGTTGTCTCCATATTCCCTCGAGAAATTTCGCAAAAACCACATTGTTATCCACTTTTTTGTGGGAAAATCTGCTTTAAAACTAGCTTTTAAAATTTTTGCATCTTTCGTCCATTGGCCAAAATCGTTCACCATTTTTTCAATGGCTAGAAAGTTTCCACCCATTGATTTACATTGTTTTCGCACTTCCGCTATAAAAACTTGACTTTTTCAATGAAGGCAGACACAACAGAAGCAGCTACAGAGTGAGTTAGACATGCTGTGCTGTTCTGCTGTGATATTACTATGAGCAGGTGAAAAATAATCAATGGAGGAGCTGGAAGGACCCTTATTTGTCCACTGAGTCTGAGGAGGAGGAGGAGGAGGAAAGGACAACTACTGAACCAATGCTGTCCAGTCCCCCTAAATCACCCCAAGGGATCTTGGGAAATTTAATGGGAAGGGAGGGAAGGGAGTGAGAGCAGGACAGGTCAGCTGCCTGTGCCTGCTTCTAGACATGCTGCCTCTGCTGACACCATTGCTGCCCCTGTTGAAACCAGTGCGTAGCCTGCTGCCAGTGCTGAACCTTCTGCCACCAGTGTTGAAGCTGCTGCCACCAGTGCTGAAGCTGCTAGTGTGTCTTGTAATACTCAAGAAAGGGGGAAGGAGAAGATGATGCCAAGAGTGACAGCAGGGGACCCTCTGTCTCATTGCTCATCACCTCCTCCAAGCAACAGTGTGATGTCTATAATAGACCAGCAGCACGTAGGGACTAATGGTGGTGGTGATGATGATGTTGGAGAACCTGGGGTGGAAAAGACATTGATGTCCTTTTTAGCAGAAACTGAGAATGAATGGGAGACAAGGATGAGGATGGCCATCACTACCACCTCTAGCAATAAGCTTTTGGAATTTGCGGAGTTTGCAACTGCTGTAATTCCTTCTGCTGCTGAGATGCAAGGGCAGCAGGATGCTAAGGAGCAAGCTAGTGTGCCACAGACCACCGTGGACACAGTGGGTATGGGGTCAATAAGTGATGCAGGACTAGGACAGATTCCACTTGCCAGCACCAGCAATACTCCTGGTCCTAGTTGCAGTGCTAAATCTGAGGCAGTAGCAGCAACATTATCTGCTGCCACCGAAAGTGAAGGGGAATGTGGAGATCAAGAAGAAAGAGGCCATTCTTCTCCACTTGTTCTCTATCCCTCCCCACCAGAAGCCATGGGTGTGGGACTATTATTCTCTTCCGGCAGGCACAGTACAGTCATCATCAACAATGGTACAGTGCAAAATTTGTGACAAGTTAGTAAAAAGGGGAAAGGAGGGAACACACCTTGATAACACACATGAAGCACATACACCATGACATTTATGTCACACATGTTAAAGCCAAACACCCATTACAGAAATCTAGCACCGCTTTCAATGTACCCCCTGAAGCTCCTGAAAGGCACCAAGAGGTGAGGTGGAGATCAAAGAGAAGGAAGAATAAAGAAACCCAGACAGACACTGGAAGTTCCATGATGAGCGAAACAACTAGCTCGCCGTCAACATCACCTGCTTCCTCTAGGGTTAAATGATAGCCACTCTGTTAATGTTAGGATATGGCAGTTTGTCTCTACCCATTGCACACTGTGTGGTGCACTGACCACACATGCCAGTGTGGTGGAGGAGAATCGATACCAGGTCATCAGGTGGCATCTGAGGAGATTCCATCCTGCAGAATATGCTAGGATTCTGGCAGGGAGGGTTCATTATTACTATGAAACTGTCAGCAAGTTGTCATGTGTCCTTAGTGGGGTCTGGACAGGGGGTACAGTGACAGCGGCAGTACTTGGGTTCTGGTGTTTGGATACAGTTGTGCCCCCAGATGTTATTTACCACACATAATGTGAAACTTGCAGTTTCTGATGAGAGTCACTGTTCCCGCTCTCAAGGGAAAAAAATACATTCTATTAACAACACACCCATGATTTTGGAGGAGGGGCTGGTGGAGAAGATTTAATGGCCAACTTCTTCTTTTCTGCACATAGACTGGGGGCTACTTATTGTGCTGCTACTGCCTCAGGTGCATCACTGGAGCCAGTTGCGGCAAGTGGGAGCTTCATCATCCATCTTCCATGTTACTGCTATTGTTGATCCCATTTCCTTTCAGCTGACTAATCATCCTGCTGCTTAAACAACTCAGCAGCAGCAGTACGAACAGCAGTTGCAACTCAGGACTCAGGAGGACATTTGACAGTGGCCGCTGGCCAACATGACGAGCTGGCCTAACTCCTACAAATCTATTTTTCCTGAGGGCTTTGTCTAATAAGTCTAAGTCCTACAAATAAACTTAAAGGGATAGTAATGTTTCATAATAAAAGCAGCTCTAGTTAATCATCATAGTTCCAGATTAATTAAATGACAAAGTGTTCCTCTCCCGCCCCTTTTACTGATGTCACACTGTTCAGCCAGAGCAGAATGGAGGTGCCCAGGTAGACTGCAGAAAGGGACAATCTTCAATTAAGATAAGGGAAAAACCTGAAAAACTTGTCAAGGGGGGTAGGAATTTCATTGTTTTCATAGGAATATGAGTATCCCTTTCTGTTATCTGTCCGGTCTATGGACTGCATTCCACATCTGAGAAGAGATTGCTTACACTAGGTAAAAGGGGCGGGAGGGGAAACTTTGCTTGTGAATATCTCATAAACCATAAAGGTTTGAGAGATAAGACTTATATCATTCTTCATGTTTTTTTTAATGCCTACAAAATAAAATAAAGTTAAAACGAAGTATTACTATCCCTTTAAGTCCTGCATAGTGCACACACAAATATTTTTTAGCCTTTTTGCTGTTATGCTGTTTAGCAGATGTTATAGTGGATGACTGGTATGGATTGACTGATATCTATCTATCTATCTATCTATCTATCTATAGATTTATACATACTCAGCATGGTTACTACAGCAATTATTACAATTATCATGTTTGAGTCTAATGTAAGCTATCATTATTTTCAGATTTTTGACACACATTAATCAGTGTTTATAGAAGTGACCCCACAATGGTAGATGGTAGCAAACCTCCTTCATCCTCTTCCTCCATCCCTCCTCCATCCTCATAATCATCCTCCTCATCCTCTGTGTGTCACGGTTACCCAGAGACATTTAGGAGTCAGTACGGTTTAGTTAATGCAGTTTATTAACAAATGAAAATGACATTAAGAGGATATATACAATATATACAATAGGAATAAGCACAAGGTAATAGCCAGCAAGCCTGCTATCAGAAATAATAGGTTCCAATGCTAAACCACTGTGCTGGAGACTAGGCCTTAGCCACTGGAAGTCTCAGCTGGAACCAGGAACAGGAACTGGAACCCAGGATCTGATCCGATGAGGAATGAGGTTTGACTCAGCCTGCAGTCAGAAGGAGCGAATACTGACTCATGCCTGCAGTCAGTAGGAGCGAACACTGACACACGCCTGCAGTCAATAGAAGTAAGGTGAAACTGACTCACGCCCGCAGTCAGCTATGCAAGTCTGCCAGTGCCCCAGGCCTGCACCAGGGGAAAAGATGAAAGAATAGTCAGACAGAGCCACAAGTCAGCACCAGAGGGGGTAGTCAGACAAGCCGGGTCATACACAGTTCAGGTAGTCAGCCAGAGTCACAAGTCTGCACTAGACTGGATGTCCACTATTAGGGGTTAGGCAAAAGAATAGTCAGACAGAGCCACAGGTCAGCACTAGAATGGATGGAAGACTAGACAGGTATCATGGTACCCGTGATTGCTGCAATTCAGTGTCTATCACCTGTAGGGGGCTCCCATTGGCTGTCTGCCTTCAGCCCACCTCACATTGCCTTTTTAAACTCAGTCTGGGCACCCTTTGGTTGCCCTTTCGTGGTGTCTTTGACAGCATCCACTTCCTCCTTACTGCAGTAGCTGATTGGGCCTGTTGCTGAGTTCCTGAGTTCCTGAGTCAACCTGTTCCTGAGTTCCTGCCTGCTGTGTCAGTTCCAGTCCAGTTCCGGTTGTTCTTATCAGTAGCTGATGCTCCTGTTGCCAGTCTGCTTGGCCGCGCTTGATCCGGTTGATCTTCTCTGCTGGTTCCTGTTGTTTCCTGCTTCCAGTTCCTGCATCTGTGGCGACATTGTTCTTCATTCGCTTCGGCTACATTTCCTCCTGTTGGTTCCCAGCGTGCAGAAGCTGGTTTGCTTCACTAAGCCTTGCGGCTCACATTCAGCCTGTTGGTTCCAGCTTGCAGACGCTGGTTTGCGCCATTTGCCTTGCGGCTCACATTGCAGTCTGTTGGTTCCAGCGTGCGGACACTGGTTTGCTCCATTTGCCTTGCGGCTCACATTACAGTCTGTTGGTCCCAGCGTGCGGACGCTGGTTTGCTCCATTTGCCTTGCGGCTCACATTACAGTCTGTTGGTCCCAGCGTGCGGACGCTGGTTCGCTCCATTAGCCTTGCGGCTCTCATTACAGTCTGTTGGTCCCAGCGTGCGGACGCTGGTTTGCTCCATTAGCCTTGCGGCTCCCATTACAGTCTGTGGGTTTCAGCGTGCAGACGCTGGTTTGCTCCATTTGCCTTGCAGCTCACATTACAGTCTGTTGGTCCCAGCGTGCGGATGCTGGTTCGCTCCATTAGCCTTGCAGCTCACATTATAGTCTGTTGGTCCCAGCGTGCGGACGCTGGTTTGCTCCATTAGCCTTGCTGCTCACATTCAGTCTGTTGGTCCCAGCGTGCGGACGCTGGTTTGCTCCACTAAGCCTTGCGGCTCTCATTCTGCCTGTATGTTCCTAACGTAGGGCGCTGGTTTACTCCCTGACTTGCAGTCAGGTACTTTATGGTTCCGAGTGCGCTGTCCAGTCCTAACAGCATTGATTCCTATAGTATACGGGCACGAGAGTTTCTGATTACTGTGAAACCACTTGACCTGGTAACCTCTATATTCCATCTTACTGTCATTATCATCTGACAGTCATTAGGTCACTGTGGATGTCACCTTCCTTTGGGCGGCCTTGCCCGGTATATTGGTAAGGCCGGTAGAACCTTTCACTTTGCCACCTTAAGGTTGCCTTACCCGGTATTGGCAAGGCCGGTAGAGCCTACTCATTGGTATCCCGTCAGGCTGCCTTGCCAGGAATATTGGCAAGGCCGGTAGAACCTATTTGCTATTGTCATTATATGTATTGTTTGTATGTGTATGAAAACCCTATGGGATTGCCTTTAACTTTTCAATAAAGTCATGTTTTTACCTAAACCTTACGTCTGAGAGTCTTAACAAACCGTGACACCAGGTCATACACTGAGCCCAAGGTAACAGAACTGCTATGAACAACAACACAAGGGCAACTGAGTCAGTCCTCAGCCTTTAAACCCCTCCATAGGAAGTAGGAGGAGCAGCTCAGAGGGAGGAAGTAGGAAGTTGGTAGGAGGAGACTACAGGAAGCAAACATATAAAACAGAGGCCTGCGGCATGCTTGAAGCCTCACGCCTGCAGATGAGGCTGAAGTCAAGGTAAGCTCTAACACTGTGCTGCTGTTAATAATACTGTCACTTTACTCACATGTCCTTCCTAATCCTTTCACCCTTCTCATTCCCCCTTGTATGTTTACTGGACATTACTCAACTAGTATGTGTGCATATTTACTGTAAAGTACACAACAGAAATGATTGTGATGTCTTGGCCCTTTACAAAGTACTCTATCTCATCAAGTATCAGTCTTCCACAATCACAGCTTACGTTAGGGTCCCTGTCTCTGTCACCTATTAACAAATGTATTTATTTATTTATTTTAACTGTCTCCTCCATCTCTTTCAACATATAACAAAAAAACACATTCCCCGTTCAATTGCTTCTTTTCCCAGTCTCCCCTAGCACAGAGATAGTAACAGCCAGGTCAGGAAGCAACTTTGATCTCCTCTACCTGGGTCTTCCACACTGAATGTTGAGATATTTTGGGTAATTCTCCTTTACTCTCTTCTTATTCCTCCAGACTCCCCTAGCACAGAGATAACAGTCAGATCATGAAGGAACTTGGATCATTGCTGCCTGTGTCTTGCCAGTCAGTCACAAAGAATTTGAGGTATCTGGAATCAACTTCCTTTCTCCCGTTCTGTCCCTCACAGTGCCCCCAGACTCACCTAATGCAGAGAACAAATGTCCTGCCTGTGAGATGCCCTAAAATAAGCTTTGACTCATTTTTATTAGCTAATTTTCACTAACTGACACATGTGCTGCTCTCTCTTCCTCTCACAAACACAGAATGGCATGTTGTGGGACCCTGAGACCCATTTTATACTATACCTGCAGGAAAATAAGGAAAATATGCCATGTGGTGGGTAGAAATTCCATTTTCCCATTGATGTCAATGCAATGAGTTAGGCGTAAAAAGTGGAAAACTGAACTCTGTAGGAAATCCACCTCTACATTTAAAGTGTAATTTTCTCCTGTCTACATTTTGAGGCAAAAACATTCACCATGCCTATTACTGAGTCAATGAGTTAATTATTGACTACAGGCCAACTATTGTTGTGGGAATTATATTATATACATCTTAATACCACTGAGGTGAAGAGTTTATTTGCAAGGAGTGTCCTCTGCTTCCCATTGTCAATGTAAAATCAAAAGAGATTCAATTCAAGGCATTGTTTAAATCTGTGATTGAGACTTTCATGCGTACATAAATATGTAGTTTTAAGGTCTCACAATCAGAAAAATAAGAACAAACATATTGTAAATAATTTTTATAAAAATGTATTTGAAACTCAACATTCACATTCTTTATGTAAAAAATGGAGTGCCTTAAGTGAATGTCCATGGCAAACCGAAGTGCCACTGTACCCAGATTGAGAACTACTGGCCTAAAGAATCCAATAATGTTCTATGCTCATCAGCCTAATAAAAACAGTGTTTGGTCATGCAACTAGTGGTTGATTTTCTTTCTTTTTAGCCTGGAAGTGAAACTTCTATTTCACATTATGAAAGACCTCCATCAGGGCTGTTTCTAGGTAATACGGCTCCCAGTGCAAAATTCTAAAATCCCCCCTAACAGCATTTTTTTTCTTTTTTTTTTCTTTACAACTATCCATTGTCTAGGAAAAAAAATATCTTCTGTGTTATAGTCACATAAGACAGGACATGGAGCTTATATGTATCATTAACATTGGAGAGATCAATTGACTTTTGTACCATTATATGAGTGAGACCAGCAGAGAATTACACAATTAGAGAAGAGCATTAAACCAGATTAAATAACTTTATGAAAGTACGTGAAACACTCAGAAAATTGCTCAATTATGTGAAAACTTCAGGGTATTGCAGTATTACATAACAGACAAAATGTATTAATTTGTAGTTGCCATATTAGTCCATTTTATTAATAAAAATATTAATGCTATTTGGTTAAAACGTTTTTTATTTGGACTGCCAGTTTATATTTTAAGACAAGCTTTCAAGATATCAGATCTCTTCCTCGAGTGATTCAGTATGTGTGATCTTCCAGGACTGTAACAGTTAAAATAGATATACGGCCTAACCATATTAACCCCTGGAAACTAAGCTATATGCCATTATGGGGAAGTTGTGTACCCTAATTAGGTGACTGTGTCCTGTTCTGCTCCTTAGTAGTCATGTGACATATCAGTATTGCATCTGCTTTATTTTGGTTATTAACACCATCTTACCTGGCAGTGTGTTGAAGCTAAGCATAAGCAACAGCTTGTTATCTGAAAGTGACTCACAGACTGACTCCTCAGTCCTTTGTGTCTGCTGTGTTTGTTCCTCTTTGCCTTTGTGAACAAAAGTATTGACAGGTGCAGAGGGTGCCATTTTCAGAGAATGTATCATAGCCCTTCATGATCAAACCATCACATGCTTATTATCATTGTTGAGCACACTTGTGCAGAGAGAGCTAAGATAGTCTCTCAGAAATATCAAATATTACTCTTTCATGGGAGGCCACCACCTAGCGCCCAGTGCCGACGTACTCTCCTCAATGCCCTACAAATGGCTCTAAACCCAATTCTTAATAATGCAGACAGCAATATGGTACGTAGATATAAGAAATATAATGGAGCTTTTCCCCATCTTATCACCAAATGAGGGTGCTGAGCAATTATTACAATAACAGTCAAACATATGCACACCTCATAGGTTTATAAATTCTACTGTGCTTCATGATGAATAGCCAATTCTGGCATGGCTGGATCAATTAACAAGTAGAGCATCAATACACACACACAACCTCAGTGTGCTCTCATGTGCTTTTTATTGACTTTTTGTTGCTACTAGTGCAAATTCATCAATACAATAAACCACAACATAGTGAATAACAAACATATATGTAATCTAATGCCAACTGAAATTCCTGTCACCTGAATACAAACCCGCCAGACTCCAAATACACAAAGAAGACAGGTTCTACCTTCAGATCTTTTCTGATGGTGAAGGTAGAACCTGTCTTGTGCCTGACATAACAGTATTTCTACCGACTAAAGTCACAGGTGTATTTCACACAAGGTCTTTTTATTAATTTATAATAAAGTGACTCAATTATTTTATATATTTGGATCTTCGTGGTTATATTTACCAAGTTAGTGCATACAACTATTGACTGCCATTGAAACTCACCAGACTCCCCATTACCAGAAGTTATGTATGGTTAACACATTACTACTCTCTGCTGGAGATTGGTAAAACTGTTCAGTTTGTAGCTACATTTTTTAGGAATTGAAAAATTCTTGTTCTAGCTAAATTAATCTGGAAGAATCTAGATCTCCTGGTTTGTACATTTTGGATGTGTTTTTGGATTGTTTCAAAACAAAAAAATATATGAGACATATTCATTTTCTCAGCTGTAGACTTGAACATAATGGTTTGGACTTTGGACAGAAGGTGATAAATTCATCACTTGATTTTATCTGAAATATTCCCTTTGTAGTCTGTGGAGGAATACGAAGGTAAAACCAGTGTTAAAAGTATCTTTACTTGAATGTAGCTCATTGGGAAGACTTTTATTGAGGGCTAACATATTTTTTTTTATAAATTAGTTTAAGGAAAAATTTCTTAAAGAGACAATATATATCCTGTAAGTCTTTTTTGCTTTTATAACCACTTGGTAGCTATAGAAATCTCAAAACAATGAGATATTCACAAAGGGACATCTATTTAAACTGAATCAAATTCCCCCAATTTATCATACTAATTTTTTTTTTTAAATCTGTATTTTCAATCCCTGGATGCCAGAAAACTACCCAATGCAATTTGAACAATGCTTTGAATATCTTTCTGGCATACAAGAGGTTAATAGTATGGGTAGATCTTGGAAGATGTGTGTAATCACATGTCAGTTTCTAAGCTAGAGACTGCAGTAAAAATTTAATTAAACTTACTAAAGAAAAAAAAGACTAATTGCATTTGAGAATATATATTCTGGGCAATCAGTCAAAATATTTGAAACTCTTCTTGACCAATTTTTACACAAGAGCCATGTGTGCATAAATCACTGAGCAGTATATTAATCAGATATCAGATTCTATTTCCATGAGATAATATGACTTCATGGTATGCTGTCCTATGGTGCTGATTCAACAAAGTGTCTAAGTGGCTGATTCATCAAGCAGTGAGTTATTTTAGACATGGTCATGAATCAGCCTTATAGGATAGCACAGTATGAAGTGATAATAGAGATGATGTTATGAATACGTACATTTAATCCCCTCAAATATCTCATAATTCTTGTCTTTTTTATATCAGTTACACATATTTGGGGTTATCTGGTCACTGTAATGTTTCCAGGGCAGAACAGCAGTATGACAAGTTCTATCTACACATAATCACATCAAAGAACTCACTTTGTGTATTATTGTTACAAAAAATTCCTTCACTGGGTAACAGCCACACCAAAAATTAGGTTGTTGAGATAGTCATTTTATGGCTGCAAAGACAATGAGATTGATGTACTAAAAGAACAGTGGTATCTCTGGATCGAATAAACTGCATCATATGGAACAATTAAAATTCCCCAAATTCTCACTGATTTAAATTGGGTGAATGCTAGAGAGGATTCCAGCATATTGCAAATCAAGCTCTAAAGACCTCTCTAACATTCAAGCAGGGAGATGCACCAGGAGGGAGATGCACTAAGGTGTGGTACAGAGGTGAAAAAGATGAGATTACTTCTCCAGTGAGATGACTTCTGTATTTCCTATGTTATTCTATGAAATCTATGCACTAAGATTTCTCTGACTTGAAAAATGTTAGTGGATAGGTTCCACAGAATTACATCAGATTTATCTCCACTTTATCACCTCTTTATCGGGGCTTGTCTTCACCATCATATCCCCTTCAATCCATCGCCAATCAGTCCTCATTTCCATCAATCTGTCATGCCTTTGACACATTTACAGTTTTGTACCAAACACATCATCAATGTTTAATTTCCATATGGAAATGCAGGTTAACAAGCCATTGTCATAATCATGTGGATGTGGTTATATGTTGTTATTGTTGTTGTTCACCACATGCACTAAACATCGATAGCAGCCTGAGGTTGGCGATGCTAACTAGCTCAAAATGTTTCTGCTTCACAAAATAACATGCTGCAGAAACCTGACACTCCTTTTATATTATCCATGTAGGAAAAGTAGGAAAACATGCCATGTGTGTGTGGGGGAATTCAGTCTTACCATTTATTTCAATGCAATGAGCTAGGTGGGAAAAAGTGGAAGATCTTCACTTTTCATTAAGAATTTCCTGCTTGGTGGGAAGTGCCATTTTTATCCTGTTTCGCTTTTGAGGTGAAATACACATGGGATCCTAATTTATTACATGCTAAAAAAAGACAACTGTGTTTGTTAAACCCTTCAATATAAAAAAGTCTTCATTGCACTGTTAATTTTCTTTACTCTAAAATATAATTTGGTTTGTTTTACTTTTTTAACCTATGCAAAAATATACCACTACACGGAAAACCTGGCTGAAATAAAAGGTATCTCCTTTACTAAAATATTCAGGAAAAGTTAAAAAAAAATCACGGCAAGCTGTAGAACTGAATGTATGTGTTTCACATAGAACTAGACATCCTATTGAGTGCTTAAAATGATAAATAGTGTACATTAGGAACTGACCTTGAAACAGCAGCCAAACAAATGTTGTATGTGGTGTATATGCAATTTGTGTAATAAATATAAGCAGATTAGTATTTTTCTATATATCGATAATTGCAGTCCAGCTTTTACAACAGAAGGTATTCAAATGTGAGTTATAATATAGGATCAACGTGCTAGCCTCTGGTGTCCAATAGCCATCTGGTAGCCTTCCATCAAACAGACATGTATCTACATCTTCTTCACAATACTGTTCTGCATGTAACTGGTATGTCCATTTAATTTTTATGTAACTGTTGTGATATATCAACTTAAAGTATCAGTTAATGTATATTATAAAAAACATATTTTGTATGACTTTTCTTACTGAAAAAAGAAAGAAACTGTGCTGATAGCTATCCTCTGTTGAATAGATAACTAACTGATATGCTCATTTTTTGATGTACTGATCATAAATGGAAAAATTAAAAAACAGTAGGGCTTAGTTTATACATTTGTAGATTAATAGTGATTTTGAATTTGTAACATTTTATGAATTGAACACAGTCAAGCACAATATGTCTCTATCAACCTATTGGACGCCAGAGATATCTCCAATGTGTTGTGAAGCAATTCATTTGAGTCATATCTAGTATCCAAGGAGTGAAATATGGATATAAACATTATAAAAAAAAAGTAGATTTGGACATTTACATTTTATACTGATTCTGATGTCTTTCATTGTTCCAGGAAGCACCAATCCACCAACACAGAACCAGAGTTGTATCCAGACATCCATAATTCCCATTTATATTATAAGCAATAAGATCATGTGACCAGAACTTCCTGTTCACCACTATCCTATGGGAAGGTTTTATATTCTCCATATAACTAACAAATTTATCGGTAATACTTCGTAAAGGACAATAGAAATCTAAAACATGGCCTAACCCTACCTCTATAAAATGTTTGCCCCTTATCTCAAGTGCTGGTCTTGTGATTTTATTATGTTAATGCCCACTGTCTGAATTGACTATTATGGATTCAGTTTTTCAAAAAAGAAGTGAATATCAAATCCTACATTCTTATGTGCATGCATGCAACCATATAAATAAATCATAACCAGGCCTGTTTTAGCAACATGGAAAAGTGGGCAGTTGTCCAGTGCATACTGGTAGAAGGGCCCCACCATAGACAAGGAGGAACACAGACAACACTGTTTGGAATCCTCTTATCACCCTTTCCCTGATGATCTAGAGCACACAATACAGTTGTTGTGGTAAAGCTCAGAATTGTGTGATGACTTGGGATGGGTGGCCAGCCAACATCCCAACAGAGGAAGGAAGCACAGGAACGCTAAGGCCTCCTTAGGGAGACTGTGATAGTACTCCCCCACCTTAACAACCTCTCCCCCTTGGAAGAGGACCAGCAACAGAGGAATGGCGGGAGTGGAATTCACTGAAAAGGGTAAGTGCATGTAGAGCTCTCTTAGCGACCCAGGAAAGCTCCTCAGGTCCATATCCTTTCCAATGAACTAGATATTGTACCTGGCGTCTGACCCTGCGAGTGTCCAAAATACTTTGTACCTCATATTCCTCATGGTCCCCCACTTGGACAGGTCTGGGACTGACAGGAGCAGTAGTACAGACCAATGGTTTCGGTAGCGACACATGGAATGCATTAGAAATGCACATATTAGCAGGGAGTTCAAGGGCATAGGTTACAGGGTTAATCCTACGGGGAACCAGAAAGAGACCCACAAATCAAGGGGCCAGCTTTTTACAAGGCACCTGGAGATGGAGATTGCATGAGGACAGCCATACTCTCTCTCCTACCTGGAACACTGGAGGCAGTAGCTGACTACGGTCTGCTTGTCTCTTATAGCGCAACATGGAACTCTGCTGTGATCTCTGAATCCATACCCATGTGGAGCAGAGCACTCTCAAGTGCTCCTCCAGAGCAGGAATATTCTGAGTCTCGAAGGACTCAGGCAGAAGCGAAGGTTGGAACCCATAGTTAATCAGAATGGGTGAGTTCTAAGAGGATGAATTGACAGCACTATTTCTGGCCAGCTCTGCCCACAGAAACAGGTTCACCCAATTATCATGACGGTCTGAGATAAAACAATGGAGGAACTGTTCCAACGCCTGATTAGACCTTTCTGTAGCACCGTTAGACTGTGGATGGTAAGCCGAGGAGAACGAGAGCTGGATGCCCATCTGACCACGATATGTGGCTACCACTTTGGGTATACCGTGGAGCCGAACCACCTCCTTGGCAAACATTTTGGCCAACCCCTTGGAGGAAGGTAGTCCTTTGAGTAGTACAAAATGGACCATCTATCCACAATCATGAGGATGACCGTGAAGCCCGCTGAATCAGGCAAGTCAACAATAAAATTTATAGATAAGTGGGACCAAGGCAGCTCCCCATTGGGAATGGGTTGAAGGAGACCAAGCACAAAATGTCTAGGAGTCTTGGTCTGTGCACAAGTGGAGCAAGTGGCAACAAATGTGGAACAATCTGCCCTCAGGCTGGGCCACCAAAAGAGTCTAGTCATAGACCATATTAGTTGGTCTCTCTCAAAGTGTCCAGCAGTCTTCGAGGAATGGTAAGTGTCCAGCAGTCTGGTACGGAGGGATTTGGGCACAAAACACTTCCCATTACGCTTATCCACAGGGACGGAAGCTTGAGCAGCCAAAATCTCCTCACCCAATGGAGATGTAATACTGGTATGTATCTTAGCCAAGATGTGGCTGGGAGGAATGATAGGTGCTAGAAGAGACTCATCCTTGGACTCAGCCCCAGATTGTAGAGAGAAAGGATCTGCTAATGTTTTTTGTACCAGGGTGGTAGGAGACCACAAAATTAAACCTTGAGAAGAATAGGGCCCATCTGGCCTGACTTGGGGACAACCTCTTAGCCTCTGATAGATATGTTAGGTTCTTGAGATCTGTCAGTATCAGGATAGGGACTATAGTACCCTCCAACAGATATTGCCATTCTTTCAGGACAAGGATGATGGCGAGTAACTCCCGTTCGCCTACGTTGTATAAACTCTCTGTCTTAGACAGTTTCTTAGAGAAGAAACTGCACGGAAGCAATAGTTTCCCAGGGCCCGCATGCTGGGACAGCAAAGCTCCCACTCCAGACTCTGAGGCATCAGCCTCCAGGGTGAAAGGTAGGGTGGGATTCGGGTGGGACAATATTGGAGCTTTAGCAAAAGTCGACTTCAGATCCTCAAATGCCTGCAAGACCTCTGGTGACAAGTCTGAAGAATTAGCTCCCTTCTGAGTCATGACTACAGTGGATAAGTTTCGTATGAACTTCTTGTAGTAATTAGTGAAACCCAGGAACTTCTGTATGGACCTTAGCCCCACTGAAAGTAGCCACTGTAATACAGCAGAGAGTTTTTGTGGGTTATTGGCTAGGCCAGAGAATGAAATAACATATCCTAGGAATGTCACCTGAGATTTGTGGAAATCACATTTTTCTAGCTTGCAGAACAATTTGTTCTCCCTGAGAAGTTGTAGGACCAGGGCTACGTCTGCTCTATGTGCCTCCAAGGTACGAGAATGGATGAATATATCGTCCAAATTTACCACAGCACAACTTTGTAGTAGGTCTCTCAAAACATCATTAATGAATTCCTGGAAGACAGCGGGAGCGGGAACCAAAAGGCATCACCAAATAGTCATAGGGCCTGCTCCGGATGTTAAACGCTGTCTTCCACTCATGACCTTCTTTTATTCATACCAAATTGTACGCAGCCCTCAAGTCAAGTTTCATAAAATAGTCGAGCCTTTGATACGATCAAATAGCTCCGTTATCAACTGAATCGGATAGGCGTTCTTTACCATCAGTTTATTCAGACCCCTGAAATCAATGCATGGTCTGAGTTCCCCAACTTTTTTCTTAACGAAAAAGAAACCTGCGCCCACAGGTGAGGAGGACTTCAGGATAATGCGCCTAGATAAAGCATCAGACACATAATCCTCCATGGCCTTGTTCTCCTCCACCGATAAGGGGTATCCTCGGCCCTTAGGAGGTCTGGCTCCTGGCACTAGATCATCCGTACAATCATATGGCCTGTGTGGCGGTAATGTACTGGCCTCTACCTTATTAAATACATCTTTGTAGGATTGGTACTCAGCAGGTAAGGAGGTAGAGGTACACAATATCCTGGTAGTCTGCTGGAGGCAAGATTTTGTACATTGAGAAGACCACGACAGAATATCACAAGTCTGCTAATCAATTCCAGTGTTGTGAGACATCAACCATGGAAAACCCTAGAATGATGGCATGATGGGGAGAATGTATGACCTGGAACTGTTGTGTCTCCACATGTAGTGCCCTACCCTTAGAGACAAAGGATGAGTCTCATGCGTAATCTGCGCTGGCTGTAGGGGTCGGCCGTCAATGGCCTCAATTGCCAGTGGCTCGGAGTGATGCAGCAAAGGGATAGAGTGCTTGGCCACAAAGTCTGCATTGATGAAAACGCCCGTGGCCCCTGAGTTCAGTAGTGCCGAAGCCACTACCGATGACTCTGCCCAAGACAAGACTACTTCAAGAATCGGTTTGTCCTGAAGTCTTTCTGGGGACAGTGAAATTCCACCCAGGGTCTGTCTTTCCTGACCCTAGATGCAAGCATTTCCTGGCCGTATAGGGCAAGCACGCAACATATGGCCTGGCTCCCCACTGTATAAGCAAAGACCCCTTCTCCTGCACTGATCCCTCTCCTCCACCGAAAGGTGTGTGAAGCCTAACTGCATTGGTTCTCCCCCGGCAGGGTCAGGACTACGAGTTATGGGAGGTGAAGGAGGACAGGGTCGGTGTAAGAAACTAGGTGCCAACAGAGGTAAAGGTTTACACCCCTGTTCCTTGAATGAAGGCCTCTCACGGATTTTCGTATCAGGATGGTGACTGAGATTAGCCCCTTCAGATCACCAGGCAGGTCTCGGTCTGCCGTCTCATCTTTAATAGTGTCACACAAGACCTAGGAGAATGTGGCAACTAGGGCTTCATTACTCCATCCTACCTCCGCTGCCAGAGTATGGAGCTCAATAGCGTAGTCCGCTACTGTACGTGAGCACGGCTGTATTGTCATAAATCTTTTGGCAGCAGAGGTTGTGCGCCCAGGAACATCAAAAACTGCTCAGAAAGAGGCCACCAATTCAGTGAAGTTATGAATTATGGGCTTCTCCATCTCCCAGACTTGGTTGGCCCAGGCCAATGCCTTGCCAGACAGGAGGGAGATCAGGAATCCAACCTTACCTCGCTCAGTAGGGAATGCATGTTGTACCAGTTCTAAAAAAATTCCTAGCTGATTGAGGAACCCCCGGCACAGTGTAGGTTCCCCATCATATATTTGGGGTCAAGGAGCAGAGCCAGACAACCCTCTACTCATGCCAGCCTCAGAGGAAGTTGCCACAACCGGTGCAGGTACTGGGGAAGCCACTGGTTGCTGAGCGAAGCGATCAAGGTGAGCCGTGAGATTCAATAGTGTCGGCATAGCAAAAGACAACTGGTCGATTCTCTGGTCCTGAGAATCCATCCTAGACAGGATGCTCTGATTAGGTGGACTTTCTGATCCTTCAATAGACATGGCCCTTACGTACTGTCACAGTTTTCCGGCAAAGAAGGACAGACACAATCATATAATATATAAACACCTTTATTTATTATGTATGGCAATAATAGTATTCACTCACACAACCTCAGCCACAGAATATAGGCCCAGGCTCCTTCCTGGAGCAGCACACTTTTCTCCAACCCTTTCATGGTGTTCCTGAGCCAGCGTTGCTGTTGCTGAGTTCCTGTGTTCCTGATTTCCGTTGTACCGATTCGGCCTGTTCTGACGATTCTCCTGTGTTCCTCCTCCGTGATCTGACCCGGCCTGGCTGATGTTCCTGCTCATTGCTGATCTGGCTTGTCTGAGAATCTCCTCCGTGATCTGACCCGGCCTGGCTGATGTTCCTGCTCGTTGCTGATCTGGCTTGTCTGAGAATCTGCTCCGTGATCTGACCCGGCCTGGCTGACGTTCCTGCTGCTGTTGTCGCTTGGGTGACATTCTGATTCCTGCTGTGTTCGCGTCTGGCTGGATCGAGACTGTATCCATTAACTCCTGCTGAGCCATGTCTCTTGAGCTGAGTTGCCAGTTACACTTGCAGAGCTGTACTACTAAAGCTGAGTTGCCAGTTACGCTTGCAGAGCTGTACTACTAAAGCTGAGTCTCTGGTTACGCTTGCAGAGCTGTACTACCCAAAGCTGAGTCTTCCTTGGCACTTGCAGGGCGATACCGTTATACGCTAAGCCTCCAATTATTCTTGCTGTGCTATATATCCAACCTGGTGCTGTTGTTAACTCTTGCAGAGCCGTTATGCTCCCGCTGCTCCTGCTGAGCCGGCCGCGTTGGGGCGTGGGGAGACGGTGGCTCATATTGTCATCCAAAGCAGAGTAGTCGGTATCCAGTTACGTGCCTGTGAGGCGCTATTGGCTCTAGCACACTCTGCACCGGTGGTTCCGGTTATAAGCCCGGTGGGGCTATTGGCTCAAGCTATCGCTGTACGGTTGGTCTCCTTATACGCCCATGGGGGCTAGCGAGTCACGCTCTTTGAGTGCAAAGTGTCTCTGTCATACACCCATGGGGGCTATTTGGCTCAAGCAATCGCTGTCAGTTGGTCTCTATTACATGCCCGTGGGGGCTAGCGATTCAAGCTCTTGCAGCATCAGTAGTCTCCATTATACGCCCGTGGGGGCTAGCGGCTCACGCTTCTGCATTACAGTTGTCTCCGTTATACGCCCGTGGGGGCTATCCGCAAACTGCTCCGCAGCGTTCCGTCTCAGTCTCTGCATTACCCAAGCAGCTAACGTCATCAGTGGACTTAAGGTGTTGTGCAATCTAGCACCTATTGCTGCCAGACACCACAACAGAGACTGACGTTTCCTATGTATTTAACTATTGATTGCCAGTCGCTATTTTGAGCCTGTCCTGTGACAGTATATGTATCATTTGTACTCCTGTATACTGGTCCTGTGAAGGCCTATGTGTCTATCTCTTGCTATCTACTGTGTGGCCTATTGAGGGCGACCTTGTTCGTTATTTTTTTTGTCTTAATAAAACTGTGTTTTATTCAAACCTGCTGTCTGAGTGTCTGAAAACTGTTACACAGACAAACCGGGGACTACATGGAGTGATAGTCAGCAAGAGCCAGAGGTCAGATAACCGGGGACTACACAAAGCAAGTTAGTCAGCAAGAGCCACAGGTCAGAACCGAAGTGATTAGTCAGACAAGCCGGGGTCATGCACAGAGCAAGATAGTCAGCCAGAGCCACAGGTCAAAACCGATGTGGGTAGTCCAACAAACTGGGGTCTACACAGAGCAAATTAGTCAGCCAGAGCTACAGGTCAGAAACGATGTGGGTAGTCAGACAAGCCAGATCATACACAGAGCGGATTCTCAGATAAAGCATGGGTCACAACGGAGCACAAGAGACAATAGTGGAAACACCACGTAAGGGCCACGACTCCTAGGCTCAAGGAGGTTAATAAAGGTGCCTATAAGGGCGGGAACCAATTAGGCAAAACAGAGTAGGCCCATAAAGAGGCTTACAATACAGCACCCATTCCATGACATCAGAAATGCAGAAGTAGCTGCAAACATGCCAGCCAACATCCCAATAGAGGAAGGAAGCACAGGAATGCTACGGCCTCCTTAGGGGTCTGTGATAGCGATGTGCACAGTGTGTGTGGTAAGGGAAGGACTGGAAGAATGGGCATATCTGCACTCACATCAAACACCTGGCATAAGTGTAACCAAACACCATGATGCTTAGGGGCCCCAATGTAAAATCATCACACCAGAAACCAAGTAATGCTGCTTTCATTATACCCCTTGTCCACTCCACACTATGTACACATGACAACTTGCAGTTTAATAATAATGATGAACCATCCCTGCCACCAGCTTAGCATATTCTGCAGGAAGGAATCTCATCAGAATCCGCTTGATGCCCTGCTTGCAATTATCCTCCATCACACTGCCATGTGTGGTCAGAGCACCACACAGTGTGCAATGGGTATCGCCATCAAACCTTCAGCCTCTGGCTGGGTTTCTCTATTCTTCCTCTTCTTTTATTTACACCTCAGGGGGTCTGGGGGTATAGCAACAGTGGTGCCCGATTTTCTTTGGTGGGTATTTCGCTTTAAAATGTTTCACATAAATGTCATGGTGTGTTTCATGTGTGTTATCAGGGTGGCTGTTTCCTTTTTTCCCTTTTTTCCCTTTTTCCCTGATTTATCACAAATTGTGCACATTTCCATCACTGATGACTGCACAGTGCTTGCCCCAAGAGAATTATAGTCCCACACCCAGGACTTTGGAGGGGGGGGGAAGGTATAGAAGAATGATCTCTTTCTTCTTCTCTTCCACATTCCCCTTCACTGTCTGGGGCAGAGGATGATGTTGCTTCTGTTGTTGCTACTTCCTCAGAATCAGCATTGCAGCTAGGGCCAGGAGTATTGTTGCTGCTGCTGGCAAGTGCAACCTGTCCTAGTCCCGCATCATTGGATCCCATTCCCACTGTGTTCACTGGGGTCTGTGGCATACTCGATTTGCTCAACAGCATCCTGTCGCCCTTGCAATCTCACTGCTGGTGGTGGTGCCCATTCCCATCTCTGTCTCCCATTCCTTCTCGATTTGGACTAAAAAGGCCATTAATGTCTCTTCCACCCCATCTTCTCCACAATCATCATCGCCACCACAAGTTCCCGCTTGCTGCTGCTGCTCTATTACAGATGTCTCAACAGTTGGAGGAGGTGATGAGTAATGTGACAGAGGTTCCCCTACGTGACAGTCTGTGTACACAAGGAGGATATTGTTACTGAGATGCCTCCTTGAGCAGGTGGATTTTCAGGAGATTCTTGAAAGTGATGAGTGTGAATGATAGGCGAATGGTGATAGGTAGGGCATTCCGAAGTCAAGAGAAAGTCAATGAAAAAGATTGCAGCTGAGAGATGGCTTGAGTTGTGTAGGGATTAAAAAAAACTCTTCTCCAGTTTTATGTTATTCTATAGCGCCTATTTAATGAGATATCCAAAGATGGAGAAATCTTAGTGCATAGACTCCATAGAATAACATAGGAAATGGAGAAGTGATATTATTGGAGAAGTCATCTCTGCTTTATTACCTCTTTATCACACCTTAGTGCAACTCCCCCAAGAATATAGAGTATAATACAACACCTAACACCAAGTTGTATAAGAATTAAAGATAGTGTGTGTTTGATAACATTCACATTAGCATCTCATAGTTAGGCCAACATTAAGGGCTGTATGTTCAAAGCTATTGGTGCAGCATTGTATCCGGTACAATGCTGCACCTATAACTCTCTAACCATATCTGCAATGGTCTCAGAAAATTAACCTGTTGATAATGGATCGCTTGTGGTCTGAATTGTTTAGGGCCTAGGTATTTGTGGCACACCAATTTAGGTCGGTACCAAGGGAAATAGAATAAGGACCTACCACAAAGATCCATTCACAGGGTATGAATAAAGAGAATTTAGTAGCCGGTGGGGACATCCTAAACTAATGGATGTACCTTTGTAGCCCTGTGTCTACACAATTGGGATTCTATATATAGACATTCAAATGCAGATAGCAATGTCTATAGGTAAGTTTCAATAAGTCAGCATCATAAAACAACAACGATCTCACTGCAGACATGCAACCCGGGCATTCTTGCTTGATCTTAAAGTAGCGTCTCCACTGCACTTTCAATTCAACACACCACCATGGCTGTATTCATGTACACACACTAAGCCTAATACACTGACAAAGTCCCTCATGGTACTCCATACGGGTGTAACACTGGGATGCTTCTCCAACATGTTTCACTCACCAATGTTGGGCTTTATCAAGGTGACAAGTTGTCACTGGTGGGCGAAACATGTTGTAGAACCATCCCAGTGTTACACCGTTTGGAGTACCATGAGGGACTTTGTCAGTGTCAGTGTATGCTATCTGCATTTGAATGGGCTATGGAACTATGTGCTTGCGATCTTACTCCAGGAAGTTGCGGAGAGTTAACCCGTTATATGTCTGCACTAACTCAGCTACTTACTTTACTGGCTTAACTAACTGCTATTCTATATGCTTTTGCTGACATATTGCTATCACCATAGTGGGACACACCGACTGCTTATAGATCCCTTTAAGATCCTGTTGGATGAAAAGATCTATACATACATATATTTTGTATCAACCAGAAGGAATACAGTCAATATTTTTTTGACTGCTTACCTTTTTATATGTATACATACAATATTATTATGTAGCTTGGGCCCAGCTATTATTTTGCTTTAGATTAGGATCTATTGGGAATAGGGTGTATTATGTCAGTAGTATTTTATTTTATCATTTTTATGGGAATTTATCTCTGGGGGAGGGGTTTGTTTTGGGTATGTCACTTTGTAGTTCAATGCTACTCTGATATTATTTAGGAAATGATTTATATATTTTATATAATAAAACTGAAGAAGTGAGAGTGCCAGATTTGTGATCTATCCTTTGTTCTTTTGATTTTGGTTACTAACAAATACAAATTCCCATTGACTTATGGTTTCTTTTTAGTGTATGACATGACACAAATATGGCAACAATCCACTGCTTCCATCTATGACTTAATTTTGGATATTTTCTGCTTCCGAAATAAATTATGTCCTGACCTACATTCTGAAAAAAGAAAATACTGAGAACAGCAAATACTCTGCAAAAATATATTTTCAAAGATGAAAAAATTCTACATTCAACCCAAAGTCTCTACATGGATTAATAGGCAAGTAATTTAATAGCTCTTTTGTCAAAAGAATAAAATGAGTCCCCTGTGGCAACCTATTGACTTCTTCAACCTTGCCTCTTTAAACTATACTAAGTTCAAAAGCTGATAATGCAAATTTTCTATTCATAATGATTAATTAATTCTGCACTAAGAAGTGTTTTAGACTGCAGGAAAAAAAATCCACTTTCAAAAACATAAATGACAGCTTGCTTAAATTAATTAACACTGATAATATTGGGATTCTTTTTTTTTGCACTAAATATAAAACATTTAATTAATTATATTTGAGAATACCATATAAAGAAGTATATAGTGTGTGAACTCAACACAAAAAAATTTAATACAATTCTAAAATTATTAAAAGAAAAAAGATACAATTCAACAATTAAACAATGTAATTAAATAATTGACTAGTCAAGTGCAATTAAGTGAAAAGAACCTCCTTAAAATATGTAAGGGTAAATTTTAGTCAAAGTACTAACCTCTTCTTTATTTAAGGATAATTATTTTTTAAAGGGCAATAGTGAAAAAAAAATATACTTAACTTCTACTTAAAACTAAAATGTTAGTATTTTCTAAATGTAGTATAGCACAAAAAAGAGGTATTATATTAAAAGTGGTAGCCACTGATTTTATTTTGTTTGATAACAAATTAATTGTTAACAAAATTACCTTTACTACGTACACATAGTTGTGGTAAAGTTTATTACCACTGGTACTTAACCATTACTTAAAATATATGAGGTTATCATTCATACTGTAGAAAGAAACAGTAAAGAGTTTCAACAAGGACATTACTGCCAACAAAAAACAACAAACATTTAACACCTTATTTTTCTAATATTGGGAGAAATTATCAAATTCTTATCCATGTTTTAATGGTTAAAGATAGTTGTTTTAACCTATTCAATGCCGTAGACTCTGGAATTTTTGTACCCTGCTGGCCGGACACATTTCCGGCAAATTTGCTATCCATCAGTTTAGTTATGATGCCCACTGGTAACTTTCTAGTTATAAAATGAAAATTATATATTGGGTTTTTTTCAGAAAAATTAAGCTTTTTTCATGGCAACTCAAAAAAAATGGCATTTTTAACTTTATGAACTAAAATGCGCATTCCATAGATTATATAGTATAACTACCCTAAATAGCTCAATAACTGTATAAAAGTGTATTTTTCCTAAAAGCATATAATGTTTTGCAAGAAGACATTTGCCTGCATCAAATTAGAGTATTTTAAAATTTATACCCCTAGGCCCATGTACATAATAATTTGCAAAAAGTGGTACTATAAGGAAATGTTCTTTTTTTTACATTTCCATCTCTTCAATGAAACTAAACTCTTTGAAAATCATGAAATTTCCCACTTTATTCATTAGCTACTGTTCTTATGAAAAAACATAGTACCCCTTTGGTATGTCGAGAAACTGTAGCAGGTGCTAGAAGCATAAAACTAAAACAAGAACAATCTAATTTTTCTTACATTTTTTCAAGCATGAATTGCCTGTAGTAAAATGATTGTAATAAATACAGAAATTAAGAAAAGGTATATAATGAATACCATTTTGGAAATAAGACAACCCACTGCGTAAAATAAGGACTCGCTTTCCTGTCTTCTCCTGAGGTGATGTGCACAATTATTTAAGGTGACACTAAAGCTATAAATTAGCATTTTTTTAAATTTCTACGCCCTTCAAATTTACTGAGACCTTTAAAAATTATTGTATTTCCTACTATATTCATTAGATACTGTACCCCATTGGTTTGATTTTATATACTGTGGTGAAGAAGCACAAAACTACACCAAATACAATATCTCATTTTTCTTTCAATGTTTTCAAACTTAACTTGCCTTTCGGCTGACCACTATATAGTGGGTTTATACATTTTGAGTGTGGTGGATTATTGATGGCAGTACTTATTACCTGGATATATTACACTAGGAGCTCCACTCTTTTGTTTTGTCTTTTCTTCAATAGGCTGCTTTCATTAAATGATCAGAACTATTAGAGATAGGAAGGAAATGAATGCAAAGCATAACAATTTTGAAAGCAGACTTTCTGTGCTTCTGATCCTCAGCTTGTTCCTGACATCGCAGACTTATGGTAAACGGACTCCTGCTCGGCTGAATGCCTGTCTTGGTTCTTGACCCTGGCGTGTCTTTTGGTTTATGGTCTTGGATCATGCTTCTGGTTTTCTTGCACTAATAAAGCTGTATTGCATTTTACCTTTACAAGGTGTTGGTTGAGGGACAGGGGGAAGAGAGATGTTGCTTACCACAATCCTGAAAGTAGTCTCATCTCCTGTGTCAATGCCAGCAGGGATGTCCTGTACCATTATGTTGGACAGGCTGCCACGGAGCAGCTCCTCCAAGCCATTGAAGATGATGGAGGATGGAGGGCCACCACCTGCTCCCCTAGTATAGGCTGCCAACTCACCAAACTTGTGCTTGACCCACCTTTTGCAGTCATTCCATCTCTTTTTGAGGCCTTCCACAGTTCTCCTGGATACCCTGACTGCATTGACCAGGTCGGCCACCTCCTGCCACGCCTGTCTCTTAAGAGCCCTGGCCTTGTCTGAGCTGTATAGGATCCTCCCCCTGTCCAGGGCCATGTTTTCATCGAAGGTGTACTTGGCATCCCTCTGCCTATCAACTTCCACTGTAGGCTCAGCTTGTTGGGATGTGGAAGGCAACACATGCGTTGGCCCTGGCTGTGTGTGTCCCTCCCCAACACCCACACCCCGTCCCACTGCCATCTCTCTCCCTGCCTGGCATGTGCCTAGCTCTTGGTGGGTCCACCTCTTCCCACCTGCTCTCCCTCTCCTTCCCTGCCCAGGGATGCCCTGACCACTTTTCTCCTCTACCTCTCCCCTCCCCCTCCCTCCAGCCTCCACTCCTCTCCTTGCCATCTCTCCTGTCAAACTCCCTCACACCGACTCACACACGGTCACTCACACAGGATGTAGTATACTTGGATTTTGCAAAAGCTTTTGATACAGTGCCTCACAACAGGTTACTGCATAAGTTAAAAGGCTTTGGTTTGGGAGGCGTTATCTGTACATGGATTGAGAACTGGTTAAATGATAGATGGCAGAGAGTTGTTGTAAATGGAACCTTTTCAAATTGGTCTAAAGTTGTAAGTGGAGTGCCACAGGGTTCAGTCCAGGTCCCAATGCTTTTTAATTTGTTTATTAATTATCTTAAAGTGGGAATTGAAAGTTGTGTCTCAATCTTTGCTGATGACACTAAACTATGTAAGGAAATACATACAGAGCTGGATGTTTTTTCTCTGCAGAAGGATTTAAATAAACTGAGTGAATGGGCATAAAAGTGGCTGATGACTTTTAATGCAGATACATGTCAGGTTATGCATTTGGGGTGTAGAAACAAACTTGCTACATATACTCTAAATTGGAAACAACTTGCGGAATCCTCATTAGAGAAAGATTTAGGAGTTCTGATAGACAATAGACTTCACAGCAGTGTGTAGAGTCACTCAGCTGCTACAGGAGCAAATAGGGTACTAGTCTGCATAAAAAGAGGTGTAGATGCAAGGGATGCTAATATTATCCTACCTCTGTATAAATCCTTGGTTAGGCCTCATCTAGAATATGGAGTACAATTGTGGTTGCCAGTTCTTACAAAAGACATTGTTGGACTGGAAAAGGTGCAGAGACGTGCAACAAAACTGAGAAAGGGATTGGAGGATCTGAGTTATAAAGAGAGACTAGCCAAACTGGGTTTGTTTACATTAGAGAAGAAATGTCTAAGGGGTGATATGATTACTATTTACAAATACACTCAAGGTCAATACAAAGAACTATCCAATGAATTATTTACGCAAAGAGCTGAGCAAAGAACAAGAGGTCATCCATTAAGACTAGAAGAAAGGCGCTTTCAACTAAAACAAAGGCAGATAGGATGTTGATCCAGGGAACTATCTGACTGCCATTTGGAGTCAGGAAGGGATTTTTTTACCCACTTGGGACTAAATTGGAAATGGCTTCAGAGGGTTTTTTTTTGCCTTCCACTGGATTAGCAAGGGTGTTTTTGACATGGGCTTGACTTGATGGACGCATGTCTTTTTTCAGCCTCATCAACCATGTATGTTACTCACTCAATCACAATCACCCTCTAGCACTCCCTTGCACTCCCTTGCACTCACTCATTCACACTGTAGAAATAAAAAGATAAACATGTGTAGTGTTGATAAATAAAAATGTGTGTTTGTGATTGTGTGCGGATGTAATGTGTGCGATATGTACAAAGGTGTAATATGTGTTATTTTATTGTGTAAACTGATCATTTACCCACTCCGCCTCTACCTTTCTCCACTGACTGCTTCTCTCTCTTTTTCTCTCTCCCTCTCTAACACTATCCTCCACTCCTGGGCCCTGCGCTCTATACACAGGCAGTGTTTGGTGTTTTTTTGGGCCTTTTTATACTTTTGTGGGACTAATATTAATACTTTTCTGGCTTCTGATTGGCTGGGGCTTGGAGTTGCCCTTTCTTAAGCTTAACTTGACCTTACTGTCATCAAATGTATGGCAATTTCCTTTGACATTGACGTTTTGTGCATTTTTTGATGCAGAAGTTTAACTTGTGGGTGAATAAAAGCAGACGGCGTCATTTTTGTTAATACGGCAACATGTGCTGTCTACGCCGGTTTTGTTTTTTCGTGCTTCTACATTTGAATAGCTGTAAAACTCATCTTTGCAATTTTACACTGGTTTTTACTGTTAGGTCTGTTTGAACTGAAGCCATGATCAGCTGAATGTGTACAGAAGATGAGGAATCTGTAGTTTTTATTTAGCCATAGCTAAAAAATAGATTTACTAGAGAGATCAAAACAGAGAAAATGCAGGCCAAAATGTGGATTAGAGGAGTCAGTTACAAGTTTTGACAAAACTTTGAGTTTTGACATTAGAGGAAATGGATGAAAAACCATTAGCCAGGGACAAATGAAGGGCAGTAAGATTAAGTGGCTTGAGGTTACGGGTGAAGAGCGGGGAAGAAGTGGAAATAGTGGATGGAGTATGCGTTCAAAGGTTAATATATTTTACTTAAAAACAGTTTCCTTGACAAAAACATAATATTCTTGCAGGAGGCTGTACCTATGAGCAACACCAAAAGGCCCAAGGAATTCTCTAGAGCTGGCAAATGATTAGTTTATACACTTTTAGGCAATTATTTATGTATCAATACCCTTAGTACTTCAAATCAGAGTTTGTCAACCACAGTCCTCAAGTATAGGGATGGGAGAAAAGTTAGAACAATTTCCCACAGCAACAATTTTCTGCTTTTTCCCCCAAAACTCCCACCCATAGAAAATACATAAAATTCACACATTTTTTCACTGCCAAAAAATTTCCTGAGAGAATTTTGACATTTTTTGTCGATGTCTTCTATGACTGCAAGATTTCCCACCACAATAATAGTTGTCCTGAGAGATGAACGTGACAAATAAATAGCTGAAAGTGAAATATGTGAGTCCTACAGCAACATGCTTTACTAGTGAAATGTTGCCCTCTATTTGGCGACAATGAAAAGGGCAAGATGTTGTCTGGATCAAAAGGGCGACATCAGAATGTCATCTGCATCAAAAAGGCAACAGAGAGGGCAATATTTCAATAGGATAGCAACCTCTAATGGTCATATTACAGCTCTTTCCTTCCAGCACTAGTGAGCCTATGAATAGTGATGGATGAAAACTTTTGCCTAAAACCAAAATCGGCAAATAATTGCACTTCCCGCTTGATTTATAAATTCCCCCAAAAAGTGCCATTTTCCCACTATTTTCAACTAGCTCATTGCATTGAAATCAATGGGAAGAAAAATATTTCCCAATCACATGAAAGTTTCCTCTACTTTTCTACAGGGTGTCAGGCTGTCACAGTATGCCATTCTGTGTTTGTGAAAGAAGAAAGAAGCACATTTTTCAGCTAGAGCAAATAGGCAAATAAAGGGGAATTGAAGCTTAGTATATGTAGTCTTTTAGGTAGGACATTTGTTCTCTCTATTTGGAGAATCTGGGGGCACTCTGGGGAAGAAGAAGGGAGGAAGGAGTTCAACCTCAAATACCCCAGAATTCGATGTAATGGACTGCCAAGACACAGGTAGCTGGGCTCCAATTTGCTTGCTAATCTTACTGTTATTGTATCTGTGCTAGGGGAAGTCTGGGGAAAGAAGCTGTTCATTTTGTTTTTCTGTTTTCATTTTTTTAGACAGAATCTGATAAGATAGGGTGGACAACTTAAAAAAATATTATAAAAAATAAGAAATAAAAAATAATACAGAAATAAACAAACAACTAATTATATTAGGTAACAGCTGACTGGAACCTTGACATGTACTGTGTGACTAAGACAGCAGACAACATTGAGAATGTTGTTGAAGGCTAATGCAAGACATCACACTCCATTAGTTATGTTGTGTACTGTGGAGTAAAACACACACAGTAGTTGAATAATGTCCAGCAAACACACAAAGGGCAGGAGGAGGGGGAAAGGTGGAGCAGTGCAGGGACATGAGAGTAAAGTAGTAGTTAAAAAACTGACTGCAGCAATGGTTGCTGCAGTGTGTGCAATAAATGATGATCACTCTCTTCCAAGGGATGCAGTTTGTCAAGGTCCCACCAAAATTTCTAGCGCTACCAGTGCCAGTACAAAAAACAACCATATAAGAAGAACACTGAAGATGACAACAAGTAGCATTCTATTGTTGATGCTAGCAACAGCATAATGGAGGAAGGTGTAGCAGCTGAACCATCTGCTGCATCAGAGAGTGAGACAAACAAGCACCAAAACACCTATCCTCAAAATAGTAGCAAATTTTGTGAAAATAAAAGAAGAAATTGTTTGACACATCTAAAAGCTTAGAAGAATATAAGGGTAGTGGGCAATACGTGGCAGGTGATGCTGATGCTAAGGATGACCTAATGATAATGATGTTTCTGATGCAGATCTAGAATATATCCCTCCAGCATCCTCCTCTTGTTCAGATACAGATGAAGTTGAGAGAGAGAGATGATGACATGACCTTAAAGTTACCTGAATGGCGAAGGCTCAATCTTCTACCACTTTTAAGGAGCACTGTGCAAAATTTACACAGTCACCATGTCAATCATCATCAACATCATTGCCTCTTCCAAGTCCCACTCAGCCACACAGCTGTGTTGAGTACAAAGCAGCAGCAACAACAGCAACACAGGTTATTAACATTCACAATGTTAGATATGATGAGTGTCTCTGCTGCTGCTGGAAGTGCAGCACCTTTGACACCTAGTAGTAGTAGCAGTAAAATTGCATCAACATCTATCCTCAGTTGAAGCAGCAGCACATCAGAAACCCATCAGTCCATGAAGTCTACAGTATGAAGATACTTCACTTAGGATCCTAAAGCTAATCATATTGTTATCAGTTGTCTGTGCAAAAAGCATGCACTACTTGCAAGAAAATATCTTGTAAGTAGAATAATTTGCTTATTCTCCTCATTTTATTTAAACGGATTGCTCTCAGGTGGTGTGCGCTTTTTCCCATCTTTCTTTCATTCCAAATAACACCCATGTCTCCACCTGCAATGGAGTATGATGACTCTGGGTTTGCTGTAGGAGATGGCAAGAGTCATAAACTGCCCACACATGCTGCCTCTACTGCCACCACCTCCTCTAGTCATGTTCCTGGGAAGGAGTCCAGAACTTCACATAAACAATCCCAAAGTACGCCTGTGGAATGGCAAAGTTGTCAAGACGTTAGCAGTGGACATGCTGACATATATTCTTTTGTAGAAAACCGAGGTTTCAGAGAACTGATGTCATGTGTTACTTCAAGCTGGCATATCCAAATCCGCAGTTATTTTTCCAGGATGGCTGTGCCTGGGTTGTACAAGCAGATGGCTAGTGTGGTGGGCAAATGGCTGGAAAGTGCTTATAGCCACCTGATAACAGATATGTGGGCCAGTAGGCAGAGCACAGACTATATAACTGAGACTGTTCACTAGGTTTGAAAGTCGGACATCTTTTGTTTTGCTTTTTTTTTTTTAGAAAGAGGAGATAGGAGGGGCCAACTTCTTGTGTTTCAAAGGCAGTGGGGTAGGCAAGACACAGCCCTCTGACACAGAAAGCATTAGTATATGAACAGCAGGTTAAAAGGTGGTTACTGATGGTAGCTGCTTTGCAGTAAAAGTGATCGGGATGGCGTGGCATTGCAGAGCATTGATCAACTCACTCCACCTCTTTTGAACAGTAGTATGACAATTCTTGGAGACATGTAGAGAATGGGGAGAAATAACTATTGTGTGCTACAAACATATTAGTGTTGAAACCGGAATGCAAGGCATCGCAAACACTGCCTATGAGCCCCTGTTGCTAACAATCATCCCGGAACGTGTGTACAGTATGTGACATGTAACTTCACAGCAGCATGGGAAATTAACCGTTTGAGTTGCACAGGGGAAAACCGGACTCCAAGCAATTTCAATGTGTGCGTGAGGGTCCCTGCTGATGGCAATGATCCCACTCATGGAGGTGTGTAAAGTGCTGTGAGATTACTTGAAGAGGAGTTAGTGATGGAGGGCCAATGAGACGCCTGCATATGTCTGACTTAGGCAGTGTGTAGGAGATATGGAAATCTCCTCCTGCCTGTGCCCTGGGGTGAGTATGTTGGGCTCAGGCAGTGTGGAGGAGATCTTCATATCTCCTCTTAGCTGCCACCCCGGGGTGTGTGCAAGTCTTGGAGACAGTGTATGTCTATCTGAGGCAGTGTGGAGGAGATATGCAGCTCTCCTTGTAGCTGCCTCCCTGGGGTGTGTGGCACAGACTAGAATTTATGGTTATGTGACCACTTCTTCTTTTATAGTATCTGAGCTCCATCCCTATCAATGTCAAGTAAAAACAATAAAACCACATTCCTTGCTCAACTGCTTCTTTTCCCCATACTCTCCTAGCACAGAGATAATAGCCAGATCAGGAAGATCTTTACACATATATCCCCTCTAGAAGCGTAATAGCTATTACGCTTCTAGAGGGAGTATATGTGTAAAGTGTGGTGTGTAAAAATCATGTATAGCAAAGCCGTGATGCATATACGTTAAGAAGTGCACCAACGACCAGATAGATAGTGGTGTTCAAAGTCTGTCTTTCACTCGGATTGAATGCGGGGAAAGACCCGATTCATACTAAGGGAGTGAAACACGACCTAGTTAGGAAGGTGAAGGTATTCTTCTGCTCTTCAACTAGTATACTTATGATATAGTAATTACTAGTCAGCCATCAAGCCACTTAGGATATTGCTTCTTTTCGTTCTAATTGGATAGGTGATAATGTGTAGCAAAGTCTCAATAGACACATACTAAGTAGCGCATTAACGGCTTAGATAGCTAGGGATATTTTAAGTCAGTCTTTCACTCAGACTGAATATGGGTTAAACCCAATTCATGCTAATAGAGTGAAACATGACTTAGGTACAAAGTTGAAGGCATTTTTCGTACGCAATTCGTGACCTAACGACTTAGTAAACACTAGCCAGTCATCCAGCTACTTGAGCAACCTTCTGGTCTGATCAGACCAGTAAAAGATTACCCTAGCTTACTTGAGTATTGTGAAACATAATCAACTAAGAAGACAAGTATATTTATAGTGATTTGTGTATAAAATAGAAATTATAAATAGTTCTAGTTTAACCTGTTAGTGCTGGATGAGGTAATATCTACCAGTGACCATCCGCAACTAATTAAGTGAGCACTTTATTATTTGATCTACTAATAGAACAAGTGGTGATAAATGGCTAGGGACACTAAAAGTTAAATGGTTACAATTAACCTCAGAAGTACTGGATTGAGGTTAGTTGATGTTAATTGAGACTACCCCTTGTGGTTAGAAAATAAGCCAGTCAGTGCTGCTTAGACTATCACATTAGATATAGGTTGGTGTTCAGTGATTAGAGAGCCATCTTTAATATACTACAATTTAAATTGTTCTAACACCATACAGAGCTATTTAAGAATATCCCTTCTTAACCTACCCTAATGGTAGGCTTTTAGAACCTTGAGTTTCTATCAGAATCAGGGTTCACAATTTTTAACTGATTATAGATTTAATAAAGATTATAGATTTTAGAAGTGTCAGATGTGGTTGAGAGAGGACAGGTATGTTCCCCGACTATAATAGTATCGAACTGGTCTCTTCCTATGGATAGCTATTATATCCTTTATCTTTTCTATCTTCTCTATTTCTAATACATAGAATATCAGCCAACCCTCCCAGGGTATTTAAAGCAGATTGGCTCACTTCCTGATTGCCCTTGTGTTTGCTTCTGGCTGCAAGAGTGGTCTACTGCGTTCCTGATTTCCTGTGCATGATCTGGCTTCCTCTGATGTCTTTTCTGGTTCCTGATTCCTGGCTTGTTCCTGACATCGCTGATCTCCATATTCCTGATGCCGGCTTGGTTGAGTACCTGTCTTGGATCCTGACCCCAGCTTGTGTTTTGGTTTACGCTTCTGGATCACGGTTTTGCTTTATTTGCTTTTGTTATTTTGATAAAGGTGTTTTGCATATTACATCTTCGTGTCTGTCTGGTTCCTGGTCCCTAACAGAACACAAAAGCCATGAATTCAGAAGGTGCAGGCAATCCACAGCCCTCTAGACTTTGTTACTCAGTAGTGCGCATCTGGCTCCACTGCCTCAGCAGCCCCCGGCACAGTCTGTCCCTATAGCTGCTGCCGCACCTTCTCTGGCTGTCAATAGTGATTCCAATGTTGTGAGAGGCATGACTGGGTCCGCCCCACTTCCTCAGTGTCATGGAGGCGACCCTAACCAGCGCAGAGGTTTCCTGAACCAGGTTGGTATCTATCCGGAGATGGTACCACAGTCCTTTCCATCTGATAGGAGTAAGGTGGGCCTTGTGATTTCCTTACTCTCTGACAGGGCCTTGGCATGGGCGAATCCCCTTTGGGAGACGCAGAAACCTATAGTGTACAATTACCCTGAGTTTGTGGCATCCTTTAAAAGGGTATTTGATGTACCAGGCCTCTCCACCTCAGCTGCCAAGCAACTAATGTCCATCCAGCAGAGTACAAGGTTGGTTTAGGATTATGCCATAGAGTTTCGTACACTGGCAGCTGAGGTTGGTTGGAATAATGAGGCTCTCATGGCTGCTTTCTCGAATGGGCTTTCGCATACAGTTAAAGATGAGATTGCAGCCCGGGATTTACCCAGAGATTTAGAGGAAGCGGTCTCATATTGCATCTTGATTGACTCCCATATCCTTGACAGACCTTCCTTCAGGGAGTGCCTGCTGAGGCATCCCATCCTTTTAGCCCCGAGCTTTTCATCCCAACCCGTGCCTCCCTCTCCTCCTGCTAGTCTCAAGACCTCAGGCAAAGTGGAGCCCAAGCAGCTTGGGTTCACTCGCTTTCAGTTGCTGAAAGGGCCTTTAGGAGGTGGGAGGGCCTGTGCCTTTACTGTGGTAAGGCAGGGCATATACCGTGAACTTGCCTCACGCATCCAGGAAAAGCCCACACCTAAGGTTCTATAGGGGACAGACTTTAGGTGGCATATCAGCGTCCCCTGCTATCCAGAAGGATTAACCTATAGTCTCCTTTGGGCTCTCTTGGGGCAAGTGTTCCATTATTTCAGAGGCACTTATTGACTCTGGTGCAGCTGGCCTCTTTATCGACAGTACCTTTGTCCAGAAGCACTCCATTCCATTGCAGCTCCGTACCACTCCACTTGCCATTGAGGTGATTAATGGCAGACCCCTACAGCCACCGCAGGTCACCCACGAAACCGCTCCTTTGTCTATGGCTGTAGGGGTTCTCCATCACGAAACCTTACAATTCCAGGTGATCCACTCTCCTCACTATCCTGTGGTCCTGAGTTAACCATGGTTGAGCAAACACAACCCCACGTTCGATTGGGCAAGGGCCGAAGTCATGGCATGGTCAACCAACTGTTCCAAGACATGCCTAGCAAAAGTGGTGAAGGTGCTAACCACATCCCTGGTCTCTTCGCTGCCTGAAGAGTACCAAGAGTTCCGTGATGAATTTGATAAGGGCCAGGCTGGCGAGTTCCCTCCTCACGGCCCATACGATTGTACCATTGAATTGCAACTGGGGGCCATACCCCATCGTTGTCGAGTCTACCCTTTTTCTGTGTTGGAGAATAAGGCCATGTAGGAGTATGCTGTGGATGCGCTTGTCCCGGGGGTTCATCCGCAAGTCCTCCTCTCCTGCTGGGGCCAGATTCTTCTTTGTGAAGAAGAGTGGAGAACTGAGACCCTGGTCGGTCAGAAACGCCTACCCTATTCCATTTATTACAGAGTTATTCGATCAATTAAAAGGGTCCAAGGTGTTCACCAAGTTCGACCTACGAGGGGCATACAATTTGGCATGGATGAAGGAGGGCCACGAATGGAAAACTGCATTTAACACCAGGAGCGGGCATTACGAATACCTCGTAATGCCCTTCAGTCTCTGCAATGCTTCCGCGGTTTTCCAGGAATTCTTAAATGACGTCCTCCGGGACATGCTCCAACAATGCGTGGTGGTATATTTAGATGACATTCTGATCCATTCCGCCTCCATGGAAAGCCACCATGTAGTTGTAGCCCAAGTTCTGCAAAAATGAAGAGAAAATAATCTATTTTGCAAAAAGTGTGAGTTCCACCGCAAACAGGTCACCTTCTTGGGGTATGCATTTTCAGAGGTCAGTTTCACTATGGACCCTGAGAAACTCTTGGTTGTTCTCGAGTGGCCGTGACCCGTAGGTCTACATTCCCTTCAATGTTTCCTCAGGTTCGGTAATTACTACAGGAAACCCGAGCTTCCTTTCATACTTGAGGTTGATGCATCTGAGACAGGAGTAGGCGCCCTCCTGTCTCAACATCCTACTCCTGAGAGCCAGTTGCACCGATGTGGGTATTTCTTGAAGAAGCTAAGTCCTGCGGAGGGCAACTATGAATTTGGTAACTCGTTCTAAAAGAATGGAAGCGTTCGCTTGAGGGAACTTTAGTGCCAATCCTAATCCTCACAGATCATAAAAACCTCACATACCTGTCCGAAGCTAAGCACTTGATTCCAAGCAAGGCCCAATGGGCCTTACTTTTGTCCCATTTTAATTATGTGGTCTCGTACCTGCTGGGCACCAAAAATGTCCTATCCAGATAGTTCTCAGACGCTAAGGAGGAGAGCCCTCCTAGTCTTATTATCCCTCCAGACCGAGTACTGGCCACCATACACACAAACATAAAATCTCCCCTTGGGGAGAGAATTCAGGCCGCCCAGGTAGAAGCACCTGCTGAGACTCCTTCCCGGCGCTGTTTTGTACCTATTAACCTCCGAACCGAGGTACTTTCTACATACCATAATACAAAGTCAGCAGGGCATCCCTTTAAGAACCAGCATCTCTGGTCCGTTTCCTGTCTTTTCTGGTGGCCAGAACTTAACAAAGATATTGCTGTCTTTGTCGCTGCCTGTCCAGTCTGTGCACAGACCAGATCACCCTGTCACCTTCCAGTGGGCCTTCTCCAACCCATAACCAATGGGGAGAAGCCATGGTCACACCTACCCATGGACTTCATAGTTGATCTCCCTTTGTCTAACAGTAACACAGTCATCCTCATGGTCGTTGACCGATTTTCCAAGATGATTCATTACATCCCTTTCAAAAAGCTCCCATCTGTTAAAAAGTTGGCTACGGTCTTTGTCAAAGAGGTTTATTGGCTACATGGGGTTCCCAAAGTCATAGTTTCTGATCTGGGTAGCCAGTTTGTCTCAAGATTATAGAGGGCCTTCTGTGAACAGTTTCATGGTGCCTGTGATTTCCTTGCCTGCTCTTCTATCCGGTTGTGGGTTCTGGATGCATCCTCTGGTCTGCTGCTATCGGCGGACATGTCACTGATCCCACACTCGCTATTATGCAGCTTCCTGTCTGCATGGCCTATTGTGCTCCACCCCAGGTGGCAGCCTCTAATCTGCCCGCGAACCATGCTTAATCACCCTTTCCTGGTATTTCTGTGAGCATTCCAGCGTAGCTCGTTTTGACCTTTGCTTGGTGTCTGATATTTCCTGGTTCTCAATCCTTGGCTTGTCTGACTATCTGATCCGGTGTTTGACCTTGGCTTCGTCTGACTAACTGATCCGTGTATGACTCTGGCTTGTCCGACTACCCTCTCTGTGCTGACCCTGGCTGCGGCTGACCACCCAATCTGGTTCCTGACTGTGGCTTGTCTGACCTACTCTCTGTGCTACTCTCACTTCTGTCTGACTATCACTTTCGCCAGGTATAGCTGTAGGCGCTCTCTACCTATCGGGGCAACTACTGCCTTGCCAGTAGCGTTGCTAGTTGCCGTCACACTGAGCAATCCCATTGTCTCCAGGCTCTACCTAGCCGATACAACACTAACAACCCTCCTCTGTGCTTTCCATGCACGCTTTCCCCATAAACCTGGTCCTGCCAAGTGTGTGGGGGGGAATCGTTGAGGGAGGGTACTGTCAAGATTTGGCTGAGCTACCTTACTCTGCTGCTTGATTCTGCTGTCTGAACTAATCTAGAGCTCTGCTATCCATTTCAACTGTCTTCCCTGTTCTGAGTCTGGCTGAATCAGCTGACCTCTCTGTGATTGCTCACCTGACTGCTGTCAGCCAACCCTCCCAGGGTATTTAAAGCAGCTTGGTTCACTTCCTGATTGCCCTTGTGTTTGCTTCTGGCTGCAAGAGTGTTCTACTGCGTTCCTGATTTCCTGTGCATGACCTGGCTTCCTCTGATATCCCTTCTGGTTCCTGACTCCTGGCTTGTTCCTGACATTGCTGATCTCTGTATACCTGACCCCAGCTTGGTTGAGTACCTGTCTTGGTTCCTGACCCTGGCTCGTCTTTTGGTTTACGCTTCTGGATCACAATTTTGCTTTATTTGATTTTGTTATTTTAATAAAGGTGTTTTGCATTTTACATCTTTGTGTCTGTCTGGCTCCTGGTCCCTAACATCCAGAAAATGAAGAGAAACTTGCTAAGTAGTGTGAAGAAATTTCAATGCAATGAGCTAGGTAAAAAAGTGAAAAAAGAGCTTGGGAAAAAGTGCGATTTTTCTTCCTACTCAAGTACCCATAACAGTGTAGGTTTTTGGAATGTTCTTGCCTGAAGGTTGTAATGTGTGGATATTTCTTAAGCTGACTAACTTACCTCTGCTCATTTAAATCCCAATAACCTACACAGTTATGGGATACTTGAGGAAAGTGGTTTAGAAACTATGCTCCAAATGATTTAATTTTACATTAAATTGAAACCATTTCTTTTTATTGCCTCCAATTCAGAAATGCACTTGAGTACATTCATATGCACCAAACATAATATTTTTCCAACTGTGTTGTCTTGAGCCCCAGAGTTCCCTAGAAGTACAAGGGGTTCCACAAAACAAATGTAAGTATTGGTGGATAGGGGTGCAAGGCTAAGTGGGCCATAGTGTATGTATAGTTCTGTGACTGCCAGTGACTGTGTGGAAGATTAAAACCTTTCAAAGTGTTTCTTCACATAATAATCCTTGCAATGTTTCCTTCTCTAAGAAAAATAATAATTATTGTATATAGTTATCTGATACATTTCTACTACATTATTGGGATTGAGAAGCATTGCATTGGTGACCTCTGTAGCATCAACGGGGTTAAAGAGTGTGATTCTTATGATTTCAAAGCAATTTAATTTTAACTTAAGTACTCCACCACAGAAAAATATCTATGGACCATTGAACAAAGAGCACATTCTCCAGAGTGAGATGTGCCTTTCTTAGCACAAAATTACATATTGAGTTTTTAATGTTTCTGTTTTTAAAGGGATAGTAATACTCCGTTTTAGTTTTATTTTATTTTGTAGGCATTAAAAAAACATGAAGAACGATATAAGTCTTATCTCTCAAACCTTTATGGTGAGAGAGTTATTCACAAGCAAAGTTTCCCCTCACTGACCAAAATAGTCAAGTCTGCCATCTAGCTGTCAGTTTTGGAATCCGGTCCGCAGATTAACTAGTGGCTCTTCAGCAGAGCCGAGATCGCAAGATCATAAAGATCATAAAGGTTTGAGAGATAAGACTTATATCGTTCTTCATGTTTTTTAATGCCTACAAAATAAAATAAAGATAAAACAAAGTATTACTATTCCTTTACACACATTTATTGAAAATGTTATATTTAACTATTGGATTGCATGCATTTTTGAATGATTGATCCAATAAATGAATCACTGGTAACATCATTAGGACAAATGCAGGACTGAATTTTTTCAATAAATGTGTAAGACATACAGTGATTCATCCCCCTAAAGAAAGAGACTAAATTGTTTTACAACTTTCAGTGTTATCCTTTGCAAGTATCTAAGGATTACATGGTTTATTGCTTCTTGTTCAATAAACTGTTGTTCACATTCATCTGTAACTTGTCCTTTACAGAAAAAATTTCAAGTAGCATCAAATAAATTATATACTTGTGTTCATAGTGTACATCTTCTCATCTGTAACTAAAAGCAAAACATTTAAACTTATCATGACTGTGTACTGTATATTTGACAGAGACTGTAGGTTAGTTGTGATGATTGTTTTAGGTTCATTCACTGACGGCACCATCTTCTTGACCCATAGTATACAAAAGCAATATCTGTAATTTTTAATTACCATATGTAAATACAAAAGACAAAATAATATATGTAAAAACCGCAGGAGTTGTTATGCTTCATTTTCTTATTTTTATTGCATGCAACTTTTATTTGAAAACAGCAGGTAAAATTCAAATTGAGCCACTTCTAGCCTCAAACTATCTTGCAGATTGTTTCGTTTTATGTAATTGCAAAAGAATGTGTTGGTCGAAGTTTTTCAAAACTTTATTGCTAATTTTGGCAATAAACCTGTTAATGAGTTAATTGTAAAACATTAGTGAATCAAGCAATAAGATTCCATCTGTTTATAAAATTTCTGAGATTCCTCCTGAGTATGCTACGTGAAGACATGATGGTCGGCAGCCCCTGTAAGATGTCTCCTGTAAAAATCCGGAACATCAAAATACAATAACTTCTGTTAGTGTTCAGCACTCATGTATGGAGGTATGAAACAGGAAGCTTATATTAATTATACACCAGAAGATAATTTGAGACTTCTTTTTATTAGAATTGTTCATCAGAATAATCAATGCACATTCATGCATATAGTAGCGTCTTTTTTTAACAGTTTTTACATGCCTCTTATCATAGAGAATACAATATTATTTTTTCAGCAGCGAGAACTTGAATATTTGTGCAAGATGTCTGTAATCTAAAGAATATAATGCATTTTTTCACATAAATCTTCCTTTACAAAAACTAACATTCACTGTTCGACGTGCAAAATTGTTTCCATTTTTAAATTAATAAATGGGGAAGTAAAGGAAATTCTGTTGCTGGGTGTTTTCCCTTGTCATTTTTAGTATATCATTAGGAGAGTTTTTTTTAATTCTTCTTAAGGCATTTGTATCATCGTGCTGAACCTAGTTTGACACCTTTGCTGCTGATTTTTTTTCAGATGTCTACTTAAGGATTTTTCTATGAGTAACCCACAAAAGTCATGTACTTTTTTATTTTCAACCAGACTCAGTACTAATGCATGAAAAGTGACATTTTGTGCAGTCTTCCATTAATCATTGTTTTCCCTATATTACCATTAAAAAACAATGATAATTTACTAGAATATATCTCATAGACAAAGCCGCAATGCCATTATGACAAAATTGTGCTAGATAAAAATTTATTTTTATTAAGTCCAAGGACCTTTAAAGCCTTAGAGAAGGAAATAAATTACTTATTTATAAGATATGTTCAGAGAAAGGAATTATTGACTTTAAACATTTACTGAAAGAGCTAGGTCTTTTTCTTGCTGGAAATATAGATAGGGCACATCATTACAGTTTCACTCTAAAATAACATCTTTCTTCCTCTCACCATCCCCAATTTACCAAATATGGTAGCTAAACTATTTACAATCTATTTAAAATCGATTTAAAATGTGCTAATCTTTGGAAACAAATATGTGAGTATATTAGAGGTTCCTTGAACAGGTAAGGGTTAGCTTAAAAAGATCTCTAAAGTGCTATTTTTCAGGTAAGCATGGCAAAGTCCTTAGCAATCCCTCCAAAGCTGTTAAGAATGTCACTCCTTGGGGGAGATTCACTAAACGGTGATAAAGAGGTGATGAGGTGGAGATGACTTTGCCAGTTTATCACTTCTCCAGTTCCTATGTTATTCTCTGGAGCCTATTCACTAAGATCTCCAGATCTGAAGATACCTCTCTGGTACTCAAAGGGTTAATTATTTTAGTCATGCTTAGCCATTAGATAAAATCCTATGCTGCACTGCATAGATTATATGTCAGTTCTATGTGTTGCTGGTAAGCTTGGCGGGATCTGGACACGTGGGCGATCAATGAAATTGAGTAGTCTCAACGGGTTTTGAATATTATATACAATTAATGTAAATATACTATATGTTGGATCAAAGAGATTTAAAAATACAAGTTAAATACAGAGCTGACTCATCTTTTACATGGTCTAAACCATTTAATCAGTCTTCTCTTTTTATTCTGAAATTTACACTAATCAAATCTAATATTAACAAATATAATAATAATCAATGTTTAAAAAATGTACATTAATCAACTAGTGTAATATATTCTGTCTGGAATAAAAATCTATCATTTTTTTTATTGATTTTTTTTCTTCTATATAAAAACTTTACCAAACAATTTAACTGGAAGCTATCAACAAATGTGAACTACATCAGTCACATTTAACTGATGTTCATTTGTTCATCAAAATCTCTGCATAGTGGAGACAGTTATTTTGTTAAATAGCTATACAGAGTTCAATTATCAGACAGATTTATTATGCAAAGACAATTAATATGGTCCTTTACTGCAGAATTAGATTTCATACTGCTGTGACAGAGACTGTTGATGTGAGCACTGAAAAGGTTGGCTCCAACAAACCTTTTGTAAAAGATGTTTTAATTTTCCTGTTAGACAATCTAACTATACAAATTGTAACTCTTTACAGACCAGAGGGGAGTTCAACATATTGATTTGATTGTTTTGTTGTTTTTTTTCCCCTAGCTCATTGTATTGAAATAAATGGGAAGACTGAATTTCTGCCCACCGCGGGGTAAGCTTCCCTTCTTTTCCCAAAGGGGTGTCAGGTTCCCACTGCATGCCATTCTGTGTTTGTGAGAGGAAGAGAAAGCAGCACATTTTTCATCTATAGAAGGCTATTAAAGTGGAGTTGAAGTTCAGTTTAGGGAGTCTTGTAAGGCAGAAGATCTGTTCTCTGTATAAGGGGAGTCTGGGAGACTCTGGGAGACAGGGAGAAAGGAGGTTGACCCCAAATACTCCAAAATTCACTGTGACTGACTAGGAAGACACATGCATCCGTGATGCATATTTCTTCCTGATCTGGCTGTTATCCCCGTGTAAGGGAAGTAGGAGGGTGTGCAAAGGGAGAGAGGAGAATTAACCAAAATACCAAAATACCCCAAAATGATGTGTGACTCGCTGGGAACACAGATTGCAGAAGTGATCCAAGTTTCTTCCTGGTCTGGCTGTTATAAGTGTGGTAGGTGATTCCATGGAAAGAAGCAGCTGAATAGGGAGTGTGATTTTTTAACAGTGATAGGGATAAGGGAGACAGTTAATTAAAAAGAATATAATAAAATTAAAAAAAAATTGATAGGTGACAGAGAGAGGGGCCCTGACATGGGCTGTGACTGAGGCAGACTGATGCTAAATGAGACAGGACCCAGGCAAGACATCACACACACAGTCATTTCTTTTGCACTTTACAGTAAAAACACACTCAGTAGTTGAGAAATGTCCAGCAAATGCATAAGAGGTAGGGGGAGGATGAAAGGATTAGGAGCAATGCAGAGACATGTGAGTAAAGTGGTTGTCCAAAAACTGACTGCAGTTATGGTTGCTGCAACATGTGGAATAATTAATGGTGATCCTCTCCTTTTGAAAAAAGTTCCACTATCACCAGTACCATTAATAAACCATCTTAAAACACTGAAGACAACATTGAGTTGTATTCCGGTGTTGATGGCATAATGCAAGAAGGTGTAGCAGCTCAACCAATGGCTGCATCTGACAGAGAAAAACAAGTAAATAAACATCTGTCCTGAAAGTAGTAACAAACATTGTGAAAATCCAAAGTATCACTCAGCTACACACACTACTAGTGTTGAGTAAACAGTAACATCCACAACTTTAATAATGATAAGTGCTTCTGCTGCTTTTGGAAGTGCATAACCTGTGAAATCTATTAGTGGTAATACAATTGCAGCAACACCTAGTCCCAGTAGTAGTAGCTCTTCAGGAACCCCACAGTCTATGAAGTTGAGTGTATGGACATACTATTTGTTGTCTGTGTAAGAAGCATGTGAGCAGAGGGCAAACAGGATCACATCTAGGCACCTCCTCAATGAGATAAAACCTCCACAAGTCATAAAGATACATAGTTACTGCCATCCTACACTTACTAAGTTCTTAGAAAAAGTCAAAACCTGCTCAAAAATAATGTAAATGTATGGCTGTGGAATAGTAAAAATCTTGACAGTTTATATGATGCCCATTTCTTTTGTTGAAAACAAAGGCTTTACAGAACTGATTTCATGTGTTGCACCATGCTGGAGTATCCCAAGTCATAGTTATTTCTCAACAATGACTGTACCAATGTTACGTAAGAAGGAATTAGTGTTGTGGGCAAAGGACAAAAAGGAACTCAGCCTGCTAACAGTTTTTTCATGGCATGTGTATCACGGTGCCCATGCTCTCTGTGCTACTCTCTGTCAGTCTCTGCTGTGATGCGCTCCTATTGGTTGAGCTATGTTTGGCCCGCCCAGAATGGCCTTTATATACTGGGCTCTGGCACCTATCCGGTGCCCTTTCGTGGTGTTCCAGTACCAGTGCCTACTTGAGCTGCTTGTATTCCTGTGTACCGACTTGGCCCGTTTTACTACTTGGCTTCTTGTCTCCTGCTCCGTGATTCGACCCGGCCTGGCTGACGTTCCTGCTCCATGACCTGACCCGGCTGGTCTGACATTCCTGCTCCGTGATTCGACTCGGCCTTGCTGACGTTCCTGCTCCGTGACCTGACCCGGCTTGTCTGACGTTCCTGCTCCGTGATTCGACCCGGCCTGGCTGACATTCCTGCTCTGTAATTGGACCGGCTTTCCTGTTCCTGCATCGCTGTGTCGCTTGGGCGACATTCTGACTTCCGCTGTGCCTGGATCCTGCCTGGCAGAGTTTCAGTGTTGCCTCCGTTACTGCTACGGCAGTGTGTCATAGGATGAGTCCTCCATTAACCCTTGCTGAGCCTCTGTGTTGCCTCCATTACTGCTATGGCAGTGTGCCATTGGCTGAGCCTTCCTTTAACTCTTGCAGAGCCTCTGTGTTACCTCCGTTACTGCTACGGCAGTGTGCCATTGGCTGAGCCTTCCTTTAACTCTTGCAGAGCCTCTGTGTTGCCTCCGTTACTGCTACGGCAGTGTGCCATTGGCTGAGCCCTCCGTTAACTCTTGCAGAACCTACGTGTTGCCTCCGTTACTGCTACGGAAGTGTGCCATTGGCTGGGCCTTCCGTTAACTCTCGCAGAGCTTCATTGTTGCCTCCGTTACTGCTACGGCAGTGTGCCATTGGCTGGGATTTCCGTTACTCTCACAGAACTCTGTGTTGCCTCCGTTACTGCTACAGCAGTGTGCCATTGGCTGGGCTTTCCGTTACTCTTGCAGAACTCTGTGTTGCCTCCGTTACTGCTACGGCAGAGTGCCATAGGCCAAACCATCTGTTAAGCACCTTCAGAGTATTATTGTCACCTCCGTTACTGCTACGGCAGTGTGCCATTGGCTGTACTCCCATTCAGCTCTTGCAGAGTATCATTGTTGCCTCTGTTACTGCTACGGCAGTGTGCCATTGGCTGTACTCCCATTTGGCTCTTGCAGAGTATCATTGTTGCCTCCGTTACTACCACGGAAGTGGGTTTTAGTCTCAGCTCTGCTGTGGCAGATTACAAGTGCTCTAGTCTCCATTCTTGCACTACAGTCTCCTACTCGTTGTTATTCCATCATACTGGGCGTTACTAAGAGAACTCACCACAGACTTCTCTACACAGAGACTGATTACACCTATTGGGACTTTAACTCATGCTTTACTGCTGCTCTGGGTATTCACCCTTTCCTGCCTGACCTGTGTCAGTATAAGACCTCTCTTGCTTCCTATTATACTGGGCCTGTGTAGGCATGTGCATCATATACCTGTATTATCTCTGTATGATTCTGCTGAGTTACAACAAGGCCTGTGAAGGGTACTTGATTATTTGTGTTTTATCCTAAACCACTGTGTTTTATCCTAAACCACTGTGTCTGAGTGTTGAACAAACAGTTACAATGTGTTGCTGTAGGACTCACAACATTTACTTTCAACTATTTATTTCTCAAATTCAGCTCTCGGAAGAAGTAATATTGTGGTGGGAAATCATTTAGTCATAGAAAACATAGACAAAAAAAAGTTCTCATGGAACATTTATTGTCAGTGGCAAAAAAAGCAGAAATGTTATGTATTATCTATGTGTGATAATTTTCACGAAAAAAGCAGGAAATTATTGTTTTTCCATGAAAATTCCTGAGGGAAATGTTTCTGACTTTTCTCCCATCCCTAATAATAAGTTAACGAACAATAAACATAGAAGAGTCCATTTTTAGAAAATAGAGCCAATCTCAAATTAGTTTTACTTCTAATCAGATGCTAATGAAATGTTCACATATTGTAAAAAATAATGTGGTAGAGACCTCTCTAGATTCAGAGCAGTGGACAATTTCTAGTTAATTCCAGGACAACTTCCACAGTATCGTCCTGAAATGGTACAATAATGAATATACTGGTTCTCTTGTTGCTTGTCATTCCAAAGGGAGGATTTACACAGGGACATTTCTAGAGAGGGCTTTCCAAAAATAAAATAAGTATACAGACTCTTCAGTCTAACCCAGATACTCTAGGAGGAGAGGTCGAATACTTGATTAAGCAGAAGCAGCTAAAGTCAAATGCATTTGGAATCAGTTATCCTGGTGTTAAAATAGAAGCTTTATGGGAGCCCTGAATCGGCAACTTTTTTTAAAGAACAACTATCACTCAGTGCTGAACCTATAGGTAGGTCTTCTACCTGAGAGAAGACCTGTCAGTGATGCCAGGGCTCCAATATGACCCCTGGTGAACACATGGGGGGAGTACAGATGGGGTTTGAAACTCCCCAAAAGAAAATAATAAACTGCAAGACTGAAGTCTCACAGTTCAGTCTATTGTCCTGTGTAATGTAGGTCCCCACAGACCCACTGATTTGGCTAAGAATTCAGACAGAGGGTCTGTGGGGAATGTGAACATAACCCATGAAGTTTGTTGATGGGAGTCACATACTTCTAGGCTACATTCCAGAGAGGAAGCAACTTTCTGACACCCCCCCATTACCAAATGCCTAATAGGAGCCATGAATTTTACTAATACTATTAGCTTTTTATCTGACTAAACCAAATATTCCACAGGCATACATTTTCATATACTCTGGCAGAATTTTATTTTTGCGACTTGTGTTTAATTTAGACCCACGGCTGGCAAAGAAGAGCCACTAGAAAATAATGCTTTAAGGAACATGTCCATGAATCTGATGAATGCAGGACACGGGTTTCAAAAACTTTGAAGAGAAGAAAGATAAGCTGATGTACTAATAGAACTGAACTGATTCTAGGTCAAACAGCTGCACTTTAGGGAACAACTACAATTAGCCATCTGGGAAGTATAGGCTGTAAGCTGTAAGACATGTAATAGGGATATATTAATACATTTTTCTACTGTTAACACATGTCTTGCTAATGTAAGTTAGCAGAGCAAAGGGAATTGGTGACATGCAGAAACTCAACCGCTGATAAACCTGCAACTTGCAAGCTATAGAGAACTATATATGTACAAGCCTATTGAATGGATGGAATTAAACACATTTAATTCCTGGACTGATGAGGAGTTGAGGTACAAAAGGACTGGACAAGGTAGCAGGGTAGAGAAAGGTCAACCAATGAGACACAATCCAGGTGGGAATTCAATGATGTCAGTGTGGCCAGTTCTGGATAACAGAAGGTGATGAGGTGCAAAGTAGTCAGAAAGGAATGCAGTCATTCAGAATGATGAACAACAGAACAGTAGAGCAATGTAAAACCAGGCAGGCAGATGTAAACTACAGGGGGGCAGTGGAGAACAGAGTGCAAATATACTTCAAGATCACAACACTAAAACACAATAATCTGGGAAGAGAGTTACAGAGGGTGGGGTGATATAAAAGCTAAGGATTGAAGGCAAGAAACAGGATGGATCCAAACATAAACTAAAAGTGTGCTTTGAACTGAAGATGAGCATTTCTCAGGACTGGATTTCCCAATAGGCAGAGCAGGAAACTGCCTAGATTCCAAATTTTGAAAGGTACCTCATCTATGCTGAATACATCCACATTGTGAGTATGACCATGGGCGTCCGAAGGGGGGGGCAAGGGGGGCACTTGCCCCCCCCTACAATTACCCCCTTCCATATAAATAAAGGGGCTAGATGGGCTGGCCTGGGGGTCATATTATGACTTTGCCCCCCCTGGAAAAATGTCTACGGACACCACTGAGTGTGACCAGAGCAAATCTCAATGTCCCTGCCCCAGTTTATAAACCATTTTACAGGCTATTACTTGACCCTATAAAGATCCCCAAAGCATTGTGGAGCAATGCATTGGCAATCTCTCTGTTAACAAAGGGGTTAAACATTTTTTAGTTATTGCTTGTTATAGACCAAGGGTATTTTCTGTGCCAGGAAACAATAGATGGGACTGGGTCAGGGAGTGAGGGTGTGGGCATGGAAGGAGTTATGAGCACTTAGAGTGCCTTGCCTAGTGGCATCTGGAATGAAATCCCAGAACTCCCACTGGTTTAATAGGCTTGGAATGCTAGAAGTGTTGGAGACACAGAAAGACACATTTAAATCAATGGGAATTTTACTCCTTTTTAGGAGACTAGTAGAGTAAAAATTAGACATTTACTGGCTAACTGAGTGGTTCTAGGATGTAAGTTTTCAAGATAACTAGGTCCCTTCTTCAGGCATAATAAGAAGGAAGACTGATTGCAAATCCATGACTTTAAAACTCATGCACATAATCGTAACATCTAACCCCATGAGTACCAGAGAGGCATCCAACACATTGCATCATAATGCATTGGATACCTCTGTGGCACCCAAAGGGTCATATTCTACTAGCAGAATATTTTTATCAGTGTAGACCATAAATTAGACTCTAGGTTTTAGGAAGTCTCTTTGACGTGATCTAGAAAATGCAGACAAGATGAATTACATCTTTCACACTCCAGTGAATTTAACCAGAGATGGCTGTCTAAAAGAATGTATGGGTTAACCCTCCAAATGCCAGAAGTGTGCATAACCTATGGCTTACAATAGGATTTGCAGTCCCTGGCATTCAAAGGGACCAAAATATTTTTATTTTCTGGGATAATCCTATATAATAATTCGCTAAGTTGTGTGTAACGCACAACATGCGCAGTAGACACTGCTGCGCGTGCGGCAGTCATGCGTACTACAGACTGCCCGCGCCGCGGCTGATACAGAGCTGGGCGCGGGCAGTCTCTACCGCGCGTGACTGCCACGCGACCCGCTGCCAGAGGCACTGTGGCCCGTCTAACGGGCTGTTCAACTAGTATGACATAAATTCCTTGTCATAGTTGGTCCAGTGTGAACAACTAAGGAGACACAGCAGTGGGTCAACATTTTTGCAGAACTGATAACAATATTAAAGATCTCTAATTGACTTTATTGAAGGGCAATTTTAAGCCATAAAGAGACAGAAAAATCTGGGAGTAAAAACTGATAACCAAGTTTAACTCTGAACTGTGGCTTGAATCATCACATATTCTACAAAATAAAAATATTTTTTGTCCTTTTGGATGCAGGGGAGGCTGCACACCCCATTGTATTCCAGAATAGACATCTTCCCAGTTTGCCTTGGTGCATTTAGGTTTACTTTCACAGGTTTAATATGATAGTTGTGCTACATGTAGCACATATTGGACTTTCATTGCATTCATTTGCACCCCTTCTCAGTTTTATTTTCCTTCATGTGCTAAAATAATTTTTTCACTGTACACCATCACAGTATAATAATAAAAATCCATATATTTCTATGAATCACAGAAGTATCTAGAACACTTTAATAGCCAGAAGGGGGTATCCAATGCATTGAGAAACACTGAAACGGTTAAGAGATTTATCACCTTTCAAGAATTCTGGAGAAGTGATGTCAATAAGGACATTCCAAAGTCAGGAGCATTCCACTCAGAACATTATTTCTCTAATCCTAATGGATATAGAACATTCATCAGTGCATTTTTGTTATAATTAAGTAGTCTGTAACACTGCCACGGAATGGTGCATCACAAGATGTGACAGATCAGATGACATTGAAATAATGTTTAAGTTTTCTTTACTGACTTTAATATTTATATATATATATGTGTGTGTGTGTGTGTGTATCTTTATATACTGTAGCACCATACAGGTACACATCGCTTTACAGGAATACAGAACTGGGTTAAGAGCATCAGGCTAAAGTGCAATGAATGCATCATTAGCAGGGGAAAATGGGCAGCAAAAGGAATCAAACATTAGGAAATGGGCCCTGCCCCAGAGAACTTATAGTCTAATTAGAAATCAGGACAACATACAGACAGTATGAGAAGGATCATATGTGCAAGCACAAGGCTTCAGTAAAGGAAGTGCAGAATGATTGTAATGTGACTGTCGGTGTGCAGAAGGAGAATATTGTTACTGAGATGTCTCCTTAAGCAGGTGGGTTATCAGGAGAAGCTTGAAAGTGATGAGTGTGAATGACTGGAGAATGGTGATTGGGAGAGCATTCTAAAGTTGAGGGGTAGAAAGCAAAAGGCGACACCACTCTTAGAATAAATAAAACTCACCAATATTTTATTGACTTGAAGACAGGGTGCTAGGCGGATAAAGATTAGCTGATATCTTGAATTAACAAGGAGAAGAAAAAAATCCATTGCACTCCAAACTGTTTCAAATAAAATCACTTTCTTTATTCACAAGTTTGTAGAACACTGGAAAGACCATCTCACGTGTTTTGCACAGATTTGCTTTGTCATAGACTGTTCAAACAAACAGAATGGCCTAGATGCACTAAAGGTCGAAGAGAGCTACGAATGTCAATGTTCTGTCGAAGCAGTGTCGTAGGCACCTCCGCAGTATTCACAAAGAGTCTGTTACATCACTTCACCCACATCAACATCAATCCGACATGCTGACATGTCTTTGAATCGACAATTGCTCATTTCCATATGGAAATGAAGCATAATCAGATACATTCGTATGCAAGGGGGTGTGTTGACATTATAATGTGACACTTCGACTCATTCAGGAAACTCCGATAGCAGCCTCTGCTGTCAGAGTTCACTGTCTCCACTTCACCTAACTCAGGCTGTCGTAGCTGGGATCTCCCCTGTACTCTACTATGAAGTAACAGAAGGGAGAGCTACTACAGTCTGAACAGCATTCTCTATGCTTCCCTACCCAGCCAGTAGGGGAACACAGAGAAGGCTTTCAGCACCATGGACAAGGTTAGTATCACGGTGCCCGTGCTCCTGATCTGACTGCGACATTATTATTCTGCCTCATTTCAATGCCGTCCTCTTATTGGCCTGGTATTCTTGCTCCACCCAGGGCTTGCCTTTATATACCCTGTCATGTCTATACCAAGGCGTCCTTTTGTGGTGTACCTGTTCCTGACGTGTGTTACTAAGTTGCTGTTATCGTGTATGACCTGGCCTGCCTGACGACGTTCCTGCGCTTCCTGTGTTGCTGCTCCGTTGCTGATTGATCTGGCTGAGAACCCGCTCCGTTACCGACTGATGTGGCTGAGGACCCGCTCCGTTACCGACTGATCTGGCTGACAACATGCTCTGTTGCTGACTGATATGGCTGAGAACCTGCTCCGTTGCTGACTGATCTGGCTGAGGACCCGCTCCGTTACCAACTGATCTGGCTGAGGACCGCTCCATTACCGACTGATCTGGGTGAGAACCCGCTCCGTTGCTGACTGATTAGGCTGTGTACCCACTCCGTTGCTGACCTATCTGGCTGTTGAGCCTGTTCCGTTGCTACTGACCTGGCTGTGATTTCCGTTACACTTGTGGCCATCCCTGACTGAGCACCCGCTCCGTTGCCATCCATGCATGGCTGTACCTCTCCATTGTCCTTGTTTGGCCACCGTTACAAGCAGCGGATTCCCAGTTGCCTTGTCTGTTGTGCGTCACGTGGCACTATTCTTATCTTGTCGACCGTAGGCTTGGCATTTCGTGCTATAGCTGCTTACTCTAACCGCCCCGGAGGTGTGCACACACGAAGTACTGGTACAGTGCTAATTAGTGCTGACTGAGTTACTCAGATCTATCTATGTCTTCCTCTGCACTATAGCTGGGCTCACTCCCTGTGGGAGTTGCGGTATATCTCTGGGCATCTCCAGCTAATACGTTCAGTGCCTAGACTGTCTAGGCTGGGCCAGTGCTCCTTCTCTGTTGCAGTAGCTTGAGCTAAGGGCCAGCAGTTGCGTTACATCACACTCATTAGTGTGAGGAGACACTGAGCTTCATTCCTTGTCAGAGTAGCCTTTGGGCTTAAGAGCCAGCGGTTGCATTACATCACACTTGTTGTGTGAGGGGACACTTGTGGCCTTCCTGTTATCTGCCCTCGATCCACCCCTAGCGTTCTAGGCTTTGCCAATTGTAAGTGGTTGCCTTGGTCTTCCTGGCACCCCTGTCAGTATTGCCTTGTTGCCTACTGAGTTCAGTGCCACCCAGTTACCAACTCCAGGACTACCTGTCATCTATAGTCCTGCTGTCAGCCCTGGGTTGAGTTGCCTGATTAACCCTAGTCCACTAGGGTGAGGTTGCCTGTCCTTATGTGCCTCCAGTCCTCAGAGTCCCAGCACAGTACTATTTGATACCAGTCGCTGCCTCATCGACTTGCTATATATCTGGGTCCTGATTTCCATTGCTATATATTTTTTTTGTATTGTGGTCTGGTCTGAGTGTTCATCAAAAACCGTGACAGTTAGGTATATATGATATTTACTTGAACGGTACTAACGAAGTACAGTCATGTAACCTAATTTATGATTGAACAGTGTCTATTTTTTATCCCAGCCACTTGATATAATATAATAATAATAATAATAATGGAAAAAAACCTGCTATATTTGCTTGAATATTAATAGTGGTATTGCATCAATATTTGAGTTGTGGGATTTTAAGTCTATCTACAAGCCGATTAGGCTCAGAAATAATTTTATTTCCAAAAATATGATGTTATATAGGTATACGGTAATTCAAGGGTTAATATCATCTCACAGCATTAACAGCAGTGTCTATTTAAAGGGATAGTAATACTTAAAATGTAAAAAAAAATATGTTGTAGGGTGTATCCCCCTGAGAAAAACAAGAGTACTCCCACTGCTGAAAGGTGTTTCATTCAAAAGTTATTAATTTTCAAAGTTGAATTTTTTAGGTGCAATATCACAGTGGCCTGAAATTGTACAGTGGCGCTGTTGCTAAATGATCCTATGGACAACTCTGGTCAGTTGACCATAAATCTCCATAGGATGGTGTAGCAACAGCACCACTGTACAATTTCAGGCCACTGTGATACTGCACCTAAAAAATTCAACTTTGAAAATGAATAACTTTTGAATGAAACACCTCTCAGCAGTGGGAGTACTCTTATTTTACTCAGGGGGATAAACCCTACATCATATTTTTTTTACATTTTAAGTATTACTATCCCTTTAACGTATGGTTCTATGGAATAAAACGGTTAACATCCTCGGACATGACTTTGTGAATTATATGGCCCTTGAGACACACAGTTTTCAAATAAAATTAAAAATAAGAACTATATTAGTGGTGTCCACAGATTTCTGAGGTTTCTGTGTGTCAGCTATGTCATTATTGTATGTAAAATTAAGGATCCATATAGTTCTATAATCTACATTTGATTTTATTTCTGAACAGATAGCTTTCAGGAGTAATTATTTGACTAGATATAAGTATATGGTAATCCACTGTGCATTTATGTTGACATACAAACTACAGAATAGTACCTATACATTTTAAAGAGGTGTCCAATGCATTGCAAAACAATGTATTGAACAATCTTCTAGCATTTAACAGGTTAAAGTCCCATTTAAATCAATTAACATTTAATGAATTTTTATTTGTCCCATGTTACACACAAGGTTTTCTTCAATTGCTTCAATTCTCCTTAGCATACAGCCTCAGTAAATATACTATGGTAAATTTAGGATCCAAAATAGAACCATAATTAGGGAAATGACTAGAATAAATTGTCTAATATCTATTATCTGCATACCATTTCTAGATTTCAAATTGTATGCTTGTATAAAATAAATAAATTAATATAATATAATATAAATAAGCGTGCTCTCCATGCTGCTCTGATTATCGATACAGAGGCGTATGAGTGAGGAGGAAGGAAGTCGTTCAGTGTGTGAGTCCATGCAGGGGACAATGTCAATGATCTCACCTCCAAGATATCACTCTTTATATGTATTTCCTTCACTCAAAATCAAGTTAATCAGAATTGCCGTAGTGCTGGTGATGTGTGAGGGGGGGGGATCTCTTCCACACCGAGAGCACTTCAAAAATCCTGTATGCTTATAGGGACCTCCTCCAACCTTCCCTTTCCAACCGACAATTTTTGTGAATATGTCGAGGTGTGTGCAGACCAAATTGTTGGAGTGATTCGAACACATCGACTCGATCATACCTACACCACATCGACATTTAGGGCGAGATGTTCAGAAGGTGGCGGTAACTGAAATTGTCTATAATCGGAATAAAAAGTTCTTACAACATGATCTGTCATTTCTCAGACATGTTTCCCTCATTTTTTGCATCCAATTCTGCCATCTCCGTCAAAGGGAAAAAGCTGTCTTAAAAGTGGTTGTAGTTTAATCTTCCGTCATAATATAAGGTATTTTCAGAAAAAATATCCGTTTGAATGTCATTTTTTTTCTGATTAACGTCATTTGTTCTAGACATAATAAAAATGGTCTAAACTTGGAGAAGAAAAATTAAAGTACTGAGAAGCAACTTTTCGTTTCAAAGACAAAAAAAGTCTTTGTTTCTTTGAAAATGTTCGTTTCTAAGACAAAAAATACCTTTGTTTCTTTGAAACTTTTTGTTTCAATGACAAAATCAAAGACAAGTTTTAAGATCAGAATTTTTAACGTCAATGTTCAGTGAGATCTTCATACCATCATTTTTAATTCTTTAGATGAATTTTCAAACGTGACAAATTTACTTCTGAAAATATTGTCCTTCTTTTACCACCAACTCATGATTTTTTTTATTATGATGACTTTTTGAACATCTCATCCCTAGTGTATCTAAGCCAATGAGTGAACTTTATGCCGAAAGTGCAACAGCTAAAAATTCAAACAAACCAATCAGCCTTATCCTTCAATTTAGATGTAACTCAATCAAGGCTGTGAACGCTTAATAATGTTCGATATTGTAGACTGTGAGGTTTAGAAGAGTTTCTATAAAGAAGGATACATTTTTTACTTGCTTATTCATTTCTTCAGTATTTTATTCCATTTTGATTCAAATAGCATTAATTCTATATGTTCATTTAAATTTTGTATATATGAATATTTGTATTTTTTATTTTTTCAAGGATGTTTATGCATGATACAGAGTTTGTGAGTTTATGTCGAGCAGAGTAAAGGTTCCTTTATGGTCCCTTAATAGATGTGGTATTTATATATGATTTGGCATATCTAAGGTTAATTTTAGATGTATGTTTCCACAGCCTTGACTGAGTTACATCTAAATTGAAGAATAAGGCTGATTGGTTTGTTTGAATTTTTAGAAGATGCACTTTCGGCATAAAGTTCACTCATTTTGTTAGTTTAACCAGTTTATGATTAATCAAATCTGTGTGAAACGTGTGAACGTGTGAAATGCTCTTTCCAGTGTTCTGCAAATTTGTGAATAAAGAAACTGATTTTATTTGAAACAGTTTTTTCTCCTTGGTAATCCAAAGTTGAGGGGTAGCCAGTGAAGAAGTTTGCTTCTGAGAGATGGTTCAAGTTGTGTAAGGAGAGGACAGAAAGATGGGAAGGGGTGTAGTATGAGATAAGAGCAGAAACGTAAGAGTGTGCTGAAGAAGAAAGAGACTTAAGGGAGAGGACAAGAATCTTGTAAGCATTATGATTCTTTAAAGGTAGCCATATATATATATATATATATATATATATATAGAGAGAGAGAGAGAGAGAGAGAGAGAGAGAGAGAGAGAGAGAGAGAGAAGAGAGAGAGAGAGAAAGAGAGAGAGAGAGAATTACTTAGCTGTAGGAACCAGTGTGAGACAGCACACAGGATGATGATAGAATCTGAAAAAGCCTTTAATTAATCAGCCATAATTCCAGCTTAGCCAAATGTTTTCAGTCCCGCACTTGGACCTTCCCCAGGGCCCTTTCATCATACTGTGTGCTGGAGACGTGTAACAATATTCTGCAGTCTAACATGTTTAGTGAGTGCAGCTATCATACTGAACACTATATATATATATATATATATATATATATACACACACACACACACACACAGAGTGCGAGAGAGAGTCAGAGAGAGAGAGAGAAGAGAGTTGTATACTTTTAACTCTGGCAGAACGTATAATATGAGTCAGTGAGAGAAGGAGAGAGGATAAATAGACACATTGGTTAGCTGTGTATTTATCACAAATCATGAATTTAAAAGAAAATGATTGTGATAAGAGACAAGCATATTCCTATTTAATGCTAGAAATATCCAGTGCAACTAGTATCCATGAGGTAAAAAGGCAGCCATATAAACAGCGTCTGTATTTCTAATGGGTGGTGTTGATCACAGTGATGTTTTTAGGTCTAGGCCAAGTAAACCTAAGCCTTTGGTGGCAGACTTGCAGGGACAACAGATTGGGTGGCGCTTTGTCTTTGTGCCTATATAGGTTTTATAAAGAGAATGAACTAACTTACACATTTGTGGCTCAAGGCTCATATAACCTACTCATGGAAACCTCTTTACCAAAGTGAATATACTCAAAAGGTATTTTTCATTCATTAAATTTTCCAATTTCTTTTTTTAACACCTTGGATGATTGGTGTGTTCTTTGGAAGTGGCTGGATAAAGTGAGGATGTAGTAAAGTGTAAAATGGAGGGGACATGAATTCACTTGGTTGGGCCCAGAGCAGCAGAAAGCCTAAAAATATATAACTTATTGACTGTAATGGAATATAAAGCATTTATGTGATACAAGTACAGACTGAGGAAAATAAAAATGTAGCTGTTCAGGAGATATTGGATAATGATGAAGTAGCAAATTAAGTAAAAAGGAGCAAATTATATTAAATGTTGCTAAAAAAGCTACAAATATTTTATTTAGAAAATGTTTAACCAGGAAGAATACTTTGAGATTTCTCTCGTTTTCTAGTATGTCCTGGATAGTGTTCAGTAAAGGGTTACATATTTACACAAATAAAGAAATGTTATATATAAACACATATACATACATACTGTACGATTATATACAGTTGCATATTATTTTTAGATATAAAGAAGCATTTATTTTTAAGGATTTTAGACTGGGAGAAGATCTCATTATTAAGGGTGGACGAAAAGTGTGAACAATTTCCAGCGAAAAATTTCACGAAAACGTGCTGATTTTTCACTTTTCCCGCGAAAAATGTTGTCTTTCCGCCTATGCAAACATTTCCTCCTTTTCGCCTATTTGAACTAATTTTTGCCTATGTTAACTCATTTTTCACCTATTTTAACATATTTTTCGCCTATACTTCCTATAGGTACTACATTTCCCACTGAGGGCTGAAGTTTAGAAATAAGTAGCTGAAAGTCAAAGTTGTGAGTCCTACAGCAAAATATGGCTTGAAAAATGTGTTAGCATGCAGAATGCATTTGTACTTTGCCCACAACACTGGCACATATTCATGATGATATCAAGTAATAAAAAAAAATAAAGTACAACCTACAATGTGGTAGATATGTATTTTTACCATTGTCATACTGCTGTTAATATATTCATCCTGGCTTTGTCTGTCATGTGTGGTTTCTGCTACTACTACTGGAGCTAGTTATTGATGTAATTCTACTGCCACTACTACTAGGTGTCAAAAGTGCAGCACTTAGAGCAGCAGCACCAGAGGTACGCATCATATCTAACACTAAGGATGTTAACCCGTGTTGCTGTTGCTGGGTGCTCAAAAGAGGTGTGTGTGGCTGAGTGGGTCTTGGACTTTGAAGAGGCGATGATGCCGATGATGACTGATAGGGTGACTGTGTGCTTTTTGGCATCTGTGCTTGTCCAGGGTCAGACATTCCAATGGCTTTCTCAAACAGTTTATAGACAGGCACAGTGCTCCTTAAAAGTGGTGGAAGATTCAGCCTTTGGCTTTCTGCTAATCTTATAGCCCTGTCACCATCTTCACTCTCACATCTGTATCTGAACAAGAGAAGGATGCTGGATGGATATATTCTAGATCTGCATCATCATCAGTCATCATTGGGTCATCCTTAGCAGCATCAGCATCCCCTGACAGTTCTTGCCCATTATTACCCTTATATTCCTCTAAGCTTTTGGAGGTCTCAAACAATTTCTTTTTACTTTTACTGTAACAAAGTTCCCTACTACTTTGAGGATGGGTGTTTTGGTGCTTGTTTGTCTCACTATTTGATGCAGCAGGCACTTCAGCTGCTACACCTTCCTCTATTATGCTACTGCCAGCATCATCAACACTTGAATGCAACTTGTTGTCATCTTCAGTGTTCTTATTTGGTTCTTTATTTCTACTGGCAATGGTGGTGCTGGAACTAGTTTTGCTGGGACCTTGACAAACTGCATCATCCCTTGGAGTAGAGGGATCTTCATCATTGATTGCACACGCTGCAGCAACCATTGCTGCAGTCAGTTTTTGAACTACTACTTTACTCTCACTTCCCTGCACTGCTCCACCCCTCCCCTTCCCCTTGTGCATTTTCTGGACATATGCAACTATACTGTGTTCTTTTACTGTACTGTACACAACACAAATGATGCAGCTGTATGATGCCTTGCCTAAACCCATTCAGCTGTCTGTCACCTAAGATATTTCGTTTTTTATTCTTTTTTTTTAATTTATTTTATTTATTATTTTTATTGTCCACCCTGTTGTCTTATAACAGTCTATCCGAAAAAATTATAACTGAAAAACAAAATCAACGTCTTTCCCCAGACTTCCCCACCCAGCACAGGGACAATAACAGCAAGATCAGCAAGCAAATAGGTCCCTAGCTGCCGGTGTCTTGCCAGTCACATGGAATTTTGGAGTATTTGGGGGTCAACCTCCTTCCTCCCCTCTTATCCACTAGAGTGCCCCCAGACTCCCCTAATACAGAGAATAAATGTCCTACCTAAATGACTCCCTAAACTAAGCTTCAATTCCCCTTTATTTGCCTTTCTCCTCTAGCTCAAAAACATGCTGCTGTCTCCTCTCACAAACACAGAATGGCTGCTGTGAGAGCCTGACAGCCTTTTATATGGCTGTAGAAAACTTTCGTGTGGTGTAGAAATGTTTTTCTTCCCATTGATTTCAATGGGTGGAAAAGGTGGAAAAAAGTGGAAAAATTGCACTTTTCTCAGGAAATTTATCGCCAAGCAGAAAGTGCCATTATTTGCCGATTTCAGTTTGAGGCAAATATTTTCGCCCATCCCTACTCATTATTTCAGGCAGGTTATTCCAGGCTTTTAGATCTCTGAAGGAGAAGGCAGATCGACTGGATTCTTTCTTGTATTACAGGTATATGCAGTGGGGCAGAGGTTATAGTTAGTATGAAGAGCTGGAGTAAGCATACTGCTCAGGTAGACCGTTAGCTTTCCAGAAAAGTGGTTGTATACTAAGCAAGAAAGGTGAAGTTAATGTGTAGATTTGAATGTTAACCAATTTAGTTATTTAAGCATAGGAAGTATAATTACATTGGAGGATAAAGTGGCATAATGAGTTATACAAAGTCTCAAGTTTACTAGGAAAGACTTGTGGTGCTGGAGCATATACTACGTCCCCATATTCTATGACTGGCACTAACATCTGTTGTACAAGATGTTTTGTGACCAGGAGATTTAAACAGGATTTGTTTCTAAACAGAGCACCTATTCTAAGATAAAATGTGCATGTTCATTTTTAGTTTGGAGACCAAAGGTGAGGTTGGGGTCATGCGACATATCAAGATATTTGTAGGAGTCCACTAGGACCAAGTTATGATTAGACTCTGTTACAATGGATAGGTGGGTACTGCAGAGATTACTCAGTTTGTGCTTTGTACCAAACACCATTGTGAGCATTTTGTCAGTGTTTAAGAACAGTTTGTTCATGAAAGAATGCAAAGCTTAGTCACCTCTTTGAGTAGCTACATTATAAATGAAGAACCATTATTATATAGGTAAACACCCAACTCATTGTCCTACCTCCTGCAAGATCTGTTTTGATTGCAGACTCATTCCTTCTGGCTGTTTAGGTAGATTTGGTATCAAAGCAGCCAATATGAATTACCACTGTAAAAACAGAGAAAAAAAAAATGCGCAAACATATAGTGAAGACTGCATGAAGGATTATTAAAAATGTGCACAACAAAGAAGCATATTTATACCTCCTGAACTAAAGAACAATTTTTATATATTCTAACTTTAAGTAGATATTTAAATGAAAACAACTAAGTTTCATTTTCAGATGTTAGTGTCTGTTTAAATAACATAAAAAAATAACAGGGAAAAGGATCAGCATTTTTTGTTAGAACAATACAACAAGCTCTGTTAACCTAAACAGACATTGTGATATATATATTTAAAAGGATTACTTGTGTATTGTGAGATTCAGCGAAGGAAACGTATAATAGAATGGCATGTCCATTTGCTAAAGCTTTGCCTACTCTTGTAATTATTGTAAAATCTCATGTATAATACTCACAATTTTGCCACTTTACACCTTATGTGAAGTGGGGGTTGCGTATTATACAGAAGACAAAAATATATATATATGTGTGTGTGCGTGTGTGTGTATGTATGTGTGTGTGTCTCCTTCTCCCTCCACCTCAATATGATCCCACTTTCTCCTCCCTCAACTCACCCCTTTAGAGGCATCTGGGATATTGGCATAGTGCCCAGAATGCTTGCATTTGCCACCCACTTTCCTCATGCCCCGGTGAGGACCTGTGTTAATTCATGATAATGGTACCTTTATATTGTTCTTTCTACTTTTGGACATAGAGTAAATACATTTTTCCTCCATATGAGTTTCTTTGACTCACATGATATTTCGGAATAAAGTATCTTATTATCAGTACACTCTTTTCTCATTTAGTTCTGATTATCCCGACAGCAATAGGAAACTCCAGTTACCAGATATTTATAGTAGACTCACTATAGCTGAGATTGCAGAGGTTGACGAGTCTATACAGTATACTCTGGGTGAGGTGTGGAGCCGAAATCTAGACTTGAGGGGTGACGGACGGAGAAAGAGAAAGAATGACACAGATACCTGCACTGGTGGTGATCCAGTGGATGCTGTTATACTGTGAGGCTGGTTTTGCCTCAACAACATGTGAGTAGAATACTAAGAATACTAAGAAGGTGATATTGTCAGTGTCGATCATCAATTATTATAACAGTCTACACGTAGAGCCTGTGCGCCCTTCTCTTTTCTGTTTTTTCTACATGTATTGAGAGGTTAATGTGCCAGCGGCCGTAGAGAAAGAGCAACACCACTGGAAATGAAAACAACCTTAGAGACATTTTTGTCCTTTCCAGTTTTATATTGGTAGAACTGTTACAGTCCTATTGTCTGTGGTAATAAGCGATTGTTCAGAGAAGGATTATATGTCTATGCATTAGATGTACGTTAGTGCCCTGCGAGGATCTTCAGGTCCTCAAAGGTACTATTATCATGAATTAACACAGGTCCCCACAGGGGGATGCTGGAAGCAGCAGCAAATTCAAGCATGCTGACCACTGTACAGATATCCCAAATGCCTCCTGAGGGGGTGAATAGAAGGAGGGGAAGGTGGAGTGATGGAAGCAGACAAGAAACAAATTTTTGGTGGTTAGAGAGAGAGAGAGAGAAAACAAGGGTGCATATTATAAATAGCCACTTCTGTTCCCCCTAAAATGTGGGGTATTATTTGTACCTGAGTATTATAGCCACATGCATATTATACCTGAGATTTTTGCTGTTATCCTTAACACACCTACTATAGCAGGTATAAGTAAAAAGGATGAATGTTGCTTGTTTTTGTTCTGTGTTCATTTTGAACCCATTCAGAAACATGGGTGCAGAAGATTGTACTTCATAAAACCCACTCATTCCATTACTACCCTTCCCTTGGAGAGTGTGGAACAAATGATAGCTTTGTTGTGTAAAAGGTGTTAAACAAGAATGGGAACATTTAGCAAACAAAAGCAGTTCTTTTTAATTATTTTTGTGTGCAAATGGTTTCATAAATTCCATTCAATCAAGCTGATGTACTAAGGAGAATTGGTGCAATACTGGCACAAAACAATTGGCACAATTAATTTAAATGGGGCTTTGGACCCCTTAAATGTTAGAGAGGTATCCAATGCACTGATGAATTTTGGTTTCCTTCCAATGGCACTGTTGGTTTGCTTCAGAACTGTACTACTTTTCCTTAGTAAACTAGCTTCAGTGGGTGTCATATACCAATAGATTTTCCTTGCAGGCAGGCCTGCAGCTAGGCACAAAGCAGCTAAACCCTTTTTTGTATCTATGAACAAATGCAATCCTCCAGATCTGATTGGATTTTTGGTTTGAAGAATGAGTCATGCATCGAGCTGTCTTGACCCCTTCTCTTATATGATTGGCTGAGAGGGGAAGTTATAACAGGGCACGTTCAGTATCCTGTTTAACCCAACCTTCCAATCAAGGGGAGAGTAAGTAAAAAAGTTTTTAATTTGTTTTATTTATTAGTGACAGTGGGCAGGGTTTATTTTACTTGAGTAATTGACATGATGTGAGGAGGGACTAGGGCACTAGTGAGTATGTTTTCTCTTTAAACACACACACACACACACACACACACACACACACACACACACACACACACACACACACACACAAGCTCAGCTTAATAATGGATGGAAGGGGTCCTGGGTAGGAGTTGGTGAAAAGTCTCATTTTGTTCCCCTGGGAATTTTTGCAAAAAATCCATGATGTTCCTCTCTTTCCAAAGGAATTCCTGCCCATAGAGAAACCCAAATATTTTCTGCTGTTTTGCTAACACCACAGATATCCCCATAAGACAAATGCCATTTTCCCCTATGTTTTCAATGGTTGTGAAAATGTCCTCCCCCATTTCATAAAAACCTGGAACTACTCACCATATAGCATATTGTAGAACAGGAAAGAATAAGAGGAAGCAGAGAGATAGATAGATAGATAGATAGATAGATAGATAGATAGATAGATAGATAGATAGAAAGTTTAAAAAATATAAAGTTGTTTTGAAATGCTGGCTAGCACAATACAGATAACAGGAGAAGCTGGAGGACTTCTGCTATTGATGCAAATGTGGAGGAAAAAAAACCCAAAAAAAAACAACAACAGGAACAGTGAATGGAGCTCACTTGCCTCTGCCCAAATGAACCCCAGTCCCCCCAATGGTTTACAGGATAAGAAATATCAGGATAGACTAAAGGATCTGAACATGTATAGCTTGGAAACATTCAAATACATGAAGAGATGCAACAAAGTCTAGGAGGGAAGTACATTTCAAAGGACTAGAAATGTTAGGACAACAGGTCCAAGTCTAAACCTAGAGGGAACGAGGCTTAGATGAAATATAAGAAGACAAAACCAAGTGCCAAATAAGGTTTGATGTTTTTACAGTAGGAAAATGGGCAGACTAAATCAAAACAAATGCTTCTTATCTGCTGTCAAATTCTATGTTTCTGTGTTTCATTGTGCACAATATGCAATAATGTAATGAAAAGGGGAAAGGACAGCACGCAGCTTGGCACATCTACTCTCATTAAGCACATACAACATAAACACACTGGTATTTATGTTAAACATGTGAAACCCTCCCCCCCAAAAAAGGAGTGCTGCTGTCACATTCCCATGTGTCCCTTCCTGAGGACAAAAATAACATGGGAAAAAAATCACTCAGAAAGAAAAACAAAATCCTCCACCAGCATGGAAGTTTATTCATGATGGTAACACATGCATCATCATTGTCTTCTTGTGCTAGGGTCCAGGTGCAGGAAAATATCCCCATTGTCCCTCCAGCACCCTCAGGGTCATCTTTCACCTCAGCAGTCCCACTACTATTGACTCTATAACCACCACTCAGCCAACCGAAAGTCTGCAGATGTGAGCGTCTGGCACCCATTGCATCTTTTATGCTACACTAACCACAAATTGCAATGTGGTGGAAAGCAATGGAATGCAGAGAATCAAGTATCTACAGACATTTCATGTAACTGAATATGCCAAACTGGCAGCAGAGAGAATTAATTATTTTTATCAATCTTGTCTCCCACCACCACCACCACCCACTTACTTGACTTTAGCAGAGCAAACAAACATCGTAATGAGAGCAGCACCAGATTACTTGGGGTATGGTTTAACATTGCCGAAAATTAACATCAAGGTGGTGGTTATATTTGTGCTAGTTGCTTAATATGAGATTAGATGTGTCAAGCGTGATTCTTCCCAGTCCTTCCCCACTTTCACAATATTTCCACACAATGTGCACATTGCAGATGCTGATGATAACTGTACAGTTCCTTCTTGCTCTCAAGGGAAATAATCATATTCTATCACACCCATAATTTTGGAGGATGTGCAGGAGAAGCAAAATTGGCCAACTTCTTCTAACCTGATGCACATGAAGGGTTCGCTTTTAAAAAGTAGCAGGGAAAATGTTGTGCAGCTAGCAGCCGCATTAACCATGTCACCTTGTTGAAAATGGCGACATAAGAATCTTGCACTGCATAAAAGCGCGAGGTTCTCATGTTGCCTCTTTAAACGTTGATACCTTCATGTATCTTATCACACTGTTAGGGACCAGGAACCAGACAGGAAACAAAAAGGTAAAATGCAATACACCTTTACTAGTGCAACAAAAACAGAAGCATGATCCAAGAGCATAAACTAAAAGATATGCGAGGGTCAGTAACCAAGACAGGTATTCAGCCGAGCCAGGGACAGGAAACCAGAAGTTAGCAAAGTCAGGAACAAGCCAAGGATCAGAAGCACAGAAGTGCACGATGTCTGGAACAAGCCAAGGGGTCTGGCACACAGCAAACAGGAGTGCAGGAAAATCAACAGCAGCAACAGGTCAGCAAACAAACACAAGGACAATGAGGAAGTGAGCCGAGCTGATTTAAATACCCTGGGAGGGTTGGCTGATAACAGTCAGGTGAGCAATCAGAGAGGTCAGCTGATCATCCTGAGCCAGAAACTCAGAAGACTGCAGCAGTGGATAGCAGAGCACTGGATTAGGTTTTTCCATGAAAATTCTTGCAGAAAATGTTTCTGGTTTTTTTGTCCATTCCTAGTAAGAAGAGCAAAAACAATGCTGAATTGTTACTGTCTTACACAAATGGGATGCAGTTATTTAGTTGAAAAGTAATTAGGTATTAAAACATGATTACCAAATGCCGTATGTTTGTTTAGGTCAGTTTTTAATGCACAGATGTTTTGAATGATCATGTAAATTCTTGGAAATGATTCACAAATGTTCTAAAGAAATATTAAAACAGTAATTGGCCATTTAGTACCAAAAGCAAGAAGTTGTACATGTATTTAAGCAATGACTAAATAATGAGGCACTACAATAGTAATTTAATGAGAGAGAAACACATACTATTCCATTTTCCCATTAATCTATTTAAGCATCTTCATACAGTATGTCAAGCAGAATTCTATTTAATAAATGTATGCTCATTGAAGCAACAGGTTCATTTTTAATATACTCGCATTGATGAGTTCTGATTGTTTTTCTCAGAAAAATGTATTTTAACTCACTGAATATTAATTGTTATTCCAATGTTACCTCTCCAGATTAACATACAATATCTGAGTGATGTTAAAGGGATAGTAATACTTAAAATGTAAAAAAAAATATGTTGTAGGGTTTATCCCCCTGAGTAAAACAAGAGTACTCCCACTGCTGAGAGGTGTTTTATTCAAAAATTATTAATTTTCAAAGTTGAATTTTTTAGGTGCAATATCACAGTGGCCTGAAATTGTACAGTGGCGCTGTTGCTACACGATCCTATGGACAACTCTGGTCAGTTGACCATAAATCTCCATAGGATGGTGTAGCAACAGCGCCACTGTACAATTTCAGGCCACTGTGATATTGCACCTAAAAAATTCAACTTTGAAAATTAATAACTTTTGAATAAAACACCTCTCAGCAGTGGGAGTACTCTTGTTTTACTCAGGGGGATAAACCCTACAACATATTTTTTTTACATTTTAAGTATTACTATCCCTTTAAGTGTAAGAATGTTATTCATGAAGCCCTGTTGCATTTTCCACAGGATTTAAACTTGAACTCTCCAATTCCTTTTCCAAACCTAACACCCTCTCAAATGTGAGTCCCATTTCAAAACTCAGGCTTTCAAGACAACTTAGAATAACAGCTGTAAGCAAAATATTTACCTACAACTGAGATTGTCAAGCTTTTGTTAATCAAGAATCCGATTCCTCCACATCATCCATCACTGATTCATTTATGGAACAGCCAGTGTCTGTCACAACAATGTGTAGTGCATACATTCATCCGCATCTGGGTAGAGGTGTTATAGCCAGCTTCAGCATGAGAGGGGTTAATTTGATTGTATAGGAAGGTGATATTGGAAGGTTTTACATTCTTTTTGAAGATAGGACCCCTCTGCAAGGTGTGAAATGTCACTGCTGAAGTGCCTCTCAGTCTGGCTTTAATCTAACCTAACTGGCTAAGGTACCATTTGGCAGCATCCTTACACCGATAACTAATTTGTTGGATGTTCTAACTGACTTTAGCAGTCAAGAGACACTGTCTTCTGAGTCATATCTAAAATATATCTTAATAATATCTCACAGATTGATAATTCAGCCTCCTGGTGTACATATTTGGAACGGGGAAAGCATATCCTGCAATAAGAGTACCAACATAATTAGCTCCAATACAGTGGTGGGCGGGAAATTATGAAGTCTATAAGGCTGAGTGATAAGTAACAAGTGTGACCTACAGTATGTACAGACTCCATAAATTGCAACAAATTAATAGATACAAGAATTATCTTGGTGTCAAGTACAGGAGAAAAATGACCATCCCAATTTGATATCTGAAGTTTGGTTTCCCCAACACACAAGGGAGGTGACTTATTGTACTCGCCTCTGTCTCCACCCATAATTACCTCTGGGCCGGCTTGGAAACCTGAGATGAACTGAAACTGTATAAATCTCTGGATAAAAAAAAATTCTGGTGTGCTTACTAGGGGAACAAGATCTAATTTTGAGTAAGTGGCAATCTTTCCTTGCTGGATCTCCTTCGGACAGAAAATTCTATTACTTTACCATCCAAGTGAGTAAGTTAGGATTTCTGTTATTTTTTCCTTTTTATTTTTATCTGTTTGGTGTAAATAATTTGTTTGTCATCTGTTTCTTTATGATTATTGTTTATTCATAATAAATATTCCTTTATTACGTTTGACCTATGTCTGGTAAAGAATCAAGTTACCTGAATAGAGATATTGTGTTAGAACATATTTTGCGGAGTTTTTAGTCTAAATTGTGTGGGGGACCCAGACACCCCCCTGTCCTTTTTATGCATTTATAGATTGTCTGGTGGTGGCAGCGTTATGATATTAGTTATATCATTATATTTAAGTGTAGGTGGTGTTAAAGGGGATTTTTTATCATTATTTCTGGTCTAGGGTAGACAGACAGTTAATTTTTTTAACCCTTTCACCGCGCAACAAGTCACACACATGCTTGGAGTACGGGTGTTCATGACAGTGTCCATCTTCTAATTGTCACGGTTACTCAGAGAAGTTCAGGAGTCAGTACGGTTTAGTTAATGCAGTATATTAACAAATGACATAAAGAGGATATATACAATATATACAATAGGAATAAGCACAGGGTAATAGCCAGCAAGTCTGCTATCAGAAATAATAGGTGGTGTTAAAGGGGATTTTTTATCATTATTTCTGGTCTAGGGTAGACAGACAGTTAATTTTTTTAACCCTTTCACCGCGCAACAAGTCACACACATGCTTGGAGTACGGGTGTTCATGACAGTGTCCATCTTCTAATTGTCACGGTTACTCAGAGAAGTTCAGGAGTCAGTACGGTTTAGTTAATGCAGTTTATTAACAAATGACATAAAGAGGATATATACAATATATACAATAGGAATAAGCACAGGGTAATAGCCAGCAAGTCTGCTATCAGAAATAATAGGTTACAGTGCTAAACCACTGTGCTAGAGACTAGGCCTTAGCCACTGGAAGTCTCAGCTGAAACCAGGAACAGGAACCCAGGATCTTGATCCGATGAGGAATGAGGTCTGACTCAGCCTGCAGTCAGAAGGAAATATCACTGACTCACACCTGGAGCCAGTAAGGGTGAATACTGACTCACGCCTGCAGTCAGCAGAAGTAAGGTGAAAACTGACTCACACCTGCAGTCAGCTTTGCAAGTCTACCAGAGCCCCAGGCCTGCACTATATTGTGTGTCTGATCACCAGGGGAAAAGACAAAACAATAGTCAGACAGAGCCACAAGTCAACACCAGAGGGGGTAGTCAGACAAGCCGGGTCATACACAGTTCAGGTAGTCAGCCAGAGCCACAAGTCTGCACCAGATTGGATGTCCACTATTAGGGGTTAGGCAAAAGAATACACACACAGGTCAGCACTAGAATGGATGGAAGACTAGCTAGTTCGTACACAGAGCCCAAGGTAACAGAACTGCTATGAACACCAACGCAAGGTCAACTGAGTCAGGCCTCAGTCTGCCCTTTAAACCCCTCCACAGGAAGTAGGAGGAGCAGCTCAGAGAGATGAAGTAGGAAGTTGGTAGGAGGAGACTACAGGAAGCAAACAGATAAAACAGAGGCCTGCAGCATGCTTGAAGAATCTCGCCTGCAGAGGATGCTGAAGTCAAGGTAAGCTTTAACAGTACCCCCCTCAAAGGCCCCCCCTCCATGGAGCCAGCTGGGGTTTGACAGGGAATCGAGCACGAAACCTGCGTACCAGTAAAGGAGCTTGGACATCACGGGCAGGTATCCAGGAGCGCTCCTCAGGACCATAGCCCTTCCAAAGAATAAAATATTGTAAGCGCCCTCTACTCACAAAATGGTTTGTACCTCATATTCCTCATGATCTGAAACTCTCACGGGGGAAGGACAGACAGGAGCTGAAGTATACCGGTTGTAGACCAAGGGCTTCAACGGGGAAACTTGGAACACATTATGGATGCGCATAGTGGCTGGAAGTTCCAACGCATAAGCCACTGGGTTAATCTTGCGTAACACACAGAAAGGACCAATGAATTGAGGAGCCAATTTGCCACAAGGAACCTGGAGGTGCAAGTTACGGGAAGACAACCACACTCTGTCCCCTACTTGGAAGGTAGGTGCCGGCAGTCGCATACTGTGAGCCCACCTTTTCTGTCGCTGCACAGAATCAAGTAGGGTATGCTGTACCCATACCCACGAGGAACGGAGCACCCTTAAATGCTCGTCCAGAGATGGAATTTCTTGTGCTTGGAAGGTCTCGGGGAGAGCCAAGGGTTGGAACCCATAATTGACTAAGATCGGGGAACTCTTAGTGGAAGAGTTAACAGCACTATTCCAGGAAAACTCCGCCCAAGGTAACAAAGTAGCCCAGTTATCGTGATGGAGAAACTGTTCCAAGGCTTCATTAGACCTCTCTGCCCCACTGTTGGACTGCGGATGATACGAGGAGGAGAATGCCAATTGAATAACCATTTGCGTACAAAAGCACGTCCAGAAACGGGACACAAACTGGCTTCCTCTATCGGATGCAATTACTTTAGGAATGCCATGTAGACAGAAGACCTCTCTAGCAAATACCACTGCCAGTTCCTGCGCGGATGGTAACCTTTTCAGTGGCACAAAGTGGGCCATTTTAGAAAACTTATATACAATCATTAGAATGACTGTATAACCCATGGAACTTGAAAGTTCGACCATAAAGTCAATGGGTAGATGTGACCAGGAGCGTTCCCCCCTGACCACTGGCTGAAGCAAGCCCATTGGCAGGTGTCTAGGAGACCTGGTTTGAGCACAAGTTGCACATGCAGCCGTGAAAGCGGTACAGTCGGCCCGAAGACTAGGCTACCAAAATACTCGAGACACGGACCATATCAATTGATCTCGACTAATGTGACCCGCAACTTTAGAGGAATGAAATGTCTCCAACAACTTGATGCACAACTGTGCAGGAACAAAAACAACGACCAACAGGTTTATCAGGAGGAGCAGAGTCTTGGGCTGCTAGAATCTCCTCTCCTAGAGGAGAAGTAATACAAGTACGAATCGTAGTGAGAATATGATCAGCCGGAATGATTGGAGAAGGTGGAACCTCTTCTCTGGATGGGCTACAAAACTGGTGGGATAATGCATCTGTCCAAACATTTTTAGAACCACTTTAAAAACAAAACAAAAAAAATATTGATTCAAATGGCAGGCCCCCTTCTGTAGGCAGATGCCTACTCTGCCTTATGGAAAATCTGGCCCTGGCAGCTGGTGTTCCAGCTACAAGCCTCTGAGGAATGAGGGCCATTGTTTTGTTGTGAAGCCATGCTGATGGAATGTACTATAATCTGCTGTGTGTGTTGGCAGATTTTGGATCGATTTAGTCTGGTGTCTTAGCTTTGAACTGACATCTTGGTGTATAGTTCTCAGCTTCATTGACACATGCAAATACTCCAACCACGATAAACTAGATTATCATGATGGCTGTTGCTGTCACATAGAATTATGGGATTGAATGCCAGTTCTGAGACCATGGATGAAAAGTGGGACCACAGAATCCAGGGAAAGGTAGCCAAACCCATGGACTGTCCCTGGAAATCAGGGACTGTTGGCAGGTATGCATTATGTAGACCCCTCTGACTCCTGTACAACATTAACCCCTTGAATGGTAGGGATCTCTAATACAGCAACATCTCTAACAATCAAGGAATTAATAGTCCATCTCCAACATTAAAAGCAGGAATCAGACCTCCTGCAAGTGCCCCCTCTCCTAATTATTCAGGGGTCTGCTGATAACAGCACAAATATCATACTTACATAAATATGCATGAATAAATCATAGAGGAGCAATTTTGTTGTGTGTCTCAAGGCAGGGTAACCCAATTTAAAAAACTGCTTATCCAAAATTTCAGTGGCCAAAGTTCACTTGCTTCATTATTAAAGTTGGGTAGTAATATAAGTGTAAAATGATAAAAACACCATAAAATAAGTCTGATGTCTGGTGTACTAAGTAAAAGTGCAAAATTCAAGCACATCAAAAGAATAAATAAACATTTAGAAAACTGACTTAAATTAGTTTTTTATCCCTTTAAAAGCTAGCATTGTCTCCAAGGCAATGGCACTTCAGTGTTTCCTGCAACCTGATTTCAATGGTTAAATTATGAATTTGTTCTCTTTAACCTGGTGACTCTGCCAGGGGTATATCCTCATGATGACATAGTTCTCTGCATCACTGACACATGCAAACATTCTCTACATGATAAGGCATCAAATCATGGGAGTGATCTATACTCTCTCATTTGATTTTATAAATTACACCTTCATATATATCACTCTCATGTTCTTATATTGATCTGCTGTTGTTGAATCAGTCCTGATTCTGAAGTCATGTTCCCGAACACAGTATTTTTTATTACCTGTTCTTGTATTGAACTGCTTTTGCTAAACCCATCCAGTTGCTGAACCAGTCTTGTTCCTGACCAAAGTATGAGCTTGTTCCTGTATTGAGCTGCAGATACTGAACTGAACTTGTTCCTGTTTTCGCTTCCTCAAGCAAGACTGCACAGTGGACTGTCTATATTCCCTAGCACCACACTATATCATTTTGTGGCTCACAGTAGCAGTCCTAATTAGAGTAGGAGGGCATCATAGCCAGCCAGCATGCCCTTAAGCATACTGTCTAGAACATTCTCTGATGTGCAGTAACATGATTCCTATGACAACACAGAAAATGTGCTGCTCTGGTGGATTTGTGTGTTCACCCTATTATCACATGATTCACTATAGACTTTTGGCTTGCAGAATACACTTCCAGTTCTACACTTCAAAAGCATATTGTGTCAATTGCTGTCCAATGACATTGATGTGGAGTAAATATCAAGAAGACATGATTATGATTCATACATCTTATCACCCTAATGAAATAACTAGTGAAGACCTAAAATGCTCTTGTAGATATATTCGTAAATTATGGGTACCACTGCTTCAAAGAATCTTCTTGTAAGTCTTCATTTTAGACATCATTCTGAGGATGTGCATGTGTTACACCTTAGGCATATTGCTCTATGGTTTCTAAGTCATAAAATATTCACATTCTTTTTGTTGTTTACATACTTGGACATGGAACAAAATAAGAAAAACATAAGAAAATCATTCAATCTATGTTTTAACCCTTTGAATGCCAGAGGGGTAAGCAACGCATTGCTTTGCAATGCGTTGTGTACCCCTCTGGCACTCAAAGGATTAATATAGGATTCCTGAACATAATATGCTATAACTAGTGTAAAAGCCCGTGTACACAGGGCAAGGTCCGGGTGATGTTAAGAGGCCGGTCCTGCTCTGCGTCCTGCCGCCGACACAGTCATGCGCTGTAGAGACTGCCCGAAAGCACAGAATGCGCCCAGCACAGAACTCCCAGCATTCTGTGCTTCCAGTATTCTGTGCTCCCAGCATTCTGTGCGTTTGGGCAGTCCTACTGTGCATGACGGCTTCTGACAAACATCCTAGCGAATTATTACATAGGATGCAAAAGACCAGACAAGTTCACCAAAATGTATACAGTTCTTATGAGAAGACTAAAAACTATTGAGAGCCAATATACCCGGAAATTGTCCTCCAAAGATGATGAAATATATGTAATGTGACAGCTCCAGTTGACTAAAAGCTCCAGAAGTTTCTCAGCGAATTTTCTTCCTGATGTCTTATTTGGCTTGAATGGAATTTTGTGCATAATGAACATGCTGTTTAGTCAATAAAACTTTATTTTAAATCAGTCATAAAAAGTATATGAAAAGTGAAAAAAGGTGGCAATCACTAAAAAAGTAGAAACAATAGTCAATGTATGCAAATAAACCTCTAAAATAAATATAACTAGGTCAGAGTGGCTGATGTACTAAGTAGAACTGAAGAAATTCTGTGGCAAATCATCTGCACCATAGTAGAAAAATACATTTTCCTTAATCCCCATAGATTTTAACTCCTAGAATTCTAGAGAGATCACCAGGGCATTATTAATCAATGTGTTGGAGTACTCTATAGCACTCAGAGGGTTAAAAATTCTTCAGGGAGCTTCACAGTGAGCCGTCTGGAGCTCCCCGCTCCGGATCAGTGTGTTTGGCGAGTCTCTACTGAGTCATGCGCAGTGGAGACTGGCCAAACGAGCTGATTCGGATGTAACACTTCTCAGCTTAGAGCAGCATGGAGTGTCCAGGTAGATTGCAGAGAGGGACAATCTTCAATTAAAATAAGGGAAAAAGCTGAAAAACCTGTCAAGCGGACAGGGTTTTCATTGTTCTCACAGTAAGAATATTGACCCTTGATGTGAGATGTCTGGTCTATGGACTGGATTCCACATCTGAGGAGTGGGGACTTACACTAGGTAAAAGGGGCGGGAGGCGGAAACTTTATCATTCAATTACTCTTGAACTACAATGCTCACAGTAATGAAATAACACACTCTATTGCTCAAATACTATGAAGATCAATTGGAGCTGCTGTTTTTGTGAAACATTACTATCACTTTAAGGCTCATTCTCTGTCAGACTGGTGTCAGCGATATGCGCTTACCTTTCTGAGGGGAAGTGGGCGCTTCTATGCTCATCTGGGAGGCAGTTTCCCTCTGCCGTCAACCCCTCGTGGCTTCATGCCACGTCTCTCTGCTGCCTTCCACATCCAGTCGGCAGAGAGCGGGCGTGCATCACTGGGAATCCCTCTAGTGATGTTGCATTCCATTTTAAAGATACAGGGTCATTTGGTGCTCCACCTCCTGGGTTTTTGGGAGGGTATGTAAATTGCCTGGACACTACCTCACTTGCCCTTTGGTAGTGTTCTAATGCAGTCTAGTGAAGTCTGGTGTCCGTGTATGATCCTTGGCCTGTCTATCCATTACTCCTGGTGTCCAGTGTTGTGGCTTGTCTGACTACCCTCTTGGTATTGACCATTGGCTCTGGCTGACTACCCGCTCTGGTACTGACCCCTGGCTTGTGTGACTACACAATTGGTACTGACCATTGGTGCTGGCTGACTACCCGCTCTGGTCCTGACCGTAGGCCTGAGTCAGTCTGATACTCTTTGTTGCAAGCTGTTCCTGTTTAGGAACCCGGCTGGGTCTTATTCATGGCATCTGGGCGATACACCATTTCTTGCGACCTGTCCCTGTTGGGAAAGTGCCTGGGTCCCAGTCCCAGTTTGGGTGCTATTGCACTGTTATCTACTATTTGAGACCTTTCAGGAGCAGTCTCCTATTCCTGGTAGGAACCCCTTGCTCTCAGTTAGGTTCTCTGCTCTCATTGAAAGCATTGCTTGTGATTACACATCTGTTATCTACTTCTCATTCAATAAAGGTGGTGTTTCTATTACTGTAATGACTCCGTGTTCATTCCTTGGTATCCGTGACAACTGGCCACAGTAGAGCAGCAAACTATTTACATTTTATCCCAGAAGCCATTGTTGCAGCCCTCCTTAGGGTGAATTGTTGAACGCAGCCCTTCTTACAGTATATAACCCTCAACTATATTTGAATTTGGCATGCCTGGCCTATGGTGAAGGCAATAATCAGCCCAACATGACTGCAATCAAAGAGTTTAGTCCTGTACTTCAATCTCTTTTTGTGGAACCAATAAGCGATCCCTGTGAGTTTTTTTATTTTTTGTCAGACACTCATTCTCCCCCCCGTTGGTCCACAGGGCTTCAAAATGCAGTCCCAGCTTCATCAGAAGGTTGCTCCAGGGGCTTACATTTGATGAGAGGGCACTATTCACATGACACGCTTATGAATGAAAGATGTATAAAGTTCTCACTCTAATGAAAAAAGCTAGGTTTCAACAAATGAAGAAAAGCGGAGCCTTTTAACATGTTGTATTCTATCAGGGTCTTACCACTTAAAAAAGTGAGACTGATACCAAATGTTTAAACAGTTACAATGTGCATTTTGTTTCCTTTTTTCTCCTACACAATGATACAGAATTACTGCTGACATATACAGTGAGCACCATTAAGACAAAGTGAAGTGCTAAAGTCTATTTTGGCACTGTTTAAAATCATGATCCAATACATAATAATTGCACTGTTTAGCATTTAGACAGTCCATAGATTATGAGCCATTCTATTTCAATTCCAGCATCTGTGGAGGAAAATGGCAAATTATACTGAAAAGCACATACTATTACTATATCAAAGGATAAACCACATGAATCATATTATAAAAAGAGATACAGATCATAGTGCCTGTTGAGACCTTTAGACCACAATGCATATAATTTATGTATTTATCTCTGCAGTATATATGTACGGCATAGTGTTTGTCTAATTTGAGCATAGGACGGTGTGTACAATTCCATAAAAAGACTTAGCTTTGGCTGAAAACCTCAACATCAATATAGTATCAAATAAAGCCAAGGCCAGTATAAGTGGCTCAGTGCATACATTCTTTATTAGGTATCAAATAACATCATAAAGCCCAAGCAACAAGATCCCCTTGCATTCTGGTAATATCGCTCACTGATACAAAAAAACATTAAGTTAAAATGTTTGTTTTTTCCTGCACTCAGATTAGTTACCATATGGAATTTTGTATTATATTTCTAAAATGGATCATTCTGTACATTTTACTTAACACTTTGAGTGCCAGAGGGGTACGCAAGCAATGCATTGCGTACCCCTCTGACACTTAAAGGGTTAATCCCCTGGATACTAATAATGTCTTTGGGGAATTGTGGAGCAATGACTTGTAGACATTTTCAACATCCAGGGGTGAACTAAGTGGTTCCCTGAAATTAAGCTATTTAAGCCCTTGAATGCTAGAGAGGTCTGTGCTTCATAATGCGTTGACAGCTTCAAGGAGTTAAACTGTGATAGCTCAACAAATATAGTACCTGTTCAAACTACAGGGTGGCAGGCTCTAGTCACAGCCAGACCAATCAAGCTATTCATCCTTCTGAGGCCAATAAAATGAGTACCATTAAGTTGGGTAATAATAATTCCAATTTATGGGTTGCCGTCAGCTTACTTGGTTAATTACAAGGCCATGTACCAACAGATCTGAGTTTTCCTGAGGATGAAAATGATATATAATAATAGGTTATCATTATTATTATTATTGTTGTTATTATTAAACTGCATTCTTATCCTTAATGATACATGCATCTCCCAATTTTCCATTGACTAAAATGAGCCATTTAACTAATTGAATGATCATGCTCTCCAGTGCATTTTTTTTTTTAAAGGGATAGTAATACTTCGTTTTAACTGTATTTTATTTTGTAGGCATTAAAAAAACATGAAGAATGATATAAGTCTTATCTCTCAAACCTTTATGGTTTAAGAGATATTCACAAGCAAAGTATTCCCCCCTGTTGAACCAGATCAGAAGGGAGGTGCCCAGATAGACTGCAGAGAGGGACAATCTTCAATTAAGATAAGGGAAAAAGCTGAAAAACTTGTCAAGGGGGGAAGGGTTTTCATTGCTTTCAAACAAAGAAAATTGTCCCCTTCTGTTATCTGTCTGGTCATACAACCAGATTCACATCTGAGAAGAGATGGCTTACACTAGGAAAAAGGGGAGGGCGGGGAAACTTTGCTTGTGAATATCTCATAAACCATAAAGGTTTGAGAGATAAGACTTATATCATTCTTCATGTTTTTTTAATGCCTACAAAATAAAATAAAGTTAAAACGAAGTGTTACTATCCCTTTAAATACTATGTGCTTTAAATAAAGGCAAAGTGGAGCACTTCTGGGTAAAACCAATTGCATTATAGGGGACAACCGATATACTGATCAGATAAATCTTTTCAGTCATTCAAAAAAGTAAATGCCCCACAATGGTGTATGGCAGAAGTTCAGCCATATCAAATCAGGGGCTGGATTCTATTAAGGTGATAAATGTTAATACCCATTTTATCAAACATTTTCCTATTGAAGGCTATGGGGAAACCTGGAAATAGAAGCAGAGATAAAATTAGCACCTGCAAAAGAATACAGTCCCAGGATGGGCACGCAGGAGTAGAGTTGGAGTGATAAGATAAAATGATAAAACCCCCAAAAATAAAAACTAGTGTGTATTGCAATTTGACTAGGATGTTAAGTATGTGAGTGACACTTAGCAACCCTCTCTGTATCAGCTGAGGTGGAGGCAGTCTGTACTGCGCATGACTGCAGTGCACGCAACTGTCTCTACTACGCATGATGGCTTCTGACAAAGATCGTTAGCGAATTATAATATAGGATATTAATCATGTAGTCTGCAGAAAAATTAATTCTGGTATTTCTGGTGCATTATGTGACTTGGGATGTCATTTATGAGGAATATATATAACATAAAGTCTCCTTGACTAAATCAATACCCCAAGATTTCATTTGTACCCCTTTTCCTTCAAGGACGTGATAGGGAAAACTGTTAATTGAAAACATAATGCAATCATATGGCATGACCACATTCACCATAACTAATATTACCAAGTCACCATAATGTACCAGTAATACCAAAGTGATGCTTTTCTCTGCAGTGCACATGATCTGCAGGGCTGGTGCAAGGATTTTTGCCACCCTAGGCAAATCCTCATTTTGCCGCCCCTTGGCTCCACCCATTATGTCCCGCCCCTTCATCCCTGCCCACTTATACTCCACCTCTTTTAATGATGGTTACCGCAGAGACTTTTATGTGCTAATTAACATTATGTTTAGGAGAAAGGAGAGAGAGAAAAACAAATCAAATCAAAGAGGAGTTATGTAACCTCTGAGTCCATCAGGTTAGATGTGGCTGCACTCATTGAAAATAAATGTATTCCAATGTACCAATGTCCTGGGTGCATTCATGGGCTGACACAACATATCTAAACATAAGGAAGTCACATCAAATAGAGAAACAATATGACTACCTGCATACGGAGAACACATTCAATTGAGGCACAAACACACACACTGAAGTAGCCAAAATTAGAAAAAGGCTTTATTCAAATACAAAATATGAGAAATAGAAAGAAGTACATAATATATTAAAAACACCCACACAGGCAAGGCAGAGTGTAACCCAAAAAAATGTAATGACATTAGCCCTATATCGCCTAAACATAAGAAAGGAGACAAGCACAATGTGACAAAAGCATAATAAAGTATTAGACAAAATACAAGTGTATAAAGAAAAAAAAAAAAGAAATATATAATATAAATCATAAACAAACTCTTAAGCATAATAAATGGAGGCATAGGGAAAATATCCAAGGTCTGACTCGTCTGTGCTCCCAAACCCAACCCATATATAATCCCTGACGAAGCCACTTAGGTGGCAATATGCGTTGGGTTTTGGAGAACAGACGAGTCAAACCTTGGATATTTTCCCTATGTCTCCATTTATTATGCTTAAGAGTTTGTTTATTATATATTTCTTTTTTTTTCTTTATACACTGATATTTTGTCTAATACATTATTATGCTTTTGTCACAGTGTGCTTGTCTCCTTCTTCATGTTTTGGTGAAATAGGGTTTGTGTCATTACATTTTTTGGGGGTTACACTTTGCCTTGCCTGTGTGGGTGCTGTTAATACTTTATGCACTGATTGCTATTTTTCATATTTTTTGATACTTCAGTGTGTGTGCTTCAATTGAATGGGCCCTCTGTTTGGAGAGAGTCACTCTCTCTCTTTCGACCTTATACTCAAAAATTTAAGGGACTTGTAGCATACTGCATATCTGAAATGCCTGCCCAGGAAAACTGGACAAGAGCCTACCAATAGCCCCTTGTTTTGCTGCCTCAACCATCTAGGACAAGCAACCCCTCTGTATTCTAATCTACTGTGCACAGACACCCTCAGCCCTGCACTCCTGCACACCCTGCACTCCGCACCACCTCCTCTGAAGTTTGAAGCACTCTGCTGCAACCCACTGTTTCAGCAGCCTCTGGTGGTGGTATTATACAATCAGGCCTCCTCCTTGCTAGTCTTTCATTCCTTTGCGCTGGCTGCTTCTGCTGCCAACTTGAACTTCAGATTCTCAATGAATCCATGGTCACTCTGCTCCTGTGACCATATCCAGACCGCATGTGCTGTTACGCAACAGCGCCACCACGCCGCATAACACGCACAGCAAAGGCAGCCAATAAGAGAGGAGTATCCTGTCAAAGCACTCCTCTCTCATTGGCTGCAGGACGATATGCATAGGAAGGTTATACTGCGCTGCGGGGCACATCTTGTGCCATCCATGCGTGTAGCTAATCTCGTGTGTTAGACACAGCAGCCGCCAGCCCGTCCGCCAAGGTGCTTCAGCCAGTCAGACTATGGTTCTGCTCTGTGCCCCTGTAGCTGTGCGCCCTAGGCCGGTGCCTACCTTGCCTATAGGTGGTGTCGGCCCTGATGATCTGGTCATAAAGTGCTAAGTGTCATTCATAAATTAACCATTGAAGTCAGATTGCAAGAAAAACTGAAGAGCCAATGCATTTGAGCAAATGGAATTTTCTCAATGTTTATTCGTTTGGTATATTTGAATTACAGCAGAATTGCACCACTTTTACTTAGTACACCAGACACATTTTACCCTTATGTTACTGCCTAAATTTAATAATGAACCAAATTAAGTTATATTTTATGTAAAGGAATTTTGGCCTCTGAATTTTTGGATAAGCAATTTCATAAATTGGGTTACCCCACCTTGAGACACACTTTGACAATTGCTCCTCTATGATTTATTCATGCATATTTATAGAAAAATATGATCTATGTGCTGTTAGCAGCAGATCCCTTAATCATTAGAAGAGGGAACACTTGCAGGAGAGCTGACTGAAGCTTTTAATGTTGAAGGGGGACTATTAACTCTTTGATTGTTGCTGTATTAGAGATCCCTACCATTCAAGGGGCTAATGTTGCATAGGAGTCAGAGGGGTCTACATAATGCATATCTGCCAACAGTCCCTGATTTCCAGGGACAGTCCATGGCTTTGGTTCCTTTTCCTTGGATTCTGCAGTCATATATTTCTTCCCTAGTTTCAGAACTCACTTTCAATCTCATAATTCTATGTGACAGCAAGAGCCAACCTGATAATCTAGTTTATCATGGGTGGAGCATTTGCATGTGTCAATGAAGCCGAGAACTTCAAAGGAAAAAAGCTATCAGTGCCTAGCATACTGCTAAGCACCGATCGTTAACTTATTTGTGTTAAACTTACCTGTCATCCACTGTCTGTCTCCTTTTGTCTTCATTCTATATTCTCTTCTTTCTTCTGTCTTGTATCTTCTTTCTTCTCTTCTGGACATGGAAAATCCCTAAAGTGAAATCAACTTCACACTTGCCAATACTAAAATGATATTCGCTGACAGTTCAGTCTTAAACCGAACTAATGTTGCAAGTGACCATCGTCTAGTGAGAGCAAAAATCAAAGAAAGAAAGAAAGAAAATGATCAACAAACATGAAGAATACTAGCCACAGTTGCCATGATGAAAAAACCATGACAAGTTAAGCAACATTGTAATATTAGATAGTGCAGAGGTTCTCAACCCGTGCCCTCAGTGGCCACTACTACAGGCCAGGACTTAGGAATTTCCCTGCTAGAGCACAGGTGTGTTGATCAGAGGCTCAGTCATATTGATTAACTCATCTGTGCTCTTAAAAGGAAATTCTCAAATCCTGGCCTGTTAGTAGTCACTGAGGGCACGGGTTGAGAACCACTGAGATAGAGGGTAGAATCTATATAAAATGGGATAGACCATAAGGAAGTCAATAAATGAAAAAATTAACAAATTCAATGTTAAGTTCATCAAAAGGACACTGAAAGAAAATCAAGGGCTAAAGAAAGCAAAATGAAAAATGGCCATACGTAAGAGCCAAATGTTTGCATTAAATTCTGAAGATGGCACAACAGCAAAAACTCAACAACATTTTGAAGAATTGTATCCAAATCTTTATAAGGATGAAGGACAACAACTGAATGCAGTGCCAGAGGCTGAAGCAGTACCAGATGTTTTGGTAGAAGAAATAGAAGCTGCAATAAAATCAATGAAATATGTCAAAGCAGCAGGACCTGATAAAGTCACTATTGACCCTTATACAAAACTCTAGCTAAACTATTTTCAAAATATCTCTTACTCGGCAAAGTGTCTGAAACATAGAACAATGCAGAAGGTAATATGGAGGATCTGAAAAACTACTGACTAATAAGCCTATTGCCAGTTATCTGCAAGGTTTTCACAAAGGTACTATCAAGAAGACACAATACTTAACATGGCACAACCTAAAGAACAAGCATGCTTCAGAAGCAATTTCAGTACAATGGACCATATCCAGACAGTCAACAAATTATAGGGTGGCAAAATGAGCACAACCTTCCATTATGAATAGCCTTCATCGACTATGAAAAGACCATTGACTAAGTGAAAAACAATTAATAATCAAAGCTCTGATAAACCAAGGAATAGATAGAGCTTACATCAATATCCTCTAATCAATATATGAAAATGCGCCTGCATCAATACAGGAACACAATAATTAAGACCAGATAAACATAGAAAAAGGTATCTGAGAAGGAAACACACTCTCCCCAAAACTATTTTCTGCTTGTTTAGAAGAAATTTTACAAAAAATTATGACAAAAAAGTACTTAAGGTCAATGGAGACTGCCTACTTCACAATATCATACTCTTTGCCAGTAGTCCTGAAGAACTGCAAGAGTTACAATAAGAAAGCAAAAATTGAGTGATGAAAAAAAAATTGGGATGGCAAGCATTTGAAAACTTAGTAGTGTTGTCTTTAAGACAAAATTACTATTCTACGTCAAGTGAAAGTTTTTTGGCCAATTTGGCCACTGTGTCCTCCCAGTCCTTATGTATGGCTGTGAAACACGGATACTGAGTGCCAAAGCTATACAAAAACGTAAGGTTATGCAGAGCATCAGATTCTGAACATAACAAAAAGAGACCTGAAAATGTGTGCATGGATTAATCAGCAAACAAACTTCAATGAAATTACTGAAAGAGTAAAGCACCTAAAATGAAAATGAGCAGGCCACATAGCAAGAAGACATGATGGTAGATGGATCAAACAAATTTTAGAATAGATTCCAGTCAACAGTAAATGCACGAGAAGAAAACAAATGATAAGAGGGTTAGATGGTACACAGTGGCAACAAAAACCACAAGAAGAAGTTGCAGTGGATTGACAATGGCTGAAGATGATGATGATTTTATATATATATATATATATATATATATATATATATATATATCATGTAGTATGTGGGTAGTATAGTTACTGCTATATAAGGGCAGATATAAGTACATTGTTAGTGCTGCACTGTACAAAGGACCACTAGTAATTTCTGTAATTTCATTGCCCAGGAGAAATGTATCCCTGAAGATATATCTGAAATGGTTGGAAGAAAATTAAATTCAGGGTATAACTACAAGGGGTGGGGAGTTGCGGTTGCACTGGGGCCAAGCATCCAAGGAGGGCCACCATCCCCAGGGCTTAATATTTTATAGTTATGCCTCTGGAGAATACTTTTTCATTAGGAGGCCAGAAAAAAGGGTTGCACCAGAGCCCACCAGCTTGTTACAACACTGATGTGACCGCTGCACAGTTTTTGATGTGGGGGTGGAAAATTTTGCAATGGGGAGTGCTTCTGGTTCAGTGGGTATCTGATATAGGCTTTGAATTATTTTCTAAAAGCATTGAATAGACTTATACTCTTATACCATGTGCTTATGAAATCACCCCACACAATGCAGAGCCCAAGGACAGCAACGTTCAGGCAGTCCTATAATGTAGCTCATTGGATCATGTGATTGGGTAAGTCACATTTGTTTTATGGTATTTAAACTAGTAAATGGTTTGGCTCATCCTGAACTGATGATGAATCAATAAATATTTCTTTTTTTGGATCACTACAAATGGAGTGCTGCCTCTCTACAACCCGGGACACCCCAGGCTGTTTCATTTACTTGAAGTAATCATAGATATTTGTTCGTGAACACAAGTAGAAGGGGGTGGCACCATATTCAAATTTTTGTGCAGGGTACCACTTAGCCTAGGGGAATTTAGAGACATTTTATTTGTCCCCTACAGGTTCACGCAGATTTACTCCCCTTTGTTTTTGTCATAAGACCCTTATATTTATAGTTATATGTAGGGATGGGTGAAAATATTTCCCTCCAACTGAAATCGGCGAATAATGGCACTATCCACTTGGTGAATAATTTCCCCCAAAAAGTACCATTTTTCTGCTTTTTTTGCCTACCTCATTGCGCAATGAAATCAATGGAAAGAAAATGTTTTTTCCACCACACGAAAAATGTCTCTAGTTTTCTACAGTCATATACAAGGGTGTCAGGTTCTCACAGCAGCCATTCTGTGTTTGTGAGAGGAGAGAGCAGCACGTTGTTTGAGCTAGAGAAGATAGGGGAATTGAATTTTAGTTTAGGGAATCTTTTAGGTAGGACATTTGTTCTCTTTATTAGGAGAGTCGCTGGGGCACTCTGGGGAGAAGTAGTGAGGAAGGGGGTTGACCCCAAATACTCCAAAATTCCACGTGACTGGCTGGCAAGACACAGACAGCTGGGGACCTATTTGTTTGCTGATCTTGCTGTTTTTGGCTCTTTGCTGGGGAAGTCTGGTGAAGAAGTTGTTGATTTTGTTTTTCAGATATAATTTTTTTTTTGGACAGACTGTGACAGTGATAAGACAGGGTGGACAACGTAAAAAATGAAATAAATAAATAAATAAAAATAAAAAATAAATAATAAAGAATAAAGAAATAAACAAAGAACTAAATATATTAGGTGACAGTGACAGACTGCTGCCTGGGCTTAGGCAAGACATCATAATCCATCAGATGTGTTGTGTACTGTAGAGTAAAAACACACAGATTAGTTGAGTAATGTCCAGCAAACGCACAAGGGGCAGGGGGAGGGGGAAGGTTGGAGCATTGAAGGGACGTGAGAGTAAAATAGTAGTTCAAAAACTGACTGCATCAATGGTTGCTGCAGCACGTGTAATAAATGATGATGAACCCTCTACTCCAAGGGAGGATGCAGTTTGTCAGGGTTCCAGCAAAACTTCCAGCACCACCAGTGCCAGTACAAATAATAGCAGCTGAAAAAAATAGCAGCTGAACCGCCTGCTACATCAGATAGTGAGACAAACAAGCACCAAAAACTTGTCCTCAGAGTAGTAGATAACTTTGTTACAGTAAAAGAAAAAATAAATTGTTTGAAACCTCTAAAAGCTTAGATGAATATAAGGGTAGTGGGCAAGAATTGCCAGGTGATGCTGATGCTGCTGAGGATGACCTAATGATGACTGATGATGATGCAGATATAGAATATATCCTTCCAGCATCCTTCCCTTGTTCAGATACAGATGAAGTTAAGAGTGAGGATGATGATGACATGGCAATAAAGTTAGCAGAAAGGCAAAGGCTGAATCTTCTACCACTGAAAAGGAACACTGTGCCTGTTTATAAACAGTTTAAGAAAACTATTGTAAAGTCAGACCCTGGATAAGCACAGATGGTACACAATCTCCCTATCAGTCATCATCATCACCATCGCCTCTTCAAAGTCCAAGTCCTACTCAACCACACACATCTGTGTTGAGTACCCAGCAGCAGCAACAACAGCAACACAGGTTAACATCCACAATCTTAGATATGAAAAGCACCTCTGCTGCTGCTGCCGTAAGTGCTGCACTTTTGACACCTAGTAGTAGTGGCAGTAGAATTGCATCAACATCTAGCACCAGTAGAATTAATAGCAGCAGCACCTCAGAAACCCCTCAGTCTATGAAGTCCACAGTATGGAGATACTTCACTCAGGTACCTAAAGTTAAGCATGTTGCTGTATGTTGTCCGTGCAAAAAGCACGTGAGCAGATACAAACCTAGCACCGCCTCTATGAGATCCCACCTGAAGCACAACCACAAGTCTGATTGGGAGACACAAAATCAGCAGGCCAAAGGTGCCGCAAGTAGCAGCAGCAGACGCACTTTAAAAAGTTCACAGGGCTCTAGAGCAGAAAACAGAAGTAGTGAAGTCGGAGAGTGTGCTACTGCCAGTGCCAATAGTTAGTTCTGTCCAAATAACACCTATGGCTTCTGCTGTAGAGGAGTATGATGACTGTGGCTTTGCTGTATGAGATGGCAAGAGTCATAGACTTCCCACACATGCTGCCTCTACCGCCACCATCTCCTCTACTCATATTGTTAAAGCAAAACATTTCCAGGGTTCTTCTGTCATGTCTTGCCAACCCACACTGACTGAGTTACTGGGAAAAACTTCACAAAAACAATCCCAAAGTACGCCTGTGGAATGGCAAGGTTGCCAAGATGTTGGCAATGGACATGCTGCAGTATTCTTTTGTAGAAAACCATGGTTTCAGATAACTGATGTCATGTGTAGCTCCACTCTGGAATATCCCAAGCCACAGTTATTTTTCCAAGACAGCTATGCCTGAATTGTATAAGCAGGGGGATAGTGGGGTAGGCAAAGGGTTGAAAAGTGTGTATGGCAAGAAAATCCATCTGACAACAGATATGTGGACAATTGGGCAAAGCACAGACTATATGACTATGACTGATCACTGGGTTTCCCTCCCAGCACCAACAGTGGACCACACTACCTTACAGCATCAGGTGTCAGTCAGTAATCGTGCTTCTGGTTCTGGCAGTGTGACTAAAAGGCGGCAGCAGCAGACGGATAGCCCATACCGTCATGACACCATTTTGTGCATGCAGAGATTTGAGAGATAGTCCCACAAAGCTGTAGATGTTTTAAGTAAGCTAGTGCAGGTGATAGAGGAATGGCTTGTACCACACTCCTTAAAAGCTGGTTTTGTGTCTATAATAATGGCTCCAACATAATCGCTGCTTTGAGAATAGGTGGTATGGTGCATGTGCCCTGCTTTGCCCATGTGCTAAATTTAGTTGTGACCAGATTCCTGGCAGAATCTGAAACCCTCAAAGAGATGCTTACTATTGCCCGCAAAATCTGTGCCCATTTTAGTCACTCTAACAGTGCATGCAACACTCTACATTCCATATAATAGAGTAACAACCTGCCCTATCACCAGTTGAAAATGGAGGTCCCTACCAGGTGGAATTCACGAAGTACATGCTAGAGCATTCATAAGAGCAGAATAAGGCCATTAGCGAGTACACCATGCAAAACTGGAAGGCTTTGGGGGGGAGCCTCTTTGTCCCCTGGCCAATGAAAACTAATGTGCAATGTATGTGAGTTGCTGAAACCCTTTGAGGAGGCAACTGTGCTAGTGAGTAGCATTGGGGCAGGAATTAGTGAAATTCTACCACTGATATTTTTATTGCAGAAACAAATGACGAGCATGGCTGAGGATTCTTACCATAATGACAACACAGACATGCATCAGTTGGTAAATGACATGTTAGCGTGCTTTGAACAAGCTCCTTGCATAGTGTCTATTAAAAACAATGAGGAATACATTCTTGCCACTTTGCTGAACCCCGCTTCAAGCAAAACATTTCTGAATTTCTGCCAAAGGGCCATCAGTAGTTTGTCACAACAAGGAGTCATGATGATCAGCAGTAACTCTCTGAAGAATAGGATTCTGTCAAGGAATATCGAGATATGCTTATTGATCAAGTGGAGAGTTGTATTGTGGAGCATAAGAGGAAGAATGTGAGAGCACAACAAACATCTAGACAGTACAGTGAAAAGGAAGGCAGCAGAGCATTTCAACCAGCAGAAGCAGCTACATCATCAACCAGAATATCCCATTCGGAACCAGGGCAATTTATGGTTCTCAGCAGTGGTGGCAATGGACTACTGGCAAACAAAGCAGTGTGTGTGGCCAGCATTGACATGTACTGCAGTGGAAACCCTTAGTTGTCCTCCAGCGAGCATTGAGTCTGAGAGGGTTTTCAGTGCAGCTGGTTACATTGTCAGTGACTGCAGGACACGGCTATCAAGCAGCAGTGTTGGGAGACTAACATTCTTAAAAATGAACCAACATCTTATACCATCTGAGTCTCAGGTAGTAGAAACCACACATGACAAGCAAATCTAGGACAAATATATTAACAGCAGCACAGATGAGGAGGTGGAGGAGGGATGTGAAGAAGGTTTGCCACCATCTACCCCACTTGGGACCACTGCTATGACCAAAAAGTAATGTGTGTCAATAATCTGAGAAGGAAGATAGCGATTTGATGCAAATATGACAATGGTAAAAACTATATACGTACACAAATCACACCATAGCAGCCAGTCCCCCACCACCACCACTAAAATACAATCTGCCGCATTGTAGGATGTTACTTTTTTTTTTTAATCTCTGGACATCATCATGAATATGTGCCAGTGTCACTTAAGAAGGAAGTTAGTGTTGTGGGCAAAGGACAAATGCACTCTGCATGCTAACACATTTTTCAAGGCATATGTTCCTGTAGGGCTTACAACTTTGACTTCCAGCTACTTATTTCTCCACTACAGCTCTCAGAAGAAGTAATATTGTAGTGGGAGATATAATACCCATAGGAAATATAGGGGAATAATTTGATAAAATAGGTGAAAAAGAGGAAAATTCTGCATTGGAGAAAAGAAGGAAACTTTTGCAAAAAAAAGCAAAAAAATCTGCAAGTTTTGCGAAAAGCCATGTGTGAAATGTTCCCCACTTTTCGCCCACCCTAGTTATGTGTGGGAGATTCTATAATAAAACTGTATATACCAGAGGATTTGATTTGGGTTATTTTTCTCTATGAGATTGTTGATAACATTGTTTATATTCTTTGCGCTTTGGAAAAAAAAGCATGGCCGTGAAAAAAAGAGAGTGCATCAAAGCTATGAAGTCTATCTGTCAAATAACCTTATTTATTTTATGTGTAATAAATAACACATCTTTATATATAATCCTCTGAGAATTTTAAACACTTTGGGCTTTATTTATCAAAGCAAGATGAAGCAATTCTGGAGCAAACCAGAGACACCACAGGGGAGAAATAAATAATTATATGGATTTAAATGACTCCTTTAACCCCTTGCATACAAGAGTGGTCTCCAATGTATTGTGAAGCAATGTGTTCAAGGGGTTAAAAGTCTAATTTAAATTGGTAAATTTAGAAATTTGTACTTTCCCCTATAGTGCAGTTAGTTTGCCCAATAATTGCTCCTGTTTGCTTTGATACATAAGGCCCTTTGATTAATAACTGCTGACAAATTATTAACCACAATAGAAAAAAAAGAGAAAGAGTTGGCACACACCGGGTTAAATTCACCTTTATTAGGTCTCATGCTTACACAACACAGTGTTCATAAGGGGTAGGTGGGGCATTCCCAGTAGCAAGACAACAGCTGTTTCGGGCCTTACAGGCACCTTGGCAAGGCATCCATTTTTCTTTTCTTTGTGTTGTGGTTTATTGTTTGAAGTTCCATTGGAGTTTGAGCACCGGGAACATGCCGATTTGCTAGGGAGGAAGAGTATATGCCCTAAACGCTAATATTTGGCGGTTGCAGAAGCATGTTTCTTAAAGTACCAGAGAGTGTTGCACCAGCACCTCCAAATCACATAGGTCATAAGGTCTGCATATCCAGCCCGTTCCTTCAGGCGCTAACACATTATTAGCTTGCTATGCACTGGTGACTCATCTTACATCCAAAGAGTCAAAAAGCTGTCATCTATTTCATGTGAGATAAAGAAGACTCTTAAATGAATGTTTCCTCATGATGTTCCTTTGTCTCAATGTGTTGGATATCCCTCTGGCAATCAAAGGGTTAAAGGAGTAACAGCTCCCAATATTAACCCCTTCACACACATTTACTTTACTATAGCCACAAAATCCTAATGCCCAATATAAATTTCGCCCTTCTGCTTTTGTTCAACAGGTAACATCTTCAATCAGTCCTGAATCTCATTTTGACAGATGCAGACAGTTTATCAGACTGAAGCTGGGGAGTTCATGAACCTACTTAACCCGTTTAGGACTCGAGGAGTGTGCAATGCATTGCAAATCACTGTGTATGTGTGCATACCCCTCTGGTCCTTAAAGGGTTAATACTGTCATGTGCAGCTGGTAGACTCTGTGTCTTATGGTCCTGCTAGCAACTGCCATGTCTGCCTTCATAGACATGACAACCATAACTGACTGAAGAGGATTTCTCTTGAGCAAAGGCACAAAGGCAAAATTCATGGATTTTTCATCCATAATTTGTTGACTGCAGGGATATTATTATCAAGCTTTACTTCTTCCTGAATAAAACTAAAGCTCTAGTTAATGCTTTGAAATCGCTACCTTTCTTGCATAACTAGTATTTATTTATTTTCGATCAAATGACAATGATAAATTAAGAAAACTACCGATTAGAAGTCATGGGTTCTCATTTTATCTACCTCAGAAGCGTAAAAGGCTGAGACAACCTTGCCAAGACTATAACCTGCAACTCTGAGATTAAAGCAGATTCTATACGTGGTGCATTAACCAACTGAGTTATTTCACTGGATTTTGAAAGAATTTTCAAAGTAATGCAATGCATCGGATACCTCTGTGGCACTCAATGGGTTAAATTATATTAAGACCTCATGGTAGGCCACTGGGACCCCTCCTGATGGCCCCCAGCTACTCATCTCCCAGCTGATTTGGCTGGGAAATCAACAGAGGTGACACAGGGGGGCAAGCAGGCGTCACTGCTTCCATCCTACCTGAAGTACTGGGTAGGAGTGGGAGTGATCAGGTAACCCTTTCACATCAATGAGGGAGGCTTTCTCTATCCCACCCACTCCTACCCAGTACTTTATGTAGAATGGAAGCAGTGGAGCCGTCTTGCTCCCCTGTGTTGCCTCTATTCATCTCCCAGCCAAATCAGACTCGGAGATCAGTAGCTGGGGGAATCAGGAGGGGGTCCTGAGGCACTACCACAAGGTCTGATTTTTTTTTTTGTAAGAGGTTGGTTGAGGAGCCTAAGCCAAAGCAAGTGGTTAACTTTTTTTTTAAATGCAGACTGGTTGGTGCTTCGTCCCTGCCTCCTCCTAAGCCAAGGCAAGTGGCTAAAAAATTTTTATATTTTAAAGTGCTAAGCAGAGGTAGTTGGTTGAGGAGGTAGGGGGTCCTAGCAAATGAGCTACTATTGGTCAGTAGGGCATGGTAGGTAGGAGCAAGAACAGTGTAGAATGTTAGTATGCGGCATGCATAATCTAATCTGCATAATTTAAGAAATAAATGAAACCACATAGCACATTAAAATTATTTCAAATAAGACATGGCTAGTATAACATATTTCATATGTCTCCTATGATACACATAGATGTGATAAAAAGGAAATAAAGAGGTGATAAAGTGGAGATGACTTCTCCAGTTTATCATTTCTCCAATCCCTATGTTATTCTATGGAGCATATGCACTAAGATTTCCTCAACTTTGGAGATCTTAGAGAATAGGCTTCACAGAATGACACATGAACTGGAGAAGTGATAAACTGGAGAAGTCATCTCCACTTTATCACCTCTTTATCACCACCTAGTGAATACCCCCCCCCCCCGATTTGCTCCAGACTTGTCCAATTCTTCTTAAAGGGATAGTAATACTTCGTTTTAACTTTATTTTATTTTGTAGGCATTAAAAAAACATGAAGAATGATATAAGTCTTATCTCTCGAACCTTTATGGTTTAAGAGATATTCACAAGCAAAGTTTCCCCTCTCGCCCCTTTTGACTAGTGTAAGCCATCTCTTCTCAGATGTGGAATGCAGTCTATAGACCAGACAGATAACAGCAGGGGACAAACTTCTTTATATGAAAACAATGAAAGCCCTGCCCCCCATGACAAGTTTTTCAGGTTTTTCCCTTATCTTAATTGAAGATTGTCCCTCTCTGCAGTCTACCTGGGCACCTCCCTTCTGCTCTGGTTGAGGAGTGTTACATCAGTAAAAGGGGCGGGAGGGAAATACTTTATCATTGAATTACTCCTGAACTACAACTCTGACAGAATTTAAATAACACTCTCCAAAGTCCAAATACTTTGATGATTAATTAGAGCTGCTTTTATTATGAAACATTACTATCCCTTTAAATAATCAACCTCCATAGAGTTCTCCAACACATTTAACCTAAGAGTTAAACTGAAAGGCAACTTACTGTTTTGATACCATTTTTGGTTAAATCTTATTGACTTACCTAAGAAAATTTGACAGACATATCTATCCTTGGCCTTTCTGAAGCTCATGCTTGGATAGGTAATTGTACTGCACTTAGGAAGAGCAATGCATTGTATGCTGTCAGTGTTCAATGACAACTGTTTTACAGAAAACTGATTCTCGCTGATGTTTCTTTTGTGCTTGCTGGACACAGAAAGAGTTGCATTAAAATGATTTTCTGTCAAACTTTGAAAGTGATAGTTGATAGGAACATTGTAATATCAGAGTACAGATTTCTTAATATTCTACTTGGGATACAAAGTGGGTATCTCTCAGAAAAAAACAGCTTGCAGTGTGGTAATTGGATTTGCTGCTCAATTATATTTCAACCACAACAATACTGTCATTCAGCAAGAAATAAGGTTAACAAGAACAATTTAAAGCAGTGGTAAACTTTTTAGGCTTAAATATGTATTTTAGTTCCTTTATTTTAATACAAGGTTAATCTCACTGCCTGGAGATTTTTCATTTAAATGTTATTATAACTCAAACTGTGTTTTTTACATGGAACTGCAATTCTCTGTTATGGTCACCAGGTGTTGCTGTTCCTGTCATTTACTGAAGAGTCATAGTCAATGATCCAATAAGCCCATTATAACTAACAAAAATGCCAGACAACAGCTTAAGGTGTTTCTAATATATATATATATAAACACCTTTATTATCACAATCTACTTCGAACTCCTGTGTGTGCTTGCAACAATCCATGGTTTTATATATATATATATATATACATTTTTGAAACCTGCAAAATACCTGTTAGGCATTTCTTTTGGATTATCTATGGCATGTTTATTATGGATTAGCACCCAGGCCAGAGGCTTAGTATTACAAGTGAGTGCACAGTTGAGGGGATTACTTTATATATATATATATATATATATATATATATATATATATAAAGATATATATATATACAATATGGCTGGGAAGCACTCTCACTTAATTAATACAAGGTGCCTGGGTGCAATGATATGCACAAGAACTCACAGGACTTCAATTGGCGGTGAAAATAAGTTGATATTTATTCGGTCAACGTTTCAGCCAGACAATGCTGGCCTTCCTCAGGACAGCGAGCAAAGTGAAAACAAGTGCCTTAGGTTGTGACCTAATTACTAATAACTTGACATGCTATAGATGAGCTGTTATATCCCAAGAGTTAACACGATTTCCAAGTGTGGATATATTGATTAATGGCTATGGACTATGACTCATTGGCTAATGATTCGGGGATTCATTGATTACCCATGTGCATGCTTGCCTTACAAGACTTGATTGGGACTCTCTGACTTTTACGCTCGACTCTTTGTTGTTTCTGCAGACACCATTATACGGACTTTTTATCTTTAAATTTACAATCCCAATTAGACATTCAGTATGCTACATTGTTTCTTTATGTATGCTACGTTTCAAAGCCTCCCGTTACTGTGTCATGCTTCACTTCTATATGTTTACCTTAACACCATTCTCACGATTATTTATGTACAAAGGGGAAGGTAATTATGTTATATTATTCCAAGTATTGACTTCTTTCTGATGTACCCTTGTGTCTTTATCCATAAGTACTCTAACTGCAGTTCTGACTCGCTGCTAGTGGAATCGAGTGTATGTGTCATGCTTCGCAATGTACTGGATTCCAGCGAACCAAGGCCAGACACTAGGGCAGGGACGAGTATATGAATATTACAAGATTTCGTAAGTTATTTCTGACCCGCGATTTGACATTGAATATATGTATGCACCCTTTCCAAAATACTATGTACATGATATATGTTTATTTTTGTTTACCAGTCACATTATACACGGATTGTTTTCACTCAAAAAGATTATGGATATACACTAACCAAAGACGTTGCAAGGAAGCTTGTGACATCACTGATTTTTGAACACCGTTTTTTGGCGCCCAGTGGTGGGAGAGTTTATAAGGTACTTGTTTTCACTTTGCTCGCTGTCCTGAGGAAGGCCAGCATTGTTTGGCCAAAACGTTGACTGAATAAATATCAACTTATTTTCACCTCCTATTGAAGTCCTGTGAGTGCTTGACATCTTATATATATATATATATATATATATATATATATATATATATATATATATATATATATATTTATAGAAAGAGAGAGAAAAGGAAGCACTTATTCTTACTGTTAGCTGCCTGGGTGCTGATGTAGAGATGCGGTTCTTTCTTTTGAACATAAACACTCACAGGACTTGTCAAGAAAATGTGTAACAGATAAGAGGGCTTTAGTCTTACCTGTTAAATCCTTTTCTCTTAGTCCATATAGGATACTGGTAACTTTGGGTAGGTGACCGCCCCTTTAAGTAGGCAGGAACAATTCTTGAAGAGAATGCTGGGTGGAGCCTATCTCCTCTCCTTAGCTGCATCTAGCCACTTCTCTCCAGTAAGATTTGAAAGAATAATTAGTGACTACGTAGTAAGAAGTGAAAAGAAGACTCCTGTAAGCATGAACACGAAAGGACTCCCATGTTCGGTCAAGGAGAGCCAAGCATGGTCCCTTGACAGGGTGGTGGGAGACCAGTAACCTATATGGACTAAGAGAAAAGGATTTAACAGGTGAGACTAAAATCCTCTTTTCTCTGTGGTCCAATATAGGTTACTGGTAACTTTGGGATGTCCAACCATTGAGTTTTCCAGAGGTGGGAAGTAAGGCCAGAACCAGGTGCAGGGCCCCCAAAGTCACCAAAGCATATATGAACCATCAGATCATAGACAGCCCAACAAAAACAATAAAGTGTCAACGGACACAAAACTGGTATATAACCACACCAGGAACTGTAGCACAGCACACAGAACTAAAGCCAACTGGGCTCAAAGGTGAAGGAGAACTGATGAGATGAAAGGAAAACCTAGACAGGCAAAACTGCCTCCAGGATCATCCTTCCAAAGCTGGCATTGGCCGATTACAGCACATCAACGCGGTAGTGCTTAAAAAAGGTGTGCACAGACAACCAAGTGCCAGACTTGCACAAATGATCAGCTGAGGCTTGATTCTTGTAAGCCCAAGATGCCCCAATGGATCTAGTGGAATGAGCCAAAATCCTAAATGGAACAGGCTTCTTTCACAGTTCGTAAGCCTTACGAATAGTAGACTTAACCCAAGACGCTATGGTCACCTTCGATGCCAGTCTCCCTTGTATCACGGGGCCCTGTGATTGCCTGTGGCTGAATGTTGCCCTGGAGCGACATTGTTTACTTCCTAGCTGTCACTCTCGCTGAGTCGCTATTCTTATAGGGCACCACGCTGATGAGGTCATTGCTCCACCTACCTGTCAGGGTTTTTAAACCTCAGCCTGTGTCATTTCCAGTGCCCTTTTGTGGTGTATCTGAGCTTATTGCTGTGTTGGTCCATTACCATTCCTGTGTATTACCTGGCTACGTCTGACTACACGTTCCGGCTCTGACTTCTGGCTCATCTGACTACCTGTTCCGGTTCTGACTCCTGGCTCGTCTGACTACCCATTCCGGTTTGGACTCCTGGCTACGTCTGATTACCCGTTCCGGTTCTGACTTCTGGTTACGACTGACTACCCATTACAGCTACGACCACTGGCAACGTCTGACTACCTGATCCAGTTTCGACCATTGCCTGCCTCCTGGTTTACTCTCTGTGTTGCGCTCCATGACCATTCCATGCCTAGGTTTGGTTCCCGTGCTGCCTGTGTCTTCCGCTCTGCGCTCGCTTCCGTTAGCGGCGCTTGTTGGTCACTCCGTGTGTCTGACCTCCCGTGGCCGTACTGATTTGTGCTGCCTAGCCTATCCTCCATCTGGCTACCCGCCTAGTGTATCCCCTGTCGGGATATTGGTCTGCTCCATATCTCTGCTGACTGTGTGTTTGGGAGTGCTCTGAACTGTCCTCACATCTACCGTGTAGTTCCAGGGCTATTCCGTTTCTGACCACCTGTCCTGTGAAGGGTGAGGAAAGTGCCTACACTGTTCCTCTCTGGTCTCGTGAAAGTGTGCCATCCTATCTGGGTATGGCAGTGCTCTGCACTGTCCTCACATCTACCGTGTATTCCAAGGGCCATTCCGTTTCTGACCACCTGTCCAGTGAAGGGTGAGGAAAGTACTTACACTGTTCCTCTCTGGTCTTGTGAAGGTGTGCCATTCTATCTGTGTATGGGAGTGCTCTGCACTGCCCTCACATCTACAGTGTAGTCCCAGGGCCATTCCGTTCATGACCACCTGCCTGGTGAAGGGTAAGGAAAGTAACTCCACTGTTCCTTCCTGGTCTCGTGAAGGTGTGCCACTATCTACTGCCACTTTGTGTCATTACCATACTACTGTTGTGTCATTTGTTGCCTTCAACCTTATCTCCTGCCATACATTGTATTTAATAAAGTTTTATATTAAGGTCATCTGTACTTGTCAGTGTGTTAATTTCCTAGTCACTCCCTGACACCTTGCCTGGGACCCACAGGAATGAAGAACAGGGTGTTAGACTGACAAATAGACTCAATGTGGTGCACAAAGAACTTGAGACATCGCTCCACATCCAGCAAGTGAAGATTCCTTTCCTTCTCGGATGTAGGTTCAGGACAGAAAGAGGGCACCAAGATTTCCTGATTAATGTGGAATTCAGAGACCACCTTCGGTGGAAACTCCTGAGAAGTGCAAAGAACAGCCTTGTCTTTGTGAAACACCAAAAAGGGTGGTTTACAAGGCAGGGCATGCAACTCCACTACATGGCGAACAGACACAATCACCAGGAGAAAAGCCATTTTCCAAGTCAGTATACACAGAGGAATAGCAGCCAATGACTCAAATGGAGTACGCTGAAGGATGCCCAAAACCAAGTTTAGAGACCACGGCAGGGCCAGTATGAGCAACACCCCAAAAGAACACCTTGACATCCGGAAGGATAGCGATGCGTCTCTGAAAGAAGTCTGAACCTTAAGGGAACTCAAGCTGAGGCCATTGTCCACGCCATCCTGTAGGAAGGACAGGATTGTTGGCAGATCAAATTCCTGGGAAAGATCCTTATCAGTGCACCAAGAGAGAAAAGTGGACCAGACTCTATGGTAGGCCTTAGAGGAAACAGACTTGAGGGCACTAAGCATAGTGGCCACCACACCAGTAGAAAAACCCTTCTTCTTCAGTACTGAGGATTCAATTTCCATGCAGTCAAACCCAGACAGTCTACATCCTCCTTCCACAGGTACCCCTTCAGAAGAAGATCCGGACGGCGGGGAGAGATCCAGGAGCTCTGGAAACCAATCCTGATGAGGCCAGTACAGAGCAATCAGAACGACTGGAGAGCCCTGCAGATGCAGTTTCCTCAACACCCTGTGTAGCATGGGAATGCGAGGAAAGATGTATACCAGAGGGAAGTGCCATGGCGTCGACATGGCATCCACTGCAAGATCCAGAGGGTCCATCCAGCGAGAGCAGAACAACGGAACCTTCCGATTGTGTCTTGTTGCAATCAGATCGATGCAAGGAAGTCCCCACTTCTGAACAATGAGGGTGAACACTTCTTGATTCACTTCCCACTCTCCGCTGTCCACTGTGTGTTGACTTAGGAAGTCTGCCAGCATGTTGTCTATGCTGGGAATATGAACTGCAGATATGGCAGGAAAATGTTCTTCTGCCCAGGTTAAAATAGCTTTGACATTCAACCAAGCCGCAAGACTTCTTGTACCCCCTTGCTTGTTGATGTAAGCCACGGTCATGGTGTTGTCTGACTGGACTCTGACTGGGCATCCAGTGGCAAAGAGCATGAAATATCGCCCGAAGCTCCAACACATTGATGGAAAGAGAGATTCCTCTGGAGACCACCGACCCTGGGCATTGCTGTGACCCAGGACTACTCCCCAGCTGGAGAGGCTGGCATCCGTCGTCACAGTAGTCCAGAAGGATATTAGGAAGGGATTGCCCTTCAGCAGATTGGAGAGGTTGAGCCCCCATGACAGACTCAGCTCCACATGTAGGGGAAGAGACACTGACATTTTTAGTAGGTCCGGCTGACCCCTGCACACATGGATCACAAACCTCTGAAGTTCCCTGGTGTAAGCCATGCAAACGGAACCGCTTCTGTGGTGGAAATGGACTTCCCCACCAGGGATGTCAGCTTCTTGGCCGGAACTGGATCATGAGCCACAACAGCAGACACTTTGTGGACGATCTGGTGAGCCACCTCTTCCCTGAGAAATACCATACCCTATTTGGTGTCGAATAGGAGATGGCACAAGGTCCATGTTGAGGATCCATCCATTATGGATCAGTGCATGAATGCAGTCCTTGACCTGCTGATGAAGGAGTTCCGGAGAAGAGGCAAGTCCCCCCTGTATGGAGTGACTCTGATGCCGTCCCGGTAGAGGACAGCCACTAATGCACCCAGGATGCGATTGAAGACCTTGGGAGCTGTAGTCAGACCAAAGGGAAGAGCAGAAAACTGAAAATGCCCTTGGTTGCAAGCAAAACAGTGTTACTGCTGGCTCTCTGGATGAATGGAAATATGCAGGTATGTATCCTAAAGATCCAGAGAAGCGAGAAATTCCCCAGGAGACATGGCCGCAATCACTGTCCTCAGGGACTCCTGGTGATAGTGAGTCTTGACCACAAAGGAATTGAGGTCCAAAATTGTACAAAAGCCGCCGTCTTTCTTGGAAACCACAAACAGGTCGGAGTAAAAACCCAAACCTATTTCTGGTACCGGACCTGGTTCCAGAACTTCCTTGTCCAAAAGGGTCTGGATGGCGCCGTGGAACAGACAGAGCTCCTCTGCTCCCTGAGGATTGTGAGAAGGAAAGAACCTGAACTGGGGAAGAGAGGAGATCCTGTGCCCCTTGGAAACAACCTGCAAAACCTACGGATCCACCACGGTGTCTGTTCAGACACTAAGGAAATGGTGCAAACAACCACCCACTGGCGCATGGGGACTGGGGTTTGGCAAGTCATGCCGAAGAAGGTTTGGAAGCCTTGGGCTTGGTGGAGGACTGCTTGGCCCTGCATTGTTGTTTGGGCTTGGAGGAGGAGCACAGAGCCTGGGGAACCGCCTGGTTTGCGGTGCGCGCCTGAGCCTGAAAGGAACAAAAAAGCTGATTCCGCTTTGCCAGAGGCTTCTTCCTAGGCACTAAGGGCAGCAGGGTACTCTTACCCCTGTGGCCTCACTAATGAGGTCTTTAGGCTCTGGCCCAAACAGAGAGGTACCCTGAAAAGGTAACAAAAGCAAGGCTTTCTTAGAGGTAGAGTAAAGTCCCACTGAGGTTAATGGAGCATGGCGTCTATGCGGTAACGCGCACCGGAACTCAAATTTGCAAAATTTTACAGTGAAGTAAAAAAGTTGTAAAAAGCACCACAAAACATTTGAAAAGGCAAATAAACACTATATCCTGAAAGGAAAAGTGCTAAAACCCCCTAAATGATGCCAAATCAGCAGACAAAGGGTTAATTTACCACAGAAACTCTGCTCCAAACCCACAACAGACATACATACAAACCCAATGAGTGCAGGAGTATGTTTTAGGAACACCAAAGGCATTTTGTAACAAATAAACATCCGTTACCATGCCTTAAATGTATGATAGGAGAGAACCAGAGGAGGCAATAGGAAGATAAGGCTCCTTCAGCATGAAACATACTGGATATACCACTTGGAAACCGCAGCCCCCAAGGGCCTCATTGAAAAACTAAGCTTAAGTTGCTTTATGCCGTCACCCACGATATTGGAATTCCAGTAGGACTGAATAAAACTTCCTTCCTCTATTATAACATACACACATTGCCTTCTATACTATGGTGCTGCATACTAGTACTGACATAATTAGCATTTAATAGCTGATACCAAACTAGGAGCATTTAAGCAAGAGAAGGCCTAAGGCCTGCTCTTAAAGGCAAAGTGTGAAAAACAAAAATAAAGTGACAGTGATACTAATTTTGCAAAGATAATTGTGCTATATATAAATAATTAAGTTGGATAGGTGAGGAGGCTGCTTGAAGGAGTAAGGGAGACATACAAACCAAAAGACACTTTCACTTTATTTTTGTTTTTCACACTTTGCCTTTAAGAGCAGGCCTTAGGCCTTCTCTTGCTTAAATGCTCCTAGTTTGGTATCAGCTATTCCTCACATGACCTGTGGGGGCTGATATAAAGGTCACATTATTATAGAGTGAGCTGTTGGATCCACAGCTCCCTCATATTCTCACAATGTAGATCCATTGGGGTCTTTTTGTATTAGGTAAGTCCACTATGTACATATTTTTATTAGAATGTATGTCTTCTGTTTTTAATTGCACCACACTGGGACCCAGAAGCAATAAAAAGAGCACATTTAAAGGGTCCCTTGCTCTCCAACGCGTTTATAATAACATCTCTTCAGGGAGTTTTATTTTAATTTTTAGATAGGGCATTACAGATGTATAGAGTAGGACTTATAGTGAGAAACCTTGGCTAGGTGGCAAGCTTACCTGCAACTTGGCCAACTTGTGAAAACTAATATCTCACTTATTTCATTTATTTAGAAATATTATTATATATGCTAGACACAGGGCACATATTTATTTTATACATAGAGAAGCGCCGGTTTGTTGTTGTCTGTTTGTTTACACTTTGGGTTTTGGCCTGAAGTTTGAGGGTTTGGAGAGCCCTCTTATTCCTGGCTGCTATCTATGTATACACTTTATATTCACATTTAAAGACTAAAATTAATTTATTGTATGTATTGGTTATGGTGAGTTGGCGCTGGGAGTTTTTCTTTTGTCTTTTGAACTCCTTGAAATAGTTGACTAAGTAGAAGAACCCATTCCCACATGATATTTGGATTAGGCAATGTAAAATTCAGTACTGTGTTGTGTTAGTCTGGGGGTAGGGGTTAACATGCTGCTCCTAATCCTTTACCATGCGCACATGGTCATGCAGCATAAGCAAAGATTTGGAATGTGCACTCACCAGGTGGGTGTCACGGTTCCCAGAGAAGTTCAAGAGTCAGTACGGTATAGTTAAATGCAATTTATTGACAACCAAAAGGTAAGCATAATATATACAATTTATACAGCAGGAATAAGCAGATGGTTACATGCCAGCAAGCTCTGCTATCAGGAATAGTAGGCTGCCGAGATGGACCAATCTGCTGGAGACTAGGCCTAAACCACTTGTAGTCTCTGCTGGAGCCAGGAGCAGGAACAGGAACACAGGATCGTGATCCGACGTAGCGGGCGCACCGACTCAAGCCTGCAGTAAGTAGGAAACGATATCTGACTCACACCTGCAGTCAGTAGGGAGCGATATCTGTCTCACGCCTGCAGTCAGAATGGAGGGAACTCTGACTCACATCTGCAGTCAGAATGGGAAATAGATAGCTGACTCACACCTGCAGTCAGTATCAGAGCTGGTCTACCAGAGCCCCAGGTCTGCACTAAGTTGGGTGTCTGCTAGGTACAAGAAACAAAAGTAAGAGTAGTCAGACAGAGCCACAAGTCAGCACCAGAGGGGGTAGTCAGACAAACCAGGTCATACACAGTTCAGGTAGTCAGCCAGAGCCACAGGTCTGCACCAGGTTGGGTGCCCACTATAGGGATAAGCAAAAGAATAGTCAGACAGAGCCACAGGTCAGTACCAGGTTGGATGGAAGACTAGCCAGGTCATACACAGAGCCCAAGGTAATAGAACTGCTATGAACAACAACACAAGGGCAACTGAGTCAGGACTCAGTCTGCCTTTTAAACCCCTCCACAGGAAGTAGGTAGGAGGAGCAGCTCAGAGGGAGGAAGAAGGTAGGAGGAAGTAGGTAGGAGGAGACTACAGGAAGCAAACACATACAACAGAGGCCTGCTGTATGCTTGAATCCTTGCGCCTGTAGATGATGCTGAAACCAATGTAAGCTGTAACAGTGGGATCCTAGGGAACTGGGGAAGGTGGTTTCTGAAAATCATCACCAACCTTCTACATGGACTCCAACAAAAAGTAACCTCACTTACCCAAGTTACTGGTCAACATGATTATAAAATAAGGATGTCTTCATTCAACCAGACGGGTTTTCATCAATAATGACATTGGAGATTCAAATATGTGCTGCTATTTCAGCTCCCTGATAAATGTCAATCTTTGTGTTCAAGATTGAAACCACAAAATATGAAGAAAGATCTAGATTCTAATAGGTTGTCTTGACATTTAGAAGTTAACATCAAAGAACATCTGGCATAATTTTTAGGGCAGGGCTAGTCAATTGTTGGAGGTCCCACTATTGAAGACTACAACTCCCATCATCCTCCACCATCCTACATCTGGAGCTCTGACAAGTGACTAGCACTGCTCAAGTATGTCATTGCTTAATATCATATATTTTGTACTTCTGTAGATGTTTACAGGTTTTTCCTTCTCTTTAAATATTGACTCTTCAGATTTGCCCTTGGACAAAAGCATTAGAAATGTTTCAAATCCTTTTCAATACAGTGTATTCTTCATAGAATGTACTCGATGAACAAAGAGTTTGTGGAACTTATAAGAAACCAAATATCTCCAGGCTTTCAGGTAAAATTTAAATCTTTTTTATCTGATCATAAATTATACATTTATAATGTATGCTATTTTTATTCAATTACATTCAAGTTAATTATTGGCAAATTAACTGTAATATATAGATATAGATATAGCAAGGTTACTCAAAATACATTTACCTTTTTTAAACACTTCTATGTCAAGGAGTGCATTTAGATTACTATCTTAGCTACAGTGTAATTCCCAGCTCAATAGGTGGAGTTTTCTTTTACAAATGAGTTCAAGACTCAATTGCCTCTTTTTGTTATTTTAATTCAATACCTATTCACAAACAACCCTTAGCACATTATCCTATCCACTAAACTCAGCTTTTGTTCATTTGAATAACTCAATGACTTTCATAAAATCAGGAGAAATTCTACAAGAGGAACTTAACTCATTGGATGGTACAGGGAGTATGATGGGGACCCCCCTCTAACATCCAACAGATTGAAAAAGCCATCACTAGATAATTCATTAATTCCTTAACTAGACTGCAATGTAACATACTCTGGAGATAGAGATTAGTGAATGGTTTACTTTCAAACTGGTTCACAGAACCATTAACTGGTTGTTCTGGATGGGATTCATGAAGTCAAGAAGAAAATGTTAAACTTGTAAAGTTCATATTTGCTCTATATTCCCATTTCAAAATAATCTAAATCTACAAAAATAAATGATTCTCTATTTGTTTAACACAATGATTTGTCAACAACAGTTCATTAAAATAATTGTATTTCTGTGTAAGAATGTATATGAATGGTTTATATAATTGTTATTGCATTTACCTTATGTATTTTATGATGTTCTTTTTCTTAGCCTCCACTTATTAGTTAATATTTTCTCAGTTAATAAAAGTTTGCCATTCCCCATACAGTTCTCAAGTACTTTGTAATAGGAAGAGATTTAGAAATAAAAAATGTTTGCTAATTTCCTCTGAGCCTTGTTGTAGTAGTAGAACATAGAAATACACATGGCTCAGAGGAACAGAATACCCTGAAACCCTCACATTGTCCTCTCCTTGGTGAAAGCAGCAAAAAACTGCAAATTATGATTTAAGTAGCTTAGTAAACTGGCGTAGACAGGAGCAGCACTAATAAATTGATTCCAGACCCTATTTTAATATGGAATCCAATTGCTACAATCCCTCTTTTGTTGTGTGTGTATATATATATATATATATATATATATATATATATATATATATATATATATATATATATATATGAAGTATAAAGGACTGTTGTGTAGGTAAGTACTTCTGTTAAACACATTAAGAGCTTCTTATTTGTAAATCTACCTAATAATTTAACTCATCGTTGTCCTCTTAACCAAATGAGGTTCTACTGCTGCCTCTCTCACCACTGTAATTTTGACTCTCTTTTGCGCTTTCTGGTGTGAAGGTAAAATGATGTCAGAGCCTATATGAAAGAGAAGTGATAGAGAGATGTGGCAGTCAGGCTGAACCAAGCCACAGAAAGCACAGATATAAAATTATTGTGAAACACTATTTATGACAAAAGGGATGTCAATCTGTATTTGTATATATCTTGATCCTGATGAAGGGGCAATTAACAATCCAAAAATGTATATAGAAGAGCAAAGAGAAAGAAGGTAATACATACAGGGCCGGCGCCACCTATAGGCGAGGTAGGCGCTGGCCTAGGGCGCACATCTCATGGGGGTGCAGTTGCCGAGCAGAGCTGCGCGTAGCTCGGCTGTTGTGAGAAGAGGAGAGAGAGGCGCCGCTCTGAAAAGAGCGAGCGCTGCCACCTAGAGCATGCCGTCAGACGCAGAGTGAAAAGCACTGCGTCTGCACACCACAAAGGCCGCACCCTGACCCAACTTAATCCTCAGAGAGCTGATCCTGAGCGGGAGGCCGGGAGTAGAGAGAGAGAGAGAGACAGTCAGCACTGGTAGAGACGCAAAATAGTCATGGTGAGGTGAAGTCACAGTGACAGGCAACTTAGGCAAAAAGGGTAGATTAAGAGGGGGATCAAGGGTAGGCAAGAGGGGGAGAAAGAGGCAAAGGGGGGGATCAAGACAAGAGTCAGGGGTGGATTAAGGCAAGAGGGAAAGAGGGGAGAACAAGGCAAAATGGGGGATCAAGAAGGGGAGAATGGCAAAAGGGGGAATGAAGAGCGGGGGAAAGACTCAGAGGGGGGTCAAGAGGGGGGATCATGAGGCAAATTGAGGGGGGGATCATGAGGCAAAAGGATGGGGGATCAAGAGGCAAAAGGAGGGGGGACCAAGAGGTAAAAGGGTGGGATCAAGAGTCAAGAAGGGGAGAGAGAGGCAAAAGTGGGGATCAAGGGGGGAGAATGGCAAAGAGGGGTAAAGAGAGGCAACTTATCAAGAGCAGGTGAAAGAGGCAAAAGGGGGGAATCAAGAGGTGGTTTATGTATATATAAACTCTTTATTGCTCTGGTGGTGGCATATAACTCTCTCACACACACACACACACACACACACACTCTGATACACGCACACACACTCTGATACACATAGAGATAAGCACACACACACACACTGATACACATACAGACAAGTATACACATTGACACACTGATACACATATAGAGAAGCACACACTCACACACTGATACCCCTACAGAGACTCATACACATTGACACACATACACACATAGGGAACAAACAAATTGATACTTATACACATATAGGGAACACACAAACACACTGACACTTAACACATACAGGGAACACACATACATTGACAGTTATACATGTATAGGGATCACACACACTGACACTTATACACATAAAGGGGCGGGGCATAAAGGGGTGGAGCCAAGGGGGCGGCAAAATGAGGTTCAGCCCTGAATACATATTAGAATTACATCTTTCAAGATGGGGGAAAAACACTGAAAACTGGACCATATAACACAGGAGCCAAAGAAAGTAGAGATAACAAACATGACCAATAAATGATTGCTGTGGTATATACTTAAAGGAAGATTCTGGTGAGGGCAATATATTCACACAAGGGATATGGAGTTTGTATGAAAATCATATGACACAAGAATAAATCATTTATGTGCATTAAATGTTTTGCTCTTTTCATTTGCTGTATCATTGCAGTATCATTTTCTACCCACCTATTCATCGAGCCTCTGGTATATTAGGTCCCTCAGTCATTGTCCATTCTTGTCATACTTTCTTCTGTTTGCAGTATAGTTGACCTGGCTATTCATTTACTTTTGTCCCCCCAAAGTCTCAAGTATCTGATAGCTATGTTTTTCTTCAAGATATTTAGCTTTATGCATTTGTCGGTTTATGCACTTTCTGGTAGGAAGTGGCAGTTGGGAGGGAGAATGGCAATATTTGACACACCAGGGTTTGCCAGCCAGTCATGCTTAATTTGCATCTGTCATCTAAATAAAGTTAAATATCTCGAAAACTATAGTTCTTTCAAAATCACCCAAGCACCATGCATATACATATTAGATAACTGTGACTGGTAATGTACTTAGATTGCTATAAAATTAAAGTAATACAATTATCCAGGGTCTGTGTGTGTGTGTTTCAGTTGTATGTAAAGGTTTGGACATCCCTAGCCAAATTATATATTTTGTTGATTTTCTAAGTGAAAAGAAGTCAACACGACCCCTGAAGTGGATAAACTTAAACTTGATATATTTCTGCAAAAATCAATGTACAGTTACTATGTATTTGCTGAATTTCACAGTCTGAAAATGGTAAAAGTGGCCTGTGAAACATTTGGGCACCCGATCAGTCAATACTTAGTAACACCCCTTTGTCAGAAATCACAGCCTCCAAATGTCGCTTGTAGCCAGCTAATAGTCTTTCTATTCTTGCTTTGGGAATTTTTCTCCCCACTCTTCCATGCAGAATGCTTCCAGTTCAGAAATATTTTTAGGTCTTCTTGCATACACTGCGTGTTGGATATCTACGCACGCATTTTCAATAAAATTCAAGTCTGGGAATTGTAAAGCTATTCCAAAACCTTCTGCTTTCATTTCTTAAAGTAGTTCATAGTTACTTTATTTTTTTTTTCTATAATTCAATTTTTCTTGAAGCAAGAGCAATATCCTTACAAGCAGAAAATCAGGGCAGACGAATAACAGTTATACAATACAGAAAGAATGGTAGGGATATTTCAAAGTGTACAAATCTCATACAATACAGAGATAGGTAAAGCCCGATACCGCAAATACTTTGTTATTTAGAAAGACTGTAAGTAGAACAGGAAGAATAACAGGAAGACAGAGAGAAGAGTGAAAGAAGAAGAAGAATGAATGAGAGAGGGAAGGACAAGGAAAAGAGAGAGAGACAGGGCGTGGAAAAGGGGGGGGGGCGAAGAATAAGGAGACACAGAAAAGGCCAGGAGAGGACAAAGAGGAAAGGGGAGGGAGAGGAGAGAAAAAGGGGAGGCAAGGGAAAGGAGGGGGGTGAGGAGGATGAGGACTGAGAGTTCTAAATGCAAACAGGGTCTGGGCTTTCTCCAGATCTGACTATCGGGTCCAGAGCCCCTTCTCCAACATCAAGTGAGTCCCAAGGGGAGATGGGTGGCGAGTGTAAAGCGGGGTAAAGATCCCTACAGAATAGAGACATCCGGTAATACAGGAGAAGGTCGCTTACTTTGGAATGCCATTACCTCAGGGTAGGGTGATATAAGTCCCTCCAATGAGCAGGTATTAAGGATTTAGTGGTCGAGAGCATCAGCAGAATCAAAAATCTCTTAGAGGCAGGAAGTGAGGGGATCTTGGAGAAAAAGAGGATTGAAAGGGGGTCCAGACTGATATTAACCTGGAGGTAACCATTAATAGTGGACATGCACCGGTCCCAGAAAGAAGTCAAAAGAGGACAAGACCACCAACAGAGATGAAGGCAAGTACCTCTTGCTTTCAAACATCTCCAGCACATGGAACTGTTTGATGGGGAGATCGCATGAAGCCTAACAGGAGTAAAGTACCAACGATAAAGGAATTTATAATTGACTTCTAAGATGCGGGAGGAAGAAGAAGATGAAGCATGGGCCCTCCAAATATCTTTCCAGTCGTCAGGAGTGAGAGGAACCCCTAGTTCGTGTTCCCAAGCGTGAGTGTAGGGCGGACTAGAAATAGACAGAGCATCCAAAAGAATAGAGTAAATCTGTCACAGTGCGCCATGTGGCGGCTGCTCGAGAAGGCCGCATCCTTACCTCTGGCGGCATCGGCCGTGGCTGTTGTTCCAGTGGCTCGGCCGCATCCTTGTCCCTCGTGGCTCAGCCGCATTCTGGTTCTTCTTGGCTCCAGCCGCTCATGTTCTTAGTGGTTCGGCCACTGTCGGGTGACATCGTTTTTGGGCGCACGTACAGGAGCATGGACGTTGGCACAATTTATAGGCAGTCTGACCAATTTGGTGATCCTCCCTTCCTTGGGGCAGGTCTTTAAAGACTGCCTGGACACAGGGCTCATTCACCCTTTTGTTGGTGTCCAGTGCAGTTCTTTTGCTTAGCGTTCTCAGTGTATTACCTGTTTTTGTCTGACTACCCGTTCTGGTGCTGACCTGTGGCTCTGTCTGACTACTCGTTCCGTGTATGACCCTGGCTTAGTCCGATAACCAATCTGGTGCAGACCTGTGGCTCTGGCTGACTACCTGTTCCGTGTATTACTCCTGATTTGTCTGACTATCCATTCTGATGCTGACCTGTGGCTCTGTCTGACTACCCGCTCCGTGTATGACCTTGGCTTAGTCTGACAACCAATCTGGTGTGGATCTGCGGCTCTGACTGACTACCTGTTGCGTTTTGACCTTTGGCTCCTCTTACCATCTATTCTGGTGCTGATCTGTGGCTCTGTCTGACTATTCCTCCATTTGGCCTTCTGTTAGAGTCAGGTATCCTATCTGGTGCTGACCTGTGGCTCTGGTAGACTTTATCTGAAATAACAAAAGATTGTGATTTTAAGCAGCTCAAAAAGTGTCTGTATCCAACATCTAATGGGTTTGCAAACTGCAACAAACAGACATACTACAGCATGTGCCAGCTGGACAAAAGACTGTCCCTGATCTAATTAAAGATACACTCTCACTAAAATCCACTGCACCAACATTGTGTACATCCGTGTAGTAAAACATGAAAAATATTTATTTCATCATATTAAAAACAAGACAATACTTATCAAATCTTTGGACTCGTATGATGAGAACACCTCAGATGACCGGAGATATGTTAGCACTCTAGCCTTACTGACTGCAGGTGTGTGTCAGTAGTCTCCCTTGTTGCCTTCCTTTGGGAGAGACAGCCTTTTCCAGTACTGACTGCAGGCGTGAGTCAGTCTCCTTCCGTATGATCCTTGGAGAGACCGGTTGATTCTACCTGGGGCATATCTGGCATATGAGAATACCAGTGGCTTCGGCCTCGTCTCTGCAGACTGGGAACCTAGAGGCGGCCTCCTATTTCTGATAGAGGCTTGGCTTCTTTGACTATTCACTGCTCCTTCCGCTGACTTGCTGTAATATTTTGATGTTTATTATAGCTTCTAATATAGGTTATTACTATACCATCTGACTCCTGTTTTGCTTGACACCCGTGACAAGATCCACCCAAGGAAACTACGATTCGAAGATCTCTCCATACAGAGCAGTTCAAATGGAGTAAGTGGTCAAGAGGCTGCCTCTCTCACTTTCGGTTGGGAGACTAAGTACTTAACCCGAAGAAAACATCAAATCTCTTTAGGAGGTAGATTCACCTTGCTCTGGAAGAAAGGAAAGTCATGGATGGAAGTGGCATCACAGAACTCCTGGAGTTGAAGGGCAGGAGATCCCAGCTACAGGGCAAAGGAGTCAGTTGGAAATGATAGCGAAGTAAAACACTTTGGATAGTGGAGAAGGTATCGTAACCAATTTGTGAGCATGCTCCCACCACCACCAAGTTTTAAGCACAGTAGAGATTATAGGGTGTGACTTGAGCGAAGTGTGCCTATCCAGGGGAAGGCTTCTGTTACGACATCCCCGCCCCAGGAAATGAACACTCAATCTGCACCCTACTCTTGAAGTTCGTTTTCCTGAGTCAGTCTGGTATGGAGGACAGCACAGCAGCAGAGTGGTAGAACTTCATGTCTCGGACTCCCAGGCCCCTGTTTGGTTTCGAAAGACAGAGCATCTCACTCGTTATGAGAGGAAGATGGTAGTGCCAGAGAAACAAATTGATGCTGCGATTCAGAGCAGCAAAGAACCCTGAGGGTAAGTATAGGGGAAGCATCTGAAAGTAATAAAGGAGGCTAGGAAGGATAGTCATCTTCACAACCCCAATGCTTCCCATCCAGGACAGAAAAAGTGGATCCCATTTTTTAAGCTCCTTTTTGATGGAGGATATAAACGGTGAGAAATTAGCCGCATAAATTCCGTCGAGTGAGGGGGTCAATCGTATCCCTAAGTATTTGATGGAAGTACTAGCCCATTTAAATGGAAAGGATGACATTAATATCGAGAGGGTGTCCTGAGGGATGCCAATCAGCAACACCTCCGATTTGGCGAAGTTGATTTTAAAATCAAATAGGGAGGAGAAGGTCTGAAATTCCAACATCAAGGATGGCACAGATGGCAGCGGATGTGTGATAGATACCAGGACGTCATCCGCGAACATCGAGAGCTTTAATTCTCTGTCACTAAGAACTACGCTCCTAATATCTTGGTTTAGCCGGATATGCTGGGCTAAGGACTCCATTGTTAGAACAAACAGGAGTGGTGAAAGGGGGCAACCATGTCGAGTCCTGTTCAAGATGCTAAAAGGTAGTGAGAGGTGGCCATTTGTCTGGACTTTCTGATCAAAACCAAAAGTGTCCAAGGTTTTATAGTTGCTTTTAAGGTATGTTTGGATCATTGTTTTGTTATAATATACAACTTCTTTTCAGCTTCAGTTTCTTCACTGACTGTGGGACATTAGCTTCAAGGATTTGTTGATACTAAGTTAAATAAATTTGTCCCTCCACCCACACAATATTTCATTTGCCACTGGCTCCCGGACAACCCCAAAGCATAATAGATCCAACCCCATGCTTAACAGTTGGGAAGATGTTATTTTCTTTAAATAATTCTCCATTTTTTCCAAAAGAACTTTTGGTGATTGAAGCCAGAGAGGTCAGTTTTAACTTCATCAGAACTCAGCATTTGGTTCCAAAACACCTCTTGCTTATCTAAGTGTTCGGCTGCATACTCCAGGCATTAACTTTTGTGATGAGAGTGTAAGTAAGGTTTCTTTCTCTTCCATGCAGATCATATTTATGAAAGCAATGCTGCACAGTGGACTGGTGCACCACTACTCCCCTGCCAGCTAAGCTTTCCTGAAGGTCCTTTAAAGTGATATGGTAGTTTTGCTTTGCATTCGTGACCAGTTTATGAGTAGTTCTATAAGAGATTATTCTTGGTCTTCCAGATCTTGTCTTAAATTCAACAGGTCCCCTTACATTCCATTTCTTAAAGACATTTTAGACCATTGAAACTGCAAGTAGAAAGCTTGTGGACCAATCTGGGATTGAGATTAGGACTGGGCCACTGTAGGACATTCAGATTTCTTTTGTTCGTGTTTTTAACAAGATGCCCAGTCTCTGTTGATAAGAAGCATCCACATAGCATGATGCTGCTACCACCATACTTCACTGTAGAGATGGTGTATTGTGAAGCATGGGCAATGTTAGGTTTGCTGCACACATAGACCTTTGAGCTGTGCTCACTGGGATATCCAAACATTGAATATTACTGTATACTCTTTTCCCAAGCTATGTATTTCTATTACTTTATCTAACTTCTGTTTAATGGTCTTTGGTCTTCATTTTCCTTCAGATCCACAACCTGACCAATGATCCTCAACAGTGGAGTTTTTAATACTGAAAATGTGACAGTGACTATAATGGTTCACAGGTTAAAGTCAATGGTAAGGTAATTGTGTCCACCTTATTGTTTTTAAAACGATTTCCCTACATAATACCAATGTCACCTTAGAATGTTTGAGTTTGAACTTCAGTGTTTTAAAATAAAATGTCATAAAGAAACAAAGTACAATGTACCATTTGTAATCATTAACATGAGAGAATTGGTCAGGAGTCTGAATAATTTTGCAAGGCTATGTACATATATATATATATATATATATATATATATATATATATATACATAATATAAAACACTAGCCTGTGAAGCTCCCTGTGTGCGTAACTGCACATGTGTAGTAGAGACTGGTTGAACGAGCTGATATGGAGAGGAAGCTCCAGACAGCTCACCTCCTGTCTCTGCTCCTGGCTCCAGGGCAGCAGCCGGTGCCTCTGGGTGCACTTTAACCCATGTATACAGGCTTTCATACTACTATATGTATATATATATATATATATATTTATTTATATATATGTATGTATGAAGTCCATATAGTGTCAAAGGCTGCAGAAAAGTAATACAATGAACAAGACTGCACAGTCTTCGATTCCAACCATCTTACTGGTGATAAAGTGAAACATTTATGTCCACTCCTATGACCCTTGTCAAGCTTAACAAGGGTCCCAGGAATAGACCAAAACATTGCACTTTATCACCAATAAAATCATTTGAATTGAATAAAACCTTTGAGTGTACAGTCTTGATCATCTATATATCATCATCATCATCTTCAGCTATTGTTGATCCACTGCGGGATGAAGGATTCCTCAGCAAGCCACTGTGTACCAACAAATTTGGTAATTTATTCTACCCATCTTGTCTTTGATCTTCTTCTTGGGTGTTTAGTATCATGTGGAATCCATTCCAAAATCTGTTTGTTCCATCTGCCATCAGATCTTCTTGCTATGTGGCCTGCCCATTTCCATATCAGGCGCTTTACTCTTTCAGCTACACCATAGACCTTTGTTTGCTGACAAATCCATGCACACATTTTTTGATCTCTTTTTGTTATGCTTAGAATCCGCCGCTCTATACTTCTTTGTGGTAAAATTGTTAAACATGACATGGGTTTTGATATTTATCTTCAGACCAAAATATTTGCTTTCCTGTTGTCGTTCTTCAATGCGTTTGTGCTTTATCAAGACAGTCTTGATAAAAACCCACACATGGGGTGAAACATCAACATTTTGTTTGATTGATGAAAAAAAATTATTTTTAACAAGAACTATGAGTGCCTACTGAATATCATATTTTTATGATATAACAATTTTATAGTTCCTCCTTGTAAGACATTCTAAATATAGCATATTTATACATATATATATATATATATATATATATATATATATCCTATATAATAATTCATTAAAACATGTGTAATGCTGCGACATGCGCAGTATCAGCCTTGGCACGGGCAGTCTCTCTGGCACTCAAAGGGTTAACATTATCCGGACCTTGGCCCATGTACACAGGCTTTTACACTAATATATATATGTATATAAGCACACATATATATATTTATTGAATCAAAAGTCCTTTGAGTGCCTCTTCTACATCTCTGTCTATACATCTTTACTACTCCTTAAATGCACCATAGCCAGATTATATTCATCCATACTTGGAAAAAGAAATACAATTACAACTGGGAAAAGTTAACCCTAATGAACAGAGGTTCTGGCCTGCGGTCTACAGGACCCCACAGCAGGGCAGATTATAAGATCATCCCCACTTGAGCACAGGTGGTTGTATCATTAACACAGCTGGATCTGTCACAATGTGTAAACCACTGATTGATACCACTGTTTTCATGTCAGGATAGCCTTAAAGCCTGTGCTGCTGAGAGGTCATGAAGATTAGCCTTGAGATCCTGTTATATATAATATGTTTTTGTACAATGCTTATTTATACTTATTTCAATTCCTGTTGCAATTCTTTAAACTCTTGGATAATTCTCAATGCGTTGGAGACCTATCTAGGACCGCAAGGGGTTAAATAGATGATGTATATTTTTCTCTTTTCTGCAATAAACCATTTACATCCTGTTATGCTAACAAGACCTTGCAGATTTGTTTATACTCTACTATTGGCAGAATTATCAGCAATTAACAATTTACATTTTCATCTCAAAGGTATCAAATTCTATTTTCTTAACAGCCAAACTCAATCTAATTTGTTCTCAAATGTTAATACAAGTAATTAAAAATAGCATTAATTGAAATACAGCAGGGGCTGTTGGTTTTTATTATTTTAACCTCATGGCAAGACTAATTTATGGCCCTAATTACCGAACTGCCCTTTGTATTATAAATCTTTGGCAAGGAAAGCTGGTCTTTCCTACCTAGTATAGATATACAGATGGTCATTTTTCTTTAGGAAGTCAACATGCCAGGATTTCAGATATTTATAACACAGAATACATATGAAGATATGGCACATTTAATGTGTAATATTTATTGAGGCTGATTTACTAAGAACTCCTGCAATTCTGGGCCAAAGCAGCTGCACTGAAGGGGATAAATAAAAATGGCATTTGATTTAAATGGAAGTTTAAACTCCTTGGATGCCAGAGAGATCTCTAGCATTTAATGGTTTAAAAGCCCCGTTTAATTCAATGACAGTTTTGGGAATTGCTTTTTCTCTCCATTTCATCATAGTACATCAGCCTCATTGGTGTAATATGCAAATGTGAATGACTCCATGCAAAAACAGGTGCTGGGATAGATTTCTATCTCTATACCTGCCTATAACCAATGTACAAAGGTACTTACACTAAAAATTCTTCCCTTAACCGATTGAGTTCCAGAGAGGTACACAATATATTGATCTGCAATGTGTTACAAACCCCCTCTTGTACTCAAATGGTGAATGCCAGTCTGAGCATTTTGGGAATTTCCATTCCTATACCCATACCTTGTTTAATGACAACATGGAGCAGAGGGTATTGGTGTAAATTAATGCCATTTTCATGCATGTGCTTTTGGACCAGATATGAGAGCCATAACCCTTTGAGTGCCAGAAGGGTACGCAATGCATTGCTTTTACTACTGGGATTAGCTTTCAGATGGTTAGGCCTCATCTAGAATATGGAGTACAGAACAAAAATATTGTATGAAATGTTTAGGAATTGCAACCATTTTCATACACGTTCCCACGTCCAGGGGCTCAAATGTAATGTAATAACACAATAATAAATAAAATATTCATTTTTAATACTTTGTCGAGAATCCTTTGCAGGGAATGACTGCTTAAAGTCTGAAATGCATGGACATCACCACAGACGCTGGGTTTCCTCCTTTGTGATGCTTTGCCAGGCCTTTACTGCAGCTGTCTTCAGTTGTTGTTTGTTTGTGGGTCTTTCTGCCTTAAGTTTTGTCTTCAGCAAGTGCAATGCATGCTCAATCGGGTTTAGATCAGGTGATTGAATCGGCCATTGCAGAATATACATCTTCTTTGCATTTTTACTTTTTCGACTAAGAATTCTTAGGTCTGTAATATCCATGCCCCTCTAAGGAAGATTAGGGTAAGAGGGGCCCATCTACCCTGGGTATCTGCTGATCTGATTGAATTATACAGTTTCAGAGATGCATTATGGAGAAAATTTAAACAAACTGGCTCTGCTAATGATCACACTGTATACAGGAAATTGCAGAATACTTGCACAGAGCAAGATTGCCAATTATTTCTATAGAGATGTCAACACTTGTGAGCAACACTATGTCCTACATTTGTTCTTGTTCTTTGTTGAGGAACCCCCTCTTGGCTTTATTTTGCATGTCTATATTTTATTAAAAGTAATGACATAGTCATATTTATTACGTAATCATGGCAGCTGGATACACATTATTGAACAAAAGAATTCAGGCTGTCTAGGATGTTCAACTCCCGCCATTTACACGTCTTAAAGCAGAAATATACCTTGACTTTTCTCGAAAAAATGAATATTTTTCAGGTAAGTTTTCTCCTTTTCTCCAATGCAAAATTTTCTTCTTTTTCGCCTAGTCCAGCAAATTTTTTGGCCCATTCAAACACATTTTTCTCCTATTCTAACACGTTTTGCCTATGTTTCCTATGGTGCAACATTTCCCAGCATAATATTACTTCTTCTGAGAGCTGTAGTGGAGAAATAAGTAGCAGAAAGTTGTGAGTCCTACAGCAACATATACCTTGAAAAAAATTGTCATCAAACAGAATGCATTTGTCCTTTGCCCTCAAAACTAACTTCCTGCTTAAGTGACGCTGACGCATATTCATGATGATCATGTCAAGTGATTACATAAAAAAAGTACAACCTACAATGTGGCAGATGTGTATGGTAGTGGTGGTGGGGGAACTGGCATGGTGTGATTGGCGGGACCTTGACAAACTGCATTCACCCTGGGAGGAGAGCCATCTTCATCATTTATTGCACATGCTTCAGCAACCATTGCTGAAGTCAATTTTTTAACTACCACTTTACTCCCACATCCCTGCATTGCTCCACCTTTTCCCCTACCCCTTGTGCATTTGCTGAACATTACTCAACTACTGTGTGTTTTTACTCTCTACAGTACACATCTGATGTAGTGTGATGTCTTGCCTTAGCCCTCAAAATAATTTTCAATATCATCTGCTGTCTATCAAGTCTGCCTCAGTCACAGTGCTCACATCAGGCTCCCAGTTAGCTGTCTGTAACCTGATATATTTATTTGTTTAAATATGTATGTGCTCATTTTTATTTTTTTTTTAATTTTTGTTTTAAGTTGTCCACCCTATCTTATCACATTCAGTGCAAAAAAAAATATATATAACTAAAAACAAAATCAACAACTTCTTTCCCCAGACTTAACCAGCTAAGAGACAATAAAAGCAAAATCAGCAATCAAATTCGACCCCAGCTGCCTGTGTCTTGCCAGTCAATCACACCAAATTGTGGGGTATTTGGGGTCAACCTCCTTCCTCCCTTCTTCTACACCATTGTGCCCCCAGACTCCCCAACTACAGAGAACAAGTGTCCTACCTAAATGACTCCCTAAAACTAAGCTTCAATTCCCCTTTATTTTCCTATCTTCTCTATCTCAAAAACATGCCGCTTTCTCCTCTCACAAACACAGAATGGCTGCTGTGAGTGCCTGACAGCCTTTTATATGGCTGTAGAAAAGTAGAGAAAACTTTCATGTGTTGGGGAAAACTTTTTCTTCCTGTTGATTTCAATGCAATGAGCTAGGCGAAAAGAACAGGAAAATTGCACTTTTCATTGGAAATTATTCCCCAAGTGGGAAGTGCCATTTTTTGCGGATTTTGGATTGAGGCAAAAGTTTTCACCCATCCCTACTTATGAGCCTATTGAGGTCTGCTGTTTACTTGAGGAGTTGTGACTTTAATAGAGATCCCTGTATATGGAAAAGGTAGATAAAATGCCAAAAATATATATTTGATTGATGTATAAAGGATTCCTACCTCAGTAAGTGAAGGTGTTAAATTAAAATCAGAATTTATTTTTTATGTTTTCATAATTATCTTTTTATTATAACTAAAACTTATAGAACTGATCCCATAGGCATCATGTTCAAGGGCAAACCTGGTGTAATCCTAGGTCAAACCAATGGTACCAGAGAGAAGCAGTAAACAGGCACATTGATTTAAAAAGAACTTTTAACAACTTGAATGCTAGTGTCACAGTGCCTTACCTCAGCCTGCGCCATTTGGCCTGGAGTAGGGTTCTGGACTGATGCTCCGGCGTTCCTAGCCATGTCCCTCTCTGCCTGCGGCCTGGTTGCGTCTTGTTCATTGTTACTGGCATCATAAATTAGGCACTTGCCTGGACGCCTGTTATAGTCCCAGCCTGGGGGACCTAATTGGTCCTGGCTTCTTCTACTCTTTTATAAACCTCTATGGGCCTGTGTATCAGTTGCCCTTATGATGTTGTTCTGAGCAGTTCTAGTTCCAGTTGTTTCTGTATCCTGTGTATGACCCAGTTTGTCTGACTATCCATTCTGGTGCTGACCTGTGGCTCTGTCTGACCATTCTCTCTGTGTCCACTTTTTGTATTGACATCCAATCTGGTGTAGACCTGTGGCTCTGGCTGACTACCTGCTCCGTGTATGACCCTGGCTTGTCTGACTAGCCATTCTGGTGCTGACCTGGGGCTCTGTTCAACTATCCTCCCAGTGAGCTTACTCCTAGTGGACATCCAATCTGGTGCAGACCTGTGGCTCTGGCTGACTACCCGATCTGTGTATGACCCTGGCTTGTCTGACTAGCCTAGCTGGTGCGAACTTGTGGATCTATATGTTTACTCGGCTTGTGGCTCCGTTACCTACAGACACCCATCCTGGTGCAGACCTGGGGCTCTGGAAGACTCCAGTTTTACTGACTGCAGGCATGAGTCAATAGTCTCCATTGTTGCCATCGTTATTGGAGACGAGCTCTTCCTTACTGACTGCAGGAGTGAGTCAGTAGTCTCCTCTGTTGCCCCTTACAGGAGACTGTAGGATCAGTGTTGCGTTCTATTTGATTCCTGAGACTACCAGCTGGCTTCGGCCTAGTCTCCAGCAGTGTGGTTGACCCATCGGCAGGCTCCTATTGCTGATAGAGTCTCTAGCCTTTCCAGTCACTCTCTGCTTGTACTGTCATACTTACTTGCATTTGCTTATTATTATTATTATTAATAATAATAAAGGTGTTCCTAACTATATCATCTGACTCCTTGTCTTGTTTTGCAAAGCCTAACAGCTAGAGAGGTTTGCAATGCTTTTCAGAGACCTCTCTAGAATTCTAGTTGCCCCATTTAAATCAATGGGACTTTTGTAAATTTATATTTGGTCCCTATGGTGTAGTTGCCCAAAAATTATTCCAGGGAGTAATGCACTAAGGTGTGATAAGGAGGCAGTAACTTCTCCAGTGTTATAATCTCTCCAAGGCCTATGTTATTCTATTGAGCCTATGCACGAACATCACTCAAGCTGAATAAATCTCACAGCATTGGCTCCAAAGCATAATATAGTAAATGGAGAGTTTTTCACACTGGAGAAATTATCTCCACTTTATCACCTCTTTATCGCACCTTAGTGTGTCTTCCCCCTGATTGCTTTCGACCTAAAGTGTTCTCTTTCTCATCTTCCCCTGATTCTCTTTAATTTCCTCTTTTGTATTATTTTCTACTCTTCTTCCAATGCAGTCTAGACACAGTGTTATTTAATTACTGTTAAGTTTTTATTGAATTTTCAAATACAAGAAAAGTATACAAAGAAGCAATTCAGAGATGAACAGATACCTGGGAAGATTTAACTTTTTGTTATATACTGTAGTTTAGCATAAACCATGCGCATCAAACGTCGACCACAGTCAAGTGCGACCCCCTGAGATTTGTAACAATTTTTTTTTACCAATAAGGCCACACCAGTCACTACCTGCTTGCCACTACCATTGTGTAACTGAGAGCCTACATTTATAACGAATAACTTAGTCTGTTTAAATATCAATATTCTTATTGACTTGATCATAATATATCATTGACTAGCATAGGGTGTATAATTGTGCTTATTTGTATGAATATCATTGATTAGACTTTTTATACTGATTTTGAATTACTGCTAAAAAATACACATTTGAACATCTAACAAGCTGTATAATTCTAAAAAATAAATGCAGCATTCACAAATAAGAATTTCTGATAATGTGACCAACGATTTAAAAACTTAGCAGCCTCTCGCATAAAATATACATGAAACTGAGAATGATGAGAAAAAGAAAAAACAACAAAAGAGAGGACTAAAGTTTGTAAACTAGGCTTGCAGTGTAACTACCATTTTATAGAATCAACATAGTCTAACCAAGGGGACCAGATGGCTGTGTGTTTATATTCCTTATCCAATAGTTTACAAGTCATAAACTGCATCGTCTCACTTGAGACAATTAAGTTTGTCGCTTCAGTAAATGTGGGTGGGTTTGATCTTTTCAACTTTATAGCCAAAGCCAATCTAGGTAGTGTTTTGTTTTTACGCTAATGTCCAAACATTCTAGGTGTTGGAATCAGTCAGATAGCAGAAGGCTCAGATGAGAAAGTTCAATGTGGCAAATTAAATCAGTGTAAGACCAAGAGAGTTAGTGAGATGAAAAAATGAAAGAGCTGGAGCTATAACTGAAGCCGTGTTTACACAGGAGCTATTAGTGCCTGGAAGGAACACATGCGTTCCGTATCATCGTTTCTAACTGTGCTATTCACGAGGGTGATTTTTAAAAAGCATGTCACATGGTAACGCAGATTACTGCAACATTTAATTATTTAGAAAATGTTTTACCAGGAAGAATACATTAAGATTTCTTTCGTTTTCAAGTATGTCCAGCACATTATCATGGCAGTGCAATTAGATTGTAATTGAATTACACTAAAAATGTAGGATGATGCTTTTTCAGTGCATTTTTGATCAGCTGTTCATATTTGTATTCTGGAGAAAAATAAAATATCCCTACCTTGTTGCAAATAAGATGCAAAAATCAGTAAAACTACATAAAAAGAAAGCAGTCAAATGTATGTCTTTGCTAGATGTAAGTGGATAAACGGACTACCATTGACTACTAATATTCGGATCACTCAGACCACACCCACAAATAATAATATGGTGTGGCCAGCACAGTCGGAGCACCTCTCAAAATGATGAGTGCAAGATGGTTGCCTACTTTACCTGATGGGGAATCTGGCCTAGGAACATACAAAATATGTTAAAGAGACAGACAATAGGGAGAGATAACACCACCTGTTTCCTTTCCCATATGAATAGCAATAGGATGGGGTGGAAAGGAGCCCATAGAAAAGTGCAGACTGGTAGCACTGAGAAGCCATGCTTTAGAGCCAGGCTTTAATTATAGCACACATCTGTAATGCTATAGAGAAGATTAGGTCAGACAAATAAATAACCAGAGCCTTCTGAATTAAACAGTGCCATTTAGAATGCACAGAAGGAAAGTGAAACTTGGAGCCCATGAGAAATCATTAAATGCCAGGGGGTATCCAATGAAATGCTTTGCAATGTGTTGTGAACTGGAGTAATTGGGTGACAAACTAACTAACTTTCTCCATAGGGGCCCCAACTTATCTTAGTTTGTCAGAAAATCCTAATGGCCCTATGAAGGTGGACATCACAGTTGTGTGCAGTTTTTTAAACTGAAACAGGCAGAATACAAGAGCTTGTTTAATCCTTCAGGAACCAGAGGGGGTGCAAAATGCAAAACAATGGTTTGCACACCCCTCTAATCTTTAACCTTTTAAGGACGAGGGAGGACCAAGTTTTCTTTACGTTAGAAGATCATAGCAATTTTGGCCTTTTTACTATGTGTTTGCTCAACCATATTTCCCCTCTAATTCCTTAGTACTGTTTTTTAACCACTTAAGGACCCATGACGGTCCTGCACCGTCATGGGTTGTTATACCCTTAACGACCTATGACGGTCCAGGACTGTCATGGCTTAAATGATAGCAGCGTGCATCCGTGCACGCTGCTATAATTAACTCCAGGCTGAGACTGAGGGCTCCGAGACCAGGGCGTTCAGTCTCAGCCCTTTCTGCTTGCGCCAGTTCATGTGATCGCCGTAGCAGCGATCACATGTACCGGCATAGTGACAGACAGAGGCAGCATGCAAAGCATGCTGTCTGTGCCTGACTCGTCTGCCTCTGTCTCCCTTGCTATCAAAGTAAGGGAGACAGAAGTAGATGGGAGACACCTAGTGGTTAAAAAAAATACAGCAGCTGGGGGTATTAACCCCTTCACTGCTGGTGCAGGAGGCTGGCTAAATGCAGGTCAATTTTTGACCTGCAATTATACACTTTAAAAAAAACAAAAAAAAAAACACTTTTTTTTTTACAAAAAAAAATGTTTATTTAAAAAAAATATATATAATTAAACAATATTGCAAGTGTGATTGTTGTGGAGCCATGTAATACACTTATATACACCACCAAATGCCAGGGACAAAAAAGTGTCAAAATAGGGTGGGAAAAAGGGACATGGGGATTTTCACCCAGGGGGGACAGTGGCCACTTTAAACTGCGCATTTTGTAGGTATGACTGACCGGTCATACTTTTCATGCAGTCTCCATAAAAATTTAACACTTTGTGGCCAATTGATCCCAAGAGAAAAATCAAAAATGTTTTGTTTTTTTTTTTTACAGTTTTTATAATTTTAATAAAGTGAATGGTGGGTTATCCATATAAATAGGGTATCAAATGAAAGCCCTATTTGTGCTTAAAAAAACAGTATATAATTTATGGGGGTGGAATAAAAGCCTAAGAGGGAAAACACTGTTGAACAAAGACATAGTCAAAAAGGTCAGAATTACTCCGGTCCTTAAGGGAAAACGACCTCAGATTTTCCTGGTCCTTAAGGGGTTAAAGGATAAGTAGGGTTTTCTTTTGATGTCATATTTATGGGTATAACCTATCATCTAGTTTAATAACATTTTGAAAAAAATATTTTTTATAGGTTAATGTTGCTGAATTTTTAACAGAGACAGGATATAAGGTACATCCCAAATGCCCCTTTTTAGGAGGGCACTATCCCTCTTAGCAAAAATCCCTATGTTCCTCATTCCCTCTCTGGTGTCCCTCTTCTGGGGGCGATCAGACTATGTGGTGTGTTATAGAAGTGTTTCACATTGCTCCACAGTAATAAAACTCACAAAATGTTTGTTGGAACTTCAGTATAAATGTTTAGAAATTAGGCTGTTCAAATAAATACTTTGGCCTCGCTCTAAATCACATATTTAGGCACACAAAGTTATATATATATATATATATATATATATATTTGTCTTTTAACGCCGTCACTTCCAGTCTTGCTCTCAGTACCTCATTTTTGGCCATTTGAGGCACTGGGAGTTCTGGTCTCTCTGCTTCTCTTTTCCTCCCTATAACTGTGAAAGAGAGAGAAGCAGAGAACACTTACAAAGTATTGGCTCATCCGGAGCATGTGATTACTCAAGAACAACTCTTCTGACAGGAACAAACCCTCTAGCTATTCACCCATTTCTCTTCGTTCTTTTGCATCTAAACTCTTGGAACGCCTAGCCTACTCACACCTGCTTGACTTCCTTAACACATACGACCTGCTGTACCCTTTACAATCTGGTTTTCACACTGCTCACTCCACTGAAACTGCTCTTACTAGAGTGGACAATGATCTTCACATTGCCAAATCTCAAGGTCACTATTCAATACTTATCCTGCTTGATCTCTCAGCAGCTTTTGACACTGTTGATCATGCTCTCCTCCTCCGCATTCTTCACTCCTTAGGAATCCATAACACAGCACTGGACTGGCTCTCTTCTTATCTATCAAACAGATCCTTCAGTGTCTCCTCTGCCACTTCTTCATCTTCTCCCGTCCAACTCTCTGCTGGGGTTCCTCCAGATTCTGATCCAGGACCGCTTCTGTTTTCTCTTTACCAAATAACACTTGGTGATCTTATTAACTAATTTGGTCTCAAATATCACCTCTATGCAGATAACACCCAGATTTACTTATCTGCACCTCGACTAACTTCTATTATTCAGGCTAAAGTCACAGATTGCCTCTCGGCTATCTCAGACTGGATGGCTCATAGGCACCTCAAACTCAACATGTCTAAAACTGAGCAACTCCTCATCCCACCTAGGCCTGGCCCTGTGGCACCCTTCCAGGTAAGTGTAAAAGGCACTACCATAAATCCACTGTCAGAAGCGCGGTGTCTAAGGGTGATAATTGACAAGTCTTTCTCATTCTCTCCTCATATTAATGCCACTGCTAAATCCTGTTGCTTTCTTTTGTGTAACATTGCTAAAATCCGTCCCTTCCTCTGCTTCTACAGAGCTAAAATTCGTATACATGCAATCATCCTCTGCCGCATGGACTATTGCAACATTCTTCTGTCTGGCATTCCTGCCTCCCATCTCCATCCACTTCAATCTATACAGAATGTTGCAGCATGAATTACTCTTCTGTCACCTAGGTTTGTCCCTGCCTTGCTCCTCCTCAAAACTCTCCAATGGCTGCCTATCAAACTCTGGATATCTTACAAGATCTTACTTCTCTTTCAATTCTCTCCTCTAGTCCTTCTTACATTTCCACTCTGATCTCCTGCTATACCTCATCCCGCCACTTACGTTCAGACAATGATTGTCTTCTCTCAGCTCCTTTTGTGTCTACAGCATTGTCACATATCAAACCTTTTTCAGTCATTGCTCCGTATCTATGGCATGCTCTACCATCCAACCTGCACCACTGCACCTCTCTGATAACCTTTAAATCTCACTTAAAAACGCACCTCGTGGATAAAATCTCAACATGCTAGAAGGCACTGATGTTTTACAATGAACGCTCTTATAAATTATTTACTTTACTGATGTCTTCTATCATCATCAGAACTAGCACTGTATTCAGCACTTGACCCTTATGTACTCTGTATGTCTCCCATTACCACTTTAGATTGTAAGCTTTCGGGCAGGGACATCCCACCCAATGTTTCACTCTATAAAAGCACCTGTGACCCTGTATTGTTTAAACCCTTAAATTGTAAAGCAATGCATACACTTGTGGCGCTATAGAAATAACCATATTTATTCATTCAGAAGCAATCACATGTACCGCTCACCAGGAAAAAGGTGAGCGGTCAGTTTCAGCCTCCGGCATGCCCTGAGGTACACTGTGATCAATTAACCCAAGACGTGCCAGGAACATCACTGGTTATTAAAGAACTGAAATCTTTGATGCTCCTGACAGGTTTTTGGATGTTAACGTGTTAAAGCATTAAGATTACCATCTGCAGTGAGCATATTTTGTGTCCTGTTATCTCACTATAAACGGTCACTTCTATTGTCATGGCCATAACATCAAGTACTGATTGAAGATAGATACTATTGTACAAAGAGCAAATTTCATAGGGGGCAATTAGGATTTCCTGGTCATAGTACGCTATGAAAGGGCTTAGTATTAGGAAATTTTACTTTTCTTTTAAATTAATGGAAGATTATGTGAATTTTTACTCGTCCCCATGGTACAGTTAGTTTGCCCCACAATTAGTCCATTTGTTCTAAGAAATTAGTCACCATATGATAGGCAAGTAATAAGAAAACACGGGTGAGTTCATAAATCTTCTTTTATAAATTACTTTTAAATCTGAATTGTCATTTTCTTAGTAAATATGTCATGTCATTTTTGATTATGAAAGCAATTTCACATTGTCATTTATTCTACAGATGGACATATTACAATTATTTGTGCAGAAATAATATTGTACACAAAAAAGACACATTAGGCTTTTGGTGGAGACTTCAAATTTTCCATTTGATTTATCAATCCGTTGTTTTCAATAACCTCTCTGTACTTAATTGCTGAAAGATATGGTGTCCTTGGAAGGTCCTCCTTATCAAAATCCACATGAAACAGCCCAAATCGGACACTATGGCCATATAGCCACTCAAAGTTATCAAGCAGGGACCATACAAAATATCCTTTTATACTGACTCCATCAATATTGATAGCTGCAAAATAAAACAGATAAATCTATAAATATAAAACAGAAATACTGAAATACAATCAAGAGTATTTTTTAAAGTTGCAAACATTAATGGTAGTTTATATATATATATATGTATATGCTGTACTCAAGTAAAGAGAAGCAATTCTGGAGCTAACCAACATGGAATAAGTAAACCAGATAAAAATTCTCACTGATTTATAGCAATGTGTTGGAGACCTCATTATCATAAAAAGGGTTCAAACACCAACTTAATCCTTAAATGTTAGAGGGGTGTGCGATGCAATGTCTTGCAAATCCCTCTGCACTCAAGGGATTAAATTATTTGGAATATTAATTTCTCCCCTATGTTTTTTTTGGTTTTCTTATTTAATAAGGTCCTGCATTTTTATGCTTTACACAATACCACACAATGATGAATATATTATTTATCTTTAACATTTCCTCATTTTTACTTACCAAGGGTCTTCCATTATGACTGTTTACTAATGCCTGAATTTGGATTACACATTCCCTTCCATTTTTTTCTATTTTACCAATTTCATGCATTTGTGAAATAATTCATGGGAATTCTTGCAGATAATATCACAATGTAATATACAAATAGAACTGAATTCCCATGATAGCCGATATGCCTTTGTCAAGATTTCTCACTTGTTCATCTAACCTTTAGAGTGCCAGATGCTTGTGGACTAATTTGGCAAGCCTCCATCTTGTTATTATATATATTGCTTTTTTTTCAGAACAAAGTCAAATATTTCATGGTGCTTCACTTCATTTACTATGCTAATTTTTTATTTTGCTAATATCACACACTATATAATGAAAATATTGTTTGTGAAAGTTCCAATTATTTGTAAAATTAATACATTGATAACAAATTTTCATTGTTTTACCTACATTCATGGCCATGCATCCCCTAAATAACAGGAGCAAAAAAGGCTATTTTCAGCTTGGTTAAATAAAATGCATATTCCATTGGTTAGATGTTAAAACTACTATAAAATAGCATTTTGTTAAAAATAGGGTGTTGTAAGAATGGTTTCACAAATGTACTCTAAAGTTAAAATTTACTATACAACATCTCAATCAAGCTTATCGTAACCAACAGAAAAGTATAAAAAAATTAGTCCCCCCCCATCCCGACCCTCAAAAAAATCAAAATAACCCCCCTAAAAGCTACCTCTCATATCCCACTATATTATTAAATGGTCACTTGCCTTCCTATCCCTAGTCTGGGTTGCAATATTTTTTTTTCCCAGAAGATGACATTAAAGGAAAAAAATTTAATTTTTTAATACTTTCACCCTTTGATGGTCCTCCTGTTCAACTCATAAGTTTGGAGAATATCAGATTGGTCATTAAGGGAAGGAAAGCAGTGAGTGTCTTAAAGGGATAGTAATGTTTCATAATAAAAGCAGCTCTAATTAATCTTCATAGTATTTGGGCCTTGGAGAGTGTTATTTCAATTCTGTCAGAGTTGTAGTTCAAGAGTAATTGAATGATAAAGTATTCCCCTCCCTCCCCTTCTACTGATTTAACACTGTTCACCTCAGAGCAGCAGGGAGTGTCCAGGTAAACTACAGAGAGGGACAACCTTCAATTAAGATAAGGAAAAAACCTGAAAGGGGGGCAGGGTTTTCATTGTTCTCACGGTAAGAATTTTGACACTTGATGTGAGCTGTCTGATCTATGGACTGGATTACACATCTGAGGAGTGGCGGCTTACACTAGGTAAAAGAGGCGGGAGGGGGAAACTTTATCATTCAATTACTCTTGAATTACAACGCTCACAGTAATTAAATAACACTCTCTATGGCTTAAATACTATGAAGATTAAATGGAGCCGCAGTTTTTGTGAAACATTACTATCCCTTTAAAGCTTGCTAGTATTGATCAATTATAGCAACTGAATAGTTAGTCAATACCAGGGAGGGGCATCCAGGTGACTCTAATCCCCCCCCCGCCCAATGAGGTCTGAATGTTTGTAGTGTTATTTATATTGTGGAATTCAGGCATCCCTCCCTATGTTTATGTTAAATGCACTTGGTTGCTCTAATGGCCAAAGTGATCATGAAAGTTTTACACTTTAAATCTTTGCAGTACACAGTAGGGAAAGTCCTTCTCTACACGCATGGCCAATTTGAAGCTTATTCCTGCACAGGAACTGTAGGAAGAAGCTTGTAAGTAAAACCTTGTCATTTTCACTGGCTCGGACGTGCAAGCTCATTTTGCCAACCTTGTGAAAAGTTTGGAAAGCAAAAGATTGAAAGGAAAGTACCACGTTTTACTAATAGGTCAGTTTACTAGAGGAAAAGCATAAAAATTACAGGAAATATAGCATGGAATGATTAAGATTCTCAATGAGAAGTAAACTTGTAATTTATCCTATGTCAATAAGCAAGTACAAGGACGTACACCAGATATACATGAGAAAACCCTATGCTTGGCCCTAAATTACATACCTCATTCTATAAAGCACATGGAAACTGCTTGTGTGTGTTTATTGTCAGTGAGGCAGTGTAAGACTGAAAGTCAATTTCTGTCTTACAACTGTTCCTGTAGTAACTGAACCTACAACTGTGCTGTTAGTAATATAAATGTTATCAGATGTTTTTTTTTTCTTTGGAGGGGGGGGTTACTATAGGGTCTTTAAAAAAAATACTGTTGATTTAAATAGGGCTTTTAACCACTTGAATTCTAGACATGTCTCCAACACATTGCGGTTCAAACTGTTGGAGATCCATCTAGCATGCAAGGGGTTAAACCTATTTCAATCAAATTGAACTTGGATCAGTTTTATTTCTCCACTATAGTGCAGGTGATTTGCTCCAGAATTACACCACTTCTCTTTAAAACATAAGGATGTATACAGAAGGTACGTAGTTGGGAAATTGTTAGCAAAAAAAAAAAGTTTATGTAACTTAAAGATTCCCACAGAAAAACCTCATACCCCAGAGGAAGGTACTGAACATTTTTTCCCATACTTAATTTAGTTTACATATTCAACCCCTTGGATGCTAGAGACAACTCACATTCACAAGGTTGGATAACAATGATAAGTATATTTTTATAGAAGATTAAAATGGTGAAAGACTCTTTGTAGTGGACACGTTTATACATTATGACATTTTTATATTTGGTTTGGGTTAGATTAACACCATATGCTCTTCAATGAAAGGAACTTTGCAAATGGGCTCAGAAATGGTGAAATATGTCACTATATGGGAAATCTCAGGGTTTGTGACTCAGGGTTTTAATTTAAATCCTGAGGTCTCAGGGCGAAGGCCCAAATTCTTAGGGTAAAAGGGTCCATTATTACTTACTACATGATCTGCTCCAATTAAAGGATAGTAATACTTCGTTTTATCTTTATTTTATTTTGTAGGCATTAAAAAAACATGAAGAACGATATAAGTCTTATCTCTCAAACCACAAGCAAAGTTTCCCCTCCCACCCATTTTACCTAGTGTAAGCAATCTCTTCTCAGATGTGGAATGCAGTCCATAGACCAGACAGATAACAGCAGGGGACAATCTTCTTACTATGAGAACAATGAAAGCCCTGTCCCCCTTGACAAGCTTTTCAGCTTTTTCCCTTATCTTAATTGAAGATTGTCCCTGCAGTCTACCCGGGCACCTCCCTTCTGCTCTGGCTGAGCAGTGTTACATCAGTAAAAGGGGTGGGAGGGGGATACTTTGTCATTGAATTACTCTTGAACTATAACTCTGACAGAACTGAAATAACACTCCCCAAAATCCAAATACTAGGATGATTAATTAGAGCTGCTTTTATTACGAAACATTATTATCCCTTTAAGGGATTCTTTATTCTGTAACCTGATGCAATTTCTACCAGAAAGGCAGAAGGAGAGGTCTTCCTTGTCCTATGTGTGTTCAAGCAGTGAAATGACAACTGATTGTAGCTACTCTGGGTTAGAGCAAACAGGGACAGATCACCTAAAATCTATCTTATGGGAACGTAAAGGTTTAATATATAAAAAAAAAAATATCTCAGGGTCAGCTCATTTTGTTCATTCATAGTGTTCACTTGTCATACCTTGTAGTGTCCCTAAGTGGAATGTTATCCCAGGAACAGGCCTTTCATCTCACTGTGCCTGGAGGGATTCAGCTGCACCCCACTGACAAGGCCCACTAAATTATTAAATATTAGTCTGGGGATTTGCTGTTTCTCTCATGCAGAGAGGATTGGCCTGACACTTCGGCATTGGATTGTCTGTCGATGAGACCAGTCTGGTATGAATAAGAATATGGAAACTTATTCCCTGCAACAGAGTATAGGAGCAAAAAATGCGACAGAGGAATTCAGCTGCATCTCACTGATGAGACTCATTAAAGAATGAAATGTACATATGGGATTTTGGTATTCCTCTCATTCAGAGAAGATTTGCCTTCCACTTCAGAGTTGAATAGTCTGTGTGTGGGACCAGACTAATGTGAAAATGAAAATGTATTCACTGCAATGGCACATGGAAGCAAAAACATGACTGAGCAACAACTGAGGTGTCACCATACCCAAGAATTAAACTAATGATTTATCAAGTCTCAATGTGAGTTTGTCACACCTGTTTTACTTTGTCGATTTTAAAATTTTCAGGAGGAATATGGTCCATTGGTTAATAGGCCTGGATTACACTGGAGCTGACAACCTTACCAAGCATTTTATCTACAAATGCCTTCATGCACTGCAATTGGAATTGGTTAGATAAATAATTGAATAATACTTATCAGCTGCAAAATAAACTAGGCCTTTATTGAATCCTTTAGTCTGGCTAGCTGTACACATATAGCAATACTGTTGTACAGAGAAAAAAAAAATCACTTGATGCTTTCTCTGCAGAGGGCGAGCAATATATTTTATCACAAAGCATGCACCTCATACAATGTAACAGTGCAAGGAGCCAGAAATGATACATTCTAAGGGCAACAGCACAACTGTTAATATAGTTAATCAGCAGTAAAAGGGTAGACAGACATAACTCCTAATCATTTTCACTCACAATTCTCCCACATAATTCAGTGCGATTCTGAGCCCAAATAATTGCCCACTCTTGTTTTAACATACAAAACCAAAATAGCTCTGAACTACTTGTGCTTTATGTAGGGAGTAAAGAACAACAATTCTGGTGCAATACAATACATAGTATACTTCTCTTCCAACGAAGGGGTAAAAAGCCCCATTTAAACAAAGGTAATTTTGGAAATGTTTATTTTTACTGTATGGAGCCACTGATTTCTCCAATCCATCCGTTACTCCTGCATACAGCCCTTTGTGTATTTTTCTACACATATACAAATAAAGTACACTTTAAATTTCTGTAGAGGGAAAACACATCCAAGTATAACTTTTGCAATCCATCCAACAAAACCATAAGGCACAAAAATGTAATAACGTGATATGCCAATATGATTTATGAAGCACTGAAGCACTGAAAATAAAGTAAAAAGCAACCTTTGTGTGTTCAACTTCTTCTTAAAACTGAGTGGAATTTAAAGATAACTGAGACAGAATGGAATGACTGTGGATCCAAGGAAACTGGAACAAATGTGATAAGCACAGTTCTTCTTATGTTTCAAGAACATTCACTTTTACCTGAAAACTGTATTAAGAAGAAAGGCAAGGAGCGAACAGGCAAGATATATCACAATATTCCTAATCTGTCTCGGTAGCTCCCCGTTACTTAAACCATTTAAGGATTTTCTTTTTCATACGTCCAGTAGCAATTACAGTAAAAGAGCCTTATGTAGAAAAAAAAAAAAGAAGCCATTCTGGAGCATACCAACTGCATTACGGGGGTGAGATATGAAAATTCTCATCCTATATAATAATTTGCTAAGATGTTTGTCAGAAGCCGTCATGTGCAGTAGAGACTGCACACATTCGGGTAGTCTCTACTGCGCATGATTGCATAGCGGGAGTGAGACGACGCAAGACTGCATCGCGTGGATCAGTGAGGTAGCGGTCACTAAACCCTTTGAGTGCCAGTGGGGTACGCAACGCATTGCAAAGCACAGTAGATGGACAAGAACTAGAAGAAGTTGACAGATATGTTTAACTTGGACAGGAAATGTCAAGCGATGGATACACCATGATACAAATGAATGGGATGGCAAGTATTTGGAAAACTTAGTAGTACTGTCTTTAAGACAAATTTACCACTCTGCTTCAAGCAAAAGGTTTTTGACCAATGTTTCCTCCCAGTCCTTGAGTATGGCTGTGAAGCATGGACACCGAATGTCAAAACCCATACAAAAACTTAAAGGGATAGTAATGTTTCATAATAAAAGAAGCTCTAATTAATCATCATAGTATTTGGACTTCGGAGAGTGTTATTTCAATTCTGTCAGAGTTGTAGTTCAAGAGTAATTCAATGACAAAGTGTCCCCCTCCCGCCCCTTTTACTGATGTAAGACTGTACAGCCAGATCAGAAGGGAGGTGCCCAGGTAGACTGCAGAGAGGGACAATCTTCAATTAAGATAAGGGAAAAACCTGAAAAACTTGTCAAGAGGGGCAGGGCTTTCATTGTTTTCATAGAAAGAAGATTGTCCCCTGCTGTTATCTGTCTGGTCTTACAACCAGCTTCCACATCTGAGAAGAGATGGCTTACACTAGGAGGGGAAACTTTGCTTGTGAATATCTCTTAAACCATAAAGGTTTGAGAGATAAGACATATCGTTCTTCATATTTTTTAATGCCTACAAAATAAAATAAAGATAAAACGAAGTATTACTATCCCTTTAAGGTTACACAGACATATGGAGCGGCGAATTCTAAACATAACAAAAACAAACAGAAAATGTGTGCATAGATTCGGCAGAAAACAAAGGTCTATGACATCACTGAAAGAGTACAGTGCCTGAAATGGAAATGGACATGCCACATAACAAGAAGACCTGATGGTAGATGTACTAAATACATTTTGTAATGGATTCCAATTTATACTAAATGCCCAAGAAGACTACCAAAGACAAGATGGGTTGATAAAATTACTAAATGTATTGGTGCACAGTGAAAACAAAAGGCACAGGAAGCCTTAATCCTGCAGTGGATTGACAATGGCTTAAAATGATGATGATCTGATATATATGATAGACACACACACACACACACTAGCAAATCGAGCATGGTGTTGCGCGTGGCTCACAGGCTAGGGTACATCAGGGGTGGGCAAATCACACAAATTCCTATTCTGTTCCAGATACACATGCTTCCACATACAGACTGTTCTACATGCACACTGTAAAACACTCAGACACACACACACACACAGTGACACACATATGTTCACACAAACACACACTTGCAAACACATGCACACATAAGTGTAGTGTTTTGAGGGGTGGTTGGTCAACGGCCATGTTTATTCTAACCACCCTTCATTCATGTGGTTCTCCAATGTTCCTCAGGGGTGGTTATATCTGTTTATCCACAGAGGCTGTTCACACGGTGGCTGGCTGGGGAAGAGGGGTGGAGGACATGATGCTGGAATTAAGATGAATTTGGTATGGCAGTGAGATGGAGGCACATCAGCCAGGGGAGAAAACGGAGTACAAGCAGTTTGGGTAGGGGAGGTAAATGCTGGACATGTAGGAGGTCTTGGATAAAGGAGGGAATCAGAGGACATCAGTGCTGAGGGGGGACTGTAAGCTTGTGTAGCAAAGGGAGTTGTAAGAATGTGAGGACATGGTTGGTATTGGCACTGATGGGGGCACTGACAGCACAGGATAGATATATTTTTTGTATGTAGGATGCGGCAAATGGGAGGGAGAGCACAAACACTTTGAAAATAGGAGGGATAATTGTATGTGGGACGCAAAGAATGGAAGAGAAGGCATAAGTACTTAGCAAATGAGTGAAAGGGAGGAAGAGCATAAAGACATCTAATGGGAGGGAGGAAAGGCAGAAGGACTTGGTGAAAGGGATGGAGAGAGAAAAGGCAGAAGGGCTTGGCAAATGAGAGTGAGGGTGCAGTGAATGGGAGGAAAGGCAATCACAGATTCCAGCCATGTGTAGTTCTGTACCTACCTGCAGGGGATGGCTTGAAAAATGCAGTGGGTTTCAACACACATGCATCTGTCAAACCATTCCCTGACTATTGGGCCTTGGTGCTCAAACCCCTTCTCCTCCCTTCCTTTTCTATAGGCCAGCTGGCCCTTTTAATCCTGTTGCCTTCTGTACGCGATACCAGTTCTGCGAGCTCCAGTATTCAGAGTTCTGCTTCCCATCCTGTGATTTTGTCTCCTGGTTCCAAATTGACTTCTGGTTCCATAGTGGACTACTCCTATATCTTCCGATTTTGCACCCTCTCTGACTTCAGATATTCTGGTTTGTGATCTGGGCTCTCCTGACAATGCCCCATCCCTTTCCCTGAGGCTACATTTTGTTCTCCCATCTTCAGACCTCAGCTAGCCCCACTCCACCATTCTCGCCTTGAAGTTAAGTGCATGCACCGTTGAGTGTGCCTCCCAGCTTCAGTTCCCAGTTACTCATACTTCTCTCACTCTTGATTTTTACTTTTACTATCTTTCTTTCATTCTCTCTCTCTTTCTCTCTTTTCTTCTCCTTGTGGTCCTCATCTGGGATTTACTCTTGTCTTTGCAGGACTAATCTCTGTTTTTGGCACTAGGTGTTACCCATCCTGATCCATCCCTGGCTCAAATGGGGAAGGATAATCTGACTTTGTGATCTGCAACTTTTCTATGGCTTAGGCCACAGCAAGGGTACATATGAAAGCTGACATTGCTCCCTAGCTTTACTCACAAGCAGTGTCCTCTATCATCTGTCTAGATGGGTCAAACTGATTATGACAGGACCTTGATTTAAGAAAACAGTTCTTCTTGTTGGAAACATAATTCTTTCATTAATCAATTTGCAAAAAGTTATTCGTCAACACAATTTTAAAAAGGGAAGTGTATAGCTTCTTATTCATTTGCTGGTTTTTTTTTTTTTTTTTTTTTTTTTTTTTTTTTACTAGTCACATGTCACGCACTAGTGGAAATTTCCAGCCCCGAGAATGTCTAATATACATTTTAAAACTTGCAAATCAACAATACTCAATTTAAATAGAAAAACTGCATCTTTAAATGTCATGTGCCTGGAAAAACAGATAAGATGATCACACACACTTATTTTATTCTCTGTATTTGATCTGCCTCCATTTTATTTGCATTGCATTGGTCTTTTATGGGGCATTGTGAAAACTGTGTGGTGCTATATAAATACAAATATGCATACAGTACAATGATTTTCTACTCAAGCATTCAGAAATTGTTCTGCATAATAAGTGCCTCAAAGGAAACATGAAAAATACGTTAGATACATATACCTTTGTACTTTCAAGAACAGTATGTGTGACTTTCATTTCTCTACCGTCTTGATAATTAAATTGGGTAACAAGTTTATATTAATATGAAAAAATATGTTACTTTACAAAGGGTTCTATTAGTCAAACGCAATACTTGAAAAATGATGAATGAGTCAACAGACATTTATGGAGAAGTCTGTGTCAAAAAAAAAAAATGTTACCACCATAACAGGACTTGGAAGAGAAAACTGGCACAGTACTGGAACAAACCATCTACACAACAGGGGACTTGCTGCGAGATGGCCACAAGCTGAAAGAGTTTTGGGTGAACCTATTATATGCCTAGAAGACCTTGGTGAAATACTACACATTAAGCCTTGCACTTTCCATGACTCCATGACAGTAAGAAAACGCAGAGAGAGGTGTGCAGTGGGGAAAATTACCCAGTACTTGACTATGGGGCTTAAGAGACACAACGGAGTTTTGTCTGACTCAAGTGGCATACAACATGCACCGTTTCTACAGCAAAATGCTAGAACTACATTGACCACTCCACTTGGTGAACCACTGGTTCCCTGAATGAAGTCTACAGTGTCTCCGGACATGTCCACATCTACCCCAGTTACAATAGCAAATCTCATGGATCTACTGTCTGGCCTTGTTTCTAAAGAGGATCTCAAGGGCTTTGTGGAGGACATAAACTTGATGGTCCATTCTGAGGTTGTGGACATTAAAGCAGACCGGTCTCAACTGGAACACAGAGTATCATACTTAGAGTAAAAGAGCAATGTGGCCACAGAACACTCCATTGCCTTAGTGAAAGTTTTGGCAAAACAAGAAGAGACTATCCAGCAGCTCTCTATCTGCATGTTCTTGACAATAGAATCCGTCACTGTAATATCCAGTTTAAAACTATCCACAATCTGTACCATCTAAGGATTTTATGGCTTCACTTTGAACTCTGCATCAATGTTGGGTGAATCATACAAGAATGCTGTTGTTTTGGATATGTCACACAGGGCACTTAAATCCTGGGGTGAGAGGCTGAGCGATATAATTGTGCGCTTCTATAAATTTTAAACTGAGGAGCTGATCATGCACAAGAGCAGGGAACTTGGCACAGTTACATTTGCAGAAGTAGACCTGTAATTATACAATCACATTTCAGCTCACACTTTGCTGCTCCATAGATCTGTAAAGCCACTGGTTGACCACTTGTGCAATTTGCATATCCGCTACCAGTGGGGCTTCCACTTTTCACCATCCGCAAAACACAATGGATTATCTGTTATTCTATTGTGAGCTAAGGAGATAGCGGGATTTTGCACCTCTTTGGGGTTCGATGTTCCAGCTATTGTAAAAATGTCCATCTCTGCTCCTGAGTCACCACACAGAAAAAAGGTTCAGTGTGCCAAATAGGCCAATCGTCTCGATGACCCTGGACAATGCTTTCACTTTGGATACCGCAGTGGACCTGTCGAGATCTGTCTATAACTGTTCACTTTTGCACCTTTAAATTATGCCTCTGTACTAATAACTTGTCGATACAAGGGCCGGTTTTATGCCCAGCTATGTTGTCTCTGTTTGCCATGGGGAAATCTTTCCAAAGGATGTTCAGCACCCTGAGGGGTGGACAATCTGAGACTATATGGTAATTCCCACCTGTTGCATGGTTTGTGTTATGGTACTTGAGAAGACATTATCCGCCTGTGCTGAATGCACTTTCTTAGCCTTTTATTATGTCACCAGACACCCTTGCTCTGGTTCATGCATATACTATAATGTGCACCTTATTGTTGTACGTAATACTGAAATCTTGTTTTCTGCAGAGGTTGAGGGGTGGTTGGGAGGTTGAGGAGTGACTGGGCTGTGGCTCCGGGATGTATGGCCTTTGTAGACTGTGTGTTCCTATTTGTTTCATCAGCCATCTTGGGCCATCCTTCTCGGGCTTCCCTGCATAGCCCTCTCAATGTTGTTATCCTAGTTAAATTTGATTGTATCTTTAACTTAATCTTACTCGATTTTGTGATATATTGCTCAGGTGTGATAATGAAGTTTCTCAAACTTTTTCATTTTTTCTGTCTTATTGGATGTGGATGGCTTTCCGGTTACTGTTTTGCTTTGTGATACTACTACAGTATTATGGCCTTGAAAGTTCTCTTGATAACGTTAAAGGGCTAAATGCACCAGAAAAGAGGGCTGTGGCCTTGAGGGCTTTTTGGCAGGATGATGGCTAACGTGGTCATGGTGCAGGAGACTCGCTTTTTTACTACTTCTCCTCCCAAAGTTTCTTAACTGAACCTTTCCTCTGCAACTGAGAAGGAGAGGGGTGTGGGTATTCTTTTTAAGGGCTTGGTGCCCTGGGTATTGGTGGACATAGAGAGAAATGCTTTCTCTTTTTTTAAAAATTTGGTACACGGCATCATGCTAACCCTTGCTAATATTTATGCCTCTAACTCCAAGCAAACTTCCTATCTCAAGTTCTTTCCTTACTGGACTCCTTTGCTCACGACAACTGATTGTTGGGGGGACTTTAATTTGCCTGTTAATCCCATACTAAACTGCTCCACAGGTAAATCCTGTCTTAGATTGTACCACCTTAGGAGTCTTCATAGGCACGTGGCTGGGCTACACATGATGGACTAATTGAGAATGTTAAATCCCAGCGTAGGGATGATACAATTTTCTTAATGCTCCATAAATTCTATAGCATACTGGACTATCTTTTTATATCCCGATCCCTTTTCCACTATCTCTCTTCTGTAACAACCGATCCTCTGTCTTGGTCAGACCACTCCCCTATAACCATTAGCTTCTGCTATTTGGCCTGCTGTATCACAAATACCACATGTCACCTTAATGAATACTTGCTCAGTGACAGATATTGTCACCACCACAGGGCAATCTACTGAGAAATTCTTTACTTAATGCATCACCTACAATGTCAGACCCTATGCTCTGGGAGGCTCCTTACAGGTCACTTTATCAATTTGGTGCACGCAAGAAAAGGGAGAAGTGGGCAAAGATTAATGCATTACTTCTCCATAATCGCACACTTGAGGCTAAGCATAAAAACTACATATTGCTGGAGGATCTGGTATTCTTCACGACAAGTAGAACTGAATTGTCGGTCATCCTGAGACAGGAAGTGGCCAAATCCTTTATATGGTCTAGATTCCAAAACTATCTAACAAGCAATAAATTCAGTAAGACATTGCCAGGTTTATTTAAAAAGCACCATAGATCTTGCACTATTCAAAAGGTTTGCAGTGGGATGGGGAGTGTGGTTCACCCACTCCCAGACATTGCAAACATGTCCATAATTTTTACTTGAAATTATATAACCTAGATCAGTCTGATTTGGGGGAAACTATCTATGAGTATCTGACCCAAGCCAGCGTTCTGTTCATCTGTACAAAGGCTAGGCAGGTTCAAATATAAATTTTAAGTGCATTTCCTTCTATATAATTTATAATGATATCGAATGAAATGATACAGAATGATAATGCTGGAGATGCAGATCACGTTGGTACTCTTTTCACATCTGGTGGAGCTGAACAGGAATTTCAGTTTTGGGAACAGGTAGCCTCTCATATTCAGTAAATACTACAGATTATAATCCCCCATGAACCCCTTTTCTGTCTATTCTTCATTTCTTTAGACAATCCTGTGAAAATCTGAACATTCCGAGCCAAAACACTCTTTACTATGCTTAATGCAGCTAAAGCCCTTATTCACTTACATTGGCATTCTAAAACTCCTATTTTATAGCTCAGAGGTCCCTCAGAGTGAACCACTCAGTTAATATGGAAAGATGACTTCTTCCATCCCACATTTTAATAAAAGCTGGTTCTTTTGGATAGAATACCCGACCCATTTGCCACCCTACTCTTCCTCACTGTCTTTTTCCCTTCCTTCTTCCACTGCTCTCTTTCCTCATCCCCCTTCTCCCTTCTATCCCTCTCCCTCTATCCCTTAACTACCTTCCCATTTTTATTACCTCACCTCTTCCCCTTTCACTTTCCCCTCTCCCCCACACCGAGCCTTTAACCCTACATGGAACACCTCGATGGACTCCCTTTCTGGACCCACTCATAGCAATTAGACTGCCTCGCTAGACATTGAAAGTTCTGTACATCCAATGCATCCAAATATATTTTTGTCTCTGGTTCACCCTTGTTTTTATTGTTTCCTTTTCATTCTGATATCTTTAATATTTTCTATTTACTCTCCCTCTTCCCTTCTTCAATCTCTCTCACTCTCCATGCTCCCTCTTCCTCCCTTTACTCTTCAAGACTCCAGTTCTCAAAATCAGTGCCTATTGCACATTTGTTACTTCCTTTCAGGCGCCCCTGCTGGCTGCCACACTTTTCTCATGCTCCTTACAAAATTCACCAAACATATTCCAAGGACCAATCTCGACAGCACATCCCAAATACCTGGATTTACCAAAGTTCAACGGATGGCATTATTACACTGAGATACACAGCGGATTGAAATATACTTCCCCTGGACCCCCTTACTGCTAAGAAGGGATACCTTCACCTGAACACCACAAACAAGGTACACTGAAATGATAAAACTGACTCACCTCCAGTTGTTATTTGGGTTTTGAATTTGATCATCCATTCAGCAATACTAAGATTTCATTTCTAAACACTCAGAAAACTTATTGATGAAAAATAGATATATATATTTCACTGAAGCCCACTGGTTTTGAATCTCTGTAATCTGACCTGCAGGCATGTTTTCTTATCTATGTTATCTACAAAGCATCTTGAAGTGCAAAATTCAACACCTCACACTGGCCTGCATCATATAGAACAAGGCAATGTGATCATCCCCCACAGCTGACATCCCTGCAAAACTTAGAGGCTATGTTATCCCTATCAATGATGTGGGAATGATGACCTATACTCACCTCCAGTTGTTAATGGGGCTTTGGATTTGATCATTCATTCAGCAGTACTCAGATTTCTACACACTCAGAAAGCTTAATGACGAAAAACAAACAAACAAAAAAATCAACTGTATATTTCACTGAAACACACTGGTTTTGAATACAGCAATCTGACCTGCATGCACGCTTTCTTATCTGTTAGCTACAAAGCATCCTGAAGTGCAAAATTCCACACCTCACACTGGCCTGCCACCTATAGAACAGGACAATGTGATCATCCACCACATCTACAAAACTCAGAGGCTATTTAACCCCTTCATTCCTGAGGGAATGATCAACTATACTGCCTCATATCTGTATTCCCTACAACCCCAAAAAGCAGTCTCTCCACTCAGACCCTCGCAAGTGGTTACCCTAAAATCGCTTGGCATCTTCAAAGGCACTCACAGGGGCTGCCGTGGTGGAAAGTCAAAACTTAAAGTTCAATCTACTGATACTACCATAGCCACTCTGCAACTTTGTTTACCTGCAAATCCAATTGAAGTCATTCAACTCAGAAGCCACAAAAAGCACACAGTCAAATCAAGGAAACCTCTTTGTGTGATCCCTATAAGAAGACACACCGTTTCCAAAGTACAGAGCAAGAACTCAGAACCCCAAAACTGTCCTATCAGATCAATCCTGTGCAATACCAGATCAATAAAGAACAAAACAATTATTATCGCTGACCTTATTGAAACATGCAAAGCGTGCATTACAGAATCGTAGCTAGATGACAATGCGGGGCCTATCCTAGTAGCAGCTGTTCCAGGCAATTATACGATGTTTCACCGCCCGAGACAAGAGCGCAAGGGAGGTGGAGTAATGATTTGTGCCAAATCATCCTTAAACCCCTGGCCAATATCAGTACACACACCCCAGTCTTTCGAATGCGTAGCTGCTAGCATCTCAATAGATAGAGGATTTCGGATACTTTTAATATACAGACCCCTCAGGAGATGGGAAGAGGTTCCTTCAAGAACTCTCAGACCTTTTGACTGGTTTAATCCTTGAACACCCTAGAAGGCTTATATTGGGAGAGTTCAACACTTGGATAGATGACACCCTATCCCAGCTTGGGCAGGATCTCCTCAGCCTGATGAGTGTGCTCGGCTTCAATCAAATCGTTGCCACTTCCACCCACAGAAAAGGTCATACACTTGATCTAGTGTTCCAGTCTGGACTAGAAGTGTCACCCACAGAAACTGTAAATCCAGCTGTATGGTCAGACCAGCACTTCATACACTTTTCCATTGTATCACAATCAGCCAGACCCCAGCCTCAGAACCTGGTCAAACATCGCTCATTAAAAGGGGTGACACCATTGGATGTAACATCAAATATGGCTCTAAGTGAACTGATGAGCACTTGTGAAGACCCCAGCTCCTTAGTCCAATTGTACAACAAAACCATGAGAGACACCCTAGAAAGCATTGCATCAACACGCACACGCATTATCAAAACTCACACCAATGCACCTTAGCACCATCAGAGAAATGAAGGGAACAGGCCGTAAACTCGAGAGAAGGTGGTGCAGGACACGTGACCCAGAGGACAAAGCCACTCTTACCAACCACCTCAATGAATATCATTTTAAGATAACTCAGAAAAAAATCTTCGTTTTTGTCACGCAAAATTACACTCTCCCGCAACAGACCCAGGCAACTGTTTCGCACAGTAGAAAGGCTCTGCAAACCAGCATGCATGCATATACCCACCAACTTCTCTCAGGATAAGTGTGAGGAATTTGCGACCTTCTTCACAGACAAGATTTCCTCCATCCGAGCCTCTATCACAGCAGGCCAGCCAGTTACCCACCTGAACCACTACAATGGAACTCCATATTCCCTCAGTTTATGGTCTACTTTTACAAATGTGGATATAGAGGAAGTTAACCATTTGAGTGCCAGAGGGGTACAGAACACATTGCAAAGAAATGCATTCCATACACCTCTGGCACTCAAAGGGTTAAAAGAACCATGCAAAAGTTGCGCCCCACTACATGTGACTTAGACCCTGCCCCAACTTGTCTTATATCAGCATGCGCTGAAACACTCGCTCCAGCCCTCACAAATATAGTGCAGTGTTCACTAAAAACTGGAAACTTCCCAGATCCTCTAGAAGAAGCAGTGGTAAAACCCCTCCTAATGAAACTTTCATTAGAGCCAGACTTCATAGCAAATTACAGACCAGTATCCAACCTTCCATTCCTGTGGAAAATCATTGAAAAAGTAGTGGAAACTCAGCTGGAGGCCCATCTATCAAGCTAGAACATCTTTGATCCTTTCCAGTCAGGTTTCAGATGCCGCCACAGCATGGAAACAGCGATAGTCCGAGTGCTAAATGATCTCCTTATGGCGAGAGACAAAGGTGATTACTCCATCCTAATACTCCTGGATCTCTCAGCCTCATTTGATACCATTGACCATGGGATTTTAATAGAGCGCTTGCAGAACATCTGTGGTCTAGGAGGCACAGTTCTGGACTGGTTTAAATCTTTCCTCACTGGTAGATCACAGAGAGTAACATCAGGTTCTTGCTCATCGGCACCAACAGAATTAGACAGCGCAGTTCAACAAGATTCTGTCTTGTTTCCCATGCTATTCGCAATTTACTTGCTACCACTGGGGAACATCATCAGGCGACATGGCCTAAGATATCATTGTTATGCAAATGACACACAACTCTACTTCTCTTTTGCTCCAGATACTAAAGACCCAACATGCCTCTTCAGCAGTTGCTTCGCAGACCTCAGAGTGGATGAATGCTAGTTGGCTAAAAGTGAACCTTGACTAGCACCACGTGACCTGTTGAGCTCCTGGCATCAAGTGCGGTCAGGTCATTTCAGCCTAGTGGGAGCGGGTGCATGTGAAGCACTCACTAGATATAAGCCACCGGTCTGTTTCCACTAGGCTGAAATGACCTGACCGCGCTTGATGCTGGGAGCTCGACAGGTCACGTGGTGCTGAGAACAATGACGTACGAGTGATGGGCAAGACGGATGGAGGTACAATGGAGCTGAATGGCTCCATAGCAGTCATGCGCAGAACGGATTCAAGGGGCAAGACGTCAACAGGTACTGATTTAGTATAAAGATTGTGCTCTTACAACGCTTTTTTGAAGAAAACTAATTATGGATTGCTAATAATGCTAAGAAGACAAAGACTTAGAGAGTACATTGTGTTGCAGTGGTAGCTCCCCTTTAAGAATATATTCATTTATGTTGTGTTGTATTGTATTGTATTGTATATTTTTGTTTATATAGCGCCAACCAGTGTACTTGGCAGTTTACAGATTGCATTTAATATAGAAGGGGCACAATAAGTGCAGTGATTAAGTGCTTATATAGGCAGTCATAAGGGGAACAACAGGTAAGTATACATTAGGATAAGAGGTCCCTGCCCTGTAGAGCTTACAGTCTAAGTATAGGATGGGTGACATACAGATACAAGCTGGTAGAGGAGGAAGTGCAGTGTTTGGCTTATGATGATAATGTTTGATAATGATAATGTTTCCATATTACACTGTTGCTAGACATAAAAGGTGCTTTTTTAGCTTTGATTTAAAGGGATAGTAATACTTAAGATGTAAAAAAAGATATGTTGTAGGGTTTATGTCATTGAATAAAACAAGGGTACTCCCAACGCTGAGAGATATTTTATTAAAAAATTATAACAGCACCAACTTGAATTTTTTAGGTGCAATATCACAGTGGCCTTAAAATTTACAGTGGTGCTGTTGCTACACCATCCTATGGAGATTTATGGTCTACAGACCAGAGCAGTCCATAGGATGGTGTAGCAACAGTACCACTGTAAATTTTCAGGCCACTGTGATAGAAAGCTTACACATTTTCTATAAATGTTAGGACAAGAGGCCATAGTCTAAAACTAGAGGGACACATGTTTAGATGTAATGTAAGAAAGTTTTACTTCACTGAGAGGGTAGTAGATACATGGAACTGCCCACCAGCAGAAGCGGTAGAAGTTAATACAGTGACAGAATTTAAGCATGCATGCGATAGGCATAAGGCTGTCCTTAACTTAAGAAAAGACCAAAAAATGTTTGAGGTTTTTACTGTAGGAAAATGGGCAGACTAGATGGGCCAAAATGGTTCTTATCTGCCATCAAATTCTATGTTTCTATAGCGAAACAGCGATAGTGGTTAAAGGGGCAGAGAGTCATCCACCGTGTGTGTGCTGCGTAGTGGACGTGCAAAAATATGGCGGGATAGCAAAGATGAAATATAAGGCAGGGACAAATGATGGAGAGCCTTGAAGGTAATCAGGAGAATTTTGAATGTGATACGCTGCTTTATGGGAAGCCGTGACAGTGATTTTAAGAGTGGTGGGGTGAGTACTGTTCTGGAGGAGAGGAAGAGTACTCTGGTGGCTGAATTAAGAACTGATTGAAGAGGAGCGAAATGGTTATTAGACAGACCAATAAGTAAAGAGTTGCAGTAGTCCAGACGAGAAAGGATAAGAGCATGCATGAAGGTTTCTGTTGTAGAGTGAGAGAGGAATGGCCGGATTTTTGCTATATTCCGACGAAAGAAGCGACAGGTTTTAGTAACGTCGTAAATAAGGGTGGAGAAGGAAAGAGAAGAGTCCAAAGTTACCCCAATGCAGAGGGCCTTGTCTACAAGGTAAATTGTGGAGCCTTCGACAGTTATAGAAAATGGAGGTGTTGAACAGGATTTAGGAGGGAAGATAAGGCAGTCAGTCTTGGACATGTTAAGTTTTAAGCGACGATGAGCCACCCAGGAAGAGACAGCAGTAAGGCAATCTGAGACCCGCTGCTGTATTTCAGGTGATATTGAGGGTGCAGATATATTTGTGTATCGTCTGCATAGAGATGGTAGTTAAAGCCAAAGGATTTTATCAGTTGTCCCAGGGAGAATGTATACAAAGAAAAGAGAAGAGGTCCCAGAACAGAGCCTTGGGGTACACTTACTGAGAGGGGGATCGTAGGTGAGGAGGTGTTAGCGTATGTCACAGAGAAAGACCATTGAGAGAGATAGGATAGAAGCCAGGAATGTGCTAGGCCGCAGGCCCCAAGTGATTGGAGAACCTTGGATAGAAGGGTATGGTCGACTGTGTCGAATGCTGCCGATAGGTCTAGGAGGGTAAGAAGAGAGAAATGGCCTTTGGTTTTTGCAGTGTGGAGATCATTTGTTTCTATGAGAAGGGCAGTTTCTGTAGAGAAAGTGGGCCGAAAGCCAGACTGCAGAGGGTCCAGAGTGTTATGGGAGTTGAGCAAGGTAAGTACACGAGAATAGGCTAGGCGCTCAAGGAGCTTAGAGGCAAAGGACAAGAGGGATATGGGGCTGTAGTTGGATGGGGAGGTGGGGTCTAATGAGATTTTCTTGAGGATTGGAGATACTATTGAATGTTTGAATGAGGAGGGGAAGATGCCAGAGGATAGGGAGGAGTTGAATACCCGAGTTAGCATGGGAACTAATGTGTGTTGCAGAGGAATGAGGAGGTGGGATGGTATAGGATCAAGTGAGAAGGTGGTGAGTGGTGATGTGGACAGCAGAAGGGAGACCTCTGCTTCTGTGATTGAAGTAAAGGAATCAAATAAATAGGATGGAGGATCAGGAAGATACAGTTGTGAAGGCTGGGATGGTGAGATTGTTTGATGTATTGTGTTAATCTTTTGTGTAAAGATTCTGCAAAGGCTAGAGGGGTTAGGGAGGGGAGGGGGAATGATGGAGAGGAGGGGTGAAGGAGGAAATTGAAGATACAGAAGAGGCGCCATGGGTTCGATTTGTGAGTATTGATTAGTGAGGAGTAGTAGTGTTGTTTGGCAGAGGATAAAGCAGTGTTGAAGCAGGACAGGAGGAATTTGTAGTGGATAAAGTCTGCGTGAGAGCGGGATTTCCTCCACAGACATTCAAAGGTGCGGGTACAGGAGCGGAGAAAGCTACTCACTAATTGAACCCACTACGCCTCTTCTGTTTCTTCAATTCCCTCCTTCGCCCCTCCTCTCTATCATTCCCCCTCCCCTCCCTAACCCCTCTAGTAATTTGCCGCCCCAAGGCATGTTCTTTCAGGTCCCAGTAATGCCTCCTGTTAGCATCTCGGGCAGGGCCGGCGCCACCTATAGGAGAGGTAGGTGCTGCCCTAAGGCACACATCTAGTGGGGGCACAGTCAGAGCCACACACGTCTCGGAAGCTGCTGAAGAAACTTGATGGGAGAGAGGCGCAGCTCTGAAAAAAAAAAAAGCTCCTAGAAAGCCTCCTTCTGCCGCCCCCAAGAGCATTGCAGTGCCTGGCTAATGTGCCGGCTGGCATCTGCTTTTTATGCGCATGTGGCATTATGAAGACAGTGACTCACTGCACAATGACAGACTGTGGAGCTGACTGACAATATGGAGGTGAAAACTGATGTGAAATATATTCTTTATATCTGCATTAGTAATATGTAAACTCAAGCTGCCTTTTAGTTTTATGTATGGTTCCTGTGACAGCTTTGGTTTGAAAAACTGACACCAGCTGTCATGTCTGCCTCCATGGACATGACATCAAATACTTAGTGAAGATATTATCTGTTAACAAAGGCAACAAGTGTAAAATTCATAGGTGCCATTAGAATTTTCTTGCTCTAGTAAGGTAAATGGGGGAGTTACAATTAGGAGGTGTTACTTCTCCTTTAATAAAAAGCTTGTTGCACGTATGTGCAAAGTATTCTGAGCTTGAAATTTTTGAGAACTATGAAAATTATCACAACGGTCCAAAGGATCTCTTAAAACTTTTCTAAATCTGTAAGCGGATGTAGTTATTGCATAGTCTGACACTTCACTGCATCAGCTAAGTCATCCCCTGGCAGTACTTCACAATACCCAAAATTTAGAAGATATTACATTTTAACTCAGCGAGTGGTGCTCCTTCTGACTCAGCACATTTATACAGCTTCATATGTCTCATTTTAGGATCATAGACAGGTTCTCTGTACCAGTCCACAGAAACAAAACAGTGAGTTTGTATCACAGCATCAGCGTGTTCTCTTTATATATATTCTATACACCTTTGTTTTAAACAGTTTCAGTGAGAGATGTTATTTAGGTTAGAACAAAGCTACCTTTGTTGCATGAAAAAGGGCTTTTATCCCTGCTTTTAAGGACCGTAATTTCTAAACATTTGGTATGTTAATGAACGCTCCGTTCTGGAAAAAGCTTTTTGTTTAAGTGAAGACATTTTTCATATCAACTTAATCTTTTATTTCCTATAACAACTTTTGAACAGGTGTACATGCTTAGCATATTGAAGTTTGTTATATTTGAATAGAATCTTGCAGACTCTTAATTTTATATAACTAGAAGAAGACAGATGTGGCAGAATACTGCCATCTCCAGTCTTTCTATATACAGGTATATATATATATATATATATATATATATATATATATATATAAATATACTTTATTTGCTTTGAGCACAAAAGGGGAGAGGAGCAGTTCTGGAGCAAACCAAACATACCACCGGGAGGGAGCAAATAGAAAGTCTCCAAATTCCCAGTACGTTAAATGGGGCTTTTAATGATTTAAATGTTAGAAAGGTCTCCAATGTTAGAAAGGCCATGAGATCTATTTCTGGATTGCCCCAAAGATGACAAACTTGGCTGAATATGAGGGGATCCAGGGACCATTCTACTGGGTCTATGGAGCTCCTGCTGAGGTAATCCGCTATGGTGTTGTGTCTTCCCACTATGTGGGTGGCTGAGATTCCTCTTAGATTTCTTTCTGACCAAAGGAGAATCCTCCTGGCTTCCTGGTATAGTTTGTAACTTTTTGTACCTCCCTGGATTCTCAGGTACATAACTGATGGGAAGTTGTCTGAGTGAACTAAAACCCATTTCGTCCTTAGGTTGGTGTTTAGGTGCTGAATGCAGTTCCAGACAGCCCTCATTTCTAGAATATTGATGTGTAGCTCATTTTCTGAAGCTTTCCATTGAATGAGGGTTGACCTCCAAATACTTTCCCACCCTGACAGGCTGGAATCTGTTGTCAGATCTTCCCAGTTGTGTTCCTCCAGGCATACACCTTTCCTGAGATTCAGGTTTTGTGACCACCAGTTCAGTTCTATTCTTGCTGGCTGCAGAAGTGAAATCTGCTGAAAAAGTATTCCACAATCTCTGTTCCAGAATTTTAAGAAACTGAACTGGAGGGATCGCATAAGAATCTTTGACCAAGGTACAACATAGGTTGTCAATGAAAGGTTGCCCAGGAGTTCCATGAAGTCCTGTGTTGTGTGTCTTGAATCTCCCCTGAACTTGGATACTTTCCTGGAGATCTTGATGACTCTGTTCTCTGTCAGAGTGACTAGGTTGTTTAGGGAATCTACTTTTAGTCTGAGGAAGGTTATAGTTCTGGAAGGGGTTAGCTGACTTTTGTCTGTTTTGATGAGCCAACCTAGCTGATGAAGGTGCTTCAGGGATGTCCGAGTGTGTAGATCTGCCTGAGTGAAGGATTCTGCTAGATTATTATGTCGTTGATATAAGAGACAATGTGTATCCCTTATTTCCTCAGAGGTTGAATGGCAGCCACTAGAATCTTTGAGAACACTCTGGGGGCTGTGGATAGTCCAAATGGAAGGGACGTGAATTGGAAATGCTTGTTTCCTACTGCAAATCATAGAAACTTCCTGTGGGAAGGTCTGATTGGAATGTTCTGAAAGGCATCCTGAAGATCGATCGTGGTCATGAAGGCTCCTGTAAGGGTGTCTTTATTATGGATGATGTTGATTCCATCTTGAAATGAGAAGTCTTGATCAAAAGGTTTAATTCGTTCAGATCTAAGATTGTCCGGAACCCGCCAGAACTCTTTGGAACTATAAGCATCATTGAGATTTGCAGAAGATCCTTGATTGCATGCAGAAATGCTGCAGCTTTCATGGGGTTGTGGGGAATTCTGGACCGAATGAATCTGTGATGAACTGGAGCATTGTGAAACTCTAGCGGGTACCCTAACTGAAGGATCTGCCAGAGGTCTGGTTTTGCCAGCCGATTTCAATTTTTGAGAAAGAAACCAAGTCTGCCCCTGACTGGACCCCGCTGTAGGGCCTGCCTCTCTTCATTGTTTGGGGCTTCCTGAGGAACTCCTTCCGGTAGCCCCCTCTGGTGGTCTGCCGTGAATCCTTGTTTTCTCTGATAACAGGATCTTCCTTGGAATTTTGATTGGTCACGAAAGGAAAGGATCCTAACTTTAGTTTCAGATGACCTTGGAAAAGGAATCCAGGGTCTTCTGTCTTGTGGTAAAAGAGTACTTCTTCCTCCTGAAGCCTTCTTGATAAGATCGTCCAGTTGTTCACCAAACAATGATGATCCCGAGAAAGGTAAAGCGACTAACTTGCTCTTAGAAGACATATCTGCATTCCAAGATCTTAGCGATAAGGTCCTTCTGGCTGCTACTGAAAGAGCCGATGGTAGAGCCGTGAGTCGCATAATGTCCAAGGAGGCGTTGCATAAAAAGTTTGTGGCTTCCTTCATAAGCGGCACTTCTTTAACCAATTTGGATCAGGATACATTAGACTCTATTTTTTCTTCTAGTCCTGCTAACCATATTCTCATGGTGCGGGTTAGGCAGGCTACAGCTGTGGATGCCCACAGACTCTAACCCAGTACCGTAAACTGACATTTAAGGATTCCATCCATTTTTTCCATCCGTAGGGTCTCTAAGTGATGGTCCATCCTCTAGAGGCAGAGTTGTACATTTAGCCAGGTCCGCTACTGTTGCTTCAATCTTGGGGTGAAGGATCCAAGGTCTGATCTCTTCTTCATTGAAGGGATACATTCTGGAAAATTTTCTAGGGACGGCGGATCTTCTGTCTCCCAATCTCTATTCTGCCGTCACCATATCCTGATGGATGGGGAAGGCGGGAACATTCTTTTTCTTCCCAAGAAAGGCTGCATGCATAATATTCAGATATGTAGGAGTATCTGAAATGCCTAATGATTTTCTGACTAAACGGACTAAACTATCCACCTTATCCAGGTTAAATGAACCTAGTTCTTCAGTCACTTCACCTTCTTCTTCTGATGAAAGATCCGATTCAGGGTCAAAAGAGACTAGTTTCTAAGGTGTCTTCATCTAAACAAGAAGATGTACCTTCCCCTGGATCTAAACATTGTCTTTTCCTGGAAGGTTCTATCTCCTGCATAGACTTGAAAGTATCTTGCATGGACACTTTCATCCAGCTAAGAAAATCTGAAAATTGAGACATGTCCAGACCTGCTGCTTTATTAACACATTCTTGGCACAATCTCCCTGATTCATTAGCGCTTACCTCTGCGTCACTATTGAGGCAAGATTTAAGCTTAGAGGAGTTTTTTTTCCTCTTTAACTGGAGCTTCAGAGGCATGATTCTCCTCCTCTCTGTCCTTCTCTCTTTCCTTACCTTTTTTTTATCTTTCTCCTTATCTCTCTCCTTCTCCTTATCTCTCCCTTTCTCTTTCTGGCCTTTGGAAGACATATTTGAAATTTAAAGGGAGATAAAGAGAGGTTCCTTACCTAATATAGGGAATGCGGAGGAAATTGCATTCACCATAGTTCCCCACGTGGGACGCCGGGCGGCTTCCTTCCTTGCATCCCAACCTGGAACACACAGAGATAAAGGAGGTGCTTCCGTTTCCTGTTCAGGGCTTCCATTGGTGTCCATGCTGCGAGAGACGATAAGTGGTGGATGGAAAGGGATGATCCTGCTTGCAATCTATGAGGGCAAGGAAGGCAGAGAAGTTTTGATGGATCCAGGCAAACATGGAGCGCAGGTAGCGGGTTCCGAGATAGACAGCACTCCATGTGGTCTAAGGTAAGTGTTTTTTCTGAAAATAAAAAAAAGCGTCTGTCCAGCTGGGTAGGACTAAAGAAACTGACGATACCAACCAGAAGCTCATACTTAGAAGATTGAGGAAGTTCTACCCAGCTGGAGGGCGGAGACATTACCCATCTTACAATGCCGGAGAGGGATGCAGAAGAAATAACCTTTTATCATGTTCCCAAATGAAACAACGTGCTTGAAAATGGCTGCATCTGCAAGTTACTGTTTGATATAGTCACCAAACCACTGTGTCTTACACATATATCAGTACTCATTTAGTCTGGATTGTTTTACATTTGCACTTGCATATGTAACTTTGTCATGATAATAGTCATGTGCTACACTAGCAAGCAGCTGTTGAGGACTAGAAAGCATTTTGTTTTAATAGGGAACTCTTTGGGCCATGTTTTGCAATGCTTTGAAGATGTCTCTAGCATTCATTCCTTTAAAGCACCATTTACATCAATGAGAAGTTAAGGAATTTTTATTTTTTCCCTATGGTTGTCACCAGAATCACTCCCACTTTTATTTTGAACATAGTACCTTGTAATTTTTCCAAACACGGACTCAGAAAAACAGGTGACTAGTACAAAGCAGGTGACAGAGGAGAAGACTCTATTGCACAGCTGGGAAAATATAGACCATAGACCAATTTAAGCTGGCCCTCGTGTCTGGCTGGATGCACACATACAAAAGTATTATTGTACAGAGAATATATCACTTTCTCTGCAGAGGAAGCAGGGTATACTTTTTCACAAAGACACACAGTTTTTGGGAAAGCAGGGAAGAATGTACAATGAGGAGTTTAGATTTTAGAGCTAGATATAGAGTACATGTATGTATTGAGAAGTATGACAGGTACAGCTGTAGAAACAAGAATGAATTTGTAATGTAGAAACTCTGCAGCATAGTGGAACTGACCATAGACATAGATTTTGATGGCGGGTAGGTACACTTGACAGCCTTTGTCTCACCATTTCCCTAGTTAGCTCACACTTATTTTGTTCTTAGAATGGCTATAGCTATAGATTTGAAGTTCTAGCAAGCAGGGCCCTTTTATCCATCTATTTCTTAAATCTTTAAATGTTGATTATAAATATCCTTACAAATTTTGTTCCATTTATTTCCCCATTGTACATTGGACTGTTGTCTTGTTTAACTAACATACAGAGCTACAATCTTTTGGAGCTATACAAAAAATTATCAAAATTAACAAACTGTATGCCACAAGTTCTTATACTTTCTCACTGTTTTGGCCTTATCCACTGGCAGAAGGCTATCCTGTTTATCTTTCACCCTTTCAGTATAGTAATTTTCTCTTACATTGCCTCACTTTTTGCAGCCTCTAAATTTAGATCCCTCTTGAACTTTCTAAAAACTCTTGACAAACTTGAAGGTTTCAAGCATATCACCACTTTCCCTCCTATACTCATTAAGATCTTGGAATCTTTATGTTATTTAGATACAACTAAGAGTCTTACAACAGAACTGACTTTAGTTTCTTGTCTCCCATTGAACACAGACCTCCACAGCGTAAATGTATCCTCTCAACTGGACATCCACCAAAAAATGTAGTAGCTAACGCATGATTATATATACATATATATATTTTTATTTTTTTATTTTTTTTATTAACAAAACATGCATCTTGGCTAACCACTCTTCCCCTGAGGAAAAGTCCTATTCTTGAAACACTGAGCATTTGATGAACTAGAGCAACAGTTCTCAACCTATTTTTTTTCCCAAGGTACCCCCAGTACACAGTCTAGAGTTTTCAGGCACAAAACCATCTTATAGAGGACTTCTCAATGAGTATTGGAGGGTGCAAATTATATAATATTATATAATATATATGATATAGATCATCAAATCAAAATAACAAAGGCATATTGTGTATAACAATTTCCATAAATACAATTGAAAGTCAGCATTTGCAATTTTGTCAACATCTTTGTAGAAAATAAAGGGCACCCTAAGTGGATGCCAGTGGAACAGCAAAGTGCCACAGCACCCTGGCTGAGAACCAAAACACCAGATGAATATGCATATATTTTGCTAAATATGTTTCTTTGCCGGATCCAATCTTTTTTCTGCTGGTATTTAGTTAGTTGGCCCATTTGCCATTACAGTGGCCCTCCATGAATGTCCAACAGACAGCTACTGCTGCACCCTGATCTGATACCTCAATGAACAACAATATAGGCTGCTGGACTTATACTGCATTATGTATAAAAGTAATGTAATTTGGAGGCAAACAAACTGCACTATGGGGATTTCAAACACGTTGCTTAGAGACCTTTCGATGCAAACCTCTATTGCCTGCAAAATGTTAAAAGACTATTTACATCACTGGAACATGGGAAATGTATATTTGTTCCCTACAGTGCATTTGGTCTGCTCCGGAATTCAACTCTATAAAGAAATGCACAGAAGACTTCACTACCATTTAAGTGGTTAACAGAATAATTAACTTATGCATAGATAAAATTGCTGTTGATAAGTGTTATCAACCGGCCTTATCTACCAAATAACCATTGAAGGTTATAGTGACATTTGTAGATAAAATCCCCAGTGCAATCCAGGCCTTACTTATAATGAAAAACCCTTGAGAAAATGGAAACAACTGCAATACAATCTAGGCCATACTTACAGTGAAAACCCCTTGATAAAATAGTATGAACCTCGAAATAATCCAGGACTTACTTATAATGAAAAACCCTTGACAAATTGGTATCAACTGCAATATAATCTAGGCCTTACTTTTATTGAAAAACTCTGGATAACATGGTATCAGTGTAATCCAAGCCTTACTTATAATGAAAACAATTCAATGCAAGAACCATTAAACACAAGGTCACACATCATTTTTACCCTTGTGACACTCATGAAGTATCACTTGGAACTTTGCTGATAGACAGTAGAACCTTTAACCCAGCACTGACAAGTGATTAGTCTGCAAGTGGAATTTCACCTGCAAACTGACTGATCACTTACAAGTGTTGCTAAACATTACCCCCCCATGTGAGGAGTGAGTGGGAGAATATGTATAATATACTTTAAGTAGCTGCAGATGCTATGATAAATATTCCAGAAGAAAGATATTTTGCCTTCAAACATTGCTTAACCCTTTGAGCACCAGGGGGGTAGGCAATGCATTGCTTCGCAATGCATTGCGCACCCCTCTGGTACTCAAAGGGTTAATTTGATAAATGTATTCCAATGTTTAGTATCAAAAGGAATACTTTACCCGTTTGAGTGACAGAGAGGTATCCAAGACATTAAGTTGCAATGAGCTGTATCTCTATCTGGCACTCAAAATTTTAAAGGGATAGTAATGGTTAATTTTAAGTTGATTTTTTGTAGACATTAAAAAAAGGTTAACATTGATGTAAGTCTTATCTCTCAAATCTTTATGGTTTGAGAGATATAACTTGCTAAAGTTACCTTTTCCTGGCTGTTTTACTCAAGTCTGCCATCTAGCTGACAGCTGCAGATTCCAGTCATTTGACCAGACAGAGGCTCTTAAGCAGAGCTGAAATCACGCTATTTAGAAATAAATACTTCATTGGAACGGTCTACAAAGTATGCCTGCAAACCAGGCACACTTTGTAGACCATTCTAAATGAAGTATTTGTCTTTAGATATTGTTATATCGGCACTGCTGAAGAGCTGCATTTGGTCACACGACCAGTATCTGCTTCTGACAGCTTTACAGCTCGTCAAGCAGAAAGGGGAGGGACCAGAGAACTTTATTTTCCTATATCTCTCAAACCACAATGGTTCGAGAGATACGAATAAGTGCAAGTACTCTCTTTTAATTGTATCTACCATATAGTTCATTATTTTTTTTTTACATTACAATCCCTTTAAATGAACTATAAAATATGACATGTTACCTTTTGCAATTTCTTTCAATGTCTCTTGGAAATAAATCCATCTTTCTGTGTCCTCAAACGATGGAGGATCACTCTGGGCAAATCCATTTTCAGTAATGTAAATCACCGGGTTATTGAATGTGTCCTATAGAAAGAAACTGAAACGTGATCATAAAGGCTGAGGAAAAAAAAAAAGTCACATAAAATGTTAATGGCTATATGAACAAATACAAGAGGAGAAATTATGGGTCAAACAACAGCACCACAGGAAATAAATACACATTACCACTGATTTAAATAGGGGTTTAAATCCTTTGATACTAGCGAGGTACAGCATTCTAGAGGGTTAATGGACTATTTAAATGATAGCGAGTTTGGAAATCTTTATTTTCCCATGGTGCAGTTGGTTTGCACCAAAGTCCCACTACTTTTGAACATAGGGCACTCTGGGGATTGTGCAATAAGGATTAATAAAACGGAGAGGACTTCTCCATTATTATCACTTCTCCAATTCCTGGGGGAAGGTTCACTAAGCAGTGATAAAGAGATGATAAAGTGGAGATGACTTCTTCAGTGATATCACTTCTCCAATTCCTATGTTATTCTATGGAGTCTATTCACTAAGATTTCTTCAGCTTTGGAGATGTTATTGCATTGGCTCCATAGAATAACATAGGAATTGGAGAAGTGATATAACTGGAGATGTCTTCTCCGCTTTATCACCGCTTAGTGAATCCCCCTCATCATCTCCAATTTATCACCTCTTAATCACTGCTTAGTGAATCCCTCTTCCCCCATTATTCTATGGAGCCTATGGACTTAGACCTCCAACGCACTTGAGAACATGAACGCCACAGAATAGCATAGGAATTGGAGAAGCAATATCACTGGAGAAGTCATCTCCGCTTTAGGAAACCAAATCAAAAGAGGTTTCTTAACACAGTGGTTCTCAACCAATGCCTTCCAGGTTTCTCAGCAAGAGCACAGGTGATGAATCAAAATGGCTGAACCTTTGACTAACTCCCTTATGTGTAATCAGGGAAAGGTTTCAGTCCTGGCCTGTTATTGGTCCCTCAGGACAAATCTGAGATCCAATGTCCTAACCAAAAAAAAAAGAAATGTTCCAGTTTTCTAGTCTCTAGACTGTAAGCTCTCTCTAGATTGTAAGTTCTCATGAACAGGGCCCTCTGATCCTTCTGTTCTCCACATTTGATTGTACTATTTAATATCTCTGTATGTCTATTCCTAATTGTACAGTGCTGCGGAATTAGTTGGCGCTATATAAAGAAATAATAATAATAATAATAATATCAAAGGGTATTATATAAAAAGATGAAATGCAGTATTTGAAGCAAACCGACTGCAGAAGGAATAAGTATAAATTCCTCAAATTTTCCACAATTTATTTGGGGCTTTTTGAAAGCTAGCAAGGTCTCCAACACATTGCTTTGTAACACTGTTGGAGACCTTTCTAGCAATCAGTGGTTAAGGGAGCAATGAGTTAGACGCCACTCAGGAAATTTTTATTTGTCCCCTATTAATTAGTCAGGGTTGCCTATAAATTGCTCCACTAAGTCTTCTCACATAAGGCCATTGTTTCAGGAAGGTGTTTTCGGATTTTCCATGGAAAAAATCATGGGAACCATTCAGTCACATATGAAAACATGAGCAGGGTTTTTATTTATTTTTTGGAAAGAAGGATGTTTACCCCTTTGAGTGTCAAAGAGGTGTGCAAGGCGTTTATTTACAACTAGTGTAAACGCCCGTGTACATGGGCCAAGGTCCGAGTAATGTTAACCCTTTGAGTGCCAGAGTGGTAAGCAATGCCGCTACCTCACTGCTCCACGCGATACAGTCTTACGTCTCCTCACTCACGTGCTGTAGTCATGTGCAGTCTCTACTGCCTGAACGTGGGCAGTCTCTACTGTGCATGACTGCATCGTGATAAACATCCTAGCAAATTTTTATTCTGGCACTCAAATGGTTAGTTTACAAAAAAAAAAAAAAAAAAAAACTCCCACAATGCAATAAAAGAAAACATCTCCAGTCTTAAAGATTAAACAAAGCTATCATGCCTGAGGGTCACTTTTTTATAATTGATAGGGGACTGCATCTTAACTGAAACGAATGCCAGCTTCAGCTGTTAACCCTTTGAGTGTTAGAGAGGTATTCAACACACTGCAACATACAGTTACAGCTTGAAAGGCACAAAAGCCAAGAAGTACATATTTCAGAATGTGTGACACAGCCAATGTACCATCTATGCATGGTGTCTACCATGTGAAATTAAATGAATAGATGTTAATACTTAGCAGCATATTATACAAACTTCTCATTATAGTTAACAAATTTAAGAGCACATGTTCTTAACCTGGACCTAAAACCCTATAGTGATCTTGTTATTGTTTGCTTCTTGATTATATGGAGCAAGAGGTGCAGTTTGAAGAAGTATGAACTGATCCTATTAAAAAAAATATGTAGTTTAAGAATATACAATACCTTAATGTATTTCAGTAGTTTCCGAATGCCCCATGGAACAGCAGCTAGCCACTCAATACCAATTTCTGGCCAATCAGGATCCTTTATTCCTTCTGCTGCTACATCTGATGTATAACTTGGTTCCTCCTGGGTCACTGTGCAATGTTTTATTTTTCTAGTAGTATAGTAATTTAAGCAGAAAAAATCAGCAGTGCCTTTTATCATAGCCTTTTCTTCATTTGTGAATTGTGGAAGTCTAGATATTTGTAAACCTTGTATTTTGCTATTAGTGGAGATCACAGATTTCATTATTTCTGGATAATCACCATCAATAAATATTGGTTTAGCAAACCAATGAAGTTGAAAGGACATATATCGCTCAGTGGCTTCCTTATCAGCTGCAGATAATGGATCATATGGTTCTGCCCAATCTGAATCAAGAGCGATAGAAACAAGACCCTTTTGCTTGTTTTTAAAAAATGTATGATACTTATGCCAGGCTTTAGCATGGGCTTTTATCATATTGTGTGCTGCTTGATATCCTCCGAATCCTGGTTCCTTTATAGCTGGTGCAAAAATACCATTTTCATAGCCAAGTTTGGCTGCAATGTATGGTTCATTAATGGTAATCCAAAGTTTAACTCTGTCTCCAAATGTTTCGTAACAAAACTGTGCATATTGTTCAAAGATGTCAACTGTTTTTTCAGACCTCCACCCCCCTTGATCTTCTAAAGCTTGAGGCAAATCAAAATGATACAGAGTCACAAGTGGAGTGACATTGTTTTCCAACAGGCTGTCAATCATCTTGTTGTAATAGTCAATTCCTAAAAGAAATAATTATATTAACTGAAACATTTTCGTTAATCATTTGAATGCTAAATAGATCTTTCATCATTGTGAAGAAATGTCTTGAATGTCTTTTTTTGCATCCACTGGTTATATTTCTTCAGTTACATTGTTAAAAGTAAGAAACCTTAGTTATGTTTTATATAGGGCTACAATGAGCTGAATAAAAATTTAACATCTGCATCTATAAGAAGTTCAGTGTGTATTCGAAGGATCAAAAAATAGGCTTGTCTACTTTACAATAGGTCCTTGATTAAAATCCTATTGTAGACCATTAACATGTTTTTTGTAACCACTAAATACATCTAGTGTCTAGATCTTCATGGATATTATATATATATATATATATATGTGGACAACTGGCACCCGTAGGAAGCTTTTTCAAGGTGAAAAAAACATTTATTGGTGGATCAACGTTTCAATCCCAGCAGGGATCTGTCACCTTGAAAAAGCTTCCTGTGAGTGCAGATTGTCCACAAACATGTTAAGTAATGAAGAAGAGAGTGTCTAGGTGCCATATATAGGGCTGAATATTGTAGAGAAAATCAGCACTCTCAGGAAACATTTACAAGGTGTAACAAATATTTATTGTACGATCAACACTTTGATCACAGCAGGGATCTTTATCAAAATGATAATCAAACACATATACCACCTCATATACCCTGTGACCTGCGAAACTTGACCACCTGCCAAAAAAGTGTCTAAAATAAATGTAACATAAATGTATGAAGAAATCTGCATAATTATTCCTTATCCCTATAGTGAATATGAAAATTAATCCCAGTGGGAAATATCCTAAAATTTGTGAAAATAGTTAAGTGCAAAGAGAAAAATCAAAAATAGAAATGGTAGGATATACAGACATCCGAATCCAGAAAAATATAACAGTCATAAATGGCTATATACAAAAGTCTAGAATATGAGCAGCATATTAAGACCCTTTTTTAATGAAATTATTACGAGCCAACACCATATGAGTGAAAGGGGCAGGACTCCCTGGCATCATGCAGTACTTGCTTGAACGTCAGCTCATACCGTATTGCGGCCAGTCACAGTTGTAGAAGCACTAAAATTTACGTCATGCAATACAAGATATTATATAGTATGTAAAATACACTGTGTACAATATGTTCAATATGTGACTTACTGCTGTGGCACCTGTGTCTCCTGTGCATTGCACAGTGCCGCTGGGTCAAGCTATCCAGACAGTAAATGAGTGCCACAATGTAGCAAGCATGTATCATAAAAAGTATATATTCCATTTGTTTAGACATTGGTAGTCTATCAGATCTCCCATATTCCTGATGATAGTACTGCATCAACAACAAATATAGCGTGGGTTTCTATATTTCTTCATGTAATCTAATTATATTCTGATTACTTGAACCAGCTGATATGATTGAGTGATCTACCACGTAGGCAATGTTCCCACTGTATAAATAATCTCTCTAAGACACGGTGAGTTGAATCAAGTGATTTCATCACCACTATGAATCAGAGCAGAAAACCCACATATATACTGCTATCTGCTGCTATTTTGATATGTATAATTGTAGGTCATTGTACAGAGCGTGTCAGGCAGGGAAATAAATTTAGAATCTCCTGTATGCAGATCTTTACATGTGGAAGCTAAAACTTTACTCTGTGATATGTATACATATACAGAGTATTTGTATGCTTATGTTCTGCTCAATAATAATACAAGCTATGTAAGCCATATTCTGGTGTATGGAAACAGCATGTTTCTGTGACATATGCTAGCAATTGATCATTAAAGGGGATCTATCACCTTTATACAACTGATTTGTATTGGATTCCTCGTCTCCCATAATAGCCAGCTTGGTTTGTTTTTCCTAAAAATTCTGTATGGAAGCCCTATACTGGAGTCTCAAAGATGCACCTGCTCACATCATTTTGGCTCACAGTGTGGTACAAGCAGTCCTGCAGTAGGGCAAAATCCATCCCTTTATGCACACCCACACGCCCCCCCTCCTTCTTATTTACTTGCGCGCATATTATGAAAGTGAATGTAAGTGGTTGCTAAGGGACAAAATTGCTATGCTCTTCTTAAAAAGCACTCAACAGAACAATTCTTGAGAGAACTTAAAACAAGAGGTCATTGATCAGAGAGAACATGACTATCTATTGGTAATTTAATGGAAAAATAAAGCATATACATTGACCAAATACTAAGGAGATTTGTAACTGCCCTGCAGTCATATACAAGGGACTAGCAAGATGCAATAACCAGGGTGGAAGGAATCTACCTGGAAGACCACCACTTCCTGGCAAGCATGCATGTTGAGTCCCTGTATACTAGCATAAAACATGACGTGGGCATAAAGGCAGTGGAGTACTATCTAGCTACACGCAGACAATATTCATAACAAAATTTGTCTTGTGACTATTAAAATTTACCCTTAACCACAACTACTTTATGTATGACAAAACATTTTACAGGGTACTGCGATGGGAAGCATATGTGCTCCCACATTTGCAAACATCTACCTGGGATGGTGGGAGGAAACCATGATATCTGTAGAAGAAATGAATCAGTATACCCAGTACATATCAATATGGCTGAGGTATATAGAAGATATTCTACTCGTCTGGATGGGAACAGCGGAACTATTTAATCAGTTTGTAGTGCACTTCAACACCAATTATATCAGCCTTGAAGTAACAACTAACATTGACAGACTGTCCATGCCATTTTTGGACATTACCATTAAAAGGGGCAGAGATGGAGTTATTGAGACGGCCTTATATCGTAAGCCTGCTACCACTAACAGTCTACTGTTAGCCACCAGCAATCCCCCTAATTCCCTAATAAACAGTATTCCAATGGGCCAGTACCTTAGGCTAAGGAGATTGTGCACAACAACAGAGTATTGTAAAACTGAAGTGGTCAAACTCAGAGCCCACTTCAAAGAACGTGGCTATAGCAATAAATTATTAAAAAGAGTTTATCATAAGGCATTAACATCTAACATGGAGACGCTATCCATCTAATAACTCGTACAGAAAACCAAATCAAAACAATCAGATTTATTGGTACCTATTATGATGCACACGTCCAAGCCAGACAAATCCTACAAAAACACTGGCATTTACTATGTGGTGATCCAGATATGGCACCTCTCCCAACATTACTTATAGAAGAGGGCCTAACCTTAAAGATATATTAACTACAAGTCATTATAAATCACCATCAAGGGGTACCTGGCTAAAATCCATGACATTTGGTTCCTTTCCATGCTTTGATTGTCAAGCATGTAATTACATGCAGAAAAGCAAAACCTTTGGCAACACAGAGACTCCAGACAAGTAACAAATAAGTTAATCAACTTCAAAAACACAGGAGTCATATTCCTGATGAGTTTTGTGTGTAGTTTAGGATATGTGGCAAATGCATACTTGAACATGTGGGGTGCATACGGAACAAAAGGGACAGACCCATAGCAAATCATGTTAACCGTATGCACAATGAAGATACTAAAGTCATAATGTTCAAAGGAATCAAAAGATTTGAATTGAATGAAAGAGGCGGCAAATTGGATAAGGTTCTTATAAGATCTGAAGCATATTGGATCTACCAATTGCGCACAAAGACCCCATTCGTATTAAATGAGGGCTTCACTTTTCTACCATACATAAAGGACTAAAGTACTCTCTGTGGATCCCCCTGTGAAATTCCATGTCTCATGCATCCAAATAAGCAGTCTCGCAACTAGAGTACCCATCTCTGTAGACACCACATACTCATTTTTGAGAATGATGACTGTATGACCCTATGGGTTTTGACTATTAATGACAATTAATGACAATTGTAGTATAAGACCTTGTGTTATTAATCACAGTTGTAGTTCAAATGGAGTACCCTCTCATTATCTAACAAACATACTATTATGAGGACTAGGCAAGAACCTGTCTTGCTTATAAAGGGATTTATATTAACAAGTACACGTATAACGTCTACTCAGGGTAACATACAAGACATGTATTTTAAAAACAAAGGATTTGATGTACACTTAGATGAACCATGTTAATTGCACATGAAGCATCACCTTTATTCTTCATTCTATCATTCAATGTTAAACATAATAGATTATCCTCCCTTATAGCTTTACTTGGTACAGAAGTGGTTATGTACTAAATTTGCCTTGCTACTTTATACCACAATAGCGAAACACAGACAATATAACTGGGATCATATGTGACAGCATTGATTCTTTGCCTCTTTTATTAGTAGTATGCCAATGTTGCACTCGATCTTTTTGATAGCGATGGCACTATCCATTGCTCTGCCTGTTGCATTCGAGACGAGCACCTATCCACCAACCAATCAGACTAGGTTTTGGGAGGAGCTTGATGACTTGCATATGAAACGTCCTCTTTTTGGCCTTAAATTCAGCTATCTCTAGTGCCTGCATAAGTTATTCCCTGACGAAGGTGGCATACAGACCGGCAAAATGCATAGGGTGATCCACAAGGGTGAACTGAACAACATAGGATCAATGAATGACTTTGGGGGAAGGCTTTAAGTTAGACATAAGTAATTAGCAAATTAATCTTTCTACAACTCGTAATCACTAGCATTTCCTACTTCACTAAACTAACTTTTTCACTCATTATACTATAAGGCTGGTTAAGGGCATTAAAGGTTAAGTTTTAACCGATTCCAGTGATTTAATTCACCCACACCTCAACACACCTGATGATTAATTAATACAGGTGTTTTTTGTGGTACAGCAGTTGCTCTTTCTTACTCTTACTTGTCAGTTCAAGCATACTGTTGGCCCCTTCCTATTCGGAGCATGAACATGAAGAAGGGACTAACTGTAAGTATAACAAAATGGAGTACAGTATGCTTCTTGGTATGGGGCTTTTGGTGTAGAGTATATATTTTGTATTTGAATTATCATTTCATATTATTTGAATTATAATTTGAAGTATATATCCTCTATATAATCTCAAATTATATCTAAAGAGATATATCTAAACATATATGTGGTGCAGTATTAGATGAAATCACCCAAGTAGCAAATAATGTTATTAGGAGTTTTCCCATGAGGGAAGAACTGGTAATAAAATCAGGCCTGGAAAAACTGGCATACCAACCCAACATTTCACCTAATGCCCCCCCCCCCATGTCCCCTTATTCCACCCGAATGCCCACCAATGTCCTGTTAGGTTTCCTTTTATACCCACACATGTTCCATTATTCCCCCATCACCCACTCATGTCCTATTAGGCTACCTCCACCCCACCCTCTCTATAGATCAAAAGTAATACTTACCCACCTCCACGCCTATAATGAGACTCCCTCATTCTCCCCTACCTAACATATCTAAAATGAGACCCCTGCCCCCACACCTGCAATGAGATTCACCTGGCATCCCCTACATACGTAAAATGAGATCCCCATCCCCCACAGCTAAAATGAGACCCCCAAGTCCCTCCCCATACCTAAAATGAGACCCAAGTCCCTCCCCATACCTAAAACTATACCCCCATCACCCCATATCTAAAATGATACCCCCCTATCCATCGCTCACATACATGAAATGAGACCAACCCCCCCCCACATACCTTGAATTAGTACACACCCCTGCAACATACCTAAAATCTGCCCCTAACACCTCTTCAACTAGTCTACCTACCCACCCTTGCAGTATAAAATACACCAACTCTTCCAAAAATTAGTCCCCTGTCATTTGCATAGTTTTTTGCTGGGGAAGGGGGGCTGTTGCTCCCTCATGGTTCTGCCCTGTGTCAAGAAGTGAGCCATGGAAGATAGAACCATTCACCAGGTGTGATGTCATATCCAGCTAGATGCCATCAGTGAGTGACTCCTTCTTAAAGCACAGGACTGAGAGGGAACACCAGTCAAGAGATCAGTGCTGATATTAGCTCAGATCTCTCTTCTCCCTCGTGAAATATAATCATGGGGCAGGTTGCCAGAACAACCCAAAAAGGTGTCTGGTGGTCCAGGACATATGGCCTATGGGAAACTTCCCTGAACTCTGATAGGCCAGTCCGGGATTCTTTCCCACTGACAGCTGTGCAGATCAGGATGTGCCTAATGTACAAAATTAATTAGATCTAAAATTAAAAAGGTTAGAGACTAAGGGCCCTATATTCATAATCAAAGTGGAGTAATTGTGGTGTAAATCAACTGCATAATAGGTTCCAAATAAACATCTGCCAAATTCATGTTGACTTAAGTGATTCAACTCCTTTCATGTTTCCAACACATGGAGACCTCGCAGACATTCCAGGGATGAATTGCCCAATTTAAATCAAAAGGAATTTCTGTTTGTCCGCTATGGTGAAGCTGGTTTACCCTAGAATTTCTCAACGTCTCTTTTCAACATAGAGCCTTATTTATAAATGCAAACAGTGAGCAGTTTTGGCAAAAACCATCTGCACTGTAGGAGGAAGTATATGAGTTCCCAAAATTCCAACTGATTTAACCCTTTCAGTGTCAGAGGGGTACAGTGGCGTAATAGGGGTCGCAGGGGTCGCACCTGCGACCGGGCCCGTCACTCCAAGGGGCCCGGCCGCCCCCCTGCGAACCCATCGCCACTCGCCGACAGCCCTGCCCGCAGCAGCTCAGCTGCTCTCCCAGCGCTCTAGTAATGCAGAGCGCTGGGAGATGACATCATCTCCCAGCGCTCTGCATAATTAAGAACAGCGCGAGAGATGGAGGTAGGAGATGTGCATGGGGCAATTTGAAGATGGGGGAGGGGGGCCCGGGCCCGGCGGCAATTCCTGCACCAGGGCCCGGTGGCTTCTAGTTACGCCACTGGAGGGGTACGCAACATATTGCAGAGCAATACGTTGTATACCCCTCTGGCAATCAAAGGGTTAAATGGGGCTTTTAACCCCTTGAATTCTAAAGAGGTCTCCGATGCATCACAAAGCAATGCATTGGATATCTACCCTAGCATCCAAGGGCTTTAATATCCATTTTAAATCAATGGAAATGTTTCTTTATCTCCTGTGGTGCAGTGGTTTTAGCCCAGAATAGCTCCACTTTGTCTTTATACATAAGGTGGAATGCAAGAAATGTTCGCAAGCCCTAATCATGAAATAATGATTTTAACCTGCGCAAATAACTATTGCGCAAGTTGTAATCCAGGAAGCCGTTTACCGAAAAAATCTTGAATTGTGCATCAATTTCCTACATTTGCGCACAAAATATAGCATTTGCGACACCACCAAACAGACGTATAAAATCGTTTGCAGTATCACTTCCTGCATTAGGTGCATACCTTACTCTGCTCAGACACATTTGCTGATCCTAACCATGCCCATCGACCACGCCTACACACACAAAATGTGCGCAGCAATTCCGTATTTTAGATTTTTCATGCTCAATTCAATAAAATTATGCGTAAATATGTTCGCTTTCACCTTTCTCTCACAACTTAGTGCTTGCGAATGTTTCATGCATCCCGCCATATAAGAGATGTATAAAATGATTCTTCGTGTATGTTTAAAAATTGTGGTTTAAAAGGATAGTATTTATGGTCAACTGACCAGAGCTGTCCATAGGATCGTGTAGCAACAGCACTACTGTACAATTTCAGGCCACTGAGATACTGCACCGAAAAAATACAAGTCTGGGCTGTAATAACATTTGACTAAAACACCTTTCAGTAGTGGGAGTACCCTTGTTTTACTGAAGGAGATAAATCCTACAATATATTATTTTTACATATAAAGTATGATTATCCCTTTAAAGGGATATTAATGTTTGACAATAAAAGCAGCTCCACTTAATCTTCATAGTATTTGGGACATGGAGAGTGTTATTTCAGTACTGTCAGAGTTGTAGTTCAAAAGTAATTGAATGATAAAGTCTCCCCCACCTGCCCCTTTTACTGATGTAACACTGCTTAGCTCAGAGAAGCAGGGTGGTGTCCAGGTGGATTGCAGAGAGGAACAGAAAGCAGGGCTTCAGTTGTTCTCATAGTAAGAAGATTGTCCCTTGCTGTTATCTGTCTGGTGTATGGACCAGATTCCACATCTAAGGTGAGCAGTGTTACACTAGGTAAAAGGGACGGGTGAGGGATACTTTATCATTCAATTACTCTTGAATTACAGCTCTGACAGTACTTAAATAACACTCTCTATCGCTCAAATACTATGAAGATTAATTGGAGCTGCTGTTTTTGTGAAACATTACTGTCACTTTAAACTCTAAATGACAGGTCAATTTAATAAATAAGTAAAGTCAAGTTTATACATATGTCTCTATCTGATTTTTTTTTCTTGACCCATACTTTGCTTATACACAATATAATTCCATTAAGAACAAGTTATATCAGTTATTAACCCTCTGAATGCCAGAGGGATATGCAGAGCATTGTGCTGAGTATTCCTCTGGCACTCAAAGGGTTCAGATTTATCCACTAGCCTGCCAGTGGAAGGAAGCAAAAATTTGTTTAAAGGGATAGTAATGTTTCACAAAAACAGCAGCTCCAATTAATCATCATAGTATTTGAGCCACAGAGAGTGTTATCTCAGTACTGTCAGAGTTGTAGTTCAAGAGTAATTGAATGATAAAGTATCCCCCTCCCGCCCCTTTTACCTAGTGTAAGTCACCTACCATCGGATGTGGAATCTGGTCCTGAGACCAGATAGATCACAGCAAGGGACAGTCTTCTTATTGTGAGCATAAGGAAAACCCTGCCCCCCTTGACAGGTGTTTCAGGTTTTTCCTTATGTTCATTGAAAATTGTCACTCTCTGTGATCCATTTGGACAGTATTGCTGCTCTGATTGAGCAGTGTTACATCAGTAAAAGGGGTGGGAGGGGGATATTTTATGATTCAGTTACTCTTGAACTACAAGTCTGACAGTACTGAAATAGCACTCTCCATGGTCCAAATACTATGAAGATTAATTGGAGCTGCTTTTACCGTGAAACATTACTATCCCTTTAAGAAATCTCAGGATAAATGTGAGATTGAATATATTTTCAGTCTATTTGTTTATACATTTTTATAATTAAATGTTTAAACAAATTTATACATAAGCTGAATTGATATGTATAAATAAAATGTGTTTAAAATGTGTATAATGCAATGGAATTGGCTAGGTACCCTGTCCATCTTTGTAAAGCTCACTGATTGCTTCTTTGTTGAATATGATATGGCATTACCACAGTGCCATCCTGGACATTGATCGCAAGTGTAGAGGAAAATAAGAGACACAAAACATGGCTATAATGGAGAAAGCCTCGTAGACCTTCTAGTTGGTTTATATTAAACTAGTTGAAGAGCCAGTTACACTGGCCACAGTGCCACTGCCAGCCAGTCACGGGGCAGTCATGCACAGTAGAGACTGCCCACGCCGCGGCTGATACAGTGCCAGCCGGTCGCAGTGCAGTCATGCTCAGTAGAGTCTGCCAGCACCACGGCTGATACAGTGCCAGCCGGTCGCAGTGCAGTCATGCTCAGTAGAGACTACCTGCGCCACGGCTGATACAGTGCCAGCTGGTCACAGTGCAGTCATGCTCAGTAGAGGCTACCCACGCTGCGGCTGATACAGTGCGGGAAGCTCCTGTGGAGCTCCCCGCTCCATATCAGCCTCGTCACGGGCAGTCTCTACTGAGCATGACTGCATCATTACAAACTTTGTAGCGAATTATTATATGGGATGATGCTGACTGCCATTGCAACACAAACGTGAAATAAAGCTAACCTGAGCACAGGCAACATATGACATAGTATAGTAATTTGTTCACATTAATAAAGATGACTAAAGACATTACTGAGAATTAATTTGATCTTTAAAAATACTATATATAATTCGCTAGGATGTTTGTCACAATGCAGTCATGCATCGCATGAGTGAGGTGACGCAAGACTGCATGGCGTGGAGCAGTGAGGTAGCGGCCTCTTCCCTCTGGCACTCAAAGGGTTAACCATTACCCAGACCTTGGCCCGTGTGCATGGGCTTTTACATTAGTATATACATAAATAGATTGGAATTGTATACATCCTTAGAACAACCAGAATTAATTATGCTACACAATAGCAATAACCTTCATTAAAGCTGCAACCTTGTATTTGTAAGAAACAATTACCTTTCTGGTTGATAAAACCTGTCGTCCCATCAGGTAACAGACGTGACCAGGAAAGAGAAAAGCGGTAATGAGTCAATCCAAGCTGTTTGATGCATTTCAAATCTTCCTCCCACAGAGTGTAGCTGCCACAAGCTACGTCTCCAGTCTGGTTTTTGAAAACTCGATCTCCTCCCTGATGGGTGAATGTATCCCAGACATTGAGGCCTTTCCCATCTGCATCCCATCCTCCTGATAAAAGACAAATAGACAAATGGTTATCCTTCTGCTGGCATCAAGAATCAACAATGAATATTAATGCAATGTGATAGGTGCATTCAATCACAGATAGACATATAACTTCATAAACGTAGTTATAAATACATAGGGATAGTCAAACAGATGTTGCATGACTTTTCAATCACACAACCCTATTTTAGTTCCTCATTTGTATTCCCTTTGGATACCGATATATGTTATATTGTAGTTAACCCCAAAGAAGCTAGAAAGATATTTAATGCACGGCTTCTCAATGCGTTGGATCTCTCTCTCGCTTCCAAGGGGATTAAGGGTACAAGTCATCTAATTAGAATACACACATATACATTTAACTACCAGAGCAGACCACCTTTTGAAAGCAATTTCTTTCTCAATAGATACCACATTTATACATGTCAGAAAACTAATTGCGTGTGCAATGGTTGATTAAAAAAAGGTAGTTATAGATTCTGATTGGCTAAACCTGGAATTGGATTTTCTAAGTGATATTTCAATTAAAGGGTTATAGATGCCCTTCATTGGTAGCAGCACATTTTTGTATAAAATACAGTCTGTAATTCTCACAGTTCTTACTAAGATTGCACTTCTTTGCCTCAGGGTTTAGCTATCCTAGACCTGGCATTAATGGTTAGATAATGCTTTCTTCATCAGTGGATACTACTTCATTAAACAGGGTCAGAAACAAAGACTTTCATTTAGATCTACTCTTAGTTAAGTATTGAAAATAATATACAATTCACTCTTCAACACAAGAGCTACTCATGCTTTTTATTTTCCAATAATTTTTTATTTTTTTTTATTTTTTAGATGTATGGTAAAAGGTTTAGGATGGGAGAACAATCAATGAATATGAGATACTTTGTAAAAAAAAAAAAAAAAAAAAATTAAGGTCTATGATATATGACATAGCTAATCCATATTTCCTTCTGGAGGACAGTTATTGTTCTCGCATGCTTTCTAACTTATCCATGCCTTGGTACATTTACAAGAAAAAGACTTTGTTACAATGCTTTCATTTTTCATTAATCCATGCTAAATTAATTCTGTCACTAATATTGGTGGTATGTTATGAGTTTCATACTTCGAAACTTCTATGTTACAGACACTGACTGTGAAATAAGCCAGCTAACAGATGTTGTCTAATGACTTGAGAGGGGTTTTGTGCAAAGTACCTCTTACAACTTCTTTTTTATGGCAGCCCGGAAATGTCTTAAATTACTGATAATAAGGAAGTGATCTTAGTTGGACTGGGCATATCCCAAGAATGTCTTAAGAATAGAACATTCCAGAACTCCCAGACAGGTCTTGAACAGACTTTTTTTTTTCCAGAGGACACCACAGATGCTTCAAGGACAACCTCACATCGCACTTATTGTGAACTTTTCACCAAAATGTAACTTTTTACAAGTAAACAGATTTATGTGTAAAATATCTTTCTATAGAAGGTGTGCTACTGACACTTGTTTAGTAAGCAGGAGAGTTGAGCACCACAGGTGGTATAGTGGAAGCATATATCTGGGGCTTAGAACCATGGCAGTGCTTCCTTCCAAAATGGCCGATCCTGAAGGACATACTTGAAAAATAAATATGACTTGCAAAACAATAGGAATTCAGTAATATACATATAGCATACAAACAGAGTTTTGAGTAATTAAAATACAGAGATGTATGTGAAAATGCAATGATGATATATATGAAGAAAATATATCAGATACTACCGATCACATCTGACAATAACATGAAAAGTGAAATGCGCTTCCTCAGTAAAGCTGATGCTATTCTAGTCATTCTGGTAGCTTACAGTGGGAGAAATTTCTTTTTTTTATTTTGCTGTAATGTCAGAATCTGGCTCAGCACCAAATGACAGTATACCAGTGATGCGCTGTGCCATGTATGTATGATCAGACTGGGCCATTTTAACAAATAAGGCAAAATAAGCAGTTTCCCAGCACCCTCTAGTGGAAGCCTGCCAAATGGAAGGCAACTCTTAATTCCTGTTAAGAAATACAGTTTGCAAAGTTTTTATCTCCCAGTCACTGATGATCTGTAGTACACAATACAAGCTGCCCACTGTGCAAAGGTAGATGCATATACTCAGCATTGTGTGAATCCAGGTGTGAACCCCCAGTATTTTGACAAATGTGGTATAAGCACTTAGCAGTGTATGAACCTATTTCATTTGCCATCATCATCAAATTAAAATCAACAGAAAAAAAGATAGAAAGAGACATAAACACAAAGGAAAAGATGAAACATACTCAAGAGAATGGATACATAAGAGCGAACACATGCAAGACAGAAAAAGAGCAGGTACATGCAAAAATGCAGGCATGAGAGCACACAACAAAGTACATGTGAGGACAACCAAGATGTCAAAGGGGCTGCTTCTTTACATTTTGTATTGGCTCAGAATGGCCCTGGGGTCAGGATGGATTTACACCCTTGACACTGCATAAAGCTGCAAATCTTACAGGGCACATGAACTCAGCATGGTGGCACAGCCTATTCCTCCATGCAAAGCATAGTACATAGGACTCTATAACCATACCAGGCTGTGTCCTGTCTTCATACAGCTGCAAAATAAAACAAATATCTGGTAAAACATATATTAGCTATCAATTTTGATAGCAGGTTTCATAAAACACTAGTATTTAAGTAGCTATGTACATCATCCCCAGTCAATGGCAGGATGAGGATAGAGGAAATTAGTCCTCAACCTCTAGGATATCCACCACTGATAACCCCTGGATTTTAGAACAATCTCCAATGCATAGACTGTATAGACCTATGTAGTATCCAAGAAGAGCTTACACTTCCCAATAACAACCCCCACTTTTCATATTATGCCCAGAATATATTAATGGCCCCTATTAATTTTTCCAGTGTGCCTTTGTTCAAAAGTAACAGCATGGTCATGAAGCAGACGTGACAGTTTTTCCAAACTGAAGCATGAGCCTACATCAGCTTTTAAGGAATAGAAAGGTGTGCAATGTAATGGGATAGTAATGTTTCACAAAAACTGCAGCTCCAGTTAATCTTCATAGTATTTGGGACATGGTGAGTGTTATTTCAAAACTTTCAGAGGTGTAGTTCAAGAGTAATTGAATGATAAAGTATCTCCCTCCCGCCCCTTTTACTGATGTAAAACTGCTCACCTCAGAGCAGCAAGACTGTCTGGATGGATCGCAGAGAGTGACAATCTTCAGTGACCATAAGGAAAAACCTGTCAAGGGGGACAGGGTTATCATTGTTCTCACAGTAAGAAGATTGTCCCTTGCTGTGAGCTGTCTGGTCCCAGGACCAGATTCCACATCTGAGGGGAGGTGACTTACACTAGGTAAAAGGGGAGGGAGGGGGGTAATTTATCATTCAATTACTCTTGAACTACAACTCTGACAGTACTGAAATAACACTCTCCATGGCCCAAATACTATGAAGATTAATTGGAGCTGCAGTTTTTGTGAAACTTTACTATCCCATTAAGAAGCAAAGCAATGTGTTGAACACCCCTCTGGCATTTAACCCTTTGAGTGCCAGAGAGGTATCCAATGCATTACGTTTAAGATTAGCATGGAAGGTGAGTAGACTCTGATGTACTGTGATCCTGTTAGCAATGATCATGTCTGCCTTCATTGACATGACTTTCAGGACCGTTTGAAAATGTTATCTATTAAACAAAGGCAAATCCATTGAGGCCATTATGTTTTTCTGGTCATAGTAAGGTAAGTGGAAGCTTATTATTAGGAAGTGCTAGTTTCCCTTTAATAAACACCAACTGAATTCAAAGATTGGTTATATTAAGTGTTTCTCCCATGAGATTGTATACAGCATTATCTGGAAAAACAAAACAAATGTTAATTATTAACTATGATAGGAACCAGCTATGATAATCATAAGATACTTTTTCAGTGACATGTGTAACCTTGACAAAGTTAAATAACCATGATAATGTTGCTGGAAGTTGCATGAGTTAAACAAGCATTGTATCATTTTTATAGTTTAATCTTTGCAATTCATTGCGTACCCCTCAGGTAGTCAAAGGGTTAACTAAAGTTTCTGCCTACTTAGAGACTTTGGGCAGCCGTTAGCTTTCTAGAGTTTTTGTACTAGAACAGCCAGCTAAAGATAAAGGGGATGTACAAATCTGATTTGGAGCATAAAAACACGCAATTACATATTTTTGGGTACTGCACCTGCCTAATGCCTATGTATAAAACTATAAAAATGTAAATGGTTGCTATGTGCCCCTTGTGATGAGTGGTAGGCAGTGTGGGAGTGTATGGTTGTGTCGCTTCCGGTCCTAAGCTACATACTAGCTGGGTGCAGTAGAAATCAGTAAAATATTCTTCCACGTCCTTACACTAGATGTAGGGAATTGTTCACTCTATGTTGGTGGAGATGTGCTCTGGTATATATACTAATGCATCTGAAAAAAAAAAAAAATCACACGTGCTTATTCGAAAACATACCCAATGTCATCACAGCTTATGCAGTGAAAGAAACAAATTTCTTGCATTCCTGATTTTTAAACTACAAGAATTAAACGGCAGAGATGATATCCCTATACATGAGGAATAATTACTAGTAGGGAAATAAATCACCTGCATTTGTTTGTTTGTGGGATAGGTAAAATCCTGCCTGTGGGCAAAAGCATATGACATTCCTCCAAGCTGAATTTTCTTTGGAATGAACATAGTATGCCAGGGCTTAAAATGTGAAGTCCTTTGTTACTAGCCAGACCTGAAAAGTTACTCGCCACTGCAAGCCAAAACATACCCACCAGGGCTGAATTTCTACTCGCCAGGGCTAAATTTTCACTCGCCATTGGCTAGTGGCGAGTGGAAATTTTGAGCCCTGAGTATGCCATATAAAAGCTTAAATAACTAGTGTTTAATGAAAAGTATACTAAATTGTAATTATTTTCCTGCACAGTAAAACAGCATTGATTAAACATTGTTTGACCAGTAATAACTTTTGAATGAAAAGTCTCCCTGGTTTTATGCCACAGGAAAATCAATATCCTATATAATAATTCGCTAGGATGTTTGTCATAAGCCGTCATGCGCAGTAGAGACCGCATGCGTTTGGGCAGTCTGTGCTGCGCATGATTGCATCGCATGAGGGAGGCGACTCAAGACTGCATCATGTGGAGCAGTGAGGTAGCAGACTCTTAACCCTTTGAGTGCCAGAGGGGTAGGCAACGCATTGCTTTGCAATGCGTTGTGTATCGCTCTGGCACTCAAAGGGTTAACATTACCCAGACCTTGGCCCATATACATGGGCTTTTACAGGATCCTAAATGCCAGGATGTAGGCATAGAAGTATCAGACAGTAAAAAGACAGTAAAAATTACCTCAATGTTGAAATACATATGATGAAAATACATAAAAAAATGAAATAACACCAAATATATATATATATATATATATATACATACACACATATACACACACACACACACACACACACACACACACGCACTAGTGTAAAAGCCTGTGTACACGGGCCAAAGTGCATCACGGTAGGTGTACTACCATAGAACTACACCTCCCAGCATTCTGTGCATTCGTGCAGTGTCTACTGTGCATGACTGCATCGGACAAGCATACATCCGGCCTGAGTTTGGGCAGTCTCTATTGTGCATGTCTGGACTGCTTTTGGGAAGTCTCTACTGCGCAGGACTACATCGGACAAACATACATCTGGCCTCTTATTATTAGTGATACATATATTAAAAAAACATGAGTACACTGTAACATATGTAAAAGAACTCTGCTGCCACAGTTGTATATATCCAAGTACTAAACAACTAAACAAATATCTTGTGTCTGATGGAATGGCAAGCCAAGTTCACCCACAAAGAAAACACAGCTGGTGTTAACCTTGTATGTGTCCGTGACTACACCACCTACACACATGTACAAACTTCAATACATAAAACACTACATACATAGTCTGAATAGGCTTATGAATGTGTAAACTTGATCATATCTGCAAATACCTAAAATATAGTGCTAAAACTACACTCTAAATATTATTATTAGTAGTATTCTGTATTTATATAGCTACAACTTATTCCGCAGTGCTGTACAATAGGGAATTGACATACTGAGATATTAAATAGTATAAACTGAACATGGAAAAAGAAAAGAATCAGAGGGCCCTGCTTGTGAGAGCTTACAGTCTAGAGGAAGGTAGGTGGGACACAGAAGGTGTATGTGCTATGGGGTATAAGGGACTCCTATCACATGAACTGCCGATCAGTAGGTGAATGAAAGAAGCACTTTTTAGTGCAGTGGTCCAGGCATGTAGTGGTTCTGTTTGGGAGAAAAATACTGAACAATGATGTCATGATTGGGTTACAGGGGGGAGAGTGATTGCAGGAGGGAATGCGAATGATCAGAAGTTGGACAGGCTGTTGGTCCAATAATGATAAATATAACAAATACATATGTTAGGGCCTCCCATTTACCAAATAACTTTTAAATGATAAGTACCACATACATCCACATACTTTAAGTGTCAATAAGTACCATAAAAGAAAAACTATACCAGCACCAGCATAACAACAGAAAATCCAAGCCACTGGAGAGCCTCAAGAACAGAAAAGCCAGGTTACAGTTTGCTAAAAACTACATAAAAAAAGCCATGTAAAGTTCTGGAACAAAATCTTATGGACAGATGAGATGAAGATAAACTTGTACCAGAGTGAAGAAAAAGAGGAGAGTGTGGAGAAAGAAAGGATGTGCACATGATCCAAAACATGCCACCCAATCTGAAACATGGTGGAGTTGCCACTGGAACTGGTTCACTTGTGTCTTTATTGATGACTAGTTAAAAGGTCCATGTACACGGACCATAGTGCTGGTGCCCGGAGCCTCTCTGCTCACTGCCCACGCTGCAGTCATGCGCAGTACAGACTGCCCAAACACACCGCGGCTAATACGGAGTGGGGCGCTCTGAATTCTGACCGTAGTCCTCTCTGTGCATCTTCCTGGGACCAAACAGTCCCAGGAAGGTGCGCAGAGAGGACCCCGGTCCAAATTCAGACTGTCCTGCTCCGTATCAGCCGTGGCGTGTTTAGGCAGACTGTACTGCGCATGACTGCAGCGCGGGCAGTCTCTACTGTGCATAACTGCAGCACGTGCAGTCTCTACTGCGCATGACTGCTTCTGACAAACATCCTAGCGAATTATTATATAGGATGTGACTGCTGATGGCAGCAGTAGGAAGAATTCTGAAGTGTACAGACATATTTTATATGCACAGATTCCAAACAGAACCAAATGCCTCAGAACTTGTTGAAAGACACTTTGGCTTGCAGCAGGATAATGACCTCAATCACTAAAGCAGGGGAAAAAAAGCAGCCAAGTCAATCACCTGACCTTAATCCAAGTGAGAATGTATTTCAATTGCTGAAGACAAAACTGGAGGGAAAAATGCCCAAAACGAATCATGAATTGAAGATAGATGCAATAGAGGCCTGGCAATGCATCACCAGGGAAAATACCCAGCATCTGGCGATGTCTATGAACAGATTTCAGGCAGTCATTGGAAGCAAAAGGATTTGCAAAAAGTACTAAATATGACTATTTAAGATTGTTACTTGTCCAATTACTTTTGGTTCCCTAAAATGGAGGGACTATGTATAAAAAGGGCTGTAATTCCTACACAGCTGATGGTTGTAAATACCCTCAAATTAAAGCGGACAGTCTGCACTTTACCCTCTTCACCACTGTTTCATTTCAAATCCAATGTGCTGGAGCACAGACTCAAAACAACAAAACTTGTGTCACTCTCTATAAACTTGGGCTGCACGCTGAAAAGTTAACTGGCTCCTAACAATTCTTCCTGTATTTTTTGTTTACAGTCCTAGTTAGGCCTATTGTTTATGTCACAGCTTGGCTCTGCAGAGCTTCCCTGTGTTCAATGCATGAACATTTCAGATAGTTATATTTGGTAGCAGCATCTATGGAGATCAACTAGGGGATAATGTGTTCTAATTACTCACCAAGTTCTGTTCTACTACAGAAATATAAATGATGAATTATAACATTTATCAAAATGGTTTAATGCCAAATCAAGTCAATTAACGAGGGAGGCTAGGAGGAGATATACAAGGTGGTATATTATCCCGGATGGAGTCCACCTTGGCTTTGAAGTAGTCAGTAAAGTCTTGTGGCTGTATGGAGTTAGCGGGGGAAGCAGATGGAGGGCGAAGGAGGGAGTCAAAGGAAGAGAAAAGTCGTCGGGGGTTGGATTTATGAGTGTTGATTAGTTGTGAGAAGTAATGTGTTTTTGCAAGTGACAGAGCACAGTTAAAGCAATAAAGGAGGAACCTGTAGTGGAGAAAGTCTGCCAGAGAGCCAGACTTTCTCCACAGTCGTTCAGCTGAACAGGTATAGGAGCGGAGGAAGCTGGTGTCATTATTAAGCCATGGCCGCAGGTTAGTTCTGCGAGCCGATCGGAGAGACAGAGGCGCATGCAGGGCGCAAAAGAGTATATATATATATGTACACAAAAGTCCATATGTAGTAAACAGGGAGTAAAAAACAGGAGAAGGAGGCACAGCATCTCTGTGCCCAACCCAAAGCATATCTCCTAAGAATGGCTTTGTGCAAGTCATTTCTGCCCTGTGTTTAGGAGGGGTAATCAGCTTAATCAGCAGTGGGTGTCAATAGGTTTACCTTTGACCACTACAGCTGGCTTTCACTTTTAATGGTGCACACAGCCAGGCTGCTCCTCCCCCGTCACACACTTCCTCTCAGGTGCATTATTCATGTTAAGATAGGAAATGAGTAACAGGGGGAGGAGCAGCACTCTGTTCTATGCTTCCCTGGTCATGTGAGCGCCTTCTCTTCCAATGCTACCCTGTCAGCTTAGGCAGCCTCTTCATCAAAGACATTATAATGCTTCCATGGTCATAAAGGCTTCTAAGCTCCACTGGTGCCATACGTGACATAGGTTTACCATCACTGAACTAAACCAACTGGGGGAAATAATAATCCCTTTTGTTTTAAAAGGGCTTTAAACTCGTTGAAATCTAGAGAGCTCTCCAAAACATTATACACAACAACCCAGAGATTTTTTTTAGCATTAAAATGGTTAAAAGTTTTCTTTAAATCAATGTAAGTTTTGAGTATTTTTATTTGTGCCTCATGGTGCAGTTGGTTTGTGCCAAAAATGGTACTCCTTTATCTTTGTGCATTTGGCTCCTAATGAGATGTTTTGGCAAAAAACTTGAAAGGCGTATTTGTCACTACAAATGTTAAACACCTGGATGCTAGAAAGATATCCAATGCTGTATTGGAATGGAGATGTCTTTAGAATCCCAGCAATTAATAGAAAAGCCCTATATCTGTTCCCATTACTACAGTGCTGCTGATATTGTTCAGCTTTTGTTTGATATTTGTCTCCCTCTTATGGACAAAGCGTTACTATTCCAAGACCCAGAACAGTAAATTAGAGCCTTATTGTCAGATCTGACATGAAAGACTCCCATAATTTAATGTGTGCCTTATCGTGACCAACCTGTATATAATTATGTTATAAAAATCCATGCAATAATTGGGTCTAAATGTGGACTAGTGCCCATTCCACCAAAGAAAATCTACTGAGTAGCTATTTACCGCACTCATGGACATAATCTGATGGCCAAATTTGCAATCATATTCTGATTTAGAACTGGAGTTTTATTGCCAAATTGAATTTAAAAAAACCCTGCTGCTTTGGAATCCTTTTGGAGCACTGAAAAACTCTCCAACACAAATCCAAAGGGAGGTGCTCTGAACATCAGCTGCTTCTCTTGGCAAGGAACATTCATGGGAAACTGGGGTGTGTTGGGGGAATAAGCAGCCCGGTCCCCTGTCTGACTGCTGTTGTCATTCTCACCATATAATAAAAGAAAAAAATAATCATACTTGCACTGGAGCGTCATATTAAATAAATAAATGCACAAGGGAGGGGCCCAGGGGCCTTTCCTCCACTTCCACAGCTTAAAAATAATAATAATAATATGTCATGCATATGGCATGCATAATAAAGGACCCCTTAGCCAGTCAGCAACTTATAGGGAGAAGGTGATGTACTTTGAATGTGTCACCCCTCCTGTATCAGCCCAGTAAGTTTTTTTTACTATTAGAAGTGTCTGTGGCAATGACAGAAGTTTTATTTACTTTTTTTAACATTTTCTTATATTTTTGTGAGTAGCTGCCACAACTGGACCTCTATATGCACTTGAGTATGTATATTGCAACATATACACACACACACACACACACACACACACACACACACACACACACACACACACACAGATGAGATTAATAGTTCCATTTAATCTGGAATTGGCATATTTACCCCAAATCCCAAAATCTGCCCACGCGGTTAGAACTCACAATCACTGAAGCGGAATACCTTAAAGCCTCCCACCCGGGAAGCTCTCAGGCCCTGATTACTTCTCCCAAGAATATTATAAATGTTTCAAACACCTACTATCACTACTTCTCATCTCCTCTGGCTCTCTCCCGAACGACATTGGACATCAAGCTTCTGTTACTGAAGCTTAAGTCACAGCCTTACCGAAACCTGGCAAAGACCCACTTCTGTGTGAAAAGTATAGGCCCATCTCACATTTTAATGTGTATATATAACTTTCTCCAAAAATCCTTGTTGAGGGATTAAAATTACATCTCAACCTCACTTAGATCTAGCAGGATTTACTTTGGGGATGTTTTCAGTAAGCTTCTTTCCCTTTTGCACCTAGTCTCATCACACCCTATCCAAACTATTTTTTCTCTTCACAGATGGAGAAAAGGCCTTTGATGGGGGGAACTGATCTTTTTTAATCCACCTCATATAAGCATGTGGCATTGACCTGTTTTTTTTTTTTTTTTTTTAAACTTACTCTCCTGGTATTCTAATCATAATGCCAGGATAAAAGTGATTCGGATTCTTTTTACATTTCTAATTGAACACATCAAGGATGCCCTCTGTTTCCGCTACTATTTATCCTGGAAATAATTGCCCAACATATAAGATTAAATCCATTTTGGGAATAGGTGGCCACAAGACTATGTGTGCAAATGATATCTTACTTACTATTACGCATCCCATTCCTTCTATACATGCAGTTATGTTGGAATGCCATTCTATTTCTGAACTTTGTTATTAAGATCAATCTTTCTAAATCAGAGGCCTTAAATATCAACCTCTCCATCCAAGAACTTTCCCATCTTAATCCTCTTTACCCTTTCAAGTGGTCCACCAAGTTACTTTTATATTTAGGCATTCAGTTTACCACTTAAATACATTATATGAAGCCAAATTTCCCTATCTTTTAGCCTCTGTTCAAAAACACTTCTCCAAATGGGACCACATATGTCTCTTGGATATATTTGTACCATGATACATGATATGCGATTTACTGTATTAATAAGAAGTGACCACTGGCTGGAGGCATTTGATATAATCTTTCACCATCCATGGTGACCATTTGACGGGAGGGTTGAAGAACTGTCCACTAATATAATATGTCTACGGCTGTATTTGGAGGGGATATTTACAGCAAATCAGAAAAGACAACCGATATCCTAGAGAGATCTCTGCCTGCAGTGTGCTCACAGAGCTGTGCTGGAGAGGATACAAACAGTTAGATGAGAGAACTAACCAAAACCTGAGAAACTTTACTTTGCCAGAGTCTATGATTTTAATAGTTTATTTCTAGCACTTATACAACATATATTATATTTTCCTGATACATACATACATACATACATTCAAGTGATATATCATATCTGTGGAATTATTGTTATCCTGCGTAGGATTTTGTATACATTTTTTGGACTTATATATTCACACATCTCACAGCTCTGGTCCATAATCCACCATCGGATAGTGTAGTAACAGTGCCACTGTACAATTTCAGGCCACTGATACCGCATCTAAAAAATTAAAGTTTGAGCTTTAATAACTTTTGAATAAAACACCTTTCAGTGGTAGGAGTACCCTTGATTTACTCAGGGGGATAAACTTATGTATTTAAGTATTACTATCCCTTTAAGACTCTTCCCTCTGGAGCAAGAGCTGCTGAAGGAAAGATCTAAGACAGAGTGAGAAATCAGACTTGTATTGTTTGTCTATTAGTGTCTTTCTCCTCTGGAGTTAGTCAGATATATAAGAAATTACCCTCGTTCTCAAGATCATGTAAGGTGTGCTTAGGGAGATCTTCATTCAGCATAATTTAGCACAATAAATGTTAAAATGTAAGTTCTTAATCTGAACTGATTTTAATGCCCTTTTCCCTTAGGATTTTTATTGTTGACTCTTCACGCAGTTCTGCTGTACTTCTGGTAAGGGAACAGATATATAGAGACACAGACCAAGCTCTATTAATCCATTACAGGTACAAATGAATTGCAGATTCGTTTTAAAGTAAGCATTCTCAATGATATTGGAGGGTAGAGAAAAATGAAATAGTGGATTAAATTTAAAGGGATAGTAATATTTTATTATTACTATCCCTCATATTGTAGGTATTTGCAAAATAAGATAATAGCCCCCAGGTTCATCTCTCAAACCTTTATGGTTTGAGAGATAACCGAAGGCAAATTTACCCCCTCCCTCCCCCTTCCCTGAAGTCAGAGTTGTGCTGACTGCAGGGATATCCGGTCTGTCTTTCATCATGCGGCTCTGCAGCAGAGCTGCGATCGCATTAGTGACAAAGAATTATTTCACTGAAACAGTCTTCTACATGTGCTTGCAAACCAAGCACAAACCAAGCACATGTAGAAGACTGTTTCAGTGAAATAATTCTTCTTCACTAACGGGATCTCGGCTCAGCTGCAGAGCTGCAAGAATGTCGTACAACAGACTTTCCCTGCAGTCAGCACAATGGGATGGGGGAGCGAGGGGGGGGACTTTGCCTTCGCTTATCTCTCAAACCATAAAGGTTTCAGAGATGAATCTGGGGGATATTAACTTATTTGGCAAATACCTACAATATGAGGGATAGTAATAATAAAGTATTACTATCCCTTTAAGCACATGGGATAAATGAAAAAGTCAACTGCTGTAATAGATAAGTACTTACTACCAAAATGATATATATGGAAATAAACATTAATGGAAAGTTGACTGTAGTACTTTGAGCAGAAGAAGAGTGAAATAAAGAAGAATCTACCTTCAACCTGATAAGCTGCAGTAGATGCTCCCCATGAAAAGGACTGTGGGAAAATGTAGCAATCCATTTCAAATGTTTCAGTAAAAAGGAAGTTCTTCAGATCTTTTACATAAACTACTATAGCTGGCTCCTTGAAGATAATCCACAAAATGTAAGGTGCCTCTACAAATGAAAAATAATAAAAGTTCTATTTTATTTATAATTGTCAGCTGGAGCAAGGTCTATTCACAAGTTCAATTAATCTGTAAAATGGAAGAAGGTTACTCTAAGAGTAGAGGACTTATACATAAGTTCTGTGATATATGTAATCCCTGGATGAGGTTGGTGTAAGAAAATCCTGGAAGGTGTATTCGGACTCTGAGAAGGGGGAAATATTTAAGTTTACTGATTAGAGCTTATAATTAAGAATATACCCCTATAATGCTTTAGTGGCGTTTCTCTTTTAAGGAGATTTAAATGGATATAATCATTTAGCCCAAGCCTCTAGCAAGTTTTAATACTATATATGTTGGAACACATACCATATCTTTATTGTTATATAGTATGTATGAGAGTATGAATATTTGACATGTTTGTATCGTATTTGTTATTTTTATTTGTTTAAAAACCAAATAAAGATTAAAAAAAAGATTAAAAAAAAAAAAAATTGTCAGCTGGGATGTTAAAGAGGTCTCCAGTGCTCAAGTAGTAATTATATATATATATATATATATATATATATATATATATATATATATAGAGAGAGAGAGAGAGAGAGAGAGAGAGAGAGAGAGAGAGAGAGAGAGAGAGAGAGAGAGAGAGAGTGTGTGTTTTAAATTTTAGCTGCAAAACCTGGTTGTAATTATTTTGAATTGGATTAATATTTGCATGGTTTTTTTGTTTGTTTTTTAATATTCATCTGTTCTTGACTCAGTGGTTACTATTTAAATCAGTGTTACTCAATGAAAATAAACACATAAATCATTATTACAATTGAAACACTAGATGGCGATATTGCAACATTCCACACAGAACTGAGGGCTACAACCACAACCACCACCTAACCAAACAAAAACTTAAATCATTTATTTTGCCCTACAAAGAAAACTGTTATTTTATAAAGTTATATATCTAGTAACCATTTTAAATGTATTTTTTATTAAACATCTCTCTTACCTTAGCTATGATTTCTTAGCCATAACCCCCTAAGCAGTGGTATGGTGCAAATTTATTTGTGTCCTATAAAATAAAAAAATTCTCCCAAAGGAGTAACTAAAACCTATTAGACACTAGGGCAGATGAACCCACTTTAAATTAGGGCCCTGTCATAATTGCATCCCCTGTAATTATGCCGTGCCCCTAGAACATTGCAAGTTTTTTTTTTGTTTTTTTTTTTAAACATTTTTATTGAGAGGACAGTAATAAAACATTACAAAGTCACAAATAATACACAAGGTAGTCAGATCAAATGCATTCTGTAAAACAGCAAGTAAATATAACTTAAAGTTACAGCTGTCCCATTTTTTTTTGTTGCAAAAAGAGAGAACAGAACAAAACAAAAAAAAAAACTCACCTCACCCAACTATAACCCCACCATATCCCTACTAAAGAGGGAGACGAGCGCAATTCTTCCCTTAATAAGTATTGTTAGGCATAGAAAATAAGAACGTAGGCATCAATTAGTTGGCAATTATACAAGTATAGATAACAAGAATCTCCAGGATATCACCCACGGCTCAGAAAACTACTAGTAAAGATTTCTAGTATTGCAATAATAAGTCCAGGAGCCCCAAATCAAGTTTAATTTATTTGGGGTGCCTCTATGCAAATAGAGTCCCTTATAATGAGGGAGATTATTAGCCACTAGGGCCATCCAGTGGTCATGTTTAGGGGGGTGCTCCGACATCCACAATTGTGCTACCACCTTCCGTGTCATAACCAACAGTTCCCTAATTAATACGTTATGAAATTTAGAGTGAAGTTGATCAGGTAGAATAGAAAACATGCATACCTTCTGGGAAAGTAATAGGTCCCATTGTACCACAGCTGACACAGTACGTATCACGTTCTCCCAAAATCTACGAACCAGGGGACACTCCCACAGAAGGTGTAGGAAAGCGGCGCCTGCCTCCCCACACCTCCTGCACCGGTCGTCATCCAACCTCCCCATCCTGAAAAGACGCACAGGAGTGTAATAAGACCTGTACAGGATCTTAAGCTGGATTAGCTGATGTCTAGCTGTGGTAGATACTGCTGCAGGACTACTCAAGGCCGTTTTCCACATCCATCTCCCATCTAGACCTAAGCCCATCATTTAGAACATTGCAAGTTTTAAAGGGATAGTAATATTTGAAAAAAGTAGATCACAGAGTTTTCCTTATAATTAAAATAGCACATTGTGTCACTTTTAACAACTTACATTTCTGTAGTTCATAAGATACTAACTGTAGAAGGATTCCCCTCCGCCCCTTCTGGCTGCCTTCCACTAAATCTGCAGTCTGGTAACGGGCAAACTTCAATGAGTAAGTATAAGGAAAACTCTGCCCCCCTTGACGAAAGACAGCAGGATTTTCCTTTGCTTACTGAAGACTGCAGATTTAGTGGGAGGTGGCCAGAAGGGGCGGGAGGGGGATACTTCTACAGTTAATATCTTATGAACTACAGAAAGACAGTCAAAACTTGTTCACAACATTACAGAGTACAGATGGTCTGAGTGCAACATTTGTAATAATAAATAACATTTGGAACGCTACAGCCAGTGGATAAAGTGGAGAGGCAAAACCAACATGGGAGGAAGAAGGAGAGAAAAGTGAAGAGGGTAGAATGAAGAGGGAAAGAGGTGGGTGTGGGGAATACCTGATGTTCAATGAGAAAATTAGCCTTGGTGGTGGAGGCCAAGGACCACATCGAGAGCAGTTGTTGTATTTTTAATGGGTCACACTCTTAGAAACTGTGAGAAAATGAGGTGGGCGTGATCAGAGTTGACCAGTCATCGAGTCTGGCAGTCAAAGTAAGAGGCCATACATAACATATAAGCAGGCTAGTGTTTCTGAGGGATAGAAGAAGAGGCAGAAAAACTAGAGCGGAACTTGGACTATAAGTTCCAAGAGCAGTGAAATTGTGTCTTTAGCTGTTAGGGCCCTAGTCTGTTTTGGGAGAACCACAATATGAGCCTCTAAGGCCTGTGGAGAGAACCTTTCTTGTTCACTGATCGAGTTAAAGGTTTTGCGCAGGTGAGCTAGAAAAGTGGACCTGAAAGCGGTAGTATAAGACTGGAAAACCATCTGGTCCGGAGCACTTCCCTACTGAGGTAAATTTAAAAGCAGCTAGTTTCTTTTCAGAAAAGGGAGAATCCAGGGTGTCTACAACCTCTGATGGAAGGGAGGAGAGAGGCCTTGTTTAAGAAGGAGGTGATTGCCTCCTGAAGATCCACGAGTGGTGGGAGTTGAGAGGAGGATTTAAGATTATGAGGATCTCTATCAAAATCACAAAGTTCATTTTTGTAAAAAGGGAGAATCCAGGGTGTCTACAACCTCCAGTGGGAGGGAGGAGAGGCTTGTTTAAGAAGGAGGAAGTTTCTCAGAGGAATTACTGTGTATATCTTGTATTTGGGTAATCGCACACAACCTGTGCTGGCACTTCACTATTTGGGGAAGCTTTTTGCCACATTTATTTCCATACAAAATATTTATGTCTCTGGACCTACTGTATGTATCAATGCCAGCTTGTCTCTAATCCCCAGGAGAGAGGTCAACTCATCAGGAGAAGCTTTTGTTTCACCTCTAAGGAGTGGATTTGGTCCAATAATGTGTCAATTTTAGCCCATTTTTTCTTTTTTCTTGCTGGCATCAATTTTAATACAGTGTACTGGAATAACACATTTTTTGGCTTCCCAGACCACCGGGTTGAGCACTGTGTATCACGGTCCCCGTGATTCCCTGTCAATCTCTGACTGCGTACATTTGCATTGGAGGAGTCTGATTGGCCCGCCCAGGATGTGCCTTTATATGCTGGGGTTTGGGCACTTGTCAGTTGCCCTTTCGTGGTGTTCATGTTGCTGCGCCTAGTTGCTGATCTCCAGTGTCTCCTGTGTACCGACCCGGCTAGTCTGACTCTCCTCCTGTTCCTGCTCCGTGATTTGACCCGACTCTGGCTGACGACCCTGCACTGTGATCTGACCCGGCTCTGGCTGAAGACCCTGCTCCGTGATCTGACCTGGCTCTGGCTGACGACCCTGCTCCGTGATTCGACCCGGTTCTGGCTCCTGATCCTGCTCCGTGATTGATCCGCTCTCCGGTGGTGTTCCCGCGACTCTGTCATCCGGTTATCGCTCCTGTCCGGTTGCTGCTCCAGTGTCCTCCGGTCGCGCTGGCGACATTCTGAACTGTTCTCTGTTTCCCTCTTGCTCATTTAGCTGTAGCCGAGGTTGCCTGCCTTGTACTCGCTGAGCATTGCTCTTTCAAATGTACCAGATTAACCCTTGCACTGCCTGTAGTCTCCGATTACGTGCCACTTGTTAAATTGCCAAGCTCCTGTTGATTCTCTGAGCCGTTACACTTTGAGTCTCCTCTTGACGCTATACCAGTCCTTGCAGAGCTCCGCTTGTCCGGTGTTTGGGGTGCACCGTGATCACGCCGGTTGGCGCTGGCAGTCTGTTCGCTCTTGCTATAAGGATTCTGAGCGACACCGGAAGGGTGTCTGGGCCGTATCTCATTTGCTTAAAGTGCACAGTTCCAGCTGCACTACTCTGTGCATCGGCTCTTCTTAAGCTTGGGCAAATACTATCTACTGTGGCCTCCCAAGGGCTTGCATTCTTTCCGTGGCACACGCAGGGTTACTCACTACTCATTCTGGGCGATTCCTATTCTGGTTACATCAGATTGGCAGTAGCATTCCTCCTAGCCCACGGTGGTGGTACTGGCTCAGCTCAGAGCAACAGGGGCTCATCCTGCTTCTGCTTAGAGAGTGATACAGCGCTGATCCTGTGTTCCTGTTCAACATCTAGAGACTGTTTTCAGAGACTGATATATCTCCTGGGCGTTGGCCAATCTAGCCTGAGCCTCACCAGTTGCTCATATTAAAGGGATAGTAATACTTTGTTTTAACTTTATTTTATTTTGTAGGCATTAAAAAAACATGAAGAATGATATAAGTCTTATCTCTCAAACCTTTATGGTTTATGAGATATTCACAAGCAAAGTTCCTCTCCCCGCCCCTTTTTCCTAGTGTAAGCAATCTCTTCTCAGATGTGAGTCTGGTTGTATGACAGTACAGATAACAGAAGGGGACAATTTTCTTTGTATGAAAACAATGAAAGCCCTTCCCCCCTTGACAAGTTTTTCAGCTTTTTCCATTATCTTAATTGAAGATTGTCCCTCTCTGCAGTCTACCTGGGCATCTCCCTTCTAATCCGGTTGAACAGGGGGGGGATACTTTGTTTGTGAATATCTCTTAAACCATAAAGGTTTCAGAGATAAGACTTATATCATTCTTCATGTTTTTTTAATGCCTACAAAATAAAATAAAGTTAAAATGAAGTATTACTATCCCTTTAACCCTCTGAGTAGCTACAGTCTGTAGCTATATTCATCCTGTGTTTATATTGCCTATTCTTGTCTGTAATTGTCAGCATTGTTCTTACCTATACTGGCCCCTAGGGGCACTGTTTATCATTCTGTTTCAATAAACTGTGTTTTTACTTTACAACCTGGTCTGAGTGTCAGAAAAACCGTAACAGTACGAAAGGGCCATGACCTCAGACGGGAAAAGTGACAGTAATACACAGAACCTCCACTGGAGGATGGATGTTCACGAGCAACGCTTAGATCAGTTGGCATTGGCCATGCAGACCTTGCTTGAACGTACGGTACATCTTGATAAACCAAATCTAAATCCGGTGGTCCCCCCAGTTATGACACCGGATAATACTACTGGTCAATGCTCGGCTCCGCCGAGAAGTTTAACGGCAGCGGCGCCGTTACCGTTAAGATATGATGGCGAACCCACACTGTGCAGGGGTTTCCTTAACCAGCTAGAGATATTCCTAGAACTCACACCCCATGCCTTCCCGAGTGACCGTAGCAAGGTGGGGTTCATGGTATCCCTGTTAACTGGCAAAGCCCTGGCATGGGCCAATCCGTTATGGGAACAGGCTAAACCTTGCACTTTGTGCTTTAAAGAGTTTGTTAAACAGTTCCGTAGAGTGTTTGAGACACCTGGGCGAGCTACCTCTGCGGCCAAAAAACTGTTGTCAATGCAGATGGGCGATCATACTGTGGCTGACTATGCTATAGAATTTCGGATTCTAGCTGCAGAGGTGGCATGGAATAATGAGGCACTCCTGGCAGCATTTGCCCAAGGGCTTTCGGATGCTATCAAAGACGAAATTGCTGCCAGGGAGGTACCTACCGATTTGGATGAGTACATCGATTATGTGATACTCATTGATACTCGCATGCGCGAGAGGCGCTTGGTTAAAAGGGCGAGTTCCAAAATCCATGGGCATGAGAGATTGTTTAACCCACCCTCTCCTCCCATTCCTCCCGACCGTGTACCTGATACTGGGGAACCTATGCAGATTGGTTTTACTAGGTTGACCAGGGAGGAGAGGGCATATCGCAAAAGACAAGGATTATGCCTGTATTGTGGCAAAGGTGGGCATTTATTACACACATGTCCGGTGTGGCCGGGAAACGCACGCACCTAGGGTACCTTGGGGGACAGGCCCTAGGTGGTGTACAGTCGTCCTCAGATCCTTGCTCCTTGAAACCCACTATACCTGTGAGTTTTCTCCTAGGCAACCAAGCTGTGGAGGTACTAGCCCAGGTAGATTCTGGCGCAGCTGGCTATTTCATGGACCAGGCATTTGCTGAAAGACATAATATTCTTCTGTCTAAAAGAAATACTCCGCTAGCCATTGAGGCTATTGATGGCAGACCTCTTGAACCAGCACTTATCACGATGGAGACTACTCTACTTACTATGACAGTGGGGGCCCTCCACAAGGAGGAGGTTCGTTTCCAGATTATTCGCTCACCCCATCATGCGGTCATTCTGGGGTTCCCTTGGTTGACAGTGCACAATCCCCAGTTTGACTGGCAGACATGTGAAGTCAAGTCATGGTCAGAATACTGCACTAATCACTGCCTATCTCGCCCAGTTAAAATTATGTGTACCTCCCCTTCTGTGCCAACTGAATACAGCAAGTTCAGCAACGTTTTCAGTAAAGGGGAGGCTAGCGCTCTGCCGCAGCATCGGCCATGTGACTGCGCTATTGATTTGCCCCAGGGAGTGGTCCCACCAAGGGGTAGGACGTACCCATTGTCATGTGATGAGACTAAGGCAATGGAGGAATACATCGAGGATGCTCTCAAACGAGGGATTATTCGCAAATCATCCTCTCCGGCAGGTGCAGGGTTCTTTTTTGTGAAAAAGAAAAATGGTGAATTGCGACCTTGTATTGACTACCGTGGACTCAATAAGATCATGTCCAAAAATGCGTACCCCATTCCACTCATCACAGAGTTATTTGATAGGTTGAAAGGCTCCTCTATTTTCACAAAACTCAATTTACGAGCTGCCTACAATTTAATAAGAATCAGGGCCGGTGATGAGTGGAAGACAGCCTTCAATACAAGGTCAGGGCACTACGAATACCTAGTTATGCCATTCGGATTATGTAATGCACCTGCCGTATTTCAGGAGTTCATCAACGATTTCTTCCGCGATATGTTACAGTCTTGTGTAGTGGTATATCTGGATGATATTTTGATCCACTCAGCTAATTTAACCCAGCATATCCAGGATGTTTCTGAGGTATTGCTTCGTTTGCGCAAGAACAAATTGTTCTGTAAACTAGAAAAATGTGAATTTCACTGTTCTCAAGTACCTTTTTTGGGTTTCGTTATATCCAAAGATGGCATAGCTATGGACCAAGAAAAGTTGGCTGCAGTTCTTAAATGGCCATGACCCAAGGGGTTAAAGGCTATTCAAAGATTCCTGGGCTTTGCCAACTATTACAGAAAATTTATTCAGAACTTTTCTACTATTACTAAACCTCTCTCTGACCTGACGCATAAGGGCGCAAATCCCTCTCAATGGTCTGAGGCAGCTGAACAGGCCTTCGTGACCCTCAAGCAGGCATTCGCATCTGCCCCTATTTTGTGCCATCCTAATCCTACTCTGCCTTTTACCCTAGAAGTCGATGCCTCCGAGGTTGGGGTAGGGGCAGTTCTCTCCCAACGACCCAGGGAGGGAGGTAATTTGAGACCATGCGGATTTTTTTCCAAAAAGCTTTCTAGCGCCCAAAGCCATTATGAAATTGGTGATAGGGAATTGTTGGCCATCATCTTGGCTTTGAAAGAATGGCGACATCTCCTGGAGGGCACTAGGACCCCAGTCTTAATCCTCACTGACCATAAAAATCTAATTTACTTGTCTGAGGCCAAAAGGCTGTCTTCTCGCCAGGCTCGTTGGGCTCTCTTCTTGTCAAGATTTAATTTCATAGTCTCCTACTTGCCGGGGTCCAAAAATATTAGGGCAGATGCTCTTTCCAGACAATTCTGCACAGACATTGAGAGGGATGAAGCTCCGGTGCCTATAATTCAGCCAGATAGGATCCTGGCTACTATTCGTACCAACATCACTTCACCACTGGGGGAGCAAATCATGGCTTCACAAGCACGGGCACCTCCTGAAACCCCAGTTGGCAGGTGTTTTGTGGACGAACCTTTTCGTACCCAGTTACTCAAGACCTATCACTCATCTAAGGCAGCCGGGCACATTGGCAGGGATCAGTTGGTTTGGTTATTGTCACAAACCTTCTGGTGGCCTTCCCTGAGAGCGGACTGCTCCGCATTTACCGCTGCCTGTGCCACGCTAAAACTCCCAGACATCTCCCCGTGGGGTTACTTCAGCCAGTACCCAATGGTGACCGTCCCTGGTCCCATATTTCTATTGATTTCTTGGGAGAGCTGCCTTTATCTAAGGGCTACACATTTATCCTGATGGTGGTAGATAGGTTCTCTAAAATGGCTAATTTCATGCCCCTCTCTGGTCTCCCTTCGGCCCAGGAATTGGCAGTGATTTTTGCCAGGGAGGTATTCCGCTTGCACGGGGTTCCCAGAGTGATAGTGTCAGATCGGGGAAGCCAATTCGTGTCTAGATTCTGGAGGGCATTCTGTGGCCAGATGGACATTCAATTGTCATTTTCCTCTGCCTACCATCCCCAGACCAATGGGGCCGCTGAGCGTGCCAATCAGGGACTTGAGCAGTTTTTGCGCTGCTTCGTGACTGATCATCATGATAACTGGTCCGACCTGTTGCCATGGGCGGAGTTCGCCAGGAACTGTGCGGTTAATTCATCGTCTGGGAGTTCTCCGTTCCTGGTTAATTATGGGTTCCAACCCTGTCTACTCCCAGACTCATTTCAGTCCCAACAGATTCCGGCTCTGGATGAGCACATGGAGCAGCTCCGTTCCACTTTGGCACAGGTACAACGGTCCCTCAGTCAGTCCTTCCTGAGACATCAGCGGCAGGCTAATCGCAGACGGCTGCCAGCGGTCTCCTACCAGGTTGGGGACAGGGTATGGCTCTCCTCCAGGAATCTTAACCTGCAAGTGCCTTCGAACAAACTGGCTCCCCGGTTCATTGGGCCCTTTAAGATTATTCGCAAGGTCAACCCCGTGGCATACGCACTAGAGCTCCCTAGGACTATGCGTATTCATAACGTGTTTCATGTGTCCCTTCTTAAGCCCTTGGTTTGCAACCGTTATACTACCACTCCGGTGGTTCCTGGGCCGGTGGATGTACAAGGCCAAGAGGAGTACGAAATTCAGAGCATTATTGACTCCAGGAGATTTAGAGGCAAGTTGCAATATTTGGTCCACTGGAAAGGTTATGGGCCTGAGGGCCGTTCTTGGGTTGATCATAAGAATCTTCATGCTCCACGACTGATGCACAACTTTCACTCTAAATATCCTCTTAAACCTAGACCCTCTGGCAGGGGAGGGGGTCTTTGAGAGGGGGGTACTATCACGGTCCCCGTGATTCCCTGTCAATCTCTGACTGTGTACATTTGCATTGGAGGAGTCTGATTGGCCCGCCCAGGATGTGCCTTTATATGCTGGGGTTTGGGCACTTGTCAGTTGCCCTTTCGTGGTGTTCATGTTGCTCCGCCTAGTTGCTGATCTCCAATGTCTCCTGTGTACCGACCCGGCTAGTCTGACTCTCCTCCTGTTCCTGCTCCGTGATTTGACCCGGCTCTGGCTGACGACTCTGCACTGTGATCTGACCCGGCTCTGGCTGAAGACCCTGCTCCGTGATCTGACCTGGCTCTGGCTGACGACCCTGATCCGTGATTCGACCCGGTTCTGGCTCCTGATCCTGCTCCGTGATTGATCCGCTCTCCGGTGGTGTTCCTGCGACTCTGTCATCCGGTTCCGGCTATCGCTCCTGTCCGGTTGCTGCTCCAGTGTCCTCCGGTCGCGCTGGCGACATTCTGAACTGTTCTCTGTTTCCTCTCGCTCATTTAGCTGTAGCCGAGGTTGCCTGCCTTGTACTCGCTGAGCATTGCTCTTTCAAATGTACCAGATTAACCCTTGCACTGCCTGTAGTCTCCGATTACGTGCCACTTGTTAAATTGCCAAGCTCCTGTTGATTCTCTGAGCCATTACACTTTGAGTCTCCTCTTGACGCTATACCAGTCCTTGCAGAGCTCCGCTTGTCTGGTGTTTGGGGTGCACCGTGATCACGCCGGTTGGTGCTGGCAGTCTGTTCGCTCTTGCTATAAGGATTCTGAGCGACACCGGAAGGGTGTCTGGGCCATATCTCATTTGCTTAAAGTGCACAGTTCCAGCTGCACTACTCTGTGCATCGGCTCTTCTTAAAGGGGAACTTTCACCTGAAAAAAACTTTTTACCATCTGTTGAAACACATAACCAGTATCAGGAAACGGTATGCTTACGTTTTATTTTCCAGTGCTATTAAAGATATTTGATTTTCCAAGACGAGCACTTCCGCATTCAGCGGCACAGTGCATCTTCGGCACATCTCTCAGGACTTCCCAGCACTATTACAGCCTCCTCCCACCTCCCTCCCAGCTGCCCCGGCGAGCGCGTTCACATTTCACTTCGGTGTGGTGTGAACGGCTCCTACCGTTATAGCAAGCTACAATTGGCATTATAATGAGGTTGCAACCTCATTATAATGCCAATTGTAGCTTGCTATAACGGTAGGAGCCGTTCACACCACACCGAAGTGAAATGTGAACGCGCTCGCCGGGGCAGCTGGGAGGGAGGTGGGAGGAGGCTGTAATAGTGCTGGGAAGTCCTGAGAGATGTGCCGAAGATGCACTGTGCCGCTGAATGCGGAAGTGCTCGTCTTGGAAAATCAAATATCTTTAATAGCACTGGAAAATAAAACGTAAGCATACCGTTTCCTGATACTGGTTATGTGTTTCAACAGATGGTAAAAAGTTTTTTTCAGGTGAAAGTTCCCCTTTAAGCTTGGGCAAATACTATCTACTGTGGCCTCCCAAGGGCTTGCATTCTTTCCGTGGCACACGCAGGGTTACTCACTACTCATTCTGGGCGATTCCTATTCTGGTTACATCAGATTGGCAGTAGCATTCCTCCTAGCCCATGGTGGTGGTACTGGCTCAGCTCAGAGCAACAGGGGCTCATCCTGCTTCTGCTTAGAGAGTGATACAGCGCTGATCCTGTGTTCCTGTTCAACATCTAGAGACTGTATTCAGAGACTGATATATCTCCTGGGCGTTGGCCAATCTAGCCTGAGCCTCACCAGTTGCTCATATTAACCCTCTGAGTAGCTACAGTCTGTAGCTATATTCATCCTGTGTTTATATTGCCTATTCTTGTCTGTAATTGTCAGCATTGTTCTTACCTATACTGGCCCCTAGGGGCACTGTTTATCATTCTGTTTCAATAAACTGTGTTTTTACTTTACAACCTGGTCTGAGTGTCAGAAAAACCGTAACACTGTGTCACCTGATTTAAGTGAAAAGTATTCCTCTAGGTGCTTTGTAATAGTTGAAACTGTAGAGGTGTCCCCTGAGGAGGGACTTATTGAGTTGTCACATTCAGGAACAGGCTGTTACTTCTTATATGAGTAGACTAAATGTAATTGGGGAGTGATCTGACCAAGAAGTTGATTCTGTCGTGCCTGAGGCTACCAATTGAATTAGAGACTAAGAAATAAAGAGATAGTCTAATCGACTATAGGTATTATGTGGAAAGGATAAGGTGAAATTTACTCACCAATGTTTGTACTTTCTCTGTGTCCTTTCCACGTCAAAGAATGGGTATGAGCTCTGCCTCCCAGCTGGTAGAACCAATCGCAAACTTTAAAAGCCAGTTTCTAACTTCCGGTTGCCAGTTAACTGTTGCCCGAGCTAAAAAAATAAAGTTAGAACACGGTTAGATGTAGAAGATATTCAAGGGTTAACAGGAGAACCAATTAGGTTGGATATCTTCACATAAATAGATAAAATTAAATTTGAGAACTTTACACTATATTAGGTATTGACACGCTACTTCCCACTAACAAATTGATTAATATAATCAATCCCGCATATTTGTGCAAAAAAGTATATAATTTAAGTAAAATATAAAATTATATATATATATATATATATATATATATATATATATATATATATATATATATAAAGTGTAAACAACAATGATATAAATGAGTGACCAGTAATTACAATAGATATACAGTAACTCAAACCACAATTATCACCATTAGCATTACCAGCAATTAAAGGGTTAACCACACATCGGTATATTCAGCGATATAAAATAACAATAATTGCACTCAGAAGCATAGACAAGGATAATTGATCCTTACAATTAATTAAAATACAGTTGGCAGCAGCATATATGAATACCTCTGCCCCAGAAACTGTATAAACTATGCTAATTGCGGTTTAAGGTATGTTGTCAGGTGAGTTTTATATTTAAATCACTATAATTTAATTATCTACCGATTTCAAATATTATATTGCATACCTTCTAAATAAAACATATAAATTGCATTTATATAGTCAATAATAGATTATACTAAGAATATACTCAGAATCAATCTAATAATATATGTATAGACAGTATACCAAACTTCATGCAACATATATCATACACATGACCATAGCAATCCTATGTAAAACCTGCATGGTACTTTAACGGTTAATCCACTTAGAAATATATGATGCCACACCCAAGATGGCGACTTCTTTTGTCTAGTGTGAGGTTTAAATAGACTTCTCACTGTACAAAAAATTTATACCCAAAACACACACAAAGAAATCCAAAGAAACACCACAAATTAAAGACAAATAGCACTTGAAGGGTTAATAACGGAATTCAAAGAATTCCCCCAGATCAAATATTAGCTATAATAATCTTTCTAAAAACACAAAATATTCTAGAAATATCAATGATTACATTAACTAATATATAAACAAGGATAAATAGATCTTACTGCTATCCCTATTTTATTATCTGGCAAAATATAACAATTTACTAATTAATGAATTCTGCTTAACTCAGAATTAATAGAGCCAATATAGCTTATTATAATTGGTAACAATTGGGTGGCCAGTCCGATTAAGACAAATTATAAGAAAAATTATGTTTCTTCAAATATAGAAGAAATATATATTTGATTCTGAAGTTTGCAGAATTAAAAGAAGGAAAGATATAGTTAACAGTCCAATAAGTGTTCCTCAGTATCTCTTTACCAGCCAGCCAGATACACTTTTGGAAATTAAGAGACAGGAAACCAAGAGGAAAAAGCCCGCTTATCTCTCAAAACTTTCATTATGCAGTGACATCATCAGTATATATTATAACACAATATATTTTTGGGAATTCCTTAAAACACTGGTAATAATGCTACGTAACCTATAGATGGCACTCTTACTCTACATTAAAATTCTAGATATGATCATTTTTATGACATCAGTGATGTATTGAAGAGATCATTAGACGTCATATAAATATGTCATCCTACCAGACTCTCTCACATGAGAGCATATCTCCTTCCAAGACTTTGAGATTTTCTCATAAGATAATAAACCTTCTTTTATACCTTATTGTCTGGGACAATGTTATTAATAGTCCTAAAACTCATTCAGCTATCTCGCTTCCATCTTCGTAAAGAGAGGCCCATTTTGTCTCTAAAATGGAATCATTGTTATAACATGAGATCATTACACACATCTTAAAAACAAACTTTCAAACACTCCTGTTCCTTGCTGAAATGTAGACCTTTCCATGTTCCCTACTCTGTGTATTCCTTCTTGTAGACAGTCCCTTTCTATATCCCATTTCTCACCTGTTCTTCTCATCTGTTTTCTGCTCTCCACCTTTCTTTCTTTTCTTTCCGATGTTTTATTTCTTTTTTTTTTCTCTATGGCATTATTTTTTGTGCTTTGTATATTGCATGGTATATCATTGCATCATTTTGGGATATGTTTGCTTGCATAACTCTGTTGATATCTAGACTTTGTAATGCTTTATACTTCAATAAACTTTTGAAGAAAAAAAAAAAACAAAAAAAAAAACAGACTTTCACATAATTTGGTTTAAAAGAAAAATTAACAATTTCCTCCCCATCATGGCAATGTCTCTAAATTATTTCTTAATATATATTCCCATCTCATATAAATAATTAGCACATTAAAGAGGGAGGGAGGGAGTGCCATGGAAAGGACACAGCGGAAATACAAATATCGGTGAGCAAATTTCACCTTTTTCCTCTGTGTCCTTGTCCACGGCAAAGAATGGGACTTAGCTCAGCTGTACCTGTACCACTAAGGGAGGGAAAAGAAAGTTAAGATACTACCCTTAATCTGGAACAATGGCCTCCAGGACTTTTCTTCCAAACTTTGCTTCAGAAGAGGCTTGGACATCCAACTTGTAATGTTTTATGAAAGTAGACAGTGATGACCATGTTGCTGCTTTATATATCTCTTCTGGCGAAGTGACCACCTTATGGGCCCAAGATGTAGCGATGGCCTTGGTAGAATGTGCTTTAATACGTAAGGGTGGATATTTTCCTGCTGCTTTGTAGGGTGAATGAATGCAATCTCTTATCCATCGTGCCTGGGAAGCTTTTGATGCTGCTGACCCTTTATATTTCCCAAAGAAATGGACAAATAAAGAATCAGTCTTTCTGAAATTTTTTGTCCTTTCTAAATAAATTGATAAACTTCTGCATACATCCAAATTGTGCAAGGTCTTTTGCTTATCGTTCACTGGATTTGGACAGAAGGATGGTAAAATTATTTCTTGACTAAGGTGGAACTCAGAAACCACTTTAGACCTGACGCTAGGTCTTGTTCTTTGGACTACCTTTCTTGGTGAAATGTGATATAAGGCACATGAGAGCTTGGAGTTCACTAATTCTCCTGGCTGGTGTAATAGCCATGAGGAATACTACTTTTATTGTTAGATTCTTGATGGAAACATATTGTAATGTTTCAAAATCTTTGTGAACTGAAAGCTGTTATAGAACCAGGTTGAGGTCCCAAGCAGGAATAATTTCTCAAACTGTTGGTTTAATTTTGATAATTGCCTAGATGTACCTCTTCATTACGTAATTGTTTGTAAAAGGAGTTGCTAAGATTGCTGATAGAGAAGAAAGCCATACTTTCAAAGAAGCTGGCTTTAAACCTTTCTTACATCCTTCCTGTAGGAAATCCAAAATTGTTCTTACTGATATTTTTTCTCTTGAAAGATCCTTATCCTTGCACCCATTGTAGAATATACTCCAAATATGATAATATATCTTGGAAGAAACTGTTTTCTTTCCTTTGATGATGGTCTCAGCAACCTCCTCAGAGATACCCTTAATCTCTAAAGAGAGCTGCTCAGTTTCCATGCCATTAATTTCAAGAAGCTGGGACTGGGATGAAGGATAGGGCCCTGAGTCAGCAAGTCTGGAATATCCGGTAACTTTATTGGAGGATGAATTGACATTCTCATTAGGTCTGCATACCATGTCTTCCTCTGTCACCCTGGCGCTATTAGTATCAGGTTCGCATTGCCTTGCTTTATTTTCCGCACTACCTCCAGCAGGAGAGGGAAGGGTGGAAAAACATATGCTACCCGGAAGGTCCATTTGATTCTTAGAGCATCCTGCCCCCAGGTTTTGTTGTCCTTCCATCTGGAAATGAATCTGCTACACTTTGAGTTGTTCCTTGTCACCATCAGGTCTATGGTTGGTTCCCCAAAATGATTGTACCATGTCTCAGAATACTTCTGTTTTGAGGGACCAGTTTCCTGGATCCAGTGTGTTCCTGCTTAGGAAGTCTGCGCCGCAGACAGGTCCAGTAGATTATTTTCGGCCCATAGAAATATTTTCAGAGTCAGGCTGTTCAAGGCTGGACTTCTTGTTCCTCCTTGGTTGAGGAGGTACCTTACTGTGGAAATGTTGTCTGACCTGATCAGAACTGCTCTAACTCTGAGATCTGCTTGAAGTAGCTTTAGGCTGTACCATACAGCTTTTAGTTTGAGAATGTTGATATGTAGCTTCTGATCCTGTTTGTTCCACCTGCCTTGAACAGTCTTTAGATGCCAGATTCCTACCCAGCCAAGATTGCTGGCATCTGTGGTTACTATCTCCCAACTGGGTTCCTTCAGGGTTTTTCCTCTTAAAAGGTTTGATTTTCTTAACCACCAAAGCAAGTCTCTTCTGGTAGATGGTAGGATTGGTATATTCTTGGAGAATTCCAATGGCTTTCCCTTCCAATAATGTAGCAGATTTTCCTGGGATGCTCGTAGATGTGCTCTTGCCCAGGGAACCACTTGTACTGCCAGATTGCCTAGAAGCTTTGAGAAGTCCAATGCAGTGTGAACTTTGTACTGAAGAAACCTTGAAATTATGTTTGTAAGTCTGCTTCTTCTGTCTTCTGACAGGAGTGCGGTGCCTTTCACCATGTCGAACTGGATCCCCAGAAACACTAGATTTTGTGTTGGAGACAGGTGACTCTTGACTTAATTGATCTTCCAACCGAGTTCTGATAAAACCTGAATGAAGAACCTTGTGGACACCAGGGACTGTTGAAGAGATTCCTCTACTATTAGAATGTTGTTGAGGTAAGGAATCACTTTTATGCCCTTCTGCTTTAGGAAGGCTAGAGCTACCACCAGCACTTTGGTAAAGACTCTCGGAGCCGAAGCCAATCCGAACGGAAGTACCCTGTACTGATAATGGTGTCTGAAAAGGCAGAATCTCAGGAACCTCCTGTGTGATGCTCTGAGTAGAATGTGGTGATATGCATCTTGAAGATCTATCTTCATCAGAAAAGCTCCGGGATGTACTTATTTGATTGTTGAGGTTACCGTCTCCATTTTGAAATTCCTCACCCTGATGAATGCATTGAGACATTTTAAGTCCAGGATCAGTCTCAAATCCCCTGAGGATTTCTTTACTGGAAAAACAACTGAGTAAACTCCATAGTTCCTTTGCTCTCTGGGAACCTTCTCTATCATTCTGCTGTAGAGCAGATCTTGAACAGCAGACCATACTTTGTTTCTTATAGCTCTGTTGTAAATTTTGGATGTTCTGAATTGGCTGATTTTTGGGACAGAGTCGAATTCTATGGAATACCCCCTCTTCAATATCTGTTGAATCCATCTGTCTGGGACAGTCTGTTGCCAGGCTTCCGTAAATAACTCCAGTCTGCCCCATACCGGAATTGGAGATGGGGGCGATCTGAGGTTTTTTGGAAATGGTTTCCTCTAGAAGTCTCTCTGATTTCCAGTTCTTGTATTTGAAGTCTGGGTTTTCCTGCTTTGTTCATAGGATCTTCCTGGCCTGTATCTCTTGGCCTCCCAAAAGGACCGTCTTCTGAAACCTGTAGTCCTTGGAGGAGAATTTCTGCTTCTGTGTGTTCTGTGGTAGAAAGGTGCTTTTTCCAGCTGAAGATCTTTTAATGAATTTCTTCCAGCTGATTACCAAAGAGAAGAGAAGCAAGGAAAGGTAGAGAGACTAGCCTATCTTAGATGATGCATCCGAATCCCAAGCCTTGATCCAGAGTGCCCTTCTTTCTGATACTGACAGGACAGTGGCCCTGGCTGATAACTTTATGGAATCAAGGGATGTGCCACAGGAAAAATTGACTGCTTCCTTGATGGATGCAACCTCTCTTAACAGTCTTGACCTCGAGACAGCTGACTATCTTTTCTTCTAGTTCTCCTTACCATATACTTAGAACTCTGAATATACAGGCCATAGCTGTGGAAGCTTTCAGACTTTGTCCAATGGTGACAAATTGCTTGCATAAGGCACTATCAGCTCTCTTCTCCATAGGATCCTTTAATGAGGTCCCATCTTCCAACAAAATTGTTGTTCTGCGTGACACATGCGCTACAGCAGCATCTACTTTTGGGGGGAGACACCCAAGCTGCTGTTTCCTCCTCTGAAAAGGGATACATCTTAACCAATCTCCTGGATATAGCTGTCTTCTTGTCTGAATGGCTTCATACAGTTCTAACTAGTTACTGAATTGAGGAATGAACTGGAAAAATGAAGGGGGCTTTTTTATGACCTAAGAACGCTGCATCCATAACCCCTAACTCTTTATGAGTGTCAGTTAACCCTAAAGTCTTCCTCATAGACTTTAACAGACTCTCCAGTTTATCTAAGCTGAAGCTTCCTGAATCCTCAGTCAATTCTCTTTCTTCAGAAGGGCCAGATTAGAACTCCATTAGGCTACCTTCATCCTCTTCAATAGTGTTGGAAGGCCCTTCCTCAGGATCCGCCATCCTCTGTCTTTTCCTGGTAGACTCCTGCATTTGTGAAAAGGTTTCTTGCATGGATGATCTCATCCATGTTAGAAGACGTAAAAAAAAACCAAACAAACAAACAGCACTTTTCTAGCTTAATAATGCCACCAAATAAATAATAACATATAGCATTATAATTTTTGGCACTTACGATTTCTGGAGCAGACCTCATCTTCCTTCTTTATATGCCTCAGTCGCGTCCGGAAGCCAGAATGCACTTTGCGTTCCACTTGTGGAATGCATGCCACCGAACTTCCAGTAGGGGTTAAGAAAAGAGCAATCCGCTACCTGGCCTTGCCACATGGCATGTTCCACGATCCGGTTTCTGCATTAGCACTGAGGTCCTGCTCCCTACTGCCAGGCGAGCTCTCCATGCAACCCCATACATTCTGAGGTATAGAGCGGCCCAGAATGTACACTGTATCTGTTGACAGTGTACATGGATGGAAAACAACAGATGAAGGTAGAGTTTTTTGGGGGTTTTTTAATAAAAAATGCGCTTGTGAGGACTTAGACCTCCATCCCCCAGCTCGGTAGGACCAAATTAACTGGCAACCGGAAGTTAGAATCTGGCTTTTAAAATTTGCGATTGGTCCTACCAGCTGGAAGGCGGAGCTCATACCCATTTTTTGCCGTGGACAAGGACACAGAGGAAAAGGTGTAGTCTTTTATCTGCGGATATATAGATAGACCCATGCATATGTGTTATTTGCTTATTTAAACAATGTAAGTGGGCAAGTCTAAAAGAAGATTTCCCTGAAGTGCAGTCCAAGGAAGGATTAAGGGTGAAGTTGAGGTCACTTCTACATGCTAATTGCCCAGGGCTAAAAGTATCAAGACAAGAGAACAGTTTAGTCAGATAGGAGATTTGGTTCGAATTGGGAGCATATATGTTAGCTAATGTGAACATCTTATTAAATAGTCTACCTTTAAGGAAAAGGAATCATCCTTGAGGATCTATCAATCTGTCTTATAGAACTCAATGTATAGTATTGCAGATAAGGATAACCACATCTCTCTTTCTCCGGAGAAGAGAAGAAATAGGAAAATGGGATCATACTATTGGAGAAAGAGAGTGTTAGAGGCAGAGAAAAGGTGCTTTTCTTTCACAAATACAATATTATTCGCCATTCCTTGCAAAATCCCTAAGAGATATGCCCCTTTTCGCAGGTATAATAAGCTCCTTAGCAATTATAGAAATGATTTTCAGTTTCACCTGGTATGTATTTTAAGAGGCTCAAGCTCAATTGATACCTGTGTAGGCTTATCTCAACAGGCGGCACCTGGCAACTTCCCCAGCACCAAGGACGATAAAGGGAGAAGTTGAGTTCACAGGCTCAAAGAACACAGGGGTGAAAAAAAGAGACAGACAGCAAGACTAAAAGGGAACCCCAAAGCAGAGCACCAGGTCCGGGGCAGGAGACGTATAAAAACTGTGTTATGGAAAGTGGTCTACAATGGTCATATAGCTGAATGGGTACACTGCATAAAGTGTGCCATGAGGTATGGGGTGAGGGGTATTGCATTCAGAGACACTAGAACAAGGGGAAAAGTAATCTCTGTAACTGGGGAAAGCTGACAAAGATGGCTGGACTAAAGGTTAAACATGAAGGCTTCAAAGATGATAAGGGAAGGGGTAGAGCCAATCATAACTCAGCATTCCTCTCCATCTCCAGCGTGCATGAGACAATACAGAACCAAAGGAGTATAGGACAATCGCACAAAGAAGAAGGTCAGAAAAATGTGCATAATCAGACATGTGAAGTGCACTCAGAGTCCACAATTTGCCACAGGCACCAAGGCACTCTGTCAAGTGGAAGTATGACTATGATCACATATCTGCACAAAATTACTGTGTCCTAAGCTATAGTTTACCTAACCAAAAAGTACATGGACTTGGCTGTCCTCCTACCATGGAGGAAAGAGCACCAGCCCAGTCCAGCCAAGCAGGGACAGAAACACAAGTCATCAAATCAGGAGTCAGGTGTGGTGTTTAGTTATGGAGTATGCTGAGTGAGGTCCCACCCATCTCCAGGCCCTGTCCACCAAGGCACCAGTCTAACAGCATCCAGTCCTTCGGAATCGGGGGAGAGCCCTGAGACAGCCAGCAATTGCAAAGAAATAATATTAGTGAGCGTCTGTCACATTCATGTCAATGGAAAGATGGCAACCTTTGTATCCTGACACCACTACAAGAGCAAGTTCCAGACAGACACAATATAAATAAAAGAGAACATTTACCCATGGGATCATGGGGTATCCAACCCATAGGAACGTGGCCCCTGCCCCCTCAGATAATGATCACAGAGAATCCAGTCTTTCTTGATCAAACCCTAGTGCCAGGGAAGATCTGAGCCCACCCTGCCAAAACAGGCCTCATGAATAGTGATAATTAGGTCTAATGGGAAAATGCTGTCCCCCAATGTCAATGCAGGAGACGGTATTTGGGCATAAACAGAAGAGTGCGGAATGCAAAGAAAATTGGAGATGACCATTGACTAATGAGAGCAAAAATCTAAATTAACTGCCAGAAAGAAACAAAAAGAGCAAGTCAATGGTGAAGACCAACTCTAGCCAGATATTGAAAAATCCTAAAAATGTTGAGATAGCACTGTCTAATAGCTTCAGTGCACTGCAAGATCCTCTAGACACACATTTCTACCCACAATGAAAATAGACAATGCCAATGCCCTTTCATCTGCTGTAAAACAGGAAAAGTCAACTCGCATTTCAAAAGAAACAGTTACCATTTTGAAAAATTAATCAAACGAAATGAATCAAAACGGTAATATTAGAAACTGCAGAATATCTAGAAATGTGCGTGACAGTAAGGAAATGCATTAAAGAAGAAATGTGCAAGTTCAGTGTTGTGTTCATCAAAAGGACACTGGAAGAAATCAAGGGCTAAAGAAAGCAAAACAAAAGAAGGCCACACCTAGGAGCCAAATTTTAGCCCTGAAGCTTCAAGATGGTACAACAGCAAAAACACAACAAATACTAAAACAAGTGGAAGAATTTTATTTAAATCTTTATAAGGATGGAGGGCAACTACTGAATACAATGCCAGAAGCTGCAGCTTTGTCAGAAGTTTTGGTAGAAAAAGCAGAAACTGCAATACAATCAAAGAAATTGGCAAAACAGTTGGACCTGATAAAGTTAATATTGAAATGTTGAAATCCATAGCGCAACCCTTTTTCACAACCCTAAACTATTTTCAAAATGCCTACCACTCGCAAAGTGCCTGAAACATGGAAAAATGCAGAAGTCAATTTATTGCACAAAAAAGGAGAAAAGGCGTATCTAAAAAAAACAAACAAAAACAAACAAACAAACAAACAAACTACCAGTAAGCCTATTGCCAGTGGTCTGCAAGGTTTTCACAGAGGAACTATCAAGTAGTATAGACACAATACTTAAAGTGGCACAACCTAAGGAATAAGCAAGCTTTAGGAGAGGTGCCAGTATAGTGGACCATATCCAGACAGTGCATTTTTATAGTGGGATATATAATGAATACAACCTTCCATTATGCTTAGCCTTCATTGACTAAGAAAATTGATGTCCTGATCAAGCAGGAATAGACAGAGCTTACATCAATTTCCTCCAGTCAATATATGAAAATACAACTGCATCAATATAGGTTAACAATTATAATGTACAGATCAATACAGAAAAAAAGAATCCAACAAGGATCTCCCCAAAACAATTTTCTGCTTGTTTAGAAGAAATTCTCCACAAACTAAACTGTAACAAAAAAAAAGCCTTAAGATCAATGGAGACAATATCATACTCTTTGCCAGTAGTCCTGAAGAACTGCAAGAACACATTGAAGAGCTACAACATGAAAGCAAACATTTTGGTCTGAAGATAAATATCAACAAAACACAAGTGATGTTTAACCCCTTAGCGACCCTTGACGTACCAGGACCGTCAAGGGTAAATGTGATCCAACGACCCTTGACGGTCCTGGTACGTCAAGGGTTAAACTCTTCCATCGCGGCCGCACGGAGCGATGGAAGAGTTCAAGCCGCTTGTTACTAAGTGTCCCGGTATCGGGACACTTAGTAACAAGCGGCAGAAACATTGTTGCAACATGCGATTCGCTTCAAAAGCGAATCACATGTTGCAAAACCTGAATGACAGGGACAGTATTTGTAAATACTGTCCCTGTCAGATCTCTCTGCCTCCCTCCACCTTGCATACTGCTGAGGTGGAGAGAGACAGAGGGAGATGGTGTTCCAGTGTGCCTGTACAAATAAAAGTAGAAAAAAAGTTGAAATAAAGAAAATTAACCCTTTGATCACTGTTCTGCAGTGATCAATAAGTGCCCCCCCATCTGATCACTCTTGGAGTGATCAATTTGCTGCAGATCAGTGTTTTCTGATCTGTGGGACACCCCCCATCCCCCTTGAATTTTTTTAGATTTTTTAAAAAATGTTTAAATTTTTTTTAAATTTAAAATTTTTTTTTTTTTTTTTTTTTTTAAATAATAAATATAGTTTAGGTATTTTGGTAGGTAGTTGGGTAGGTTTAGTGTAGACGTGTGTTAGGGAAAGTTTTAGGGATAGATTTAGGTTTAGGGGAAAAAAAAAAAACAAAAACCCAAACCCCCCCCCCAAAAAAAAAAATAAAAAATATATAATAAGCGCAGTTTAGATAGGTAGTTCAATTAGGTTAGGTAGGTTCAGGATATACGTAGGTTAGGGTAAGTTTTAGGGTTAGATTTAGGTTTAGGGATAGCGTAAGAAAAATAAAAAACCCAAAAAACCCCAAAACTCCCCCCCCCCAAAAAAAAAAAATATATATATAATAAGTGCAGTTTAGATAGGTAGTTCACTTGGGTTATGTTGGTTCAGGATATACGTAGATTAGGGTAAGTTTTAGGGTTAGATTTAGGTTTAGGGATAGCGTAAGTTTTTTAGTGGGCAAAATGCAGCGCAGGTACAGCGTTGAAGAGGCATATGCCTTTTTGGCGTCTGACTCTGAGGCAACAGACACTGCGTCAGATTTTGACATAGCGCAGTTTTCAGAAAGTGAGAGCAGCTCTAGTGATGACGCTGGGCCTTCTGTCAAGAAAAGACGCACTGCCCCAAGAGCTGCTCTGGCAACTGCCCCAGCACCTGCCAAAAGAACTGCCCAAAGACCTACCAAAATACCTACCCAAAGAAATGCCCCAAGTGCTGCCCCAAGAACTGCCCTGGCAACTGCCCCAGCACCTGCCAAAAGATCTGCCCAAAGACCTACCAAAGAAATGTCCCAAGTGCTGCCCCAAGAGCTGCCCTGGCAACTGCCCCAGCACCTGCCAAAAGATCTGCCCAAAGACCTGCCAAAAGACCTGCCCAAAGAAATGCCCCAACACATGCCACTCCGGATCCTAATGAATGGGTATCAATTTATGCCCACAAATCTCAGAATTCACAGGCAACCCAGGGATTCAAATTGATGTGGAAGGATTTACCCATGATCATTTTTTTGATTTGTTTTTGGGGGAAGACATTTTAGGTGAAATTGTTTCCCAGACCAATTTGTATGCAGCCCAGTATACTGCCTCCAACCCTAAGTGTGAAAAACGCTGTTTTTTTTTTTTTTTACTTACGTCATGGTTTACGAGGGATTGGTGGTAAAATGGCTGTGTATAAAATTGGAAAACACACCTAAAATGAGAGCCTGGGGTGTCTACTTTCCAAAAATATACACTTTTGGGGGGAAATCTTAAAAAAGAGCACTGTTACACAGCCCCAAATGAGACATGGCACCAGTAACGCAAGCTGTGAAAATTCAAAGTGTGAACCTGGAAACGCGCATGTTCCAATTTGGGCCCCGTAGCTCTCCCAAACCTTGAGAAACCTATGCATATGGGGTATTGCCGTACTCAGAAGAAGGAGCTGAACACTAAACAATGCATTTTTAAAAATCTTCACCTATCATGTGCTTGATATCAACAGTAGTATTGAAATGTAAGTGTGAAAACTGCAAAAAAACAAAATATTACCACAATTTTGAAATTTTTTTCTGGAAAAATAGCTGCATGAAAAACTCCAAAATTCTCCTGATTATTTACCTTATGTTGTGTAGTTTTCAGAAACATATACCTTTGTGGGACATTTTTGGTTCTGGCACCGTCAGCTAAGCTATGATGCTCACATGCCAATTGTTGAGAAATCACAAGTTGGAAATAACGGCAGCCATCTTGTAATATTTACCTTGTAAATGTGAGTAAAGGACTAAAATACTAGGCATATGGGGTATTCTTATATTCAGGAGAAGCAAATGAATATATTTAGGGGTATTTTTTTTTCATTAACTAATAGTATGCAAATCCTGACAGAAAAATTTAAGCAAAATGTTGTTTTTTTCAATTTTTTTCCTCTTTTTTTCTATTTTAATCAAATTAAACAATGAGGTATTCATATAATTGTGGTATCAAAAGAAAGCCCTACTTGTGCTTAAAAAAAACAGTATATAATTTATGTGGGTGCACAAAAGGAATTAAAGAGAAAATATGGTTGAACAAAGACATAGTCAAAAAAGTCAAAATTGCTCCGGTCCTTAAAGGGATAGTAATACTTCGTTTTAACTTTATTTTATTTTGTAGGCATTAAAAAAAGATGAAGAATGATATAAGTCTTATTTCTCAAACCTTTATGGTTTATGAGATATTCACAAGCAAAGTTCCCCTCCCCGCCCCTTTTACCTAGTGTAAGCCATCTCTTCTCAGATGTGAGTCTGGTTGTATGACAGTACAGATAACAGAAGGGGACAATTTTCTTTGTATGAAAACAATGAAAGCCCTTCCCCCCTTGACAAGTTTTTCAGCTTTTTCCATTATCTTAATTGAAGATTGTCCCTCTCTGCAGTCTACCTGGGCATCTCCCTTCTGATCTGGTTGAACAGGGGGGGGGATACTTTGTTTGTGAATATCTCTTAAACCATAAAGGTTTCAGAGATAAGACTTATATCATTCTTCATGTTTTTTTAATGCCTACAAAATAAAATAAAGTTAAAATGAAGTATTACTATCCCTTTAAGTCAAATCAAACTCAGATTTTCCCGGTCCTTAAGGGGTTAAAATATTTACCATATCTAGGAAAATCACAGTGGATGGACAAGAACTAAAAGAAGATGACAAGCATCTTTGCCTTCAACAGAAAATGTCAACAGATGGAAACACCATGATGGAAATTGAGCGTCAAATAAAATGGGATAGTAAGCATTTGGAAAACTTAGTAGTACTGTCTGTAAGACATATTTACCACTCTGTCTCAAGTGAACTGTTTTAGACCATTGTGTCCTCCCATTCTTTATTTATGGCTGTGAAACATTGACTCTGAATGCCTAAGCCATGCAAAAACTTAAGGTTACACAAAGAAGTATGGAGGGGTGAATTCTAAACTTAATAAAAACAGGCAAAAAAATGTGTGTGTGGATTTGTCAGCAAAGAATGGTCTTTGAAATAAATGAAAGAGTAAAATGCCTGAAATAAAAATGGAAAGCCACACAGCAAGAAGATCTTAGCTGGTGAAATGGCTCAGTTGGTTAAAGCACCAGCTGTAGAATCTGTTCAGACCCCAAGGTGTCAGGTTGTAGTCCTGGCAAGGTCAGCTCAGCCTTTCACCCTTCTGAGGTATAGAATATGACTCCAGGACATACTTGAATACATTGAGATTGTCTCTCGTTTTCTTTCTAGTAAAATATTTTCACAAAAAAAAACACAAAAAAACCTGATGGTAGATGGACCAAACTAATTTTAATATGTATTCCACTAGATACTAAACACCCAAAGACAAGATGGGTAGATGAAAGTACCAAATTTGTTGCTACACAGTGGCACATGACTGAAGCTGATGAAGGCTTGCTGAGGAGGCCTTCAAACAGGGAAGTGTTGGGCATCAGAACATGACTTGCTGCTTTTTGTTCCCACAACTCAAGCTAAATAGCATGAACAATGGGAACATCAAAGGAAACACAGTGTCAAACATTGAGTGTGAGATAAAAACACAGTCACCCTCCCCCCCACCCTCCTTAACACTAACCCTAACAGTACCCTACTGGCCCTACACTACACATAACATTAACAATAAAGTTAAATCATACTAGCCATGACAGTCTCTCCACTGGTGGCAAAAGCAGGTTTCAAATAAAACAGGAGGACAACAGCATTTCAGCCTAACTGAGATTATAGACCTTTTCCTCGTCAGTCAGGGCCAACAGACTCTTGGCGTTCCTTTCAATACTCAGGTAAACCCAACCCTGCTTGAAATCAGCAAGTAGCCTCATCCAAGCCCCCAGAAAACAAATCTGTCTCAGAATGAAGGAGGAGAGTCTCCCACTGATGCTCCACTGGGTTGGGGGAGAGACTTAGACATTAAGTCATTCGGTGAAGGAATTCAATCTCAGATGATGTGGGTACTTCAGATCATCTCTGGGGATACAGGATGGCCTTAAACATCCTTCCACCAGCCTTCTTCTTAATGCCCAGCTTTCCAATGGACAGACAACCTCTAAGGGCATGCCATCTGGCTCTATGAATTAAGTCAACAGCAGAGGTACTACCTCTTGTTCTACAAGATCAATGTTTCATTGGCTCTTGTTCCAAACCTTTCATTTCACTCATTAAAAATGAAGGTTTTCATCCTGTTCTGCACTTAAAAGTTCTGAATTATCTTTGCATACCCAATTCCAAGGAGGAATCTCCCAGATCTGATAGCAGACATGGAACCACAGGAATACATGGCTTCACTAGACACCAGAGATATTTAAATACACATTACCTTTCCTTCAGTCTCGAGGAATCACATCCATTGCTAATCTGGATGACATATGTTGCTCAAGGCTCCCTCATCCCTCCACCTTCAGGTGTAGGTACATCTCACATGGAGGATGTTAGAGCAATACTGCTTGTCAATCTGCATAAGTCTCAACTTGTCCTGACACAGAGACTATTGTATTTAGGTCTAATTTGGCATGAATCTCTGGGGAATCTTCTTTCCCTAGACAAGAAAGCAGTGATATAAGCATGGGTACGACATGTCCTGAAGCAGGAAAGGCCATCGGCCAGAGACTAAATGTGTCTGGTGTGAACCATGGTTTCCATGACAGAGATAATACAATTTGCACAATTCAATCTGCGACCACTGCAACTGAATCTCCTTTGATCCTGATGCAAAAATCTTGCTCATTATAACGGACCACAGGCCGTTACTTGGGGGCTCTTTTAGGAGCCATGCAAAACCCCTAAAAAAGAGACTGATGTACATGGTTACAGAGCCCCCATAGACTTTGCATGGGAATGCAGGTGGCCACCGATTGGCTGCCACTGTCAGGCGATGGGTTTAAAGGGCGCCCATTGACTTAACATGGGGGAAAGTAGGCGGCCCAGGGATTGGTCGGCCAGATTCCCGCCCACAGCATCTGATAGGCTGAATGCGGCTATGACCTTCATGGCCAGGATTGGCCATCAGATACCCATCTCCGGATTGGCCAGGGTTTGAAAAGGAATATTCAAAACTTGTAAAAGATGCTTCAACCAGCCGGGCATTGTTTAAGTCTGTATATTCCAGCCCCACGCCTTTGTTCTAGAGTCTGCCCCACGCCTTGTCCCTTTGTACAGTTAATTTAATCATGTCTGGCCCAATTGTATTATGTCCTTACCATTTGCTTTGACTTCTTGGAAGTAGAAAATTGTAAGGCGGACTATCTAAGCAGAAAGACCATCAATCAGAGAGAATGGAAGTTGAAACAAGAAATATTTAATGGTCTCCCACCACAACACAAAACTGCAAGTGTATTGTGTCAAGCTAAGGGACCCAAAGGCAGCGAATGCTTTGACAGTTTCCTGGTGGTACAACCTAGTGTACGTGTCCTTCACTAGCTTAGATTTCCATGTGATTGCCAATATAAAAAGAAAAATGTCTAGGCTACTCATAGCTGCATACTGACTAAGAAGAGCTTGGTTTCATCACTTGCTCAAAGGGTTAATAGCTAATTTTCCTCTAGTGCTGGACCTGGTCTCTCAAGGTCCAGTTCATCATCCAAATTGGACAAATCTTATCTTAAGTGTCTAACTTCAGGCCAATACCGTGAAATGCAAAGGATAGAACGACTCCACTATACAGATGATGCTGCATGCACACTACCTGGCTTTGCTAAAATGTATAATCGTATTTGGGGAATCTACTTCATCTATTGTGAAGAGCATAACCTTGGCTATCTCCACTTCAATCTGCCCTCTATGTTAGACTTTTTACTAGCATGGCTTGAAAACAAGTAGAGGTCAAAGTTTTAAGTTTCAAGTGCCAACTTTGTCTGCTTTTTTCCAGAAGAAAAGTGGTAACTTCCCTGAGATTCAATATTTCTCCTGGGAATTAATCATATCTTCTCTCCATATAAGCAACCTACCTCTCCATGGGACTTGAATCTAGTATTGGAAGTGCTTCATTCCTCTCCTTTAGAAACTATATATGCTGCTTCCCTTAACTCTTTGAGTGCCAGAGAATCATCGAACACATTGTGTCGCAATGCATTGGATACCTCTCTAGCACTAAGAGGGTTAAACACGACATGTACAACGCAATAACTTCATTCAGAGCTCAGTGCACTACCCTGCATTTCTCCTCACTTAGTTTTCCACCAAGACAAGGCTGTATTATGGACAATTCCTGAATTTCAACCTAAAGTTGTTTCTGCAATCCACACAAATACGTACATAGTTATTTGCTCCCCATGTACTAATCCTCACAATCACAAGGTGGAAATGCTTCATTCTCTACATTTAGTTAAATGACTGACACTGTGGCAAAACTAAGGAATAATTACCAAGCAGACAACTTGTTTGTCACACCTGCATGCCCTCGGAAGGGCAGACCAGATTCTAAAGTCATGATTGCTTCATGGCTGAAAAAGATTATTAGACAAGTTTATATACTCAAGTCTCGTTCTTCTCCATTCTGGATTAAGGCCCATTCGAAGCATGTCCAGTGTACATCGTAAGCTTTGAAGTACAAAGTTTCATTGAATTAGCTCTGCAAAGTAGTGATTTGGTTATCCGTTCATACTTTTACAAAGTTAATATTATTGCATCATAAGGTGGTTTGGCCACAGAGTTTTGCAGGCTACTGTTCTCTAGTAATCTCTTACTCTCAGTTTTTGGGATGTCTCCAAGGTTCCTGAATCCCTCAATGTTATAAAAGAAAAAGGTGAAATTTACTCACCGATATTTTGTTTTCCTCTGTGTCCTTCCACGGCAATGTACTGTGGGTGTTAACTCCGCCCCTCAGCTGGTAGGACCAAATTATAAAAACGTCAGTTCCTCCCTCCTCACTCAGTTATTTTTTTAACCAAGCTGTGAATAGAGAGAAATGTTAGTCTGGAGAAATCTCCTTTAGGCTTTATGTATATGATTATTCATGGAACGATACCAATAACCCAAACTTAACCAGAATTAACCAGTGGTGGGTTGCCGTGGAAGGACACAGAGGAAAACAAAATATCGGTGAGTAAATTTCACCTTTTCCTCTGTGTCCAATCCAACGGCAATGTACTGTGGGACTTACCAAAGCAGTACTCCTTTTATTCGGGTGTGAGATTATGGAGAGGCAGGAATGGCTGCTTCAAGCACCTTTCTGCCAAATTGAGCGTCCGTAGAAGCCAGAATGTCTAATTTGTAGTGCTTTATAAATGTAGATACTGATGCCCATGTAGCTGCCTTACAGATCTCATCTGGAGTGGCTACCGCTTTTTGAGCCCAAGAGGTAGAGATGGCCCTAGTAGAGTGGGCTTTAATCCCCACCGGAGGGTCTAGTTTAGCAGATGAATAGGCTAAAATGATACAGTCCTTAATCCATCTAGCTATTGAGGGTTTAGAGGCAGAAGTACCCTTAAATCTTCCTGCAAAATGAACAAAAAGAGTGTCTGATTTTCTAAATGACTTAGTTCTGTGAAGGTAGATCTGCAAGCATCGGACCAAATCTAGGTTATGAAATTCCATCTCTTTCTTATTGGATGGATTGGCACAGAAGGAAGGAAGAACAATTTCCTGAGTAAGATGGAATGAGGACACCACCTTAGATCTGAAGGAAGGTCTAGGATGAAGCACCACCTTATCCTTGTGAAAAACCATATAAGGGGATTTACACAATAATGCCTGTAGTTCTCCCACCCTACGAGCGGAAGTAATCGCCGTGAGTAAAGCAGATAGATATAGAGTCTAGAGGTTCAAAAAACTCATGGGTACTTAGCTGGTGAAGCACCAGATTGAGGTCCCACGGAGGAATAATGTCTCTAATAGCTGGTTTGATTTTTGTGATAGCAGACAAAAATCTTCTGAAAACATATTGTTCAGCATAGGGAGTAGCTAAGATAGCTGATATAGCGGAAAGCTGTACTTTGAGAGATGAGGGTTTGAGACCCTTTTGAAAACCTTCCTGAAGAAAGTCCAGTATCTTTCCTGGAGACAAACTAGTTCTATCTATCTTTCTCCTGCTGCACCAATTAACAAAAATGACCCAAATTCTGTAATATATCTTGGTAGAAGAAGTCTTTCTTCCTGCCAAGATAGTTTGAATGACAGATTCTGAAAGTCCCTTTAAACGTAATGAGCTCCGCTCAGCCTCCAGGCCTGTAGCTTCAAGAATGCAGGATCTGGATGAAAGATTGGTCCCTGGGATAGCAGGTGCGGAATCCTCGACAGAGGAAAAGGAGGCCTGATGAGCATTCTCCTGAGATCTGTATACCAAATCTTGCGGGGCCAAACCGGAGCTATTAAGATCACTTCTACCTTCTCTCTCCTGATCTTCTGTATAACTTCCGTAAGAAGAGGCAGAGGAGGAAAGATGTATGTCAGAGGATAATTCCAAAGTTGGTGCAGAGCATCCTGCCCCAAAGCTTTCTGGCTTTTCCACCTGGAGAAAAACCTTCTGCATTTTGTGTTCACTTCTGAAGCCATGAGGTCTATCACTGGATTGCCAAATGTCCTGACTATTTGACGATAAACCTGGTTGTCCAGCGTCCATTCCCCAGGATCTATCTGACTCCTGCTTAGATAGTCCGCCTGAATATTCAGGTTTCCTGAAAGATATGAAGCTGTTAATGCAGCCAGATGTTCTTCTGCCCACAGGATTATCTTGAGTGCTAGGTGATTGAGAGCTCTGCTCCTTGTCCCGCCTTGATTCTTCAAGTATTGTACTGCCGTGGTGTTGTCTGATCTCACCAGGACGTGCCTGTTTCTGAGTTCTATTTGAAATTCCCTGAGAGTGTTTAATACGGCTTGGAGCTCCAGAATATTTATGTGAAGCTTTGCTTGCTTTGCAGTCCATATCCCCTGGACTGACTTTTGCTTCCAGATGCCTCCCCAGCCTGTTTTGCTTGAGTCTGTGTATACTGTCTCCCATTGAATGTGGCGTAGAGATCTTCCTTGATCTAAGTGCTGTGGGTGCATCCACCACTTCAGCTCTCTTCGCGTGGATGGTAAGACTGGAATCTTCAGAGCTCTGTTGAATGGGTCTCGTTTGAAATACGTTAGATAGTTGATTTGTGTCCAGCGGCTGTGTGCTCTGGCCCAAGGAACTATCTGATGGGCTGATGCTAGATTCCCTAGAAGTACCGAGAATTCTTGTGCCGTCTGGGTTTGCAGTCTTAAGAATTGAGATATGCAAAGATGCAGGCGTTGTTGTCTTTCTTGTGACAAGGTTGCTATTCCCAACCTCGTATTGAATTGAATCCCCAGGAACACCAGATCCTGAGATGGAGTGAGCTGACTCTTGTGCCTGTTTATGAGCCAACCTAATCTTTGAAGCAGCTGAAGACACCTTACTGTGCTTTCCCTTGCTTTTTCTTCTGAGTCTTCTATTATGAGAAGATCGTCCAGGTAAGGTAGAATCTTTATACGTTGTTGTCTTAGGTTTGCCATGGCAACAGCTAATATCTTCGTGAAAACCCTTGGTGCTGATGCCAGGCCGAATGGCAACACCCTGTACTGAAAGTGACTCTGGAACACGTGGAATCTCAGAAACCTTCTGTGGGAAGCTTGTATCAACACGTGGTAATAAGCATCCTTTAGATCTATTCTGGTTAAGAATGATCCTGGTTGCACAATCTTCAGAGCAGTCATTGCAGTTTCCATCCTGAATTTCTGTATCTTGAGGTATGTATTGATTTCCTTCAAGTCCAGAATGATGCGTATATCTCTGGAAGGCTTGGGAACAGAGAAAACCGTTGAATAGTAGCCATGGAACTCTTGCTTCTTCGGAACCGGTTCTATTACCCTGTTGATAAGAAGCTGCTGGATGGCCTGCTTCATAAGAACTGCTGATCTGGGATTCCTGATTCTTGTTGTCCTGAATTTGTTTTTGTTTGGGACAGTTAAAAATTCCAAGTTGTACCCCTTTTCCAGGATCTGGCAAACCCACTTGTCTGGGTTTAACTTCATCCAAGCATCCCTGAACTCCTCCAGCCTGCCCCCTACTGGAGAAATTAAAGGGGTCAACTGAACTTCATTGTGTGTTTTGATTGAAGCGGGGCTTCCTCTGGAAGTCCCTGCGGCCACCATTCCTACTTCCCTGAGTGGTTCCTCTTTGCCGCTGGTCAAATGGCTTTCCAGGTCTGTATCTTCTACTCTCCCGAAAGGACTGCTTTCTAGTTCCTGAAGCCCGGGCTGGCGATGATCTGTTTCTTTTTTGTTGTGGAAGAAACGGACTCTTTCCACCCGATGACTGTTTAATAATTTCTTCTAACTGGCTCCCAAAAAGCTTACCGCCAGTATATGGAAGAGACACCAATTTATTCTTTGATACAGAATCAGCATCCCAGGACTTGATCCATATGGCTCTACGAGTAGTGACAGAGAGTGCCGATGATCTGGCTAAGCTGCGGATGTTATCCAGCGAGGCGTCGCAGGAAAAGTTGATTGCATCCTTGATAGGCACCAACTCTTTAATCAGTTTGGATCTTGATACAGAAGAGTCTAATTTTTCTTCAAATTCACTCATCCAAATTCTTAAAGTGCGGAAAATACAGGCCATGGCAGTGGCAGTCTTTAGATTTTGCCCTATTACCGCATACTGCTTCTTTAATGCTGCATCAGCTCGCTTATCCATGGCATCTCTAAGAGTGGTACCGTCTTCCATCAAGATAGTAGTGCGTCTAGAAACCTGAGCGATGGCTGCATCAACCTTAGGTGCCGTCAACCAATTATTCGTGTCTTCCTCTTTAAAAGGATACATTCTCTGAGTTCTTCTAGTAGTCTGAGGATGTTTATCCCCTGCCTTCCATTCTGACGATATCATCTCCTGGATTGAACTATGGACAGGGAAAGTGGGAGCCTCCTTCTTATATCCCACAAATGCTGTATCTATGACGTTCATTTCTTTCTGGGTATCCTCTAATCCCAGGGTTTTTCTCATGGCGCGTACCAGGCCATCCATCTTATCCAAGCAGAAAGATCCAGCCTCTTCTGTAATCTCCCCTTCTTCAGCGGAGAAGACTGATTCTATGACACTTGCAAATTCTTCTTCTTCCATTAGATGAGAGGTACCTTCTTCTGGATCAGATGTGCGCTGTCTTTTTCTTGAAGCTTCCTGAATGGAGTTAAAGGTCTCCTGCATAGATGACTTCATCCATCCCAGGAAATCTTGAAACTGGGATGGAACTTCACTGCCTGATATCTTTCTTAAACATTCTGTACACAGTTTTGCAGGATCTGAAGGAGTAAGCTTAGTCTCACACCCAGCACAACTTCTAGGTTTAGCAGAAGGCTTATCTTCCTTAGGGGGATCAACAGTTTGCTTTTGCTTGTCAGACTTCTCTATCTTAGACATTTTTGCAATCTAAGCCTACCCAAATACACATAAAGCTATACCAATAGCAATAATTTATGTAATATTCACAGAATATATACTTACCTCTGTCCACGCCGTTTTGCTGCTTCAGAACCGCTCCAGGACCGCGTCTTGACCGAGTCTCTGGCACTTCCTGCTTCTGCGTTCCAACAGTGGAACGCACGCGCCTGCACTTCCTGCCGCCGACTCTGTAAAGGTGCGGCTCATACCGGGCTTCCTCCCTTAGCACAGCAGCAACATCAGACCGGCAGGAAGCCCAGAGGAACTCCCGTTCACCATACCAGTCTCCAAACAGCAGACATCCATCAAGAAACGCTCCATAGATACGGAAGCATGCGACCCTTGCTGAGAAAGGGTATGGATCCGTCAGGCAATATATCGATGTAACCCGCGTTTAAGGCAAGTTACATAACCCATTTGTTTTCTTGCGCCTTCTATTACACGCTAGCTGTTTCTTATATATATATATATATATATATATTTTTTTTTTTTTGTGAGGTGAAAACCTCGGTCCTCCAGCTTGGTAGGACCAAAATAACTGAGTGAGGAGGGAGGAACTGACGTTTTTATAATTTGGTCCTACCAGCTGAGGGGCAGAGTTAACACCCACAGTACATTGCCGTTGGATTGGACACAGAGGAAATGGGATTTTTACCTAACAATATTTTTATTTTAGTCCATTGGGGGATGAAGGGCATCCCACCGTGAGTAAACTAGAAAGGGTTGGGCTGCCCTGCCATTTCCTGGCTTCTCGGTGTTGATATCTATACCTTTCTTTGCTAGATATCCTAAATAATAATTTGCTAGGATGTTTGTCACGATGCAGTCATGCGCAGTAGAGACTACAGTCTCTGCTGCGCATGATTGCATAGCGTGAGTTAGGCGAAGCAAGACTGCATCGCGTTGAGCAGTGAGGTAGCTGCCTCTTAACCATTTGAGTGCCAGAGGGGTACGCAACGCATTGTGTACCCCTCTGGCACTCAAAGGGTTAACATTACCCGGACCTTGGCCTGTGTACACAGGCTTTTACACTAGTAAACTGATATTTCATTGGTGGTTGCAGGGGTATAGAAGGCAGGGAGTGGGAGGAGTTTAAATTTGGAGTGCTCTCGTCCTAGTGGGAGGCACTCTATAACCAATGGTCCTGGCCTTCCACAATGAACTAAGACAAAAGGATTTATTGTTAAAGGGACAGTAATACTTAAAATGTAAAAAATATGTTGTACGGTTTGTATGCCTGGTACTAGTATATGATAAGGGATATAGACAATGTTGCTTTAGATGTTAATGTGTAACATGATACATAGTAATTATTTTAGTACATAAGTATCAGCATAGAAATCGGTATAGATATACAGTAGTCAAAAGATATACACTTAGTTACACTTAAGATATACACTTACTTAATGCATACACAATTTGTATAAGATAAACAATATGTCCTTATGTCTATTTTAAGAGTACTAGTCAATAGTGTGAACTGGGAAGTAATCAGAGGTTAAGTACCAATTAATATAACTATATAAGACCCCTTGAGGTTCCGCTTATTATTCAGATACCCCTAAGGAAGTGCACTTAGCATGAAACGCGTTGGGCAATAAAAACATTGATATCAGCATTCATCCTACCACTTGTCCTGCTAGAGTGCCCAAACTGCACGTTAGGGCCATAACATAGCAGGTATTTACAACATAAAGGACGCTGGTCGTCCATACCGGTCATAATACAGGTAATCTAGTGTGGAGCGATAAGCTAAATGAATACACCATTCTATACATACTGAACATTATATTATTTGAACGACGTTATTAATAAAGAACGTTTTGGAACATTATAGAGTTAAACTCATTATTGCCCGTTATTTACCACAACCGTTAAACGTGCTTGAACTACAGACGGTGCAACAGAGAAATCCATGGGCGTTAACATACAAGAGTTCCCGAGAAAGAGGATCAGACTGAGATTAACAGATGTGGGGATACAGCAGCAGAGAAAAAGGAGAACCAAACCCGGCTTGCTTAAATGTGAGTGAATACTTTCTTTATTTTCAGTATCTATATTATGTAGATACAAGACATTTCCTTATTTATTTATATGTGAAAACGAGGAACTAATATCACCCTAGAAATTACCAGTGGATTCAGACCGTGACCACTACTACCTTGATCATATAGTCCTTCTGATATCAGACATTAAACACTGAAAAAAAGAAAAAGGACTTAAAGGGATAGTAATACTTCATTTTATCTTTATTTTAGTTTGTAGGCATTAAAAAAACATGAAGAACGATATGTCTTATCTCTCAAACCTTTATGGTTTAAGAGATATTCACAAGCAAAGTTCCCCTCCCGCCCCTTTTACCCAGTGTAAGCAATCTCTTCTCAGATGTGGAATGCAGTCCATAGACCAGACAGATAACAGCAGGGGACAATCTTCTTCCTATGGGAACAATAAAAGCCCTGCCCCCCTTGACAAGTTTTTCAGGTTTTTCCCTTACCTTAACTGAAGATTGTCCCTCTCTGCAGTCTACCTGGGCACCTCCCTTCTGATCTGGCTGAGCAGTGTTACATCAGTAAAAGGGGCGGGAGGGGGATACTTTGTCATTGAATTACTCTTGAACTACAACTCTGAGAGAATTGAAATAACACTCTCCAAAGTCCAAATACTATGATGATTAATTAGAGCTGCTTTTATTATGAAACATTACTATTCCTTTAAGTTTACTTAGTTATTAAGTTTTATTTACCATTATCCTCTACCATTCATTTTCCCTTTGTTACTTTATTTAGAAGATGTTTTACCAGGAAGAATACCTTGGTGGAGATGTACTAAGGTGTGAAAAAACAGGTGATAAACTGGAGATAACTTCTCCAGTGTTCTAAACTCTCCAAGTCCTATGTTGTTATATGGAGCCAATTCACTAAGATTTCTCCAGATTTAGAGATCTTAGTGCATTGGCTCCATGGAATAACACTAGTATGAAAGCCCGTATACGTGGGCTAAAGTGCACCCAGCGGCCCAACTGCTGCCCGGAGCCAGGAGCAGAGACAGGCGGTGAGCCGTTCGGAGCGCCCCGCTCCGGATCAGCATGTTCGGCCAGAATACAGAATACAGAATACAAAAAAACACCTTCAGCAGTGGAAGTTCCCTTGTTTTACTCAGGGGATAAATCTTACAACATATTTTTTACATTGTAAGTATTACTATGCATTTAAGTAAAAACCCCCTTTTAAGAATGACATGCGTGTATACTTATACCGAGGGGCCAGTGAAGCCACGAGGGCAAAAAGTGGGAACACTTGTATAAATAAATAACCTACTTTTTGTCTTTAGGGTAAAAAAGAAAAAAAAAAAGACGGTTTTGAGCAACTAAAATAAAAACCTCTCGGTTTGCCATGAATGCTAGGTGTTCAATGTATTACTTTGTAATGCTTAGACTTGTCTAGCATCCAATGGGTCAAATGTACCATTAAAATCCATTGGGTATTTTTTGTCCCCTATGGTGCAATTGGTTTGTCCCAGAACTGTTCCAGTTTGTCCTGAAACATGTTTTTTTGGTTTGAACCAAAATAGCTCCACTTTTAACAAATAATCTGAGACTGACAACTGACATACTAAGAAACCAAGCAATTTTAGACCGCATCAACTTCAACATAATGAACACATACCTCTGAGTGCTTCAAATGGCCAAACCGGACACTTTTATTTGGGGAGGTATTAGTGGAGGCGTAACTTGTGGGCGGGACATTGCCAATATAAATAAATATAAACTCTTTCGGTGCCAGAGGGGTACGCAAAACAATACGTTGAGTACTCATCTGGCACTGAAAAATGTTAATGACATGACACCTTTTGTAAAGTAATACATTATTTCGTGCAAGGCCAAAGTATTTATTTACACAGATCACGTTATAAATGCATATGCCGAAGTTTAACCCTTTGATGGCCAGAGGGGTGCTTAATGCATTGCGTACCCATCTGGCACTCAAAGGGTTAACCAGTCACTAACGTGATACACTTATATACACACACCATAGTCTGATCTCCTAAAAGGCGGACACTATGGTGAAAAAGAGGGACGGAGTACTGTAATTATTTATACCCTATTGTGCATTTGGCGCTGATTTTTTTAAATATACCCGTTATCCCCTTCGAAATGCGTTGTGCACCAGGCTAGTCCTTTACCGGTTAATAGGATTGCCTTGAGTAATAAAACAAAACAAGGAAAAGGCTTGTCTGTGTGCAGGTTTTGGAGCCCTGTGTCCTGGGTTTGCAGCCCCCTCCCCACTAGCATGTTAGAGCATGGAGAAGGGAGGGCTGGAGCGGCAGCTCGTGTGAGAGCACCGAGGCCTCAGCACTGTGTCCCGGCCTCGAGAAGTACCGGACCCTTACTCCTGGGATATATCCACACACTGGTGATCTGACCCCATTCACCAGAGAACACCCACCGCCGTCACTGGAGACACTGTAACACTATCCCCCCACTTACAGGACAGCCAGCGTCTTCAGGCTACAGACCACCCCCACTGTCCCAGACTGGGAGGAGAGAGGCCGTACTGAGGATAACGCTTTCTCGGTAACACACGCCAGCCTTCACAGTCTAGTGGGAAAAGACACGGAGAACGGGAAAACACACAGCGGCCCGGTCAGAAGGATCGCTACTGTAATCAAAGCCCGGGATGGAGGCCTGGGGTGCGGGCCTGGAGGTACTTGTAGTGGCCACGCTCCTATCTGTGGTGTCCGGAGGAGATGGGGGCGGCTCGACCTCAGTAACACTACCTCCAGGGTGTAAGCAAGACGGCAGGCCCAGGGGTTCGGGAAAGGCAGCTGGATCGGGATCTGACTTAGGGAAGGTGATTTGTACTAGCCTGGATAGTGGAAGGATCCTACCCCTGAGTCCTCTACCCAACAGGACCAGCACCCTGTAAGTACGACTCTCTGGGAATCTTGTGTACTGGGCATTGCACTGTAGAGCTGATATTGTTAGAGAAAAGGTGCAGTTCTGGTGCTAAGAACTTGCACAATAGGGAACAAATAAACATTCCAAAACCCTCATTAACCTTCATGATATAAGTCTTAACGCTTTCCGAAGCAATGCGTTAACGATGGATAGCTCTGTGGCGCTCAAAAGGTTAAACGCGATGTTTTTATTTATTCTTATTATTATTTGTGCCTCACGATGCTGTTGGTTTGCCACATAATTGCAGCAGCTGTCCATAATACACCAGCCTCTGTGTATGTTACCTGTTACTCCTTCAGGGCACATTCTCTTGTACTTGGCATTGCACTGTGGGAGCCTCATAGCGGGCATGCAGTGTACCGTGTGGATGCTTCTTGTAACTCCTATGAGGCACAGTATTATTATTATTCTTTATTTATATAGCGCCAACTAATTCCGCAGCGCTGTACAATTGGGAATAGACATACAGAGTTATTAAATAGTACAATCAGATGTGGAGAACAGGAGGATCAGAGGGCCCTGCTCGTGAGAGCTTACAGTCTAGAGGACTGTGGGTATCCTTTTGTGCAGGGTGAATAGGTTATATCTTGTATTGGACACATCAGTGGGCTTCCTGTGTACCAACCATGCACAATACTAACTATAACTGGCGCCCTAGAGCTTTCTAACCCTGTAAGTACCAAGTGTGTGTTTGCATTGCTGTGCAATGTGTTGTACTGTACACCCCTCTAACCCTTAAAAGCTTACTTGACATTTCTTTCTTGGAACTTTAATGCCTCCCCACAATTCCTGCTTAGGAGGGACAGTCCCTCTTTGACACCCTGGCGTCCCACTTTTTTAGGAGCTTGGACTTTGGTGTATATATGTGTGTCGCACTGCTCCACAGAAATAAAACTCTCATTAATGCTTGTTTAAACTTCATTGTGTGTGTGTGCGCTAAAATGCTGAACCTGAGATGGTACATGAGAGACAGCGCACACAGCAGTAGGTAAAGGCTTTATTCAATTCATGTAGCAGCCAAATGTTGCACTGATGAAGGTCCCTACTCCGGACCGAAAACATTAGGCTGCTATATGAATTGAATAACGCCTTTACCTTTCTTCACCTACTGCTGTGTGCTGTCTCTCCTGCACGATCTCAGGTTCAGTATTCTTATGTTATCTTTATGGGACGTGCACCAGCTTTATTGCTATTTTGTATTTATAACAGCGTATGCCATGGCCACTACTCTTTGACTATATAAACCTTCATCTCTTTCACACACACCTAGGGACGACAGTCAGGAGGATATATTCAAATGTCCTCCATGCTATAAGTCTTGGAGATAGAGAGGGGCCGTCTGCCCACTCCTGTCAAAATCTCTGCAAGGACTTTCCATGCCCCCAACATCTGGCTCACCACAAAAAAAAAAAAAATGGTCGACTAGGCTCGTTAACTGTAACAAGACACATGCCCCACTCACTTTATCCACTCCATGCCATACGTCCATGCAGGGCTACAGGTAGGCACCTGGAGCCTCCACCACTCACATCCAACACCACCTGCTGCCTGTAGGACCACAATGGTTGATGCTATTGGCTCTGTCTCTCTTATTGCCCAACATGTGAAGCACAGCAGCAGAATAAGCAGGTGCACTGTTTAACAGTCATAGTGTAGAGGAGCCAACCTCCGCTCCACTATGAATGCCACACACTGCAACGACCGTCTTCATGTGCCCCCGCATCAGAAGGGTGACTTCTAAATTTCCCGGTGTCAAAGGGTGCCTTAAACATTTTCCACTGACATACGTCTTCTACACACTGAGCCAGAATCGCCTTCTGCCTGACCTGACACAACACACATTTTACTTGTCTCTAACTTATCTTTGGACAGAAGTGCTTCTTGTTCTTGTTCTTGTCTGACCTGTCTCTTTACAGACTCATACCCCTCTGCTACTCCAACAATTAAAACAATGCCAAAGTGAAAGGGACATTAGCAACCATAACATTTCAGCACATTGCCTCCCCACTGTTTGACTCAGCAGGGCTCCAGTGCATCACCATGCTGCCTGTACCATCCTGCGCTGCTAAGAAGCCTTCAGGTACTCACTTTGTGGCTAGTAGGATGGTCACAAATAATGCTCCCAGCCCCAAATTTGGTCATATGGGAGCAATGGCCAGGGAAATAATGACACACTGATAATTCACATCATATACACTTAACCCTTTGAGTACCAGAGCATTATCCACCATGTGAGGCATTGAACTCAAGGGGTTAAGCAAACAGCCATTATCAAAGAATAAAACTCACATACTGTGAACAGCAGGACACAGAGTGTCATGTGTGAGCTATTCGGTGAACCTTTGTGTCCCTGTGACGCGTGGAGGATGCTGATGAGGAGACTGCAGACCTTCAGTCTGCCTCACTTTGGGGAGGTAAGGAAGCGCTGCTCTCTTATAGCACTTTCTGCTGTGTGTGATTCCCAGCCTTAGCAGTTCATACACTGTGTATTGCACAGTGGTGTGCAGTTGTATGTGTGTGTATTCTCCACGTGTGTGTGTGTGTGTGTGTGTGTGTGTCTTGTCCAGTGGTGTGCAGTTTTGTGTGTGTATTGTCCACTACTGTGCAGGTGTGTGTGTGTGTTGTCGTCCATTGCTGTTCAGTTCTGTGTGTGTGTTGTCCAGTGGTCAGATTGTTAAATCCGAACAGTTTCGCCTTCTAAACTTTCACTACTGGCAATTGACTTTGGCAAGCAAACAATTGCATTTAGGGTGTATTTTATATACCTCTGTGTCTGCAGCCATTCACTCGCAGCTAAAGTGTGTAGTCCACTTATTTAAAGAGATAGTAATGGTGCTTCCTGGGGAAAAAAAAGATATAGATAGATATATACTAGCACTGTGGGATGACGTTGCCCGTCTGTTCTTTTTTTAAGCACTGCAAAGTACACACATTTATATATACAGTCCTGTATCACCGAGGCTCACATTAACACTTTGAATGACACAGGGCTACACAATGCATTGTAATGCATTTTGCACCCCTCTGCCACTGTGTTACAAATTCTTTGTATTTCAGAGAGGAACACACTGAAACAGTTCTCAAGTAATAAAGAAAAAAATTATTGTACTTAGGTTCATATTTAAAGCTTATGGGAAAGCCCTGTGGTATTTCAGTCCCATGCCCATAGACGAGAGTGTAATCAGCTGAACACAGTCTTCTTGTTCCAGGAGAGCTACTAACCAAGAAGTGGAAGTCACAACTATTTATACACCCTTACCATAAGCATCATGTGCAAAACACAGCCAATAACATGTTTACAAACCTTGATGTTAGCTATGTCAAAACACAGCAAAGCTTGATGTTAGTTACATTTTAACATGTTAACTCCTTAAGGACCGAAGCGGCCGCACTTAAGGACCATGGAGCATTCTTTTTTGTTTTAATAGATCCGATTCAGGGCTCCCCAAACGGCGTGTTCTATATAGATAGATACAGTGAAATGATACGAATCACAGTTAGTAGGATTTGCACAGTTGACAGAAATTAAACTCTGTGAGCAGGAGGGAACACATATTTTTAACCTCTTACACTCAAAAGGTTAAGCATTGCTTTAAAAATAAAGAAACAGATGCTCAACGCCGTACCACACTGCCAATGTACAACTGATTAGGGAAGCCCAATCTCCCAAATCTTTATAATGATTCCAAAAAATAGAAATAATGCAGAAGAAATAGAGGGCAGTGCAAGAGGTGAGCCTGCAGCTGGACTGTCTGCTCACATGACCCTTTGAGTGTCAGAGGGGTATTTGGTGCATTGGAATGTGTTGCATACCCCTCTGGCACTCTAAGGGTTAAGCATTGCTCTAAAAACAAACAGATGGGCAAAGCCATTCCACACTGCTTGTGTTTATAAATTACAAGAAAGAAAAGCCGCAGCGCAAGACTCCTCTAACTATGATCCAGATTACTCTTAACCCTTTGAGTGCCAGAGGGGTATGCAATGCATTTCAAAGCAATGTGTTGCGCACCCCTCTGGCACTCCAAGGGTTAATTATGATAAAGATATCCATCCTTGTCCAAAATGGGTACTCACAAGTAAAGAGGCTCCTTCCTCCTCAAGATTTCAGGCCTTGACTGAATCTGACCCCCAGTCTAGATCGGTTGCCCATATGTCTCCTCCTTCGCTTCCACTTGGTCTTACCTTTTCTCCAAAGCTGGAGCCGAGATCTCTCCTCCCAGTTGTATAAATACCTTGTTCTTGGGAGAGGAACTTGCCTTCCTTTTGATTCTCCGGCTTCACTCATTAATTCTTACAAAAATAACTCAATGTTTGTTCTTGTGATAGTTCTATTTAATGTTTTCCCTACTTCATATAGTCAAATGAGCTTGCCAGTCTGTGCAGGCAGAACATTTATATTCTGATCCAGAGTGTCAAATTTGAGAGGGGTTAGCGCTGGATCTTGTATATGTTGGTTATAGATTAATCTGCATAAATAAAATACTTTTGTCTTGTTCTAAATCACTTTTTTCAGTGACACAAACAGGTGTTAATAGGTCATGGAATAACCTACAAATTCTCAGTAATGCCCTGTCCACCAGCCATGTACCCAGCATCATCACGTAAAGCCAAAGTCCCCTCATTTGAAATGTTCTTTGTTTTGCAATGCTTTGGGCACTCCTGTCACTTAGAGGGTTAAGCACAGTTCAGTGGGTATTTAATGGACTGTACTTAACCATCATTAAGCGACCTGAGTTTATTACAGTGTAGATAACTCAACACATATTTTGCTCTATGGGCATCACTTGTATTGGACACCACTCTGTAGGTCTTTTGTGAGCTGTTTACGCAGTTTGCCATTTCTCTACCTAAAACTGCAGAACATATATATATATATATATATATATATATATATATATATATATATATATATATATATATATATATATATATATATATATACACACACATACAGTGCTGTACTATGGGTATCTCTTGTATTTATCACTGCAGATAGACAGTGTTATTAGCACCTTTTTTTTTTTTTTTTTTTCCTCATGTGAACACATCTCTGTACCCACCAATATTGTACATGAGAGTACCCCTCCAGGATTCAAGGGATTAATGCTTTAAAGGGGAACTCTCATCTCCTTTAAATGGCTAGTATTACCCTCTCCTCTTAATTTCATGCAGTATTGTAGATTTAAAAAAAAAAACAAATGATGTGGAGCAAGTCCCATCTCTCAAACCTTTTATGTTCTGAGAGATATAACATTTTAAAGAGTCCCCCCCCCCCCCCTTTCCCTGATGTCTGCTGTAAAGCTGACAGAAGTAGATTTGTGTCAACCGACTCCAGGCAGCTCTTCAGCAGAGCCGAAATACCGCAATCTAAAACGAAATACTTCATTGGAACGGTCTACAAAGTGTGCTTGCAAACCAGGTATACTTTGTAGACTGTTCCAGTGAAGTATTTCTTTTTAGATCATGCTATTTCGGCTCTGCTGAAGAGCCACCAACTGGTCCCGGGACCGGGATCTCCTTCTGTCTGACGTCAGTGCAAGGATAAGGAGGGGGAACTTTAAAACATCATATCTCTCAGACCATAAAGGTTTGATAGTGGGACTTGCTCCACATCATTTTATTTTTTTTAAATCTAAAATATAGAATGAAATTATAAGCGGGCGTTATTAACTCCTTAAAATCCTCCTTCGATTCTTGCTTCCCAATAAATGTTAAATCCATGTTGTTGTGTTTTTTTTTTTTTTTTTTTCTCTTCCTCTGGATCAACAGGGTGTTTTTGGCATGGGCTAGACTTGATGGACGCGTGTCTTTTTTTCATCCTCATCAACTATGTTACTATGTTAATTTTGTAAATGGTATGATGAAGGTTGTGTTGTTGAAGTGTGTTACTTAGTTTGTTTTAAATTGTAAACATGTAGGGGCATTAGAAGAGGCTGGTGGCCACATTATACATGCAGTGTGTCCTCCCAGGCTGAGCAGGTTCCTAGTTATACCTTGTGCATTGTAAGGCAGCACTGCTTGGTATGTCCCAGGTGTGTATGGACCTACAGGGAGACGTGGGAGAAATAGTGGTAATTATGCAACTTTGGGAAAAATCCTTGACTAGCATTGTAAATACGTGTTGTTGTCTCCCCCCCCCCCCCAACCCACTGCTTTATGAGAAGTAAGCCCTGCATAACACAGGGTTGATGAGTAGAACATAACCTGGTGGTTTACAGGAAAATAAGGAACCAATTTGAAACAGTAAAATTATTTGCTTCTGGATCCCCCTTTTACATACTGTACTAACCTAAACTTTATAATGCTTGAGACAGGAGTGAGGGAAGTAGTAATGCAGGTGGGAGGAGGTGCAGCCCATCAGCCTGTGAATTATAGCTGCCTTTGAGCTTGTGAGACATAGGGACGCTGAGACTGATGGTGGAGCGGGAGGCCCAGATGGCAGATCGCTCTGCCCCATTGGGGAGGAAGGAAGTGGGGAGGAGGAGGGGGAGTAAATGACGAGGCTGAGCTTGGGTAGGTAATTCACTTGCTGCTGAAAGTAGATTGGATTGTAACTCCTGTCAAAATCACTCCCCCCTGTATCTCCTGGACAGGCAGTATGGAGGAGATTTGAATATCTCCTTACTGCCGCCTCAGGGTGCGTATCTCCCCCAATGAGGTCTGATATTAATTTGTTTTTTTTGTTTTGTTTTTTTTGTTTTTTAAATTTAAAAATTTGCCATGAAGGTAAAACCCTTAGGAAGCAATTCCTAGTCGCCATTGTGACTTGGCTCCTTGGATTTGTCAAGCCCTGCCCTATCACCCCACTAATCCTTCATAAGGTTAATTACTTTATGTTGAAAAGAAATCTGGAGCAATTGTGGGGCAAACCAACTGCACCATAGATGATAAATACAATTAGCTTTGATATGGAGTTCTTAACCCACTCAATGCTAGCAGGCTACAAGACATTTTTTAAGCAATGCTTTTGGGAACCTCTACCACTCAATGGGTTAGAAGCTTCAAATACATAATTGAGAATTTGTAGTGGATGTATCACCTTTGCACAACATCCTCTAAATAATTAGGTGACACATCCAATAGCATTAAAACATTATTATTATTTCTTTTTAAGCTTCCGTTTGGTTTAAATGTAACTTATAAAAGTCTGGGCTGCAGCCACTTCCGTATAGACTTCAGCCCGACGCTCTTCCTCTGCTCTCCTCCTTCCTCCGATGACGGAGGCTTCTGTCTGTAAGCTGGAGCAATATCATTGGCTAGATATCGATCTCTGCCAATGAGACTGCTCCAGTTTACTGACAGACACTTCTGTTATTGGAGGAGGGAGAGGAGCAGAGGCAGAGCTTTGTAACCGCGGAGAACAACAGAGAACTGCATTCACCCGGAAGTGGCTGCAGCAGATACATTTGTAAGTTACATTTAAACCAAACGGAAGCTTAAAAAATAATAATAACATTTTTATGCTATTGGATGTGTCCCCTAACTATTTAGGGGATGTTGTGCATAGGTGATACATCTACTTTAATTTTTACCTGTGGTTCAGTTGGTTTGCTGCAGAATTACTCCTGTTTCCTTTGAGTCTAAGGCAGTTTGTGAACCTTTGTCCTACCATGCCTTTAACACCCGAAACTAAATATGAAAAAATCCTTGGTTAAAATAATTTCATATTTAATTAACCCCATGAATGCTAGAGGTCACCAGCACACTGTTTCAAAATGTGTTAGGTAATTCTTTAGGGCCAAAGAGGTTCAATATAAATAAATTCTACATATATTCTTCATTTACACACTAGTTAAAGAGATAGTAATGCTTCATTATGAAGTAAGGTTTAATCATTCCTTATAGTTTGTGCTAACACTCTCCACCCTTGCCAATGTTTGTATCGGTCTAGTTTCTGTGTAATTATCCATAATCCATAAGTCAAGCAGCCTCCCCCAGATCTGTTCGATTCACTGGACAGATCTCAATGAGGCACATTCTTCTGTCCATCAGTATAATGAAAAAACCCTGCCCCCCCCAGACGAAGGCGGGCATGTTTTTTTCTTATGCAGACACAAGATTGTCCCTCGTTGCAATCCATCCACACCAGTTTGCTGATCTGACGACAGAAGATTGACGTATGTAAAAGGGGCAGGAGGGGAGAACTTTATAGTATCATTACACAGAAACTAGACGGAACGCTCAGTCTCTCTTGAGTCCACACAGCGATCATTAATCTCTCATCTTAACTGTCAATGCCCCCTCGGATCTGCCACGAGAAAAATGAATTACAAGCTATTGTCCTGATGGTACAGAGCTTCATTTAACCTTTTCCTTAGCTTTCCCCCAGGCATTCAGCTTCTGCTGGAGATGCCTCTCTGACACTGGATCCCTACTTCATATCTGCTGGTCATATTGTCTTATTATCCCTTTCTGCGACAGGTTTGTCCATCACAGCATTTGGGTCTTCTCTCACCTGTGATCCTGTTTTCTGCCTTATCCTGGTTTCAACTACAGTGAAATACCTTAGTAGGTAAAAGGGCCTCTTTGGTGTACTGAGCATATAAGTTATTGATTGAGGCGACAGGTCCGCTTTCAAGATTTGAAGTCACATGGGGCCTCCACCCAAAGACCTCATAGACCTAGTGATTGAGGGATCTGGTGCAAAACAATTTGGGGCCACCAATTAACTGCAAACTACTAAAAATCCTAATCTTTTTCTTTTATCAGCTTTTAAAATGGACCCTAAAGTTGCTTGGGCCCCAGTGTTTTGCACTTGCTGCACCAATGGTAGTTTAGCCACTGTAGACCATTTTACTCTGCAAAGTTTGTGGCATTCAGTCCACTGACTTTGATTGTGCCCGATCTCTATGGCCAACCCAAGAGACCATTTTCTGAGCAACTAAGTAGCTGGTATAAGTCGTTTTGGGGCAGCTGAGAGCAGCTCAGACTTGGTACAAACATGATTATTGGTCTTTAAATCGGGAGTGTCCAAATTTTCCTTAAGTGCCAGACTGAGAAAAGAATAGTGAATTGAGTCATTTACTACTAAATAATCTAATGACATTAAAGACAAGCATGCTTAAAATGAGAGTTTATACTGACTGTTATGTGCTAGGCTAGTCAGTTGCCTTACATTTCTCTATATAAATTCATAAAGTAATAGCAACCTGCGTGATTGATAAAGATGAGGTAACGATTACTATGTTTTTCAGCAACTTGCATTTTTATAATTGAGCTGAACTTGAATTTTTATTTAGAGTTTCGAGAGTGGCAGAAAGGTATCTAATGTATTGTGTTGCAATGCGTTGGATACTGTTGTACTCTTCTGGCACTCAAAGGGTTAATATGTGAGGTTTAAGCTGAAACAATACAAACTTTATTGATTTTGAGTGATGCTTTTCCTAGTGTAGTTGTGGAAAGCTTTGGCATACAAAACCTTTAAAGGGATAGTAATACTTCGTTTTAACTTTAATTTTGTAAGCATTAAAAAAACATGAAGAATGATATAAGTCTTATCTCTCAAACCTTTATGATTTATGAGATATTCACAAGCAAAGTTTCCCCCTCCCGCCCCTTTTACCTACTGTACACAATCTCTTCTCAGATGTGGAATGCAGTCCATAGACTGGACAGATAACAGAAGGGGACACTCTTATTCCTATGAAAACAATGAAATCCCTGCCCCCCTTGACAAGCTTTTCAGGTTTTTCCCTTATCTTAATTGAAGATTGTCGCTCTCTGCAGTCTACCTGGGCACCTTCCTTCTGATCTGGCTGAACAGTGTTACATCAGTAAAAAGGGCGGGAGGGGGATACTTTGTCATTGAATTACTACTCTTTTACTACAACTCTGACAGAATTGAAATAACACTCTCCGAAGTCCAAATACTGTGATGATTAATTAGAGCTGTTTTTATTATGAAACATTACTATCCCTTTAAGGAGCAGAGAAAAGAAATGCACTGCACACCTCAGGTCCTAAAATGGTGAAAATGTGATTTATTTGAAGAAAAAAATGCTTTTGGTTGTATTTTTTTTTTTCTTATTTAGGGTTCAAAACATCTACTTAAAAACAAGATTTTTTTTTTAACCCACATGAAAGCTTTGTGGCTCATTGCATGTTCTTTTCTTTTAGTCTTAATCATTGTTTTAAACGATTTCCATAGATAAACTTCAATACCTTAGTCAATTCCCCTGGCTAGTCTGGTGCAGTCGCAGCCTCAACAATGCCTGTGCAAGTTGGTTCTTGTGTTACTCTGTGTGTCATGGATGGCAGCACTTCAGTGAGACATGCTTCCATTGTAGCTGAATGCATTCCCCGACTTATTTAGTTATTCACAATAATTAACGTTAACCCCTCGGATGCTAAAATGGTTGCCAGTGCATTGCTTCCCAATACTTTGGAGACCATTCTTGCTTCCAACTTTCACCCCAAGATAAGTTAATATAAATTTAATTCTTCTATTAAAGTTATCATTAAAACTTTTTTTTGTTTTAACTTAGTCTATAAAACTAGATATATTAAATTATATGTGTACATGATGATGAGCAATCATGCTTACCGCACGGCTTCACTTTAACTCTGCTCTTATCTGGTAACCCCTCATTACGTCTGGCGAACCTAGATGCGTGAATTGAGATGGGTCAGTCTTTTCAGCCGTGACTAACATACAGGGAGGGAGAACGCAGTTACTCAGCAATACATCAGCAAGATGGCTGAGCTCTCCTCCTTCCTGTCGGGCAGAATGGTTGGCAAAAATATATAAAAACCTCAGATGTTACATACATTGTATTGCGATTTTTGTTAATATCATGATGGGGGAAAGGACATGATTTTTGATGATAGATCCGCTTTGAAGCAACGGTAGATGTGTTTTATTAAAATAGTTTTCAAATAATTAGATTTTTTTTCTTTTGAGCAATGCAGTCCCTGCTGTCACATCTGGCACAATTTACTCCAGGTCAACTGATCCACCCCCTGCTGGCCTCTCCCTCTCATCTACAACTTTAAGCATATACGTTGTATATGTTACATATCTTTTTGGCATTCAAATGGTTAGCAATTGATTTAAGGGTAGGGGGTTTCCCCAAAACCTCCACTTCTTTTGTCCACATGCAGCCTGCTACTGATCCCCAAGCATCTGTGGTACTTTCTGTATTATTAACTAGCAATTTGGGACAACGTTCCCCGTCATGTTCTCAGCCTCGCATTAACCATTTGAGTGGCAGAGGGGTACACAATGTATTGCCACTCAAAGGCTTAAGCATTGGTTAAAACAGTGATTCTCAACCAGGGTGCCGTGGCACTTTTGGAGTGCAACGGACATCAGCTTAGGGTGCCCGATGTTTTCTAGGAAGACTAATAAAAATGGATTTTTAAATAAAGATTCATAGAAATTGTTATGCACAATATGTTTAGTTTTGTTATATATTATATCCTTCATTATGCCCTAGATAAAGTACATTAAATATATTAGGGCTGCCCCGAATGTTATAGATTACCTGTTAGGGGTGCCCCAAACAAAAATAGATTGAGAACCACTGGGTTAAAACATAAACAGATGGCCAATGTGTCACACGCTGCTACCTTTTCCTAAAGGGGGACACTTGGGAGGTATGTAGCCATAAAATCCCCTAAAAAGGGACAGATGGGGGTATGGTACATATAATCCCTGAAAAAAGTTCTGCATAGATGAATGTTTACACCAAAAAATGGCCTTTCCTTGTGGACATATGTGATTTCCAGATCTGTATACACGTTGAAAGTACAGGATCCTAATGGGCAGTTCTTGTATCTGAGTGAGAACTGGTCATTTGTCCTAAAGCTGACATTATACCCCTGAGAGCTGATGACAGTAGAAGGAAGCTTGTTACACAGATAATGAGGGAGCATTCCAAGAAAGCATTCTCTACACCTTTCATCTAGTGAGAACAAAGGAAAAGAAAGAGAAACATATTAATTGTAACCTTTTGAGTGCCAAAGGGCTTGTGCACCCAGATGTTGCTGTAGAAGAATTTATATATGAAAGTAGCAGTTGTGTATATATAGGTATTGCATGAATTAACAATATTAGAGACATGATTAATAGGTACAAAGGTGAGTGACACATAGGAGCAGTATGTTTTATGGCTGCATCTTTGTGATTAACCCTTTGAATAGCAAAGTGGTATCCAACACATTACAGCTCAATGTGTTAGATAACTCTCTAGCACTCAAAGGGTTAAAGGGATAGAAATGTTTCAAAATAAAAGCAGTTCCAATTAATCATCATAGTATTTGGGCCATGGAGAGTGTTATTTAAATACTGTCAGAGTTGTTGTTCAAGAGTAATTGCAAGACAAAGTATCCCCCCCTTCTGCCCCTTTTGCTGATGTAACACTGCTCACCTCAGAACAAAAAGGTGGTGTCCAGATGGCTTACAAAGAGGGACAATCTTCAATTAGCATAAGGGAAAAACCTGTTAAGTGGGGCAGAGTTTTCATTGTTCTCACAGTATGAAGATTGTCCCTTGCTCTGATATGTCTGGTCTTAAGACCAGATTCCACATCTGAGGGGAGGTGGCTTACACTAGATAAAAGGGGCGGCATGGGGATACTTTATCATTCAATTACTCTTCAACTACAACTCTGACAGTATTGAAATAACACTCTCCGTGGCCAAAATACTATGAAGATTAATTTGAGCTGCTGTTATATTGAAACATTTAGTATCCCTTTAAGTCCTGCATGATGGAAGGAGAGTTACAATGTCTATATGCCAACAGTTATTTTAAGCTGATGGCTATTGGTCTGTTAAGTGCGTGTGTAATAACTTACTACTTCACACCAGCAAGTTTATTTATGTCTTGCACCATACCTGGGAAGTTTGTGTGTTGCTGGGTGATATAAATAAGGCGGTTTTCATCTGAGAAGGGGTGGGGCTTACTCACGAGTAGGGGTAGGACTTAATGGCATGTCACAAAAGTGCCCTAGAAGTGGGAGAAATAATGTGGTAAAGAGGAGGAGTGGATGGAGGCAAATCCTGAGAGTGTCCAGGTCTGGATTTGCAATATACAGTGGATATAAAAAGTCTACACACCCCTGTTAAAATGCCAGGTTCTTGTGATGTTCAAGAACGAGACAAAGATAAATCATGTCAGAACTTTTTCCAGCTTTAATGTGACCTATAACGTGAACAATTCAATTGCAAAATAAACTGAAATCATTGAGGGGGGAAAATAAAAAATGCACAATAACCTGGTTGCATAGCTGTGCACACCCTCTTAAAACTGGGGATGTGGCTGTGTTCAGAATTAAACAATCACATTCAATATCATGTTAAATAGAAGTCATTACACACCTGGCATCATTTAAAGTGACTCCGATTAATCACAAATAAAGTTCAGCCTTTCTAGTAGGATTTTCCTGACATTTGCTTAGTTGCATCTCAGAGCAAAATCCATGGTCCGCAGAGAACTTCCAAAGCATAAGAGGGATCTCATTGTTGAAAGATCTCAGTCAGGAGAAGGGTACAAAAGAATTTCCAAAGCATTAGATATACCATGGAACACAGAGAAGACAGTCATTATCAAGTGGAGAAAATACGGCACAACAGAGACATTACCAAGAACTGGACGTCCCTCCAAAATTGATGAGAAGACGAGAAGAAAACTGGTCAGGGAGGCTTCCAAGAGGCCTACTGCAACATTAAAGGAACTGCAGGAATTTCTGGCAAGTACTGGCTGTGTGCTACATGTGACAAAAATCTCCCGTATTCTTCATATGAATGTGCTATGGGGTAGGGTGGCAAGACTGAAGCCTTTTCTTACAAAGAAAAACATCCAAGCCCGGCTGAAGTTTGCAATAACAAACATCAGGTCCCCCAAAAGCACGTGGGAAAATGTGTTATGGTCTGATGAAACCAGGGTTGAACTTTTTGGCCATAATTCCAAAAACAACACTGCACATCACGCAAAGAACACCATACCCACAATGAAGCATGGTGGTGGCAACATCGTGCTTTGGGGCTGTTTTTCCTCAGCTGGAACTGGGGCCTTAGTCAGGGTGGAGGGAATTATGAACAGTTCCAAACACCAGGCAAGTTTGGCACAAAGCTTTCAGGCGTCCGTTAGAAATCTGAAGATGAAGAGGAAATTCACCTTTCAGCACAACGACCCAAATCAAACATCCAAATCCACAAAAGCATGGCTTCACCAGAAGAAGATTAACATTTTGGAATGGCCCAGCCAGAGCGCAGACCTGAATCCAATAGAACATCTGTGGGGTGATCTAAAGAGGGCTGTGCACTGGAGATGTCCTCACAATATGACAGATTTGGAGAGCTTTTGCAAAGAAGAGTGGGCAAATATTGCCACGTCAAGATATGCCATGCTAATAAACTCCTACCCAAAAAGACTGATTGCTGTAATAAAATCAAAAGGTGCTTTAACAAAGTATTATTTTAAGGGTGTGCACACCTATGCAACCAGGTCATTATGAGTTTTTTATTTTTCCCCCTCAATGATTTCAGTTTGTTTTGCAATTGAATTGTTCACGTTATAGGTCACATTAAAGCTAGAAAAAGTTCTGACATGATTTATCTTTGTGTCATTCTTTAATATCACAAGAACCTGGCATTTTAACAGGCCCATAGCATGCGACAAATTGTGCAATAGTAATTATGAGTTGATGAATGTGAGCATTCAACAAACAATTGAATAGCCGGTATAAAGCAGCTATGGTCATGGAAGAAAGCTGAAGCATATGACCCTATAGGAAGGGTAGAGACCATATGACCCTATAGAGACAGAAGTACTGAAAAAGCGACGAGTGAGAGACAAAGGGGTAGCAAGGAAAAGAGAGGAAAGGCAAGAAAAAGGGGAGTACAGATAAAACGGAATGTCAAATAGAGAGGGGGAGCAAAAAAAAAAAAGGGGGGGGGAGTGGGCGGAATGTATGTTGGAATCGGAGCGTTCTACCACAAACAAGAATATCTCACATGACTCAAAAGGGCCATGTGGAGAAAAAACTATCCACAGTGTCCGGGTCTTTACCTAATTTTACAAGATGCATTCGCATCATAGATATTTGAGATCTAACTTTGGTTCTCCACTCCTGGACAGTTGGAGGTGATTCATCTTTCCAATGGCATGAAATGAGGGATTTCGCTAGGAGTAGCATAGTGCGCAGTAAACATTTCCGAAGAGCTGAAAGGTGGGGGAAGACCTAGGAGAAACTGCATCTGCCAAATGTTCCCGGAAAGATGGATATGTAAATAGTCCCTAATGGAATCCAGGAATTGTGCCCAGTATGAACATATTTTTGAGCAGGTCCACCAGATATGGTAGGGGGTACCATTGGCCAAATGGCAAAGCCAGCAAAGTATACTAGCCGAAGAAGACATTACGTGCAGCCTAGAAGGGGTCAGATACCACCGCGAGATGAATTTATAGTGGGATTCAAGCACGGAGGTAGAGAGAGAAGCCAAGGAAGCTTCTCTCCAAATAGATTCCCAATCGTCAGGGTCTAATGAAACACCTAATTTACGTTCCCAAGACGATACGTATTGCGGTCTAGTAGAAGGTGAAGTAGAAGTTAAAATGGCGTATACCTTTCCCAAATGATGGGAGGGTTTCACAGTCGATAGTAAGATAGATTCAAATTTAGTGTGCAGGGAGCACCACACAGACGTCAAGGGAGGTTGTTCTAAATAGTGTTTAATGTGAAAAAAATTTCCAAAATTCAGAAGGGGGCAGGGAATACTTAGTCTTCAAGTCCTCAAACCGTTGTACATGTCCCATCAGATACCAGGTCTGCAGTACGTAAAGGATCGATTGCTGACCATCGTGGGAAGGAAGCAGATGGGAGAGAGAGACAGTTTGTAATCATAATTACAGATGGACCAAACAGAGAAGATATTGGAAATAACAGGATGAGCGTGTAATAACTTGGTTCTAGATTTAGAGGGTAGGAATATTTCAACAAGTGGAACCCCAGAAGTAGCAGCTCCTCTCTCAATGTTTACCCAGGATTTCTCAGAACCATTATGAGCCCAGTCAACGACGGTAAGTATCGCTGCGTGATAGTATTTAAGAAGATTTGGAAGACCCAAGCCCCCTCTGGATTTATTTATATGAAGACATTTGAGTGCTTTTCTAGGAGGTCTGGAACGCCACAGAAAACGGCGAAAGGAGCTGTTGATGAGAGAGAAAAAAGAGGAAGGGATGTGGTGTGTAGACTTTTTATATCCACAGTAAAGTGTAATAACAATTACTTATTCAGCCTAATGAAAGTATGGCTTTGCATATCGCTAGGTTAGTAATGTATTGGGGGGGCAATGTTATTATCATGATGGTTCCTCTTTAGTTGTCTTTTCACTAATAAACCAAGTTTGGCTAGTCGTTCCTCATATGTCAAGTTCTCCATTTCCTTAATTTATTTGGTTGCTCTTCTCTGTACTTTCTCCAGTTCTAGAATATACCTTTTCAGAGCTGGTGCCCAAAACTGCACTGCATATTGGAGGTGAGGTCTTACCAACGATTTATGCAATGGCAAAATGATGTTATCCACTCTTGCTTCAATACCCCTTTTTAATGCAAGACATTACTTTGTTTGCTTTTGCTACTGATATTTGACACTGGTCACTGTTTCCAAGTTTGTAGTTTACAAGGATACCCAGGTCTTTCTCTAGCAACGAGTCCCCTAGAAAGATGCCATTAAGTTCATAAGTAGCACTGGGATTTTTTTCTTCCCAAATGCATGACTATACACTTTCCCACTTCATATTCCATTTGTTTGCCCAGTCTGCCATTTTATGTACATCCCTCTGTAGAGAACAAATTTCATGTTCTGAATTTATTACCCTGCATAATTTAGTGTCGTCTTCAAATACTGAGATTTTATTTTCTACATCTCCTTCTAGGTCATTTATAAACATGTTAAAACCATGGACCAAGTATCGGATCCTGAGGTTCTCCACTCTAAACCTTAACTGTATTGGAGAACTGTCCATTTACAACAACATACTGTTCCCTATCCTTCAACCAGTTTTCCATCCAATTGCAAAGATTATTTCCTAGTCCCAGATTCCTTATTTTATATCCCAGCCACCTGTATGGCACTGTATCAGATGCAGAAGCTGAAAACATTAGTTTGGCATGATCTATTCCTCATGAAATCATGTTGATTCCTGCCAGTAATCTTATTTTTGCTGTGTAATCCTGACTATATTCCCGTATTATCCATGCTAGCAGTTTTTCCCTGTTCCCGTGGCTCTTTCATCTTTCCACCACCCATTCGTTAAATGAACACTAATACGTCCTTATAATAACTGCCCACTTGTCTTACTATTGCAGAAAATCAAATACTGCTGTGATGGGAACAGTCCTAAAGTGCATTGCAGGTCTAATAATACAATTATACAAGAAGAAAAGAAGATAGCATAGAATGTGGACAGAACATCCTTGTAAGACCAGTTCAATACTGTGCGAGGCTTGGAAATAATACAGTGAACCCCATTTTGGCAAGAGCATGGTGTTTATCTTTTGCTATATCGGCTTCGCATTGATGTGGAAACATTATACCCCAATCCATGTGAATAGAGCCTTGATTTATTGCTCCGTTCAGAAAGTATCCACGCTGGACTATTTAGCGTCTTTTTATTAATCTCTGATGATAGGGCTCTGCATGGATCTGGGTCAAATACCCAATCAATGGGAAGTAGAGCCCTTATATCAAAGACTATTAGGATGTTGTTTTCCTGCTATTCACCTATTAATATTCTCTGCAGAGTATTGACTGGACTCCACAGATATTGACTGGACTCCACAGATGTAGGTTAAACTCCCAATATATGCGAATAGAGTCCGATGTCAGAATTATATGTACATCAGGTGAAAGATCATAACTTGGTCTGGAGAGGAGGAGGTTTAGTGACAGATGACTTACCTGGTAAGTCCAGGAAGTAATTCGCTATAATGGGGGGAAAAAAAAGAAAAAACCCTGTCATTAAGGGGTTAAAAGGGATAGACAGTCTTCGTAGCAAGCTTTTGATGTGAGAGAGTTCCTCATTATACATAGCAACTTATAAGATACAGTTACTGTCTGATAAGCTGGATTCATTATATTCAGTTATATAGTTGCATAGCCAGAGAATTTCTCTTCTCCTGGCATTTAGATTGCATGCTTAAAAAGTACTTTGTTTCTATCTTCTGAATATAACTTTTAGCATCCAGTACGTCTATGTTCCTCCTTTAATACCTGTGTATATAGATGATATTGGACTCCACATTGATATGGATTAAAGTCCCAATCCATGAGAAAAGAGCCCGTATCTGAGAAGTTATCAGACAACAGAACTGTTGCACAAACAATTGGAGCTTGTCAAACTAATAGTAAAGCATCTGATAGGCTGATATATGTCTAAGATCACATACCCCTGACTTGGTGGATGAAATAGTAATTAAAAGCTGCAATTAAGTTAATTGAATATATAGTTGCAATATTAAAAAGCTAGCATCCTCTTCAAGAGTGCAGTCATAATAGGTGAAGTCTAATATAAACCAATTCCTATCTGGAACTAAATTGAATTCAGTGAACCACATGAGACGTAGTTTGCTGTATGCACCTAAAATGCTAATTGCCGTAACCCCTGTTAGTCACTATCAATGTGACGGTTTTACTTCAACGTCTGCGGACGCACAGACGCCATTGGCACTGTTTTTAGAGTTTAGGTTTGTTTGATTTAAATAAAGTATTGTTTGTTTTCTTCTTCACACACTGTATTATTTACAGGCCTCACACAGTAATGAACTGGTCTTACAAGGACGTTCTGTTCACATTCTATTCTATCTTATTTTCTTCTTGTGTAATTATGGCAGAAAATCCTAATGGCCATTATGAATTTTGCCCTACTGCCTGACACTTTAACGACCAGAAGGTTGTTTCACTTAAAGGGATAGTAATACTTGAAAATAATTTTATTTTATATTGTATCCCTTAAAAAAACATGAAAAATGATATAAGTCTTATCTCCCAAACCTTTATGGTTTGGGAGATATTCACATGTAAAATATAGAAAAATTCTCCTTTCCTGGCTGTTTCAGCCAAGTCTGCCATCTAGTGGACAGATTTGGAATTCGGTCCACAGAGCAACTGGCAGCTCTTTAGCAGTGCCGAGATCACGATCTTTGAAAAGAACTACTTAATTGGAGCTATCTACAAAGTATGCCTGGCTTGAAAGCACACTTTGTAGACCATTCCAATTAAGAAATTCTTTTTAAAGATGGTGATCTCAGCACTTCTGAAGAGGCACAGCCGGTCCCGGGACCGGATTCCAAATCTGAAGGGTGGAGCAATGACATCACTCCAGGGGAAATTTTACTTCTGAATATCTCCCAAACCATAAAGGTTTGGGAGATAAGACTTATATCATTTTTCATGTTTTTTTAAGGGCTACAATATAAAATTAACTTATTTTCAAGTATTACTATCCCTTTAAAGCAGGAGTGGAAAAGTCTCAGGAGCCTGGGATCCATATCTCCTAAAATTATTTGTCTGGCGCCTACATTTTTTGTCACGCCAAATCTGTGTATATACATTTTTTGAATTTCTAGTACAATCCTAAAATAATTATCTTGGCTTTTGTTCTTTAAATGGATCGTAATGCTTAATATGGAATATATAAATATAATGTTTTGCAGGGTTATTCCTGTTTGAGTAAAACAATGGTAGTCCCACTTCTAAGAGTTGTTTTGTTCAAAAAGTTAATGCAGCTCAAACTTAAGTTTGTTTGCAGTTCTTCTGTGCTATTGCTGGAGCAGCCTGTGGACTGCTATAGTCATTTGACAGTTACCTTCCATAGCATAAGTTAGCCACAGCACCAGTCTAAAACTTAAGGCCATGCTGATACTGCAGGTACCTAAAAATACAAGTTTGAGTTGTAATAACTTTTGAATAAAAGAGCTTTTGGCAGTGCGAGTACCCTAATTTTATTTAGCATGGTAAACCATCGAATATATATATATATATATATATATATATATATATATATATATATATATATATATATATATATATATATATATATATATATATATTTTTTTTTTTTTTTTATTTATTTATTTTTTTTTTTTTTAAATATCTAGCGTTGTTATGCCTTTAACCCCTTAAGAACCAGTGATGGTCCTGGCACGTAATGGATTTTGTGACCACAGCGCTCTTGCTGAAGCACTGTGATCACTAAGGGAATCTGAAACTGAATGCTCCAAGACCGGGACAGTCTGTTTCAGACTCTTGTTCGGTAAGCCAGTACACATGATCAATCACATGTTCCAGCTCTCTGAATGACATCTATGTGGGACCTAATCCTACCCCAGCACCGCAGGATGTTAAGGCTTAAGTCTTCTTTCTTCTAGCCTCATTCTGTTTCCTAGAACTAACTGTAAGGTTAGGCTGGTGGGGTGCAGAGGTTCTCTCTCCCACTCCCTTTCCTCTTTGCTTGCTTCTCCCATAGAGGTGTTTGGAGAATTTATATTTGTTAAAGAAGGGAGTGTGTGGAACACAAGTGAGCAATCTGTAGCTCTGCCACTGAAGAAATACAGTTCAGCCAATGAAGAAAACCTAGTGTTTCCTTCAGTAAGCAAAGGAGGTGCAATTCTGTATCAAACCAATTGCACTACATGGAGAAGTAAATATTCCCATTGATATGATAAATGGAGCCTGCTGTAACGATACAATCAGTTCACACCACACCGAAGCTTAGTGTGAACATGCTCCCTGGGGCAGCTCGGAGGGAGGCGGGAGGAGAATTAAATAGCACTGAGAAGTCCTGAAGAGCTGTGCCGAAGATTCAGTGTGCCGCATAATGCGGAAGTGCACAGCTTGAAGACTAAAGATCTTAAAAATTATGTAAATTAGAAAAAAAAAAATTCCTAATACTAGTTCCATAGTTAAACATGCGGTAGAATGTTTGTTTTTCTACCATATTATCTCCAGCTATCCCCCATAGACTTCAGTAGGGTTTTTTTTTTTTTTTTTAATAAAACTGGAGGTAACACTTATTCCTGCATTTGAATCCAACACTGTGTCTGTTCAAGCCTGCCTCTGGGTCACATCTCCCCACAGAATGCAGTAGGCTGTAGTGGACCTGAATGGGTTATAAAAGACACTAGTTATTAGCTTTTAATCACACAATTTGCAGCTGACATGAGAGATCCAAAACAACTATAGCAGAGTGTGTATGGTATGGTATGGTGTGTATGGTATGGTATGGTGTGTGTGTGTATGGTATGGTGTGTGTGTGTATGGTATGGTGTGTGTGTATGGTATGGTGTGTGTGTATGGTATGGTGTGTGTGTGTGTATGGTATGGTGTGTGTGTGTGTATGGTATGGTGTGTGGGTATGGTATGGTGTGTGTGTGTGTGTGTATATGGTGTGTGTGTGTGTGTGTGTGTGTGTGTGTGTGTATATATAATATAATTATTTTTTTTGTTTTGTTGTGTGTGTGTGTAGCTAGAGTTGAAAGCACTCACACTATATCAGTCAGTAATGCCCAGGTACACAATCCCTTGGATAAGATGTACAAAGTTTTGAAAAATGGGACAGCACCTGTGGGACTTGTTAATATTTAATTTTATTTGAATTATGAGCAAACAATAAAGGGTCAACGTTTTGGTCCATCTTGAGAAAGGTCACTCTTGTGAACCGAAACATTGACCCTTTATTGTTTGCTCATAATTCAAATAAAATTGTATATTAAAAAGTCCCACAGGTGCTGCCTCATCTTTCAAAATTGTGCGTGTGTAATATATATAACTAGTTGAACAGCCCGTTACACGGGCCACAGTGCCTCAGGCAGCCGTTCGCGGTGCAGTCACACAGTGGAGACTGGCCGCGCCTCGGCTGACACAGAGCCTCTGGCAGCCGGTCGCGGGGCAGTCACACGCGGTGGAGACTGGCCGCGCCTCGGCTGATACAGAGCTGGACGCTCCTTCGGAGCGCCCAGCTCTGTATCAGCCGCGGCGCGAGCAGTCTCCACTGCGTGTGACTGCCGCATGCGCAGCAGTATCTACTGCGCATGTCCGGCGTTACACACAACTTGGCGAATTATTATATAGGATGTGTGTGTAATCTGAGTCCTAAAGTCTAGTCTTAAAGTGGAACTGTCATGTTCTAACTTTGCCCGCCAAATCAGTGAAGCCCCCCCCCCAATGTAAAAATGCCCAGCTGACCGCCCCTTCTGGCCACCTCCCCTTAGAGCTGCAATCTGGTCACGGGACAAACTTCAGTGCGTAAGTACAAGGAAAACCCTGTGCCACTAGATGAAGGAGGGCAAGATTTTCCTTTGCTTACTGAAGTTTGCCCTTCGCTGCTCTCGATCCAGAAAACAGATAGAGGAACAGTGATGTGGCCAGAAGGGGCGGGAGTGGAATCTTTTTACATGTAATCTCTTTGGAAATACATCAAAGTAAGTGATTTAACATAGCATAATGTGTTGGTTTTACAATAAAGAAGACTCAGAGGTACTTTATGGCATATATTACTGTCCCTTTAAAGTGTCAATATGTTTATAAATAACAAATAGATTTGTAACACCAGTTTTACACTGGAATTCACTTAAGTCCACTTATATAAATCTCCCCCTTTGTTCCTCTTTGACAGTCTGATGTAGCAGTCCTGCCCTTTGCACATATTATAGTGTAGATAGGGCTTTGGCTGCTGTCACACATGTGAATACATGGGAATTGCAGTGTGTAGTGTCTGCCTGGCGGTGCCTGTCTTTCCCATGATGAACATTGAAAGTTGCCAGTGGCTTATCCTTTTTGGTGTTGGGCAAAAATGTATAACTGACATTAATGTGGGTCCGGGTGGTCAGCAAGCTTCAGAAGCAGTTGGAAACCTCTCTAGTATTCAAAGTGTTAAACTCCCCATTTAAATGAATGTTAATTTATATTTGTCCCCTATAGTGCAATTGGTTTGCTCCCAAATTGCTCCAGTTTAGTTTGTGCATATGGCCCAAGAGTACTGTGAGAGTGAGGAGCGTATTGCATAAGACTAGTGTTTTATCATATTTAACCCTTTAATCCCTTCAGTGCCAGAGGGGACGCAACACATTGCAGGGGTTAAGGACTAGAGGGTGGTGTGCAACACATTGCTAAGTGCACTGTGGTTCTTTATATTTTTTGCTTGCCCTCCTTTGAAAAAAAAAAAATAACTTTAACCTGTATTTTACGGACATTTATTTTTTACTTCTGTTCTCGAGACCTAAGCGGCCCCAGTTCTAGGACAGTGAAACTTGCTCAATAATGTTCTTTAATGTGGTGGATTTACGTTTTATTCCTTACGTTTGTCTCAGAGCAGATTCCAGATGTACAAACATATTGTCTAGCTTTATAATTTATGATTTGGTGTTTAGATCAGTAAGTGCCATATTTTACCTCACGTGTTCCAGAACAATTGCACAAATGTTGTAGTAAAGCCGTACTGTAAATCAAAGCAGCAGACCTGCCCATATATTTTTAAATTGTACTTAGAAGTAGTAGGGTAGAAAGTAATAAAACATGGTTACAGGAAAAAAAGTCAAAAGGTTAAAGATTCCTTTATTTTATCATATTAGGGTGTTAATTCCTCTATAGCTTCAATGATTTGCATTTTTTGCTCTGTGAAGTCCTTAAAGGGGAACTATCACCCCTATACAAGTTTGTCTAAAAGTAACTTTATAGAGCGACTAGCTGGAATACTAGTGTATATTTATTTATTTATTTATTTTTTACATATGCGTTGTTTGGCTGAAATTAAATGTTTAACAGATGGTCCTGTGCCTTCCTTCTGGACAGACTGCCGGGTACAGCTCTGCACCAGTCTGTCACACTTCCTCTGCTCCCATCCCACGTAGCGTATTGATCCAGCCTTGTGCAATGATGGAGGATTTCTCCTTGTAAGCTGGAGCACTTTCATTGACTAGAGAGGCTCCAGCTTACAAAGAGAAATCCTCAGTCATAATATATATATATATAATATATCCGTTAGTGGCATTGATAAAGCGGAGTTATCCACGAAATAAGTTAGCCAGAACCTACTATTTTATATAATATCCCTTTACCATTATTTATGGTGTTGATTCTAACTTTTGGAGACCTTTATATTTTATATCAAACTACTTTTGTGGATTATGTGAGTGGTTTTGTGCTCCTTGGAGGGAGTGAGTGGAGGAGGAGCAGCCCACTTTACTGAATATTCGATGAGCGTCCTGTTTCTGGCTCAGGAGATATATATACACCCAGAGTTCCCATTAGCTGTTCTTTCATATATATGATAGACAGCAAAGTTAAATTGTAAGTACCCACGTGTGGGGTGTATTTAGTTGGTGGTACCTGTTCAACTTTTTTGAATTGCACTAAGACACTTCCCTGTACTTTCCCTTTTTGTCTTCTACATCCCTTCACAATACACCATTATACACATTTGCATTAAAAACATTACACACTATACACCATAGTTCATACTTGGGATTTATGGATTGGTTTTGTCATACAATAGGCTGATGTTCTTCATATACCTTTTTATGATATTAACTTGAATAACTATTTTTACCAGTAAGCAAACTGATTATAACCTTTACTATGATTCTTATGTATAATGCTGATTATTTGACTACACTGACAAAGTGGCAAAGGCTTCCGTACTTGGCCGTTTAACTCCTTGGGTGTTATGCTATACAATGCATTGGAGATGTCACTAGCACCAAAGAGGCTAATTTTGAAGCTTCTAGAATATACATACACCAAATCTTTTACCACTTTTTTTTTTTTTTTTTTTTTTTTTTACACAACATTTGCAATACACTTTGGTACTGAAGTCAGAGTAAATTCCCCCCATTCCCTCAGTGAATAAGTAGGGTATCAGACAGAATGAACTCAGGCTTCAAGATGATCAAACTTCTGGCGATGTATAAGGGACAGTATCCCTTCTACATCATCAGCAGTTCAACAACCCTTCAAGCTAATGCAGTAATTATCCCCCTTTGCAATGCATTGGACACCTCTCTAGCACCTAATAGGTTAATCTGTCAAGTCTGGATTGTTCTCATTCTGCTTTATGTAATGACTTTTTAATCAGAGGAGGAAAATCCCAGGAGACTGGGAGCCAGGGCTCCTGCACTGTTTGAGTAACTTTTCACTGGCTGGTTCTTAAAATAACTAGCTGGCTTCTAAATCCATTTGCTCTGACTCAAAAGGCCTTTATCTTTTTGTCCACCTCTGCACTTAAAGAGGCAATAAATGTTCCTGTCAGGACCGCTATGAGAATAAAACGGCTTTATGTATAATATTTATATTAAAGCGATTCTGGGGGAAACCACGTGCCTCATAGGGACAAAAATCCTATTGATCTACATGGAGCTTTCAACTCCTTGAATGCAAGGAGGTCTTCATCATGCAAGGGGTTAAAAGCCCCATTTAAATCACTAGTCATTGGTGGTGCAGTTGTTTTTCCCAGAAGATACATAAGGCCTAAAGTTCATGAAAGTTAAAACTCTTTCATTCCCTGTGAGTGCCCCACAGATTTCTGTGATCTGCAGGATTGGATGATGTAAACACTTCCCTCAACTTATAGGAGATTTCTGTCCTTTTCAGTCAAGTCCTTTTTCTGAAAAAAAAATCACCAACACAGTGCTTAAAGGAAAGGAAACAACATTGCTGTTCTCTCCACTGGAGCCCTGAGTGAAGCTCTGACATCACCCAGCTCTGCAGAACACAGCAAATACTGGATGATCACAGACGCAAAGGAAGGGATTTAAAGGGCAACTATCACTCAAATAGTGCCCCAGTGGAAAGACTACTCCACTGAGCAGACCTGAAAATGAAGCCGAGGCTACGTGGTGAACCCCAGTGGACCAACAGGGAGCACAATGGAGTTGTAAAAATCGAGAACAGAGTGAACAATCATTTTTTTTTTGTCGTGCGCGATGCAGGTCCCCTACCCTCGCCTACAGAGCAGACTCAGAGGTAGATTTCCTCTAACATGTCTGCACTGTTGTCCACTGGATGCCTGCAGAAAAATCTGCTTTACTTAAAGGAATAGTAATGTCAGAAAAAAATATTAACTATATGTTAGATACAAATAAGTGCAAGTACGCTCTTTTAATTGTATCTCTCAAACCGTTATGGTTTGAGAGATATAGGAAAATAAAGTTCTCCGCTCCCTCCCCTTTCTCCTTGATGAGCTGTAAAGCTGTCAGAAGCAGATTCTGGTCCTTGACCAGATGCGGCTCTTCAGCAGCGCTGATATAACGATATCTAAAGATAAATACTTCATCAGAATGGTCTACAATATGTGCTTGCAAACCAGGCACACGTTGTAGACCGCTCTGATGAAGTATTTATTTTTAGGTATCGCTATGTCAGCGCTGCTGAAGAGCCACCGTCTGATCCAGGAACCAGAATCCGCTTCTGATAGCTTTACAGCTTGTCAAGCAGAAAGGGGAGGAAGCGGAGAACTTTATTTTCCTATATCTCTCAAATCATAACAGAGAGAGATATGAATAAGTGCAAGTACTCTCTTTTAATTGTATCTACCATATAGTTAATACTTTTTTTTCTGACATTACTATTCCTTTAATAACGTGGACTTTTTCAGCATAATAAAAGTATGGCTTTACCTCTCACTACATTAGTAATGGATTTGGGAGCAATATTATGATGGTTTATAGTTCAGCTTTAAGTGTATTATATTTCTATTGCAGCTTTTTTATTTATTATATTTTGTTCTTTTTGCAAGTTGGGTTTCTGAATACAAAGCCATTGGGTGGCCTGTTATTTGTGTTCTATAAACTGGATGTGCAGGGAGTTTTATCTCATTAGTTGATTTAAAACAAGTATTGTGTACTGGTGTCTGGACTGCTTCAACCAGGGCTGTCCAGCTAGAGATTAGGTGGTCAGATAAGTGATCCCATGCACTTAGCTATTGCATAAAACAGAGCTGTCTAAATGACATCTTAAGCTGAGATTTAACCTTTTGAGTGCCATTGAGGTATCCAACGAATTGCTCTGCAATGCATTGAAGACCTCCCTGGCACTCAGAGGGTTAATGCTGGCATCCCCAAAGATTTTGGACAGTGCTGATTTAGGCTTCAGTCCTCCAGCTCACTATTAATCCATTAGATACCAGAGATATCTCCATTGCATTGTATTACAGTGTTACGGAGAGGTGTCTAGAACCCAAGGAGCGAAATCAAGAAATCACAACCCTCTGTGTAGAAGGAGCTGGACAGCAGTATTTTAGACACAACTGTCAGAAAAAATAAACAGAAAGTATTCTGATTTGTTTTGTGGGACAAAGAGTTAAGGTTTACAGACCTGTGACCCATCCAGACTGTACTTTTTTTTTGATAAGTAGCGAATTCAAAATGTGTATCTTTTAATTTAATGGGGAACCTTCACTTCTAAAAAAAAATGTTTTGCCTGGTGCTTAGCTATTAAAATTTTATTAGAAATAGCATTTTATTTTTCTTGTACTTACATACTTTGTAAGATATACACTCTTCATTCTGGGTACTGCCACATTCTGCGGCACACAGTTGCGCAGGACTTCCCAGTGCTGTAATTCTCCTCCCACCCCCTTCCCAGCTGTCCCAGGGAGCCCAGTCACGCTTCCCTTCATAGTGGTGTGCATCGCGTCTGGCATTACAGCAAGCTTTGGTTATGATTATCCTGAGCTTTTAGAGAGGTGGGAGGAGAATTACAGCACTGGGACGTCCTGTGCCGAAGATACAGTGTGCCGCAGAATGCGGAAGTGCCCAGCATGAAGTGTGTATATGTTACAAAGTATGCAAGAAAAATATTCCTAATAAAATTTTAATAGCCTGGCAAAAAGGTTTTTTAGAAGTGAAAGTGCCCCTTTAAATTAAAAGATACACATTGAATTAGCTACTTGCCAAAAAAAAGCACAGTCTTGATAGGTCACAGGTCTGTAATACTTAAATATTACTAATCCCCATATTGTAGCTATGGTAAAAAGAATTGAATCGCCCCAGGTTAATCTCTCAAACCTTTATGGTGTGAGAGATAACCGAAGGCAAAGTTCCCCCCTCCCTCCCCCTTCCCTGAAGTCAGCGTTGTACTGACTGCAGGGGAAGTCTGTCGAATGACAGTCTTGTGGCTCTGCAATTGAGCCGAGATCGCGTTAGTGAAAAATAATTATTTCACTGAAATGGTCTTCTACATGTGCTTGGTTTGCACCCACACGTAGAAGACATTTTCAGTGAAATAATTTTTTTACTAACGCGATCTTGACTCTGCTGCAGAGCTGCCTGATGCAAATAAGACCGGATATCCCTGTAGTCAGTACAACGCTGACTTCAGGGAAGGGGGAGGGAGGGGGAACTTTGCATTCGGTTATCTTTCAAACCGTAAAGGTTTGAGAGATGACACTGGGGACAATTAAATTCTTTTTAACATGGTTACAATATGGGGATTAGTAATATTTAAGTATTACTATGCCTTTGTCCCTTTTAAACATGAATTTACCCTAAGAATAAGGCCACTTTCACACTCGATGTTGTCCTGGATCTGTCGCCTCTGGTGAAACGGAACTTGCTGGACAATGGTCCCGTTCAGATGGGTGATATATTACCTTGTGGGATCACACCACAGTTCAGCATGCTGTAACTTTACTGCATTCCTCAGGAGGGTCTGTACTGAGGCTTATTGGGGCTACCTACAGACCTTCCACACAACTAGTATTTGAACTTGCAATGCTAATCACAACTTCTGATGACTGGCTGGCCCACATGAGCGCTAGCCTGTAATATTGGTTGGTGCTCACGTGGGTCAGACATTAAACAAACCACTCTTGCACTCCAGTCAGTGGTGGAACACAGGAGACAGGCAGGTGAAATGACATGGGCGACACAAATGTTGCCGTGTTTTCCTTCTGAAAGAGGTCTAAGTGTGTGTCTTTCAACTTTTTTTTTTTTTTTTTAATCCGAAGGATTTTAACAGGTCTTTGTCCACACACAGTTATTTTTGTTTACTCTTTATTTGCATTTCACGCCTGTTTTAGTTTATTGCTATCTGATTTGGTTTACCATCTAATATAGACTAGTGTCCCTTATGAGTCGTTCAGGTCTGCTGAAACCTATTATTTATTTTGATGAGGTATGACTTAGAGGTTGACCTCAATAGACTTACTGAGTAGCACCACTGATCTGGTGACGTGTGTCTGAGTGTCTATTTACATAGATCAGCTGTGCAGCGGCTGGCTTCTGTATGAATTCTATAAGCTGATAAGAGCATTACAGTGGGGACCAAATTTGTCTCATAACCTTTGAATTTTAGATGCCTCTGCAGCACATTGCAGGGCAATGTCTTGCACATGTGGCACTCAAAAGGTTAGTCAATGAGATCTGTAGCATTTGTGAGCTGCCACTTGACTGCTTAGTTCAATACATGCAGGAAGCACCTTAAAAGGATAGTAATACTTTAATGTTACTATTCCCCATAGTGTAGCTATTTCAAGAAGAATTGAATTATCCACAGGTTCATCTCTCAAACCTTTATGGTTTGAGAGATAACCGAACGCAAAGTTCCCCCCTCCCACCCCCTTCCCTGAAGTCAGCCTTGTACTGACTGCAGGGGAAGTCTGTCGTACGACAGTCGCAATCGCGTTAGTAAAAAAAAAAAAAATTATTTCACTGAAACGGTCTTCTACGTGTGCTTACAAACCAAGCACATGTAGAAGACCATTTCAGTGAAATCATTCTATTTTACTAACGCAATCTCGGCTGAGCCGCAAGCCTGTCATACGACAGACTTCCACTGCAGTCAGTACAACACTGACTTCAGGGAAGTCAGCCGTCAGCCTTCTCTGATGACGGAGGATTTCTGCCTGCATGCTGGAGCGGTCTCATAGTGACGTCCGTGTGCCTGCGCTGTCAGTCCCTTTTGAACCGCGCTGTTCAAAAGGGACTGACAGCGCAGGCGCATGGACGTCACTGTGAAGAGACGTCCGTGCTTCCTGCTCCTGTCACCATCGGTAAAACGCCGATATCTGCAGAACCGGGTAATATTTCTGGCGACTAGCGCTACTAAGCAGCTAGTCGCCAGATGAACAATCAGTGAAGCTTAAGTTATTGCGGGGTGGTAGTTCCCCTTTAAAAAATAAAATAAATAATACAGTATTCCTCATATGTGCTATATAACATAACTTTTAAGATAAACTTCTATAGGGGTGATAGATCCCCTTTAAAGTCAGTGCAAAATCGTAGTCCTGGCAAAGTATCTTTGTGCATGTGTTGAGATTCAGTCAAAACAAATACAACCCCAAATAGCCAGCCTGGCATCCTATCACCTCTTAGTTCAAGTCACTTGTTATGTTTCCATTATATAGCTGTTAGTTATCTCTGTATATTTTGCATTTGATCTGTTATAGACTACTGCTATTTAATATCAGTTAAAGACATTTGACCTATAAGAAACATTTCCAGAATATTAAAGCTTATTATTTGTTGTGAGGAGGTGTAAAGTAACAGTTTACATATTCTACAAGTTCATATTGTACATGTTGCCTATACTTTGTTTATTTAGACTTTTTTTTCACCATAACCTATCCTATATAATAATTCGCTAATTCGTGTGTAACGTACGACATGCGCAGTAGACACTGCTGCGCGTGCTGCAGTCATGTGCAGTAGAGACTGCCCACGCTGCGGCTGATACAGAGCTAGGCGCTCCGAAGGAGCGTCCAGCTCTGTATCAGCCGCGGCGCGGGCAGTCTCCACTGCGCGTGACTGCCCCGCGACCGGGTGACAGTGGCACTGTGGCCCGTGTAACGGGCTGTTCAACTAGTTATATTATATTACACTTATATATTCCTGACAGGTAGCTGTCTGCATCAGTTTCCATAAAGTTATATGTGTGTGTTGTGGGACTATAAAGGAGAGATGGTGCACCAATGTACAACATGTAAAAACTACAGTGAAACAATGTAGAAAAACCTGCCTCCGCATACAGATTACTCTCTGCTTTCACAGTCCCCGCCCAAACGGAAACACAGATCCAGGGATTTCATGTTAGGACATAACTGTGTGTGTGGGGAGGGGGAGCAAAGGCAGTTTGACTTCACATATTCGGCAAGTTCACAATATGCAGTTAAAACAGAGGCTGAGTGTTAGTTTTAACCCATTGAGTGCCAGAGGGGTATGTAATACAGTGCCAAGCAATGCGTTGCATACCCCAGTGGCAGTTAAATGTCTCATAAAGTGGAACTATCACATTAAATCAAGTTTGCATATTTGAAAACTACATAAAAAACAGCCTATATGTCATGTTAAAGGGATAGTAATACTTCATTTTTACTATCCTTCATGTTGTAGCCCGTAAAAATTGAAATTAAATGAGACCAGCGTCATCTCTCAAACCTTTATGGTTTGAGAGATATCCACATTCAAAGTTCCCTCTCCTTCTCTCTCCCCTGACATCAGCGTTTTAGGTGACAGCAGGGGAATCCGGTCCCGGGACCGGCTGGTGGCTCTGCAGCAGTGCTGAGATCGCGTTATAGAAACAGAAATCCTTCACTGAAATGGTCTCCTACGTGTGCTTGGTTTGTGCTTGGTTTGCAGTCACACGTAGAAGACCATTTCAGTGAAGGATTTCTGTTTCTATAACTCAGTCTTGTCACTGCTGCAGAGCCGCCGCCGGTCCCGGGACCGGATTCCCCTGCTGTCAGCTAGAACGCTGACAACAGGGGGGAGAGAAGGAGAGGGAACTTTGAATGCAGATATCTCTCAAACTATAAAGGTTTGAGAGATGCCGCTGGTCTCATTTAATTCCAATTTTTAAGGGCTACAACATGAGGGATAGTAAAAATTAAGTGTTAATTTCCCTTTAACCAAAAGGCCAGCAAATGTACACTTCGGTAGATATTCACACTTCTTTCATATGCTAATATATGCTAATTACGCTACCATGTGTCATCAACAATGTTTTCATATACTAGTTAAGCTAATCAATGGTGTTTCATATGCTAATTAAGCATTTTCAACATGCTAATGAAGGTGTCAATCACTAATTATATGATAAAGCAGCTTTGTGCAGTACCAGGAAGTGTTTAGTTTCACTTTGCCCAGAAACAAAATTGTGAATATCTGCTAAACTATACATCAGCTGGATTTTTGTTTAACATAACATATAGGCAGTTGTTAATGCAGTTTTCAAATATGTAAACTTGAATTAAGGTGAAAGTTCCACTTTAAGCCCTAGAGGGTTGCACACCTCTCTGGCCCACAAGGATTTAAAGGGATAGTAATGTTTCATAATAAAAGCAGCTCTAATTAATCATCATAGTATTTGGACTTTGGAGAGTGTTATTTAAATTATGTCATAGTTGTAGTTCAAGAGTAATTCAATGATAAAGTATCCCCCTCCTACCCCATTTACTGATATAACACTGCTCAGCCAGATCAGAAGGGAGGTGCCCAGGCAGACTGCAGAGAGGGGCAATCTTCAATTAAGATAAGGGAAAAACCTGAAAAGCTTGTCATGGGGGGGCAGGGCTTTCATTGTTCTGATAGGAAGAATATTGTCTCTTGCTGTTATCTGTCTGGTCTATGGACTGGATTCCACATCTGAGAAGAGATGGCTTACACTAGGTAAAAGGGGCGGGAGGGGAAACTTTGCTTGTGAATATCTCTTAAAGGGATAGTAATGTCAGAAAAAAAGTATTAACTATATGGTAGATACAATTAAAAGAGAGTACTTGCACTTTTTCGTATCTCTCAAACCGTTATAGTTTGAGAGCTATAGGAAAATAAAGTTCTCTGGTCCCTCCCCTTTCTGCTTGGCGAGCTGTAAAGCTGTCAGAAGCAGTTTCTGGTCGCTTGACGAGATGCGGCTCTCCAGCAGCTCCAATATAACGATATCTAAAGACAAATACTTAATTTAGAACGGTCTACAAAGTGTGCCTGGTTTGCAAGCACACTTTGTAGACCATTTCAGTGAAGTATTTATTTCTAAATAGCGTGATTTCAGCACTGCTGAAGAGGCGCCGACTGGTCAAATGACTGGAATCTGCAGCTGTCAGCTAGATGGCAGACTTGAGTGAAATAGCCAGGAAAAGGTAACTTTAGCAAGTTATATCTCTCAAACCATAAAGGTCTGAGAGATAAGACTTACATTGATGTAAACCTTTTTTAATGTCTACAATATTAAATCAACTTAAAATTAACCATTACTATCCCTTTAAACCATAAAGGTTTGAGACATAAGACTTATATAGTTCTTTGTGTTTTTTTAATGCCTACAAAATAAAATAAAGTTAAAACGAAGTATTACTATCACTTTAAAAAGTGACAAATCATCATTTTTTGTCATCATTATATTATCTGATATTCCTTAAATGTTATGTGCTTAATCTGTTTTTATTTTGTTTTTACAGAATTCTCAACAATAATAAAATCACTGAACTTAACAACGGTTCATTTGATGGCCTAAGTTTCCTTGAAAGACTGTAAGTACTTGGATGTCTTTGTTTTTTCTCACTGTACAACACTACTTTCTGTGTTTCACTTGTTCTCAACACTTTTATTTCAAAGAAAATCTCTGCAAAACCCAACAATAAAAATCTATTAACCACCTGACTGTAGAGAAATCGTTGGTGCATTCAGTCAGTATCACATTTATCTGTAGTTGTCATGTGCCTTTTTATCTGCTTTTCAACTCTGAGTCAATCTTACTAAAAAAAAAATATTGTGCAATTTTTGATAAAACCGACTTCGCCATAGGAAGCCAATATGCCTTCTTAACCCCCTTAAGGACCAGCGGTCCTGGGGTTGCTTTACCTTTAAGGACCAGATTGACAACTTCAGCGTGCTGGCACACATGACTGATCACGTGTGCCGGCGAGCCAAACTGGGGTCTGATAGTGACTGCTCCAGTCCAGTCAGACCTCGCTACTACTCACAGCGCTCTCACAGGAGCACTGTGAATAAAAAAATACATGATGTGCCAGGGCCATCACAGGTCCTTTAGGAAAGGACAGCAGTGATGGTCCTGACACGTCACTGATCCTTAACCCCTTAAGGACCCATGATGTTCCAGGACCGTCATGGGTAAACTTGCTGTAACAGTCCGTTACTGAAAGCCCTCTCTGGGCATATGGATTTTCAGCCCATTATCACAGACTATGGAGAACTGTGGGACATTATACTAGCGGATATCTCTAAGAGGCTAAAATTCCACACCATCCATGTGAGAAGGTAGGCAGCGTCCTGATCAGCTACCTGCCATTCTATGTTAAGTTATGGGCATGGTTAAATACTGTAATACATGCTGGACCCCTGTTTGCATTGCAGGCCTACAACCTTACCCTGAAGGGGTTAAACCATTGGACATCTACAAAACCAGCCAAATGGTAGTTGGGTCACCCCCTCTGGTCCAGAGTTGATTAAGGTGGCACTTGACTAATCTCGTCACCTCTGATGTCTTCTTTGTGATGGGATTAGTCTCGGGTCCTGCTTGCCTGTACCACTTGGTTCTAGTGTTCTGTTTTGATTTGCTCAATCCTACTGTAGTGTCCCATTGTCTTGTATTTACACTTTGTTGTTCTATTGTCTGGTCCAGTGTTTACAGTAAACATCACAATTGTTTACCATAGTCCTTTTGTATAGTTAAGTTAATCTTGTCCATCCCCATTGTATCCTGTGTCCACCATATGTCACTGTCCTTTGTGTTCTCTGTCTTGTATTATATCCTGATGTTGTTAAACGTGTATAAAAACCCAGAGATTGTTCAATGAAGTGAGCTGGAGAGCAGCAGCCGCTACCTCGGTGTGACCCTGGACAGCAAACTCAACTGGGGAAGCCATATTGAGAATACTCTGCAGAAGGCAACAGGAAAGATGGCAGCACTGTACCCACTCCTGAAGACCAAGTCCATGCCACTCTGGACAAAGATCAACGTCTACAAGGCAATCATCAGACCTACCCTGACGTATGCCTCCCCAGCATGGATCACTTGCCATGAGTGACACCGGAAGACTCTTCAGATAGTCCAGAACAAGGCCCTGCGGATATCGTCTGGAGCTCCAAGATTCGTAAGGACAGCTGACCTTCACAGGGAGCTGGACATCGAGATGTTGGACGAACACCTAGCGAAGCTGAGTAAGAACTTCTGCCAAGGACTGGATCAGAACCCGAACCCTCTGATCAGAAAACTCACTGCCACCACTGCAAACCCCTTCGACCGCTACCTGCGGCCCATCACAGTGAAGACCCTGTGAAACCAACCCAACTGTGACAAGTCAACACAGACCAAGAAGAACCCAAACCTGCGACTTAAAACCCAACCCGAGAAGATGGAGTAGTGAGGCTCAAGCCTCGGTATCCAAAAATCACCGCTGATGGATAAAATCTATCAGCAAGAATAAGACAACGAGAATAAAGTGAGCTAGTCATTGGAATGAAGGTTTCCTGTGTCCTTATTCCTAGGTGGTGTAAAGTGCCTCTTAGGATGCCCAGCTAAGAGCTCTCTATTTCCAGCCTGCGTTTCCAGCAGTCGCAGTGGATCTTTCCAGATTGGGTTCCAGTGTTAGAGTTCCAGCCAGTTATCCTGTTTCACCGGGCAGGCTACCAGCTCGTAGCCGCATTCAGGAGGGAGAGACCCAGAACGACGGCCCAAGTCAGCCGAAGGACTTGGGCACCCGTTACTTGCCATAGGAACCCATGACAGTCCTGGTACATCATGGAAGTCAGGGCTCCCTGCGCAGCTGCACGCCGTTTGGGGAACCCTGAATCGGACGCACACAAAAAAAAAAAAAAAAAAAAAAAAAATTTCTCCGTGGTCCTTAAGTTCTGGTATGCATTGAATACCTCTCTGGCACTCAAATGATTAAACTGTTTAATAGCCCTCATTATTAAGCCACATTTGTCTTAATTTGCTCCTGCGTATTTCCCAGTGGTAAATATTGACATGTATATTTATCTATGAGCACTATGAACAAATTCCATTTTTTTCTTTGAAGATTGTTCCATTGAATGTCCTTTAATACTGCTTTTAGCGTTATAAAATTAGTCTTTTTAAAGTTGAATACTTTGCTTAGTTTGTGTTAGTATACCTTTAATAGATTTCTGTGGAAACCCAGGCATTTTATTGCTTACCACATTGTCCTATACCATAAAGTATAAGAATGCGTCTCTCCCTGTGAGCGTAGCACGAAGCACTAACTCACAGAGAACCACGTGACTCGCTCCCCCTTGACCCGCGCCCTCTATGGTAACTAGGGACACGTATTTGACAGGCACCCGCTTCCTCCATGCTCGCGCTCGCGGGTACTTGTCAGTTATATGCGTCCACATGCACGGTGCGAGCTCAGAGGGCTGGCAGCTGGCCGCCTGTCAGTTATGCGCGTCCACAGGTATGGGGAGCAAGAGGGTGGTGAAAGAGCCACGGGGAAGCAAAAGGGTGGTGAAAGAGCCATGGGGGAGCAAAAGGGTGGTGAAAGAGCCATGGGGGAGCAAGAGGGTGGTGAAAGAGCCATGGGGGGGCAAGAGGGTGGTGAAAGAGCCATGGGGGGGCAAGAGGGTGGTGAAAGAGCCATGGGGTAGCAAGAGGGTGGTGAAAGAGGCATGGGGGGACAAGAGGGTGGTGAAAGAGCCACGGGGAAGCAAAAGGGTGGTGAAAGAGCCATGGGGGAGCAAAAGGGTGGTGAAAGAGCCATGGGGGAGCAAGAGGGTGGTGAAAGAGCCATGGGGGGGCAAGAGGGTGGTGAAAGAGCCATGGGGGAGCAAGAGGGTGGTGAAAGAGGCATGGGGGGACAAGAGGGTTGTGAAAGAGGCATGGGGGAGCAAGAGGGTGGTGAAAGAGCCATGGGGGGGCAAGAGGGTTGTGAAAGAGGCATGGGGGGGCAAAAGTGTGGTGAAAGAAACATGGGGGGGCAAAAGAGGTATGGGGAGCAAGAGGATGATGAAAGAGCCATGGGGGGGGCAAAAGGGTTGTGAAAGAGGCATGGGGGTCAAAAGGGTGGCAAAAGAGGTATGGGGAGCAAGAGGGTGGTGAAAGAGCCATGGGGGAAAGAGGGTTGTGAAAGAGGCATGGGGGGGGGGCAAAAGTGTGGTGAAAGAAGCATGAGGGGCAAAAGTGTGGCAAAAGAGGTAAGGGGAGCAAGAGGGTTGTGAAAGAGGCATTGGGGGGGCAAAAGTGTGGTGAAAGAGGCATGGGGGGCAAGAGAGGTGTGAGGAGCAAGAGGGTGGTGAAAGAGCCATGGGGGGCAAAAGAGGTATGGGGGCAAGAGGGTGATGGAAGGGGCAAAGGGGTGACGAAAGAGGCATGGGGGGGCAAGAGGGTTTGCCAGAGAGGCATGGGGCAAGAGGGTGGAGAAAAAGGCATGGGGGGCAAGAGGAGATAGAAAGGCATGGTAGGCAAGAGGGGGTAGAAAGAGGCAAGAGGAGAAAGCACTGCGCTGCATGGCACTCAAAGGGTTAACATTACGCGGACCTTGGCCCGTGTACACGGGCTTTAACACTAGTTATAAGATAAATAAGCAATTCAACGTTTATTATGCTATTCAATGTTTATTTAGCAGGGTGAGAGTGTAGAACAGTAAAGAAAAACAAACCAAGACTATAACAGTTAAAACTATAGAATTGTATGAAATATTGCACTGTTATGAAACAGAAAGCTAGGAAGATCAAAAAGTAATGGTAGCTACAATTTGACATTGTGGATGCTAAATAATTCAGTTTGTTTTTTCAGAGTTTTAGACAAGATTATAACATCGAAGTGGTTAAGAGTGGTTGAAACTGTATGATCATTTAGAGCAGGAAGTTGTAGATTAATTGTTGATCCAGAGGTGTGAAAGGGACTTGTATATTTGCAACTGGGAAGATATGAACAAGGTTATTGTGATTATAATTGTTTGATAGAAAGGTGACTTTGGACCAGGGATCTGTGCTGAATTACATGGGATATTTCACTGGTGGGGGAGAGCTTTTGTAAAGGAAAGTAGAGAGATAAAGTTGTACATGCAACCATCAAGTTCAGTCCATGCCATATCACCACAGTTGATCAGAGGAAGGCAAAAAACCCATCAAAGTGGTTTTGCAATCAAGCCCCAAGTGGGTAAAGCAATTCCTTCCTGACTAGAAATGGCGTTTGGATATTTCCCTGGATTAACATCCTATCTGCTTTGAAGCCATCTGTCATAATTCTCAATATTGTTCTGTGCTAGATAGGAATCCATTACTTTCTTGAAAGCATTTACAGTATCTGCAAGAACAGCTTCCCAAGGCAAATAAATCCATAATTTTACTGCACTTACTGGAAAAAAAACCCTGTCTTTGCTTTAGAAGAAAGCACGTTTCCTCTAGTTTTAATGGATGACCTCTTGTTCTTTGTTCTGCTCTTTAAAGGGAATCTATCTCCCCTATACAGGTTTGTCTTAAAATTTAGGTTATATAGCGAATAGTTGGGATAATGTATTAATTTATTTTTAAAATTGCTATTTGGGTGAAATTCAATGAATAAATACTGCCCTGCGCCCTACTTCCGGACAGACTGTGGTTACCAGCTCTGTACTGCAGTCTATCACTCTTCCTCTGCTCCCCTCCCACTATCCAGCCTTCTCCGATGACGGAGGATTTCTTCCTGTAAGGTGGAGCGCTCTCATTGGCCAGAGACCTCTCCAGCTTACAGGCAGAGATCCTCCGTCATCTGAGGAGGCTGGATAGAGGGAGGGGAGCAGAGGAAGAGTAATAGACAGCAGTACAGAGATGGTAACCACAGTCTGTCCAATAGTAGGGCGCACGGCAGCATTTATTAGTTGAATTTCGAGTAAATAGTGATTTTAAAAAACAAATACATTATTCTACCTATTCGCTATATATCCTAAATGTTAAGACAAACTTGTATATGGGTGATAGATCCACTTTAAGCAAATAGTTCTTTGTGCTGACTTGTACATTTTTGTAAATGTAATCCTGACACCCCATAGAGATCTTTTTTCTAATGTAAATAAAGCCTTGTTTGGCTAACCTCTCTTTCTTCCGTGTACTCCACGGCACTGTTAACAAATGGGCTCTTAATCTCCTCTTACAGCTGGTAGGACCGGATAATTTTCTACTTAAGGTGACTCCACCCCTTCCTTCACCAGTTATTTTCCGGTCCTAATCAGCTAGAGGAACGGAGGTAAAATCTCCATCGGTCTATATGCATAATAATAAATGAATCAAGGAAGCCCCTACTCACTCCCCTAAGCTCAGCGGAGAAGAGGAAATCACTTACCCAAGATCCCACTGAACTCACTGGGACGCGGATGATTCCACATGCCCTTAAGCTTCATTAAGCCAGCTGTCCTGTCTCCCTCGAGGAGTTCGCTGCATGATTTCCCCTGTTACCCATATGGAGGAATGATCTTCTTTGATGCAGCGTGCGTGTCACAAATGGAACGCACGCAGAGTCCTGTCTACTATGGAGAAGGTGGGCTGCGTATGGCTTCCTGAAATAGAAACCAGATCAACCGGAAGTGCAGCGCGACGTGCGTTCCAGACTGAAACGCAAGCAGTATAAAGCAGAACAAGCATGGACACAGGTAAGTGTTCTATGTAATTTAAAAGTTGTTGGTTTCTATAATCTGTGATAGTGTGCATAGGGGCCGGTATGCCTTCCTCTAAGGGCACCCATGCAAAAGAAAAGACGGCTGATAATACTGCTGCAAAAGAAGACAAAATACTAAAAATAAAAATTGCTGTGCATGCGATCAGGAGCTGCCTGCCTCTGATTCCTCTAACTTATGTCAAGAATGCCTAAGGAAGAATTCTGTCAATGAAATGCCTAACCAGTTCCAAGACTTTATTGCCTGGATGAAAGCCTCAATGCAGGAAACCTTCTCTGCAATTCAGATGGCAGTGATCCCTAAGAAAAGACCTAGAATTGGCAATCCCTGGAGAGGAATTCATCTGGGGGAGCTTTTCATCCAGATGCTTTTAGTCTTCAGGAAGCAGACTCAGACTTTTCTCCTGAAATAGAAGAGGGAGAAATTCAGGATGACACACGGGCTTTTTGTACAGACAAAATTGAACCTTTCCTTAAGAGTCTCAGGAAAACCTTGTGATTAGTGGAAGAACAAAAGGGATTAGGAATTCTAGATACAGCATTCATGGGAAACAAGAAAATCTCCCCCTGTTTTCCAGTCCATCACTCCATTTCTGGCATCCTTCAGAAAGAATGGAATCTATCAGAAAAAAGATCCTCTACTACCAAAAGATTTTCAAAAATGTATCTGTTTGAAGTATCTGAAGCGGCAAGTTGGGTTACACCACCTAAGGTCAATGCAGAGGTCTCCAGGATTGCTAAACCTACCACAATCCCATTGGAAGATGGAGCAGCCTTGAAAGACCCAATTGATAAACAAATGGAATCATCATTGAAAAGGCAATATGCCTTAATTGGCCAAAACATGAAGGTGGTGACCGCTTTGGCATGTGTAGCAAGAACAATGCACATTTGGCTGACAGGCTTGGAGGAGAAAATAGACACCTCAATCTCCAGATCCAAACTTCTTAAAGAGGTATCAATAATTAAAGAAGCTAACAATTTTGTATGCAACACATCCTTGGATTCCTTAAGAGTAGCAGCTAAATCATCTGCAAGAAGAGCTCTCTGGTTAAGACAGTGGGGGGCAGATTGGATCATCAAAGAGTAAGCATATGTCATTACCCTTTACTGGGGAGAAGTTATTTGGTGAACAATTAGAAGAGCTGGTTTAAAAGAATTACAGGAGGAAAAAGTACCTTCCAGACAAAAGGGGGATTCAGAAAAGATTCCCCCAGGAAGACCCACTTTAAGAAAGAATTTTGAAATACAGAAAATCCTGTCCCAGGTGAAGGTTGGGGGTCGCTTGCATTTATTCAAAGACGTCTGGGCGACATCAGACCGATGGGTCAAGCAGATACTGGAGGAAGGATATCCGCTGGAATTTCAGAAGATCCCAAAACTATACAGATTTCATAGATCCAGATTACCTATAAAGAAGAAGGCTACAGTTATGTTTCACAGGGAACTGAATCTAATGTTACAAAACAAAGTCATAGAACCAGTCCCATCATTCGAGAAGAAGCAGGGGATATATTCAGTCCTCTTTGCTGTTCTGGAACCTACAGGGGAATACAGGAATACCATTCTGAAATGGTTAAACAAATTCCTATTACACAGGCATTTCAAGATGGAAACTGTCAACTAAGTGATCAGAACGTTATTCCCCAACAGTTATCTAACGAAAATCGACTTAGAGGATGGTTATTGCCATATTCCTGTCAGAATAAGTCATCGCAAGTTCTTAAGATTCGTAAGCCTGTGACATCATTATCAATTCAGGGTACTATCCTTCGGCATAACAACTGCACCAAGGGTGTTCACAAAGGTCTTAGCAGCAGCAATAGAAGAACTGAGAGAGTAAGGCATAACTATCATTCTATATCTAGACGACATTTTACTCCAAGCTTCCTCATATCATCAGGCAACTGTTAACACAACAAGGGTAGCACAACATCTTACAGATCTAGGTTGGAAAATCAACTAAACAAAGAGTCTGATGATTCCAACCCAAACAATGTCCTTCCTTGGAATGACAATCGATACCAGGAAATCAATAGTCATCTTCTCAACTCAGAGAATAGAGAACATTCAGAAGGCTGTTGCCAGACTACAGACCAAGTCAGACCATACAGCTCAAGCGATATTGAAAACCCTAGGGAGTACGGCATTAGCTACCCAAGTGGTTCCCTGGGCAAGATTCCACATGAGGCCTCTGCAGAATCTATTCCTGAGACTAAGGAACAAGGATTACAAAAACCCACTACACAGAATGTATATTCCAGAGAACATCAGGAATCAGCTGTCATGGTGAGAAAAACAAAGAATCTAATAAAAGGATGTTCACTGCAGGATCCTCAGTGAACAGTGATCACAACAGATGCCAGCTTATCCGGATGGGGAGGAATTTGGGAGACAAGAGCCGTACAGGGAACTTGGTCCTCAGCGGAACAGAAATTGCACATAAACAGGTTGGATATAAGGGCAGTAACAAACACACTAAAACATTTCCAGGCAGAATTAAGAAACAAAGCAGTCCAAGTCCGATCGGACAACAACACTGTGGTAATGTACATCAGAAATCAAGGAGGCACCAGGAGCAATTCATGAAACAAGGAAACCGCCACTATCCTGAACTGGGCAGAAAGGAATCAAATAGCCATCACAGCCTCTCATAAACATACCTGGGAACTCTCCAGATTTGCCCCGGAGACTCCGATTCTGACAGAGCTTTACCGGGTCTCCGGGGCAGAGGCTGATTCCTCCAGATGTGGGGAGTTTCTATTGAAACTCTGCCACATCTGCTTTTTCTCCCGCTGTTCCTCCATCCCCAGCCTTCTGTGTGACACCTTTAAGCCTCCCCACTCACATCAAGCCCCGCCCCTTTTTGACACGATTAGCGTCATTTTGTCACCCCCTGCTGAACAGAGCACTCCCCTCCGAGTAGCCCTCAACTGGAAGTTCCCAGGTATGCTCATATATCAGGAATCAACAACACGAAAGCAGACTTTCTGAGCAGGACACGAATAGACCCAGGAGAATGGGGCCTAAATCAGAAAATCTTTCAGAAAATTGTCATTCAATGGGGACATCCAGAGATCGACCTGATGGCAACATCAACCAACACCAAGTGCAGAAAGTTTTTTTCACGATGGCACAACCCAGCGGCCCAGGGACAGGATGCGCTCAGGCATTCCTGGAATTTCTCGCTGGTGTATATTTCCCCCCCATTCCTCTGATAAGGGAAGTCCTGAGGAAAGCAACATTAGAAAAAGCAGAACTGACGAGACGAATATGGTTCTCGGAGATAGTAAGAACGTCTGTCAGTCAAGAAGCCATTGACTCTTCCATTCAAACAGGATGTGCTACTCCAGGGGCCACTGTCTCATCCCAGTCCAGGGTTTTTCCAACTAACAGTCTGGAGGCTGAGCGGAAATATCTGACTAGGAAAGGATTATCCAATTCCATTATCGACACCATGTTGGCAGCAAGAAAAACCTCTACATCTAAAGTATACAACAGAGTGTGGAAGACATTTATTCAATGGTGCAATCAACATCAGATCTCAGAAGACAATATCTCCACTACAGTCATCTTAAACTTTCTTCAAAAAGGGTTTGAAATGGGGCTAAAACCAGCATCCATAAAGGTCCAGATTTCTTCCTTATCAGCAATATTGGTACAACAACTAGCAGACAACATTTTTAATAAAACTTTTTGTCAGAGCTATCGAGAAAATTCACCCTAGGATAAGAGAAGTAGTTCTCACATGGGACCTCAATCTAGTATTGAATCAATTAACAGACTCACCTCTATTTGAACCTTTGGATCAAACAAATATCAAACATTTAACATTGAAAACAATTTTCTTAACAGCCATCACATCGGCAAAAAGTGTCAATGAACTACAGGCTTTTTTCATGCAGCCTCCATATTTATCCATCCATCTAGACAAAATTGTGTTGCGCATGAAACCTGACTTCAGAAGCAAAGTCATATCAGACCTTCACTTAAACCAAGAAATTATTCTCCCATCCTTTTGCTTAAACACTGAAGGAGCAAAGGAAATGAGACTACACTCCCTAGATCTGGTCCGATGTGTTTCCTACCTATCTCAAGAGAACTAAAGACTTCAGAAAATCAGACTCCTTGTTCATCCACTTCCAAGGTAAATACAAGGGTTCAGCAGCATCCAAGGCATCAATTGCACGATGGATTACACAGTGTATTAAAATTGCATACTCAGAAGCCAAACAAGAGTCCCCTTTAAACATTAAGGCGCACTCCACCAGGGCTATGACAACATCCTGGGCATACAGAGCTAATGCTTCCCCAGAGGAAATCTGTAATGCAGCAACATGGTCATCACCCTCTACCTTTATAAGACACTATAAACTGGACGTGACAACTACTGCAAAAGCCAGATTTGGAAGGAAAGTCCTGGAGGTAGTTATTTCTTCTTAAACCTGGTAGGAAGTATCTTTCCCATACCGTTCATCTATACCCCTTTTTATGCAGGATAATTCTCTGTTTGTTGTTGCAGCCACTGAGTGACTGTGAAGTCTTATCATCTACCAGTATTCCTAAATATTTCTCTAATGAGGATTCCTCAAGTAGAATATATGTACAATGTTTTTATTCTTAAATATTTCTCTAATGAGGATTCCCCAAGTAGAATATATGTCACATGTTTTTGTTTCTACATCCGAAATGCGTAACCTTATTTTTATCTATATTAAACCTCTTCTGCCATGTTTCCACCATTTCTGTTAGTCTATTCAAATGTTTCTGCCAAGTAATAAAAAAATAAATAAAAAAAAATCTTGGTCTGTATATATTTCCTTACACAGCTTAGTGTCATCAGCAAATATTGAGACATTACTTTCAATATCCACTTAATAAACAAATTAAAAAGCATTGGGCCCAGGACTGAACCATGTGGCACCCAACTTGAAAAGGTTACATTTACAACCTCTTTCTGCCATCTGTCATTTAACCTCTTCTCTATCCATGCGCAAATATATAATCTCCCTAACCAAAGCCTTTAAATGTATGCAGTAACCTGTCGTGAGGCACAGTATCAAAGGTACTACTTACCCTTTCGGTAAATGCAAGTAAATTAGTTTGACATGATCTGTTCTTCATAAAACCAAGTTGGCTCCTATTAATAATTATTGGCCATCACAGAGTCCTAAAGACTGTCAGTTGGTAACCCTTCTAATATCTTATCCACTACAGAAGTCAAGCAACCAGGTCTATAATTTCCTTGTTTATATCTTGCCCCCTTTTTGATTAATGGTACTATATCCTCTTTCCTCTAATCTCAGGACATTATGCTGTCATTGTTGCTTGTTTTGTATATACAGAAGAAAAGAATGTGTTTAAAGGGATAGTAATACTTCGTTTTAACTTTATTTTATTTTGTAGGCATTAAAAAAACATGAAGAATGATATAAGTCTTATCTCTCAATCCTTTATGGTTTATGAGATATTCACAAGCAAAGTTTCCCCCTCCTTCCCCTTTTTCCTAGTGTAAGCCATCTCTTCTCAGATGTGGATCAGGTTGTATGACCAGACAGATAACAGCAGGGGACAATCTTCTTTGTATGAAAACAATGAAAGCACTTCCCCCCTTGACAAGTTTTTCAGCCTTTTCTCTTATCTTAATTGAAGATTGTCCCTCTCTGCAGTCTACCTGGGCACCTCCCTTCTGATCTGGCTGAACAGGGGGGGATACTTTGTTTGTGAATATCTCTTAAACCATAAAGGTTTCAGAGATAAGACTTATATCATTCTTCATGTTTTTTTAATGCCTACAAAATAAAAAAAAGTTAAAATGAAGTACTACTATCCCTTTAAGGTGTCAGCCATAGCCTTATCCTCACTAATCAATTCACCTGTCTCAGCCTAAAGAGGACCATTATCAATCTTAACCTTTTTGTTATTTATATAGCTGTAGAATTGTTTATGATTTTTCTTGTTCTCTCTTGCAATACTTTTCTTGTGTTAAGTTTTAGCCTGCCAAATTACTTGTTTGCAGATTTTATCACATCTTCTTTTATTTATATATATATATATATATATATATATATATATATATATATATATATATATATATTTTTTTTTTTTATTTTTTTTTATTTTTTTTTTTTTTTAAATGATCGTTCTGGCTTAAACACATTAAAAGCCAACTTATTATTTCTCTTTTTCCTTGCAAACCTCTTAATTTGCTCCTCTTTACTTATTTCCCAATTATATATATTGGCACATATTTATCTAAAGGTATTTTAAGCAAATTCCATCTTTCTTGTGCATTTTTATCTTTGAAAATTGCATACGACTGAAAGCGGAACTACCACCTACTAGAAATATGGCGCCAAATAATTACCCTAGCTACTGAGCAGCTAGTCGCCAGAATTATTACCGCGTTCATGAGATTTATACACTGCTCCAGGAATGACGGGCAGGAAACTGCTCAGACATCTTTCCATAGTGACGCCTGCTCTGTCAGTCCCTTTTGGAGCCGAACAGCTCCTAGCAATGCCTCCTAGAGCCGGCTGGGACTGAGAGTGAAGACGCACAGGTGTCACTATGGCAAGATGTCTGCGCGGTTTCCTGCCTGTCATTCCCGGAACAGTCTATAAATCTCCTGAATGCGGTAATAATTCTGGCGACTAGCGCTACTGAGCAGCTAGTTGCCAGATGGATAATTATTTGGGGCCCTGTTTCTAATAGTTGGTAGTTCCTCTTGAATATCCTTTAATACTTTTAGCTTCATAAAATTAGACTTTTTAAAATGTAATTTTTGGTTAAGCCGTTGCTAATGGGTTTGTTATAACAACTTTCAAAGGATACTATATTGAGATCACTGCTGCCTAAATGTTCCCATACCTTTTTATTGTTTACCATGTTAGAATTGCTTTGGCACTTTTGCAGGGCAACGTGAACAAAAATGTCTCAGCCTGAGCTCTATCAAGGTACAGATCTCAGCTCTCTCAGTCCTTTTCCAGAAGCATGTTGCTGTTGTAGCAGATGTTAAGGCTTTTGTTCAAGTTGTTCACACTTTCCACCTCTTTTAGTCATCCCACGTCCCAGTAGGATCTTAACTTGTTTCTTAGTGTGCTTCAGAGGCCTCCCTTTGAACCTTTTTCATAAGTTTCTTTGCATTTTTTGATTCTCAAAATGTCTTTTGATTTTAGCCTTAGTTTTGTGCAAAGGATTGCTGACTTACAAGCCTAGTCTTGTAATCCTCCTTTCCTGATGTTTCACAAGGACAAGACGGTGCTTTGTACTTCTTAGGGTTTCTTATCTAAAGTAGTTTCTGACTTTCCCATCAGCCAGGAAATTGTCCTTCCTTGCATTTGTCCTGACTCTTCACCTGTTGGATGTGGTTCAGTGTCTTAAAGGGGATCTATAACCCCTATACAACTTTGTCTAAATAGTTATGTTATATAGCAAATATGTTGTAAAGTGTATTAATAAAAAACAAAACAAAAATAAAAAAACAACAAAAAAAACGCTTGTTTGCCAAAATTCAAAGAATAAATACCTCCCTGAACTTACTTCCGGACAGACAGCGGTTACCTGCTTTGCACCGCAATCTGTCACTCTGCCTCTGCTCTCCTCTCTCGATCCAGCCTCCTCTGATGATGGATGCTTTCTGCCTGTAAGCTGGAATGCTCTAATTGGCCAGAGAGCACTCCAGCTTACAGGCAGAAAACCTCCATCATCGGAGGAGGCTGGATAGAGGGAGAATCAGAGAGACAGACTGTGGGTACAGAACTGTAACCGCAGTCTGTCCGGAAGTAGGTACAGTGCTTTATTTATTCTTTGAATTTCTGCAAACAAATGTGTACAAAATAATGTAATAAATAATACACTTTTCAACATATTTGCTATATAACAAAACTATTTGGACAAAGTTTTATAGAGGTGATAGATCCCCTTTAAGTATTACGTGCATCGTACATGCCTTGTCGCAAGGCAGATTCCTTCTTTGTCATTCCTGTGGGTCCTAGAGCGGGATAGACTGCATCCAAGGTCACTATTGCTACTTGGATCAAAGCTACCAATACTCCAAGCGTAGGTTATCAGGAGCAAACCTGTTCCATTTCAGAGTCACAGCACACTCCAACAGGTCTGTGGGTGCCTCCTGGCCCTACAAGAATCATGCCTGTACTGAACAGCTGTGTAAGGCAGCTACTTGGTCCTCCTTACACATGTTCACCAAACACTACTGGGTCAATGTTCTGACCTCCGCTTAGGCCACCTGAGGCTGGAATGTCCTTTAGACTCAAGTACCGAGTTAAGGACACTTTTTTAATAATTATTATTCTAGCTCCACCCTGTTCAGAGGTTTGAGCCCTGCTGCCTCTTGTTTTGTTTAATGCTGTGCCAGTTCGGTGTCCGTTGACACTTAATGTTACATGATGCCAGTTCAGTCTGTGGAATGCTGGTATTTTTGGGGAGAGCTTTTTCCTGTTTTCCATCCCTGGAATCTTTGGGATGCTTTGGTATATCCCCCATGGTTCCGCCTCAAAGACCCCCTTTTTTTGGAGGAAGGAAGCTCAACCCTATGATTCCTTTGTTCCATATAGACCAAGAGAACAGGATTCATTGGCAAGTTCACTAAAATCCTATTGTAGTTGATCTCTTCTGTTGTGAGATATGGGGCAGCTAGCTCCTTCAAAAAACCTGTTCACTGTGTACAGTCTGATTGCAGAATCAAATGTGTTGAGGGGAAAAGTTTTATATCTTCTGGCTGGTGTGACTGTTGTTTCTCCTAGGATACTTGTTCATAAGAGTTAGCAGTCTGGAATGTGTTTAGTGGGCACTAAAGAAATCTACTGCCTTTGAATTTAACTACTGAAGCCCTCACAATGTGTTTTACAAGACTTCCTGTCATTATTAGATGTGAACGTTTTTAACCTGTTGATTTTATTTACTTTTTTACAATGGTTGTGTTAGTCCCATCCATGTTTGAAAGTGGAGTCCCGCTAATTCTGGGACAAACAAGCTGCTATATAGAGGCGATGTAAAAATGTTAACACTTTCAATGCCTTTCTAGTACTCAAGGGATTAAAAGCCTCCAATTCAAATCAAATAGAATAGTTTTTTTTACTCCCCAATACTTCGTGATTTGTACCAAATTAACTTTACTTTTTTAACAAAAGGACTGTAGACACAACTGCACATCCTTTTGTTTCTGAAGTCCTATTGACTTTTGTTTCTTTATATTCTTCCAATAGTCTTAAATTGTCCTCAATTTGACTACAGACTGCACTGAATGTATTTTTATAAGCCGTTAATAATGCACACATAGAAAATGAAAAGCAGAAATTTTCTGTTCTTTTTCCCCTTTGGGTTCTTTAAACTTGATTTTAAAATAATAGCTCTGCTTTAATAATAAAATATAATCAAACTTAAATTGAGCCCCAAATCCTTATTACCATAGCAATATGCATATACTTTTTTTTTTTTTTTTTTTTTTTTTCTGCATTAGTGAGAAATATAACTTTTTGGGCAGGCAGCAGCAGCAGGGATCTTGCTGTAGGCACACTCTGTGCCTGCGCCATCAGTCCCTTCCGGTGCCTTAAGGTACCAAGGCATTCAACTCGCCAGTCGTGGAGGTGAAGGAGACGGACATTGCAGGCTCAGAGATGCCGGCTCTGTAAGATGTCTGCCCTGTTGCAGGCTGCTCCGTTCTATTTTTCACTAATGCTGGACTTATTCAGCAAATGAAAAGTATGTATACACATATCGCTATGGTAATGAGGATTTGGGGGGCAATTTAAAGTGGATGTGTCACCTCTGTTTAACTTAGCATAATAGTTAGGCTTTATAGCGAATATTCCTAAAACGGTTTTAATTTTTTTTTAAGCTTTATTTTATGTAAATTTAAGTTATAAAGTCGGTCCTGCGGCTACTTCCACAGTCTGCGGTTACCTGCTCTGTAACCGCAGTCCGTCGCTCCAGCTCCGCTCCCTCTATCCAGCCTCCTCCAATGACAGAGGCTTCTTTCTGTAAGCTGGAGTAGTCTCATTGGCAGAGATCAATATCTAGCCAATGAGACCGCTCCTGCTTACAGACAGAAGCCACCATCATCGGAGGAGGCTGGATAGAGGGAGTAGGGCAGAGGCAGAGCGACGGACTGGAGTCTATGTAGAAGTAGCTGCAGGACAGACTTTATAAATTAAATTTACACAAATTAAAGCTTAAAAAAATTAAGACAGTTTTAGTAATATTCGATATATAACCTAACTATTTATGCTTTAAATTTTGATGATAGTTCTGCTTTAAAAACTGTGCATATTGTAGTGCTTTCCCTGCTGAAAACGGATGCTTCATTCAAATTCATTGTAGCTCGACATGTTCAGATTTAGGTTTATAAAAATTCGCTGATGGGGTGACATTGTTACTGTTGCTTTCTATGGAGAACTACAATCAGGGATGATCATTTTTGTTCCAAAGACCATAAAAGAAACTGGAAGCCGGGGGTGGAAGTTTGATTCAAGCTCTGCCCTGTAAAGCCTCAGCTCAAAAGCGTGACTTTGGGGAAGCAACGTTTAACCCCTTGAGTGCCAAGCAATACATACTTAGATTAACCTTTTCAGTGCGTGGTGGTGTGTGCAGATGAATGCTCTGCAATATATTGCACATACCTTTGGTGTTTAAAGTGTTTAAAAATAATTACACAGTTTAACAAAATGGATTACAGCGGTAATGGAAATTCTAAAACCAAACAATGCTGTTTCAATAGATGCATTTAGTTTATTTTGAATAATCATAAGGATTGCCAATTTAAGGATTATACATGGGTTATTTGATGTAATGTTTACTTCTTGCATTTTGGTATGTTAAAGACTCTGAAAAACAAGGTCATTTACAGTAAATCATCTAGATATTGACGTAAAAGAATTTACAATGTGCTCAGTAATTTTGCCTAAGAAGGTTATACCAGTACACATGCATTCTGATGATTACAAGGGAAGCACTCATTATTGGGCGATACCACCTAAAAATAAATGTCACGTGTTCCTAGCACTTGTAAAAATGATATATTTGGTTTCTAAGTCCTAAACATTTACGTAAGTCAGTTGCTGGACTGCCAACAATTAGATTGTTGAGGATAATGAAGATGTAGTCCTCAATAGCTTGCCTACCACTGCCCTAAAGTATGTGGTAACCATACTAGTAGAGACCAGCAGAGTAAATGTAATCCTTTTTATTGGCTAATTGAGTGGCTTTGAAGTAGAACTTTCATAAGATGAACATAGAGGCTTAAATCCTAATTACATAAGCGATATGCATAGACATAGTTGTCTTTTCAAGTATAATCGCTGCATTAAAGAAAAATATAACATTGTATGCAGACAGGCACTGTCTGGGATCTTGCTGTAGGCGTCTCTGTGCCTGCGCTGTCAGTCTCTTCAGGTGCCTTTCGGCACAATGGCATTAAACTCGCCAATCGTAGAGTGGAAGGGGATGGACAGCGCAGACGCAGATATGCCAGCTCGGCAAGATGTGTGCACTGGTCCCCGCTGCCTGACTGCCGAAAAAGTTCTATTTTTCTTTAATGCAGCGATTATTCTTGAAAAGACAATTATGTCTAGGCATACCGCTAATATAATTATGCTTTAAGCCTCTATGTTCATCTTATGAAAGTTCCGCTTTAACCCTTTAAGTGCCAGAGGGGTAGGTGCGTTGCTTACCCCTCTGACTCTCAAAGGGTTAAAGTGCAAGCTTTCAGTACCACTTGGGTTTCTTGGTCGGGTATGTTATAGAATGGGAGCTGTATGCCTCTGAGATCTATTAACAGCAATAATGATGTTTATCCATTCGAATGCCACAATGGATGTACCTTGCATTGAGTGGCAATGCGGTGCACACACCTCTTAAGCACAAAGGGTTGCAGAAGACAACACAGAATATAGGGAATGGTGGTAATAGTAGCATTGGCACACAATTATTTAACCCATCACAACTCCCTGGAATGCAGTTGGTTTGCCCCGTAACTGTACAGCATTTCTAGCAGTCAAGGGGTTAAAAGTCCCATTGGTTTGCTCTTCTTTTTATTTCTGCATAAGTCCCCAAGATGGCTATTCAGCGACTGCTCATTTGTTTGGTTGATTGATTTCCACCGAAAGGTGTTTATAGCTATAACTGTCCCAAGGAAGAGCAGGTGACTACTGCTTGTTACACATTTTAATGGTCTATCCTCAGTCTTATTTTTATTTCATTTATTCTGTCACATTTATGGATGCACGGGCATTTTCATCAGACCAGACGTCTGCCTTAGACATAATTGTATCATCATTACTGATAGGATTGTCCATTTATCATTTCCTGTCCTGTTTAATTCAGACTATCTGTAAGCTATTGTCACCTACCGTATCTTCCCCAAACAGGAAAGTATTGCAGTGATGGGCCTTCCAGTTAACGATAGGATTTGCTGTTTGCTATCAGCTGGGGGCCTCACGTAACCCACCCTTCTGTAGGGTAATTGTACAAGAGAGAAATTTTAGGGAAAAACTGTATCAGAAGTTGGATTTTGCTCGTGTTGTTATGCTGTATAGCAAGTGGTGCTTAGTAGCAGATGTAGATAGGACTGTATAGGGAAACCTAAAGGTAATCACTGCTGAATAGAACTGACTGCACCATAGAGGACACATTCAAAGGTCCCATTGATTTAAATGGGACTTTTAACCCTTTGAGTGCCACATGGGTTCTCAATGCATTGCAAAGCAATGCGTCACATACCCTTCTGGCACTCAGAGGGTTACCCTCTTGAATGATGCTGTCTCCAGTGCATTACAATTCACCACTGAACCCTCTGGCATTCAAGGTGTTAAAGGCCACTTTTATATCCAGGATAATTTGGGGAATGCTTGTTATTGTTTGTCCCCCTGTGTTCAAGTTGGTTTGTGCTGGAATTGCTCCTCTTTAAGCTTTTCCAATACTTTAAGGAATAAGGACACCTAAAATCAAAATGGAATTATACATTGAAATATAATGTTCTCCAATTATTTCTTTAATAATGGAGGCCCTAAAATGATGCTTTAAATGTGCCTTATGTACAGACCGATGAGTTATTTATTTCACATTGAGAAGTCTGCTGCCTCTAAAAGGGGTTAAGCATGTATGATAGAGCTTTAGAATTTATATAAGGGTAAAGGTTGGTACTGTGTTAGCCCTGGAAAAAGCAGGAGACTGGTAGAGTAAACATGATGCCTTTAGTGGCTGATTGAGTTACATAGAAACATGGAATTAGTAGACAGCAGATAAGAACCATTCGGCCTATCTAGTCTGCCTGTTTTCCTACTGTAAAAATCTCAAACCTTGTTTGGTCCTTGGTCTTGTCTTATGTTCTAGATAGCTCTAGGATTTACTCAGCCTATAAAAGTATAATTTTTTTACTCTACCAGTCTCCTGCTTAGAATTCATAGTTATGTCTGTAAATTATCAGAGATCAGATTATAGCCTTTCTGAATAGAAGCCGCTTTGATACTGATTTCAACACATTAAATGCTTTAGAATTGGCCACTTATTACAATTCAGAACAGTTTTCTACACCTGCATTAGCAAAGCAAGGATAGAAGATTTTACAGCTCTGTCATTAAATCAATAATCTTACAGATGTTGGTTTAAACTACTATCTTTTTAAAGAAACATTTTCTTTAAAGAGCAGTTGTCACTTTTTTCTAAGTCGCTTCCTATGGTTGACAGTAAAAACGTGTAGGGCTACTCTTTGCAGCCCCAAAATAATTACTATAAGCCATTTCTCAGGAGGTGGGGGGATCAGAACTGACCCCCTTGGCTTGTAGCTCTCAGCCACAAACTTTGTGGATTGTGTACACAGCCTCCATATACCCTCTGTGTTGGGATCTCAAGCCAGGTATAGAGTATCTAGGGCAAGCATATAAAAACACTCAGCACAGTGTCTAATACAGAGCCTAACAGGAATTTAATTTTAACTGCTGAGCGCTCCTGCTAGTCCAGATTAAATATTAGATCAGCTTGGTTTGCTGTCACTTTCTAGAGGAGGTATGGGGATGATGTAGTCTTCAATAGCTTGAGAGCCAAAGGTTGCATACCCCAGTTCTCAAGGCGACTTTTGAGCCTCTGTCTTCAGGTTCTCTGCATTTCCTAAAGGGACAGTAATTTCCCATAAAAAATGGTTTTAGTTTTGTAGAGAATAAAAAAATAAACTCTATGGCATAAATACTATCTCTCAAAGCACCTTGGTTTGAGAGAGATATGCATTATCATTTCCCCCCTCCCTCCTCTTCTCCTGATGTCAGCTGTAAAGCTGACAGCAGGAGATCAGTGTCGTCCAACACGAGGAGGCTGTTCAGCAGAGCTGAAATAGTGTAATTTAAAATGAATTGCTTCATTGGAATGGTCTACAAAGTGCTTGCAAACCAGGCACACGTTGTAGACCTATCCAATGAAGTCATTATTTTCCAGTAATGCGACTTCGGCTCTGCTGCAGAGCCACTGGCTGGTCCCCAGACCGGGATCTCCTGCCGTCAGCACAGTTCTGACGTCAGGAGAAGGTGAGGGAAGGGGGAAATTTGAATGCAAATATCTCTCAAACCATAGCGGTTTGAGAGACAGGATTTGTGCCATAGAGTTTATTGTTTTATCCTCTACAAAACTAAGATTTTTTTTTTTTTATGGGACATTTCTGTCCCTTTTATGCAAAAGACAGTCTTTCTGTTTGCTGTTGTGTCTGTATAGCAAGTGAGTAAACTTCAGGCTTTATCTTGTAAGCCTCCCTTTCTGGTTTTCCACTCTGATAGGATGGTTTTTGAACTTCAGTAGGATTCCTTCTCAGAATGTCTCTGAGTTTCAAGTTAACCAGGAACTTGTTCTTCTTTCTGGCCAGCTGCATCTAATATACAGGAGCAGGAGCTTCATCTTTTGCTTGAAGTACTGTGTTCATTACACTCAGTCTTTTTGGAAATCCTATTCACTTTGTGACATTCCTGTGGGCTCTCAAGGGGTCCATGCTTCATCCATGTTGACAGTGGCTTCTTGGATTAAGACGTCCATACACCAGCCATATGTTCTCAGGAAAAAAAAACCTGTGGCATTTTGGGTCATAACTCATTCCACCATGTTGTTGGATGCCTACAAGAACCAGACGTCTGCAGAAGAGCTGCGGAAGGTGATGAAGTGGTCGTCTCTTCACACATTAATCATACACTACTGAATCAGTTTGCTGACTTTGACTGAATACGGTTTTGTTTGTAAGGTCCTACAGGCCGTTATACCTGTAGCCTGTTGGTTTCCTGTTCTTTGTTGTGCTGTGTCCTTTGACACAAGGTTCATGTTGTTCCAGTTTATCTCTGTTAGACTGTACTGTGCTTTGAGGGGGTTTTCATCTTTACCCCCCTGGAGTTGTGTGGATGCTTTGGTATATCACTATGGTTCCGGTGTCCCACATAGGAAGTAAGATGAAAGGGGATTTTTGTGTACTTATCAGTATCTCCTTTTCTCTTAGTTCATATGGAGCACAGTATTTCCCTTCTGGAGAAAAAAAAAAAAACAGCCATTTGAGTCCTGGGCACTGACAGTCCTCTTTGGTTCTCTGTTGTAGGGGATTCCCTTTCCTGCTTCACTTCTGTTTTTTTACATCTTACAATTCCTGTCTACACAGTCATAACAAAAGCAAGTTTAAGATCAGATTTTCAGGTTCTGCAAGAGTGAACAAAATGTAAAATAATGATTGGGCTACGTGATGTAAAAAATGTATAATTTTCATTAATAGGTGTTCATTTTCATCAGTCAATGTACCTAGCTTAACCTTTTGAGGCCCATAGGGGTGTGCAATGCATTGCTTTGCAATATGTTGCATACCTCTCTGGTACTCAAAATGTTAAATTACTTTTGACGACCCCTTTAAGGACCAGAAGGGTATGCGGTGCATTGCTTCACAATGTGTTGTGTACTCCGCTGAACCATAAAGGGTTAATGGTGTGTGTTAATTTCAGTATCATACATGTAGATAGATCTAAAGCATTACATTTGGTAACTTCTCGAAGTTAATATTATAACCTTCTGGCACTTTGTCACATTGTGGGTTAGTCTTTACAATATAGTCCCACTTGGAGTGTAACTACATTTGACTGCAATTTACATCACACTCCTTCACCATTAACTGATCAAAGAATCTGGGTCTGGACTGAACTGATCTTATCTGTTTTCTATTATAAACAATGCAATGTATACTGTTATTTAAGAGCAATGTTTTCATATTTATCTGTATAACAGCCTGAGGAAGAGACCTAAGAGGTCTTAAAAGCTTGCATGCCAAATCTGCTTAATTAGCAAATAAAGGTATCAACTTGACTATATTTGCCTCCTGTATTTCTACAGCTAACATGCTACCAACTTTAATCTTTTATCAATATTGTAACCTAGGATACTACAGGCTGTTTTCTGCAAGTTAAAGAAGAGAAACTCTGGAATAAACCAATTGAATGATAGTGGACAAGTGACTATTTCCATTCTTTTGAACTGGCCTTTTTACTCCTATAAAACTAAAGGCATTGATACTTTGGAGACCTCACCAGCATTCAAGGGATTAAAGTGATAGTAATGCCTGCTGTTAGGAAACTGTGATATTGTAGACATTTAAAAATATAAATTCAATGATGTACGCATTGTTTCTCAGACATCTATAGTTTGAGTGATATAAGGTTTTAAAGTTCCCCCCTCCCTCCCCTTTCACTGAGGTCCACCTCTAGCAGACAGAAGGAGATCCTGGTCCCAGGACCGGCAGGCGGATCTTCAGCTGAGCCGAGATTCCGCAATCTAAAAAGAAATACTTAATTGGAATGGTCTACAAAGTGTGTTTGCAAACCAGGCACACTTTGTAGACCGTTACAATGAAGTATTTCTTTTTAGATGGAGCTATTTCGACTTTGGTGAAGAGCCACCGTCTAGTCGCACAACCTGAATCGCCTGCTGTCAGCTAGAGCACTGATGTCTGTGAATGGGGAGGGAGAACTTTAACAGTGTATATCTCTCAAACTATACATGTCTGAGAGACAATGCATACATCATTGAATTTCTATTTTTAATGTCTACAATATTAAAGTTTCTTAATAGCAGGCATTACTGTCCCTTTAAAAGCTCCATGTAAATTAAATTACATTTTTGGGTTTTGTTCCTTGTAGCTTTGTTTGATCCTCTTTACTTTCCTGTAGAACAGTGTTTCCCAGATATTACCAAGCCAGAGGCAACTAAATTAGCAGGGACTGCTGTTATTGACCTTTAGGTCTGATGACGCACAGGACAGTGTAAGGCAGTGCTGGGACCAAAACTGTCAATGCCAAGGACCAGTGAATGAGATACCCGCCGTAGAAGGCCCTATTTGCAATATATTATTGGTTGCGTTTAGTTTATTCCATCAGGGCAAAAACTTATAATTATTTAATTATGAAACGACCATAAAACTCAGAAAGGAGATGATGTAATTGCCTTTTATATGCCTTTGAGTGCAAGACCTATTTTTAAACGTTGGTGAAGCCTGATTGGAATGTGAAGCGTGGTTCCAAACAACATTTTTATTTGATTCTTTGTCTTTTATTTGCAGGGATCTTAGAAATAACATGATCAGTTCTATTGAGCCTGGAGCATTTCAAGGACTTGTATCTCTAAAAAGACTGTAAGTGATTATGTTTTTGGTTTTTTTTATTATTATTATTATTCAGTTCCTTAAAAGCAACTGGAAGTCAATGTTATTCTTTTTGTCTTTCTATGTAAGCATTTAAATAGTGCCATATGTTAAATGCTAGAGATACCACTGCCTTGATGCAATATGTTGGGGACATCTCTAGGGTCACAGGCAAGTGATATCTAACTGCAGTCCTTGAAATACATCAACAAGTCAAGGTTTAAAGTGGATCTCTATCTCCCTATGTCAATTTTAGCTTGTTTTACAGAGAGAGAAAATCTGTCTGTATGTTTGTGGTAGCCATTTTTGTAACCCCCTGAAAAATGACCTAGTATTAACCTATTAAGAACCAGAGGGATGTGCAGCACGTTGCTTTGCAATGTGTTATACACCCATCTGATCCTTGAGGAGCTAAAGCGCATAAAATGTGTTAAAACCCTTAAGGACCACGTAACGTGCTATGACCATCACACTTTTTTTTTTTTTTCTTTTGCCTTAAGGACCAGTGACAGTCATAGAATGTCACATACATTTTACTTTACATCGCTCTTCTGGGACTGCTGTAAGTAAAAACATGGTCTGAAATTGACCGCTCGAAGACTGGAGATGTCTCTCTGACCCCGGCGCGGCTTGCTGGTACACGTAACAGGTCACATGTACTGGTGCATCAGAAAGGATAAATGCGGCCCTTTAGGAAAGGTAATTTCCCTTGGCTGCTGGTCCTTAAGGGTTTAATATTTTGTGTTTCCTAACGCTCCATACGCCATAGTTTTTGAATTACATATGTTGGTGGGTTTGGCTGTAGCCATTACTGAGAGAATGCTACACTGTGGATAAGCTTGGGAGGTAGGGAGTGAGTGTGGGGGAGCTGTGTCCGGCCCTGTCTCATACTTGACATCCCAAACCTTGCTCTCACTTAATGATGGAGCAGAAAAAAAATTCTGATGTACTGTATTTTCTGCAAGTGTGTGTGGGAGGGGGGTATATAAAGTGCCCCCCCCCCCTTTACCTTTTGTGTTACTAAGCTATTCACTGGGAATTTAGAAGATCTGATTAAAAAGAGTTACGGTGACAAGGTTTTTTTGTTTTTGCTTTTTTTTTTGTGTACCTCAAGAAAGAAGACCCAGATATCCTCCCCTACGCTACACTCTTTTAAGTATAGGTTCAGGAGACAGGTTTTTCAATAATCCAGAAAATACCAGTCAAACAGATCCTATGATCAGACAAGACCAGGCTCTTCACAGACACCAAGTTGGGGGGCTGGGGTTAAGAAGAAGTTTCCCCAAAGGGGTACATTCAAAAGAGAGTATCAATAAAGTGTGGTGGGCCTTATACCTGATCAAAGTCAGGGCAGACTGGAACTTTTCTTAAAATTCTGGAAAAGAACAGCTCACCCAAACAAATGGGTTCACTGCTGGCAATGGGGTACCTGCTGGAATTCAGGATTATCCCAACCAAATCATTTTTGAGATTGAAATTACCTTTGAATTCCTGCAAGACGGCAAGTAATGAAGCAAACGCTAAGTAACCCAGATTCAGAATAATGCAAGAGAGAGACTTCCCAGGTCTCAAAGGGCTTGGGTATTTACTCTATTTTGTTAATTGCGGCCAGGCTTCAGAGGGGGATGCAGTACCATCTTGGATCTAAATTACCTCAAAAGCTGTGCAAAATGAACCCATTTCATGATGGAAACCAAAGGATCGGTAATCAAGGATATTCTACCTCATGTCTTTATGACAACCATATATCTACAGGATGCTTATCACCACATTTTGCTAAGAACATGCCTCAGGAAGTGCCTACTGTTTGCCCTGGGACACCTTCACTTCCTGTTCATAGTACTTAATTTTAGCTTGTCATCAGCACTCAGAATCTTCACAAAGATCTTAGCAGTATCATTGCAGACCTGCACAGAAGAAGGGATATCTATAATCCCATTCTAAACCTACTTGTTGTGGCAAAATCAAGATGTTAAGCAATCCTGTTTAAAAGAAGAAGCATAGATGATTTGAGCAACCAGGGTTTTTAAAGTACTTTGTTTTAACTTTATTTTATTTTGTAGGCATTAAAAAAACATGAAGAACGATATAAGTCTTATCTCTCAAACCTTTATGGTTTAGGAGATATTCACAAGCAAAGTTCCCCTCCCGCCCCTTTTACCTAGTGTAAGCCATCTCTTCTCAGATGTGGAATGCAGTCCATAGACCAGACAGATAACAGCAGGGGACATTCTTCTTCCTATGAAAACAATGAAAGCCCTGTCCCCCTTGACAAGCTTTTCAGGTTTTTCCCTTATCTTAATTGAAGATTGTCCCTCTCTGCTGTCTACCTGGGCACCTCTCTTCTGATTTGGCTGAACAGTGTTACATCAGTAAAAGGGGAGGGAGGGAGACACGTTTTCATTGAATTACTCTTGAACTACAACTCTGACAGAATTGAAATAACACTCTCCAAAGTCCAAATACTATGATGATTAATTAAAGCTGCTTTTATTATGAAGCATTACTATCCCTTTAAGCAAGGGACAGAGTCAACTGCAACCCTCTTAGAATCTTGTCTTTCTGGGGGTAAGATTAGACACAAACATCTTATATTTCACGAGACAGAGGGTCAAGAGTAAGTAAAAGGATTTAGTCCTTCAGGAAACAGTGTACCCACACAGCTCAGTACTACATATAACTAATAAGGGTGATTGCATCCACTATTAGGATTACTCCATGGGCCAGATTTCCTCTCTGGAAAGTCAGGAACAACTTCCTGAAGTTCTGGAAAAGGAATATAAGCAAAGCCTCTCAAAGGATTCCCCTTCTCAGGACAGTCCAAAGGGATCTGAGATGGTGGTTAAACAAATGAAACTTGTGCCAGAGTCATCAGTTGGAGGAACCATTCTGAGGTATAGTCACCACAGATGCTGATCTGAAAGGCTGGAGAGGATTTTGGAATCATGTGATAGCCCAGGAACAATGGTCTGTGGCACAGTCCTCCCGTCACATAAATCTCTAGGAAAATGTCTCTGAAGGTGAAAGACCTATAGCTGGAAAACTGCTTCACGTCCGGTCAGATGGCATGACTGCAGTTGTGTACCTGAGAAACTAGGTAGGCACAGAAAATTACAAGCTTCCAAACAGAGATGCAGAAAATGTCTTGAGATAGGCAGAGAAGAACGTAAAATTAATCTCAGCATTTTATGTATCAGAAAACAGAAGCACTCAGGTGCACCATATCAGCAGAGTTCAGTGGATCAGGAAGTTTTCAAAGTTAATCAGCCGGAGGTGTGGAGAACACACAGTGGTTCATGATTGTGTCTCGTCTCAACAAGTGAAGGTATTACTTCTCCAGTTGTAAAAGTCTAAAAGCATTGGGACAAGATGTGCTATGAGTCAGATGGGATTTTCTTATAGGCTACACGTTTCCTTCCATCCCAGTCCTGATAGAGATGTTGAAAAAAGATCAGGAAGGACAAGGCAAAGGTGATGTTGATAGCCCTTAACTGATCAAGGAGAGTTTAGTTCACTAATCTAATCAAACTGTCAGTGGCTAGCCCAGGACCTCCTGAGTCCAGGTCCAATCTTGCATCAAATACAGCCTTTTTGAGACTGATGGCCCCGAGGCTGGGTGTCAGTTTCTGTTTCCAAGATGTTATTTAGAAGGGTAGCCCAGACTTTTACCTCTGAGAAGAAACCATCAACTTCCAAATTCTATTGCAGAATTTAGAATAATTTATTGTGCCTGGAGAATAAAATTCACAGAAAATCTATTACCTCTAGGAAAATTCTGGACTTTCTTCAGAATGGTTTTGATACAGATCTGAAGATGTCCAGGTGTCAGCTTTGTTGGCCATTCTAGCAACTCTATATGGAGGATTTAGTGAAGAGGATTGTTTTGGTTGTTGACAAGACAATACTCAATTAAAGAAATTGTTTCTCCATGAAGACTGAGTGAATTACAGGCTCCCTTGTGAATACATTACCTGATTTTTCACCAGGACAAGGTGGGACTCGACATCAAGCCTGCCTTCAGGAATAAGGTTGTAAAGTATTTTCATTCAACCCAGAAGATATTACACTCTTTTTGCCAAAACCTAAAGGGCAAAAAGAAAGATGGTTCAACAAATTAGATTTGGTAAGGTGCATTTCTCACTAATTTGAAGAAACCAAGGACTTTAGAAAGACTGATTCATTGTTTGTTCACTTACCCGGCAAGTTTAACGGCCTCTTTATCCAGATGAATCAAGTAAAAACCAAGGCTCATTCTTCCAGATTGATTTCTACATTGTGGACAAGTAAAGCATAAGCATTCCCAGAAGACCTCTGTAAGGCAATACGTGGACTTCAATATCAGCCTTCATAAAACATTACAGGGTGAATGTTCAAACTTCCACAGGCACAAAATTTGAGAGAATTGTCCTGCATACAGTAGTATGAGTCTAACAGTAGTATAGTTTCGTCCTCCTATCAGTCTCAGTTCTTCTTTTGTTCACTCTTGGGTGTCTATTGTACTCTTGATCATGATTTTTTCCCACCTTTATGGCACATTGCTCATGCATGTCTCATTCTGTGAGCAGGACACAAAAGAAAGTGGGAAATTTACTTGCCGATATTTCCTTTTCTTTTGTGAGTCTTCACTGAATACCAAGCCATGTGATATTTTTTGTGTTCTTTTACAGCTTGGATTATAGTGTAACTGTGAATCCCCGAGGGGAGCTGCCATTATGTGCCAATAGGTCCTACCCAACAAGACAATACCCCCATTCTTATGTCATGGAGGGACACAGAAGAAAAGGAAATATTGCTAAGTAAATGTTCCCCTTTCACCCCTATGGTTTTCCAGGGTTCAGTATATTTTATTATTATTTTTTTTTTTTTTATTATTATTATTATTATTTCACAGTTACATCCAGCACATTTTAACCCAGTGAGTGCTAGAGAGCTTTGATAAGCACACACATATTTCATCCTCAGTGGCTTTTATGGTTTGCTTATCTTCTGGGTCACCTTGCTCCCTATGGCTGCATATTCTCTACAAAACTAAATAGTAGAGTGTGACACATTCTGTTACAATTGGCTGTATTTCAAATACTTTCCTTGCATGCTAGTGTAGTTTGCCAGTGTTGAAAATGTGTAGTTAATTGAAATAACTTATTTGACCCTGTCATACTACTAATCTAAAATTTATAATAAAAAGCTTGCAGATGTTTTTTTAACCCCTTCAATGCCAGCAGTGTCTCTAATACGTTGATTTAAAATGCATAATAAATGGTTCTTGCACTAAATAAATAGAAATATAGTTCTTTTGTAACAGGTACAGAATATATTACCTTTTTAAAGCTGAACTACCACCTCCACTAAAGCCGCCTTGCAGTACTTATGCAGGTGGTGACTAGTGTTGTAATCATTATTTTACCTCTCAAAAGTGCCCACAAATAAATGTATCCTTAAAGGGATAGTAACACTTCAAATTTACTAATCCCCAACTTGTACAACTTACAAAAAGAAATTAATTGCCCCAAATCACATCACATGGTTTGAGAGCAAATCAATTTCAAAGTCTCCCGCTCCCTCCCCTTCCCCTGACATCATCGTCTAGCTGACTGCGGGGAAATCCGATCCTGGGGTCATGCGGTGGCTCTGCAGCAGAGCCGAGATCCCGTTAATGCAGAAAAAATCCTTCACTGAAATGGTCTTTTATGTGTGCTCGGAAGCTTAAGGATAACTTTATTTGTGGGCACTTTTGAGAGTTAAAATAATGATTACAAAGCTAGTCGTCACCTGCATAAGTATTGCAGGGCGACTTTAGTGGAGGTAGTAGTTCTACTTTAAGTCTTAAGACTAAATGCTTTTTCACACAGGGGTGACAGAACTGATACAGTTTCCTTCTACAGTTCTGTTGCCAGTTTTGAGAACTCTCCCTTCTGCCTGTGTGAGTTCCCTTTCTCTCATGGCAACACTGACGCAGCAATTCTGCATTAAATCACTGTGCTGTTAAAGGCACCATGGTACAGCATGTTGCCTTTCTCCACAGTCAATAATCACCTTTTGTGATTACAACAAAATCCAGCATGCTTTTACTGCTTTCCCTCAGATACTGTATCCTTTTAAAAGGTCGCACGCGTGGGGCCGAATGACAGAGTTACCATGTTGCCTGCATAAAAATGGCGACATGAGAATCTCGCGCTGCATGACGGTGCGAGATTCTCATGTCTCTTACTAAAAGGTCACATCAAATACTCCCCGGCAGTAACGTTTAGCCCTTTGTGGCCAATACCTATACCATCATGCCGCCCCGGAGCTTCATTTTGTCCTCAACTGTGAAACATTGCACGTACTGAAAGATGTGCTCGATCCCATCATGCTACCCCAGCGCTTTACTCAGCCTATCTCACAGTAGTTAAAACGCGAGGGCAGCATGATGGGATCGAGTACATCTTTCAGTACATGCAATGTTTCTCAGTTGAGGGCACTGGGGCAGCATGATGGTATAGGTATTGGCTGCAAAGGGTTAAACGTTACTGCCGGGGAGTATTTGACGCAACATTTTAGTGGGAGACATGAGAATCTCACACTGTCATGCAGTGCGAGATTTTCATGTCGTAATTTTTTTAATTCGGTCGCACACTCTTTCGCGTGTGACCCTTTACAAGTAAACCCTCAGATACACAGGGAAAGCTGCAGTAAGCAAGGTCTGCCCAGAGGACTATTGTGGTGCAGATAGACCTTTCACACAAATGGGATTGGAGATTGTAATACACATCACTAAGGAATAGCTGACCCATGTCGGCACCATTCAGTAATATTCGCTAGCGCTCACCTGTTCTTGCTAGAAGACGTGCCCCTCCTGCATTCTGGATCAATAGTGGAACACAGGAGACAGGTGAATGAACTACTCCGGAGACAGGACTGCGACATGGGGCTACAAAAGTCATTGCCCACATTATAAGACCTTAAAACAAAACCCCCAAAATTGAATATTATCAGATTAAATAAATACCTTTTAAATTCAGAGTCATATATAGACAAAACCAGTTTCCTGTAATGTTGTATGTGGAATACAGGAACCATGGGTTATGTTTCCGTCCAGTGGGAGGGCAGGACACTTGCCTTAAAATGCTCTCAGAGGTGGAGACTTCCTCCCTGCTTCACTTTACCCCACCAGTCTGATCTGGTTTAACCCCTTAAGGAATCTTGACGTACCAGGACCGTCACGGTCCTTGAAATACTCAAGGACCGATGACGGTCATAGTACATCACATACTTTTTACTTACAGCGCTATACCGGGAGCGCTGTAAGTAAAAATAGGGCCTGAAATTGACCGCTCCAAAATCGGAGCGATCTCTATCAGGCCCCATAATGACGCGACGATACACGAGACAGGTCACGAGTACCGGCGCGTCCAAGTGCGCCTATGCGGTCAATATGGGACGGAAATGTCCCATGACCGCCAGTCCTTAAGGGGTTAATGTAGTTTTAAAAGTGACCTCCTGGAGTGTGCATGGGCAAAGATTCTCTCTGTTTGCTTTTTTTTTTTTTTTCTTTTTTTTTTTTTGCTGTATGCATGGGGCCATGTAATCCTCCATTAAGCTGGCTCCAATCTCTGGCATCCATTGTTGGTTTGAACCAGGGCACATATTTAACCCTTTGAGTGCCAGAGAATACCCAATGTGGGACTTGGGTCTGAGTATGGCTTGCATCATGAGTCCTCTCCTCTCAGTTTCTGCTTAGCTGGCTGAGCACTCATTTGTATGGTACATAGGAGGCTGAAGAGGAGTGCACAGGTACTGTGCGTATATCACTGTCTGTCTGTCTGTCAGACAGCCAGTGTTCGGTTATCTGTGGTTTCTAACTGGACTGGCCCTCTGCATCTCTACATCTGTGTACATCTTTGTCTGTCCCACTCTCCTTCTCCTTTACCAGTGGAGAATTTTCATTCATTTTAATATTTATTTATTTTTATTTTATTTTACTTCAATTGATCTCATGTTAATTCATTCTCTTTTAATTGTATAACTATTCTGTATTTATTTTAACTTTTGAATTGTGTTTAATGGTTTTTGGGGCTTCGCCACCTCTAAGAACGGGCACTTACGGGGGTCACATTAGATTGGAACAAACTGGAGAGCTACCACACTGTTTTGAAAATGGTATTGACTAGTGACTACGTTAGCCATAGGCCTTCTTTCTCTGGCTTTCAGACATGGGAAGAGGAGACGTTTTGATCCTCTTCCTTTTACACTTCAGTGTGGACCACATGAGATGGTTCTTTACTTTCTTCCATGTCATTTTAACCCTTTCAGTCAGATAAGTACTTCTAACTTTATGTACTTTTATCTTACTTTTATGATCCTGTAATATATTTTAAAGAGATAATAATGTTTCTTTTAAAGTTTAACTCTGCGTCTTGTTTATGCTTTTTATAACATGTACTGCTATGTTTCATGCCTTGCAGTTCTGTAGTCCAAAAGCTATTCCCGCCCTCCTCCCCTTAGAGCTCCAATCCGGCCATGGGACCGGGTCCATGCAGCAAGGGACAAACCTTACACAGTAAGTACATGGAAAACACTGCCCCCTTTTTCTTACTGAAGATTGTCCCTCTCCGCTCTCCATCCGGACCATGCGTAGAGGCAGCGTGAGGAGGGGAAAGAGGTGTGAGGGGGATCCTTTTAGCTTGAATAGCTTTTGAACTACAGAACTGTAAGTCATTAAACATAACGCTAAGTGTTATAAAAAGCATAAAGAAGACTCGCAGCTAAACTTTAATAGATACTTTATTATACATTATTATACCTTTAAGAGGTCTCCTGGCTATGTCTGCTCCTATGAGAGACGTGCAAGTTACCAAGGTTTCAGGGGTCCTCCTTCCTTATACCCCTTATCTCCCTTAACCCCTTTAACCTATTATTACTCCTGCCAGATGGTCCTACTAGGGATTTCTCTGGTGCTATTGGTTCCTCTTCCTCTGTGGCCCCCACATGGCTCCCAGGGCACTTTTCTAATAAACAGGATCCTGTATGGCAAAAATCCCTAATTTCTTTCATGAGATCTATACCTTCCTCTGTTCAAGGTATTTCAAACTCTTGCTCTTGGGACTGTCCTGTTCTCCCCCAAAGGGCATTACTTATTGGCTCATTGCACCAGGTTGATTGATGCCTCTTGGACTACCAGTCAAACACTACCATGTAAATGTGCTTGTCAGTCCCAGCCGGAGCCAAATGGCTCCTAGCAACACCACCTAGACCCAGCTGGGACTTACATCGCAGGCGCGCAGATGTCACAAAGGCAAGATGTCCGCGCTCCGTCCTGTCTGTCACCCATGGAAGAGAGGAGAAATGTATTAAATAAGGCAATTATTCTGACGACTAGCGTTACTAAGCAGCTAGTCGCCAGATGGGGAGTTGGTGAAGGTAAAGATTGTGTCGGGTGGTAGTTCCCCTTTAAGTACACAAAAATCCCCTAATTATATGTATCTATATATGTAAAACTCTAAGTGGTTTCTGGTTTGCTATACAGGGTGGCAGAGATTGGCGAAATGCATCAATTAAGTGCAGGTAATTTTCACAGCAGTGGGCGGGGCAAAGTCCCCTGCCCACTCCTGTGAAAATCGCTGCAGCAAGACTGGTTCACTAGTACATATATATTCCATCTGCGGGAGTGAAAGTGATGGAGTTTTCACCACAGCTGATGTCCATCCTCCCAAGGGTTAAAGTCTATTTTTCCCCTCATCATTCATTTCTATAATAAAGATGGTATCTTTCTGAGACCGTACTTGTTGCTTGAGAAGATAGAATTGGTATTTGGCATTTTGTTTTTGTTTCAAAGTGTACTTCTTACCAGCCAGGCAGCCCCCTCTGTGTAGCATGTGGGGCGACTATGAGAATTTTGGGACTTTTTATTGTTTATTTAGAGCTGTGTTTGTACAGCAAAATAGACTAATACATTGCATAGAAACCAAATAATGATACATTTAGTCTGTATTTAAGAAACGAAGGAGGCGCAGTTATGCAGCAAACACACTGAACATAAAGGTCAAATGAATATAACTAAAATCCCCATTGTTTTAACCCTTTGAGTGCCAAAGGGATGTCCAGTGCATTTCAAAGCAATCCTCTGGCATCCAGAGAATTAACCCTTTGAGTGTCAGATGGGTACGGAACACATTGCTTTGCAATATGTTCCGTGCCCCTCTGGCACTCAAAGGGTTAAATGGGGCTTTGAGCCCCTCAGATGCCATAGAGGTCTCCAGCACAGAGCTTTTCAATGCATTTTAGACCTCAACAGAATTAATGGAATTAAAGCAGAACTATCAATGAGATATACGTTCCTCCCAATTAATTTTAAGTATAGTGTTAAGCATTGAAACCCTTTTATAATCTTTATTAAGTGCCAGCATTATTCATAAATATAAGTTTTTAAGAGACTCTCACCTCCACACGACAGAGCAGACATCTTGCCGAAGAGCGATCTGTGCGCCTGTCCATCCCATTCTCCTCACTGATTGGCAAATAGTCTAAGAGGGATTTGCGTTGTAACGCGTGGTACAGACAGCACAGATTCACAGATCCCTCTTCTGCGCTGTTGTCTGGCGTAGAGTCAGATAAGAACTAATATTTGAAAATAATGCTGCCACTTAATAAAGATTATAAAAGGATTTCGATGCTTACCGCTATACTAAAAATTGGGGTGCACTTATATTTCAGTAATAGTTCCACTTTAAAAGCCTCATTGAAATGAATTGGGATTTTCATTTATCCCTCTGGTGCTCAGGGCTTTCTCCAGAATTGCACCTCTTTAGCTTCCTGAATACAGCCTATAGGGTTTTAAATAAAAAAAATTAATAAACTAATGTAATTTGTCAAAGCACTGTAGACGTGTTCTTGGGAATGCCAATACTGTGGTCTCTTTCTTACCTGTTATAACAACACTGTAATCCTTTGTTTGCTTTTCAGAGATCTCGCCAACAACAGAGTGGGATGCCTTAATGCAGATACCTTCAAAGGACTCTCTAATCTCGTGAGGCTGTAAGTGCATTTGTGCTTCACGCTGTCTTTCATGTACATTAAGTATTTGGAAATGAACATGCATATCCAGTTATACTTGTTGGGTACTTAGCATTATTCTCACTCATGTCAGGTACTCAAAGGTTTAAATAAGTGTTCATAGCTCTTATTCTTCATTAACCCTTTGAGTGCCAGAAACCTCTGCTGTAAAGAAAGAGTTCTTTCAAAAAAATAGACATGTTAATAGTTTCAATTAACAAAATGCGTAGTGAGTGAACAGAAGAAAAATCTAAATTAAATCAATATTTGGTGTGACCACCCTTTGCCTTCAAAACATCATCAATTCTTCTAGAACTTGCTCACAGTATTTTAAGGAACTCGGCAGGTAGGTTTTTCTAAACATCTTGGAGAACTAACCACAGTTCTTCTGTGGATTCAGGTGGCCTCACTTGCTTCTCTCTATGTAATCCCAGACAGACCTGATGATGTTGGGATCAGGGCTCTGTGGAGGCCATAACATCACTTCCAGGACTCCTTGTTCTTCTTTACGCTGCAGATAGTTCTTAATGTCTTTGGCGGTCCAGACAGATGCCTCCCTGATGATACTGCATGATGGATAAGAATCTGCCTGTACTTTTCAGAATTGAGGAGACCATTAATTCTTACCAAATCCCCAACTCCGTTTGCAGAAATGCAGCCCCAAACTTGCAAGGAACCTCCACCAGGCTTTACTGTTTCCTGCAGACACTCATTCTTGTATCACCCTCCAGCCTTCGGAGCACAAACTGCCTTCTGCTACAGCCAAATATTTCAAGTTTTGACCCTTCAGTCCAGAGCACCTGCTGCCATTTTTCTGCACCCCATTTCCTGTGTTTTCGTGCATAGTTGCGTCGCTTGGCCTTGTTTCCACTTAGAAGGTATGGCTTTTTGACTGCATGTCTTCAATGAAGTGTCCTTGGCTAACCACTGCATCTACAGTCCTCAGTGTTCCCTGATTCTTTGTGCTTCTTCAAAAGAGCTTGGACAGCACATCTGGAAACCCCTGTCTGCCTTTAAATTTATACCTGGGAGAGACCATGCTGATTTAGTATAACTACCTTGTGTCTTGTTGCTGTGCTCAGTCTTGCCATGGTGTATGATTTTTGACATTAAACTGTCTTGTTAGCTGAGTTTGGCTGTTACTCACCCAGTTTTATTCCTCATACACAGCTGTTTCTGTTTCAGTTAATGATTGTGTTTCAAGCCACATATTAAATTGATGATCATTAGCACCTGTTTGGTATAATTGTTTAATCATACTCATGACTATATGCATACAAAATCCCTGACTGTGTGCTAGTGTACCTAGAAGAATTGATGCTGTTTTGAAGGCAAAGGGTGGTCACACAAAATATTGATTTTATTTAGATTTTTCTTCTGTTCACTCACTATGCATTTTGTTAATTGATAAAAATAAACTATTAACATGTCTATTTTTGAAAGCATTCTTACTTTACAGCATTTTTTCATACCTGCCTAAAACTTTTGCACAGTACCATGTATGTATAATTTTTTTGTTTGTTTTTCCCTCAGTTGACCCTTTGAGTGCCAGATGGATATTAAAGCAATGTGTTGCATTTCCCCCTTGGCACTCAAAGGGTTAAGATACTACATTACAGTTCTGTTCTGTTTTAGCTATGCCAGTATACATGCAATATCATGTTCTGATTTCTATGTTTGTGTGAAAACCATGCCAAAACAGCTTAGTATAATGAAAAAAGGCGCTCGCTGTAATGACAGACGTGATGCACACCAATGGAAGGGAAGAGTGAACGCGCGTCCTGGGAGGGAGGTGGGAGGAGAATTTCAGGACTGGGAAGACCTGTGCCGCAGAATGTGGAAGTGGGGACAGGGATCAACCTTTGACAGCAAATTTCTCATTAACTATGGACTTGCAGGAAAAAAAAAAACCCTGCGAACCTAGAAACAATTACAGTACAGTAATGAGACAGGGTTTATTACAGGTGAAAGTTCCGCTTCAAAATGTTATCACTTTGAGTGACATGGGCACTCGAAGGGTTAACGTCAAGGGGTTAAACCCTTAAAGGGATAGTAATAATTCGTTTTATCTTTATTTTACTTTGTAGGCATTAAAAAAACATGAAGAACGATATAAGTCTTATCTCTCAAACCTTTATGGTTTAAGAGATATTCACAAGCAAAGTTTCCCCCTCCCGCCCCTTTTACCTAGTTTAACCCCTTAAGGACCGGACATTATGGGACATTTCCGTCCCATAACGTCCGCATAGGGGCACGTTGACGGGCCGGTACACGTGACCTGTCACGTGTATCGGCGCGTCACTATGGGGCTTGAAACAGATCGCTCCGATCTTGGAGCGGTCTATTTCATGCCCTATTTTTACTTACAGCGCTCCCGGTAGAGCGCTGTAAGTAAAAAGTACGTGACGTACGAGGACCGTCAAGGGTCTTTCAAGCAAGTTTACCCTTGACGGTCCTGGTACGTCAAGGGTCCCTAAGGGGTTAAGCCATCTCTTCTCAGATATGGAATCCAGTCCACAGAACAGACAGATAACAGAAGGGGACAAGCTTCTTCCTATGAGAACAATGAAAGCCCTGCCCCCCTTGACGAGTTTTTCAGGTTTTTCCCTGATCTTAACTGAAGACTATATGCCTCTCTACAATCTACCTGGGCACCTCCCTTCTGATCTGGCTGAGCAGTGTTACATCAGTAAAAGGGGCAGGAGGGGGATACTTTGTCATTCAATTACTCTTGAACTACAAATCTGACAGAATTGAAGTAACACTCTCCAAAGTCCAAATACTATGATGATTAATTAGAGCTGCTTTTATTATGAAATATTACTACCCCTTTAAGGCTGTTTTTCTGCTTCAGGCCAGTATAGCGCATGTACTCTCAAGTAAATATTCATTTCCAGTCTTGGCATACCACACACCAATGATTTAAAATCTCTATATAAAAAAAAACTTAAATTGAGAGGGAAAAAAGGACACCTTATTTAGTGGTCTATGCACTGTGACTGCTCAAATAGTCCTCTTTCTTCCCAAACGCATTTCAGATTGAACACCTTCCTCAATGGGGTTAATATAGTGTTAGAGGCTTTTTTTTCTCATTTATACAGCTAAACGCCCCATTTAAGTCAATGAAGTTAGTAATGTGCCATCCCCACCTTTTGGTGCAGTTGGTTTGCACCATATTTAAAGGGATAGCAATGTTTCACAAAAACAGCAGCTCCAATTAATCATCATAGTATTTGGGCCATGGAGAGTGTCATTTCAGTATTGTCAGAGTTGTAGTTCAAGAGTAATTGAATGTCAAAGTATCCCCTTCCCGCCCCTTTTACCTAGTGTAAGCCACCTTACCTTAGATGGGGAATCTGGTCCACAGACCAGACAGCTCACAGCAAGGGACAATCTTCTTACTGTGAGAACAATTATTATTCTTTATTTATATAGCGCAACAATGAAAGCCCTTCCCCCATTGACAGGTTTTTCAGGTTTATCCCTTACTGAAGATTGTCCCTCTCTACGATCCACTTGGACACCAGCCTGCTGCTCTGAGGTGAGCAGTATTACATCAGTAAAAGGGGTGGAATAGGGATACTTTATCATTCAATTACTCTTGAACTACAACTCTGACAGTATTGAAATAACACTCTCCATGGCCCAAATACTATGAAGATTAATTGGAGCTGCTTTTATTATGAAACATTACTATCCTTTTAATTATTTCTGATTATGGCCTATCTCCTAGGATCAGTGGTGGGCAAAGTGTGGCCCTCCAGCTGCTGCCAGACTATGATCTCAAATGCCCCCAATCAATTTATTCCTAACACATAACATCACTATGAAAATTGTATCATATTAGGAAATTGTTGGCTCAAAGCAAAGCAGTTCTAGGACACAACTGGACATAATGTAACAACTCAAAATTTATATATTTTTAAATGGTCTATTGCACTGTGATGAAATGCTTTGGATACCTCGCTAGCGTCCAGTGTATTCATTTCATTAACCCTTTGAGTGCCAGAGTGGTACGGAAATCATTGCTTCGCAATGCTTTCCGTACCCCTCTGGCACTCAAAGGGTTAATGTTTTGCTCTAGATTTGCAGTGGAATCAATATGCCAACTTCTTTGAATTTAAATTCTATACATGTAACTAAGCTTCTTATATATACAGTCTTCCCTCAGAATTTTCTGTTTGTTTTTGCTTTTAACCCCTTAACGGCCGGGGTATCAGCGACGCCACTCAACGTCCGCAGCACTTTTTTTTTTTTTTCCGATTCCGTACTCCCCAAGTGCTGCCGCGGGGGGAGCCCGAAACTCCATGACGGTCATAGTACGTCATGGGTTGTTTAGTCAGATCCACCCTTGACGTACTATGACCGTTAAGGGGTTAACTGTTTGATGCTAAAATACCTCCAGAGCTTTGCAGTACACCCAGTGGGTTAACCTTTTGAGTGTGCACTTAATGCACCTCTGGCACTCAAAGGGTTAAACATATGATGATGCTGAATATAAAAAGTTTAATTGCTTTAACCCTTTGAGTTTCAGTGGGGTACACAATGCATTGCTTTGCAATATGTATCGTACCCCTCTGGCACTCAAAGGTTAAAACAATAAAGGTATGCACATTGGCATTCAATGACTGATCTATTTTGTTGCTTATAAGGAAAATGGTAACTTTAATATTTTAAGAAACGGGGTACTTGGACTACATTACACAGTAGATTAAACCATTGAAGTGTTTTTTAGAGATTGGTAGTAAGTGTTTCTACTTAGAGCTCCATGTAGTTTGTAGGATGACAGTAGAAGAGGAGAATTATTTTGTGATGCTACTTCTCCTTTAAATGCACAATAATAATAATAATAATTTCTTATAGAACAGCTTGCTCTTGGCTCCTGGTTTTATGGAGAGTCTGCATCACTCTGTTGCCCCCAAGGATTTCTCAAATTCCAAGTAATTTTTGTTTATGTGATCCTGATATTAGTTATAAGAGACAAAAAAACAGTTGAGCAAATTCTTACCAATTCTGGCAAGAATACCCTGTACAAAGTTGTATTTGGCCTTTTCTAGTGCATATCTATGATCTCAACAATTCTTAAAGGGATAGTAATACTTCGTTTTATCTTTATTTTATTTTGTAGGCATTAAAAAAAACATGAAGAACGATATAAGTCTTATCTCTCAAACCTTTATGGTTTAAGAGAGATTCACAAGCAAAGTATCCCCCCCATGTTCAGCCAGATCAGAAGGGAGGTGCCCAGGTAGACTGCAGAGAGGGACAATCTTCAATTAAGATAAGGGAAAAAGCTGAAAAACTTGTCAAGGGGGGAAGGGCTTTCATTGTTTTCATACAAAGAAGATTGTCCCCTGCTGTTATCTGTCTGGTCTTACAACCAGATTCACATCTAAGAAGAGATGGCTTACACTACAAAAAAGGGGCGGGAGGGGGAAACTTTGCTTGTGAATATCTGTTAAACCATAAAGGTTTGAGAGATAAGACTTATATCTTACATTCTGGGGACAAAAGTACTATTTAAATAAATGGAAATTTTAGAAAGTTTTATTCCTTCTATGGTGCAGTTGATTTTCTCCAGAATTGCAACACTGTATCTTGATGAATAAGGTGATATCTTTTTAGGAAGAAGTATTTCTTGCCTAGGTAAGAGGCCTCCATACTTCGACAAGCAAGGTAATTGCCTGGGTGCCGGATATCAAGATTGTGTCTCTCACAGGATTTAAACGAATTCAGCAAAAGTTGGCTTTACTGATGGATCAATGTTTTGATCCTCCACTATGATCGTTCTCAAAACTTTGGGTCTTAAGAAAGATCCCAGTGGGGTATTAAAACTGATCCTTCAGTAAAGCTTTCTTTTGTTGAATTCGTTCAAGTCCTGTTAGTGATTTTTAAGAACTGGCACCTACATCTGCAGTACAAATTAAACTGACTATTAATGGAACTGTTACTCACTCAGAGGGAGATAAAATATGGGAGGTTAAATTAATGCTCCAGTTTAATATGGTAACCAGGATAGGGAATTTCTGTCACCTTATCACTTTGTGGATTATCCTGTACAACAGACAATCTGAGTCCCACTGGAAGAGGATGACTGCAACTTACATCCCATTCCTGTAACATTGACTGATTAAAAGATCAGTTCAGTCTAGAATCAGATTCTTTAATCTTTCCATTCTAAACAATGCAATGTGTACTTGTATTTAAGAGAGAGGTTTTTATCTGTATATCATACCTGAGGAAGAGACTTAAGAGGTCTTGAAAGTGTGCATCTTAAAGGGATAGTAATGTTTCATAATAAAAACTGCTCTAATTAATATTCATAGTATTTGGGCCTTGGAGAGTGTTATTTCAATTCTGTTAGAGTTGTAGTTCAAGAGTAATTGAATGATAAAGTATCCACCTCCTGCCCCTTCTACTGATGTAACACTGCTCAGCCAGAGCAGTAGGGAGTGTCCAGGTAAATTGCAGAGAGGGACAATCTTCAATTAAGATAATGGAAAAAGCTAAAAAACCTGTCAAGGGGGGCAGGCTTTTCATTGTTCTCACAGTAAGAATTTTGACCCTTGATTTGAGCTTTCTGGTAGGTTAACTGGATTCCACATCTGAGGGGAGGTGGCTTACACAAGGTAAAAGGGGCGGGAGGGGGAAACTTTATCATTCAATTACTCTTGAATTACAATGCTCACAGTAACGAAATAGCACGCTCTATGGCTCAAATACTATGAAGATTAATCGGGGCTACTGTTTTTGTGAAACATTACTATCACTTTAAATCTGCTTAGTTATCCAATAAAGGTATCAACTTGACTATACTTTCCTCTTGTATTTCTACTGCTAACATGGTACCAACTCTCATCTTTTGTCTAACAAGGATCCCAAGTAGTTTCCCATTTAGAGTATATTTATACATGTGTATAAGTATATAGGTGTATATAAAATACTGCAAAAATTTAGGAGCCATCAGTGAAAGAGAGTTATCTTGGTAAAGGTATATTTTGCCTTCATGATATTTTATGTCCACTCGATTTCTTCTCATTCATTTTTAGGGTTCCTTTGGGTGTTTTTGTATCAAGTGACTTAAAACATGCTTAAATCTGTAAGACTGACCTTCTTTGCTCTTTTTTCTTATTGTCCTCCTTGGGATCAATTTAATGATCCCAGTGAATTAAACTTTGTATCACCACCTTGAGCACTGTATAATGTAAACTTCAACTGTATATTATTATATACCAATTTCACGTTTATATGCTATTTATTATGGAGTGGATGTAATCTCTCTCTGCTTTAGGCAGATTGATGTGTTAATTATACAGTAGATCTAAGTTACATGTCTCAGGAGTCGGTTAACTGTGATTCAGAGACTCTATGTCCATAATACAACTCGGTTTCTTTCATACTTTAATTTAGAAATCATCTCCTAAAGTGCCCTTAAAATACACTTTGAGATGGCAGAGTCTGTAACTGACCCCTACATACACCGTCGTTAATAAAATGTCATTGATTTATTCTGTATATATTTTTACAGAGCTGTTACAGACTAGTTTGTTTTAAGATAGGAAATTGTTCCTGCAAAATCTTATAATAAAACCTGTAATAATTTTGAAATATTTATACATTTTTTTTATTTTCAGAAATCTTTCTGGCAATTTATTTTCTTCACTGGCACAAGGGACATTTGCAAATCTTGCCGCCTTAAAGTCCGTGTAAGTATATATAAAAAGAAAAATCTAATTTTGTTATGTCCTTTGCAATATGTTTGTGTGCGTGTGTGTAACTGTGTTAGAGAGGTATTCAGCACGTTTACTAATAGATGATTTCGGGGTTGGGAAACTGCCAGGCCTCCAGCTGTTGTTGGATTATGAGGATGATTCAATAATATGAGTTGATGTCCAGTAACAGCTGGTGGTACAGTTTTTCATCTCTCTTTTCAAGTAATCCATAAATGTACTGGTTGTGTTTCGCTCACGCCTCTGGCACTCAAAGGCTTTCTAGTAGACCAATCAATGGGACTTGCCGAACCATGAAACAGTACAGAAGATAAACTGGGAAAGCATACCCCAGCAGTGATTCATAGTAGGAGAAAGCCCTGCTGTAGGTTTAAATTCCCATCACAGGGACATGGAGTAAAGGAGGTTATCCAAACCTCACATGTACTTGATTTCTCTGTGAATAAAGAAAGGGCAGCTGGTGGTTTATACCACCCTTGGAGAGGTCTCACGGACATCTCTCACTTCAGTAATAACAAGTCCACTTGTATGTATGATGTATGTTTATACTCTGTCACCCTAGGTCATAACTTATTTTTGGAAGCGTAATGAGAAAACTTATCCCCTTCTAAACTTTACTTCACAGCGGAATTTGCGTGGACTTTCTAGTATTGGTAGGGGAGGGAATAAGTAGGAGGAATAGTAGGAGAAAAGGAATAAGGTTTGACAAGGATACCTCCAGGGCAGAAGGGGCCTATATAAGCCAGACCTAGCCATTTGCCTGATCTGATCTGCCCCTAGAGTCTGGTTGGCTTTTTCTTGTGCTGCTTCTGGCTTTCTCTGCAGAGGATGAGTGATACAATGGACCTTATTCAGGAAGCTAAAGAAGAACAAATCTGGAGCAAATCATCTGCACCATAGGACTAATATAAGCTCACAAATATTTAAATGGGACTTTTAACCCTTTCAGTGCTAGAGAGATCTCCAAGGCAGACCTTTGTAGCACTTAAGGATTTATAAGCCACATTTAAATCAATGTAAATTTGAGACATTTTTATTTGGCACGTGTAGTGCAGTTGGTTTGATCCAGGCCTGCTCCTCTTTAGTCTCCTAAATAAGGCCAAAAATAACACACTTCCATGGCAGAGAAAGCTGGAAGTGATTAGGTTCTCCCTGTGGGCAACAGCATAGCCATTATTCCTCTGTCACCTTCAGAAATCACATCTTTCATATCACACACAGCTCTAGTGCTTCACTCTCCCTTCTCTCCTTTGCACAAGCTCACCCTTCATTCACACACAGACACACACACACACCTCCTCCTCCTTCCTCGTACACCACCTGCACGCACCAGGTTATGCACACAGCTCTTACATCCATGCATAAACATGCATATCTCTTAGGAAAGGCTAATTTTAGGCAAGTCGGTTGGCAAGAAGTGCACTACAGATCATAGATTTAAAGAACAAAGATATATATATAAGTAATTCTCTCATTCAGAGATTGCCCCTCAGCCTTAAATAGTTGTCTGTCTCTGTTCTAGTAGGTGGATGCTTACAGTGCAGATCCATTCAGACAGTTTGATGGTGGTTGCTTACATCAAACACCAGGGAAGATCTAGAAGTGTGGCCCCATAGACCGAGGTTCAATTGATTCTCAAGTGGGAGGATGTTCATGTCCCAGCTGTCACCACCATTCATATACAGTGGGACAACTTTGAGACAGACTTTCTCAGTTGGCATCGCTGAATCCCAGCAATTGGGAATTCAGTCAGAATGTCTTTGACTCCATAGTTCATCTGTGCGCCCCCCCCCCCCCCCCCCAGCAGTGGACCTAATTGCCTCTTGGCTGAACCACAAGGTTTCTCAGTTCTGTACCAGGTCATGGATCCACTAGCCCTCATGGCAGACCTAATGGTCATACTGTGGTGCTTCCCTCCACTTCCCTTCACACATTTGCCAAAAACCACGTGTTAATATGTCTTCAGCTTTGGACATATGGTCCATATTTGACAGAGTATAAACATACATACAAGTCCTGTTGTGCCTCTGTAGGTAATTCTCCTAATTCCTGCTTGACCAGTACCATGTTGGTTTCTGTTTTTTTGGTTTGTATTGTCTGTGTACTTTCCAGTTCATTCCCTTTGTATCTTCTCTGTGTTTTGAGGGTTTTTTCTTTTTCCTTACCTGGAATCTTGGCGGATGCTTTGGCATATCCCCATAGTTCCCATGTTCCACAAAAGAAAAGAAAAGGGATTTTTTTTATTTGGTACTTTCCAAAAAATCTTCTTCTCTTGGTCCATGTGGAATAAAGGACTTCCCTCCTGGAAAAAAAACACTGGATTAAGCACCGAGCAGTGGGGTCCGCTTGGGTTCTCTGTTCAGTGGATTCCTTGTCTTGTTAAACTGATCTTAATTGAATTTTGCATGTGTGGATTGAAAGAACAGATACGCACTAAAGTCAGTCTTACTGTGAATAGTTCCCTGTGCGCTTGTTTTAAGAGAGGCTCTTATCTCAGTCCAGTTATAGACAATCTTGGACAGTCACCTGACTGTTGGTGTGGTAGTTGTAGACCTTGAAAATTTTAGGCCTCAGAAAAGAAATAGACAAGTTTTGGCAGATTTGAGCATGAATTACGGTGAATTTAAGACAATGTAAATATGGTTCATATTTAGGTATTAGTGTTCCTTTAAACAAATTAATAGTAATTTATTCCTAGGTGATATTCACCTGAAAAATTGAAATTCTGACTTTTGCAAAAATCTCCTTCTGTAGGAAGCAGCCTTGCCTATATATTCATAGTGGAAACGTGTGATCGATAGGAGAAATTCTAGTTTGTATATTATGCTCAGCTCCCTGAGTTTCAGTGTGGAGTGATATTATGTGCCTGCTCAGCTTGGGTGTCACATGATATTGGGAATGCTTCTTCTGTGTCCCAAACGGTTCAGAATAGTTATTTGTTGGCTATTTCACAAATTACTTTGAGCTGTATGCAAAAGCACAGGATCATTCTCAACTGCAGGAGACACCCGAGCTGAACAGGCTTCAGAGCACGTTTCACAGAGCAGCTGGAGAGCAGTGGTGGGGGTGAGTATAATGTTCCCATTGCAGCAAAGAAGCGATCCTTAATCCTTTGTGTTACAGGGGTATGTGCATGGCATTATAAGACCAATGAGATGCATACCCTTCTGGTACACAAATGTTTAAATATAATTTGTTTCAACTCTTAAACAAAATTAAAATTTACAAGCCTAATACTCATTAGCAATGCACTTTGGAAATGTGAAAATGTCACTATATGCACTAAGAAGCGATACATTGTAAACAGGGGTTCAGTAATGACCCTTTCCTCAATAAAATATTCTAGCTGGAATGACCATTAAGAAACTATACATTTATTTTGGCTTGATGTATGGAAGACCCTGCTGAGAAAACAAACAAATAAGCTGGTAGTAATAACAAATCAGTGTGAAGTGTTAACCTTTCAAGTGCCAGAGCTATGTGCAACACATTCATTGCATACCCATGTGGCACTCAAATCGTTAGACCCGCTCACATCCACAGCTCCTCATTTTGTGCCTAGCTTATTACTCACAACTAGCATGCGTTGTGATGAGAGAGTTTTGCCTTTCATTTTGTCCACTGTTAGTAGAAGGAAGAAGCACATATACATTGTCTGTCTCTGCAGCCTTGTTCCCTGCACTTCAATACTTCTGTTTCTTGTGGAAACCCTTGTACTTCTGGGAACCCAAACTGAGAACCACTTTATCTTTCTGATGAACAAACTGCTTTCAACTATCACAAGCATATTTTTATTTATTTGCAGAGAATTTCAGACAGAATATCTTCTTTGTGACTGTAACCTTGTATGGATTTTACGGTGGATCAAAGAACGGAATATAACTGTCCGGGAGACTAAGTGTGCATATCCTAAGTCTCTGCAAGGACAACCAGTAACATCTGTTAAACAAGAACAACTGACCTGTGGTAAGCACAATATCGCATTGGTGATTAAACCAAAAGTTGAGCAAGTCTGCAGCAAACTACCTGCAATGTATTAGATGTCTCTCTGATACTCAAAAGGTTAAAGTGTTAGTAATGTCCCTGAAAAAATCTTTATAATTTTGTAGTGCTTAAAAAATGAATCTATAGGCAACAAATCCTATCTCTCAAACTGCTATGGTTTGAGAGATACTTGTATTCAAAGTTTCATCCCTCCCTCCCTTTCCCTGACATCAGCGATGTGCTGACTGCAGGGTAATCCTGTCCGGGGACCAAGTGGCAGCTCTGCAGCAGAGCTCAATCTCGTTATTTAAAACAAATTACTTCATTTGAAAGTTCTACAAAGTGTGCCTTATTTGCAAGCTTACTTTGTAGACCATTCCAATTAAGTCATTTGTTTTAAATAACGCGATTGCAGCTCTGCTGAAGAGCCTCCTCGTGTCGGCCGATACGGATCTCCTGCTGTCAGCTTTACAGCTAACAGCAGGAGAAGGGAAACCTTAGCGGAGGATATCTCTCCAACCACAGTGGTTTGAGAAAGTAATGGTAACTGAAATTCTGTAATCAGAATAAAAAAAGTTCTTACTCCATGGTACTTCAATTCTCAGACATGTTACCATTTTTTATTTATTTATTTATTTATTTTTATTTTTTTAAATCCAATTCCGCCCTCTCCATCAAAGGGTGAAAAAAACAGTATTAAAAGTTGGCATGGTTTAATCTGTCATATTTTAAGGTATTTTCATAAAAAATATTCTTTTAGCTATCATTTTTTTTGTCTGATTAACGTAATTTTTTTCCTACAAAATAAGAATGGTCTAAACTTGGAGAAGACTGTTAGCAGGAGTGAGGAGCAGTATATTGAGCTAACTTGTAACAAAAAAAAAAATTGTCATTTTAAAGACAAAAAATGTCTTTGTTTCTTTGAAGATTTTCATTTCAAAGACAAAATTAAAGGGATAGTAATACTTAATATGTTAAAAAATATATATGTTGTAGCGTTTATCCCCCTGAGTAAAACAAGGGTACTCCCACTACTTAAAGGTGTTTTATTTAAATGTTATTACAGTTCAAACTTACATTTTTTTAAGTGCAGTATCACAGTGGCCTGAAATTGTACTGTGGTGCTCTTGCTGCACCTAAAAAAAATTAAAGTTCGAACTGTAATAACTTTTAAATAAAACACCTCTCAGCAGTAGGAGTACCCTTGTTTTACTCAGGGGGATAAACCCTACAACATATATTTTTTTTACATTTTAAAGGGACTGTAATATCCCATAAAAAATATTTATAGGTTTGTAGAGGTTAAAAGAAGAAACTCAGTCCCACAAATCAGATCTCTCAAACAACTATGGTTTGAGAGATATTCACAATCAAAGTCCCCCCCCCCTTTTCTCCTGATGTCAGCGTCTAGCTGACAGCAGGAGATCCCGTTATTAGAAAATAATTACTTAATTGGAAAGGTCTACAAACTGTGCCTGGTTTGCAAGCAAACTTTGTAGAGCGTTCCCATGAAGTAGTTTTTTTCCAGGGGAAGGGGAAACTTTGATTGCGAATATCTCTCAAACTATAGCAGTTTAAGAGCTGGGGTTTGTGGCATTGAGTTTCTTTTTTTACCCTCTATAACATTTTTTATGGGACATTACTGTCCCTTTAAGTACTACTATCCCTTTAAAGAATTTTTAACTTTTTGAACATATCTCCCTTAAAAGTAGGAAGTTTTATGCGTCTCCTATGTTGCAGTTCCTTTGCTCCAGAATGGCTTCTATTTGCTTGAATACATAAGGTCATGTAGGGCTAGTGCGTAAAAGAAAACTGGAACAATCCTGGGTCAGACCAACTGCAGCATAAAGAAAAATTGCGTTAAAGGGGATGTATCCGCATAATGTGCACAGCACAGCACTTCTGCACATCCTATTTCTCCTCACACCTCCTTTCCAGATGCCCCAGGGAGCGTGTTCACACTTCCCTTTGGTGTGTTGTGAACAGATTCTAGTGTTACAGAGAGCTCCGGTTAGCATTATACTGAGGTTGCAACCTTAGTATAATGTTCACCGGAGCTTGCTATATAATGATAGCAGGCATTGACAGCACACTGAAGGGAAGCATGATCGCGCTTCCTGGGGCAGCTGGGAGGAAGGAGAAATAGGCAGTCATATAGAGCTGTGCCAGTCAGCATAATGCAGTACGCTGATTCTTCAACACAGCTGTATCTGACTTAAAGATTAAATATCTGCAAAAGGATTTACATTAAAAAACAAACAGCTTCCCTAATAATACTTTACTAACAAAACTTATGGGCAAACATTTTTTTAGGTGATACATCCTCTTTAACTCCCATTGATTTAAGTGGGGCTTTTAAAGCTTGAATGCTAGAAAGATCACCAACGCCTTGAAAATCAATGCATTGGAGACCTCTCTGGCATTCAAGGGGTTCATTTAGATGAATGGTAAGTTTTCTTTGTCCCTAAAGGTGCAAATGGTTTGACTTAGAATTGCTCTATTTTGATTTTATACATAGTCTATTATACTGTATGTTTGAGAGTTTCTATAGTTGGAGGAAATGTTTGTGAAGTGTTTTCGTTGATAGAGTTCTGGAATACATAAGTTGTATGGCTTGTGCAGTTATGTATCTGTATTACCCATCCCCCCATGTTGTGCTAATTGTTTTGTGGGAAACACTCCGATCCTATGAAAGCAGCAGTAAGACCTAGCTGGTGGGGATCTTTTTTTTTTTTTTTTTTTTAACTTGGCCTCTGTCCAACCTGTATTTTGTCATATCCACCTACATATTTGCGCCATCACAATTTTCCTTTACAGTCTAGCTGATCTTTCCATATGGACCCAAATGCTGATACAGTGACCTAAGAGGTTTTTGAAATGAATGAAAATAACCCATTCTGGTTACAGTATACATAAAGAGATTGTGTCTACAATTTCCTTGTTATGGCTGTTCCTTTCAGGAAAGCTCTTCTTTTCTACAACAGATCTAAGCAAAGTACCTTTTGTGATTACTCTGAGACATATGAACATAAACACAGTGTGAACATGATAATTGTCCTAAGAAAGACCACAGGTTTTATTACTGTTTCTCCTTTATCTGGTCACTGATTTTCTTTTTGAATCAAATACATTTGCACCAAGTGTCTGGCATAAATGTTAAAGGTGTTGAAGGAGGTCATGTGTTTTGTCTATTAAAAGGACCAGACACCTTATAACAACATATCACCTGTAATTTATACTAGTCCTCTTATTTTGGTTCTTATATTATTATATATATATATATATATAATATACATTTTTGCTAATTGATGCTAAAATTACCTCCCACAGCCCCGTGTTACACCTTCCATAGTCTCTACCTAAATAGGTTTCTAGTAACTGTAGAGAGGAAATTCAGGACACACTTTCTGACATTTGCTCAAATACAAGATAAGGATCCATAATTTGTGTCTGTTATAGTTACATACAGGGGAGGGCTGAACTGGGGGACCGTTTTCCCCTGGGCTGCTCACGTCTGGGCTAGTGGGCCACTGCCTCAGTCTACCACTTGTAGCTATAAATGGAGCTACACTAGTGATACCACAGAGCTTACGATCAAAATGGAGTTACTCTGTAGCATTATCCATTTCCATTGTAAGCTCTATAGTATCACTAATGTAGCTTTACTTAACACTTTGAGTGTCAGAGACGTATCCAACGCATTGCAAAGCAGTGCTTTGGATACCTTCCTGGCACTCAAAGGGTTATATAATAAGCTCTGTAGTATTAGTAATATAGCCCCATTTTAACTGTAAGCTACATGGTATCACTTGCCTTAATTTGCAACATTTAATGCCAATTTTAAAATTAACAAAAGGGGGCAGATTGGGAAAGTGGGCTCAAACAATAGTAGAAATAGGCCCCCAGGCCACAAAATGCCAGCCCTCCCATGGTTACATAACCTTTTTTAACCCTTTGAGTGCCAGAGGGGTACACAACTCATTGCAAAGCAATACCCCTCTGACACTCAATAAGCCAGTTAGGCGTTTTAGGAGCCAGTGAAGCAATGCATGTACATACACTGTATACCTAGCATCTTGATAATGTAATGTGTACAATGAAAGGCTATATTAACCAGATGCTTCAATGCCTGGAGACAAGGAAAAATGTCACGGTTTACTAGGGTTTCTTGGCTACATGCCACCAAATAGAGAGCTGTCTTGCCAGTAGTAATTATTTTTAACTACTTATAAATGCATAAATACATTATTTGTTTTATTTAATATAAACTGTAAATGTGTTTTTATGGATGTGACCATTCCACTTTAAAGGGATAGTAATACATCATTTTAACAAACGTTCATCTTGTGAGTTTTAAAAAAAAGAAATGAAATGCCCCCAGTCCCATCTCTCAAACCTTTATAGTTTGAGAGATACTGACGTCAGTGCTCTAGCTGACTGCACAGGAATCCTGGACCAGCGGAGGCTCTTCAGCAGAGCTGACATTGCCTTATTGAAGAAGACATCCTTCACTGGAACGGTCTACAAAGTGTGCTTGGTTTGCAAGCATATTTAGAAGACCATTCCAGTGAAGGATTTCTTCTTCAATAACGGGATGTCGGCTCTGCTGGTCCCGGGACCGGATTCCCCTGCAGTCAGCTAGAGCGCTGACGTCAGGGAAAGGTGAAGGAGGGGGGAACTTTCAGTAAGATTATCTCTCAAACCATAAAGGTATGAGAGATGGGTCTGGGGGCATTTCATTTCTTTTTTTAAAACCCACAAGATGAACGTTTGTTAAAATTATGTATTACTATACCTTTAAATAACAAATGTTTATTAAAATACTGAACCCCAAATGTGACAAATTTTGAAAGGACTTCCAAAATCACCTTATTGTTGTAAGGAGACAATACCACGTTATGTTAATTTATTTAAAATTTTTTTTGTCTTTAACCCTGCCAAATAATGGTTGTTTGCTGTGATATATCAATTGGTTTGGCTGTTTCTTTTAGCTGTTTGCTAATGAAAACTTTGAATGATGTTTTTTCCACCATGTTTCTAATTGTCCTGATAATAGAAAGAAAGGCTGTGAAGGTGTTTTGTGCATGGAAAAACAAGCAAGTCCAGACTAGCTCTTTAATGTGTTTGTGAGTGTTGGGGTGGGGGTGAAACCGTTCTTTTCTATTATTGAACAAACTTCTTTGCTAAATACTTTCTGAACATTAAAAACCATTATCTGCATTTTGCATGGCTCAGATCAGCTTCTCTAACCCTTTGAGTGCCAGAGGGGTATGCAACGCATTGCAGAGCAATGCGTTGTACCGCTCTGACACTCAGAGGGTTAAATCCCTTTATTTTTCAACCATTCATTGTTTTGAAGGTGTAGCGGTTTTGAAATCATCCTTTTCACGAGCGTTATTAATGTCGACCTGTCACTGTCATACATGTTTAGTCTGTGTTACATGAAATTCAAACTTGGCTAATTTCTCTAAAATTAAGTTTTCAAAAATTGTGTTTTGCTAGCACACATTGGGGGTTAAGACGCATTAAAAAGGTGATAAAGTGGAGATGACTTCTCCAGTGATATCACTTCTCCAGTTCCTATGTTACGTTATAGAGTCTATGCACTAAGATCTCCAAAGCTGGAGAAATCTTAGTGAATTGGCTCCATAGAATAATATAGGAACTGAAGAAGTGATATCACTGGGGACGTCTTCTCCTCTTTATCACTCCTTAGTGCATCTCCCCCATTGTGTCACATACTGGTTTCTTGCACAGTGTGCTAATTCATTGTGTTCAAGGTCAAATCCTCTCTCTCATTGCTACTAGAATGCCCTCAGTTCATAGCGTGATTTGTGGTAATATTGGCCCGGCTCAGAAACTAATTGTTATAAAGTACCACATTGTGCAACCAACAAATGTTGATTTCCCAAAAACCATATTGCAGACAAATGGCTAACAAAACATATAGTCAGATTTTAAGTTTCTTTAAAGCCTTCTAAATGTAATTTGGAGTGACAGGTCAATGTTTATTTGAAATTGATGAGAACAGTCTGCATTTTGCTCAAAATCAGGTTGCCATTAAACTCATCGGTAACTTATGAATGGTTTGGTGATAAAAAGGAGTCAGCACCATTGTAGCATACACAATCTAAGGAAGTGGCCGTTCATTTAGTGTACAAACACTAGTGTATACAGTGCCATTTTTATTAGACCAGCATTACAGTGGAGGATCAGTTTAAATGAAGGTCCTCCCATCCGGTTGTCCATAACTTTATTTTATTGAATTCACCCTTCAAAATTAATGCTTTTGCCTTATACCCACACAAAGTGATATCAGCCCCTACCAAAAATCTGCCTTGGATGTGCTGTTGATTGAAAGCGGAACTACCACCCGACAAAATCTTTAGCTTAACTAATTCCCCATCTGGTGACTAGCTGCTTAGTAGCGCTAGTCGCCAGAATAATTACCTTATTTAATAGATTTCTCCTTTCTCCCATGGGTGACAGGCAGGACGGAGCACGGACATCTTGCCTTTGTGATGTCTGCGCTGTCAGTCCCAGCCGGAGCCAAATGGCTCCTAGCAACACCTCCTAAACCCAGCTGGGACTGACAGTGCAGGCGCACGGATGTCACAATGGCAAGATGTCCGCGCTCCGTCCTGCCAGTCACCCATGGGAGAGAGGAGAAATCTATTAAATAAGGTAATTATTCTGGCGATTAGCGCTACTAAGCAGCTAGTCGCCAGATGGGGACTTAGTTAAGCTAAGGATTGTGTCGGGTGGTAGTTCCGCTTGAAGAGGTCAACTCTGTCTACACAGTATGGGCTATATACATAAAAAGGAGGCATTCTGGAGTAAACCAGTGGCGCACCATAGGGGATCAGTAAATACCCCCTTTGTTTTAAATTTGAATTTGAAACTCTTGAATGCTAAGGAAGTCTCCAACACACAGCTTCTCAGACATTAGATACCTCTTAGTATTCAAGGGCTTAAAAGCCTCCTTTAAATCAGTGTGAATTTGGGGAATTTTTATTTGTCCCCCAGAATTTGTCTTCCCTTTGTGCATATAGTCCTATATGGACAACAACCATGCATAACTTGGTGTGCATAGACATTGCAGTGCTGGTGGAGAGTTAAAATTGTTTACTCCTTCAATCCTTCAATTACTCCTTCAAGAGGACTCCAATGTATTGCTTTACAGTGCACGGGAAACATTTCTGTCATCCAAGGGGTTGATTACTCCAATACTGTACTTTATTATTATTATTATTATTATGCAGAGGAGACCCCAATCCTCTAATAATTTCTGAAGCCATAGCATTTCTGAAAGAACTTGTCTTTATTTTTTGCCTCTTCCTTGAATCATTTGTTAGCTCATCTGTGTTTCCAAACTGTTTTCCACTTTTTATGTTTTGTGTCAGATGTTTCCATAGCGTATCCTTTATCAACACTGTACATAGAATGCCAGGAACTTGCTGCTGGTCTCTTGTGAAAAGCAGCCATGTGTTCCATTGTCATATCTTCACTCATGCATGCTTCTCAAATATCACCAGAATGGCCAAAGGCTAGTGGCTGACTTTTTACAATACAGTTTGGTTTCGGTGGCCTTGGTAACAAGGTTTTTTTTTTTTTTTGTTTTGTTTTTTTTTCCTTTTATTTTTTTGGGGGGTTTGAAGGTAATATAGTATTTATGCCATCTACAGCAAGCTTCTTTTCAATCATAAATATTTGCTGGCTTTCCTGTAAGCCTGGACAATTGCCTTACATTTTTGAGCAACAGCACACTAATGAATTGGTATATATATATATAAATATATATAAATATTATAGGGCTTTTGCTGCAGAGTAGATGCCTTAGTCAAAGGTTATAACATATCAAACTTTTTTTTTTTTTTTTTTATCAACAGCAACTAGACCAGCAGACAGCATTTACTTTTTCTGTTACTGTCTATGGTAGAGCTTCTAGTCTCAGGCTAAATGACCCCATAGAAAACAGTAGCAAAAGTGTCACCTGGTGACCACAATATGAAATTGTAGTTTAATTGTTAATTAAGCAATATTGAACCTTGAGAGAAACCTCTCGCAGCAGTGCCTATGTTTTACTTGTCAGGGGAAAAAAAACTATAATATATAATTTTTCCCATAGTAAAACCTTACTGTTCGTTTTAACTATTTGTGTGTCAGAGGGTTATCAAACACATTGCTTCACAATGTGTTGCATACCACTCAGGCACTCAAGAGGTTAATATGAGGCTCATGTCTGAATGTTTAACCCTTTGAGTGTCAGAAACAATAGTCAACACCTTGCTCTGCAATACACACCTCTGCTCTAGTTCTCAAAGTGTCAGAATACTTCTCTATCTCAGTCACAATTTTTTGTCTCTCCTTATTAGAAACATTAAATGCTATAATTCCTTCTGAGTTCTTCCCATCTGATCTAAATAAGCCAGTCTTAGAAATGCATATGCGTTTTTAGTTACATTTTGGGTGTTTATATCGGCCTTGCGCTGTATGACACCCCATTTGCCATTGGTAGCCCTGGGGAAAAAATGATTCTTGTTTTGTGTTACATTTCAGACAGCTTTATTTATGAAACAAGACACATGATCATATTAAATCCCACATAGGGTCTCGTTTGTTGAGAATATATAAATACAAGTACCAACTTAGATACCAATAACTGCACATAAGCATGACACAGGATCCTGATACCAGAGAGGGATCCAACACATTGAAACACAGAGCACAGCATCATTTCTGACTCATCTGCTCTGATACTAGTCATAGACTACTGTACTATTTCTTTAAATAAAGAGAAAAACACCTCACCAAAATATGTATCTTTGGAAACTCCAATTGAGAATTGTAATTCATAGGTCCTTATGTCAGTAGAAAAGACGAGTAATCCAAGGGTAAACCAAGTCCACTGGGGGACAAAGAAAACCTTCAACTGATTTAACCCTCTGAGTGCCAGAGAGGTATCTAGTGCATTGCATTGAACGCCTTTCCGGCACCCAAAGGGTTAACTGAGATGTTTAACCTATTAAATGCTAGGGTAGTCTCCAGCACATTAAGAAACAATTTGGTAGACACCTCTTGCGTTCATGTAGTTAAAAGACCCATGTAAATCGGTGGACATTTTGTGGAACTTGTATATTTCTCCTGTGGTGCAGTTGCTGGGCCACAGAATTATGCTACTTTTCTTTTGAATGTACATATTGTTTAGTGTATATGGGTACTAGTTTCCAGTTATACCATTATTGATTAATTACTTTTTTCTTTCCTTAAATCCTAGAATCTCCTCTCGAGCTTCCATCTTTCTACATGTCCCCATCACACCGCCAGGTTGTCTTTGAAGGGGATAGCCTTCCTTTCCAGTGCATGGCATCGTATATTGATCAGGACATGCAGGTGTTATGGTATCAAGATGGCAAAATTGTGGAAACTGATGAATCACAGGGTATTTTTGTTGAGAAGAACATGATTCACAATTGCTCCTTAATTGCAAGGTAAGCTTACTCATTATGGGGAATGGATTGCAGTTAAATGTTTAAATGAGATTAAATGTAACTAACTGTGGGACCTGGCATTAACCCATTGATGGCCAGAAGGATATCCAACGCAGTGCTGTGATATAGCTTGCTTTGCTAATGGGCCAGCTGTAGAATCTGTTCTAGTCCCAGAAGGGTTAACTGAGCCTTTCATCATTCCGAGGTAGCTAAAACCTGTTTCCAAGAAATTTGCCAAGCTTTACCCATTTTCTGGAGCTGCTGTCACTTTAAGTGGGTTAGTGTGCAGACTATGTTGACCTTTTCTAAATGAGAACAGCAAATGATTAACCCCTTAAGGACCCATGACGGTCCTGGGCTGTCATGGGTTGTTATCCCCTTAAGGACCCATGACGGTCCATGACCGTCATGGCTTAAATGATAGCAGAGTGCCTCCATGCATGCTGCTTTCGTTAATTCCAGGCTCCGAGACCGGGGCGTTCAGTCTCAACCCTTCTTGCTTGTGCCAGTTCATGTGATCGCCGTAGCAGCGATCACATGTACCAGCATTCTGAGAGACAGAGGCAGTACAGAAGGCATACAGTCTCTGCGTGTCTCGTCTGCCTCTGTCTCCCTTGCTATCAAAGTAAGGGAGACTGAAGTAGAGAGGAGACACCTAGTGGTAAATGAAAACACAGCAGCTGGAGATATTAACCCCTTCACTGCTGGTGCTGGAGGCTGGCTAAATGCAGGTCAATTTCTGACCTGCAATGATACTTTTTTTTTTTTAAAAAAAAATCTCATTAAACAATTTTGGAAGTGTGATTGTTGTGGAGCCATGTAATACACTTATACACACCGCCAAATATCAGGGATTAAAAAAGTGACAAAATAGGGTGGGAAAAAGGGACATGGGGATTTTCACCTGGGGGGGACAGTGGCCACTTTAAACTGCGCATTTTTTAGGTATGACTGACCGGTCATACCTTTCCTGCAGTTTCCATAAAAATTTAACCCTTTGTGCCCAATTGATCCCAAGAGAAAAAACAAAAATGGTGGGGGTTTTTTTACTTTTTTTATAATTTATGGAGGTGTAATAAAGGCCTAAGAGGGAAAACACTGTTGAACAAAGACATAGTCAAATAGGTCAGAATTGCTCCAGTCCTTAAGGGAAAACGACATCCGGTTTTCCCAGTCCTTAAAGGGTTAAAACTTAGAAAGATCCCGATAGTGCTGATTCTTCAATCTCTCACTCTGTATCTCATATTTTTGGAGGGAAAGGTTGAATATGCTGCCTTTGACTATACTTGAGTATGACCTGCCTGCATTAATTAATCTTTGTTTTTTTTTCTCAAGACACCTCTATTATTCCATCTGGAATTTTTGGGACACCCCTAAAATATCATTTGTCAAGGGTAGAATAAAGGTTACAAGTATATAAATATACTTATTTAAGCTCTCATGAAAAGTTTGAGGAAACATATTGTGAATATTTTTTTATAAATATTTATTTTAATCCTTTGAGTGCCAGAGGGCACTCGGCGCTCAAAGGGTTAAAGTCAACATGCACATTTTGCAAGTATCTTTATAGGAAAAGGGGCACTGTAAGTTGATGTTCGTGGCACACCAACGTGCTGCTGCATCCTGGTTGGGAGTTACTGGATTAAGGTTTTAAGGGCTCTGTTTAGAACAAACTCATCCACAGCTATAAACAACAAAAAATCACAGAGCGCAAGATGTGTGTGTTTCATGGAATCAGGTGAACGATCAAAGTACTTCAACCCCTTAAAGTGGAAATTTCGCATTGAGTCAAGTTTACATATTTGGAAACTGCATTTTAAAACTGCCTATGTGTCGTGTTAGGCCAAAAAATCAGCAAATGTGCAGTTAAAGGGATAGTAATATGTTATTATTACTATCCCTCATATTGTAGATATTTGCAAAGTAAGTTAATAGCCCCCAGGTTCATCTCTCAAAACTTTATGGTGTGAGAGATAACCGAAGGCAAATTTCCCCCTCCCTCCCCCTTCCCTGAAGTCAGAGTTGTGCTGACTGCAGGTGAAGTCTGCCGTACGACAGGCTTGCGGCTCTGCAGCTGAGCCGAGATCACATTAGTGAAAAATAATTATTTCACTGAAACTGTCTTCTACATGTTCTTGGTTTGCAAACATATGTAGAAGACTGTTTCAGTGAAATAATTATTTGTCACTAACGCAATCACGGCTCTGCTGCAGAGCCGCATGATGAATCACCGGATATCCCTGCAGTCAGCACAACTCTGACTTCAGGGAAGGGAGGGGTAGGAGGGAACTTTGCCTTCGGTTATCTCTTAAACCATAAACGTTTGAGAGATGAACCCGGGGGCTATTAACTTATTTTGCAAATATCTACAATATGAGTACAGTGATAATAAAGTATTACTATCCCTTTAAGGAGATATTCACACTTGTTTCCATATGCTAATATATGTTAATTGTGATACCTGTGATATTTTCATAAGTTAACGAAGCCTTTTCAGTGACATTTTATGCTAATGAAGGGTTCAATGATGATTCATATGCTAATGAAGCTCTGTGCAGTACCAGGAAATACTCTTTCACTTTGCACCGAAATAAGTGTGAATATCTCCTAAACTATGCCTCTGCTGGACTTTTGGTTACCATGACTACATTTAGGCAGCTTTTGATGCAGTTTTCAAATATGCAAACTTGAATTAAGGTCGAATTTCCACTTTAACCCTTTGCGTGCCGGAGGGGTACACAACTTGGGGATCCCTGAATCAGTTGCACTTCAAAGGTTTAATGGAATAGTAATGTTTAATTTTAACATATTTTAGTAGTTATGTATTTTTCCCTTCTACTTCTTAATCCATTTCATTTCTTCTCTTCCCTCCACTTTGTGATGTGAGCGCCCCCTACCTCCAGTCTGTAAAAATGATCTGATACTTTATCTGTAAAAGATCCTAATCACTCTGGATCATATGCACAATAAAAAGAAGAGACAATCTGGAGCACGCAAACGGCTCTGAAGAAAAATTTAAAAAAATCCCAAAATTACCATTAATATAAATTGAACTTTTAACCCCTTGATCTCTCTGCAATATGTTGGAATCCTCTATAGCATTAAAGGGGTTGGTAGACCCATTTCAGTCAATTGGGACTTTTTATTTATTTATTTTATGTTGCTGGTGCTTTGATCCAAAACGACTCTGCTTTTGTTCTGTGCATATGGCCCAAGGAGAACTAACACCACCTAATAATACCCCCAATCCCCACAAACACACTGGTCTTACTATATCCTCAAGGTCCTAATGGCCCTTATGACTTTTCTTTGCTCTATAGTTCAGATGATAAGATCAGTTGCATTGTCATGTCCACGGAGGTGGTGTGACAGTTGCTAGTAGGTCCCCAGGTCCTAAACACTGCCCACTGCATATAGTAATCATATAGTAGCCTCACACGCTCTGCCTTCTTATGTTTATAGAAACCGTGCGCGACTGTCATGTCTGCCTCTTTAGACATGATATTAATACCTGATCAAAGATGTCCTCTCCTAAACAAAGGCACAGTGGCAAACTTCATAGGGGACCTTAGGATTTTCCGGCCATAGTAAGACAAGTAGGGAAGCTTTAACAGGCATTACTTTTCCTTCAACCACTTGAAGGACTAAGGACGTAACCTGTTCGTCATAGGCAGACCGTGCCTAAAGGACCCATGACATGCATGTATATTCTGGAGTTCAGGGATCCCCGCACGGCTGCACACCACTTGGGGATCTCTAAATCGGTTGCACCAAAAAAAAAAAAAAAAAAGGTCTGTGGTCCTTAAGCCTTTGAGTGCTAGAGGGGTACGCAACGCATTGCAGAGCAATGCATTGCGTACCCCTCTGGCACTCAAAGGGTTAAGTGCCAGCCGCACTGCAGGTCCTTAAGGGGTTAACTTCCTATAAAAACATTCTAAAGATACTTATTCCAAGATTTCCCATATAGAAACCCTCTAGAATTTCTCCTTTTCTTTATGTGTATCTCACTCTTTCTTCCACTGAATAGCCTGTACCACTAAACGGAGTGAGACGTGAACACGTGTTATACTCGTGTGTGCAGAGTTGAGTTACAGGCTTCAAGTAGCAAGAGCACACATCACTGATTAGAAAATAACTGACTCAGTCTATGTACACAGTATTAAAAAAAATATATATATATCTGCCGTGTAAAACACTGTTCTGTTGTCATTTTGGGAAAAAAAACTTTTAACCTTTGATGGTATATTCAATTTCATATTTTTACCCTATTCAGTGCCCTTACGATATCCAATATTCAAGCAGGATCAACAGGGAACTGGGGTTGCCAAGTCCAAAGCAGACGTGGTAATAACACGAGGACAGTGGATATCGTGGTATTGGAAAGCTCAGCACAATACTGTCCTTTGGAAAGAGTTATAAACAACAAAGGAGATTTCAGGTGGATAAATTTCCATTGTTTGAGTGTCTTTATTGTTGATGTATTTTGAAAGAGAGAAAAATAACCGGTTTAATTCACTACCTTGGAGATCACCAATTTCCAACTTCACTTTTACATACGAACACATCTGACAGTGGGTGCATTACAGTTGGCTTTATGGGGATATCCCATGAGCACTAAAGCAATATGTGACATCACCTTGCTTAAAGGTATAGTAACACTTCGTTTTGTGAAAAGTTCATCTTGTAGGTATTAAAAAAAAAATTGTAATGCCCCCAGTCACATCTCTCAAATCGTTAAGGTTTGAGAGATATTCACTGTGAAAGTTCCTCACCTCCCTGCCTTTTCCCTGACGTCAGTGCTCTAGCTGACTGCAGGGGAATCCAGTCCTGGGACCGGCGGAGGCTCTTCATCAGAGCCAAGATCGTTGTATTTCAAAAGAAATCCAGTGAAGTATTTCTTTTGAAATAATGCAGTCTCGTCTCTGCTGAAGAGCCTCCGCTTGTCCAGGGACCGGATTGCCCTGCAGTCAGCTAGAGAACTTTCACAGCAATTAAGTGTTACTATCTCTTTAAAGAAGTAGAATGAGATTGGAAAAGTAAAACTTCTGATGTAATGAATATACATCAGTGACTAAGTCATTGCTTATACCAGCATGACCTATCCTTTCACCGAGAATGAACTTGTTCTGACCCTGCACTGGTTCTTTAAAACCCTAACTTTTAGTATAATATGTATTTTTCTTTATTTTACCAAAAAAGCCAAGAATTTAATTTGGGTTTGTTAGTTTAGTTATATTCTTATATTGCTATAGTTCCAACAAGCTACAGCTCTATTTAAAACACTATGATCTAATTCTCTAACACAATAGGTGGCCGAGAACCTTGGCAGGCATCACTGCATACCTTCTCTGTACACGCTACTCTGCTGGCAGTGGTATATACCCTGGCAACCAACAAGATGACAGAAGAGCTTGGCGTAGGTGTGATAGAGGAGGCTTTTGGGCAGAGGAAGACTATTCTCGATGCCAGTATGCAAATGACGTAACACGAGTCCTTTTTATGTTCAATCAGGTAAATACTTTCTTTATATCTCTAAAATGTAAAAAAGGAAAGAAGTCTAATGAGACTTCAATTATGGCATTTATAGGATACTAGCAATCGGAGCACAGAATGGCTCATGTATGAATTTTTTTTTTTAGTGTGTGTGTATGCGCACACACTGTTAGTTGGTTAATTTGTGTATATGTTAATATGAATTGTTAAAGGTTTTTGTACTTATGTATTGCTTGTTTCTGTATTAAAAATGTGTGTGTGTGTGATATATATATATAGATAGATAGATATTTATATATTTAGCTAGTTATATTTTTTAAGCAGAGCATCATTACAAACAGTAATATACATGTACAGAGAAGAGTATAATACCAGGATGATACAACTCTAACATCCTGAAGCAACCCGATGCATTTTTAATATGCAGAAAAACAAAATAAAAACACAACAAGAAAAAAAAAGGGAAAGAGGGGGGTAACTCTCTCACTCCAAGAGGACCACCACCACCCCTGGCACCTCCAATGTGCCACGCCCCCATAGCATGTGGTCTAAGTGTAGTCACCCTGATCAAAGAAGATTCAGTCTCAAAGTGCGACAGCCAAGCCCTCCAAATACGGAATCTGTGCGGGGTCTCCCCGATGAGCAAAGACGAGGTGTGGAATGTTCTGGGTAACCAGGTTTATCCAATGCTCATGAGATGGCGGAGTGGCAGACATCCATTCCACAGTAACCACCTTACGTGCCATAACTAGGGTCTCCTGTAGAAGGGATGACAGGTCGTGAGTCAAAGGGGAAATTCCTTTTAGAGATTTTGCCAGGAGTGGCCAGGCCTTCTGCCACCTGGCCACTCATGTCAAAAAACGCCCCCCATCCTGGAAGTCCTGAACAGGCAATATGGAGGAGATTCTGCCGCCCTGGGGAGTGGCTGGCATGGACAGAGCATTTTGTTCACATAACCGCCTTCTCCTTTTATTAATATAGATTTAAAGCAAGACATTTGATGTATTTGTAAAGCATATTTACTAATGTGTGCTTTAGTTGCATTGGCTGCTAGGTGAGCGAGTCACTGCAGAGTTTGTGACATTTTTAGGATTCCAGTGAGATCTCCAGTGCAGTGTTGTCTGGCGGGAAGGGATTAATGGACCAGGGTATCATCTGCAATGCATTTACTTTAAAAACATGACTAGATGACTATCTAGCACAGAACAATATTGAAAATTATGACAGTTTGCTTCAAAGCAGATAAGATGTTGATCCAGGGAACTATCTGACTGCCATTGGGAGTCGGGA